>OZ012739.1:186120975-187500418 GCA_963859935.3 Lathyrus sativus
TTGTCCTATCATGCTTTTGGTGGTGGTGGCCGGTGTGTGTTTCGCTCCGTCATTCTTTTGGTGGTGGGTCTTTCATCTTAATTGATGTCAGATTGTGCGATAATGTTTGTCCTATCATCCTTTTAGTGGTAGTGTCCGGTGTAACTTTCGCTCTGTCATCCATTTGGTGGGGGTCTGTCATCTTGTTGATGTCAGATTGTGCGATAATGTTTGTCCTATCATGCTTTTGGTGGTAGTGGCCGGTGTGAGTTTCGCTCCGTCATCCTTTTGGTGGGTGGTCTACCATCTTGTTGATGTCAGATTGTGCAAGAGTGTTTATATTATCATCCTTTTGGTGGTAGTGGCCTATGTCAGTTTTGCTCCGTCATCCTTTTGGTGGTGGGTCTGTCATCTTAATTGATGTCAGATTATGCGATAGTGTTTGTCCTATCATCCTTTTGGTGGTGGTGGCCGGTGTGAGGTTTGCTCTGACATCCTTTTAATGTAGGGTCTGATATCTTAACTGATGTCAGATTGTATGATAGTGTTTGTCCAATCATCCTTTTAGTGGTAGTGGCCGGTGTGAGTTTCGCTCCGTCATTCTTTTGGTGGTAAGTCTGTCATCTTAATTGATGTCAGATTGTGTGATAATGCTTGTCCTATCATGCTTTTGGTGGTAGTGTCCGGTGTGAGTTTCGCTCAGTCATCCTTTTGGTGGCGGGTCTGTCATCTTGTTGATGTCAGATTGTGTGATAGTGTTTGTCCTATCATCCTTTTGGTGGTAGTGGCCGGTGTGAGTTTTGCTTCGTCATCCTCTTGGTGGTGGGTCTGTCATCTTAATTGATGTCAGACTGTGCGATCGTGTTTGTCCTATCATCCTTTTGGTGGTCGTGGCCGGTGTGAGTTTCCCTCTGTCATCCTTTTGGTGGTGGGTCTGTCATCTTAATTTATGTCAGATTGTGCGATAGTGTTTGTCCTATCATCCTTTTTCTGGTGGTGGCCGGTGTGAGTTTCCCTCCGTCATCCTTTTGGTGGTGGGTCTGTCATCTAAACTGATGTCAGATTGTGCGATAGTGTTTGTCCTATCATGCTTTTGGTGGTGGTGGCCGGTGTGAGTTTCGCTCCGTCATTCTTTTGGTGGTGGGTCTTTCATCTTAATTGATGTCAGATTGTGCGATAGTGTTTGTCCTATCATCCTTTTAGTGGTAGTGGCTGGTGTAACTTTCGCTCTGTCATCCATTTGGTGGGGGTCTGTCATCTTGTTGATGTCAGATTGTGCGATAATGTTTGTCCTATCATGCTTTTGGTGGTAGTGGCCGGTGTGAGTTTCGCTCCGTCATCCTTTTTGTGGGTGGTCTACCATCTTGTTGATGTCAGATTGTGCAAGAGTGTTTATATTATCATCCTTTTGGTGGTAGTGGCATGTGTCAGTTTTGCTCCGTCATCCTTTTGGTGGTGGGTCTGTCATCTTAATTGATGTCAGATTGTGCGATAGTGTTTGTCCTATCATCCTTTTGGTGGTGGTGGCCGGTGTGAGTTTCACTCCATCATCCTTTGGGTGGTGGGTCTTTCATCTTAATTGATGTCAGATTGTGCGATAGTGTTTGATCTATCATCCTTTTGGTGGTGGTGGCCGGTGTGAGGTTTGCTCTGTCATCCTTTTAGTGTAGGGTCTGTCATCTTAACTAATGTTATATTGTGAGATAGTGTTTGTCCTATCATCCTTTTAGTGGTAGTGGCCGGTGTGAGTTTCGCTCCGTCATTCTTTTGGTGGTAAGTCTGTCATCTTAATTGATGTCAGATTGTGTGATAATGCTTGTCCTATCATGCTTTTGGTGGTAGTGGCCGGTGTGAGTTTCGCTCAGTCATCCTTTTGGTGCGGGGTCTGTCATCTTGTTGATGTCAGATTGTGTGATAGTGTTTGTCCTATCATCCTTTTGGTGGTAGTGGCTGGTGTGAGTTTCGCTTCGTCATCCTCTTGGTGGTGGGTCTGTCATCTTAATTGATGTCAGATTGTGCGATCGTGTTTGTCCTATCATCCTTTTGGTGGTGGTGGCTGGTGTGAGTTTCCCTCTGTCATCCTTTTGGTGGTGGGTCTGTCATCTTAATTGATGTCAGATTGTGCGATAGTGTTTGTCCTATCATCCTTTTCGTGGTGGTGGCCGGTGTGAGTTTCCCTCCGTCATCCTTTTGGTGGTGGGTCTGTCATCTTAACTGATGTCAGATTGTGCGATAGTGTTTGTCCTATCATCCTTTTGGTGGTGGTGGCCGGTGTGAGTTTCGCTCCGTCATTCTTTTGGTGGTGGGTCTTTCATCTTAATTGATGTCAGATTATGCGATAGTGTTTGTCCTATCATCCTTTTAGTGGTAGTGGCCGGTGTAAATTTCGCTCTGTCATCCATTTGGTGGGGGTCTGTCATCTTGTTGATGTCAGATTGTACGATAATGTTTGTCCTATCATGCTTTTGGTGGTAGTGGCCGGTGTGAGTTTCGCTCCGTCATCCTTTTTGTGGGTGGTCTACCATCTTGTTGATGTTAGATCGTGCAAGAGTGTTTATATTATCATCCTTTTGGTGGTAGTGGCCTGTGTCAGTTTTTGCTCCGTCATCCTTTTGGTGGTGGATCTGTCATCTTAATTGATGTCAGATTGTGCGATAGTTTTTGTCCTATCATCCTTTTGGTGGTGGTGTCCGGTGTGAGTTTCGCTCCATCATCCTTTGGGTGGTGGGTCTTTCTTCTTAATTGATGTCAGATTGTGCGATAGTGTTTGATCTATCATCCTTTTGGTGGTGGTGGCCGGTGTGAGGTTTGCTCTGTCATCCTTTTAGTGTAGGGTCTGTCATCTTAACTAATGTTAGATTGTGCGATAGTGTTTGTCCTATCATCCTTTTAGTGGTAGTGGCCGGCGTGAGTTTCGCTCCGTCATTCTTTTGGTGGTAAGTTTGTCATCTTAATTGATGTCAGATTGTGTGATAATGCTTGTTCTATCATGCTTTTCGTGGTAGTGGCCGGTGTGAGTTTCGCTCAGTCATCCTTTTGGTGGGGGGTCTGTCATCTTGTTGATGTCAGATTGTGTGATAGTGTTTGTCCTATCATCCTTTTGGTGGTAGTGGCCGGTGTGAGTTTCGCTGCGTCATCCTCTTGGTGGCGTGTCTGTCATATTAATTGATGTCAGATTTTGCGATCGTGTTTGTCTAATCATCCTTTTGGTGGTGGTGGCCGGTGTGAGTTTCGCTCCGTCATCCTCTTGGTGGTGGGTCTGTCATCTTAATTGATGTCAGATTGTGCGATAGTGTTTGTCCTATCATCCTTTTGGTGGTAGTGGCCGGTGTGAGTTTCCCTCCGTCATTCTTTTGATGGTGGGTATGTCATCTTAATTGATGTCAGATTATGCGATAATGTTTGTCCTATCATGCTTTTGGTGGTAGTGGCAGGTGTGAGTTTTGCTCCGTCAACCTTTTGGTGGTGGGTCTTCCATCTTAATTGATGTCAGATTGTGCGATAGTGTTTGTCCTGTCATCCTTTTAGTGGTAGTAGCCAGTGTGACTTTCGCTGCGTCATCCTTTTGGTGGGGGCTGTCATCTTGTTGTTGTCAGTTTGTGCGATAGTGTTTGTCCTATCATGCTTTTGGTTGTAGTGGTCGGTGTGACTTTCTCTCCGTCATACTTTTGGTGGGGGTCTGTCATCTTATTGATGTCATATTGTGCAATAGTGTTTGTCCTATCATCCTTTTTTTGTTAGTAGCCAGTGTGAGTTTTGCTCTGTCATCCTTTTGTTGAAGGGTTTGTCTTCTTGTTGATGTTAGAATGTGCGATAGTTTTTGTCCTATGATCCTTTTGGTGGTAGTAGCCGGTGTGATTTTCGCTCCGTCATCCTTTTTGTGGTGGCTTTGTCACCTTATTGATGTCAGAATGTGCAATAGTGTTTGCCTATCATCCATTGGTGGTAGTGGCCGGTGTGAGATTTGCTCCGTCATCCTTTTGGTGGTGGGTCTGTCATCTTAATTGATGTCAAATTGTGCGATAGTGTTTGTCCTATCATCCTTTTGGTGGTAGTGGCCGATGTGAGTTTCGCTCCTTCATTCTTTTGATGGTGGGTCTCTCATCTTAATTGATGTCTGATTATGCGATAATGTTTGTCCTATCACGCTTTTGGTTGTAGTGGGCAGTGTGAGTTTTGCTCCGTCATCCTTTTGGTGGTGGGTCTGTCATCTTAATTGATGTGAGATTGTGCAATAGTGTTTGTCCTATCATCTTTTTGGTGGTGGTGGCCGGTGTGAGGTTTGCTCTGTCATCCTTTTAGTGTAGGGTCTGTCATCTTAACTGATGTCAGATTGTGCGATAGTGTTTGTCCTATCATGCTTTTAGTGGTAGTGGCCGGTGTGAGTTTTGCTCCGTCATTCTTTTGGTGGTATGTCTGTCATCTTAATTGATGTCAGATTGTGCGATAATGTTTGTCCTATCATGCTTTTGGTGGTAGTGGCCGGTGTGAGTTTCGCTAAGTCATCCTTTTGGTGGGGGGTCTGTCATCTTGTTGATGTCAGATTATGTGATAGTGTTTGTTCTATCATCCTTTTGGTGGTAGTGGCCGGTGTGAGTTTCGCTCCGTCATCCTCTTGGTGGTGGGTCTGTCATCTTAATTGATGTCAGATTATACAATAATGTTTGTCCTATCATCCTTTTGGTGGTAGTGGCCGGTGTGAGTTTCGCTCTGTCATCCTCTTGGTGGTGGGTCTGTCATCTTAATTTATGTCAGATTGTGCGATAGTGTTTGTCCTATCATCCTTTTGGTGGTAGTTGCCGGTGTGAGTTTCGCTCCGTCATTCTTTTGATGGTGGGTCTGTCATCTTAATTGTGTCTGATTATGCGATAATGTTTGTCCTATCACGCTTTTGGTTGTAGTGGGCGGTGTGAGTTTTTCTTCTTCATCCTTTTGGTGGTGGGTCTGTCATCTTAATAGATGTCAGATTGTGCGATAGTGTTTGTCCTATCATCCTTTTGGTGGTGGTAGCCGGTGTGAGGTTTGCTCTGTCATCCTTTTAGTGTAGGGTTTGTCATCTTAACTAATGTCAGATTGTGCGATAGTGTTTGTCCTATCATCCTTTTAGTGGTAGTGGCTGGTGTGAGTTTTGCTCCGTCATTCTTTTGTTGGTAAGTCTATCATCTTAATTGATGTCAGATTGTTCGATAATGTTTGTCCTATCATGCTTTTGGTTGTAGTGGTCGGTGTGAGTTTCGCTCAGTCATCCTTTTGGTGGGGGGTCTGTCATCTTGTTGATGTCAGAGTGTGTGATAGTGTTTGTCATATCATCCTTTTGGTGGTAGTGGCCGGTGTGAGTTTCGCTCTATCATCCTCTTGGTGGTGGGCCTATCATCTTAATTGATGTCAGATTGTGTGATAGTTTTTGTCCTATCAGCCTTTTAGTGGTAGTGGCCGGTGTGAGTTTCGCTCCGTCATCCTGTTGGTGGTGGGTCTGTCATCTTAATTGATGTCAGATTGTGCGATAGTGTTTGTCCTATCATCCTTTTGGTGGTAGTGGACGGTGTGAGTTTCGCTCCGTCATTCTTTTGATGGTTGGTCTGTCATCATAATTGATGTCAGATTATGCGATTATGTTTGTCCTATCATGCTTTTGGTGGTAGTGGCCGGTGTGAGTTTCGCTCAGTAATCCTTTTGGTGGGGGGTCTGTCATCTTAATTGATGTCAGATTGTGCGATAATGTTTGTCCTGACATCCTTTTGGTGGTAGTGGCCGGTGTGAGTTTCGCTCCGTCATCCTCTTGGTGGTGGGTCTGTCATCTTAATTGATGTCAGATTGTACGATAGTGTTTGTCCTATCATCCTTTTGGTGGTAGTGGCCGGTGTGAGTTTCGCTCCGTCATCCTCTTTGTGGTGGGTCTGTCATCTTAATTGATGTTAGATTGTGCGATAGTGTTTGTCCTATCATCCTTTTGGTGGTAATGGCCGGTGTGAGTTTCGCTCTGTCATCCTCTTGGTGGTGGGTCTGTCATCTTAATTGATGTCAGATTGTGCGATAGTGTTTGTCCTATCATCCTTTTGGTGGTAGTTGCCGGTGTGAGTTTCGCTCCGTCATTCTTTTGATGGTGGGTCTGTCATCTTAATTGATGTCTAATTATGCGATAATGTTTGTCCTATCATGCTTTTGGTTGTAGTGGGCGGTGTGAGTTTTTCTTCTTCATCCTTTTGGTGGCGGGTCTGTAATCTTAATAGATGTCAGATTGTGCGATAGTGTTTGTCCTATCATCCTTTTGGTGGTGGTGGCCGGTGTGAGGTTTGCTCTGTCATCCTCTTGGTGGTGGGTCTGTAATCTTAACTGATGTCAGATTGTGCGATAGTGTTTGTCCTATCATCCTTTTAGTGGTAGTGGCTGGTGTGAGTTTTGCTCCGTCATTCTTTTGTTGGTAAGTCTATCATCTTAATTGATGTCAGATTGTGCAATAATGTTTGTCCTATCATGCTTTTGGTTCTAGTGGTCGGTGTGAGTTTCGCTCAGTCATCCTTTTGGTGGGGGGTCTGTCATCTTGTTGATGTCAGAGTGTGTGATAGTGTTTGTCATATCATCCTTTTGGTGGTAGTGGCCGGTGTGAGTTTCGCTCTATCATCCTCTTGGTGGTGGGCCTATCATCTTAATTGATGTCAGATTGTGTGATAGTTTTTGTCCTATCATCCTTTTAGTGGTAGTGGCCGGTGTGAGTTTCGCTCCGTCATCCTGTTGGTGGTGGGTCTGTCATCTTAATTGATGTCAGATTGTGCGATAGTGTTTGTCCTATCATCCTTTTGGTGGTAGTGGCCGGTGTGAGTTTCGCTCCGTCATTCTTTTGATGGTTGGTCTGTCATCTTAATTGATGTCAGACTATGCGATTATGTTTGTCCTATCATGCTTTTGGTGGTAGTGGCCGGTGTGAGTTTCGCTCAGTAATCCTTTTGGTGGGGGGTCTGTCATCTTAATTGATGTCAGATTGTGCGATAATGTTTGATCTGACATCCTTTTGGTGGTAGTGGCCGGTGTGAGTTTCGCTCCGTCATCCTCTTGGTGGTGGGTCTGTCATCTTAATTGATGTCAGATTGTGCGATAGTGTTTGTCCTATCATCCTTTCGGTGGTAGTGGCCGGTGTGAGTTTCGCTCCGTCATCCTCTTGGTGGTGGGTCTGTCATATTAATTGATGTTAGATTGTGCGATAGTGTTTGTCCTATCATCCTTTTGGTGGTAGTGGCCGATGTGAGTTTCGCTCCGTCATTCTTTTGATGGTGGGTCTGTCATCTTAATTGATGTCAGATTATGCGATAATGTTTGTCCTATCATGCTTTTGGTGGTAGTGGCCGATGTGAGTTTTGCTCCGTCATCCTTTTGGTGGTGGGTCTGCCATCTTAATTGATGTCAGATTGTGCGATAGTGTTTGTCCTGTCATCCTTTTAGTGGTATTGGCCGGTGTGAGTTTTGCTCTGTCATCCTTTTAGTGTAGGGTCTGTCATCTTAATTGATGTCAGATTGTGCGATAGTGTTTGTCCTATCATCCTTCTAGTGGTAGTGGCCGGTGTGACTTTCTCTCCGTCATCCTTTTGGTGGGGGTCTGTCATCTTATTGATGTCATATTGTGCGATAGTGTTTGTCCTATCATCCTTTTTGTGGTAGTAGCCAGTGTGAGTTTCGCTCCGTCATCCTTTTGTTGAAGGGTTTGTCTTCTTGTTGATGTCAGATTCTGCGATAGTGTTTGTCCTATCATCGTTTTTGTGGTAGTGGCCGGTGTGAGTTTTCGCTCCGTCATTCTTTTGATGGTGGGTCTTTCATCTTAATTGATGTCTGATTATGGGATAATATTTGTCCTATCATGCTTTTGGTTGTAGTGGGCAGTGTGAGTTTTGCTCCGTCATCTTAATTGATGTCAGATTGTGCGATAGTGTTTGTCCTATCATCCTTTTGGTGGTGGTAACTGGTGTGAGGTTTGCTCTGTCATCCTTTTAGTGTAGGGTCTGTCATCTTAATTGATGTCAGATTGTGCGATAGTGTTTGTCCTATCATCCTTCTAGTGGTAGTGACCGGTGTGAGTTTCGCTTCGTCATTCTTTTGGTGGTAAGTCTGTCATCTAAATTGTTGTCAGATTGTACGATAATGTTTGTCCTATCATGATTTTGGTGGTAGTGGCCGGTGTGAGTTTCGCTCAGTCATCCTTTTGGTGGGGGGTCTGTCATCTTATTGATGTCAGATTGTGTGATAGTTTCGCTCCGTCATCCTCTTGGTGGTGGGTTTGTCATCTTAATTGATGTCAGATTGTGCGATAGGGTTTATCCTGTCATCCTTTTAGTGGTATTGGCCGGTGTGAGTTTCGCTCCGTTATCCTTTTGATGGGGGTCTGTCATCTTGTTGCTGTCAGATTATGAGAAAGTGTTTGTCCTATCATGCTTTTGGTTGTAGTGGTCGGTGTGACTTTCTCTCCGTCATCCTTTTGGTGGGGGTCTGTCATCTTATTGATGTCAGATTGTGCGATAGTGTTTGTCCTATCATCCTTTTTATGGTAGTGGCTAGTGTGAGTTTCGCTCTATCATCCTTTTGTTGAAGGTTTTGTCTTCTTGTTGATGTTAGATTGTGCGATAGTGTTTGTCCTATCATCCTTTTGGTGGTTGTGGCCGGTGTTAGTTTCGCTCCTTCATCCTTTTGGTGGTGGGTTTGTCACCTTATTGATGTCAGATTGTGCAATAGTGTTTGCCTATCATCCATTGGTGGTAGTGGCTGGTGTGAGTTTTGCTCCGTCATCCTTTTGGTGGAGGGTCTGTCATCTTAATTGATGTCAGATTGTGCAATAGTGTTTGTCCTATCATCCTTTTGGTGGTAGTGGCCGGTGTGAGTTTCGCTCCGTCATTCTTTTGATGGTGGGTCTGTCATCTTAATTGATGTTGGATTATGCGATAATGTTTGTCCTATCATGCTTTTGGTTGTAGTGGCTGGTGTGAGTTTCGCTCCGTCATCCTTTTGGTGGGTGGTCTACCATCTTCTTGATGTCATATTGTGCAAGAGTGTTTATATTATCATCCTTTTAGTGGTAGTGGCTTGTGTCAGTTTTGCTCCGTCAACCTTTTGGTGGTGGGTCTGTCATCTTAATTGATGTCAGATTGTGCGAGAGTGTTTGTCATATCATCCTTTTGGTGGTGGTGGCCGGTGTGAGTTTCGCTCCGTCATCCTTTTGGTGGTGGGTCTTTCATCTTAATTGATGTCAGATTGTGCGATAGTGTTTGACCTATCATCCTTTTGGTGGAGGTGGCCGTTGTTAGGTTTGCTCTGTCATCCTTTTAGTGTAGGGTCTGTCATCTTAACTGATGTCAGATTGTGCGATAGTGTTTGTCCTATCATCCTTTTAGTGGTAGTGGCCGGTGTGAGTTTCGCTCCGTCATTCTTTTGGTGGTAAGTCTGTCATCTTAATTGATGTCAGATTATGTGATACTGCTTGTCTTATCATGCTTTTCGTGGTAGTGGCTGGTGTGAGTTTCGCTCAGTCATCCTTTTGGTGGGGGGTCTGTCATCTTGTTGATGTCAGATTGTGTGATAGTGTTTGTCCTATCATCCTTTTGGTGCTAGTGGCCGGTGTAAGTTTCGCTCCGTCATCCTCTTGGTGGTGGGCCTGTCATCTTAATTGATGTCATATTGTGTGATTGTGTTTGTCCTATCATCCTTTTGGTGGTGGTGGCCGATGTGAGTTTCGCTCCGTCATCCTCTTGGTGGTGGGTCTATCATCTTAATTGATGTCAGATTGTGCAATAGTGTCTGTCCTATCATCCTTTTGGTGGTAGTGGCCGGTGTGAGTTTCACTCCGTCATTCTTTTGATGGTGGGTCTGTCATCTTAATTGATGTCAGATTATGCGATAATGTTTGTCCTATCATGCTTTTGGGGGTAGTGGCAGGTGTGAGTTTTGCTTTGTCATCCTTTTGGTGGTGGGTCTGCCATCTTAATTGATGTCAGATTGTGCGATAGTGTTTGTCCTATCATGCTTTTGGTGGTAGTGGCCGGTGTGAGTTTTGCTCCGACATTCTTTTGGTGGTAAGTCTGTCATCTTAATTGATGTCAGATTGTGCGATAATGTTTGTCCTATCATACTTTTCGTGGTAGTGGCCGGTGTGAGTTTCGCTCAGTCATCCTTTTGGTGGGGGGTCTGTCATCTTGTTGATGTCATATTGTGTGATAGTGTTTGTTCTATCATCCTTTTGGTGGTAGTGGCCGGTGTGAGTTTCGCTCCGTCATCCTCTTGGTGGTGGGTCTGTCATCTTAATTGATGTCAGATTGTGCGATAGTGTTTGTCCTATCATCCTTTTGGTGGTAGTGGCTGGTGTGAGTTTCGCTCCGTCGTCCTCTTGGTGGTGGGTCTGTCATCTTAATTGATGTCAGATTGTGCAATAGTGTTTGTCCTATCATCCTTTTGTTGGTAGTGGCCGGTGTGAGTTTCGCTCCGTCATTCTTTAGATGGTGGGTCTGTCATCTTAATTGATGTTGGATTATGCGATAATGTTTGTCCTATCATGCTTTTGGTTGTAGTGGCTGGTGTGAGTTTCGCTCCGTCATCCTTTTGGTGGGTGGTCTACCATCTTCTTGATGTCATATTGTGCAAGAGTGTTTATATTATCATCCTTTTAGTGGTAGTGGCCGGTGTGAGTTTTGCTCCGTCAACCTTTTGGTGGTGGGTCTGTCATCTTAATTGATGTCAGATTGTGCGATAGTGTCTGTCCTATCATCCTTTTGGTGGTGGTGGCCGGTGTGAGTTTCGCTCCGTCATCCTTTTGGTGGTGGGTCTTTCATCTTAATTGATGTCAGATTGTGCGATAGTGTTTGACCTATCATCCTTTTGGTAGAGGTGGCCGGTGTGAGGTTTGCTCTGTCATCCTTTTAGTGTAGGGTCTGTCATCTTAACTGATGTCAGATTGTGCGATAGTGTTTGTCCTATCATCCTTTTAGTGGTAGTGGCCGGTGTGAGTTTCGCTCCGTCATTCTTTTGGTGGTAAGTCTGTCATCTTAATTGATGTCAGATTATGCGATACTGCTTGTCTTATCATGCTTTTCGTGGTAGTGGCCGGTGTGAGTTTCGCTCAGTCATCCTTTTGGTGGGGGGTCTGTCATCTTGTTGATGTCAGATTGTGTGATAGTGTTTGTCCTATCATCCTTTTGGTGGTAGTGGCCGGTGTAAGTTTCGCTCCGTCATCCTCTTGGTGGTGGGTCTGTCATCTTAATTGATGTCAGATTGTGCGATAATGTTTGTCCTATCATCCTTTTGGTGGTAGTGGCCGGTGTGAGTTTCGCTCCGTCATCCTCTTGGTGGTGGGCCTGTCATCTTAATTGATGTCATATTGTGTGATCGTGTTTGTCCTATCATCCTTTTGGTGGTGGTGGCCGGTGTGAGTTTCGCTCCGTCATTCTTTTGATGGTGGGTCTGTCATCTTAATTGATGTCTGATTATGCGATAATGTTTGTCCTATCATGCTTTTGGTGGTAGTGGCAGGTGTGAGTTTTGCTTCGTCATCCTTTTGGTGGTGGGTCTGCCATCTTAATTGATGTCAAATTGTGCGATAGTGTTTGTCCTATCATCCTTTTGGTGGTGGTGGCCGGTGTGAGGTTTGCTCTGTCATCCTTTTAGTGTAGGGTCTGTCATCTTAACTGATGTCAGATTGTGCGATAGTGTTTGTCCTATCATCCTTTTAGTGGCAGTGGCTGGTGTGAGTTTTGCTCTGTCATTCTTTTGGTGGTAAGTCTGCCATCGTAATTGATGTCAGATTGTGCGATAGTGTTTGTCCTATCATCCTTTTGGTGGTGGTGGCCGGTGTGAGGTTTGCTCTGTCATCCTTTTAGTGTAGGGTCTGTCATCTTAACTAATGTCAGATTGTGCGATAGTGTTTGTCCTATCATCCTTTTAGTGGCAGTGGCTGGTGTGAGTTTTGCTCCGTCATTCTTTTGGTGGTAAGTCTGCCATCGTAATTGATGTCAGATTGTGCGATAATGTTTGTCCTATCATGCTTTTGGTGGTAGTGGTCGGTGTGAGTTTCGCTCAGTCATCCTTTTGGTGGGGGGTCTGTCATCTTGTTGACGTCAGAGTGTGTGATAGTGTTTGTCCTATCATCCTTTTGGTGGTAGTGGCCGGTGTGAGTTTCGCTCTATCATCCTCTTGGTGGTGGGTCTGTCATCTTAATTGATGTCAGATTGTGCGATAGTGTTTGTCCTATCATCCTTTTGGTGGTAGTGGCCGGTGTGAGTTTCGCTCCGTCATCCTCTTGGTGGTGGGTCTGTCATCTTAATTGATGTCAGATTATGCGATAGTGTTTGTCCTATCATCCTTTTGGTGGTAGTGGCTGGTGTGAGTTTCGCTCCGTCGTCCTCTTGGTGGTGGGTCTGTCATCTTAATTGATGTCAGATTGTGCGATAGTGGTTGTCCTATCATCCTTTTGGTGGTAGTTGCCGGTGTGAGTTTCGCTACAGCATTCTTTTGATGGTGGGTCTGTCATCTTAATTGATGTCTGATTATGCGATAATGTTTGTCCTATCACGCTTTTGGTTGTAGTGGGCGGTGTGAGTTTTTCTCCTTCATCCTTTTGGTGGTGGGTCTGTAATCTTAATTGATGTCAGATTGTGTGATAGTGTTTGTCCTATCATCCTTTTGGTGGTGGTGGCCGGTGTGAGGTTTGCTCTGTCATCCTTTTAGTGTAGGGTCTGTCATCTTAACTGATGTCAGATTGTGCGATAGTGTTTGTCCTATCATCCTTTTAGTGGCAGTGGCTGGTGTGAGTTTTGCTCCGTCATTCTTTTGGTGGTAAGTCTGCCATCGTAATTGATGTCAAATTGTGCGATAGTGTTTGTCCTATCATCCTTTTGGTGGTGGTGGCCGGTGTGAGGTTTGCTCTGTCATCCTTTTAGTGTAGGGTCTGTCATCTTAACTGATGTCAGATTGTGCGATAGTGTTTGTCCTATCATCCTTTTAGTGGCAGTGGCTGGTGTGAGTTTTGCTCCGTCATTCTTTTGGTGGTAAGTCTGCCATCGTAACTGATGTCAGATTGTGCGATAATGTTTGTCCTATCATGCTTTTGGTGGTAGTGGTCGGTGTGAGTTTCGCTCAGTCATCCTTTTGGTGGGGGGTCTGTCATCTTGTTGATGTCAGAGTGTGTGATAGTGTTTGTCCTATCATCCTTTTGGTGGTAGTGGCCGGTGTGAGTTTCGCTCTATCATCCTCTTGGTGGTGGGTCTGTCATCTTAATTAATGTCAGATTGTGCGATAGTGTTTGTCCTATCATCCTTTTGGTGGTAGTGGCCGGTGTGAGTTTCGCTCCGTCATCCTCTTGGTGGTGGGTCTGTCATCTTAATTGATGTCAGATTGTGCGATAGTGTTTGTCCTATCATCCTTTTGGTGGTAGTGGGCGGTGTGAGTTTCGCTCCGTCATCCTCTTGGTGGTGGGACTGTCATCTTAATTGATGTCAGATTGTGCGATAGTGTTTGTCCTATCATCCTTTTGGTTGTAGTGGCCTGTGTGAGTTTCGCTCCGTCATTCTTTTGATGGTGGGTTTGTCATTTTAATTGATGTCAGATTATGCGATAATGTTTGTCCTATCATGCTTTTTGTGGTAGTGGCCGGTGTGAGTTTTCCTCCGTCATCCTTTTGGTGGTGGGTCTGCCATCTTAATTGATGTCAGATTGTGTGATAGTGTTTGGCCTGTCTTCCTTTTAATGGTATTGGCCGGTGTGAGTTTCGCTTCATCATCCTTTTAGTGGGGGTCTGTCATCTTGTTGCTGTCAGATTGTGCGATATGTGGTTGGTGTGACTTTCTCTCCGTCATCCTTTTGGTGGAGGTCTGTCATCTTATTGATGTCATATTGTGCGATAGTGTTTGTCCTACCATCCTTTTTGTGGTAGTAGCAAGTGTGAGTTTCGCTCCGTCATCCTTTTCTTGAAGGGTTTGTCTTCTTGTTGATGTCAGATTCTGCGATAGTGTTTGTCCTATCATCGTTTTGGTGGTAGTGGCCGGTGTGAGTTTCGCTCCGTCATTCTTTTGATGGTGGGTCTTTCATCTTAATTGATGTCTGATTATGGGATAATGTTTGTCCTATCATGCTTTTGGTTGTATTGGGCGGTGTGAGTTTTGCTCCGTCATCCTTTTGGTGGTGGGTCTGTCATCTTAATTAATGTCAGATTGTGCGATAGTGTTTGTCCTATCATCCTTTTGGTGGTGGTGACCAGTGTGAGGTTGCTCCGTCATCCTTTTAGTGTATGGTCTGTCATCTTAGTTGATGTCAGATTGTGCTATAGTGTTTTTCCTATCATCCTTCTAGTGGTAGTGGCCGATGTGAGTTTCGCTCCGTCATTCTTTTGGTGGTAAGTCTGTCATCTTAATTGTTGTCAGATTGTGCAATAATGTTTGTCCTATCATGATTTTGGTGGTAGTGGCCGGTGTGTGTTTCGCTCCGTCATCCTCTTGGTGGTGGGTCTATCATCTTAATTGATGTCAGATTGTGCGATAGTGTTTGTCCTATCATCCTTTTGGTGGTTGTGGCCGGTGTGAGTTTCGCTCCGTCATCCTCTTGGTGGTGGGTCTGCCATCTTAATTGATGTCAGATTGTGCAATAGTGTTTGTCCTATCATCCTTTTGGTGGTAGTGGCCGGTGTGATTTTTGCTCTGTCATTCTTATGGTGGGGGCTCTCACCTTATTGATGTCATATTGTGCGATAGTGTTTGTCCTATCATCCTTTTTGTGGTAGTAGCCAGTGTGAGTTTCGCTCTGTCATCCTTTTGTTGAAGGGTTTGTCTTCTTGATGATGTTAGATTGTGCGATAGTTTTTGTCCTATCATCCTTTTGATGTTAGTAGCCGGTGTGATTTTTGCTCCGTCATCGTTTTGGTGGTGGGTTTGTCACCTTATGCATGTCAGATTGTGCAATAGTGTTTGCCTATCTTCCATTGGTGGTAGTGGCTGGTGTGAGTTTTGCTCCGTCATCCTTTTGGTGGTGGGTCTGTCATCTTAATTGATGTCAGATTGTGAGATAGTGTTTGTCCTATCATCGTTTTGGTGGTAGCGGCCGGTGTGAGGTTTGCTCTGTCATCCTTTTAGTGTAGGGTCTGTCATCTTAACTGATGTCAGATTCTGCGATAGTGTTTGTCCTATCATCCTTTTAGTGGTAGTGGCCGGTGTGAGTTTTGCTCCGTCATTCATTTTGTGGAAAGTCTGTCATCTTAATTGGTGTCAGATTGTGCGATAATGTTTGTCCTATCATGTTTTGGGTGGTAGTGGCCGGTGTGAGTTTCGCTCTGTCATCCTTTTGGTGGGGGGTCTGTCATCTTATTGATGTCAGATTATCTGATAGTGTCTTTCCTATCATCCTTTTGGTGGTAGTGGCCGGTGTGAGTTTCGCTCTGTCATCCTCTTGGTGGTGGGTTTGTCATCTTAATTGATGTCAGATTGTGCGATAGTGTTTGTCCTATCATCCTTTTAATGGTAGTGGGCGTTGTGAGTTTCGCTTCGTCATCCCCTTGGTGGTGGGTATGTAATCTTAATTGATGTCAGATTGTGCGATAGTGTTTGTCCTATCATCCTTTTGGTGGTAGTGGCCAGTGTGAGTTTCGCTCCGTCATTCTTTTGATGGTGGGTCTGTCATATTAATTGATGTCGGATTATGCGAAATGTTTGTCCTATCATGCTTTTGGTGGTAGTGGCTGGTGTCAGTTTTGCTCCGTCATCCTTTTGGTGGGGGGTCTGCCATCTTAATTGTTGACAGATTGTGCGATAGTGTTTGTCCTGTCATCCTTTTAGTGGCAGTGGCCGGTTTGAGTTTCGTTGCGTCATCCTTTTGGTGGGGGCTATCATCTTGTTGCTGTCAGATTGTGCGATAGTGTTTGTCCTATCATGCTTTTGGTTGTAGTGGTCGGTGTGACTTTCTCTCCATCATCCTTTTGGTGGGGGTCTGTCATCTTATTGATGTCATATTGTGCGATAGTGTTTGTCCTATCATGTTTTTTGTGGTAGTAACCAGTGTGAGTTTCGCTCTGTCATCCTTTTGTTGAAGGGTTTGTCTTCTTGTTGATGTTAGATTGTGCGATAGTTTTTGTCCAATCATCCTTTTGGTGGTAGTAGCCGGTGTGATTTTCGCTCCGTCATCCTTTTGGTGGTGGGTTTGTCACCTTATTGATGTCAGATTGTGCAATAGTGTTTGCCTATCATCCATTGGTGGTAGTGGCTGGTGTGAGTTTTACTCCGTCATCCTTTTGGTGGTGGGTCTGTCATCTTAATTGATGTCAGATTCTGCGATAGTGTTTGTCCTATCATCGTTTTGGTGGTAGTGGCCGGTGTGAGTTTCGCTCCGTCATTCTTTTGATGGTGGGTCTTTCATCTTAATTGATGTCTGATTATGGGATAATGTTTGTCCTATCATGCTTTTGGTTGTAGTGGGCGGTGTGAGTTTTGCTCTGTCATCCTTTTGGTGGTGGGTCTGTCATCTTAATTGATGTCAGATTGTGCGATAATGTTTGTCCTATCAGCCTTTTGGTGGTGGTGGCCGGTGTGAGGTTTTCTCTGTCATCCTTTTAGTGTAGGGTCTGTCATCTTAACTGATGTCAGATTGTGCGATAGTGTTTGTCCTATCATCCTTTTAGTGGTAGTGGTCGGTGTGAGTTTTGCTCCGTCATTCTTTTGGTGGTAAGTCTGTCATCTTAATTGATGTCAGATTTTGCGATAATGTTTGTCCTATCATGCTTTTGGTGGTAGTGGCCGGTGTGAGTTTCGCTTCGTCATTCTTTAGGTGGGGGGTCTGTCATCTTGTTGATGTCAGATTGTGTGATAGTGTTTTTCCTATCATCCTTTTGGTGGTAGTGGCCGATGTGAGTTTCTCTCTGTCATCCTCTTGGAGGTGGGTTTGTCATCTTAATTGATGTCAGATCGTGCGATAGTGTTTGTCCTATCATCCTTTTGGTGGTAGTGGCCGTTGTGAGTTTCGCTCCGTCATCCTCTTGGTGGTGGGTCTGTCATCTTAATAGATGTCAGATTGTGCGATAGTGTTTGTCCTATCATCCTTTTGGTGGTAGTGGCCGGTGTGAGTTTCGCTCCGTCATTCTTTTGATGGTGGGTCTGTCATCTTAATTGATGTCAGATTATGCGAAATATTTGTTCTATCATGCTTTTGGTGGTAGTGGCCGGTGTGAGTTTTGCTTTGTCATCCTTTTGGTGGTGGGTCTGCCATCTTAATTGATGTCAGATTGTGCGATAGTGTTTGTCCTGTTATCCTTTTAGTGGTAGTGGCCGGTGTGAGTTTCGCTGTGTCATCCTTTTGGTGGGGGCTGTCATCTTGTTGCTGTCAGATTGTGCGATAGTGTTTGTCCTATCATGCTTTTGGTTGTAGTGGTTGGTGTGACTTTCTCTCCGTCATCCTTTCGGTGGGGGTCTGTCATCTTATTGATGTCATATTGTGCGATAGTGTTTGTCCTATCATCCTTTTTGTGGTAGTAGCCAGTGTGAGTTTCGCTCTGTCATCCTTTTTTTGATGGGTTTGTCTTCTTATTGATGTTAGATTGTGCGATAGTTTTTGTTCTATCATCCTTTTGGTGGTAGTAGCCGGTGTGATTTTCGCTCCATCATCCTTTTGGTGGTGGGTTTGTCACCTTATTGATGTCAGATTGTGCAATAGTGTTTGCCTATCATCCATTGGTGGTAGTGGCTGGTGTGAGTTTTGCTCTGTCATGCTTTGGGTGGTGGGTCTGTCATCTTAATTGATGTCAGATTGTACGATAGTGTTTGTCCTATCATCCTTTTGGTGGTAGTGGCCGGTGTGAGTTTCGCTCCGTCATTCTTTTGATGGTGGGTCTGTCATCTTAATTGATGTTTGATTATGCGATAATGTTTGTCCTATCATGCTTTTTGTAACACCCCCTTCTATACCCCACTTATATATGCATATAAAACAATTAAGCGTATACAAATTCATCAGAGTAGTGGGCGGTGTTATTTTTGCTCCGTCATCCTTTTGGTGGTGGGTCTGTCATCTTAATTGATGTCAGATTGTGCGATAGTGTTTGTCCTATCATCCTTTTGGTGGTGGTGGCCGATGTGAGGTTTGCTCTGTCATTCTTTTTGTGTAGGGTCTGTCATCTTAACTGATGTCAGATTGTGCGATAGTGTTTGTCCTATCATCCTTTTAGTGGTAGTGGCCGGTGTGAGTTTTGCTCCGTCATTCTTTTGGTTGTAAGTATGTCATCTTTATTGATGTCAGATTGTGCGATAATGTTTGTCCTATCATGCTTTTGGTGGTAGTGGCTGGTGTGAGTTTCGCTCAGCCATCCTTTTGGTGGGGGGTCTGTCATCTTGTTGATGTTAGATTGTGTGATAGTGTTCGTTCTATCATCCTTTTGGTGGTAGTGGCCGGTGTGAGTTTCGCTCCGTCATTCTTTTGATGTTGGGTCTGTCATCTTAATTGATGTCAGATTATGCGAAATATTTGTTCTATCATGCTTTTGGTGGTAGTGGCCGGTGTGAGTTTTTCTCCGTCATCCTTTTGGTGGTGGGTCTGCCATCTTAATGGATGTCAGATTGTGCGATAGTGTTTGTCCTGTCATCCTTTTAGTGGTATTGGCCGGTGTGAGTTTCGCTCCGTCATCCTTTTGGTGGGCGTCTGTCATCTTGTGGCTGTCAGATTGTGCGATAGTGTTTGTCCTATCATGCTTTTTGTTGTAGTGGTCGGTGTGACTTTCTCTCCATCATCCTTTTGGTGGGGGTCTGTCATCTTATTGATGTCATATTGTGCGATAGTGTTTGTCCTATCATCCTTTCTGTGGTAGTAGCCAGTGTGAGTTTCGCTCTGTCATCCTTTTGTTGAAGGGTTTTTCTTCTTCTTGATGTTAGATTGTGCGTTAGCGTTTGTCCTATCATGCTTTTGGTGGTAGTGGCCGGTGTGAGTTTCGCTTCGTCATCCTTTTGGTTGGGGGGTCTGTCAGCTTGTTGATGTCAGATTGTGTGATAGTTTTTTCCTATCATCCATTGGTGGTAGTGGCTGGTGCGAGTTTTGCTCCGTCATCCTTTTGGTGGTGGGTTTGTCATCTTAATTGATGTCAGATTGTGCAATAGTGTTTGTCCTATCATCCTTTTGATGGTAGTGGCCGGTGTGAGTTTCGCTCCGTCATTCTTTTGATGGTGGGTCTGTCATCTTAATTGATGTCTGATTATGCGATAATGTTTGTCCTATCATGCTTTTTGTAACACCCCCTTCTATACCCCACTTATATATGCATATAAAACAATTAAGCGTATACAAATTCATCAGAGTAAAAATTTTAGGATAAGGTATAAAGGAAGAATGTCACAATTTCACCAACAAAACTCTTTAACATTTTGCTCCATAAAATATGTAACATTTTTGTAGTTTAGAAATCACATTTCAACATTTAATTTAAGCGGAAGATAACATCATTTAATCAGTTCCAAAATATTAATTCAAATGCACATAAGTCATCCAGATTAATACATCATATCAGTTAGATTACAAAACCACATCAGCTGATACATCGCAATGTATCACAAAAGAATGACTATACTAGTCTAACTACCCGGTGTTACATATCAGAGCAGCCGACTCAAAAGAATGAAGACTAACTTCACAAAAGGACTCCAGCATCCTAATCTGCAATGCCTCATAGAGCATTATAAAACAACAGAAGGGTGAGAAATATAACCATAATAATCAAAGCATAAGATTATATATATATATATATATATAGGTAATCAATACAAGTTCCACTCCGTACTTCTCACCACAATTCAATTTCTTAGTCATATATATTTGCCACACATATAATGACAACACGAATATTTGTAAAGCATTTCCACATCATGCATACTCTCACAATTTCACAATCTCATCATTCACACATAAGCATCTCTTCATTCATATGTCATATATTAATGTGGCTCAACAACTCAATGCAACTCATGCAATGCGGTACCGACTCTCGTTATCTTTTTTCGGTTTTTACATTAAACCGGGTCCACTCTTCTAGACCGATAACCCGTTATCTTTTTTCGGTTTTTACATTAAACCGGGTCCACTCTTCTAGACCGATTACCACAAAGGCCCGTCCTCTAAGCCTTCAAACCCACTCTTCTAGGTTTGGGATAAGCCACTAGTTTCCACGAAACTAACAGACATTGCCTCTTGACTAAATGATGCATGTACAATCAACCACAACAAATGCACTTAAGACCGACATCTTAATCTCATGCATTTACATAATTCATTTCTTCAAGAATTACACAATGATTGCACATACAACATATCACAATAATCACCAATGTATTCGCAATTCAATAATATCACCACATTAACACACAATGCACACATATCCGCGATATGTTCTCATGCATTATCCACATATATTCACAATTCAATACAACATCATATTTAGCAAGCAATGCACGCATATCCATCATTATGCTCTCATGCATTCTTCATGTATTTTAACATACAATCGCATATAAACAATATGCATCCACAACACATTTTTCATAGTATGTTTATTCTTTATCTCATGCCATCTCATACAAGGTATACACATCACAATACCAATCATACAATTATAAGTTATGCACACATATCCACCATGTTCTCATGCATACTCATCACATAATTGTATACACATCAAGCATTCGCAAGTTCATTAGACAATACACATACATTCATCATTGTATTCACATGTATTTCTATTTATCACAATTAATACGCATCGCACATCAACTAGGATTCACGCCCGTAGGCTACCCACAGCACACATCATCACAATAGATCATATCTATATCATATCATAGAGGCATTCCCCTATGAGAAGCAACCAAACCATCTCCACATGAACAACACAGCAAAAGAAAAATGCTGTCACATTCGCCTTCATTCGCCTGGCGAACCCTCGCAGCGAACCTTCGCCTGGCCTTCGCCTGGCGAACTCTCTCAGCGAACACTCGGTAGGCTTCGCCTGGCGAGACTTCCCAGCGAGCCCAAGTCAGTAGCTACTGACTTCATTCGCCACCATTCGCCAGCACCTTTGCTGGGCGAACCTTCGCTATCCAACTTCGCTTGGCGAACTCGCCAGCGAAGTCCACTGTGACTTAATCATAATTACTCGCCAGCATTCACTAGGCTTCGCCTTCGCTCGCCTGGCGAGAGCCAGCGAACCTACGCAGGACATAATCCTATTCTGCCTCTCCTTCATCAATCCATCATCAACCAAACCTCAAACATCCAAATCAGTACAAATAGCATCAATACATGTTACCCGACTATTCTACGGCATTATTGCTCAGTTTCAACCGATTAAATCATCAATCTACCGATTAATCCAACATTCGCCCTAATTGGAAAGTGTTGAAAACTCTACCAAAACCCCAACCCAACATACATAACATCATGCAATGATCAAATAGAAACATTTCTCACCCTTACCTCGATTAATCGGAGCTTTGATGTTGGTTCTTGATGATTTCCACTTTCCTCTTCTTCTCCTCTCTTTCTCTTCTTTCTTCTTTCTTTCCTCTTTCTTTCCAAATGTTTCTAACTTTCTTTTCTTTTCTTCCTCACTTATATATATTCCTTTTATTTTCTTTCCTTCCAATTTCCTTTCAATTCTCTATTAATTCCAATTAATAAAATTAATTCCAACATTAAATAAAATTCTACTAAATCAATTAATTATTACAATTAATTATTTAATGAAATTTGGGGCTGTTACAACCCTCCCCCACTTTAGGAATTTTCGTCCTCGAAAATGTTACCTGATTCAAACAGCTCTGGATAAAACTCTTTCATCCGACTCTCAAGCTCCCAAGTAACATTTCCACCAGCCGGTCCTCCCCAAGCGACCTTCACTAAAGCAATCTCTTTACCTCGAAGCTGTTTCAATTTCCGATCCTCAATCTGCATAGGTGATGTCTCAACAGTCAGGTTATCTCTCACCTGCACATCATCTATTTGGACTACATGAGACGGATCCGCAATGTATTTCCTCAACTGAGATACATGGAATACGTCTTGAAGATTAGCAAGCGACGGTGGTAAAGCCACACGATAGGCCACTTCTCCTATCCTTTGCAAAATCTGATAAGGACCAATGAAACGCGGCGACAACTTGCGCGACTTCAGTGCCCTACCAACACCTGTCATCGGAGTGACTCGAAGAAACACATGATCTCCCTCTTGAAATTCAAGTGCCTTCCTCCTCTTGTCATAATAACTCTTCTGACGACTCTGAGTAATTCTCATCTTCTCTTGAATCATCTTGATCTTATCAGTAGTCTGTTGAACTAACTCGGGTCCAACAACAGAACTCTCTCCGGACTCGAACCAACACAATGGTGTCCTACACCGCCTACCATACAACGCCTCAAATGGTGCCATACCGATACTCGAATGAAAATTGTTGTTGTAGGTAAACTCAATCAAAGGCAAGTAGCTATCCCAAGCTCCTCATTTTTCCAATACACAAGCTCTCAAAAGATCTTCAAGCGACTGAATCGTCCTCTCCGTCTGACCATCAGTCTGAGGATGATACGCTGAACTCAAACGCAACTTAGTACCTAAAGCACTCTGCAAGCTCTCCCAAAATCTCGAAGTGAACCTCGGATCTCTATCCGAAACAATACTCGAAGGAATACCATGCAAACACACAATCCTCTCAATATACAACTTAGCCAACTTCTCCAAAGGGTAATCCATACGCATAGGAATAAAGTGAGCAGATTTAGTCAATCTGTCCACGATAACCCAAATAGCCTCAAAACTACTCGGCGTCCTCGGCAAACCCGATACAAAATCCATAGAGATACTATCCCATTTCCACTCAGGAATAAACAACGGCTTCATCAAACCCGATGGCTTCTGATGCTCAATCTTTGACTTCTGGCAAGTCAAACAAGAATATACAAATTCCGCGATATCCTTCTTCATACTAGGCCACCAAAATACTTTCCTCAAATCCTGATACATCTTAGTAGCACCCGGATGAATACTCTATCCGCTACGATGTCCTTCCTCAAGGATGCTCTTCTTAAGCTCAACCATGTTCGGAACACAAACTCGATCCCGACATCTCATAATACCATTCTCATCAATCCAAAAATCACCACCTTGGCCTTGGTTGATTAAAGTCAACCGATCAGCTAAGCTCAAATCCGATTTCTGTCCTTCTCGAATTTCATCCAAAATACCACTTGTAAGCTTTAACATACCCAACTTAAATCCAAAAGAAGTTCTCTCACATACCAAACTCAAATCTCGAAATTGCTCGACCAATTCTAACTCTTTCACCATCAACGCCGACATATGCAATGATTTCCGACTCAATGCATCCGCTACTACATTCGCTTTACCCGGATGGTAGTTCAAGCCAAAATCATAATCCTTCAATAGCTCTAACCACCTTCTTTGCCTTGCATTCAATTCCTTTTGATCAAAGAGATACTTCAAACTCTTGTGGTCGCTAAACACTTCAAATCTCGCACCAAACAAATAATGCCTCCAAAGTTTCAATACGAACACAACGGAGGCCAACTCTAAGTCATGCGTCGGATAATTCTTCTCATGCACTTTGAGTTGCCTCGAAGCATAAGCCACAACTTGGTTATTCTGCATCAACACACCTCCTAAACCCATCAAAGAAGCATCACAATACACCACGAACGGTTCTTCCGGATTTGGCAAAATCAAAACAGGGGCTGTCGTCAACCTTCGCTTAAGTTCTTGGAAACTCGCTTCACACTTGGCATCCCAAACAAAGGCTTGACCCTTCCTAGTCAACTGCGTCAACGGCAACGATAACTTAGCAAATCCCTCAATAAACTTCCGATAATAACCGGCTAAACCAAGAAAACTTCTTATCTCAAAAATTGACTTCGGAGTCTCCCATTGCGACACCGCTTCAACCTTCGACGGATCGACCGCAATACCACTACTAGAAATCACATGACCAAGGAAACTAACTTCCTTCAACCAAAATTCACACTTAGAAAGCTTCGCGAACAACTGCTTCTCTCTCAGCACAGATAACACAATCTTCAGATGCTCGACATGCTCTCCTTCGCTCTTCGAATAAACCAAGATGTCGTCGATAAACACCACCACAAACTTATCCAAATAAGGATGGAAAATCCTATTCATGTACTCCATAAATACACCTGGTGCATTAGTCACACCAAATGGCATCACGGAATACTCATAGTGTCCATACCTCGTCCGAAAGGCCGTCTTCTGAATATCCTCAGCTTTCACACGGATCTGATGATACCCAGATCTCAAATCAATCTTGCTGAACACGCTTGCACCAACCAACTGATCCATCAGATCATCAATCCTTGGAAGTGGATACTTATTCTTAATAGTCACCTTGTTCAACTGTCTGTAATCCACACAGAGCCTCATAGAACCCTCTTTCTTCTTAACCAACAACACCGGTGCACCCCACGGTGACACGCTCGGACGAATAAACCTCTTTTCAAGCAAATCCTCAAGTTGACTCTTCAACTCTTTTAACTCCGAGGCCGACATACGATATGGAGCCATCGATATCGGACTAGTTCCAGGAATCAAATCTATCGAAAACTCCACTTCTCGCTCCGGCGGTAAATCCTTTATCTCTTCAGGGAATACTTCCGAAAAATCTCTAACAATGGGCAAAGCATCAATCTCTTCACTTTCACTAGTCCTCAAAGTTGCCATAAGCATAAATACATTAGCCCTATCTTGTACCGATTCCTTCACTTGTTTCCTCGTCATAAACAATTCCCTTTCAACATCCGAGTCGGGAAAAATAACCGTTTTGTCAAAACAGTTAATATACACACGATTGAATTTTAACCAATTCATTCCAAAAATGACATCCAGTTGATCTAAATGAAGACACACTAAATCAATCCCAAAATCTCTACCGAAAACACTCAACGGACAATTCAAACAAACATACGGTGTAGTTACCGAACCCATAGCAGGAGTATCAATAACCATACTGAAGGTGAGAAAATACTTAGAAGGGGGGGTTGAATAAGTATGACAGAAAATAATCAAAGATAAAAACTCAAGTATTTTTATCCTGGTTCGTTGAACTCAACTACTCCAGTCCACCCTTTTCAAGAGTGATTTGCCTTTCTCAACAAGGACTTAATCCACTATTCAAATCAACTGATTACAAATAGCAACACCTAAGAACAACTGTTCTTAGTCTTCTCAAGAGCTACTGATCTAACCTAGATCCTCTTAAGGAAAACTTCCTTTACAAATTAATGTAATACAATGTAAGAGTAAGAAATTGCTTCTATGAAAGCTATAAACACAACTGTGTTATTTCTCTAAGTTTAGAACAATGTATGAACAGCAAAGAATATGAGAGCTTGAGAGTTCTTGCAATTGTTTTCGTCTTTTTCGTCACTTGAAGAATGAGCTATGATTTCCTTTATATAGCCACTTGAATATTGGAGAGAATATTTTACCGTTGGAGAAGATATTTCCAATATCAAAAAGGTACAGTCCTTTGTACTATTGCAGCAGAGAGACGGCGCACAAAATGTGGGTGTAGCAATTGTCTGCTGAGCTGTGAATTTACCATATATGGAATGTATCAGAGGAATAATATTCTTGCAGAGAATTTTGTCTATCCCAATTAAGGAAAGATTTGCTGGCATATTCCAACGGATATATTAAAATAATCTTCTTAAAATAATTCTTCAGATAGTTCAGATCAACAATCAATATCAGAGTCTTCAGTCTTCAGAATCTTCTGGAAACTTCAGAGCCTAAGATGTTCTTCAGATGTTGATGAATCAGAGTCTGGTGCAGCTGTGTGCTTGAAGCGTAACATGCTCTTAGATCAGAGTCTTCACTCAGATCAGAGTCTTCTCTCATTCAGAGTCTCTTCACTCAGAGTCTTCTTTCATTCAGATTCTTGATAATATATGCAGCGTGTTGTATCTTCAGAATCTTGATGACTAAGCTCTTATACTTCAGATTCTTCTAATCTTCAGATGCTCTTGAGCCATTCAGAATTTATTGTTCACATCAAATTTGCTCTTTAAGATTAAAATCTTTTGTGCCTGTAGAAAACAGTTTAGAACAAATTTAGAGAGTATAATTCTTGTATACAAATTATCATTAATGTTATCATCAAAACATAGACATATTACTAAGACACAATCTGTGCTCTTACAATCTCCCCCTTTTTGATGATGACAAAACATGAGAAATTTGTTCAATAAAAAATATGAATTAAAATTACTCCCCCTGAGATTAACAATCTCCCCCTGAAATGAATACTCTAATGGAATTAGATACTTCCCTTTCTGGTTGAGTACATTTCAGATTCAGAGCCTGATTACATTTCAGATTCAGAGCCTGATTGAAGCCTGGTTAACATCCTGATTGAAGCCTGGTTGACATATGTTTGACTTCTAGAGTCAAAGCTTGATGCCATATTAAAGCTTGATGCCAGATGAACAACTTCAGAACACCTGGTTGTTTATCTTGCCATTTCCTGTCTTGAGTTATCTTTTAGATCATAGTACTCAAGGTTAGATATCAGAGTCTGGTCTACTCAGATTTAGCTATTTTTGATCAGGTTCTGAAAAGATAGATCTCAGGAAAGACTTCAATGAAATTTGTCAGAGTCTGGTTAAATTCAAAGAATGTTAGTAACATGTCTGACTTAGTTCAGATAATTGCTTATAGATTTGAACAATCAGATTCTATTTTGTTTCTCCCCCTTTTTGTCATAATCAAAAAGAATTTTAAAAGACAGTAAAGATGCAGAAGAAACACATATCCAGATAAGCAAAAAGATCATTGTCATTAAGTCAAGAGAACATCCAGATTCAGATAAAAACAAACAAAACATATCAGAAGAAAATCAAAACAAAAGCAAAACATGAAAAACTTGTGCAAAACATCAAGTAGGTTTAGCAGATGAGGCTTGTTGAGAAGCAATGAGTTGCAGCAGTGCTGTAATCCTTTCTGAATTTTCATCTTGCTTAGCCATCCAAGTTTTCATTTCTTCATTTGTTTTCTTTTGATCAACCATAAAATCCTTAAGTTCTTTGACATCCTTCTGAAGATCTGTAGATTCTGAAACAGTAGCTTCTGAAACAATAGATTCTGAAACAATCTTAGTAACATCAGGTGCAGGAATTTTTGGAGGTGGAGGAGCTTCTAGAAGAAGAATAGGAGGAGTGTTTCTCTTAATCCGTTTTTGATAAGCAGCAAACCTTACTTTTGACAATCTAAGACATTGAGTCCTGATTTTCAAAGCCTCCCTATTCAGTCTGTAAAGATATTTCTTCCAAACAGCATTAGCAGCCTCTTTGTCCATAGTAGTCATGCAAACATCCATAATGTCAGCAAAGTCTGAGACATTATCCTTATCAAAATCTCTTAACAGAGTATAAACACTTGATCCCAATTCTGCTTCATCAGGGATTCTGGGTTTTCTTGGTTGGGTTAGATGTGTTTGTGGTGTTTGTTCAGAAGGTTGAGGTTGTGAAGATGGATGTTCAGATGTTTGTGGTTCAGAAGTTTGAGGTTGTGAAGATGTTGGTTGGTTGATTTGTGGTTCAGATGTTTGTTGGTCAGAATGTTGTGGTTGAGGTATTGAGGGAATTGGTTGGGTTTCTGTTGGTTGTGGAGTGAGAGTTTGAGTTGGGGAATTTTGTGGAGAAGATGGATGTTCAGAAGTTGGAGATTTAAACAGCTGTTTCCAAACACTCTCAGAACGAGGTTGTTTGAGATCATTCAAGCATTCATTAATGTAACCAGATGATTCATCATCAGATGATGTATCAGAGTGGTTAGATTTTTCAGAAGTTGAAGATAAAATGACAGACTGGTTTAAAGGTGTGACATCTAATATCTCATTAGGATCAATGAGATTTTCAGGTTGGTCAGAGTGTTCAGGGTGAACATCCTCTGGAATGGTGTTTTGTGGGATAGTGTTTTGTGGTTGTGGTGTTGCTTGTTGAGTTTGTTGTGGAATTTCTGTTTGTATGTTTGTTGGTTGTGGTGTATGAGTCTCAAATGGTCTAGATCTTTTAAATATAAGGGGTGAGTCAGATGGTGTGGGGGTAGCAGAATGATGAACAGGATTAGAATCAGTGTTAAATACCTGTTTCAGAGTATCTCTAATTTCTTCAAAAGTTGCTGCAGGAGGATTTGGTTGAACCTTCTTCAGCTTCTTCCTTTTCTTCTTCTTTTCAGCATCTGAATGCTTCCTTTTCTTCTGATGACCTTCACTATCAGCTTTTCTCTTACGTCTTCTTTCCCTTGTCAAATCAGGAAGAACTTGGCCTTCCTTCTGCACAAGATTGGCAGGAATCTCAACACCATCTCTTATGCAGCGAGCAACATACTCAGCAATAAGTTCTCTAGGTTCATCTGAGGTGAATAGAGGAAAATCCTCAACAGGAATCCTTCTTCCCTTAACTTCTTCAGAGTTAGTTTTCCTTGGTTTCTCAGATAAATCATCAACCAGTTTCATCCTTCTCAGAGTTAAACCGTTTATTTCAGAGCCAATGATATAATTCAGATCTTCTGTCAACCCAGCCTCTTGCAGATGCGCCACAAGTTGGTTTTCTATCAGAATATCTGAAATCAGCCTTCCCATAGGAATCCATGTTCTGACTTTTCCAGATTTATCTCTGGCTGTTTCCCTTGTTTCCTTGACGTGAGACACCAGATGATTAAACAACAAGTATGGAAGATCAATCTGAATGTTTTGGTGTAAACAATACATGAAGTAAAGTTGTTCAGCATTAACATAATCAGAAGAGTTTGAAGAGGGTCTGTGAAAGATGGTGTTCATGAAAATCTTAGCCCATATCTTGTAAGTGGGTTTCAAGAACTTAACCTTCTTACAAGGTTCACCAGTAGTACAGATTTCTTGACATACATCCTTCAGATCTTCACGCGCAGAAGACAGAGAGGTTACTCCATCAGTTGCCTTAAAACCTATGAGTTTCCTTATCAGGTTTTCAGTGATAACTATCTTTTTTCCCAGCACAGAGGAGTGAATGAACTTTGGAGTAGCATATGCATGGATCCAGAACTCCTTCACTAACTTTGGATATACAGGACCCATAAGCCTGTCAAAGTAACCGTCCCAGCCTTGTGCTTTGATTGAAGAAATCAGATCAAACCCATTTTCAGCAAGATCTTCTAAGTCCACGAAACTTTCACACAGTACTTCTAGTGAATCAACAGCAGTTAGGAGAGTGCGTACTGGTTCTACGACAGTGGTAGCATTCTTGGTAGTAACAGCTTTTGAAGTAGATGCCATTGTTGACGATGATGAAGAAGATGAAGGTTTCTGAGTTCTTTTAGGGTTTGCAAAGAGAGAGAACAACAAACAAAAGCGCATATGTGTTTGAGAATGTGAAAAGTGTGAATGTGTTATGAGAGTGGTTTATATAGACAAATAAAGCAAGCATGGGAAACACAACAGACACACATAGGACACATACGCACGTTTGCATTAAATGAAAAGTAATCATTTTTAATTATGATATGACATTTGGGGGAAAATCAAGACAGATTGAGATTTTCAAAGCAATACCTTAAACGTCATAATCAGTAGGTGTACTCCATCTTTTCAGATTCTGAGTGACACGTGTTTGCTTGCATGTGATTCTAAAACTCTTAAGAAATGAAACGTTTTCAACTTTCAGATCCTCTGAGATGGTCAGTACAGAGTTTCACAGAAAAAGAAATTCACAGATAAATTAAACAAGCAAGATAGATGAAATACTTCAGAGTGTTAAACACTTAGCATCTGAGAAGTTGACTCTGAGAAATATTACTCTGGACAAAAATCCATACAAATATTTTTCAGAATAAACTTAAACCTATCTTCAGCAAGGGGTTTTGTGAAAATATCTGCCCATTGATGATCTGTATCAACAAAGGCTAAATTTATTACACCCTTCTGAACATAGTCTCTGATGAAATGATGTTTAATCTCTATATGTTTGGCCTTAGAGTGTAAAATTGGATTTTTGGATAAACATATAGCAGAAGTATTATCACAGAAGATAGAAAGATTACTCTCATAGATTTGATAATCTTCTAGTTGTCTCTTCATCCAGAGCATCTGAGTGGAACATCCAGCAGCAGCAATGTATTCTGCCTCTGTGGTTGATAGTGCAATTGTTGGTTGCTTCTTGCTGTACCACGAGATCAGATGACTTCCAAGAAACTGACAGCTTCCAGAAGTACTTTTGCGCTCAACTCTATCTCCAGCATAGTCAGCATCACAGAATCCAACTAGTGAATATTTGTCAGATCTTCTGTAACACAAACCAACATTAGCAGTACCTTTCAGATACCTTAGAATCCTCTTAACAACAGTTAAGTGTGATTCTCTAGGATCTGATTGGAATCTAGCACATAAACAAACACTAAACAGAATGTCTGGTCTAGAAGCAGTCAAATAAAGAAGAGATCCTATCATACCTCTGTAGAGTTTCTGATCTACCTTCTTACTTACCTCTTCCTTACCTAGAGTGCTTGTAGGATGCATTGGAGTCTTTGCCATTTTGCTATCCAGCATGTTAAACTTCTTCAGAAGTTCTTTAACATACTTGGTCTGATGTATGTAGGTGCACTCTGGAGTCTGATTTACTTGGATTCCCAGAAAGAATCTCAATTCTCCCATCATGCTCATCTCAAATTCTGCCTGCATACATTTAGCAAACTCCTTTCCAAGCATAATATTTGTTGATCCAAAAATAATATCATCTACATAAATTTGACAAATCAACAAATCTTTCTTAATGGTTTTACAAAATAGTGTGGTATCCACTTTTCCTCTGATGAAATTTTTCTTCAGAAGAAAATTACTCAACCTCTCATACCAAGCTCTGGGAGCTTGTTTTAGTCCATAAAGAGATTTTTTTAGTTTGTAAACATGATCTGGAAAATTTTCATTTTCAAAACCAGGAGGTTGGTGGACATACACTTCCTCTTCTATAATTCCATTAAGAAAAGCACTTTTAACATCCATCTGATAAAGAGTGATGTTATGTTGTGCAGCAAATGAAATAAGCAAGCGTATAGACTCTAACCTTGCAACAGGAGCATATGTTTCTGTGTAGTCTATGCCTTCTTGTTGACTGTAGCCTTGAGCAACCAGTCTTGCTTTGTTCCTTTCAACTTCTCCTTTTTCATTAAGTTTATTTCTGAAAACCCATTTTGTTCCAATGACATTGAAACCTTTAGGTCTTGGAACCAGATCCCAGACTTCATTCCTTGTGAATTGATTCAGCTCCTCTTGCATAGCTAAAATCCATTCATTATCTTCCAGAGCCTCATCAACAGATGTTGGTTCTATAATTGACACTAAGCCACAGAAGGAAGATTCAGAAGTTCTGAGAAATGCTCTTGTCCTTATTGGATCATCTTTCTTTCCAATTATCACATCCTCTGGATGAGAAGCTTTCATTCTGGAAGAAGATCCTCTGACTGTTGGTCTTTCAGAAATATGCAGATTGTCAAGTTGGGAAGTTAGAGGCGTAGCATCTGGGTTTGCTTCAGAGTCTTTGTCTTCAGTCTTGTCTGCCTCTGAGCCTTCAGAGTCTGTGAGAATAACTTCTCTATCTGCAGAACTTTCAACTTGCTTTGGCTTTTCAGAGCCAAGCTTATCATCAAATCTAACATGAATAGATTCTTCCACAATCTGTGTTTCAGTATTGAATACTCTGTAGCCTTTAGAGCGTTCAGAATAACCAAGCATGAAACACTTCTGTGCTTTGGAATCAAACTTGTTCAGATGATCTTTAGTGTTAAGCATATAACAAATACATCCAAAAGGATGAAAATAAGCAATGTTGGGCTTTCTGTTTCTCCACAATTCATAGGGAGTCTTTTCCAGAAGAGGTCTTACAGACACTCTGTTCTGAATATAACATGCTGTATTTATTGCTTCTGCCCAAAAGTATTTTGCCAGATTTGTCTCGTTGATCATGGTTCTGGCCATTTCTTGCAATGTTCTATTTTTCCTCTCTACAACTCCATTTTGTTGTGGAGTTCTAGGACAGGAGAAATCATGTGCAATTCCTTTTTCAGAAAAATATTTTTCAAAAGATTTGTTTTCAAATTCACCACCATGATCACTTCTGACTTTAATAATTTTGCATTCTTTTTCAGTCTGGACTTGATTGCAGAAGTCAATGAACACAGAATGAGACTCATCCTTGTGTTTTAGAAACTTTACCCATGTCCATCTGCTGTAGTCATCTACAATGACTAACCCATACTTCTTGCCTCTGATGGATGCAGTTTTCACTGGTCCAAACAGATCAATATGAAGTAATTCCAATGGTCTAGAAGTGGAAACAACATTTTTTGGTTTAAAATGAGATTTTGAAAATTTACCCTTTTGACATGCGCCACACAGAGCATCTGAATTGAACTTCAGATTAGGGAGTCCTCTGACCAGATTGAGTTTATTAATCTGAGATATACGTCTCATATTATTATGTCCCAATCTTCTATGCCAGACCCATTGCTCATCATTCACAGATAAAAGGCATTTTACATTTTGAACTTTAAGTTCTGAAAGGTTAATTTTGTAAATGTTGTTTTTCCTCTTTCCACTGAATAGGATTGAACCATTCTTTTGACATACAGCTTTGCAACATTTTTGATTAAAGATGATATCATAACCATTGTCACTTAATTGACTTATGGACAATAGATTATGTTTCAATCCTTCAACTAACAGAACATTAGAAATAGAGGGTAGGTTACCATTACCTATTGTACCAGAGCCAATGATCTTGCCCTTCTGGTTCCCTCCAAATTTCACGTCCCCTCCAGATCTAAGTTCCAGGCTTTGGAACATAGACCTTTCGCCCGTCATATGTCGTGAGCATCCAGAGTCCAGGTACCATGATTGGTGTCTGGATTTTGCTGCTAAGAACATCTGCAACAGGTATTATTTGACTTTTAGGTACCCAGATCTTCTTGGGTCCTTTGGGGTTAGATGTTCTGTGGTTTTGCCTAAACTTCTGTTTTTCAACATAGTGTTTATTTTGGCTAACCCTTGGCTTAAACACATAAGTACTATTTTCAGAGCTTGTATGTTTAATATCATTCAGATGACCAAACTTAAAATGAGAATACAGAGGAGTCTTCTTGATGAAGAGTTTATCAACAGATTTTGGATTGCTTCCAGAGGAAGATTCACATCCAATGCCTCTTCTGTTGTTCCCACTAACACCATAGATCATAGAAGCCATTTTGCTTCTGTCTATGCTTTTAGTGAGGAATCTTTTAAAACTGGAGTCATATTTTTCTAAAATATTTTCACTTGACTCTGTTTCAGTATCAGATTCTTGTTGAGTTGTTTCTAAATCATTTTTGAGTTTTAAATTTATTTCTTTCTGCTCAACAAGTTCTGTTCTCAGAAGATCAATCTCAGATTCAAGATTGCTTTTCAGCTTCTTGTATTTGAGTTTAATCTTGCTGTAGCTTTCCAACATGTCAGATAAACTTTCAACAAGTTCAGCTCTGGAGAGTTCAGAAAATACCTCTTCAGAGTCAGAGTCTGATTCTGACTCAGATTCAGATGATGACGTTCCTTCATCTTGATCATTTGTGTTGGCCATCAGCGCAACATTTGCACATTCTTCCTCAGATTCAGAAGATGATTCAGATTCATCTGAGTCATCCCATGTAGCCATCAGAACCTTTTTCTTTTTATCAAACTTCCTTTTGGGTTTTTCCTTTTGAAGTTTGGGACATTCACTCTTGTAGTGTCCAGGTTCTTTACATTCAAAGCAAGTGACCTCTTTCTTGCCAGATCTTCTGTGTCCAGAAGATTCTCTCTTTTGATCAGATCTTTTGAAGTTGTTGAACTTCTTCCCTTTGTGCTTCCAGAGTTTGTTGATCCTTCTGGACAGCATGGATAGTTCATCTTCTTCTTCAGAAGAAGATTCCTCAGAGCTTTCTTCATTTACCTGCAAAGCTTTAACAGATTTGTTAGATTTAAAAGCTAAGGATTTACCTTTATCTTTCTTCTGGGGTTCATCTTCCTCCAGCTCAATCTCATGACTTCTCAAAGAACTGATGAGTTCTTCTAATGAGATTTTGTTTAGATCCTTGGCCAGCTTCAATGCAGTCACCATAGGTCTCCATCTGGTAGGAAGACTTCTGATGATCTTCTTGACATGATCAGATGTTGAATAGCCCTTGTCCAGAACTTTCAACCCAGCTGTTAGAATCTGAAATCTGGAAAACATAGTCTCAATGTTCTCAGATTCTTCCATTTTGAACGCTTCATACTTTTGTATCAGCGCCAGAGCCTTTGTTTCTTTCACCTGAGAATTTCCCTCATGAGTCATTTTGAGAGACTCAAACATATCATGAGCAGTGTCTCTGTTGGTAATCTTCTCATACTCTGTATGAGAGATTGCATTAAGAAGTATGGTTCTGGCTTTGTGATGATTCTTGAATTCTTTCTTCTGCTCCTCAGTCATTGATTTTCTATCAATCTTTTTGCCATCCTTAGTAGGATGTTCATATCCATCAATGACTAAATCCCAGAGATCAGCATCATACCCCAAGAAAAAACTTTCAAGTCTATCTTTCCAATAATCAAATTTTTCTCCATCAAACATTGGAGGTTTGGTGCTGATTCTGTCTCCTTCATATTTGTTGCTTGATGTAGGAATATCACCCATATTAGCAACCAAATAAATAACAGAGTATTCTTCTCACTGGATCTTTATCTGTCACGGTTAAGTGAATGCACACTCAGAACCGGAGCTCTGATGCCAACTGAAGGTGAGAAAATACTTAGAAGGGGGGGTTGAATAAGTATGACAGAAAATAATCAAAGATAAAAACTCAAGTATTTTTATCCTGGTTCGTTGAACTCAACTACTCCAGTCCACCCTTTTCAAGAGTGATTTGCCTTTCTCAACAAGGACTTAATCCACTATTCAAATCAACTGATTACAAATAGCAACACCTAAGAACAACTGTTCTTAGTCTTCTCAAGAGCTACTGATCTAACCTAGATCCTCTTAAGGAAAACTTCCTTTACAAATTAATGTAATACAATGTAAGAGTAAGAAATTGCTTCTATGAAAGCTATAAACACAACTGTGTTATTTCTCTAAGTTTAGAACAATGTATGAACAGCAAAGAATATGAGAGCTTGAGAGTTCTTGCAATTGTTTTCGTCTTTTTCGTCACTTGAAGAATGAGCTATGATTTCCTTTATATAGCCACTTGAATATTGGAGAGAATATTTTACCGTTGGAGAAGATATTTCCAATATCAAAAAGGTACAGTCCTTTGTACTATTGCAGCAGAGAGACGGCGCACAAAATGTGGGTGTAGCAATTGTCTGCTGAGCTGTGAATTTACCATATATGGAATGTATCAGAGGAATAATATTCTTGCAGAGAATTTTGTCTATCCCAATTAAGGAAAGATTTGCTGGCATATTCCAACGGATATATTAAAATAATCTTCTTAAAATAATTCTTCAGATAGTTCAGATCAACAATCAATATCAGAGTCTTCAGTCTTCAGAATCTTCTGGAAACTTCAGAGCCTAAGATGTTCTTCAGATGTTGATGAATCAGAGTCTGGTGCAGCTGTGTGCTTGAAGCGTAACATGCTCTTAGATCAGAGTCTTCACTCAGATCAGAGTCTTCTCTCATTCAGAGTCTCTTCACTCAGAGTCTTCTTTCATTCAGATTCTTGATAATATATGCAGCGTGTTGTATCTTCAGAATCTTGATGACTAAGATCTTATACTTCAGATTCTTCTAATCTTCAGATGCTCTTGAGCCATTCAGAATTTATTGTTCACATCAAATTTGCTCTTTAAGATTAAAATCTTTTGTGCCTGTAGAAAACAGTTTAGAACAAATTTAGAGGGTATAATTCTTGTATACAAATTATCATTAATGTTATCATCAAAACATAGAGATATTACTAAGACACAATCTGTGCTCTTACACATACCGCCACCAATCACAGACAACTCAAGATTCAACCTTCTAACACAATCCAAAGAAATAAAAGAATGCGTAGCTCCGGTATCAATTATAGCGATCAAAGGTGTACCGTTAATGAAGCACGTACCTCGGATCAATCGATCGTCGCTAGCAGTCTCAGATCCAGATAGAGCGAACACTTTTCCGCTTCCTTGATTCTTCTTCGGTTTATCGCATTTGGTACTGATGTGCCCTCGCTCACCACAGTTGTAGCAAGTTACACCGGTACCGCTTCTACACTCTAGAGCCTTGTGGCCTGGCTTGCCACACTTAAAACACTTATGTTCAACACTCTTGCACTCCAGAGCACGATGCCCCGCTTCACCACAATTGTAACACCTAACCGGGGTAGAAACTCCCCCACTTGGCCTCTTGCCAAAACCAACCTTTTGTTTCCCCTTATCAGCAGGAGTTACATAAGGTTTTCCTCTGAATTGTCCCTTTCCTTTCTTGTCACTTAGACTCTTGTAGTGGCTGGACCTAGCCCTACTGTCTTCGTCATAAATTCTGCTCTTGTTAACCAACTCAGAAAACCGCCTGATTTCCTGATATCCAATAGCTTGTCTAATCTCGGGTCTCAAACCGTTCACAAACTTGAGGCACTTAGACCTCTCAGCATTACCAGTATTATAGTGAGGACAAAATTTGATCAACTCCTCAAATTTCGCCGCATACTCATCAACCGTCGAATTACCTTGCTTCAACTCAAGAAATTCGATCTCTTTCTTCCCCCGCACATCCTCTGGAAAATACTTCTCCAGAAAGGTTTCTCTAAACAAATCCCACGTAATCACAATACCATCTTCCTCAAATCTTTGGCGAGTATTACCCCATCAATCTTCAGCTTCTTCTTCGAGCATATGAGTCCCAAACTGCACCTTCTGTGCATCCGAGCAATTCATAACTCGAAAAATCTTTTCCACAGCTTTCAACCAAATTTGTGCCTTGTCCGGTTCATGAGTTCCCTTGAAGACCGGAGGGTTATTCTTTTGGAATTTCCCCAAAGCACGGAATCCATCATCAGCATGATTCCTCACATTCACATTGGCCGGAGGATTCTGCCCAATTGCCCCCGCCAATCTCGTCAATGCCTCCGCAATCGCTTCGTCGTTCCTTCCTGCAACCATCTTACTAATTCCAACAACAGAACTACGTAAGAACAACCAATATTGATAATGCATCACACGCATATCAATAACATACAGGGAAAAACACTCTAACAACTTGGCCGGACGGACCGACCTGCTCTGATACCACTATTGTAACACCCCCTTCTATACCCCACTTATATATGCATATAAAACAATTAAGCGTATACAAATTCATCAGAGTAAAAATTTTAGGATAAGGTATAAAGGAAGAATGTCACAATTTCACCAACAAAACTCTTTAACATTTTGCTCCATAAAATATGTAACATTTTCGTAGTTTAGAAATCACATTTCAACATTTAATTTAAGCGGAAGATAACATCATTTAATCAGTTCCAAAATATTAATTCAAATGCACATAAGTCATCCAGATTAATACATCATATCAGTTAGATTACAAAACAACATCAGCTGATACATCGCAATGTATCACAAAAGAATGACTATACTAGTCTAACTACCCGGTGTTACATATCAGAGCAGCCGACTCAAAAGAATGAAGACTAACTTCACAAAAGGACTCCAGCAGCCTAATCTGCAATGCCTCATAGAGCATTATAAAACAGCAGAAGGGTGAGAAATATAACCATAATAATCAAAGCATAAGATTATATATATATAGGTAATCAATACAAGTTTCACTCCGTATTTCTCACCACAATTCAATTTCTTAGTCATATATATTTGCCACACATATAATGACAACACGAATATTTGTAAAGCATTTCCACATCATGCATACTCTCACAATTTCACAATCTCATCATTCACACATAAGCATCTCTTCATGCATATGTCATATATTAATGTGACTCAACAACTCAATGCAACTCATGCAATGCGGTACCGACTCTCGTTATCTTTTTTCGGTTTTTACATTAAACCGGGTCCACTCTTCTAGACCGATAACCCGTTATCTTTTTTCGGTTTTTACATTAAACCGGGTCCACTCTTCTAGACCGATAACCACAAAGGCCCGTCCTCTAAGCCTTCAAACCCACTCTTCTAGGTTTGGGACAAGCCACTAGTTTCCACGAAACTAACAGACATTGCCTCTTGACTAAGTGATGCATGTACAATCAACCACAACAAATGCACTTAAGACCGACATCTTAATCTCATGCATTTACATAATTCATCTCTTCAAGAATTACACAATGATTGCACATACAACATATCACAATAATCACCAATGTATTCGCAATTCAATAATATCACCACATTAACACACAATGCACACATATCCGCGATATGTTCTCATGCATTATCCACATATATTCACAATTCAATACAACATCATATTTAGCAAGCAATGCACGCATATCCATCATTATGCTCTCATGCATTCTTCATGTATTTTAACATACAATCGCATATCAACAATATGCATCCACAACACATTTTTCATAGTATGTTTATTCTTTATCTCATGCCATCTCATACAAGGTATACACATCACAATACCAATCATACAATTATAAGTTATGCACACATATCCACCATGTTCTCATGCATACTCATCACATAATTGTATACACATCAAGCATTCGCAAGTTCATTAGACAATACACATACATTCATCATTGTATTCACATGTATTTCTATTTATCCCAATTAATCCGCATCGCACATCAACTAGGATTCACGCCCGTAGGCTACCCACAACACACATCATCATAATAGATCATATCTATATCATATCATAGAGGCATTCCCCTATGAGAAGCAACCAAACCATCTCCACATGAACAACACAGCAAAAGAAAAATGCTGTCACATTCGCCTTCATTCGCCTGGCGAACCCTCGCAGCGAACCTTCGCCTGGACTTCGCCTGGCGAGACTTCCCAGCGAGCCCAAGTCAGTAGCTACTGACTTCATTCGCCACCATTCGCCAGCACCTTTGCTGGGCGAACCTTCGCTATCCAACTTCGCTTGGCGAACTCGCCAGCGAAGTCCACTGGGACTTAATCATAATTACTCGCCAGCATTCGCTAGGCTTCGCCTGGCGAAGCTTCGCCTTCGCTCGCCTGGCGAGAGCCAGCGAACCTGCGCAGAACAGAACCCTATTTTGCCTCTCCTTCATCAATCCATCATCAACCAAACCTCAAACATCCAAATCAGTACAAATAGCATCAATACATGTTACCCGACTATTCTACGGCATTATTGCTCAGTTTCAACCGATTAAATCATCAATCTACCGATTAATCCAACATTCGCCCTAATTGGAAAGTGATGAAAACTCTACCAAAACCCCAACCCAACATACATAACATCATGCAATGATCAAATAGAAACATTTCTCACCCTTGCCTCGATTAATCGGAGCTTTGATGTTGGTTCTTGATGATTTCCACTTTCCTCTTCTTCTCCTCTCTTTCTCTTCTTTCTTCTTTCTTTCCTCTTTCTTTCCAAATGTTTCTAACTTTCTTTTCTTTTCTTCCTCACTTATATATATATTCCTTTTATTTTCTTTCCTTCCAATTTCCTTTCAATTCTCTATTAATTCCAATTAATAAAATTAATTCCAACATTAAATAAAATCCTACTAAATCAATTAATTATTACAATTAATTATTTAATGAAATTTGGGGTTGTTACACTTTTGGTTGTAGTGGGCGGTGTGAGTTTTGCTCCATCATCCTTTTGGTGGTGGGTCTGTCATCTTTATTGATGTCAGATTGTGCGATAGTGTTTGTCCTATCATCCTTTTGGTGGTGGTGGCCGGTGTGAGTTTTGCTCTGTCATCCTTTTACTGTAGGGTTTGTCATCTTAACTGATGTCAGATTGTGCGATAGTGTGTGTCCTATCATCCTTTTAGAGGTAGTGGCCGGTGTGAGTTTCGCTCCGTCATTCTTTTGGTGGTAAGTCTGTCATCTTAACTGATGTCAGATTGTGCGATAGTGTTTGTTCTATCATCCTTTTAGTGGTAGTGGCCGGTGTGAGTTTCGTTCTTTCATTCTTTTAGTGGTAAGTCTGTCATCTTAATTGATGTCAGATTGTGCGATAATGTTTGTCCTATCATGCTTTTGGTGGTAGTGGCCGGTGTGAGTTTCGCTCAGTCATCCTTTTGGTTGGGGGGTCTATCATCTTGTTGATGTCAGATTGTGTGGTAGTGTTTGTCCTATCATCCTTTTGGTGGTAGTGGCCGGTGTGAGTTTCGCTTCGTCATCCTCTTGGTGGTGGGTCTGTCATCTTAATTGATGTCAGATTATGCGATAATGTTTGTCCTATCATGCTTTTGGTGGTATTGGCCAGTGTGAGTTTTGCTCCGTCATCCTTTTGGTGGTGGGTCTGCCATCTTAATTGATGTTAGATTGTGCTATAGTGTTTGTCTTGTCATCCTTTTAGTGGTATTGACCGGTGTGAGTTTCGCTCCGTCATCCTTTTGGTGGGGGTCTGTCATCTTGTTGTTGTCAGATTGTGCGATAGTGTTTGTACTATCATAATTTTGGTTGTAGTGTTCGGTGTGACTTTCTCTCCGTCATCCTTTTGGTGGGGGTCTGTCGTCTTATTGATGTCATATTGTGCGATACTGTTTGTCCTATCATCCTTTTTGTGGTAGTGGCCGGTGTGAGTTTTGCTCTGTCATCCTTTTGTTGAGGGGTGTGTCTTCTTCTTGATGTTAGATTGTGCGTTAGTGTTTGTCCTATCATCCTTTTGGTGGTAGTGGCCGGTGTGTGTTTCGCACCATCATCCTTTTGGTGGTGGGTTTGTCACCTTTATGATGTCAGATTGTGCAATAGTGTTTGTCCTATCATCCTTTTGGTGGTAGTGGCCGGTGTGAGTTTCGCTCCGTCATTCTTTTGATGGTGGGTCTGTCATCTTAATTGATGTCTGATTATGCGATAATGTTTGTCCTATCATGCTTTTGGTTGTAGTGGGCGATTTGAGTTTTGCTCCGTCATCCTTTTGGTGGTGGGTCTGTCATCTTAATTGATGTCAGATTATGCGATAGTGTTTGTCCTATCATCCTTTTAGTGGTATTGGCCGGTGTGAGTTTCGCTCTGTCATCCTTTTGGTGGGGGTCTGTCATCTTGTTGTTGTCAGAATGTGCGATAGTGTTTGTCCTATCATAATTTTGGTTGTAGTGGTCGGTGTGACTTTCTCTCCGTCATCCTTTTGGTGGGGGTCTGTCGTCTTATTGATGTCATATTGTGCGATACTGTTTGTCCTATCATCCTTTTTGTGGTAGTGGCCGGTGTGAGTTTTGCTCTGTCATCCTTTTGTTGAGGGGTGTGTCTTCTTCTTGATGTTAGATTCTGCGTTAGTAGTTGTCCTATTATCCTTTTGGTGGTAGTGGCCGGTTTGAGTTTCGCACCGTCATCCTTTTGGTGGTGGGTCTGTCATCTTAATTGATGTCAGATTATGCGATAATGTTTGTCCTATCATACTTTTGGTGGTAGTGGTTGGTGTGAGTTTTGCTCCGTCATCCTTTTGGTGGTGGGTCTGCCATCTTAATTGATGTCAGATTGTGCGATAGTGTTTGTCCTGTAATCCTTTTAGTGGTATTGGCCGGTGTGAGTTTCGCTCCGTCATCCTTTTGGTGGGGGTCTGTCATCTTGTTGTTGTCAGATTGTGCGATAGTGTTTGTCCTATCATACTGTTGGTTGTCGTGGTCGGTGTGACTTTCTCTCTGTCATCCTTTTGGTGGGGGTCTGTCATCTTATTGATGTCATATTGTGAGATAGTGTTTGTCCTATCATCCTTTTTATGGTAGTAGCCAGTGTGAGTTTTGCTCTGTCATCCTTTTGTTGAAGGGTTTGTCTTCTTGTTGATGTTAGATTGTGCGATAGTGTTTGTCCTATCATCCTTTTGGTGGTAGTTGCCGGTGTGAGTTTCGCTCCGTCATCCTTTTGGTGGTGGGTTTGTCACCTTATTGATCTCAGATTGTGCAATAGTGTTTGTCCTATCATCCTTTTGGTGGTAGTGGCCGGTGTGAGTTTCGCTCCGTCATCCTTTTGGTGGTGGGTTTGTCACCTTATTGATGTCAGATTGTGCAATAGTGTTTGTCCTATCCTCCTTTTGGTGGTAGTGGTCGGTGTGAGTTTCGCTCCGTCATTATTTTGATGGTGGGTCTGTCATCTTAATTGATGTCGGATTATGCGATAATGTTTGTCCTATCATGCTTTTGGTTGTAGTGGCCCGTGTGAGTTTCGCTCTGTCATCCTTTTGGTGGGGGTTGTCATCTTGTTGCTGTCAGATTGTGCGATAGTGTTTGTCCTATCATGCTTTTGGTTGTAGTGGTTGGTGTGACTTTCTCACCGTCATCCTTTTGGTGGGGGTCGGTCATCTTATTGATGTCATATTGTGCGATAGTGTTTGTCCTATCATCCTTTTTGTGGTAGTGGCCAGTGTGAGTTTCGCTCTGTCATCCTTTTGTTGAAGGGTTTGTCTTCTTGTTGATGTTAGATTGTGAGATAGTTTTTGTCCTATCATCCTTTTGGTGGTAGTAGCCGGTGTGATTTTTGCTCCGTCATCCTTTTGGTGGTGGGTTTGTCAGCTTATTGATGTCAGATTGTGCAATAGTGTTTGCCTATCATCCATTGGTGGTAGTGGCTGGTGTGAGTTTTGCTCCGTCATCCTTTTGGTGGTGGGTCTGTCATCTTAATTGATGTTAGATTGTGCGATAGTGTTTGTCCTATCATCCTTTTGGCGGTAGTGGTCGGTGTGACTTTCTCTCCGTCATCCTTTTGGTGGGGGTCTGTCGTCTTATTGATGTCATATTGTGCAATACTGTTTGTCCTATCATCCTTTTTGTGGTAGTGGCCGGTGTGAGTTATGCTCTGTCATCCTTTTGTTGAGGGGTGTGTCTTCTTCTTGATGTTAGATTGTGCGTTAGAGTTTGTCCTATCATCCTTTTGGTGGTAGTGGCCGGTGTGTGTTTCGCTCCGTCATCCTTTTGGTGGTGGGTTTGTCACCTTATTGATGTCAGATTGTGCAATAGTGTTTGTCCTATCATCCTTTTGGTGGTAGTGGCTGGTGTGAGTTTCGCTCTGTCATTCTTTTGATGGTGGGTTGTCATCTTAATTGATGTCTGATTATGCGATAATGTTTGTCCTATCATGCTTTTGGTTGTAGTGGGCGGTTTGAGTTTTGCTCCGTCATCCTTTTGGTGGTGGGTCTGTCATCTTAATTGATGTCAGATTATGCGATAATGTTTGTCCTATCATACTTTTGGTGGTAGTGGTCGGTGTGAGTTTTGCTCCGTCATCCTTTTGGTGGTGGGTCTGCCATCTTAATTGATGTCAGATTGTGCGCTAGTGTTTGTCCTGTAATCCTTTTAGTGGTATTGGCCGGTGTGAGTTTCGCTCCGTCATCCTTTTGGCGGGGGTCAGTCATCTTGTTGTTGTCAGATTGTGCGATAGTGTTTATCCTATCATGCTGTTGGTTGTAGTGGTCGGTGTGACTTTCTCTCCGTCATCCTTTTGGTGGGGGTCTGTCATCTTATTGATGTCATATTGTGAGGTAGTGTTTGTCCTATCATCCTTTTTATGGTAGTAACCAGTGTGAGTTTCGCTCTGTCATCCTTTTTTTGAAGGGTTTGTCTTCTTGTTGATGTTAGATTGTGCGATAGTGTTTGTCCTATCATCCTTTTGGTGGTAGTGGCCGGTGTGAGTTTCGCTCTGTCATCCTTTTGGTGGTGGGTTTGTCACCTTATTGATCTTAGATTGTGCAATAGTGTTTGCCTATCATCCATTGGTGGTAGTTGCTGGTGTGAGTTTTGCTCCGTCATCCTTTTGGTGATGGGTCTGTCATCTTAATTGATGTCAGATTGTGCAATAGTGTTTGTCCTATCATCCTTTTGGTGGTAGTGGCCAGTGTGAGTTTCGCTCCGTCAATCTTTTGATGGTGGGTCTGTCATCTTAATTGATGTCGGATTATGCGATAATGTTTGTCCTATCATGCTTTTGGTTGTAGTGGCCGGTGTGAGTTTCGCTCTGTCATCCTTTTGGTGGGGGCTGTCATCTTGTTGCTGTCAGATTGTGCGATAGTGTTTGTCCTATCATGCTTTTGGTTGTAGTGGTCGGTGTGACTTTCTCTCCGTCATCCTTTTGGTGGGGGTCTGTCATCTTATTGATGTCATATTGTGCGATAGTGTTTGTCCTATCATCCTTTTTGTGGTAGTAGCCAGTGTGAGTTTCGCTCTGTCATCCTTTTGTTGAAGGGTTTGTCTTCTTGTTGATGTTAGATTGTGAGATAGTTTTTGTCCTATCATCCTTTTGGTGGTAGTAGTCGGTGTGATTTTCGCTCCGTCATCCTTTTAGTGGTGGGTTTGTCACCTTATTGAAGTCAGATTGTCCAATAGTGTTTGCCTATCATCCATTGGTGGTAGAGGCTGGTGTGAGTTTTGCTCCGTCATCCTTTTGGTGGTGGGTCTGTCATCTTAATTGATGTTAGATTGTGGGATAGTGTTTGTCCTATCATCCTTTTGGCGGTAGTGGTCGGTGTGACTTTCTCTCCGTCATCCTTTTGGTGGGGGTCTGTCGTCTTATTGATGTCATATTGTGCGATTCTGTTTGTCCAATCATCCTTTTTGTGGTAGTGGCCGGTGTGAGTTTTGCTCTGTCATCGTTTTGTTGAGGGGTGTGTCTTCTTCTTGATGTTAGATTGTGCGTTAGTGTTTGCCCTATCATCCTTTTGGTGGTAGTGGCCGGTGTGAGTTTCGCTCCGTCATCCTTTTGGTGGTGGGTTTGTCACCTTATTGATGTCAGATTGTGCAATAGTGTTTGTCCTATTATCCTTTTGGTGGTAGTGGCTGGTGTGAGTTTCGCTCCGTCATTCTTTTGATGGTGGGTCTGTCATCTTAATTGACGTCTGATTATGCGATAATGTTTGTCCTATCATGCTTTTGGTTGTAGTGGGCGGTTTGAGTTTTGCTCCGTCATCCTTTTGGTGGTGGGTCTGTCATCTTAATTGATGTCAGATTATGCGATAATGTTTGTCCTATCATACTTTTGGTGGTAGTGGTCGGTGTGAGTTTTGCTCCGTCATCCTTTTGGTGGTGGGTCTGCCTTCTTAATTGATGTCAGATTGTGCGATAGTGTTTGTCCTGTAATCCTTTTAGTGGTATTGGCCGGTGTGAGTTTCGCTATGTCATCCTTTTGGTGGGGGTCTGTCATCTTGTTGCTGTCAGATTGTGCGATAGTGTTTGTCCTATCATGCTGTTGGTTGTAGTGGTCGGTGTGACTTTCTCTCCGTCATCCTTTCGGTGGGGGTGTGTCATCTTATTGATGTCATATTGTGAGATAGTGTTTGTCCTATCATCCTTTTTATGGTAGTAGCCAGTGTGAGTTTCGCTCTGTCATCCTTTTGTTGAAGGGTTTGTCTTCTTGTTGATGTTAGATTGTGCGATAGTGTTTGTCCTATCATCCTTTTGGTGTTAGTTGCTGGTGTGATTTTTTCTCCGTCATCCTTTTGGTGATGGGTCTGTCATCTTAATTGATGTCAGATTGTGCAATAGTGTTTGTCCTATCATCCTTTTAGTGGTAGTGGCCGGTGTGAGTTTCGCTCCGTCATTCTATTGATGGTGGGTCTGTCATCTTAATTGATGTCGGATTATGCGATAATGTTTGTCCTATCATGCTTTTGGTTGTAGTGGCTGGTGTGAGTTTCGCTCTTTCATCCTTTTGGTGGGGGCTGTCATCTTGTTGCTGTCAGATTGTGCGATAGTGTTTGTCTTATCATGCTTTTGGTTGTAGTGGTCGGTGTGACTTTCTCTCCGTCATCCTTTTGGTGGGGGTCTGTCATCTTATTGATGTCATATTGTGCGATAGTGTTTGTCCTATCATCCTTTTTGTGGTAGTAGCCAGTGTGAGTTTCGCTCTGTCATCCTTTTGTTGAAGGGTTTGTCTTCTTGTTGATGTTAGATTGTGACATAGTTTTTGTCCTATCATCCTTTTGGTGGTAGTAGCCGGTGTAATTTTCGCTCTGTCATCCTTTTGGTGGTGGGTTTGTCACCTTATTGATGTCAGATTGTGCAATAGTGTTTGCCTATCATCCATTGGTGGTAGTGGCTGGTGTGAGTTTTACTCCGTCATCCTTTTGGTGGTGGGTCTGTCATCTTAATTGATGTTAGATTGTGCGATAGTGTTTGTCCTATCATCCTTTTGGTGGTAGTGGCCGGTGTGAGTTTCGCTCCGTCATTCTTTTGATGGTGGGTCTGTCATCTTAATTGATGTTTGATTATACGATAATGTTTGTCCTATCATGCTTTTGGTTGTAGTGGGCGGTGTGAGTTTTGCTTCGTCATCATTTTGGTGGTGGGTCTGTCATCTTAATTTATGTCAGATTGTGCGATAGTGTTTGTCCTATCATCCTTTTGGTGGTGGTGGCCGGTGTGAGGTTGGCTCTGTCATCCTTTTAGTGTAGGGTCTGTCATCTTAACTGATGTCAGATTGTGCAATAGTGTTTGTGCTATCATCCTTTTAGTGGTAGTGGCCGGTGTGAGTTTTGCTCCGTCATTCTTTTGGTGGTAAGTCTGTCATCTTAATTGATGTCAGATTGTGCGATAATGTTTGTCTTATCATGCTTTTGGTGGTAGTGGTCGGTGTGAGTTTCGCTCAGTCATCCTTTTGGTGGGGGGGTCTGTCATCTTGTTGATGTCAGATTGTGTGATAATGTTTCTCCTATAATCCTTTTGGTGGTAGTGGCCGGTGTGAGTTTCGCTCCGTCATCCTCTTGGTGGCGGGTCTGTCATCTTAATTGTTGTCAGATTGTGCGATAGTGGTTGTCCTATCATCCTTTTGGTGGTATTGGCCAGTGTGAGTTTCGCTCCGTCATTCTTTTGATGGTGGGTCTGTCATCTTATATGATGTCAGATTATGCGATAATGTTTATCCTATCATGGTTTTGGTGGTAGTGGCCGGGGTGAGTTTTGCTCCGTCATCCTTTTGGTGGTGGGTCTGCCATCTTAATTGATGTCAGATTGTATGATAGTGTTTGTCCTGTCATCCTTTTAGTGGTATTCGCCGGTGTGAGTTTCGCTCCGTCATCCTTTTGGTGGGGGTCTGTCATCTTGTTGCTGTCAGATTGTGCGATAGTGTTTGTCCTATCATCCTTTTGGTGGTAGTGGCCGGTGTGAGTTTCGCTCCGTCATCCTCTTGGTGGTGGGTCTGTCATCTTAATTGATGTCAGATTGTGCGATAGTGTTTGTCCTATCATCCTTTTGGTGGTAGTGGCCGGTGTGAGTTTCGCTCCGTCATTCTTTTGATGGTGGGTCTGTCATCTTAATTGATGTCAGATTATGCGATAATGTTTGTCCTATCATGCTTTTGGTGGTAGTGGCTGGTGTGAGTTTTGCTCCGTCATCCTTTTGGTGGGGGTCTGTCATCTTGTTTCTGTCAGATTGTGCGATAGTGTTTGTCCTGTCATCCTTTTAGTGGTATTGGCCGGTGTGAGTTTCGCTCCGTCATCCTTTTGGTGGGGGTCTGTCATCTTGTTGCTGTCAGATTGTGCGATAGTGTTTGTCCTATCATGCTTTTGGTTGTAGTGGTGGGTGTGACTTTCTCTCCGTCATCCTTTTGGTGGGGGTCTGTCGTCTTATTGATGTCATATTATGCGATACTGTTTGTCCTATCATCCTTTTTGTGATAGTAGCCAGTGTGAGTTTCGCTCTGTCATCCTTTTGTTGAAGGGTTTGTCTTCTTCTTGATGTTAGATTGTGCGTTAGTGTTTGTCCTATCATCCTTTTGGTGGTAGTGGCCAGTGTGAGTTTCGCTCTGTCATCCTTTTGGTGGTGGGTTTGTCACCTTATTGATGTCAGAATGTGCAATAGTGTTTGCCTATCATCCATTGATGGTAGTGGCTGGTGTGAGTTTTGCTCCGTCATCCTTTTGGTGGTGGGTCTCTCATCTTAATTGATGTCAGATTGTGCAATAGTGTTTGTCCTATCATCCTTTTGGTGGTAGTGGCCGGTGTGAGTTTCGCTCCGTCATTTTTTTGATGGTGGGTCTGTCATCTTAATTGATGTCTGATTATGCGATAATGTTTGTCCTATCATGGTTTTGGTTGTAGTGGGCGGTTTAAGTATTGCTCTGTCATCCTTTTGGTGTGGGTCTGTCATCTTAATTGATGTCAGATTGTGCGATAGTGTTTGTCCAATCATCCTTTTGGTGGTGGTGGCCGGTGTCAGGTTTGCTCTGTCATCCTTTTAGTGTAGGATCTGTCATCTTAACTGATGTCAGATTGTGCGATAGTGTTTGTCCTATCATCCTTTTGGTGGTAGTGGCCGGTGTGAGTTTCGCTCCGTCATCCTCTTGGTGGTGGGTCTGTCATCTTAATTGATGTCAGATTGTGCGATAGTGTTTGTCCTATCATCCTTTTGGTGGTAGTGGCCGGTGTGAGTTTCGCTCCGTCATTCTTTTGATGGTGGGTCTGTCATGTTAATTGATGTCAGATTATGCGATAATGTTTGTCCTATCATGCTTTTGGTGGTAGTGGCCGGTGTGAGTTTTGATCCGTCATCCTTTTGGTGGTGGGTTAGCCATCTTAATTGATGTCAGATTGTGCGATAGTGTTTGTCCTGTCATCCTTTTAGTGGTATTGGCCGGTGTGAGTTTCGCTCCGTCATCCTTTTGGTGGGGGTCTGTCATCTTGTTGCTGTCAGATTGTGCGATAGTGTTTGTCCTATCATGCTGTTGGTTGTAGTGGTCGGTGTGACTTTCTCTCCGTCATCCTTTTGGTGGGAGTCTGTCATCTTATTGATGTCATATTGTGCGATAGTGTTTGTCCTATCATCCTTTTTATGGTAGTAACCAGTGTGAGTTTCGCTCTGTCATCCTTTTGTTGAAGGGTTTGTCTTCTTGTTGATGTTAGATTGTGCGATAGTGTTTGTCCTATCATCCTTTTGGTGGTAGTGGCCGGTGTGAGTTTCGCTCCGTCATCCTTTTGGTGGTGGGTTTGTCACCTTATTGATCTCATATTGTGCAATAGTGTTTTCCTATCATCCATTGGTGGTAGTGGTTGGTGTGAGTTTTACTCCGTCATCCTTTTGGTGATGGGTCTGTCATCTTAATTGATGTCAGATTGTGCAATAGTGTTTGTCCTATCATCCTTTTGGTGGTAGTGGCCGGTGTGAGTTTCGCTCCGTCATTCTTTTGATGGTGGGTCTGTCATCTTAATTGATGTCTGATTATGCGATAATGTTTGTCCTATCATGCTTTTGGTTGTAGTGGTCGGTGTGAGTTTTGCTCCATCATCCGTTTGATGGTGGGTCTGCCATCTTAATTGATGTTAGATTGTGCGATAGTGTTTGTCCTGTCATCCTTTTAGTGGTAGTGGCCGGTGTGAGTGTCGCTCCGTCATCCTTTTGGTGGGGGCTGTCATCTTGTTGCTGTCAGATTGTGCGATAGTGTTTGTCCTATCATGCTTTTGGTTGTAGTGGTCGGTGTGACTTTCTCTCTGTCATCCTTTTGGTGGGGGTCTGTCATCTTATTGATGTCGTATTGTGCGATAGTGTTTGTCCTATCATCCTTTTTGTGGTAGTGGCCGGTGTGAGTTTCGCTCCGTCATCCTCTTGGTGGCGGGTCTGTCATCTTAATTGATGTCAGATTGTGCGATAGTGTTTGCCTATCATCCTTTTGGTGGTAGTGGCCGGTGTGAGTTTCGCTCCTTCATTCTTTTGATGGTGGGTCGATCATCTTATATGATGTCAGATTATGCGATAATGTTTATCCTATCATGCTTTTGGTGGTAGTGGCCGGTGTGAGTTTTGCTCTGTCATCCTTTTGGTGGTGGGTCTGCCATCTTAATTGATGTCAGATTGTACGATAGTGTTTGTCCTGTAATCCTTTTAGTGGTATTGGCCGATGTGAGTTTCGCTCTGTCATCCTTTTGGTGGGGGTCTGTCATCTTGTTGCTGTCAGATTGTGCGATAGTGTTTGTCCTATCATCCTTTTGGTGGTAGTGGCCGGTGTGAGTTTCGCTCCGTCATCCTCTTGGTGGTGGGTCTGTCATCTTAATTGATGTCAGATTGTGCGATAGTGTTTGTCCTATCATCCTTTTGGTGGTAGTGGCCGGTGTGAGTTTCGCTCCGTCATTCTTTTGATGGTGGGTCTTTCATCTTAATTGATGTCAGATTATGCGATAATGTTTATCCTATCATGCTTTTGGTGGTAGTGGCCGGTGTGAGTTTTGCTCCGTCATCCTTTTGGTGGTGGGTCTGCCATCTTAATTGATGTCAGATTGTGCGATAGTGTTTGTCCTGTCATCCTTTTAGTGGTATTGGTTGGTGTGAGTTTCGCTCCGTCATCCTTTTGGTGGGGGTCTGTCATCTTGTTGCTGTCAGATTGTGCGATAGTGTTTGTTCTATCATGCTTTTGGTTGTAGTGGTCGGTGTGACTTTCTCTCCGTCATCCTTTTGGTGGGGGTCTGTCATCTTATTGATGTCACATTATGCGATACTGTTTGTCCTATCATCCTTTTCGTGGTAGTAGCCAGTGTGAGTTTCGCTCTGTCATCCTTTTGTTGAAGGGTTTGTCTTCTTCTTGATGTTAGATTGTGCGTTAGTGTTTGTCCTATCATCCTTTTGGTGGTAGTGGCCAGTGTGAGTTTCGCTCCGTCATCCTTTTGGTGGTGGGTTTGTCACCTTATTGATGTCAGATTGTGCAATAGTGTTTGCCTATCATCCATTGGTGGTAGTGGCTGGTGTGAGTTTTGCTCCGTCATCCTTTTGGTGGTGGGTCTTTCATCTTAATTGATGTCAGATTGTGCAAATGTGTTTGTCCTATCATCCTTTTGGTGGTAGTGGCCGGTGTGAGTTTCGCTCCGTCATTCTTTTTATGGTGGGTCTGTCATCTTAATTGATGTCTGATTATGCGATAATGTTTGTCCTATCATGCTTTTGGTTGTAGTGGGAGGTTTGAGTATTGCTCCGTCATCCTTTTGGTGTGGGTCTGTCATCTTAATTGATGTCAGATTGTGCGATAGTGTTTGTCCAATCATCCTTTTGGTGGTGGTGGCCGGTGTCAGGTTTGCTCTGTCAACCTTTTAGTGTAGGATCTGTCATCTTAACTGATGTCAGATTGTGCGATAGTGTTTGTCCTATCATCCTTTTGGTGGTAGTGGCCGGTGTGAGTTTCGCTCCCTCATCCTCTTGGTGGTGGGTCTGTCATCTTAATTGATGTCAGATTGTGCGATAGTGTTTGTCCTATCGTCCTTTTGGTGGTAGTGGCCGGTGTGAGTTTCGCTCCGTCATTCTTTTGATGGTGGGTCTGTCATCTTAATTGATGTCAGATTATGCGATAATGTTTGTCCTATCATGCTTTTGGTGGTAGTGGCCGGTGTGAGTTTTGATCCGTCATCCTTTTGGTGGTGGGTCTTCCATCTTAATTGATGTCAGATTGTGCGATAGTGTTTGTCCTGTCATCCTTTTAGTGGTATTGGCCGGTGTGAGTTTCGCTCTGTCATCCTTTTGGTGGAGGTCTGTCATCTTGTTGCTGTCAGATTGTGCGATAGTGTTTGTCCTATCATGCTGTTGGTTGTAGTGGTCGGTGTGACTTTCTCTCCGTCATCCATTTGGTGGGAGTCTGTCATCTTATTGATGTCATATTGTGCGATAGTGTTTGTCCTATCATCCTTTTTATGGTAGTAGCCAGTGTGAGTTTCGCACTGTCATCCTTTTGTTGAAGGGTTTGTCTTCTTGTTGATGTTAGATTGTGCGATAGTGTTTGTCCTATCATCCTTTTGGTGGTAGTGGCCGGTGTGAGTTTCGCTCCGTCATCCTTTTGGTGGTGGGTTTGTCACCTTATTGATCTCAGATTGTGCAATAGTGTTTGCCTATCATCCATTGGTGGTAGTGGTTGGTGTGAGTTTTACTCCGTCATCCTTTTGGTGATGGGTCTGTCATCTTAATTGATGTCAGATTGTGCAATAGTGTTCGTCCTATCATCCTTTTGGTGGTAGTGGTCGGTGTGAGTTTCGCTCCGTCATTCTTTTGATGGTGGGTCTGTCATCTTAATTGATGTCTGATTATGCGATAATGTTTGTCCTATCATGCTTTTGGTTATAGTGGCCGGTGTGAGTTTTGCTCCATCATCCGTTTGATGGTGGGTCTGCCATCTTAATTGATGTTAGATTGTGCGATAGTGTTTGTCCTGTCATCCTTTTAGTGGTAGTGGCCGGTGTGAGTGTCGCTCCGTCATCCTTTTGGTGGGGGCTGTCATCTTGTTGCTGTCAGAATGTGCGATAGTGTTTGTCCTATCATGCTTTTGGTTGTAGTGGTCGGTGTGACTTTCTCTCCGTCATCCTTTTGGTGGGGATCTGTCATCTTATTGATGTCATATTGTGCGATATTGTTTGTCCTATCATCCTTTTTATGGTAGTGGCCGGTGTGAGTTTCGCTCCGTCATCCTCTTGGTGGCGGGTCTGTCATCTTAATTGATGTCAGATTGTGCGATTATGTTTGTCCTATCATCCTTTTGGTGGTAGTGGCCGGTGTGAGTTTCGCTCCTTCATTCTTTTGATGGTGGGTCTGTCATCTTATATGATGTCAGATTATGCGATAATGTTTATCCTATCATGCTTTTGGTGGTAGTGGCCGGTGTGAGTTTTGCTCCGTCATCCTTTTGGTGGTGGGTCTGCCATCTTAATTGATGTCAGATTGTACGATAGTGTTTGTCCTGTAATCCTTTTAGTGGTATTGGCCGATGTGAGTTTCGCTCCGTCATCCTTTTGGTGGGGGTCTGTCATCTTGTTGCTGTCAGATTGTGCGATAGTGTTTGTCCTATCATCCTTTTGGTGGTAGTGGCCGGTGTGAGTTTCGCTCCGTCATCCTCTTGGTGGTGGGTCTGTCATCTTAATTGATGTCAGATTGTGCGATAGTGTTTGTCCTATCATCCTTTTGGTGGTAGTGGCCGGTGTGAGTTTCGCTCCGTCATTCTTTTGATTGTGGGTCTGTCATCTTAATTGATGTCTGATTATGCGATAATGTTTGTCCTATCATGCTTTTGGTGGTAGTGGCCGGTGTGAGTTTTGCTCTGTCATCCTTTTGGTGGTGGGTCTGCCATCTTAATTGATGTCAGATTGTGCGATAGTGTTTGTCCTGTCATCCTTTTAGTGGTATTGGTCGGTGTGAGTTTCGCTCCGTCATCCTTTTGGTGGGGGTCTGTCATCTTGTTGCTGTCAGATTGTGCGATAGTGTTTGTCCTATCATGCTTTTGGTTGTAGTGGTCGGTGTGACTTTCTCTCTGTCATCCTTTTGGTGGGGGTCTGTCATCTTATTGATGTCGTATTGTGCGATAGTGTTTGTCCTATCATCCTTTTTGTGGTAGTGGCCGGTGTGAGTTTCGCTCCGTCATCCTCTTGGTGGCGGGTCTGTCATCTTAATTGATGTCAGATTGTGCGATAGTGTTTGTCCTATCATCCTTTTGGTGGTAGTGGCCGGTGTGAGTTTTGCTCCTTCATTCTTTTGATGGTGGGTCTGTCATCTTATATGATGTCAGATTATGCGATAATGTTTATCCTATCATGCTTTTGGTGGTAGTGGCCGGTGTGAGTTTTGCTCTGTCATCCTTTTGGTGGTGGGTCTGCCATCTTAATTGATGTCAGATTGTACGATAGTGTTTGTCCTGTAATCCTTTTAGTGGTATTGGCCGATGTGAGTTTCGCTCTGTCATCCTTTTGGTGGGGGTCTGTCATCTTGTTGCTGTCAGATTGTGCGATAGTGTTTGTCCTATCATCCTTTTGGTGGTAGTGGCCGGTGTGAGTTTCGCTCCGTCATCCTCTTGGTGGTGGGTCTGTCATCTTAATTGATGTCAGATTGTGCGATAGTGTTTGTCCTATCATCCTTTTGGTGGTAGTGGCCGGTGTGAGTTTCGCTCCGTCATTCTTTTGATGGTGGGTCTGTCATCTTAATTGATGTCAGATTATGCGATAATGTTTATCCTATCATGCTTTTGGTGGTAGTGGCCGGTGTGAGTTTTGCTCCGTCATCCTTTTGGTGGTGGGTCTGCCATCTTAATTGATGTCAGATTGTGCGATAGTGTTTGTCCTGTCATCCTTTTAGTGGTATTGGTTGGTGTGAGTTTCGCTCCGTCATCCTTTTGGTGGGGGTCTGTCATCTTGTTGCTGTCAGATTGTGCGATAGTGTTTGTTCTATCATGCTTTTGGTTGTAGTGGTCGGTGTGACTTTCTCTCCGTCATCCTTTTGGTGGGGGTCTGTCATCTTATTGATGTCACATTATGCGATACTGTTTGTCCTATCATCCTTTTCGTGGTAGTAGCCAGTGTGAGTTTCGCTCTGTCATCCTTTTGTTGAAGGGTTTGTCTTCTTCTTGATGTTAGATTGTGCGTTAGTGTTTGTCCTATCATCCTTTTGGTGGTAGTGGCCAGTGTGAGTTTCGCTCCGTCATCCTTTTGGTGGTGGGTTTGTCACCTTATTGATGTCAGATTGTGCAATAGTGTTTGCCTATCATCCGTTGATGGTAGTGGCTGGTGTGAGTTTTGCTCCGTCATCCTTTTGGTGGTGGGTCTTTCATCTTAATTGATGTCAGATTGTGCAAATGTGTTTGTCCTATCATCCTTTTGGTGGTAGTGGCCGGTGTGAGTTTCGCTCCGTCATTCTTTTTATGGTGGGTCTGTCATCTTAATTGATGTCTGATTATGCGATAATGTTTGTCCTATCATGCTTTTGGTTGTAGTGGGAGGTTTGAGTATTGCTCCGTCATCCTTTTGGTGTGGGTCTGTCATCTTAATTGATGTCAGATTGTGCGATAGTGTTTGTCCAATCATCCTTTTGGTGGTGGTGGCCGGTGTCAGGTTTGCTCTGTCAACCTTTTAGTGTAGGATCTGTCATCTTAACTGATGTCAGATTGTGCGATAGTGTTTGTCCTATCATCCTTTTGGTGGTAGTGGCCGGTTTGAGTTTCGCTCCGTCATCCTCTTGGTGGTGGGTCTGTCATCTTAATTGATGTCAGATTGTGCGATAGTGTTTGTCCTATCGTCCTTTTGGTGGTAGTGGCCGGTGTGAGTTTCGCTCCGTCATTCTTTTGATGGTGGGTCTGTCATCTTAATTGATGTCAGATTATGCGATAATGTTTGTCCTATCATGCTTTTGGTGGTAGTGGCCGGTGTGAGTTTTGATCCGTCATCCTTTTGGTGGTGGGTCTTCCATCTTAATTGATGTCAGATTGTGCGATAGTGTTTGTCCTGTCATCCTTTTAGTGGTATTGGCCGGTGTGAGTTTCGCTCTGTCATCCTTTTGGTGGAGGTCTGTCATCTTGTTGCTGTCAGATTGTGCGATAGTGTTTGTCCTATCATGCTGTTGGTTGTAGTGGTCGGTGTGACTTTCTCTCCGTCATCCATTTGGTGGGAGTCTGTCATCTTATTGATGTCATATTGTGCGATAGTGTTTGTCCTATCATCCTTTTTATGGTAGTAGCCAGTGTGAGTTTCGCACTGTCATCCTTTTGTTGAAGGGTTTGTCTTCTTGTTGATGTTAGATTGTGCGATAGTGTTTGTCCTATCATCCTTTTGGTGGTAGTGGCCGGTGTGAGTTTCGCTCCGTCATCCTTTTGGTGGTGGGTTTGTCACCTTATTGATCTCAGATTGTGCAATAGTGTTTGCCTATCATCCATTGGTGGTAGTGGTTGGTGTGAGTTTTACTCCGTCATCCTTTTGGTGATGGGTCTGTCATCTTAATTGATGTCAGATTGTGCAATAGTGTTCGTCCTATCATCCTTTTGGTGGTAGTGGTCGGTGTGAGTTTCGCTCCGTCATTCTTTTGATGGTGGGTCTGTCATCTTAATTGATGTCTGATTATGCGATAATGTTTGTCCTATCATGCTTTTGGTTATAGTGGCCGGTGTGAGTTTTGCTCCATCATCCGTTTGATGGTGGGTCTGCCATCTTAATTGATGTTAGATTGTGCGATAGTGTTTGTCCTGTCATCCTTTTAGTGGTAGTGGCCGGTGTGAGTGTCGCTCCGTCATCCTTTTGGTGGGGGCTGTCATCTTGTTGCTGTCAGATTGTGCGATAGTGTTTGTCCTATCATGCTTTTGGTTGTAGTGGTCGGTGTGACTTTCTCTCCGTCATCCTTTTGGTGGGGATCTGTCATCTTATTGATGTCATATTGTGCGATAGTGTTTGTCCTATCATCCTTTTTATGGTAGTGGCCGGTGTGAGTTTCGCTCCGTCATCCTCTTGGTGGCGGGTCTGTCATCTTAATTGATGTCAGATTGTGCGATAGTGTTTGTCCTATCATCCTTTTGGTGGTAGTGGCCGGTGTGAGTTTCGCTCCTTCATTCTTTTGATGGTGGGTCTGTCATCTTATATGATGTCAGATTATGCGATAATGTTTATCCTATCATGCTTTTGGTGGTAGTGGCCGGTGTGAGTTTTGCTCCGTCATCCTTTTGGTGGTGGGTCTGCCATCTTAATTGATGTCAGATTGTACGATAGTGTTTGTCCTGTAATCCTTTTAGTGGTATTGGCCGATGTGAGTTTCGCTCCGTCATCCTTTTGGTGGGGGTCTGTCATCTTGTTGCTGTCAGATTGTGCGATAGTGTTTGTCCTATCATCCTTTTGGTGGTAGTGGCCGGTGTGAGTTTCGCTCCGTCATCCTCTTGGTGGTGGGTCTGTCATCTTAATTGATGTCAGATTGTGCGATAGTGTTTGTCCTATCATCCTTTTGGTGGTAGTGGCCGGTGTGAGTTTCGCTCCGTCATTCTTTTGATTGTGGGTCTGTCATCTTAATTGATGTCAGATTATGCGATAATGTTTGTCCTATCATGCTTTTGGTGGTAGTGGCCGGTGTGAGTTTTGCTCCGTCATCCTTTTGGTGGTGGGTCTGCCATCTTAATTGATGTCAGATTGTGCGATAGTGTTTGTCCTGTCATCCTTTTAGTGGTATTGGTCGGTGTGAGTTTCGCTCCGTCATCCTTTTGGTGGGGGTCTGTCATCTTGTTGCTGTCAGATTGTGCGATAGTGTTTGTCCTATCATGCTTTTGGTTGTAGTGGTCGGTGTGACTTTCTCTCCGTCATCCTTTTGGTGGGGGTCTGTCGTCTTATTGATGTCATATTATGCGATACTGTTTGTCCTATCATCCTTTTCGTGGTAGTAGCCAGTGTGAGTTTCGCTCTGTCATCCTTTTGTTGAATGGTTTGTCTTCTTCTTGATGTTAGATTGTGCGTTAGTGTTTGTCCTATCATCCTTTTGGTGGTAATGGCCAATGTGAGTTTCGCTCCGTCATCCTTTTGGTGGTGGGTTTGTCACCTTATTGATGTCAGATTGTGCAATAGTGTTTGCCTATCATCCATTGGTGGTAGTGGCTGGTGTGAGTTTTGCTCCGTCATCCTTTTGGTGGTGGGTCTTTCATCTTAATTGATGTCAGATTGTGCAAATGTGTTTGTCCTATCATCCTTTTGGTGGTAGTGGCCGGTGTGAGTTTCGCTCCATCATTCTTTTGATGGTGGGTTTGTCATCTTAATTGATGTCTGATTATGCGATAATGTTTGTCCTATCATGCTTTTGGTTGTAGTGGGCAGTTTGAGTATTGCTCCGTCATCCTTTTGGTGTGGGTCTGTCATCTTAATTGATGTCAGATTGTGCGAAAGTGTTTGTCCAATCATCCTTTTGGTGGTGGTGGCCGGTGTCAGGTTTGCTCTGTCATCCTTTTAGTGTAGGATCTGTCATCTTAACTGATGTCAGATTGTGCGATAGTGTTTGTCCTATCATCCTTTTGGTGGTAGTGGCCGGTGTGAGTTTCGCTCCGTCATCCTCTTGGTGGTGGGTCTGTCATCTTAAATGATGTCAGATTGTGTGATAGTGTTTGTCCTATCGTCCTTTTGGTGGTAGTGGCCGGTGTGAGTTTCGCTCCGTCATTCTTTTGATGGTGGGTCTGTCATCTTAATTGATGTCAGATTATGCGATAATGTTTGTCCTATCATGCTTTTGGTGGTAGTGGCCGGTGTGAGTTTTGATCCGTCATCCTTTTGGTGGTGGGTCTGCCATCTTAATTGATGTCAGATTGTGCGATAGTGTTTGTCCTGTCATCCTTTTAGTGGTATTGGCCGGTGTGAGTTTCGCTCCGTCATCCTTTTGGTGGGGGTCTGTCATCTTGTTGCTGTCAGATTGTGCGATAGTGTTTGTCCTATCATGCTGTTGGTTGTAGTGGTCGGTGTGACTTTCTCTCCGTCATCCTTTTGGTGGGAGTCTGTCATCTTATTGATGTCATATTGTGCGATAGTGTTTGTCCTATCATCCTTTTTATGGTAGTAGCCAGTGTGAGTTTCGCTCTGTCATCCTTTTGTTGAAGGGTTTGTCTTCTTGTTGATGTTAGATTGTGCGATAGTGTTTGTCCTATCATCCTTTTGGTGGTAGTGGCCGGTGTGAGTTTCGCTCCGTCATCCTTTTGGTGGTGGGTTTGTCACCTTATTGATCTCAGATTGTGCAATAGTGTTTGCCTATCATCCATTGGTGGTAGTGGTTGGTGTGAGTTTTACTCCGTCATCCTTTTGGTGATGGGTCTGTCATCTTAATTGATGTCAGATTGTGCAATAGTGTTTGTCCTATCATCCTTTTGGTGGTAGTGGCCGGTGTGAGTTTCGCTCCGTCATTCTTTTGATGGTGGGTCTGTCATCTTAATTGATGTCTGATTATGCGATAATGTTTGTCCTATCATGCTTTTGGTTATAGTGGCCGGTGTGAGTTTTGCTCCATCATTCGTTTGATGGTGGGTCTGCCATCTTAATTGATGTTAGATTGTGCGATAGTGTTTGTCCTGTCATCCTTTTAGTGGTAGTGGCCGGTGTGAGTGTCGCTTCGTCATCCTTTTGGTGGGGGCTGTCATCTTGTTGCTGTCAGATTGTGCGAGAGTGTTTGTCCTATCATGCTTTTGGTTGTAGTGGTCGGTGTGACTTTCTCTCCGTCATCCTTTTGGTGGGGATCTGTCATCTTATTGATGTCATATTGTGCGATATTGTTTGTCCTATCATCCTTTTTGTGGTAGTGGCCGGTGTGAGTTTCGCTCCGTCATCCTCTTGGTGGCGGGTCTGTCATCTTAATTGATGTCAGATTGTGCGATAGTGTTTGTCCTATCATCCTTTTGGTGGTAGTGGCCGGTGTGAGTTTCGCTCCTTCATTCTTTTGATGGTGGGTCTGTCATCTTATATGATGTCAGATTATGCGATAATGTTTATCCTATCATGCTTTTGGTGGTAGTGGCCGGTGTGAGTTTTGCTCCGTCATCCTTTTGGTGGTGGGTCTGCCATCTTAATTGATGTCAGATTGTACGATAGTGTTTGTCCTGTAATCCTTTTAGTGGTATTGGCCGATGTGAGTTTCGCTCCGTCATCCTTTTGGTGGGGGTCTGTCATCTTGTTGCTGTCAGATTGTGCGATAATGTTTGTCCTATCATCCTTTTGGTGGTAGTGGCCGGTGTGAGTTTCGCTCCGTCATCCTCTTGGTGGTGGGTCTGTCATCTTAATTGATGTCAGATTGTGCGATAGTGTTTGTCCTATCATCCTTTTGGTGGTAGTGGCCGGTGTGAGTTTCGCTCCGTCATTCTTTTGGTGGTGGGTCTGTCATCTTAATTGATGTCAGATTATGCGATAATGTTTGTCCTATCATGCTTTTGGTGGTAGTGGCTGGTGTGAGTTTTGCTCCGTCATCCTTTTGGTGGTGGGTCTGCCATCTTAATTGATGTCAGATTGTGCGATAGTGTTTGTCCTGTCATCCTTTTAGTGGTATTGGTCGGTGTGAGTTTCGCTCCGTCATCCTTTTGGTGGGGGTCTATCATCTTGTTGCTGTCAGATTGTGCGATAGTGTTTGTCCTATCATGCTTTTGGTTGTAGTGGTCGGTGTGACTTTCTCTCCGTCATCCTTTTGGTGGGGGTCTGTCGTCTTATTGATGTCATATTATGCGATACTATTTGTCCTATCATCCTTTTTGTGGTAGTAGCCAGTGTGAGTTTCGCTCTGTCATCCTTTTGTTGAAGGGTTTGTCTTCTTCTTGATGTTAGATTGTGCGTTAGTGTTTGTCCTATCATCCTTTTGGTGGTAGTGGCCAGTGTGAGTTTCGCTCCGTCATCCTTTTGGTGGTGGGTTTGTCACCTTATTGATGTCAGATTGTGCAATAGTGTTTGCCTATCATCCATTGGTGGTAGTGGCTGGTGTGAGTTTTGCTCCGTCATCCTTTTGGTGGTGGGTCTTTCATCTTAATTGATGTCAGATTGTGCAATAGTGTTTGTCCTATCATCCTTTTGGTGGTAGTGGCCGGTGTGAGTTTCGCTCCGTCATTCTTTTGATGGTGGGTCTGTCATCTTAATTGATATCTGATTATGCGATAATGTTTGTCCTATCATGCTTTTGGTTGTAGTGGGCGGTTTGAGTATTGCTCCGTCATCCTTTTGGTGTGCGTCTGTCATCTTAATTGATGTCAGATTGTGCGATAGTGTTTGTCCAATCATCCTTTTGGTGGTGGTGGCCGGTGTCAGGTTTGCTCTGTTATCCTTTTAGTGTAGGATCTGTCATCTTAACTGATGTCAGATTGTGCGATAGTGTTTGTCCTATCATCCTTTTGGTGGTAGTGGCCGGTGTGAGTTTCGCTCCGTCATCCTCTTGGTGGTGGGTCTGTCATCTTAATTGATGTCAGATTGTGCGATAGTGTTTGTCCTATCGTCCTTTTGGTGGTAGTGGCCGGTGTGAGTTTCGCTTCGTCATTCTTTTGATGGTGGGTCTGTCATCTTAATTGATGTCAGATTATGCGATAATGTTTGTCCTATCATGCTTTTGGTGGTAGTGGCCGGTGTGAGTTTTGATCCGTCATCCTTTTGGTGGTGGGTCTGCCATCTTAATTGATGTCAGATTGTACGATAGTGTTTGTCCTGTCATCCTTTTAGTGGTATTGGCCGGTGTGAGTTTCGCTCCGTCATCCTTTTGGTGGGGGTCTGTCATCTTGTTGCTGTCAGATTGTGCGATAGTGTTTGTCCTATCATGCTGTTGGTTGTAGTGGTCGGTGTGACTTTCTCTCCGTCATCCTTTTGGTGGGAGTCTGTCATCTTATTGATGTCATATTGTGCGATAGTGTTTGTCCTATCATCCTTTTTATGGTAGTAGCGAGTGTGAGTTTCGCTCTGTCATCCTTTTGTTGAAGGGTTTGTCTTCTTGTTGATGTTAGATTGTGCGATAGTGTTTGTCCAATCATCCTTTTGGTGGTAGTGGCCGGTGTGAGTTTCGCTCCGTCATCCTTTTGGTGGTGGGTTTGTCACCTTATTGATCTCAGATTGTGCAATAGTGTTTGCCTATCATCCATTGGTGGTAGTGGTTGGTGTGAGTTTTACTCCGTCATCCTTTTGGTGATGGGTCTGTCATCTTAATTGATGTCAGATTGTGCAATAGTGTTTGTCCTATCATCCTTTTGGTGGTAGTGGCCGGTGTGAGTTTCGCTCCGTCATTCTTTTGATGGTGGGTCTGTCATCTTAATTGATGTCTGATTATGCGATAATGTTTGTCCTATCATGCTTTTGGTTGTAGTGGCCGGTGTGAGTTTTGCTCCATCATCCGTTTGATGGTGGGTCTGCCATCTTAATTGATGTTAGATTGTGCGATAGTGTTTGTCCTGTCATCCTTTTAGTGGTAGTGGCCGGTGTGAGTGTTGCTCCGTCATCCTTTTGGTGGGGGCTGTCATCTTGTTGCTGCCAGATTGTGCGATAGTGTTTGTCCTATCATGCTTTTGGTTGTAGTGGTCGGTGTGACTTTCTCTCCGTTATCCTTTTGGTGGGGATCTGTCATCTTATTGATGTCATATTGTGCGATAGTGTTTGTCCTATCATCCTTTTTGTGGTAGTGGCCGGTGTGAGTTTCGCTCCGTCATCCTCTTGGTGGCGGGTCTGTCATCTTAATTGATGTCAGATTGTGCGATAGTGTTTGTCCTATCATCCTTTTGGTGGTAGTGGCCGGTGTGAGTTTCGCTCCTTCATTCTTTTGATGGTGGGTCTGTCATCTTATATGATATCAGATTATGCGATAATGTTTATCCTATCATGCTTTTGGTGGTAGTGGCCGGTGTGAGTTTTGTTCCGTCATCCTTTTGGTGGTGTGTCAGCCATCTTAATTGATGTCAGATTGTACGATAGTGTTTGTCCTGTAATCCTTTTAGTGGTATTGGCCTATGTGAGTTTCGCTCCGTCATCCTTTTGGTGGGGGTCTGTCATCTTGTTGCTGTCAGATTGTGCGATAGTGTTTGTCCTATCATCCTTTTGGTGGTAGTGGCCGGTGTGAGTTTCGCTCCGTCATCCTCTTGGTGGTGGGTCTGTCATCTTAATTGATGTCAGATTGTGCGATAGTGTTTGTCCTATCAACCTTTTGGTGGTAGTGGCCGGTGTGAGTTTCGCTCCGTCATTCTTTTGATGGTGGGTCTGTCATCTTAATTGATGTCAGATTATGCGATAATGTTTGTCATATCATGCTTTTGGTGGTAGTGGCCGGTGTGAGTTTTGCTCCGTCATCCTTTTGGTGGTGGGTCTGCCATCTTAATTGATGTCAGATTGTGCGATAGTGTTTGTCCTGTCATCCTTTTAGTGGTATTGGCCGGTGTGAGTTTCGCTCCGTCATCCTTTTGGTGGGGGTCTGTCATCTTGTTGCTGTCAGATTGTGCGATAGTGTTTGTCCTATCATGCTTTTGGTTGTAGTGGTCGGTGTGACTTTCTCTACAACATCCTTTTGGTGGGGGTCTGTCGTCTTATTGATGTCATATTATGCGATACTGTTTGTCCTATCATCCTTTTTGTGGTAGTAGTCAGTGTGAGTTTCGCTCTGTCATCCTTTTGTTGAAGGGTTTGTCTTCTTCTTGATGTTAGATTGTGCGTTAGTGTTTGTCCTATCATCCTTTTGGTGGTAGTGGCCAGTGTGAGTTTCGCTCCGTCATCCTTTTGGTGGTGGGTTTGTCACCTTATTGATGTCAGATTGTGCAATAGTGTTTGCCTATCATCCATTGGTGGTAGTGGCTGGTGTGAGTTTTGCTCCGTCATCCTTTTGGTGGTGGGTCTCTCATCTTAATTGATGTCAGATTGTGCAATAGTGTTTGTCCTATCATCCTTTTGGTGGTAGTGGCCGGTGTGAGTTTCGCTCCGTCATACTTTTGATGGTGTGTCTGTCATCTTAATTGATGTCTGATTATGCGATAATGTTTGTTCTATCATGCTTTTGGTTGTAGTGGGCGGTTTGAGTATTACTCCGTCATCCTTTTGGTGGTGGGTCTGTCATCTTAATTGATGTCAGATTGTGCGACAGTGTTTGTCCTATCATCCTTTTGGTGGTGGTGGCCGGTGTCAGGTTTGCTCTGTCATCCTTTTAGTGTAGGATCTGTCATCTTAACTGATGTCAGATTGTGCGATAGTGTTTGTCCTATCATCCTTTTGGTGGTGGTGGCCAGTGTGAGTTTCGCTCCGTCATCCTCTTGGTGGTGGGTCTGTCATCTTAATTGACGTCAGATTGTGCGATAGTGTTTGTCCTATCATCCTTTTTGTGGTATTAGCCAGTGTGAGTTTTGCTCTGTCATCCTTTTGTTGAAGGGTTTGTCTTCTTGTTGATGTTAGATTGTGAGATAGTTTTTGTCCTATCATCCTTTTGGTGGTAGTAGCCAGTGTGATTTTCGCTTCGTCATCCTTTTGGTGGTGGGTTTGTCACCTTATTGATGTCATATTGTGCAATAGTATTTGCCTATCATCCATTGGTGGTAGTGGCTGGTGTGAGTTTTGCTCCGTCATCCTTTTGGTGGTGGGTCTGTCATCTTAATTGATGTTAGATTGTGCGATAGTGTTTGTCCTATCATCCTTTTGGTGATAGTGGCCGGTGTGAGTTTCGCTCCGTCGTTCTTTTAATGGTGGGTGTGTCATCTTAATTGATGTCTGATTATGCGATAATGTTTGTCCTATCATGCTTTTGGATGTAGTGGGCGGTGTGAGTTTTGCTCCGTCATCCTTTTGGTGGTGGGTATGTCATCTTAATTGATGTCAGATTGTGCGATAGTGTTTGTCCTATCAGCCTTTTGGTGGTGGTGGCCGGTGTGAGGTTTGCTCTGTCATCCTTTTAGTGTAGGGTCTGTCCTCTTAACTGATGTCAGATTGTGCGATAGTGTTTGTCCTATCATCTTTTTAGTGGTAGTGGCTGGTGTGAGTTTTGCTCCGTCATTCTTTTGGTGGTAAGTCTGTCATCTTAATTGATGTCAGATTGTGTGATAATGTTTGTCCTATCATGCTTTTGGTGGTAGTGGTCGGTGTGAGTTTCGCTCAGTCATCCTTATGGTGGGGGGTCTGTCATCTTGTTGATGTCAGATTGTGTTATAGCGTTTGTCCTATCATCCTTTTGGTGGTAGTGGCCGGTGTGAGTTTCGCTCCGTCATCCTCTTGGTGGTGGGTCTGCCATCTTAATTGATGTCAGATTGTGCGATAGTGTTTGTCCTATCATCCTTTTGGTGATAGTTGTCGGTGTGAGTTTCGCTCCGTCATTCTTTTGATGGTGGGTCTGTCATCTTATATGAAGCCAGAGTATGCGATAATGTTTGTCCTATCATGCTTTTGGTGGTAGTGGCCGGTGTGAGTTTTGCTCCGTCATCCTTTTGGTGGTGGGTCTACCATCTTAATTGATGTCAGATTGTGCGATAGTGTTTGTCCTGTCATCCTTTTAGTGGTATTGGCCGGTGTGAGTTTCGCTCCGTCATCCTTTTGGTGGGGGTCTGTCATCTTATTGCTGTCAGATTGTGCGATAGTGTTTGTCCTATCATGCTGTTGGTTGTAGTGGTCGGTGTGACTTTCTCTCCGTCATCCTTTTGGTAGGGGTGTGTCGTCTTATTGATGTCATATTTTGCAATAGTGTTTGTCATATCATCCTTTTTGTGGTAGTAGCCAGTGTGAGTTTCGCTCTGTCATCCTTTTGTTGAAGGGTTTTTCTTCTTCTTGATGTTAGATTGTGCGTTAGTGTTTGTCCTATCATCCTTTTGGTGGTAGTGGCCGGTGTGAGTTTCGCTCCGTCATCCTTTTGGAGGTGGGTCTGTCACCTTATTGATGTCAGATTGTGCAATAGTGTTTGCCTATCATCCATTGGTGGTAGTGGTTGGTGCGAGTTTTGCTCCGTCATCCTTTTGATGGTGGGTCTGTCATCTTAATTGATGTCAGATTGTGCAATAGTGTTTGACCTATCATCCTTTTGGTGGTAGTGGCCGCTGTGAGTTTCGCTTTGTCATTCTTTTGATGGTGGGTCTGTCATCTTAATTGATGTCTGATTATGCGATAATGTTTGTCCTATCAGGCTTTTGGTTGTAGTGGGTGGTGTGAGTTTTGCTCCGTCATCCTTTTGGTGGTGGGTCTGTCATCTTTATTGATGTCAAATTGTGCGATAGTGTTTATCCTATCATCCTTTTGGTGGTGGTGGCCGGTGTGAGGTTTGCTCTGTCATCCTTTTAGTGTAGGGTCTGTCATCTTAACTGATGTCAGATTGTGCGATAGTGTTTGTCCTATCATCCTTTTAGTGGTAGTGGCCGGTGTGAGTTTCGCTCCGTCATTCTTTTGGTGGTAAGTTTGTCATCTTAATTGATGTTAGATTATGCCATAATGTTTGTCCTATCATGCTTTTGGTGGTAGTGGCCGGTGTGAGTTTCGCTCAGTCATCCTTTTGGTGGGGGGTCTGTCATCTTGTTGATGTCAGATTGTGTGATAGTGTTTGTCCTATCATCCTTTTGGTGGTAATGGTCGGTGTGAGTTTCGCTCCGTCATCCTCTTGGTGGTGGGTCTGCCATCTTAATTGATGTCAGATTGTGCGATAGTGTTTGTCCTATCGTCCTTTTGGTGATAGTGGTCGGTGTGAGTTTCGCTCCGTCATTCTTTTGATGGTGGGTATGTCATCTTATATGAAGCCAGAGTATGCGATAATGTTTGTCCTATCATGCTTTTGGTGGTAGTGGTCGGTGTGAGTTTTGCTCCGTCATCCTTTTGGTGGTGGGTCTGCCATCTTAATTGATGTCAGATTGTGCGATAGAGTTTGTCCTGTCATCCTTTTAGTGGTATTGGCCGGTGTGAGTTTCGCTCCGTCATCCTTTTGGTGGGGGTTTGTCACCTTGTTGTTGTCAGACTGTCAGATACTGTTTGTCCTATCATGCTTTTGGTTGTAGTGATCGTTGTGACTTTCTCTCCGTCATCCTTTTGGTGGGGGTCTGTCATCTTATTGATGTCATATTGTGCGATAGTGTTTGTCATATCATCCTTTTTGTGGTAGTAGCCAGTGTGAGTTTCGCTCTGTCATCCTTTTGTTGAAGGGTTTTTCTTCTTCTTGATGTTAGATTGTGCGTTAGTGTTTGTCCTATCATCCTTTTGGTGGTAGTGGCCGGTGTGAGTTTCGCTCCGTCATCCTTTTGGAGGTGGGTCTGTCACCTTATTGATGTCAGATTGTGCAATAGTGTTTGCCTATCATCCATTGGTGGTAGTGGTTGGTGCGAGTTTTGCTCCGTCATCCTTTTGATGGTGGGTCTATCATCTTAATTGATGTCAGATTGTGCAATAGTGTTTGACCTATCATCCTTTTGGTGGTACTGGCCGGTGTGAGTTTCGCTTTGTCATTCTTTTGATGGTGGGTCTGTCATCTTAATTGATGTCTGATTATGCGATAATGTTTGTCCTATCAGGCTTTTGGTTGTAGTGGGTGGTGTGAGTTTTGCTCCGTCATCCTTTTGGTGGTGGGTCTGTCATCTTTATTGATGTCAAATTGTGCGATAGTGTTTATCCTATCATCCTTTTGGTGGTGGTGGCCGGTGTGAGGTTTGCTCTGTCATCCTTTTAGTGTATGGTCTGTCATCTTAACTGATGTCAGATTGTGCGATAGTGTTTGTCCTATCATCCTTTTAGTGGTAGTGGCCGGTGTGAGTTTCGCTCCGTCATCCTCTTGGTGGTGGGTCTGTCATCTTAATTGATGTCAGATTATGCGATAATGTTTGTCCTATCATGCTTTTGGTGGTAGTGGCCGGTGTGAGTTTCGCTCACTCATCCTTTTGGTGGGGGGTCTGTCATCTTGTTGATGTCAGATTGTGTGATAGTGTTTGTGCTATCATCCTTTTGGTGGTAGTGGCCGGTGTGAGTTTCGCTCCGTCATCTTCTTGGTGATGGGTCTGTCATCTTAATTGATGTCAGATTGTGCGATAGTGTTTGTCCTATCATCCTTTTGGTGGTAGTAGCCGGTGTGAGTTTTGCTCCGTCATTCTTTTGATGGTGGGTCTGTCATCTTAATTGATGTCTGATTATGCGATAATGTTTGTCCTATCATGCTTTTGGTTGTAGTGGCCGGTGTGAGTTTTGGTCCGTCATCCTTTTGGTGGTGGGTCTGCCATCTTAATTGATGTCAGATTGTGCGATAGAGTTTATCCTGTCATCCTTTTAGTGGTATTGGCCGGTGTGAGTTTCGCTCCGTCATCCTTTTGGTGGGGGTTTGTCACCTTGTTGTTGTCAGACTGTCAGATACTGTTTGTCCTATCATGCTTTTGGTTGTAGTGATCGTTGTGACTTTCTCTCCGTCATCCTTTTGGTGGGGGTCTGTCATCTTATTGATGTCATATTGTGCGATAGTGTTTGTCATATCATCCTTTTTGTGGTAGTAGCCAGTGTGAGTTTCGCTCTGTCATCCTTTTGTTGAAGGGTTTTTCTTCTTCTTGATGTTAGATTGTGCGTTAGTGTTTGTCCTATCATCCTTTTGGTGGTAGTGGCCGGTGTGAGTTTCGCTCCGTCATCCTTTTGGAGGTGGGTCTGTCACCTTATTGATGTCAGATTGTGCAATAGTGTTTGCCTATCATCCATTGGTGGTAGTGGTTGGTGCGAGTTTTGCTCCGTCATCCTTTTGATGGTGGGTCTATCATCTTAATTGATGTCAGATTGTGCAATAGTGTTTGACCTATCATCCTTTTGGTGGTACTGGCCGGTGTGAGTTTCGCTTTGTCATTCTTTTGATGGTGGGTCTGTCATCTTAATTGATGTCTGATTATGCGATAATGTTTGTCCTATCAGGCTTTTGGTTGTAGTGGGTGGTGTGAGTTTTGCTCCGTCATCCTTTTGGTGGTGGGTCTGTCATCTTTATTGATGTCAAATTGTGCGATAGTGTTTATCCTATCATCCTTTTGGTGGTGGTGGCCGGTGTGAGGTTTGCTCTGTCATCCTTTTAGTGTATGGTCTGTCATCTTAACTGATGTCAGATTGTGCGATAGTGTTTGTCCTATCATCCTTTTAGTGGTAGTGGCCGGTGTGAGTTTCGCTCCGTCATCCTCTTGGTGGTGGGTCTGTCATCTTAATTGATGTCAGATTATGCGATAATGTTTGTCCTATCATGCTTTTGGTGGTAGTGGCCGGTGTGAGTTTCGCTCACTCATCCTTTTGGTGGGGGGTCTGTCATCTTGTTGATGTCAGATTGTGTGATAGTGTTTGTGCTATCATCCTTTTGGTGGTAGTGGCCGGTGTGAGTTTCGCTCCGTCATCTTCTTGGTGATGGGTCTGTCATCTTAATTGATGTCAGATTGTGCGATAGTGTTTGTCCTATCATCCTTTTGGTGGTAGTAGCCGGTGTGAGTTTTGCTCCGTCATTCTTTTGATGGTGGGTCTGTCATCTTAATTGATGTCTGATTATGCGATAATGTTTGTCCTATCATGCTTTTGGTTGTAGTGGCCGGTGTGAGTTTTGGTCCGTCATCCTTTTGGTGGTGGGTCTGCCATCTTAATTGATGTCAGATTGTGCGATAGAGTTTATCCTGTCATCCTTTTAGTGGTATTGGCCGGTGTGAGTTTCGCTCCGTCATCCTTTTGGTGGGGGTTTGTCACCTTGTTGTTGTCAGATTGTCAGATACTGTTTGTCCTATCATGCTTTTGGTTGTAGTGATCGTTGTGACTTTCTCTCCGTCATCCTTTTGGTGGGGGTCTGTCATCTTATTGATGTCATATTGTGCGATAGTGTTTCTCCTATCATCCTTTTTGTGGTAGTAGCCAGTGTGAGTTTCGCTCTGTCATCCTTTTGTTGAAGGGTTTTTCTTCTTCTTGATGTTAGATTGTGCGTTAGTGTTTGTCCTATCATCCTTTTGGTGGTAGTGGCCGGTGTGAGTTTCCCTTCGTCATCCTTTTGATGGTGGATTTGTCACCTTATTGATGTCAGATTGTGCAACAGTGTTTGCCTATCATCCATTGGTGGTAGTGGCTGGTGCGAGTTTTGCTCCGTCATCCTTTTGGTGGTGGGTCTGTCATCTTAATTGATGTCAGATTGTGCAATAGTGTTTGTCCTATCATCCTTTTGGTGGTAGTGGCCGGTGTGAGTTTTGCTCTGTCATTCTTTTGATGGTGGGTCTGTCATCTTAATTGATGTCTGATTATGCGATAATGTTTGTCCTATCATGCTTTTGATTGTAGTGGGCGGTGTGAGTTTTGTTCCGTCATCCTTTTGGTGGTGGGTCTGGGTCTGTCATCTTTATTGATGTCAGATTGTGCGATAGTGTTTGTCCTATCATCCTTTTGGTGGTGGTGGCCGGTGTGAGGTTTGCTTTGTCATCCTTTCAGTGTAGGGTCTGTCATCTTAATTGATGTCAGATTGTGCGATAGAGTTTGTCCTATCATCCTTTTAGTGGTAGTGGCCGGTGTGAGTTTCGCTCTGTCATTCTTTTGGTGGTAAGTCTGTCATCTTAATTGATGTCAGATTGCGCGATAGTGTTTGTCCTATCATCCTTTTGGTGGTAGTGGCCGGGTTGAGTTTCGCTCCGTCATCCTCATGGTGGTGGGTCTGTCATCTTAATTGATGTCAGATTGTGCAATAGTGTTTGTCCTATCATCCTTTGGGTGGTAGTGGCCGGTGTGAGTTTCGCTCCGTCATCCTCTTGGTGGTGGGTCTATCGTCTTAATTGATGTCAGATTGTGCGATAATGTTTGTCCTATCATCCTTTTGGTGGTAGTGGCCGGTGTGAGTTTTGCTCCGTCATCCTCTTGGTGGTGGGTCTGTCATCTTAATGGATGTCAGATTGTGCGATAATGTTTGTCCTATCATCCTTTTGGTGGTAGTGGCCGGTGTGAGTTTCGCTCCGTCATTCTTTTGATGGTGGGTCTGTCATCTTAATTGATGTCAGATTATGCGATAATGTTTGTCCTATCATGCTTTTGGTGGTAGTGGCCGGTGTGAGTTTTGCTCTGTCATCCTTTTGGTGGTGGGTCTGCCATCTTAATTGATGTCAGATTGTGCGATAGTGTTTGTCCTGTCGTCCTTTTAGTGGTATTGGTCGGTGTGAGTTTCGCTCCGTCATCCTTTTGGTGGGGGTCTGTCATATCGTTGTTGTCAGATTGTGTGATAGTGTTTGTCCTATCATGCTTTTGGCTGTAGTGGTCGGTGTGACTTTCTCTCCGTCATCCTTTTGGTGGGGGTCTGTTGTCTTATTGATGTCATATTGTGCTTTAGTGTTTGTCCTATCATCCTTTTTGTGGTAGTAGCCAGTGTGAGTTTCGCTCTGTCATCCTTTTGTTGAATGGTTTGTCTTCTTCTTGATGTTAGATTGTGCGTTAGTGTTTGTCCTATCATCCTTTTGGTGGTAGTGGCCGGTGTGAGTTTCGCTCCGTCATCCTTGTGGTGGTGGTATTGTCACCTTATTGATGTCAGATTGTGCAATAGTGTTTGCCTATCATCCATTGGTGGTAGTGGCTGGTGTGAGTTTTGCTCCGTAATCCTTTTGGTGGTGGGTCTGTCATCTTAATTGATGTCGGATTGTGCAATAGTGTTTGTCCTATCATCCTTTTGGTGGTAGTGGCCGGTGTGAGTTTCGCTCAGTCATTCTTTTGATGGTGGGTCTGTCTTCTTAATTGATGTGTGATTATGCGATAATGTTTGTCCTATCATGCTTTTGGTTGTAGTGGGCGGTATGAGTTTTGCTCCGTCATCCTTTTGGTGGTGGGTCTGTCATCTTAATTGATGTCAGATTGTGCGATAGTGTTTGTCCTATCATCCTTTTGGTGGTGGTGGCCGGTGTGAGGTTTGCTCTGTCAACCTTTTAGTGTAGGATCTGTCATCTTAACTGATGTCAGATTGTCCGATAGTGTTTGTCCTATCATCCTTTTGGTGGTAGTGGCCGGTGTGAGTTTCGCTCCTTCATCCTCTTGGTGGCGGGTCTGTCATCTTAATTGATGTCAGATTGTGCGATAGTGTTTGTCCTATCATCGTTTTGGTGGTAGTGGCTGGTGTGAGTTTCGCTCCGTCATCCTCTTGGTGGTGGGTCTGTCATCTTAATTGACGTCAGATTGTGCGATAGTGTTTGTCCTATCATGCTTTTGGTGGTAGTGGCCGGTGTGTGTTTTGCTCCGTCATCCTTTTGGTGGTGGGTCTGCCATCTTAATTGATGTTAGATTGTGCGATAGTGTTTGTCCTGTCATCCTTTTAGTGGTATTGGCCGATGTGAGTTTCGATCCGTCATCCTTTTGGTGGGGGTCTGTCATCTTGTTGCTGTCAGATTGTGCAATAGTGTTTGTCCTATCATGCTGTTGGTTGTAGTGGTCGGTCTGACTTTCTCTCCATCATCCTTTTGGTGGGGGTCTGTCATCTTATTGATGTCATATTGTGCGATAGTGTTTGTCCTATCATCCTTTTTGTGGTAGTAGCCAGTGTGAGTTTCGCTCTGTTAAACTTTTGTTGAAGGGTTTGTCTTCTTGTTGATGTTAGATTGTGCGATAGTGTTTGTCCTATCATCCTTTTGGTGGTAGTGGCCGGTGTGAGTTTCGCTCTGTCATCCTTTTGGTGGTGAGTTTGTCACCTTATTGATGTCACATTGTGCAATAGTGTTTGCCTATCATCCATTGGTGGTAGTGGCTAGTATGAGTTTCGCTACGTAATCCTTTTGGTGATGGGTCTGTCATCTTAATTGATGTCACATTGTGCAATAATGTTTGTCCTATCATCCTTTTGGTGGTAGTGGCCGGTGTGAGTTTCGCTCCGTCATTCTTTTTATGGTGGGTCTGTCATCTTAATTGATGTCTGATTATGCGATAATGTTTGTCCTATCATGCTTTTGGTTGTAGTGGTCGGTGTGAGTTTTGCTCCGTCATCCTTTTGGTGGTGGGTCTGCCATCTTAATTGATGTCAGATTGTGCGATAGTGTTTGTCCTGTCATCCTTTTAGTGGTAGTGGCCGGTGTGAGTTTCGCACCGTCATCCTTTTGGTGGGGGCTGTCATCTTGTTGCTGTCAGATTGTGCGATAGTGTTTGTCCTATCATGCTTTTGGTTGTAGTGGTCGGTGTGACTTTCTCTCCGTGATCCTTTTGGTAGGGGTCTGTCATCTTATTGATGTCATATTGTGCGATAGTGTTTGTCCTATCATCCTTTTTGTGGTAGTAGCCAGTGTGAGTTTCGCTCTGTCATCCTTTTGTTGAAGGGTTTGTCTTCTTGTTGATGTTAGATTGTGCGATAGTGTTTGTCCTATCATCCTTTTGGTGGTAGTGGCCGATGTGAGTTTCGCTCTGTCATCCTTTTGGTGGTGGGTTTGTCACCTTATTGATGTCACATTGTGCAATAGTGTTTGCCTATCATCCATTGGTGGTAGTGGCTAGTGTGAGTTTCGCTATGTAATCCTTTTGGTGATGGGTCTGTCATCTTAATTGATGTCAGATTGTGCAATAATGTTTGTCCTATCATCCTTTTGGTGGTAGTGGATGGTGTGAGTTTCGCTCCGTCATTCTTTTTATGGTGGGTCTGTCATCTTAATTGATGTCTGATTATGCGATAATGTTTGTCCTATCATGCTTTTGGTTGTAGTGGCCGGTGTGACTTTTGCTCCGTCATCCTTTTGGTGGTGGGTATGCCATCTTAATTGATGTCAGATTGTGCGATAGTGTTTGTCCTGTCATCCTTTTAGTGGTAGTGGCCGGTGTGAGTTTCGCATCGTCATCCTTTTGGTGGGGGCTGTCATCTTGTTGCTGTCAGATTGTGCGATAGTGTTTGTCCTATCATGCTTTTGGTTGTAGTGGTCGGTGTGACTTTCTCTCCGTCATCCTTTTGGTAGGGGTCTGTCATCTTATTGATGTCATATTGTGCGATAGTGTTTGTCCTATCATCCTTTTTGTGGTAGTAGCCAGTGTGAGTTTCGCTCTGTCATCCTTTTGTTGAAGGGTTTGTCTTCTTGTTGATGTTAGATTGTGCGATAGTTTTTGTCCTATCATCCTTTTGGTGGTAGTAGCCGATGTGATTTTCGCTCCGTCATCCTTTTTGTGGTGGATTTGTCACCTTATTGATGTCAGATTGTGCAATAATGTTTGCCTATCATCCATTGGTGGTAGTGGCTGGTGTGAGTTTTGCTTCGTCATCCTTTTGGTGGTGGGTCTGTCATCTTAATTGATGTCAGATTGTGCGATAGTGTTTGTCCTATCATCCTTTTGGTGGTAATGCCCGGTGTGAGTTTCGCTCCGTCATTCTTTTGATTGTGGGTCTGTCATCTTAATTGATGTCTGATTATGCGATAATGTTTGTCTTATCATGCTTTTGGTTGTAGTGGGCGGTTTGAGTTTTGCTCCGTCATCCTTTTGGTGGTGGGTCTGTCATCTTAATTGATGTCAGATTGTGCGATAGTGTTTGTCCTATCATCCTTTTGGTGGTGGTGGCCGGTGTGAGGTTTACTCTGTCATCCTTTTAGTGTAGGGTCTGTCATCTTAACTGATGTCAGATTGTGCGATAGTGTTTGTCCTATCATCCTTTTAGTGGTAGTGGCCGGTGTGAGTTTTTCTCCGTCATTCTTTTGGTGGTAAGTCTGTTATCTTAATTGATGTCAGATTGTGCGATAGTGTTTGTCCTATCATCCTTTTGGTGGTGGGTCTGCCATCTTAATTGATGTCAGATTGTGCGAAAGTGTTTGTCCTGTCATCCTTTTAGTGGTATTGGCCGGTGTGAGTTTCGCTCCGTCATCCTTTTGGTGGGGGTCTGTCATCTTGTTGATGTCAGATTGTGCGATAGTGTTTGTCCTATCATGCTGTTGGTTGTAGTGGTCGGAATGACTTTCTCTCTGTCATCCATTTGGTGGGGGTCAGTCATCTTATTGATGTCATATTGTGCGATAGTGTTTGTCCTATCATCCTTTTTGTGGTAGTAGCCAGTGTGAGTTTTGCTCTGTCATCCTTTTGTTGAAGGGTTCGTCTTCTTGTTGATGTTAGATTGTGCAATAGTGTTTGTCCTATCATCCTTTTGGTGGTAGTGGCCGGTGTGAGTTTTGCTCCGTCATCCTTTTGGTGGTGGGTTTGTCACCTTATTGATGTCACATTGTGCAATAGTGTTTGCCTATCATCCATTGGTGGTAGTGGCTCGTGTGAGTTTTGCTACGTAATCCTTTTGGTGATGGGTCTGTCATCTTAATTGATGTCAGATTGTGCAATAATGTTTGTCCTATCATCCTTTTGGTGGTAGTGGCCGGTGTGAGTTTCGCTCCGTCATTCTTTTTATGGTGGGTCTGTCATCTTAATTGATGTCTGATTATGCGATAATGTTTGTCCTATCATGCTTTTGGTTGTAGTGGCCGGTGTGACTTTCTCTCCGTCATCCTTTTGGTGGGGGTCTGTCATCTTATTGATGTCAAATTGTGCGATAGTGTTTGTCCTATAATCCTTTTTGTGGTAGTAGCCAGTGTGAGTTTCGCTCTGTCATCCTTTTGTTGAAGGGTTTCTCTTCTTGTTGATGTTAGATTGTGCGATAGTTTTTGTCCTATCATCCTTTTGGTGGTAGTAGCCGATGTGATTTTCGCTCCGTCATCCTTTTTGTGGTGGATTTGTCACCTTATTGATGTCAGATTGTGCAATAATGTTTGCCTATCATCCATTGGTGGTAGTGGCTGGTGTGAGTTTTGCTTCGTCATCCTTTTGGTGGTTGGTCTGTCATCTTAATTGATGTCAGATTGTGCGATAGTGTTTGTCCTATCATCCTTTTGGTGGTGGTGGCCGGTGTGAGGTTTGCTCTGTCATCCTTTTAGTGTAGGGTCTGTCATCTTAACTGATGTCAGATTGTGCGATAGTGTTTGTCCTATCATCCTTTTAGTGGTAGTGGCCGGTGTGAGTTTTGCTCCGTCATTCTTTTGGTGGTAAGTCTGTTATCTTAATTGATGTCAGATTGTGCGATAGTGTTTGTCCTATCATCCTTTTGTTGGTAGTGTCCGGTGTGAGTTTCGCTCCGTCATCCTCTTGGTGGTTGGTCTGTCATCTTAATTGATGTCAGATTGTGCGATAGTGTTTGTCCTATCATCCTTTTGGTGGTAGTGGCCGGTGTGAGTTTCGCTCCGTCATTCTTTTGATTGTGGGTCTGTCATCTTAATTGATGTCAGATTATGCGATAATGTTTGTCCTATCATGCTTTTGGTGGTAGTGGCTGGTGTGAGTTTTGCTCCGTCATCCTTTTGGTGGTGGGTCTGCCATCTTAATTGATGTCAGATTGTGCGAAAGTGTTTGTCCTGTCATCCTTTTAGTGGTATTGGCCGGTGTGAGTTTCGCTCCGTCATCCTTTTGGTGGGGGTCTGTCATCTTGTTGATGTCAGATTGTGCGATAGTGTTTGTCCTATCATGCTGTACGTTGTAGTGGTCGGAATGACTTTCTCTCCGTCATCCTTTTGGTGGGGGTCAGTCATCTTATTGATGTCATATTGTGCGATAGTGTTTGTCCTATCATCATTTTTGTGGTAGTAGCCAGTGTGAGTTTCGCTCTGTCATCCTTTTGTTGAAGGGTTCGTCTTCTTGTTGATGTTAGATTGTGCGATAGTGTTTGTCCTATCATCTTTTTGGTGGTAGTGGCCGGTGTGAGTTTTGCTCCGTCATCCTTTTGGTGGTGGGTTTGTCACCTTATTGATGTCAGATTGTGCAATAGTGTTTGCCTATCATCCATTGGTGGTAGTGGCTGGTGTGAGTTTTGCTCCGTTATCCTTTTGGTGATGGGTCTGTCATCTTAATTGATGTCAGATTATGCAATAGTGTTTTTCCTATCATCCTTTTGGTGGTAGTGGCCGGTGTGAGTTTCGCTCTGTCATTCTTTTGATGGTGGGTCTGTCTTATGAATTGATGTCTTATTATGCGATAATGTTTGTCCTATCATGCTTTTGGTTGTAGTGGCCGGTGTGAGTTTTGCTTCATCATCCTTTTGGTGGTGGGTCTGCCATCTTAATTAATGTCAGATTGTGCGATAGTGTTTGTCCTGTCATCCTTTTAGTGGTAGTGGCCGGTGTGAGTTTCGCTTCGTCATCCTTTTGGTGGGGGCTGTCATCTTCTTGCTGTCAGATTGTGCGATAATGTTTGTCCTATCATGCTTTTGGTTGTAGTGGTCGGTGTGACTTTCTCTCCGTCATCCTTTTGGTGGGGGTCTGTCATCTTATTGATGTCATATTGTGCGATAGTGTTTGTCCTATCATCCTTTTTGTGGTAGTAGCCAGTGTGAGTTTCGCTCTGTCATCCTTTTGTTGAAGGGTTTGTCTTCTTGTTGATGTTAGATTGTGCGATAGTTTTTCTCCTATCTCCTTTTGGTGGTAGTAGCCGGTGTGATTTTCGCTTCATCATCCTTTTGGTGGTGGGTTTGTCACCTTATTGGTGTCAGATTGTGCAATAGTGTTTGCCTATCATCCTTTTGTTGGTAGTGTCCGGTGTGAGTTTCGCTCCGTCATCCTCTTGGTGGTTGGTCTGTCATCTTAATTGATGTCAGATTGTGCGATAGTGTTTGTCCTATCATCCTTTTGGTGATAGTGGCCGGTGTGAGTTTCGCTCCGTCATTCTTTTGATTGTGGGTCTGTCATCTTAATTGATGTCAGATTATGCGATAGTGTTTGTCCTATCATGCTTTTGGTGGTAGTGGCTGGTGTGAGTTTTGCTCTGTCATCCTTTTGGTGGTGGGTCTGCCATCTTAATTGATGTCAGATTGTGCGAAAGTGTTTGTCCTGTCATCCTTTTAGTGGTATTGGCCGGTGTGAGTTTCGCTCCGTCATCCTTTTGGTGGGGGTCTGTCATCTTGTTGATGTCATATTTGCGATAGTGTTTGTCCTATCATGCGCTACGTTGTAGTGGTCGGAATGACTTTCTCTCCGTCATCCTTTTGGTGGGGGTCAGTCATCTTATTGATGTCATATTGTGCGATAGTGTTTGTCCTATCATCATTTTTGTGGTAGTAGCCAGTGTGAGTTTCGCTCTGTCATCCTTTTGTTGAAGGGTTCGTCTTCTTGTTGATGTTAGATTGTGCGATAGTGTTTGTCCTATCATCCTTTTGGTGGTAGTGGCCGGTGTGAGTTTTGCTCCGTCATCCTTTTGGTGGTGGGTTTGTCACCTTATTGATGTCTGATTGTGCAATAGTGTTTGCCTATCATCCATTGGTGGTAGTGGCTGGTGTGAGTTTTGCTCCGTTATCCTTTTGGTGATGGGTCTGTCATCTTAATTGATGTCAGATTATGCAATAGTGTTTTTCCTATCATCCTTTTGGTGGTAGTGGCCGGTGTGAGTTTCGCTCTGTCATTCTTTTGATGGTGGGTCTGTCATATGAATTGATGTCTGATTATGCGATAATGTTTGTCCTATCATGCTTTTGGTTGTAGTGGCCGGTGTGAGTTTTGCTTCATCATCCTTTTGGTGGTGGGTCTGCCATCTTAATTGATGTCAGATTGTGCGATAGTGTTTGTCCTATCATCCTTTTAGTGGTAGTGGCCGGTGTGAGTTTCGCTTCGTCATCCTTTTGGTGGGGGCTGTCATCTTCTTGCTGTCAGATTGTGCGATAATGTTTGTCCTATCATGCTTTTGGTTGTAGTGGTCGGTGTGACTTTCTCTCCGTCATCCTTTTGGTGGGGGTCTGTCATCTTATTGATGTCATATTGTGCGATAGTGTTTGTCCTATCATCCTTTTTGTGGTAGTAGCCAGTGTGAGTTTCGCTCTGTCATCCTTTTGTTGAAGGGTTTGTCTTCTTGTTGATGTTAGATTGTGCGATAGTTTTTCTCCTATCTCCTTTTGGTGGTAATGGTCGGTGTGAGTTTCGCTCCGTCATTCTTTTGATGGTGGGTCTGTCATCTTAATTTATGTATGATTATGCGATAATGTTTGTCCTATCATGCTTTTGGTTGTAGTGGGCGGTGTGAGTTTTGCTCCGTCATCCTTTTGGTGGTGGGTCTGTCATCTTAATTGTTGTCAGATTGTGCGATAGTGTTTGTCCTATCATCCTTTTGGTGGTGGTGGCCGGTGTGAGGTTTGCTCTGTCATCCTTTTAGTGTAGGGTCTGTCATCTTAACTGATGTCAGATTGTGCGATAGTGTTTGTCCTATCATCCTTTTAGTGGTAGTGGCCGGTGTGAGTTTTGCTCCGTCATTCTTTTGGTGGTAAGTCTGTCATCTTAATTGATGTCAGATTGTGCGATAATGTTTGTCCTATCATGCTTTTGGTGGTAGTGGCCGGTGTGAGTTTCGCTCAGTCATCGTTTTGGTGGGGATCTGTCATCTTGTTGATATCAGATTGTGTGATAGTGTTTGTTCTATCATCCTTTTGGTGGTAGTGACCGGTGTGAGTTTCGCTCCGTCATCATCTTGGTGGTGGGTCTATCATCTTAATTGATGTCCGATTGTGCGATAGTGTTTGTCCTATCATCCTTTTGGTGGTAGTGGCCGGTGTGAGTTTCGCTCCGTCATACTCTTGGTGTTGGGTCTGTCATGTTAATTGATGTCAGATTGTGCGATAGTGTTTGTCCTATCATCCTTTTGGTAGTAGTGGCCGGTGTGAGTTTCGCTCCGTCATTCTTTTGATGGTGGGTCTGTCATCTTAATTGATGTCAGATTATGCGATAATGTTTGTCCTATCATGCTTTTGGTGGTAGTGGCCGGTGTGAGTTTTGCTCCGTCATTCTTTTAGTGGTGGGTCTGTCATCTTAATTGATGTCAGATTGTGCGATAGTGTTTGTCCTATCATCCTTTTGGTGGTAGTGGCTGATGCACCCCAAAATTTGACCAACCGGTTCCCATATCTGGTTTATGTTTCGACGCATTTTCGCATTCGCACTTGCATACCGCATACGGTGCATTTGTCCAGTCATATTGATTTTATCGGGATTACAGCCCTGTTTTCACATTTCGGGCGTGTCAGAACGGTTCGGATAATCGGAGGTTATTTTTTGAGAAGTCACGCGCTTCCCGGGTGTTTTCAGCTTACGCAGTTGTTTTTGAGGATTTTGGTGTCTGGGTTTACCGTTTATTTTGGTCTGGTCTCGCCCTCTCCTTTATTTGATTTAATGGCCTTTATAGCTTTTTCTAGAATTTAAATAGAGCTTTATTTTGTTTTTAGAATATTATAGATTTAATAGTTTTCTATAGATTTTCTTTTCTAGATTTTTAATAGATATAGGTTTTATTAGTTTTATAGAATTTAAATAGAATTAATAGAATAATAGTTTTTTTAATAAAGTTTTATTAGAATATTAGGTTTTTGTTTTTAAATAGAATAGTATATAGATTTTAATAAATAATATAGAATTTTAGTAGATTTTAATATAGTATTTTTTAAATATAGTTTTAATATAGATTTTAATAGAATTAATAGATTTTATTTCTAGAAATTATAGATTTTATATAGATTTTAATTGGGTTGATTTTAATAGTTTCTCTTTAGAATTTATTAGAGTTCAGTAGATTAGATTAATGTTCATTTTCGTTTTAATTAGCATTTAATCATTAGGCCATTAATTGAGTTTAGTTTAATTAGAGTCAGCTTTAATTGTTTAGTTCATTAATTGTTAAGTTGTAGCTTTAATCATTTTCGTTTTCATTAATCACAACATTAATTGAGTCTTAAGTGAAGTCTGCCATTCATTAAGTCCTTAATCAAGTCATTAGTTAATTGGGCCAATTATCCATAATCAGAAAAAGCCCAGTCCATCGCCACTTGTCATCTATATATTGCTGCCACGCGTGTGTTTCTGCTTCCTCCACCTCATTTTTGCATGCACCCAGAGTGTGCCACCTCACCAATCCACTCACTCTCTCCCTCCACCACGTGGCCTCCATGCAGCCACTCCACCACCACGTGGCTCCCTCTCCCTCTCCCTCTCGCCACTCGTCCACCTCTCCTTCCCACTCCCATGCGTGCTGCCATGCGTCCCTGAGCCACCAACCCCCACCGCCGGCCATGCAAACACCGGCGAACTTCGCCAGAGAAATCGAACTTAACTAATTCACGACCAAAACCCGCCGGAAACCGCATTCTCTCGCCGGAAACTTCATCCACTTCACCGGATCTTCATCAATCTTCATCATCCTCATACTGTCTTTTTCCAAAAATTACAACAATCATCCAGATTCGCCTTCATCTTCGAACCATTTTCCGGTTTTGTTTTCCAGATTATCCTTGATCTTCAACCGTTTCTCCAGATTCTCCTCAAGAACTTCAAGAACACTCTTCGTGTTCATCAAGATATTTTCTAGAAATCATCCGAATCTTCAACATTCATCAGCATCCTTCCATAATTTTGCGTATTCTCTCACGATCTTCAAGAAGATTCAAGAATCTCCATCAGTTTCTCCAGATCGCCTTTTCAAACCTTCAGCAATCATCATTATCCTTCAAGAACTATAGATCTCCAACGATCTTTTCAGCTGATTCCCAGATTCTCCATACCTCTTTACCGAACTTCATACATCCATCAACAAGATCTTCAGGATCTTCGTGATTGCTCCAGATCTCTTCCGTATACATCCGTATCTCCAGATTCTCCAGGATTTGCAAAGGTCTTCAGTCAAGAACATTCATACGTGTTCCCAATCTTCATCCGTGAATCTTCATCAGTGAACTTCAATCAGCATCGAGGAAGGTTGAAGCGATGTTGAGTTTGGAAGATGATGAACAATGTTGAGAGAGACAGAGGGTGTTTGAACGGAATTTTGGAGAGTGAGATGGAGGAGTGGATGAAACGGAGAACGAGAGAGAGTGTGAGAGAAGAAACGGCGCAGTAGAGAAGAATGAACAGTGAATTGATCTAGGGTTTTTTCTGAGAGAGAGTGGACGTTTGTTTAGGCAGTGGGCCTCAGGCCCATTCATGTGTGTTTTTTGGCGTACACCTCCGTTTTTTTGTGTACATCCCCCCTCCCCGGGTGTGTGTGTTTGGTTAAGGGGCTGGGCCCAAAGTTTTGTTACTCTTTACACTCCCCCTGTATCCTTTACCCCATCCTGCATGATTTTGTTAACTTTTTTTTTATTACAATTTAATGGTAATTTCTTTTTTAGGGTAGCTTAACAATTCTTAGAATATATTAGAGAATATATGTAGTTAGAATATTTTAGCATATTATAGTTTTAGGATATATTTTTCTTGTAGAGATTTTTTAGTTTAATATTAGTTAGAATATTTTTAATATCCTAGAATATTTTAGTTAGAATATAGTTTAGGATTTAATAGTTACCTCTAGAGAACTTTAGTTCAAAATTTGTTAGGATTTAATATTTTTAGAATATAGTTTAGGTATTAATTCCTGGTTAAGAAGATTTATAGATTTAACTTTTTAGGATACAGTTCCCTTAGGACTTTAATTGCCGTATTTTAGGAGTAGGCTTTTATTTCCATTTGTTAGTGGATTTGTCTCTTATTTTCTCTCCTATCTTATTTTCTATCTGGTTTTGTTCTCGATTTTATTTTTGGCTGGACGTGTGACACGATTCAATTGGAGAATGATTTTCGATATTATTTCTCTATCTTGTCTTTGACACGGATATCAATACGCTACCTCTGAGAGTTCGATTTCTCGTATAAATCGAACAATGACGGTCTAAGCGTTACATTGTTCTTGATTCGAGCGTCATCATCAAGGATCCAGAGAGGAGAAGATTGGAATGGAGCTTGCGCACACGTCAGGAGCCCAGGAGCTGCTTCGTTCATCATCATCATCGTATTCAAGTCTTCAGGCAACCGTCGAGTGTTGTGAGTCGCATCGTTAGATACGAAGGAAATGACAGTTGAGGAGTCACTTCTCAATCGTCTAGGATGTCTAGTATGGTACCCTTAGGATACCATGTGACGCATTCGCTCCTACGTCTTAGGTTCTCGCGTGTGTGTCCCGAGTTCCTTCCCGTTTAGGCGTAGGCCTGCTTCCTCTTTGTTCTCGCCCCGTGCGAGCGAATCCCCTTTTCTCTCGCGTTCAGGCGATCGAGACCCCTTCTCTTGCCCCCGTGCAATCGAGACTCGTTTTCCCGTCGAACTACGTTAGCTCTGATCTCTCGTGCCAGACGAGAGTACGTAGGCGTATGATGTCGTATCCTAGCGAGCTCCCTTTTCCCTGTTCCTCGTTTTAGCTGTAGTAGGATGAACTACAGCTGCTCTGATTTCTCACACCGAATGAGAATATGTAGGCATAGGATGCGATATCCTAGCGAGCACACTAACAACTAACCTTTCTGTTCTCTCGCTGTCCTGCGATCGAGACTTTCCTGCTGACGACTGATGTTATCCTTTTCTCTTGCCCTTGCGCATTTGAGACCAGACCGTAGTTCTAGTTCCCATAGGTTCCCGTACCTTTCAAACCAACTTAATCTCTCACCCCTGTGTGATCGAGAACACCCTGTCTAGCCGTAGTTAGCCTGAACTACGTAAGCTCTGATCTTCCACGCGGTGTGGAAGTACGTAGGTACAAGACGCGAAGTCTTGGCGAGCCAATTCCCTGTAGTTTCCCGAACTACGATGACTCTGACTTTCTCTCTTGAGAATACGTAGGCATAGGGCGCGATGCTCTATCGAGTCAGTTTCTTTCCGTTTAGATTTAGCAGTCGTAGATAGATTGTTTTGCATCCTTTAGACGAACCAAGCAAGCGTGGATCCCGTCGAGTACGACGGACGTGAGGGGTGCTAATACCTTCCCCTTGCGTAACCGACTCCCGAATCCAGGATTTGGTTGCGATGACCATTCCTTTCCCGTCTTTGCGTGAGGTTTACTCTGAGCGTTTCCTTTCCCTCTTTTGGGATGAATAACGCACGGTGGCGACTTTTCTGTTTAGCCGGCGCCAATTTTCGCAGTAGCGACAGCTGGCGACTCTGCTGGGGACAGGAATATCCCCTATGCGAGTCAATCCTAGCGCTTTTTTGCTCGTCTTTGGATGTTTACCTTTTGCGTGTTGTATTTTACTGTATTTACAATTTCCGCATTTCGTTATTATTTGTTGCTGTTGTGCTGTTGGGTGGTTGTTCCTTTGAGAGAGAAGCCAAAACCCAGGCATGAGTACACACATAGATTTAGAGAGAAAGTAGTGGTTAACCTGCTTGCTTAGCTCACACCAGCTAGCCGCGAAATCTCACTCGGACGAGATTCTCTTTGATGCTTCTTGCCTGGCCCTTAGGGCTCGATAAGTTGTCTGACCCGAGGATTGTCGACTCTGGGAACCTATCAATTGGGAATTCGACTAAGTGAGGTCGCTTCAAGGGATGATGATTCCACACCTTTTGGGTATCGTATCATCGCTCTGTGACATTGATACCCGCATAGGATGCCATACGTTGTCAGATTAGGTTCATACCCGTGAGTGGGAGGGTTTTTGCAGGAAACTTGACCTCCAGCCAACCCGATATTTTGGTCTTCTATTCAGAGCGAACGTACTCAGTCAGCAGCGTAGCAGTATTCCGAGTTTTGTGGGGGGTTGTGATCCCGTATTTGCTGCATATTGCATTGCATAAACATTGTTGCATCATACTGCACACCAGTCTCCAGCTAGCCAAAGTCTGATCCAGCCGGTGTTTTGATTCTGAAGGTGATTATCCGGTGATTGGCCTGAACAATTGTTGATTGTTGGAAGACGACCAAGGGGTTGAAGCAGATTTGAGCGAATCGAGCAGTGAAGTCAGTTGACGGATATTGGTAGCTATGTCTGAGAGCAACTTCCAGTCTGCTCACACCTTGGCAGGGTTCACTATGACGACTAACCCTCTGTATGGTTCCACGTTCGAGGCAGACTTTCCGCAAGTGAACAACCTTACTGCAGACCAGTTTGTGCAACCTCCTGTTATGGACCAGGATCGACGTGAGCAGTTTGTTGTCCGCAATGAACAACCTCCTCTTATCAACAGTCAAGGTGTGGTTTCCCCTGTGCCGAGTATCCGAAGAGAGATCCCAGTAGCAAGGACTGTAGACCCAAGAGCTCTTGAGTGTGATAGAAGGCTCCAAGTGTTGGAAGAACAAATTAAAGCCTTGAAAGTCAAAGATGCTGTTAACCTGAACGCCGCAGACATGTGTTTGGTTCCTGGCCTAGTGTTACCTCCTAAGTTCAAAGTGCTGAGATTTGAGAAGTACAGAGGAGATAGCTGTCCGAAGCAACATTTGGTGATATTCTGCCGAAGAATGACTTCGTTTGTGCAAAACGACAAGTTGATGATTCACTGCTTCCAAGATAGTCTGACTGGGGCATCCTTGCATTGGTATATGCAGTTAGAGAGTAATCAGATTCGATCACGGGTGGATTTAGCCAGAGCTTTTCTGAAGCAGTATGATTACAACCTAGACGTGGCTCCTCATCGCATGCAGTTGCAAGAATTGTCTCAAGAGAACGATGAACCCATCAGGAAGTATGTTCAGAGATGGAGAGAATTTGCTGCCATAGTGCAACCACCACTTTTAGACCGAGAGCTAACAAGCATGTTTGTAAACTCCCTGAAGAGTCCGTACTACGAAAGAATGCTTGGACTTGCGTTAAATTTTTATGACTTGGTAGAATTTGGGGAACGCCTTGAGCATGCCATCAAAATCGGGAAAATTCAGATTATTTCAAACGGTCAGGCTAGTGAAACTGAATCTCTCTATGACTATCAGAATGAAGAAGGAGTTGTGATCAATGCAATCGTGTCAGATGTTGAGTATCATCAAGATGAACCGGTGAAGTCTGTTGGTTATTCGCCTCCTGTGGCTTGTTATGCTGGACAGACCATTGTGCCTAGGGCACCCTATCCAGAACCTTATGTCGCTTCCCTTGCAAATTAGCGAACTCGTGGCCGAGGTTATCAGAATCAGCGCCAAAATCAGAACAGGCCTCGAAACAACTTGGAACGAAGGAATGCTCCTTCCCACCCAGTGCCTATGCCGTATAGCCAAATACTGCCATCTTTGATCCAGAGTTTTTTGGTGGAACCGAAAGCTCTTAAGCCAGTGCCAGAACCTTACCCTCCTGGGTACAATCCCCACGCTCAGTGTGGTTACCATGGTGGATCTCCAGGGCATTCAACTGAAGATTGCAAAGCTTTTCAGGCGAAAGTACAACAGTTGATCGACCAAGATTGCATTTCCTTTCGAGAAGGATTTCTGTTTGTTCATACCAAATTCTCATCTGTCTAAGCTCGCAGATTCGGAGTTTGTTTTCAAGAAGCCAGTGGTTCATACATGCGAGCGCCCTCAGCATTGGCAGTCCTCAGACTTTATATCATTTGCATTTGTAGTTTCTTTTCTGTTAGTTACTACTTGCTGTAAACATTGTTTGTTTCGAATGGTAATATTGATTAAGTGACTATGCATTTTTCTGAATTAATCATGTCGATGTCGCTCATTTATTGCATTGCACTGACACTTACATTTTATTTACTCCCTTTTTTCACTGTGATTAGCAAAGATTGGAGGGAGGATGACGAAACTGGATACTCATAACTGATGATCGTATGCTTTCAGATAAAACCTTGCCGATGACGTACAAGGCATTGTTTCAAATCCCCTAAACACTAGAGATATAAGGAGTTAGTCCCTTGTTAACCACTTCGAGCCAGGAAGTAGAAGTTTTTCAGACTTTTAAACCCTCACATCTTAACCTGGGGCAGGGTAGTTGTCAGTTAGCTTGATCGAGCGTTCAAGTCTTATAGAGGAGTGTTGCCTTTCGAGGACCAATCACATCTTATTTTTCCCAAAGGTCATACCTCGTCAACCACAATGGTTAAACCTCACCAATCAGGAGTGAGACAGTTGCAATCCTTTCAGAGCAATCAAGACAACCAGTGTCGCACGACTTGTTCCAAGCAAAAGAAAAAAGGAGAGAGCCCGCTAAGTAAAAAGAAAAAGAAAATAGATGGAAAGCTAATACTTAGGCAAAAATCAGGGCATCCCACTGGACTTCAAAAGAAAAAAATCGAAAAGAACTCAAAAGGAGTCAGTCCAGGCAAAAATTAGGGAATTAAAAGAATGAAAAAGAAAGGAAGAAAAAAAATCCCCAGTAAAGTCGCCAAAGTCGTGTAGATACAGACATCGAAAACAAAAAAGGAGTAGTTGTCACTCTAAAAACGAAAAACCTTGTGAGTTCCTTAACTATGGTTCTTACCATTCAGCATACCTCTCGAAGAGGCGAGCGCCCGTGCCAGGTTAACTGAACCTTAGGATCGGAGATCATCACGTAGAAGGCGGTGGGTATAAATCAAAATTTGAGCCCAAATATCCTTGTTTCACAAACCGTGAACCCGACCACGATACAACCCTTAAAAGACCTAATTGAGGTAGGGTTTATTCTGAAAGCGCATTACGATAAGGTTGAGTAACCTGACTCCTTCTTGATTTGTTAAATCATATCCTTGTTGTATTTTTCACTGATCAAATCAGCACTACGTTTGAACTCTGGTTCATTCGTCACTCACAATCATGACACGTAAATGAGTGACAACACAAAAATTTTCAAAAATCTGCATGCACACTGCATTAAATGTACCATTCGGGATTGAACAATTTTACTTGCAGGTCAGTAGTTAACATGAAAGAAATTCCAACAGGGAATAGTCAAACAGGAATGAATAATTCAGCAGTCTGAATCAGAATGGTGTATGTTATGAAACCCTGTGAATCAGGGGCATTGACTTTCAGTAAGTTCAGAATCAGTTGGTCTGAGGACAAGTCCCGAAGTATCAGTTGATCAGGGGCAGTTTAGTTGAGAAGCAGCTGATTAGAGTGAATCTTCTCGAGAGCTAATCAGGGGAAATTATTCAGAATGTTGTGAGTTGAGGATAGATTCTTCCAGTGGGTGATCAGATCCGGTTACGTTGCTCAACGCTCGTTCAGGGGCAAGTCACTTCAGAGATAGTGAAACCAACTATGTTGATAGTTGTTTAATTAAGGTCAAATCCTTTTGTTGTACAGATACCGGGGCAGGTCATCTCGAGGTCGTCTCGTAGCAAGCTGTTCAGAGTGATCTTCCCAAGAGTTGGATTGGGGCAAGTTGAGTTGCATTGGGGCAAGTTATTCAAGCAAGTCTGTTTATCCCCAGCCAGAGTTGAGTATCGAGGAATCGTGTCGTTACTCTTATCAAAAACCTTGACCTTCCGAAAAAGGCCTTACCTTCGTTGGATCGTTATCCTACAGTTTAAACCTGTTACGTGTCAGAACTTTGTAACCAGATCGTTTCCAAAGTCCAGTTCTCGTCTGGTCCATGTTTCCGTAACTACCAGTTCTCGCCTGGTACTTGGTGTCTTTCAACCAGTGGTCGTCTGGTCAACCTTCCGTAAACATCAGTTCTCGTCTGGTGTGTGTTATTTTAACCAGTTCTCGTCTGGTCACCGTTTTTTTAACCTATTGTTGTATCAGTTCTCGTCTGGTGCATGTCGCCTTTTAACAAGTTCTCGTCGGGTCACCGTTTCTTTAACCTATTTTTTGTACCAGTTCTCGTCTGGTGCATGTCCGCTTTCAACCAGTTCTCGTCTGGTCATCCTTTCCTTAATCTATTATTCGATCATCCCCGTCTGATGATCAAACCATAAAATCCATTCTCGTCCGATAACCTAATCTATTTTGCTATCAGTTCTCATCTGGTAGTCTAGCCTTGAATGCTAGTTCTCGTCTAATATTTTCCATATCTTCCATTTTGTAAATAACCAATTCTCATCCCTAAACCAGAAAAATCCTAAAAAAAATATCTAACACGGTAATTCCCAGTGACTCACATGTTGTCACATTCCCCGATACGAAGCTCGATTGATACTAGTTCCCGGATTAATGTTCAGGAGTACTTCTCTTCAGCAGATGAAAGTCACGTATTATCCCCATAAGAGGTGAGATTGCATTTTACCCCGTATCAGAGTAGGATCAGGAGTATCCTCGGCAGATTAAGGTTGATATCCATGATAGATGGGGCATTCCCAACAGTGAGCTGTATACAATCAACCCCAGTTTGGTTAATCCCTACAGAGTACAATCAGGTTGCCAGCAGTTTAGAAAGAGTATCGTCGTGCAGGGCCGTTCTTCCCTTTTCCAGCATTTATTTTGCTGAGATGATTCTGTGATAACCAGTTACCTTCAGTGGAGTTGACGTTGCCTTCGGCATTTATTTTGCCAAGTGGTTTCAGACCTGGTGTTCTCTGGCAGCTTGAGCTTACATTTGCATTTGCATCTACCGTCACATTTGCATCTATACAAAACGCATAGCATATCCATGCCGTATTGGGAATTGCATCTATCAAAATATGTGCATATCATTTCCATGTCGTGTGGAACATTGCATCATTTTCAAACATACGCATGTCGAAACACAGACCAGGTTGGTTACCTCTTGGCTTTCGAGTATGTTCCCCTGCATAGTTGTTTGGTTAAGCTTCTCTTCTCCCCCAGCGGAGTATTTCTTCATATTTGGTTGTTACGTCGGCACTGGAAAAAAAAAAGAAAGATTGGCATATATCAAACTTCTGAAGCTGCCGCCTGTGTCGAAATAGGTGTCTGGCAGTTGATTTCAGAATCTCCCCAGGAGTGTTTTCCTCAGGTTCGCTGTGAACTGTGAGTCGACATAAAAGTCATATCTCGTATTGACAAGATCAGACCCCGTAGCAGATGGGAGTTGAAGTGTTTGCTTTCTGAAGCATTATTTCGAAGATTCAGTACCTGTGGCGTCACACACGTGATTGATGTTAAAACCAAAAAAAGAGAACTTTTATCAGATAATTGACCAGTTGTTGCCGTAACAACCAGACTTCAATTCATTGGAAGCTATTCCTCAAGCAGTTTTGCAGTTTATTTCTGCGGTTGGTAAATTTCAGGGTTCTTTTGTATTCAACCGTCTTCTACCTTTGAATGTTTGAAAGTTATTCGCTCTTCAACCATTCAGGTCCAAGCCATTTGAATAGGGGCAGCTGTTGCACCCTAAAATTTGACCAACCGGTTCCCATATCTGGTTTATGTTTCAACGCATTTTTGCATTCGCACTTGCATACCGCATACAGTGCATTTGTCCAGTCATATTGATTTTATCGGGATTACAACCCTGTTTTCACATTTCGGGCGTTTCAGACTGGTTCGGATAATCGGAGGTTAATTTTTGAGAAGTCACGCGCTTCCCGGGTGTTTTCAGCTTACGCAGTTGTTTTTGAGGATTTTGGTGTCTGGGTTTACCGTTTATTTTGGTCTGGTCTCGCGCTCTCCTTTATTTGATTTAATGGCCTTTATAGCTTTTTCTAGAATTTAAATAGAGCTTTATTTTGTTTTTAGAATATTATAGATTTAATAGTTTTCTATAGATTTTCTTTTCTAGATTTTTAATAGATATAGGTTTTATTAGTTTTATAGAATTTAAATAGAATTAATAGAATAATAGTTTTTTTAATAAAGTTTTATTAGAATATTAGGTTTTTGTTTTTAAATAGAATAGTATATAGATTTTAATAAATAATATAGAATTTTAGTAGATTTTAATATAGTATTTTTTAAATATAGTTTTAATATAGATTTTAATAGAATTAATAGATTTTATTTCTAGAAATTATAGATTTTATATAGATTTTAATTGAGTTGATTTTAATAGTTTCTCTTTAGAATTTATTAGAGTTCAGTAGATTAGATTAATGTTCATTTTCGTTTTAATTAGCATTTAATCATTAGGCCATTAATTGAGTTTAGTTTAATTAGAGTCAGCTTTAATTGTTTAGTTCATTAATTGTTAAGTTGTAGCTTTAATCATTTTCATTTTCATTAATCACGCATTAATTGAGTCTTAAGTGAAGTCTGTCATTCATTAAGTCCTTAATCAAGTCATTAGTTAATTGGGCCAATTATCCATAATAAGAAAAAGCCCAGTCCATCGCCACTTGTCATCTATATATTGCTGCCACGCGTGTGTTTCTGCTTCCTCCACCTCATTTTTGCATGCACCCAGAGTGTGCCACCTCACCAATCCACTCACTCTCTCCCTCCACCACGTGGCCTTCATGCAGCCACTCCACCACCACGTGGCTCCCTCTCCCTCTCCCTCTCGCCACTCGTCCACCTCTCCTTCCCACTCCCATGCGTGCTGCCACGCGTCCTTGAGCCACCAACCCCCACCGCCGGCCATGCAAACACCGGCGAACTTCGCCGGAGAAATCGAACTTAACTAATTCACGGCCATGACCCGCCGGAAACCGCATTCTCTCGCCGGAAACTTCATCCACTCCACCGGATCTTCATCAATCTTCATCATCCTCATACTGTCTTTTTCCAGAAATTACAACACTCATCAAGATTCGCCTTCGTCTTCGAACCATTTTCCGGTTTTGTTTTCCAGATTATCCTTGATCTTCAACCGTTTCTCCAGATTCTCCTCAAGAACTTCAAGAACACTCTTCGTGTTCATCAAGATATTTTCCAGAAATCGTCCGAATCTTCAACATTCATCAGCATCCTTCCAGAATTTTGCGTATTCTCTCACGATCTTCAAGAAGATTCAAGAATCTCCATCAGTTTCTCCAGATCGCCTTTTCAAACCTTCAGCAATCATCATTATCTGTCAAGAACTATAGATTCTTCATACCTCTTCACCGAACTTCATACATCCATCAACAAGATCTTCAGGATCTTCGTGATTGCTCCAGATCTCTTCCGTATACATCCGTATCTCCAGATTCTCCAGGATTTGCAAAGGTCTTCAGTCAAGAACATTCATACGTGTTCCCAATCTTCATCCATCAATCTTCATCAGCGAACTTCAATCAGCATCGAGGAAGGTTGAAGCGATGTTGAGTTTGGAAGATGATGAACAATGTTGAGAGAGACGGAGGGTGTTTGAACGGAATTTTGGAGAGTGAGATGGAGGAGAGGATGAAACGGAGAACGAGAGAGAGTGTGAGAGAAGAAACGGCGCAGTAGAGAAGGGTGAACAGTGAATTGATCTAGGGTTTTTTTTTAGAGAGAGTGGACGTTTCTTTAGGCAGTGGGCCTCAGGCCCATTCATGTGTGTTTTTTGGTGTACACCTCTGTTTTTTTGTGTACTCCCCCCCTCCCCGGGTGTGTGTGTTTGGTTAAGGGGCTGGGCCCAAAGTTTTGTTACTCTTTACACTCCCCCTGTATCCTTTACCCCCCCCCCCTGCATGATTTTGTTAACTTTTTTTTTTATTACAATTTAATGGTAATTTCTTTTTTAGGGTAGCTTAACAATTCTTAGAATATATTAGAGAATATATTTAGTTAGAATATTTTAGCATATTATAGTTTTAGGATATATTTTTCTTGTAGAGATTTTTTAGTTTAATATTAGTTAGAATATTTTTAATATCCTAGAATATTTTAGTTAGAATATAGTTTAGGATTTAATAGTTACCTCTAGAGAACTTTAGTTCAAAATTTGTTAGGATTTAATATTTTTAGAATATAGTTTAGGTATTAATTCCTGGTTAAGAAGATTTATAGATTTAAATTTTTAGGATATAGTTCCCTTAGGACTTTAATTGCCGTATTTTAGGAGTAGGCTTTTATTTCCATTTGTGAGTGGATTTGTCTCCTATTTTCTCTCCTATCTTATTTTCTATCTGTTTTTGTTCTCGATTTTATTTTTGGCTGGACGTGTGACACGATTCAATTGGAGAATGATTTTCGATATTATTTCTCTATCTTGTCTTTGACACGGATATCAATACGCTACCTCTGAGAGTTCGATTTCTCGTATAAAAGGAACAATGACGGTCTAAGCGTTACATTGTTCTTGATTCGAGCGTACGTAGGCATAGGATGTCGTATCCTAGCGAGCTCCCTTTTCCCTGTTCCTCGTTTTAGCTGTAGTAGGCTGAACTACAGCTGCTCTGATTTCTCATACCGAATGAGAATATGTAGGCATAGGATGCGATATCCTAGCAAGCACACTAACAACTAGCCTTTCTGTTCTCTCGCTGTCGTGCGATCGAGACTTTCCCGCTGACGACTGATGTTATCCTTTTCTCTTGCCCTTGCGCATTTGAGACCAGACCGTAGTTCTAGTTCCCATAGGTTCCCGTACCTTTCAAACCAACTTAATCTCTCACCCCTGTGTGATCGAGAACACCCTGTCTAGCCGTAGTTAGCCTGAACAACGTAAGCTCTAATCTTCCAAGCGGTGTGGAAGTACGTAGGCACAAGACGCGAAGTCTTGGCGAGCCAATTCCCTGTAGTTTCCCGAACTACGATGACTCTGACTTTCTCTCTTGAGAATACGTAGGCATAGGGCGCGATGCTCTATCGAGTCAGTTTCTTTCCGTTTAGATTTAGCAGCCGTAGATAGATTGTTTTGCATCCTTTAGACGAACCAAGCAAGCGTGGATCCCGTCGAGTACGACGGACGTGAGGAGTGCTAATACCTTCCCCTTGTGTAACCGACTCCTGAATCTAGGATTTGGTTGTGATGACCATTCCTTTCCCGTATTTGTGTGTGGTTTACTCTGAGCGTTTCCTTTCCCTCCTTTGGGATGAATAACACACGGTGGCGACTCTTCTGTTTAGCCGGCGCCGATTTTCGCAGTAGCGACAGTGGCCGGTGTGAGTTTCGCTACGTCATTCTTTTGATGGTGGGTCTGTCATCTTAATTGATGTCTGATTATGCAATAATGTTTGTCCTATCATGTTTTTGGTTGTAGTGGCCAGTGTGAGTTTTGCTCCGTCATCCTTTTGGTGGTGGGTCTGCCATCTTAATTGATGTCAGATTGTGCAATAGTGTTTGTCCTGTCATCCTTTTGGTGGTAGTGGCCGGTGTGAGTTTCGCTCCGTCATCCTTTTGGTGGGGGCTGTCATCTTGTTGCTGTCAGATTGTGCGATAGTGTTTGTCCTATCATGCTTTTGGTTGTAGTGGTCGGTGTGAATTTCTCTCCGTCATCCTTTTGGTGGGGGTCTGTCATCTTATTGATGTCATATTGTGCGATAGTGTTTATCCTATCATCCTTTTTGTGGTAGTAGCCAGTGTGAGTTTCGCTCTGTCATCCTTTTGTTGAAGGGTTTGTCTTCTTGTTGATGTTAGATTGTGCGATAGTTTTTGTCCTATCATCCTTTTGGTGGTAGTAGCCGGTGTGATTTTCGCTCCGTCATCCTTTTGGTGGTGGGTTTGTCACCTTATTGATGTCAGATTGTGCAATAGTGTTTGCCTATCATCCATTGGTGGTAGTGGCCGGTGTGAGTTTCGCTCCGTCATCCATTTGGTGGTGGGTCTGTCATCTTAATTGATGTCTGGTTATGCGATAGTGTTTGTCCTATCATCCTTTTGGTTGTAGTAGGCAGTGTGAGTTTTGCTCCGTCATCCTTTTGGTGGTGGGTCTGTCATCTTAATTGATGTCAGATTGTGCGATAGTGTTTGTCCTATCATCCTTTTGGTGGTGGTGGCCGTTGTGAGGTTTGCTATGTCATCCTTTTAGTGTAGGGTCTGTCATCTTAACTGATGTCAGATTGTGCGATAGTGTTTGTCCTATCATCCTTTTAGTGTTAGTGGCCGGCATGAGTTTTGCTCTGTCATTTAATTGGTGGTAAGTCTGTCATCTTAATTGATGTCAGATTGTGCGATAATGTTTGTCCTATCATGCTTTTGGTGGTAGTGGCCGGTGTGAGTTTCTCTCAGTCATGCTTTTGGTGGGGGGTCTGTCATCTTTTTGATGTCATATTGTGTGATAGTGTTTGTTCTATCATCCTTTTGGTGGTAGTGGCCTGTGTGAGTTTCGCTCCGTCATCCTCTTGGTGGTGGGTCTGTCATCTTAATTGATGTCAGATTGTGCAATAGTGTTTCTCCTATCATCCTTTTGGTGGTAGTGGCCGGTGTGAGTTTCGCTCTGTCATCCTCTTGGTGGTGGGTCTGTCATCTTAATTGATGTCTTATTATGCGATAATGTTTGTCCTATCATGCTTTTGGTTGTAGTGGGCGGTGTGAGTTTTGCTCCGTCATCCTTTTGGTGGTGGGTCTGTCATCTTAATTGATGTCAGATTCTGCGATAGTGTTTGTCCTATCATCCTTTTGGTGGTGGTGGCCGTTGTAGGGTTTGCTCTGTCATCCTTTTAGTGTAGGGTCTTTCATCTTAACTGATGTCAGATTGTGCGATAGTGTATGTCCTATCATCCTTTTAGTGGTAGTGGCCGGCGTGAGTTTTGCTCTGTCATTCTTTTGGTGGTAAGTATGTCATCTTAATTGATGTCAGATTGTGCGATAATGTTTGTCCCATCATGCTTTTGGTGGTAGTGGCCGGTGTGAGTTTCGCTCAGTCATGCTTTTGGTGGGGGGTCTGTCATCTTGTTGATGTCAGATTGTGTGATAGTGTTTGTTCTATCATCCTTTTGGTGGTAGTGGCCGGTGTGTGTTTCGCTCCGTCATCCTCTTGGTGGTGGGTCTGTCATCTTAATTGATGTCAGATTGTGCAATAGTGTTTGTCCTATCATCCTTTTGGTGGTAGTGGCCGCTGTGAGTTTCGCTCCGTCATCCTCTTGGTGGTGGGTCTGTCATCTTAATTGATGTCTTATTATGCGATAATGTTTGTCCTATCATGCTTTTGGTTGTAGTGGCCGGTGTGAGTTTTGCTCCGTCATCCTTTTGGTGGTGGGTCTGCCATCTTAATTGATGTCAGATAGTGCGATAGTGTTTGTCCTGTCATTCTTTTAGTGGTAGTAGCCAGTGTGAGTTTCGCTCTGTCATCCTTTTGTTGAAGGGTTTGTCTTCTTGTTGATGTTAGATTGTGCGTTAGTGTTTGTCCTATCATCCTTTTGGTGGTAGTTGCCGGTGTGATTTTCGCTCCGTCATCCTTTTGGTGGTGGGTTTGTCACCTTATTGATGTCAGATTGTGCAATAGTGTTTGCCTATCATCCATTGGTGGTAGTGGCTGGTGTGAGTTTTGCTCCGTCATCCATTTAGTGGTAGGTCTGCCATCTTAATTGATATCAGATTGTGCGATAGTGTTTGTCCTATCATCCATTTGGTGGTAGTGGCCGGTGTGAGTTTCGCTCCGTACTTCTTTTGATGGTGGGTCTGTCATCTTATTTGATGTCTGATTATGCGATAATGTGTGTCCTATCATGCTTTTGGTTGTAGTGGGCGGTGTGAGTTTTGCTCCATCATCCTTTTGGTGGTGGGTCTGTCATCTTAATTGATGTCAGATTGTGCGATAGTGTTTGTCCTATCATCCTTTTGGTGGAGGTGGCCATTGTGAGGTTTGCTCTGTCATCCTTTTAGTGTAGGGTCTGTCATCTTAACTGATGTCAGATTGTGCGATAGTGTTTGTCCTATCATCCTTTTGGTGGTACTGGCCAGTGTGAGTTTCGCTCCGTCATTCTTTTGATGGTGGCTCAGTCATCTTAATTGATGTCAGATTATGCGATAATGTTTGTCCTATCTTGCTTTTGGTGGTAGTGGCCGGTGTGAGTTTTGCTCCGTCACCTTTTTGGTGGTGGGTCTGTCATCTTAATTGATGTCAGATTGTGCGATAGTGTTTGTCCTATCATCCTTTTGGTGGTAGTGGCCGGTGTGAGTTTCGCTCCGTCATTCTTTTGATGGTGGGTTTGTCATCTTAATTGATGTCTTATTATGCGATAATGTTTGTCCTATCATTCTTTTGGTTGTAGTGGCCGGTGTGAGTTTTGCTCTGTCATCCTTTTGGTGGTGGGTCTGCCATCTTAATTGATGTCAGATAGTGCGATAGTGTTTGTCCTGTCATCTTTTTAGTGGTAGTAGCCAGTGTGAGTTTCGCTCTGTCATCCTTTTGTTGAAGGGTTTGTCTTCTTGTTGATGTTAGATTGTGCGTTAGTGTTTGTCCTATCATCCTTTTGGTGGTAGTTGTCGGTGTGAGTTTCGCTCCGTTATCCTTTTGCTGGTGGGTTTGTCACCTTATTGATGTCAGATTGTGCAATAGTGTTTGCCTATCATCCATTCGTGGTAGTGGTTGGTGTGAGTTTTGCTCCGTCATCCTTTTGGTGGTGGGTCTGTCATCTTATTTGATGTAAGATTATGCAATAGTGTTTGTCCTATCATCTTTTTGGTGGTAGTGGCCGGTGTGAGTTTCGCTCCGTCATTCTTTTGATGGTGGGTCTGTCATCTTAATTGATGTCTGATTAGGCGATAATGTTTGTCCTATCATGCTTTTTGTTGTAGTAGGCGGTGTGAGTTTTGCTCCGTCATCCTTTTGGTGGTGGGTCTGTCATCTTAATTGATGTCAGATTGTGCGATAGTGTTTGTCCTATCATCCTTTTGGTGGTGGTGGCCGGTGTGAGGTTTGCTCTGTCATCCTTTTAGTGTAGGGTCTGTCATCTTAACTGATGTCAGATTGTGCGATAGTGTTTGTCCTATCATCCTTTTATTGGTAGTGGCCGGTGTGAGTTTCGCTCCGTCATTCTTTTGGTGGTAAGTCTGTTATCTTAATCGATGTCAGATTGTGCGATAATGTTTGTCCTATCATGTTTTTGTTGGTTGTGGCCGGTGTGAGTTTCGCTCAGTCATCCTTTTGGTTGGGGGTCTGTCATCTTGTTGATGTGAGATTGTGTGATAGTGTTTGTCCTATCATCCTTTTGGTGGTAGTGGCCGGTGGGAGTTTTGCTCCGTCATCCTCTTGGTGGTGGGTCTGTCATCTAAGTTGATGTCATATTATGCGGTAGTGTTTGTCCTATCATCCTTTTGGTGGTAGTGGCCGGTGTGAGTTTCGCTCTGTCATCCTCTTGGTGGTGGGTCTGTCATCTTAATTGATGTCAGACTATGCGATAGTGTTTGTCCTATCATCCTTTCGGTGGTAGTGGCCAGTGTGAGTTTCGCTCCGTCATTCTTTTGATGGTGGGTCTGTCATCTTAATTGATGTCAGATTATGCGAATATGTTTTTCCTATCATGCTTTTGGTGGTAGTGGCCGGTGTGAGTGTTGCTCCGTCATCCTTTTGGTGGTGGGCCTGTCATCTTAGTTGATGTCTGATTGTGCGATATTGTTTGTCCTATCATCCTTTGGGTGGTAGTGGCCGGTGTGAGTTTCGCTCCGTCATTCTTTTGATGGTGGGTATGTTATCTTAATCGATGTCTGATTATGCGATAATGTTTGTCCTATCATGCTTTTGGTTGTAGTGGCCGGTGTGAGTTTCGCTCCGTCATCCTTTTGGTGGTGGGTCTGCCATCTTAATTGATGTCAGATTGTGCGATAGTGTTTGTCCTGTCATCCTTTTAGTGGTAGTAGCCAGTGTGAGTTTCGTTCTGTCATCCTTTTGTTGAAGGGTTTGTCTTCTTGTTGATGTTAGATTGTGCGCTAGTGTTTGTCCTATCATCCTTTTGGTGGTAGTTTCCGGTGTGAGTTTCGCTCCGTCATCATTTTCGTGGTGGGTTGGTCACCTTATTGATGTCAGATTGTGCAATAGTGTTTGCCTATCATCCATTCGTGGTAGTGGTTGGTGTGAGTTTTGCTCCGTCATCCTTTTGGTGGTGGGTCTGTCATCTTATTTGATGTAAGATTGTGCAATAGTGTTTGTCCTATCATCTTTTTGGTGGTAGTGGCCGGTGTGAGTTTCGCTCCGTCATTCTTTTGATGGTGGGTCTGTCATCTTAATTGATGTCTGATTAGGCGATAATGTTTGTCCTATCATGCTTTTTGTTGTAGTGGGCGGTGTGAGTTTTGCTCCGTCATCCTTTTGGTGGTGGGTCTGTCATCTTAATTGATGTCAGATTGTGCGATAGTGTTTGTCCTATCATCCTTTTCGTGGTGGTGGCCGGTGTGAGGTTTGCTCTGTCATCCTTTTAGTGTAGGGTCTGTCATCTTAACTGATGTCAGATTGTGCGATAGTGTTTGTCCTATCATCCTTTTATTGGTAGTGGCCGGTGTGAGTTTCGCACCGTCATTCTTTTGGTGGTAAGTCTGTTATCTTAATCGATGTCAGATTGTGCGATAATGTTCGTCCTATCATGTTTTTGTTGGTTGTGGCCGGTGTGAGTTTCGCTCCGTCATCCTTTTGGTTGGGGGTCTGTCATCCTGTTGATGTCAGATTGTGTGATAGTGTTTGTCCTATCATCCTTTTGGTGGTAGTGGCCGGTGGGAGTTTTGCTCCGTCATCCTCTTGGTGGTGGGTCTGTCATCTAAATTGATGTCAGATTATGCGAATATGTTTGTCCTATCATGCTTTTGGTGGTAGTGGCCGGTGTGAGTGTTGCTCCGTCATCCTTTTGGTGGTGGGCCTGTCATCTTAGTTGATGTCAGATTGTGCGATATTGTTTGTCCTATCATCCTTTGGGTGGTAGTGGCCGGTGTGAGTTTCGCTCCGTCATTCTTTTGATGGTGGGTCTGTTATCTTAATCGATGTCTGATTATGCGATAATGTTTGTCCTATCATGCTTTTGGTTGTAGTGGCCGGTGTGAGTTTTGCTCCGTCATCCTTTTGGTGGTGGGTCTGCCATCTTAATTGATGTCAGATTGTGCGATAGTGTTTGTCCTGTCATCCTTTTAGTGGTAGTAGCCAGTGTGAGTTTCGTTCTGTCATCCTTTTTTTGAAGGGTTTGTCTTCTTGTTGATGTTAGATTGTGCGTTAGTGTTTGTCCTATCATCCTTTTGGTGGTAGTTGCCGGTGTGAGTTTCGCTCCGTCATCATTTTCATGGTGGGTTTGTCACCTTATTGATGTCAAATTGTGCAATAGTGTTTGCCTATCATCCATTCGTGGTAGTGGTTGGTGTGAGTTTTTCTCCGTCATCCTTTTGGTGGTGGGTCTGTCATCTTATTTGATGTAAGATTGTGCAATAGTGTTTGTCCTATCATCCTTTTCGTGGTAGTGGCCGGTGTGAGGTTTGCTCTGTCATCCTTTTAGTGTAGGGTCTTTCATCTTAACTGATGTCAGATTATGCGATAGTATTTGTCCTATCATCCTTTTAGTGGTAGTGGCCGGTGTGAGTTTCGCACCGTCATTCTTTTGGTGGTAAGTCTGTCATCTTAATTAATGTCAGATTGTGCGATAATGTTTGTCCTATCATGCTTTTGGTGGTAGTGGCCGGTGTGAGTTTCGCTCCGTCATCCTTTTGGTGGGGGGTCTGTCATCTTGTTGATGTCAGATTGTGTGATAGTGTTTGTCCTATCATCCTTTTGGTGGTAGTGGCCGGTGTGAGTTTCGCTCCGTCATCCTCTTGGTGGTGGGTCTGTCATCTAAATTGATGTCAGATTGTGCGATAGTGTTTGTCCTATCATCCTTTTGGTGGTAGTGGCCGGTGTGAGTTTTGCTCCGTCATCCTCTTGGTGGTGGGTCTGTCATCTTAATTGATGTCAGATTGTGCGATAGTGTTTGTCCTATCATCCTTTTGGTGGTAGTGGCCGGTGTGAGTTTCGCTCCGTCATTCTTTTGATGGTGGGTCTGTCATCTTAATTGATGTCAGATTATGCGAAAATGTTTGTCCTATCATGCTTTTGGTGGTAGTGGCCGGTGTGAGTGTTGCTCTGTCATCCTTTTGGTGGTGGGTCTGTCATCTTAATTGATGTCAGATTGTGCGATAGTGTTTGTCCTATCATCCTTTGGGTGGTAGTGGCCGGTGTGAGTTTCGCTCCGTCATTCTTTTGATGGTGGGTATGTCATCTTAATCGATGTCTGATTATGCGATAATGTTTGTCCTATCATGCTTTTGGCTGTAGTGGCCGGCGTGAGTTTTGCTCCGTCATCCTTTTGGTGGTGGGTCTGCCATCTTAATTGATGTTTAGATTGTGCGATAGTGTTTGTCCTGTCATCCTTTTGGTGGATGTGGTCGGTGTGATGTTTGCTCTGTCATCCTTTTAGTGTAGGATCTGTCATCTTAACTGATGTCAGATTGTGCGATAGTGTTTGTCCTATCATCCTTTTAGTGGTAGTGGCCGGTGTGAGTTTCGCTCCGTCATTCTTTTGGTGGTAAGTCTGTCATCTTAATTGATGTCAGATTGTGCGATAATGTTTGTCCTATCATGCTTTTGGTGTTAGTGGTCGGTGTGAGTTTCGCTCAGTCACCCTTGTGGTGGGGGGTCTGTCATCTTGTTGATGTTAGATTGTGTGATAGTGTTTGTCCTATCATCCTTTTGGTGGCAGTGGCCGGTGTGAGTTTCGCTCTGTCATCATCTTGGTGGTGGGTCTGTCATCTTAATTGATGTCAGATTGTGCGATAGTGTTTGTCCTATCATCCTTTTGGTGGTAGTGGCCGGTGTGAGTTTCGCTCCATCATCCTCTTGGTGATGGGTTTGTCATCTTAATTGATGTCAGATTGTGTGATAGTGTTTGTCCTATCCTCCTTTTGGTGGTAGTGGCCGGTGTGAGTTAAGCTCCGTCATTCTTTTGATGGTGGGTCTGTCATCTTAATTGATGTCAGATTATGCGATAATGTTTGTCCTATCACGCTTTTGGTGGTAGTGGCCGGTGTGAGTTTTGCCCCGTCATCCTTTTGGTGGTGGGTCTGCCATCTTAATTGATGTCAGATTGTGCGATAGTGTTTGTCATGTCATCCTTTTAGTGGTATTGGCCGGTGTGACTTTTGCTCCGTCATCCTTTTGGTGGGGGTCTGTCATCTTGTTGCTGTCAGATTGTGCGATAGTGTTTCTCCTATCATGATTTTGGTTGTAGTGGTCGGTGTGACTTTCTCTTAGTCATCCTTTGAGTTGGGGTTTGTCATCCTATTGATGTCATATTGTGCGATAGTGTTTGTCCTATCATCCTTTTTATGGTAGTAGCCAGTGTGAGTTTCGCTCTGTCATCCTTTTGTTGAAGGGTTTGTCTTCTTGTTGATGTTAGATTGTGCGATAGTGTTTGTCCTATCATCCTTTTGGTGGTAGTGGCCGGTGTGAGTTTCGCTCTGTCATCCTTTTGGTGGTGGGTTTGTCACCTTATTGATGTCAGATTGTGCAATAGTGCTTGCCTATCATCCATTGGTGGTAGTGGCTGGTGTGAGTTTTGCTCCGTTATCCTTTTGGTGGTGGGTCTGTCATCCTAATTGATGTCAGATTGTGCGATAGTGTTTTTCCTATCATCCTTTTGGTGGTAGTGGCCGGTGTGAGTTTCGCTCCGTCATTCTTTTGATGGTGGGTTTGTCATCTTAATTGATGTTTGATTATGCGATAATGTTTGTCCTATCATGCTTTTGGTTGTAGTGGCCGGTGTGAGTTTTGCTCCGTCATCCTTTTGGTGGTGGGTCTGCCATCTTAATTGATGTCAGATTGTGCAATAGTGTTTATCCTGTCATCCTTTTAGTGGTAGTGGCCGGTGTGAGTTTTGCTCCGTCATCCTTTTGGTGGGGGTCTGTCATCTTGTTGCTGTCAGATTGTGCGATAGTGTTTGTCTTATCATGCTTTTGGTTGTAGTGGTCGGTGTGACTTTCTCTCTGTCATCCTTTTGGTGGTGGTCTGTCATCTTATTGATGTTATATTGTGCGATAGTGTTTGTCCTATCATCCTTTTTGTGGTAGTAGCCAGTGTGAGTTTTGCTCTGTCATCCTTTTGTTGAAGGGTTTGTTGTTGATGTCATATTGTGTGATAGTGTTTGTCCTTTCATCCTTTGGGTGGTAGTTGTCGGTGTGAGTTTCGCTTAAACATCCTTTTGTTGGGGGGTCTGTCATCTTGTTCATGTCAGATTGTGCGATAGTGTTTGTTCTATCATCCTTTTGGTGGTAGTGGCCGGTGTGAGTTTCACTCCGTCATCCTCTTGGTGGTGGGTCTGTCATCTTAATTAATGTCAGATTGTGCGATAGTGTTTGTCCTATCATCCTTTTGGTGGTAGTGGCCGGTGTGAGTTTCGCTCCGTCATTCTTTTGATGGTGGGTCTGTCATCTTAATTGATGTCAGATTATGCGAAAATGTTTGTCCTATCATGCTTTTGGTGGTAGTGGCCGGTGTGAGTGTTGCTCCGTCATCCTTTTGGTGGTGGGTCTGTCATCTTAATTGGTGTCAGATTGTGCGATAGTATTTGTCCTATCATCCTTTGGGTGATAGTGGCCGGTTTGAGTTTCGCTCCTTCATTCTTTTGATGGTGGGTATGTCATCTTAATCGATGTCTGATTATGCGATAATGTTTGTCCTATCATGCTTTTAGCTGTAGTGGTCGGCGTGAGTTTTGCTCCGTCATCCTTTTGGTGGTGGGTCTGCCATCTTAATTGATGTTTAGATTGTGCGATAGTGTTTGTCCTGTCATCCTTTTAGTGGTAGTAGCCAGTGTGAGTTTCGTTCTGTCATCCTTTTGATGAAGGGTTTGTCTTCTTGTTGATGTTAGATTGTGCGTTAGTGTTTGTTCTATCATCCTTTTGGTGGTAGTTGCCGGTGTGAGTTTCGCTCCGTCATCCTTTTGGTGGTGGGTTTGTCACCTTATTGATGTCAAATTGTGCAATAGTGTTTGCCTATCATCCATTGGTGGTAGTGGCTGGTGTGATTTTTGCTCCGTCATCCTTTTGGTGGTGGGTCTGTCATCTTAATTGATGTCAGATTGTGTAATAGTGTTTGTCCTATCATCTTTTTGGTGGTAGTGGCCGGTGTGTATTTCGCTCCGTCATTCTTTTGATGGTGGGTCTGTCATCTTAATTGATGTCTGATTATGCGATAATGTTTGTCCTATCATGCTTTTGGTTGTAGTGGGCGGTGTGAGTTTTGCTCCGTCATTCTTTTGGTGGTGGGTCTGTCATCTTAATTGATGTCAGATTGTGCGATAGTGTTTGTCCTATCATCCTTTTGGTGGATGTGGTCGGTGTGAGGTTTGCTCTGTCATCCTTTTAGTGTAGGATCTGTCATCTTAACTTATGTCAGATTGTGCGATAGTGTTTGTCCTATCATCCTTTTAGTGGTAGTGGCCGGTGTGAGTTTCGCTCCGTCATTCTTTTGGTGGTAAGTCTGTCATCTTAATTGATGTCAGATTGTGCGATAATGTTTGTCCTATCATGCTTTTGGTGTTAGTGGCCGGTGTGAGTTTCGCTCAGTCACCCTTTTGGTGGGGGGTCTGTCATCTTGTTGATGTCAGATTGTGTGATAGTGTTTGTCCTATCATCCTTTTGGTGGTAGTGGCCGGTGTGAGTTTCGCTCTGTCATCCTCTTGGTGGTGGGTCTGTCATCTTAATTGATGTCAGATTGTGCGATAGTGTTTGTCCTATCATCCTTTTGGTGGTAGTGGCCGGTGTGAGTTTCGCTCCGTCATCCTCTTGGTGATGGGTCTGTCATCTTAATTGATGTCAGATTGTGTGATAGTGTTTGTCCTATCATCCTTTTGGTGGTAGTGGCCGGTGTGAGTTAAGCTCCGTCATTCTTTTGATGGTGGGTCTGTCATCTTAATTGATGTCAGATTATGCGATAATGTTTGTCCTATCACGCTTTTGGTGGTAGTGGCCGGTGTGAGTTTTGCCCCGTCATCCTTTTGGTGGTGGGTCTTCCATCTTAATTGATGTCAGATTGTGCGATAGTGTTGGTCATGTCATCCTTTTAGTGGTATTGGCCGGTGTGGCCTTTGCTCCGTCATCCTTTTGGTGGGGGTCTGTCATCTTGTTGCTGTCAGATTGTGCGATAGTGTTTCTCCTATCATGATTTTGGTTGTAGTGGTCGGTGTGACTTTCTCTCAGTCATCCTTTGAGTTGGGGTCTGTCATCCTATTGATGTCATATTGTGCGATAGTGTTTGTCCTATCATCCTTTTTGTGGTAGTAGCCAGTGTGAGTTTCGCTCTGTCATCCTTTTGTTGAAGGGTTTGTCTTCTTGTTGATGTTAGATTGTGCGATAGTGTTTGTCCTATCATCCTTTTGGTGGTAGTGACCGGTGTGAGTTTCGCTCCGTCATCCTTTTGGTGGTGGGTTTGTCACCTTATTGATGTCAGATTGTGCAATAGTGCTTGCCTATCAACCATTGGTGGTAGTGGTTGGTGTGAGTTTTGCTCCGTCATCCTTTTGGTGGTGGGTCTGTCATCTTAATTGATGTCAGATTGTGCGATAGTGTTTGTCCTATCATCCTTTTGGTGGTAGTGGCCGGTGTGAGTTTCGCTCCGTCATTCTTTTGATGGTGGGTTTGTCATCTTAATTGATGTCTGATTATGCGATAATGTTTGTCCTATCATGCTTTTGGTTGTAGTGGCCGGTGTGAGTTTTGCTCCGTCATCCTTTTGGTGGTGGGTCTGCCATCTTAATTGATGTCAGATTGTGCGATAGTGTTTATCCTGTCATCCTTTTAGTGGTAGTGGCCGGTGTGAGTTTTGCTCCGTCATCCTTTTATTGGGGGTCTGTCATCTTGTTGTTGTCAGATTGTGCGATAGTGTTTGTCTTATCATGCTTTTGGTTGTAGTGGTCGGTGTGACTTTCTCTCTGTCATCCTTTTGGTGGTGGTCTGTCATCTTATTGATGTTATATTGTGCGATAGTGTTTGTCCTATCATCCTTTTTGTGGTAGTAGCCAGTGTGAGTTTTGCTCTGTCATCATTTTGTTTAAGGGTTTGTCTTCTTGTTGATGTCAAATTGTGTGATAGTGTTTGTCCTATCATCCTTTGGGTGGTAGTGGTCGGTGTGAGTTTCGCTTAAACATGCTTTTGTTGGTGGGTCTGTCATCTTGTTCATGTCAGATTGTGCGATAGTGTTTGTCCTATCATCCTTTTGGTGGTATTGGCCGGTGTGAGTTTCACTCCGTCATCCTCTTGGTGGTGGGTCTGTCATCTTAATTGATGTCAGATTGTGCGATAGTGTTTGTCCTATCATCCTTTTGGTGGTAAAGGCCGGTGTGAGTTTAGCTCCGTCATTCTTTTGATGGTGGGTCTGTCATCTTAATTGATGTCAGATTATGCGATCATGTTTGTCCTATCATGCTTTTGGTGGTAGTGGCCGGTGTGAGTTTTGCTCCGTTATCCTTTTGGTGGTGGGTCTGCCATCTTAATTAATGTCAGATTGTGCGATAGTGTCTGTCCTGTCATCCTTTTAGTGGTAATGGCCGGTGTGAGTTTCGCTCCGTCATCCTTTTGGTGGGGGTCTTTCATCTTGTTGCTGTCATATTGTGCGATAGTGTTTGTCCTATCATGCTTTTGGTTGTAGTGGTCGATGTGACTTTCTCTCCGTCATCCTTTTGGTGGGGGTCTGTCATCTTATTAATGTCATATTGTGCGATAGTGTTTGTCCTATCATCCTTTTTATGGTAGTAGCCAGTGTGAGTTTCGCTCTGTCATCCTTTTGTAGAAGGGTTTGTCTTCTTGTTGATGTCAGATTGTGCGATAGTGTTTGTCCTATCATCCTTTTGGTGGTAGTGACCGGTGTGAGTTTCGCTCCGTCATCCTTTTGTTGGTGGGTTTGTCACCTTATTGATGTCAGATTGTGCAGTAGTGTTTGCCTATCATCCATTGGTGGTAGTGGCTGGTGGGAGTTTTGCTCCGTCATCCTTTTGGTGGTGGGTCTGTCACCTTAATTGATGTCAGATTGTGCGATAGTGTTTGTCCTATCATCCTTTTGGTGGTTGTAGCCGGTGTGTGTTTCGCTCAGTCATCCTTTTGGTGGGGGGTCTGTCATCTTGTTGATGTCAGATTGTGCGATAGTGTTTGTCCTATCATCCTTTTGGTGGTAGTGGCCGGTGTGAGTTTCGCTCCGTCATCCTCTTGGTGGTGGGTCTGCCATCTTAATTGATGTCAGATTTTGCGATAGTGTGTGTCCTGTCATCCTTTTAGTGGTAGTGGCCAGTGTGACTTTCGCTCCGTCATCCTTTTAGTGGGGGTCTGTCATCTTGTTGCTGTCAGATTGTGCGATAGTGTTTGTCCTATCATCCTTTTGGTGGTAGAGGCCGGTGTGAGTTTCGCTCCGTCATCCTCATGGTGACGGGTCTGTCATCTTAATTGATGTCAGATTGTGTGATAGTGTTTGTCCTATCATCCTTTTGGTGGTAGTGGCCGGTGTGAGTTAAGCTCCGTCATTCTTTTGATGGTGGGTCTGTCATCTTAATTGATGTCAGATTATGCGATAATGTTTGTCCTATCACGCTTTTGGTGGTAGTGGCCGGTGTGAGTTTTGCCCCGTCATCCTTTTGGTGGTGGGTCTGCCATCTTAATTGATGTCAGATTGTGCGATAGTGTTGGTCATGTCATCCTTTTAGTGGTATTGGCCGGTGTGGCCTTTGCTCCGTCATCCTTTTGGTGGGGGTCTGTCATCTTGTTGCTGTCAGATTGTGCAATAGTGTTTCTCCTATCATGATTTTGGTTGTAGTGGTCGGTGTGACTTTCTCTCAGTCATCCTTTGAGTTGGGGTATGTCATCCTATTGATGTCATATTGTGCGATAGTGTTTGTCCTATCATCCTTTTTGTGGTAGTAGCCAGTGTGAGTTTCGCTCTGTCATCCTTTTGTTGAAGGGTTTGTCTTCTTGTTGATGTTAGATTGTGCGATAGTGTTTGTCCTATCATCCTTTTGGTGGTAGTGGCCGGTGTGAGTTTCGCTCTGTCATCCTTTTGGTGGTGGGTTTGTCACCTTATTGATGTCAGATTGTGCAATAGTGCTTGCCTATCATCCATTGGTGGTAGTGGCTGGTGTGAGTTTTGCTCCCTCATCCTTTTGGTGGTGGGTCTGTCATCTTAATTGATCTCAGATTGTGCGATAGTGTTTGTCCTATCATCCTTTTGGTCGTAGTGGCCGGTGTGAGTTTCGCTCCGTCATTCTTTTGATGGTGGGTTTTTCATCTTAATTGATGTCTGATTATGCGATAATGTTTGTCCTATCATGCTTTTGGTTGTAGTGGCCGGTGTGAGTTTTGCTCCGTCATCCTTTTGGTGGTGGGTCTGCCATCTTAATTGATGTCAGATTGTGCGATAGTGTTTATCCTGTCATCCTTTTAGTGGTAGTGGCCGGTGTGAGTTTTGCTCCGTCATCCTTTTATTGGGGGTCTGACATCTTGTTGTTGTCAGATTGTGCGATAGTGTTTGTCTTATCATGCTTTTGGTTGTAGTGGTCGGTGTGACTTTCTCTCTGTCATCCTTTTGGTGGTGGTCTGTCATCTTATTGATGTTATATTGTGCGATAGTGTCTGTCCTATCATCCTTTTTGTGGTAGTAGCCAGTGTGAGTTTTGCTCTGTCATCATTTTGTTTAAGGGTTTGTCTTCTTGTTGATGTCAGATTGTGTGATACTGTTTGTCCTATCATCCTTTGGGTGGTAGTGGTCGGTGTGAGTTTCGCTTAAACATGCTTTTGTTGGTGGGTCTGTCATCTTGTTCATGTCAGATTGTGCGATAGTGTTTGTCCTATCATCCTTTTGGTGGTATTGGCCGGTGTGAGTTTCACTCCGTCATCCTCTTGGTGGTGGGTCTGTCATCTTAATTGATGTCAGATTGTGCGATAGTGTTTGTCCTATCATCCTTTTGGTGGTAAAGGCCGGTGTGAGTTTAGCTCCGTCATTCTTTTGATGGTGGGTCTGTCATCTTAATTGATGTCAGATTATGCGATCATGTTTGTCCTATCATGCTTTTGGTGGTAGTGGCCGGTGTGAGTTTTGCTCCGTTATCCTTTTGGTGGTGGGTCTGCCATCTTAATTAATGTCAGATTGTGCGATAGTGTCTGTCCTGTCATCCTTTTAGTGGTAATGGCCGGTGTGAGTTTCGCTCCGTCATCCTTTTGGTGGGGGGGGGGGTCTTTCATCTTGTTGCTGTCATATTGTGCGATAGTGTTTGTCCTATCATGCTTTTGGTTGTAGTGGTCGATGTGACTTTCTCTCCGTCATCCTTTTGGTGGGGGTCTGTCATCTTATTAATGTCATATTGTGCGATAGTGTTTGTCCTATCATCCTTTTTGTGGTAGTAGCCAGTGTGAGTTTCGCTCTGTCATCCTTTTGTAGAAGGGTTTGTCTTCTTGTTGATGTCAGATTGTGCGATAGTGTTTGTCCTATCATCCTTTTGGTGGTAGTGACCGGTGTGAGTTTCGCTCCGTCATCCTTTTGTTGGTGGGTTTGTCACCTTATTCATGTCAGATTGTGCAGTAGTGTTTGCCTATCATCCATTGGTGGTAGTGGCTGGTGGGAGTTTTGCTCCGTCATCCTTTTGGTGGTGGGTCTGTCACCTTAATTGATGTCAGATTGTGCGATAGTGTTTGTCCTATCATCCTTTTGGTGGTTGTAGCCGGTGTGTGTTTCGCTCAGTCATCCTTTTAGTGGGGGGTCTGTCATCTTGTTGATGTCAGATTGTGCGATAGTGTTTGTCCTATCATCCTTTTGGTGGTAGTGGCCGGTGTGAGTTTCGCTCCGTCATCCTCTTGGTGGTGGGTCTGCCATCTTAATTGATGTCAGATTTTGCGATAGTGTGTGTCCTGTCATCCTTTTAGTGGTAGTGGCCAGTGTGAGTTTCGCTCCGTCATCCTTTTAGTGGGGGTCTGTCATCTTGTTGCTGTCAGATTGTGCGATAGTGTTTGTCCTATCATCCTTTTGGTGGTAGAGGCCGGTGTGAGTTTCGCTCCGTCATCCTCTTGGTGATGGGTCTGTCATCTTAATTGATGTCAGATTGTGTGATAGTGTTTGTCCTATCATCCTTTTGGTGGTAGTGGCCGGTGTGAGTTAAGCTCCGTCATTCTTTTGATGGTGGGTCTGTCATCTTAATTGATGTCAGATTATGCGATAATGTTTGTCCTATCACGCTTTTGGTGCTAGTGGCCGGTGTGAGTTTTGCCCCGTCATCCTTTTGGTGGTGGGTCTGCCATCTTAATTGATGTCAGATTGTGCGGTAGTGTTGGTCATGTCATCCTTTTAGTGGTAATGGCCGGTGTGGCCTTTGCTCCGTCATCCTTTTGGTGGGGGTCTGTCATCTTGTTGCTGTCAGATTGTGCAATAGTGTTTCTCCTATCATGATTTTGGTTGTAGTGGTCGGTGTGACTTTCTCTCAGTCATCCTTTGAGTTGGGGTATGTCATCCTATTGATGTCATATTGTGCGATAGTGTTTGTCCTATCATCCTTTTTGTGGTAGTAGCCAGTGTGAGTTTCGCTCTGTCATCCTTTTGTTGAAGGGTTTGTCTTCTTGTTGATGTTAGATTGTGCGATAGTGTTTGTCCTATCATCCTTTTGGTGGTAGTGGCCGGTGTGAGTTTCGCTCCGTCATCCTTTTGGTGGTGGGTTTGTCACCTTATTGATGTCAGATTGTGCAATAGTGCTTGCCTATCATCCATTGGTGGTAGTGGCTGGTGTGAGTTTTGCTCCCTCATCCTTTTGGTGGTGGGTCTGTCATCTTAATTGATCTCAGATTGTGCGATAGTGTTTGTCCTATCATCCTTTTGGTGGTAGTGGCCGGTGTGAGTTTCGCTCCGTCATTCTTTTGATGGTGGGTTTTTCATCTTAATTGATGTCTGATTATGCGATAATGTTTGTCCTATCATGCTTTTGGTTGTAGTGGCCGGTGTGAGTTTTGCTCCGTCATCCTTTTGGTGGTGGGTCTGCCATCTTAATTGATGTCAGATTGTGCGATAGTGTTTATCCTGTCATCCTTTTAGTGGTAGTGGCCAGTGTGAGTTTTGCTCCGTCATCCTTTTAGTGGGGGTCTGTCATCTTGTTGCTGTCAGATTGTGCGATAGTGTTTGTCTTATCATGCTTTTGGTTGTAGTGGTCGGTGTGACTTTCTCTCTGTCATCCTTTTGGTGGTGGTCTGTCATCTTATTGATGTTATATTGTGCGATAGTGTTTGTCCTATCATCCTTTTTGTGGTAGTAGGCAGTGTGAGTTTTGCTCTGTCATCCTTTTGTTTAAGGGTTTGTCTTCTTGTTGATGTCAGATTGTGCGATAGTGTTTGTCCTATCATCCTTTGGGTGGTAGTGGTCGGTGTGAGTTTCGCTTAAACATGCTTTTGTTGGTGGGTCTGTCATCTTGTTCATGTCAGATTGTGCGATAGTGTTTGTCCTATCATCCTTTTGGTGGTATTGGCCGGTGAGAGTTTCACTCCGTCATCCTCTTGGTGGTGGGTCTGTCATCTTAATTGATGTCAGATTGTGCGATAGTGTTTGTCCTATCATCCTTTTGGTGGTGGTGGCCGGTGTGAGGTTTGCTCTGTCATCCTTTTAGTGTAGGGTCTGTCATCTTAACTGATGTCAGATTGTGCGATAGTGTTTGTCCTATCATCCTTTTAGTGGTAGTGGCCGGTTTGAGTTTTGCTCTGTTATCCTTTTGGTGGTGGGTCTGCCATCTTAATTAATGTCAGATTGTGCGATAGTGTCTGTCCTGTCATCCTTTTAGTGGTAGTGGCCGGTGTGAGTTTCGCTCCGTCATCCTTTTGGTGGGGGTCTTTCATCTTGTTGTTGTCATATTGTGCGATAGTGTTTGTCCTATCATGCTTTTGGTTGTAGTGGTCGATGTTGTCGCTTGCGCGAAAATAAGGTGCCGGCAAAACAGAAGAGTCGCCACCTTTCGTTATTTATCCCTCAGAGCGGGAAAGGAAACGATCGGAAAAACCTGACGAAAAAGGGTAAGACAAGGTCGTCGCAACCATTGTCTGGGTTTGGGAGTCGGTTACGCAAGGGGAAGGTATTAGCACCCCTCACGTCCGTCGTACTCGACGAGATCCTCGCTTGTTTGTTTACTTGGACGGGTTGGTTATAATCTATCTACCTATCAAGGCTGGCTGAAAAAGAAAAGAAAAAATGACTCGGCAAAGCGTCGCACTTTATGCCTACGTATTCCCATCAGAGAATGAGAAATCAGAGTCAACGTAGTTCGCCTACGAAGGATTGAGGGGAAAGGTTGCTCGCTAGGATATCGCATCATATGCCTACGTACTTTCATCTGGTATGAAAGATCAGAGCAAACGTAGTTCGGGAAACCACGAGTTATCTCCTAAAAGAAGTGTTTTTTATTGTGTTTGCGATCTCAACCGCACTAGAGACTATGACCTGAGAGTGAATGCGTCGCATGTCACCCAAAGGGTACCATACTAAACATCCATCCTCAGATGGCTTAAGGCTCGTAACGTACGAAAGAAATCATTCATGATTACTGTATCTTAAACTGCTTCGAGATGAGAAGAGAACAGGCCCAACTAGGAGGGAGACTATCAAGTCCTACTGTTATCATGCCATGGATTCATCCTATGGTTGAGGTTTGAACAGGGAACTCCTAGATGTTGTCATGCATAGGTTTCAACCTAAAAGTCTATCATAAAATCCTCATCAGAGGAAATGAGAGTCCTAAGGGATCATGTCAATGATACACCAAAACAGACAAAAGCATCAGCTTTAACAGTAAAATGCATGCAATGCAAGTGAGGGAGGAAATGTGTGTGGGGCTTCAGCCTCCACAAGCTCGTCTCGACCTCAAGCCAGTCATGAAATAACAGTAATCATACTGAAAATAAACAACATGCTATCAAGCAATAAACAGATAAAAGGAATGAAGTGCCATCTGGCAAACAAAACACACTTGAGAAAGAATCATCTACTCTCTAATCCTAACCCTAACACAGAATCCTGACCAAATCTAAGCAAAGCCCTAAAGCAAAACCTAACCAAAAGAAATCAATCCCAGTCTTCAAGCTTCAGAACAAGCTTACCAAAGAAAGGGAGCTAAGCAAGCAGACTCATAGTGTCTTCCTCAGGAAAACACTAGGAGGTGTATACTCAGGAGTCATACCCTATGTGGCTCAACCACTGTGATCAGTTTACATTCCTCCTCAGGAGAAACTAAACTCACAAGCAGGCTCCAACATCACTGGATATTTAGGAAATCCTATCTGAACTAGTGGAACTAAATGAATAGACTCATAGGACCTTCCTCAGGAAAGTACTAGGAGGCTTCCACTTAGGAGTTGTACCCTATGTGGCTCAACAACTGTGATCAGTTTACATTCCTCCTCAGGAGAAATTAAACTCACAAGTTGGCTCCAACATCATTGGATACTTGAGAAATCCTAGATAAACTAACGGAACTAAGTGAATAGACCCATAGGACCTTCCTCAGGAAAGTACTAGGAGGCTTCCACTTAGGAGTTGTATCCCATGTGGCTCAACAACATGTGATCAGTTTACATTCCTCCTCAGGAGAAATTAAACTCACAAGTTGGCTCCAACATCATTGGATACTTGAGAAAGAGGTGAGAAGAAAGAATGAAAGTCATTCATAGTGCCTTCCTCAGGAAAGTACCATGAACTTCCCTCAAACTTCAGGATCTCAAACCTCACAGACAGGGAATAATCCAAGCTCTGGGTCTCTGAATCTTGATCTTCAATCTTCTCTTCATGATGCTCTCCAACAAGATCTTCAAGACAACACAAACCCCACAACAAATTCCCCAAAATAAACCCCCCAGAGGTGAACAGATAACCACAGAACAGATAGAACCATCAGGCAACTCCAGAAAATACCTAAAAATACTAACACAAGGGGGAAAAATCTAGCAATTATTCACAAAGGCCTACAACATCTACCCATAACATCCACATATGCCCCTACCCAAAAATCAAGACAAAACTATTTAAAGAAAATGAATTTCCTTACCTATGCATAACCTAAACCCTAATTAGGATACCCTAAAGCTACCCTAATTAAACTAATCAAATTTTAATCTAAAAATCAAGAATTAAATCCTATGGGGAACTATGATTCAATATCTAATTACACAAAAAAGAATGAATTAAAAAGACTAAAGGAAGGTCCTAAAACAAATTCCACAAAATCATGCACAAAATTAATCCTATTAAAAAGCTATTTAAAAGAAAAATCTATTAAAAATTCTACACTAAAAATAAAATCCTATTTTTATTTTTATAATTTTCTACACATTATTATCTAAAAACAGCAAAAACAATGAACAAAAAATCATTATTTATCAATTTTATATGAATTTTTTAAATTGCTAGAATATTAAAGAAATTAAAAAAGAAAAAGAAAACAATTAAAAGGGGAGGGGGTGTGAGTAGCAGGGGCGCCCCAGTTGAATTCACTTGGGCCAGATCATGGAGGGGTGGGGATAGTAAAGCGTTTTAGGCCCAAATTAGTTCAGAAACAACCAAAAAATAAAAAACGCTAGAGGTGAGAATAGCAAGGAAATACGCGTGATAAATGAAATGGGCCAGTTTGGGGGAGTGTGAATAGCATGAGAGTCAGGCCCAGGGACCACCGTTTAAGTGAAACGGTGCGTTTCACTTATGTGGCTTCCCTCCATTTCACGAGTTTGAATCCAGGCCGTTAGATGAGGAGACTTTAGTCAAGGCTGGGGACTCATCCAACGAACAACCATCATCGTCCCAGCTCAACCTAGGGTTTTGCAGAAAACCTCACTCCATGCACTAATCTTTCCTCCCCTCGTTCTCTCTCTACAGGTCACGATTTTCAAAAGTTCAAAAGGGAAAAATGATCTACTCACTGAGAGGGACAAGACCATGCGTACACTTTTTCTTTATTCTCTCTAGATAATCCTAACCGAAGCCTGCAAGGTCGCGGTTCAAACATATTCACCTGATGTCAACTTTCATTAACCTTGAATCTAATGGCATACAGTTACTCTACACGTCTCCCTAACTATTCTAAACCAAATCTTGATAACTAAAACTAACAAACCAGTCATTTCTTGGAGATTAAAGTTTCATGGACTTGTTGTGAATTGTCATGGAATGAGCTATACTTCCTAGGATTTCATCATCTACCCTAGTACATTGATTCTAAACCTATAAAACTAATCAAGACTATATAATTTAAGAGAATGGTGATGGAAAAAGAACCTGTCAAGAGGTTATGGTAGAGACTCGTGTGGATGCTTTCAAGCCTTGGAACTTCTTCAAAAGGATCCTTGGATGATCAATGGCCTTCTGTTTGCACTTGTGATGAAGGAGAAGGTCTGCAATGGAAGGAAACCAGAATTGCTTCAACTTGAAGAAACCTCTTCAATGGATGCTTCTCTCTCTCTCTCCCCTCTGAATTCTCTTGCTATCACCAACCCTTAACCCATTGTGGGTCACTTGTTATATAGGGATTGATGGAACCAACTAGATCCATCTAGAACCATCTAGAAAAGTCTTGAAAATATCATGTGATGACAACTTGGAAATCTCATGCACCATGCATTAAGTCTTGCAAAATGACCTTAAAATGTCATCATAAGAGATATTGGAGAGATATGAGCAAATACAATGCTTTTCCTTGCCTTGTGTTGAAATTTCCAAAGATGACTTATAAGGCAAGTTTCAAATTAACAAAGCATCACCCATTTTAAAGTCTCAAATCAAAATTCTATTAAAACCAATGTTCTCAAAATGATGTTTCCAATCAAAATGATATATTGGATGACCTATTTTGGATTTCTGGATCTTCCAAACCAATTTTCAAATTCACTTGAATTAAGTTATATGCCATTTTTAGTTCATTTTTTTACCAATCATGCAAATCCATGCTATGAGCTTTTCCAACAATTCATGACCTTCTTTCTAGACTTAAAATCACATTTTGAACAACTTTCATGTTTTGATTTTTTCCATTTGAGGCTTGGAAATAGGAGATATGGCATTTGCTTAAAAATGACCTATAACTGACAAATTACCAAAATACCCCTGTCTTGTTCAAACCATAAGTTGAGTTCCACAAATCCTATCAAGGACTTCTACCACTCAAATTAAATCTAAGAAGATGCAATCCAACATTCATGTTGACCAAGAAATCATAGGAATCATCCTACTAGGGCAAAAGTTGTCTGCAAGTTGGGTGACTTTCAAGGACCCAGATTCACACACCTCAGCTGACCTGTAATTTGTCAAAACCATAACTTGAGCTCTGTAACTCCTATCAAGGACTTTCGCCACTCAAATTAAAGCTAAGAACAAGCTCTACAACATTCATGTTGTGGGGAAGATGAGATATCAATCACATCTAGAGCTAAAACTGCCTGGAAGATAGGGGTCAAATTAGGGTTTTTTCACTGACAATTCTCAGAAACCCTAACTCAAAACTTCTCAAACTCTTCAATCATGAGGAGTTGGTCTAGGAATCATCTTTACAACATCTCTATGCATCATTCCATGATCTCATGGCCCTTGGATTAGGTCTCAACCATCTCCAAATCTTCAGTTATCCTAGGGTTGACCCAGTCAAAACCCTAATTCTACCATTCATGGTTGAATCCTCTGAACTCTTGCATAATGACTTCTCTGGGCTTCATGATGGCTATCAAGACATCTCATACACTTTCTCAAAACATCAAGTTCATTCTCAAAGTCTCAGAATCATCTGAGGAGCACCCACAACTCTCAAGCTATGAAGCACACACCCTGGTTTCAACCAATTCCTCTGAGGATCTCTTGAACTTTCTGATGAAGGTGCCAACTTTCAAACACTCAATGGATAAATAAATGTTGGTCAAATTTTGGGGTGCAACAGATGTGACTTTTTCTCCGTCATCCTTTTGGTGGGGGTCTGTCATCCTATTGATGTCATATTGTGCGATAGTGTTTGTCCTATCATCCTTTTTGTGGTAGTAGCCAGTGTGAGTTTCGCTCTGTCATCCTTTTGTTGAAGGGTTTGTCTTCTTGTTGATGTCAGATTGTGCGATAGTGTTTGTCCTATCATCCTTTTGGTGGTAGTGACCGGTGTGAGTTTCGCTCCGTCATCCTTTTGGTGGTGGGTTTGTCACCTTATTGATGTCAGATTGTGCAGTAGTGTTTGCCTATCATCCATTGGTGGTAGTGGCTGGTGGGAGTTTTGCTCCGTCATCCTTTTGGTGGTGGGTCTGTCACCTTAATTGATGTCAGATTGTGCGATAGTGTTTGTCCTATCATCCTTTTGGTGGTTGTAGCCGGTGTGTGTTTCGCTCAGTCATCCTTTTGGTGGGGGGTCTGTCATCTTGTTGATGTCAGATTGTGCGATAGTGTTTGTCCTATCATCCTTTTGGTGGTAGTGGCCGGTGTGAGTTTCGCTCCGTCATCCTCTTGGTGGTGGGTCTGCCATCTTAATTGATGTTAGATTTTGCGATAGTGTTTGTCCTGTCATCCTTTTAGTGGTAGTGGCCGGTGTGAGTTTCGCTCCGTCATCCTTTTAGTGGGGGTCTGTCATTTTGTTGCTGTCAGATTGTGCGATAGTGTTTGTCCTATCATGCTTTTGGTTGTAGTGGTCGGTGTTGCACCCCAAAATTTGCCCCACATTTTTTCACCTAGCTTATGCTTCATTTCATTCACATTAGCATTATCATTTGCATTTCATTGACATGTATGCAGGAGATCAAGAGGTATGATTACCAATTAAGAGCTATACAAGACTATGAAGCTAGCTAAGAAGGTTATTCAAGTGTTCAAGGGTTGATATCCTTGTTAGAGAAGTTAAAGGATCCTCATAAAGAGTGGTTGAAGCCAAGTGTGTAGGTCTTCCTAACTTGAGAGTTGTGGGAAGCCATCAGATGACTCTGAGGTCATGGAGATGGACTTGAGGTCTTGAGAGATCTCATGAGAAGTGTTGAAGATCACTTTGAGGCCTAGACAGGTCATTGTGTAAGAATCAGAAGCCTCAACCATGATTGGTGCAATTAGGGTTTGACTGGGTAAACTCTAAAGTCAACTGATGATTTGGAGAAGGTTGAGACTTAATCCAAGAGCCATGTGATCATGGATTGATGCATTAAGATGTTCTAAGGATGATTCCAAGGTTAACTCATCATGATTGAAGAGTTTGAGAAGTTTCAAGCTAGGGTTTCTAGGACTTGACAGTGTAAAATCCCCTAGTTTGACCCCTGAATTCAAAGCCATTTAGCTCCAGATATGATGGTCATCTCATCTTGACCCCAACATGATTGTTGTAGAGCATGAGCTTAGCTTTAATTTGAGTACTATAAGTCCTTGATAGGGTTTATAGAACTCATGTTGTGAGCCAGACAAGTTACAAGTCATCTGAGGCATGTGAATTTGGAGCTTGAAAGTTATCCAACTTGCATGACAATTTTGCCCAAGAAGGATGATTCCTATGAACTTTTGGTCAACATGAATGTTGTTACTTATTCTCTTAGCTTTCTAAACAGTACTAGAAGGCCATGATTGGATTTGTAGAACTCAAGTTATGGCTTTGAAAAATCAAGGGTATTTTGGGTATTTGGACATTACAGGTCATTTTGAATCATAAGTCAATTTCACCATCTTGCAAGCCTCAAATGGATTTTTGTTCAACATGAAAGTTGTTCAAAATGATGTTTTTAGCTTGTCTAAGTATCAAGGGTCCATTGATATGGATTATATCCAGCATTGTTGGAAGAAAGTTCATATAAAAGCCATTTTAATGAATTAAGATGAGAAAATTCAAAACTATTGAGAATAACATGTTTGATTTGAAATTGATGTTCTAAGGAGATTGGCATTATTACATTTTTGATTTGAAATGCTTAACATGGCCATTTGGAAGGTTGCTTCACAAATAAGAAACACATCTCACACACTCCATATGTTGAAATCAAAGGAAGGAAACCACATCACTACATTCCACAAGGCTTAAGTGAATGATTGGGACTGAGTTTGGAGTATGAACAAGGATTGAAGGTGGATATCAACATTGAAAATTTGGAAGATAGGTGAAAATCTAAAACTCATGAATGGGCCTGGTTTGGGCCTCTAATCCATTGAAACAAAATATAAATAGGATTTAGAACAGAATTGGAAGGTTCTGATGATCATTTTCGTGGAGAAGCCATTGGAGAGAAGTGAAGAAGCAAGCTTGGAATTGAAATTTCATTTTTGAGAATCAAGAGTTTTCAACCAGAATTGAGCATCAAGAAGCATTCACCATTGATCACTGAAGATTTCTGGACGATTTGGAAGAGAATTGAGGCTTGAATCCATTGCAATCCAAGTTCAAAGCCAGGTTTTAACTTCTTGAAATCTCTCTCTGATTATGTGTTTTCAATGAACTAGAAACATGCAGTTAGGTTCTATTCATGATCTAGATGGATTTTGGATAGTTAATTTCAACTTTAGAGACAATTTAGGGTTAATTTCATTTTTGGTTGAGATGGTTATCTCAAGATTCATGCGTTTTTAGAGTGAATAAATGATATGGTTGAGTTCCTGGTGAAATTCTGGTCAAGTTTCATGTAGAGATCGTGGCCATTGGTGGCCTGTAGATGAACTTAGGGTTGTGCCAGGGTGGCCGGAGAAGCCACCGGCGATAGGCTTCGCGCGCGCAAACTTGCAGGTTTGAAAGGTTGAAGATGAAGTATGGGCCGTCCGTTCGTGTTGAGACCTTGACTCAGTCTATCCATCCTAGTGCTCTTGTTGCGCCACGTATCCCCACATCCAAACGCAGCGTTTGGTTTATTGAACTTCAGACTTTGCTTGCTTCGCTGTGTAAACCAAGGAGGAACGAGTTTGATCCTCACGCGTGCCTCTTTTTCTTTCATTTTTTTGTGAACTGAAGTGAACATGAGGAATTCAGAGCGCATGGGCCTTGGCTTCAGTTGTTATCCTCACCCCTATCATGCTGGGCCCAAGCGAAACTAGTTGAAATTAGTTGCTGATTGCACCCTCTGTTCATCTTTTCTTGTAATATTGTTTTATTATTTTTGTGCATTTCATGGTAGTTTGAAAACAATTCATGAAAAATAGGAAAATAGGTCAATTAATTCCAAGTTTTTTTCCCTTATTCATGATTGAATGTAGAATTTTATTGAATAAAAATATTAGGAAAATCATGCGCTTTCAATTTTTGTGCATTTTTTACATTTTATTTGAAAATAAAATTGCCATGGTTGATACCTCTGTTTGATGATTTTAGTGTGAGCACTTGGTGATGATTTTTGGCTTGATTTTTTGTGTGTGTTTAGCTTAGACATGTATGCTCCGATAGTATTTTTCTCACATTTTTTTGATGAAATTAGGTGTGGGTTTTAGGTGCTTCCTTTTAGGGTTTAGGTTTAGTACCTTGTTGTGTAGAATTGATTTCTAGGTCTTATTTAAAGATTTGATCTCTGGAATTAATATGGTAGAGTCATGATTGACCTAGGTTCCCATAGTTATTTTGGTAGGATTTTACAATTGGTTTTAGTATTTTAGTTAGGATTAACTTTAGTACTAGGTTTTAGGTGATCCTAACTTGCTAACTCAACTAGAATGACTTCTTTAGTTCCCTTAGATTAGGGTGTTGCTTCTCTTGCTCTTGGATGATGATGGAGATATGTGTGGCCTGCTGTGGAATGCATGGTGGAGCTTGGGCTTGAAGATTTCTCTCCCTTTGGTGTAGTTGTTTAGGGTTAAGGATTAAGGTTTTTAGGGAGATCTCTTAGAATAGATTCTTTTCCTTCATGAAACATGGAAGGTGTTGATCACTTCCATTCCTCCCTATGATGTAAGGTCCCATTGTGAAGGCCCCATCCCTCCTTTGGTAGGATGAGTGGCTCCTCACAAATTGGTAGAACCTTTGAGGGTTCCTGTCCTTGATGGTGGAGTGCTTAGAGGTGACCTTTGGTCTTCACTTTGTTTTTCCCTATCCCTACCTTGCTCTTGTTAAGATGAATCTTTCTCCCTTGATAGAGGATGGAGTTCCTTGCTAAAATACTGGAGATGCTAGAGGTTGCCCTTCTCCTTTGTTTAAAGACTGCCTTTGGAGCTGAAGCTTGAAGATCAAGAAGAACAAGTTGACACTTGTGAAGAAGATCAAATTGAGATTGAAGAAAGAGCTGAAGCTTGAAAAAGATGAAGAACAAGTTGATACTTGTGTTTGATGCATTGAAAGCTTGAAGAATCAAGTTGAGACTTTCTATTGAAGATGAAAGCCTTAAGGAACAGTTACAAACTGTGGACTGAACTGCTGTCAGAAGATTGCTTTGCTGTGAAGCTGTTGATTTCCTTTCTTTCCTGTCTGTTTGCTTTCTGTGCAACTGTATTGCTGTGACTTGTTTGATTTGCTTGATGCATTAGAATAAGTTCATGTTTAGACTGATTTAAGCTAGGAGCATGATTTCACTAGAGGTTGAGTTGCTCCCTCTGCTTGTATTTTTACTGTATGGCTTTGGTTGCGGGTATTCGGTAGAGCCCAGCTCCCTTGCCTATGTGGTTTGTGATTTGCTTGATGGCATTTTATTTCTTCTGTATGATTGCAGTTATTCACATATGGCTTGAGGTTGAGATGAGCTTGTGGAGGCTGATGCCCCACACACCTTTCCTCCCTCACTTGCATTGCATGCATTTTACAGTCGTTTACTGTTTACTGTTTAAGCTGATGCTTTATCTGTTTCCGTACCCCTGTGGCATGATCCCCTAGGAATCTCACTTCCTTTGATAAGGAAGTGATGATTAGAACTTTAGGTTGAAACCTATGTATGACAACTTCTAGGAGATCCTTGTTTCAAACTTCAACCATAGGATGAATCCTTGGCATGACAACAGTAGGACTTGATAGTCTCCCCTTAGTTGAGCCTGTTCTCTCTTCTCATCTCAAACAACAGTAAAAAACGTAATAAAGGCAAGTTAGTATAAGCGTGTTACGAGCCTTAAGCTACTTGGGTAATGATAATTGAGCGGCCTCCTCTCAATCGTCTAGAATGTTTAGTATACGTCCTTTGGACGATATGCGACGCATTCGTTCCCAGGTCATAGTCTCTAGTGCTGTACAAACTACAGACAAACTAAAAAAACAGTTCTTCCGTAAAAGACAGAAAACAAACTTCAAACCTTTTTGCCCCGTGGGCCCATAATTCAGAGGAAGCTTTTCTGAAGAAAAGAGTGTCGTTAACTCCCAGTTCTACCGCAAATGGTAACGCCTAAGTCTCCAAGGGTCGAGCTGCGTACATCCAACTGCTGGAACTGTTTGTTAACCCTACTCGAAAAAACAGATCAATCTAATTTCTCGTAATCCGTATTATCCCGAACTATGTAAGCTCTGATCTCTCATACCTGTTGAGAGTACGTAGGCACAATACTGACGTATTGGCGAGCCACCTTCCCCGTAACCCGTAGTCAGTCGAACTACGGTGACTCTGATTTCTCATTCTCTGATGAGAATACGTAGGCATAAAGCGCGACGCTTTGCCGAGTCATTTTCTTTTCTTAGACCAGCCTTGATAGGTAGATAGATAAAACCAACCCGTCAGATAAACACAACAAGCGTGGATCTCATCGAGTACGATGGACATGAGGGGTGCTAATACCTTCCCCTTGCGTAACCGACTCCCGAACCCAGAAAATGGTTGCGATGACCTTGTCTTATACCTTTTCGTCAGGTTTTTCCGATCGTTTCCTTTCCCGTTCTGAGGGATAAATAACGAAAGGTGGCGACTCTTTTGTTTTGCCGGCACCTTATTTTCGCGGTAGCGACAGCTGGCGACTCTGCTGGGGACTTGATAGTTTCCTGGGATCCAACGTCCCTTATGCGAGTCGATTTGGGGATCCAACGTCCCCTGCGAGAGTCAATCCTAGCGCTTGTATGATTACTTGTTGGGTTTTGTTTACTTATCGCATTTTATTTCCCGCACTTTAATTTCAGTATGATATGATTATCTACACTGTTGTGGGAAGGGCATTCTGATGAGTGAGAAGCCAGACCCAGGCTTGAGAGCTACATAGTATTAGAGTGGGTTAGTGGAGGACGTGCTTGCTTTGCTTGCAGGTGTTCCCACGTAATCCACACTCAGACGAGGTTCTCTTTGATAGCTTCCTATCGGTCCTTTGGACTCGAGGGGTTGTTTGATCTGAGGATTGTCGACTCTGGGAACCGATCATTTGGAATTCAGCTAAGTGAGGCCGCTTCAAGAGATGATGATGCCACACCTCCTGGGTATCGTATCGTCATTTCTTGAAAGTCTGTGACGCTAATGACCGCATAGGATGCCGAACCTTTTCCGTGATTAGGTCCACACCTGTGAGCAGGGTCGGGTTTGTTACAGGAAACCTTAACCTTCAGACTACCTGGTTTTCTTGACAGTGAATCAGTTTTGTTGGTATCAGAGGGTCCCATCATCAGATATATGGTTGTTCTTGACATAGCAGATTGTTGGTCTGGTATCAGGGGTTTCTTCTCCTCAGAGATATGTTTGTTCTTGACAGAGAAGTATTGTGGTTTTATTTGATACAGAGCCTTCATCTCCTTAACAGCACAGTTGTCCTGATCTCCTGGTGCATGATTGCATTTTGCATTGTTTGCATCCTCATTTGCATGTCATTAACGTGTGTCTGTGTTGCAGGTGCATATTTCTCCCCTGGTTCTAGTGATCTTGATCCTTATGGCAGATATGGCATCTCTGAAGAAGACTGTGGCTTACAAGCTACCAACACCCGACATCCGAGAATTGCGAGCTTTGATTTCCTTGGCTAATAAGACAGTGATGGAGAGTTTCAGACAGAGTTATGGGAGACTGCTGAGTATTGTGTATAAGCTTCCTACGTACGAGTTGAATGGCCTCTACGCCCTGCTACAGTTTTACGACCCACAGCTCAGATGCTTCGTGTTTCCAGACTATGTCCTCGCCCCAACCTTGGAAGAGTACTCTGACCTGTTAGGGGTGCCTTTGATGAATCAAATGCCTTACTACCGTGTTGAGGGTGAGCCCAAAATGATTAAGCTGACTGACGCTCTTCATGTAGATGAGTCTGAATTGGAAGGGATGGTATCCTGAAAGATCGGAGTTCATGGTTTCCCTTTGCCTTTCCTGATGGAGAAAGCCCGAAAGTTTGCCGAGAAGGATCGCTGGGATGTATTCAATGCCTTCTTAGCCCTCTGTATCTATGGGATCGTGCTATTCTCAAGTCACCCGGACTTCATAAGCATGGATGCTTGCCACATATTTGCCTCCGGGAATCCAGTGCCCAATCTCCTCGGAGACGTCTATCATTCGGTTCACAGCAAGAATGAAAACAGAAAGGGGAAGAACGTGGCATGTTGCGCTCCTTTACTGTATAAGTGGTTTGCTAGCCATCTTCCTAAGTCGGGGCCGTTCATTGATTCTGCTGAGTCTTCGCCTTGGACTGCGCGTTTGATGGGTTTGACTGCTGACGATATTATCTGGTTTGATAGAGATCTGCTGGGCAAAGATATTGTGTCTAGCTTCTGTGGCTTTCCTAACGTCCCGTTGGTCGGAAGGAATGGATGTATCAACTACAATCCCTCTCTGCTAGTACGACAATTTGGGTATGCACTACGAGGTCCTCCTGAAGAGGAAGAGATACAGGAATCTTTGTATCTCACGGGGTTGCTTAAGGGTAACGCTTTGGTCAAGGTACAGAATGCTTGGAGTAAAATTCACCGGAAGGGGAAAGTCTTGCTGGGAAAGAGAAATAACAAGGCCTTTGATCCATACGTGACTTGGGTTCGAGAGAGAGCCACCAAGTTTCTAATGCCGTTTCCTATCGTGGAACCATTGTATCCACTTGTGTACAAAGAGCCTACTACAGTTGATATTCAGAAATTCAACCAGGTACTCCGAGAGAAGGAAGAGCTACAAAAGGCCAACGAAGAGTTGGAGAAAGAGATCGCTCAACTTCGGAAAGAGAAAAGTGAAGCCGTTTATACCTGCAAGAAGCAGACTGAGATGATCAACCGTCTAGGCTCCAACCTGACCAAATAAACTGATGCTAGGGAACGTTTGGGGTTGGATCTGAAGTCAGTACATGGCGTGTTGACAACCAAGAAATAGGATCTGGACAGAGTGTATCGGAAGTTAACCCAATACGAGAAGGTCTGGAGCAGCACCATAGCCAAGTACAAAGAGCGGGAAGACAAGCTGAAGCAGCGAGTAGCCGAGCTAGAAGCACAGATTATGGTGAAAGATGAGAACCCAGAGGCTGAAGCCTCCCTGTGACAAGACGTCCAGTATAGATTGGCTGAGGCCGAGGCGGATTTGCGAGATTCTCAACTCTGAGCTGATGCTAAAAGGAGAAGAGTCGAGAACCATTCTGAAGAAGGTATTTCTAGGGGCGTTGCCGAGAACCTCCCAAAGTCCATCAGTCAGAGGGACCTGCTGGCCAGGGGTTTGCTTGCTCAGTCAGATCACCCCGCTACAAAGAAGTTGATAGAAGATTTTCGTACCCGTGGCCGCACATGATCTTTCTGTATTTTCTTTGTACATTTTATGCATTGATATGCTGGTCACCGCCAGGTTTGTTGGTTGGGGTCATGCCTTATTACTTCAGTTGTATGTGATTACAGTTGTACACTACCCGAGCGGGCTTTTCAGATGAATATATGAGGATTTCTTTTCCATGATTGGATTATAGACTTTATTTGTCTCGGAAACTAGGATGGGGGGGGGGGGAATCTCCCCAAGGCACAGACACACGTTTTCATTTGCATGAAGCATCTGCATAGCGAACACCTTGTCGTTTTTCTAACCCTTTGTGTATGCAGGTTGTTCCAGGATTGATCGAAGACCGATCCACCGCTATCCGACCAGAGCGAATCAAGCTAGAGCAATGGAACAGGTGCAAACTGACGTTCAGGAACTCCGGGAGAGGATGGACCGCTTCATGGAGCTCATGCAAGTGGTGGCCAACGGCCAAGACCAGCTCAGAATATTGGTCCAGCCTCTGATCTCAAGGGTTGACAGCAATGGTGTACTCCATGGTGGGAATATTCCAACCCCTCCACCTGTTGAAACTCATCAGGGTGGCATCTCCGTGACCGGGGGGAATGGAAGTGGTAACGGCAATGTGATCCCTAACATCGGGATCAATGGTAATACGACTGGCGTCGGTAATGGAAATTTTGAAGCTAATGGCAATGCTGGGCCAGGCAATGGCAACACCGGTGCTGGAAATCTGTATGGGCCTCAGCCATGGCTAGAAGATCGTCAAGAAGATTTGTTCTCACAGAGGAGTGCTGAAGGAGAACTGACTGTTGAAGCACGTCTGAGGTTTAAGGCACTCAAGGACAAAATGAGGAATTTCGAGAACCTGAACGCTATGGGGGTCAACATGACTAAATTGGGATTGATTTCTGCTTTCAAGGTGCCTCCTAAATTCAAGGTACCTGAATTTGATAAATACAAGGGTACTACTTGCCCTCGTGTCCACTTGAGGTCATACTACCGAAAGATGTCCGCTCACTCTGAAGACGAGAAGTTGCTGATGCACTTCTTTCAGGATAGCTTGTCCAGGCCATCCTTGGAATGGTACATGAGTTTGGAACCCACCAGTGTGCGCACGTGGAAGGAACTTGTTGAGGCCTTTGTGCACCATTATCAGTATAACAGTGACTTGGCTCTGAACCGGGTTCAACTGCAGAACTTGTCGCAGAGGAACAACGAAGGGTTCAAAGAATATGCCCAGCGATGGCGTGAATTAGCAGCTAGAGTTCAGCCGTCGATGGTTGAACGAGAGCTTGTTGAGATGTTTGTAGCCACTCTCTCGGGGGTCTATTACGAGAAATTGGTCAGCGGTATGTCAGGGAGTTTCTCAGATCTCATCATTACTGGGGAGCACGTTGAAAATGGGATCAAGTCAGGGAAAATTCAAGGTGGTGATCTATCCTCAGCTAGAGGAGGAAAGAAACCATATGGTAGCAAAAGGCGTGAAGGAGAGACGAGCGCCGTGTCCAACGCTCGAAGGAAAGGTAAAACCCAGCGCCAACAGGTGGCTAGCATAACCATCCCTGCTGTCCAACAACCCCAGCCACAGCAGTGTTTCCCTTGAAAATCGGAAAACAACCGCTGATCTTCCAAATTTGACTTTGGTGACTCACAGGATCGATCAGATTGATCCTAGGACATGTGCTAAAGTATTCTTCGTTTAGAATTAGATTTAAAGTACTTGTAATAACGAATTGGTAAATGTGCTTGTAATGAAAAAGACTTCGACTGGGTATTTTGAAGTGCATAAACTTAAAGAAACACTGTAAAAGATTTGTAAAAGGCTGATCGAAGAAGGTAAAAAGTTTAAAGGAAAAGAGGAATTTAAGTAAAGGATGCAGGAAAGGTAAAGGAAAAAAGGTAACACTTGCACAAGTGGTTCGACAGAGGAAATGTAAATGTTGCTGAAATTGTAAAAGACTTTATTGAAAAGTTGGTGATTTTACATAACATACATTCTTCGTGAAAATACTCTTTTCTCACACTCGGGTACTTTGAGTAAATTTGATTGGAGTTACTTTGTACAAATGGTAAAACACACAGAAATCTGTCTAACAAATCCCTATTTATAATGCTAATAATTAACTGCTAATAACTTCCTAGTATCTCCTCGATCTAACAAGTGTCAATTGCATGTAACTTCCTGCTCTAGAACTCACCACGTGTCTTATGAACAAAACCGCTCCCTCCAAATTTTGAATTTCAAAACGACGTAGCGATCCTCCTGCAGAATTTCGGTCGAACTACCTCTGACACGGTCAAAATGCTCATAACTTTAGGTTTCTTAATTTTTCTAAGTTATTTCAACCGTTTAGCTTAGAAGATTCCTTAGAGGCTGTCGAAACCTCTTTGCTTCATTTTACTTAGACATTAATTATGTCTTAATGTTTAGCAACCCAAGGCAGTGTCGAATTTGGGAGCTAACAAATTGCCCCCAAAGAATGTTCTTTTCGACCTTATTGTAGGAAAAGGACATTTTTTGATAGTATCCCATTCGACACCATCTTTTCGATACTATCATACCCTTTGGTTTGCCTCTTATCCTTTGGAAGATAAAACAGAAGAAAGAGAAATGTTTATATTAAAAACCACGCCACTTTGCACGCTTCTGACGTCATCATCATCATGGCAGGTTTCTTGGAACTCACAAAAATTCATAAAACATCATCACCCTTTTAGCGCCTAGGGGTACAGGTTACAACCGCCCCTTACTTCTTCCACTAGGTTGCACACGTGGCCCACTAATTTCAACCACGTAAGAATTCTTAATTTTCTGAATCCTTATAAAATCACCAAGAGTTTTTTCATAAATACTTTCTACTCTTTACCAACCTTTACTCTTCTCCTCTTTGCTGAAGAAACCCGTTTTTTCCAACACAAGAAAAATCTCCTTTTTCTCTGAAAATCTTCAATCATGGCTGAACAACAGAAGAAAACTCAAACTAGGAGACCATCTTCTTCGTCTGCATTGCCACCTTTCGCTACCTTGAGCGGACCAAAAATCACGAAGAACCAACAGCTCATCAGGGAGCCGTTAGCATAAGAAAAACGACACATCTACGAATCTCAGGTAATCATCCCTGTTGATGTGGCTGGAAAACCCTTAGCCATGTCTGGCCCATTGTCACCCCCAGACCTTGATTATTCCACCTTGAGTGACTTTTTCCCTTCTTATCGGAAAACCAAACCCTTAGGGCAAAAAGATGCTAGCAAAATACCTTCTGATAACCCAGATGACCTTTCTCTCTTTAATGTCGACCTCAAATATTTGCATGATGGAGCAAGACTCTTTAGAGCTACGCCGTACTTCAAAGACTCTGAACTTTACCTTAACTGGTTGGCAAAAATAGAGAAAGCAAAGGCACAGCATTGGAAAGAAATAGGTATTTATGACCTAATCATGTTGTCGAAGGTTGGGTCACCTTACTGTCCGTTAATGCTGGCTTCCTCTTTGTATTTCTGGGACATCACTCACCATACCTTCCATCTTCCCTGCAGAATGGTGGCTCCCACGCTCTTCGACATGGCTGCTATTGTCGGATTAAGACCATGTGGATTGGCTTACAATCCTGAAATTGATGCACGGGACACCATAGGTTTTGGTAGTATGAAACATACTTACACACCCTTCATAAATCGTTATCATAAGAAAGACACCGATGTAGTCGAAGAGGAGGAGCACATAGCCTTTCTGGCCATGTGGTTGTCTCGTTGTATTTTTTGCACAAAGTCCTTGCAGGTGGCGAGGAAGTACCTTACCCTGGCGAATCAGTTACACCTTAAAAGGGACGTATGTCTCAATGAAATGATACTGGCCAGCCTGTATGAGGCTTTGGGAGAAGGCGCTGATAAACTAAGGGATCCAAAAACCCATGGCACTCTTATAATGGCGGGGCCATTTTGGTTGCTTCAATTATGGTTGAACGCTACCTTCGAGCACAACCTTCCCTTCAAAGGAGAGGTCGACGAAGCCCAGGTATCTGAACGCCGGGTCGAATGGCCACGCTTGGTTCAGTTGACACCAAGTGAAGAGGGTCGAAGCCTTCGTGCCAACCTTACCAGCTTCATCCACTTGTTTGTAAAAAGGCATGAATTCACTCCCAGGATGGCCCCTTTTGCTCATAGGCTGTATGGCCCTGAATGGTTCACCAGGTCATTTCCTCCAGTTTTGCAAAAACAAGAAGCAAAATCAAACCTGATATGGGAGAGATTCTTGACGCCACGCTTGATTGTTCATAAGCTTAATCTTGTCAGAGGACAAGCAATATTAGTCACTTATCAACCTAACTTGGTGTCGAGGCAATTTGGGTTAATTCAATCATTGCCTAGGTGCTTGTATGATAAGAAGTCTCATGTTATCCTTCTCTCCACTATCTTCAACCCACTTGAGTGTTCGACTCAAACGGCCCGTTATGCCCATAAGTCCCATTTTACTCCAATCTATTTTGAACCCTCTCACCTTTGTACCCTAGATTTTTATAACTGGTGGACCAACCATTACTCCAACAGTTTTCTTGATGTTTCAAGTTTTTCACGCTTGATTGACCAGACTTTTATTGATGTGCAGGAAAAGGTCAAGAAAGGTATGTCTACTCATATCAAAGAGATACAAGCTTTCCAGAAGTACTTCGAAACTGCCTATCAACCAAATGATGTTAGTCAAACCATCCGCGAGGCTGCTGTCACTTTAAAAGAAAATTTTTCTAAACGATGGAGAATATGAAAATCCCCTCATCTATCCCTTACGATAGACGATATGAGGTTGCTTTTAAACTCTTTCCCCCAAAGACCCCTCGCTTACCAACCGCTGATTTTGGCGTGGCTCTTGCCCCTTCATTTCCAGACTGGTTTATCTGTGAGGATAGTATAAAAATACTTTGACAGCAGTAGAAGCCTAAGGCGCAGTGGGTGGTTCCGAATAAACATACACTTGATACCTTTAGAGGGCACCTTCATGTCAGTATCGAAGATGTTCACATCGAGACCGAAATCCTTGAAGGTCATCTCCCTTCGATTTGGCTTCCTCTCACAGAGCTTCAACGTTACTAACCTATATCTTCTATATTTATTTATTCGCAGTTGCTCCCAAAAGAAACGCTCCGACCAATAAACAGAAGGAAAGATCGAAAGTTCAAAGGTAAATTCTTACATGCTCTTATTCACCTGAAGCTTTTCTGTCCTTTGCTGATCACTTCGATCTTCCCAGGTTAGCCGCAAACCTTCAACCCCTCAAAAAAGAAGAAAAGTTGCAGCCCAAGTCATCATAGACTCCGACGATGATGAATCCCCTCGTGAAGATACTTCCCTAAAAAGAAAACGAAGGGTAACTCATGGGCTAGAGAGCGTCGAATCTCTTCCATCTCCCGCCAAAATACAAAAACAAAACACGCCTCCTGAATCTCCTGTCAAAGCTCCCACAACAAATGATCCAAATCCTTCTGCCGTTCCCATAGAGAGTGACAACTCTAGTCCGGCTGAGGAAGCCACGAAGGTATTGTGAAAGAATCTCTGACCTTTCTATATCAAGCTCTTGTCTCTTTCATCTCGCGTCTCATGAGGTTTATTTTCCCAACCGCAGACTACTACCGAGGCCTCCAAGCCTTCGATGCAACCATCTCCCTTGCCTATTTATCCATTGAACAGCCAAGGTAAACCCACTTATATCCCTACATCTGATTTGGGTTCTGGTGTGAGTTCTCTTGGTGAAATTAACAAACCCGAATTTTATGCAGCCCCTTCGCCCCTAAAAACTACTACCCAACAATCACAAACTGATGGGTCTTACCACGAGGAAGAGAAAACTCCTGAGACAATAGTCGTGACAGATGAAGACGAAAACCCCAAACCTGAGGACACCAACCCTGCCACCACAACAAGTTCCCCTCTTGATCAAACCAAACCCGCTAATGACAACGTTGAGGTGAACGAAGCCGACACATGTGAGGAAGAAGCCATACACCAGTCTGAGCTAGGTGAGTCAGATGGTGAGGAAAAAGAAGCTACCTTGGCTCAAGACTCCACAAAAACTGCCCCTGTAGAAGGGGAAATAATTACAAAAGGAAAATCTGATGATCCTGCTTGTATTGATGCTACCAAAGTTACTCCCGTCGAGGTGCCACAGGCAATGCCTCTTCAAAGCGAAACGGTCCTCTCTAAGGAAGAAATGGCTGCACTAAAAGAAAGTGATCCTCGTCGATACGTTCAATTACTGCTGCATAGTCGAGGCAGTTCTTCTGGAAAAACTCGGAGTGCTTCAACTTCTGAGGACCAGGTCTCTAGAAAACCTTCAGATGACATTTTGGCGAAGATCAAAGCCAAAATATTTAAAGGAGACCTTTTCATGTTGCTGCAGATGGATTCCGTCACCCATCTATCTTTTAAAGCGCTTCTTCAACAAGCGAGACTTGATTCCATATCCCCTGAAGCTGCTAACGTCATTCGAGAGGTGGGAATTTTGATAGATCAAGTCTACAAAGACCTTACGTTGCTGCCCCGCCTCGAAGGTGACATTTCGATGAAATGTGGTTGTGAAGCAGCTACCTGGACAAGTGCAGCAGAATCGGAATAAAGGATCGAAGAGCTAGAGGAAGAGAAAAAGAGAGACCAACTAGAGATTGCTTCCAGTAAAGAAAACATCGTCTGTTGGAAACGCAAGATCAAGAAAGAAGAAAAGAAGATTTCTCAACTGTCTTCCAAAGACGATTCGACCCTTGCTGCTGAACTCGAATGTGCTATCACTTTTGCAAAAGAGGCTCGAAGCTTAGAAGAAGAAGTTGCCAGATTAATTGACGAAAAGGCCTCGTGCCAACAACGTATTGAATCTCAGAAGGCGAACTACCTTACAATGAAGGCCAATCTTCCTTTCTAATTTACTGACATATTGTAACAGACTATATTTTGCTGGCCTTTGAAGCCATCCTTGTTATTGTAACTTATCGTGCCATTTTGGCAAATATTAATACCATTTGTGGCTTTGCTTTATACTTTCTGTTACTCTGTTGTTATCTTAACTTCTTGCAGCATAGGCCTGTACTTTTTCAAGTACTTACCATTTACTTTTAATATCCTCTTATCTTCGCCCAATTCTTCCACTTCATAGGCTCCATTAAAGAAAACCCTCGACACTTGGAAGGGTCCCTCCCACTTTGGGGACCATTTACCCAGCGTCTTGGCCTTTCGATCCATAGGCAGAATGACTCTCCAAACTAAGTCTCCAACTAAAAAGGTTCTTGCTTTAACCTTCTTATTGTATGACTTTTCCACTCTCTTTTTCTTCCTTCTCAGCAATTCTAGAGCTTTCAATCTTTCTTCGTCTAAGTCTATGACCTCATCGAGCATCATATCCCAATAGACTTCTCTAAGAATTTCGTGTTGCTTTTGAACCCTAATCGACTGTATGTGGATTTCGACTGGCAACACTGCATCGTGACCAAAGGTCAAACGATATGGGGTGGTGTTGGTTGCCTCTTTGGGTGACGTTCGACATGCCCATAGAACCTGATCCAACACTTTGTGCCAATTCTTTGGCTTGGTTCCTACTTGCTTCTTTATCATTCCAATGACCACTTTATTTGCTGCCTCGACTTTCCCGTTAGCTTGCGCGTAATAAGGGGTCGAAGTTAAGAGTTTGAACCCCATCTCTCTGGCGAAATCCTGCATCTTTCTACCCGTGAAGATCGACCCTTGATCCGTTGTTATTGTCTCTGGCAGTCCAAACCTAAAGATGATATTTTTCTGAATGAATTCAATCACATCTTCCTGATCCACTTTAGGTAAAGGCACTGCTTCGACCCACTTGGTAAAGTAATCTATCCCCACTAAGATATACTTTTGGTTTTTTGAGGATGCTGGTCGAATTTCTCCAATCAGGTCCAAAGACCAACCTCTAAACGGCCATGGTTTAATTATGGAATGTAATTCGCTTGCTGGGACATGTTGTATGCCAGCATGAACTTGACACTCCTGGAACCCCTTGGCGAACTCGATGCAATCCTTTAGCATCGTAGGCCAGTACAAACCTTGTCGAAATAACAACCATTTCATTTTATGGCCAACTTGGTGTGCACCACATGCCCCACTGTGGACTGTTGACAAAGCCAAGTATGCCTCTGATTCACCCAGGCATTTCAGCAAAACTCCTTCAGGGGTCGTTTTGAACAATTCGTTGCCCATCAAGACGTAGCTCAGTGCTTGATATTTTATCTTTCGATCTGAGGCTATTGACGGATTCTGGAGATATTCGACTAAAGGCTTTCTCCAGTCATTGTCCAACAATTCTCCAATGATAAAGACTTCGAAAGTCTCTTCATCCATATATCCAAACTTTGTAGCCTCTAAGTCTAATGGCTTCAACCCAACCGACACTACCTTGCCTCTAGCTTCGGTTACTTCTTGCAAGTCTTCCTTCGAGACCCTATATCCCGAGGCAATCTGTGCTAGATCGTTGGCCACTTGGTTCTGTATTCTCAGTATATGTCGAATAGTTGACGCTTTGAATTTTTTAAGCAGCCTATTGGCCACTACGAAGTACATGATGAGATTTTCTTTAACACATTTGTACTTTTTTGTCAATTGTTTTATCACTAATTCCGAATCGCCCATTATTTCGATCTGGGTTGCCCCCAATTCTAACAAAATTTCAAGTCCAGCTATTAAAGCTTCATATTCAGCCTCTTTGTTGGAACACAACCCTTCGACTTTATACTTGAATATTGTTGGAATTTTATCTGGCAAAATAATCAACAGACCAATACCCGTGCCATGTTTGTGGCTAGAGCCATCGAAGTATAATTTCCATGGTTCCACTTCAACTATATTCAGGACATTCTCGTTTATAGAGTGGTCGACGATAAAGTCTGCCACTATTTGCCCTTTGACTGCTTTTAACGGTCTAAAGTCAAAGAATATTCTGTCAATGCCAGTGCCCATTGTTGCACCCCTTCGACTTTATGTTTCATTGCATTTCATTTGCATAGTTACATCATTTTCATAGTCTAATCATTGGCATATCATAGAATAGCATGCATCCAACAAGGGATCAAGGGTGTCTATCAAGAGAAGAGCCTAGCAAGAAGTGTTATCCAAGTTTGAGAGATCATCCAAGCCATCAAGAAATGATTTGAAGTCTTGAGAAGTTTGAATGCCTACATATGGGTTTTGCTCCTATCTTGAGGAATATTGAGAATCATCAGTGGGATGTGAAACAGGGAATGTGAATGTGAGGTGTGTATGGATCTCATGGGATGCCTAGAGGGCCATATTGAAGCTGAGACAAGTCATTGATTCAAGTGCAAGAGCCACAGTTGAGGTGCAGTCAACTAGGGTTTCATTTGGGTCAATCCTAGGTCAATTGCAAATTGGAGAGCATCAAAGCCTACTTTGAGGTCATGAGGTTCATGGATTGGTATTTTGATACATGTGTGGTGTTGTGCCAAGATTAAGCAAAGAAGAATCAAGAATGTGGGATGTTGCTAAATTAGGGTTTCAGTGCAAATCATCCTATTTAGTGCCTAAATTCAAAGCCACATAAGTCAAAATAAAAGTTTCAAATGGATTTTTGGCCAACATGAAACTTGTAGAGAATCTCAATACCTTTAATTTGAGTACTAGAAGTCCTCAAGGGGATTTATAGAACTCAAGTTATGGTCCTTGCAAGTTACAGGTCATCAGATGACTCTGAAATTTATCTGTGAAAGTCACTTGACTTCCAAGCAACTTGTGCCCTTCAAGGAGTTATCAAATGGATTTTTGGCCAACATGATAGTTGTAGATCTTGATCTTATCTTTCCATATAGTACTAGAAGTCTTTGATAGGATTTGTAGAACTCAAGATATGGTCTTTGCAATCCAGGGGTATTTTGGGTATTGATGATTATAGGTCATTTGTGATCATAGGTCCATAACTCCAACTTGCAAGATTCAAATGGAAAATTTTTCAACATGAAACTTGTTCAAAATGATGTTTTGAGTGCAACCAAGTGGTTATGAGAGCTTGGATTGGCTTGTAACAAGAAGTTGCTTGAAATGGCTTAAAAAGGAAGAAAAATAAGTCATTTAAAGGCCAAAAAAATGGAATTTAATGATTGGGGTCCAAACAAGCTCATGTTATATGTCAAATTGATCAGAAAAACCATTCTAAGAAGATTGGAAATGTTACTTTTTGCATTTGAGGCCATTTTCACACACTTTCATTTTGTGATTTCATGTGGAAGTAACATATCAATCCATCACCATGGGATCAAAAACAAGGGATCTATCACTCCCATTTAACTCAAAATGTCACAAGAGGAGAAATTCAAGTAAAACCAAGAGCTGTGGTAGAGCAATTCACTAACTGCACATATGAGAAATTGGAAGAGAATGAGAAATTCAAAATCTCATTCAGTTGGTTACAGAACTTTCTAGAGGTTTCCAATCACTTCTATATAACCATTGCAATGTGTTCAGATGATTTTTTGGGCCAGCATTGAAGAGAAACCAGAGAGAGCAATTGAAATTTTCCCAACTGCATCAAGAATCGTGTTTGGAGATTGAAGGAGATTCAAGGCAAATTGCTTGTTTCAGAAGCTTGGGGGAGTGTTCTTGAGTGATTCTGGAAAGAATTGGAGGCTGGATCGAGCAAAACCACTATCTGTTCATCTCTCAAAACCAGGTTTGCAACTTTTAATTTTTGCTCTAATTTATAGGGATTTGCATAGAAATTGGTATGAGGATACGTTATAGATGATGCTTAGATGGATTTAGGCACAAGAATTGAGCAGTTAGAGACATTTTAAGTGTGATGCCATTTTCTGTTGAAGCTTATATCTCCTTGTTCTTGAGGTTTTAATGGTGTTTGAGTAGTTAGAATTGAAGCCTGAAGAGTGTAGTTCATGCTAGGATCATTAATTTCAAGAATTGCAACATTCAAGATTTGAGGATTTTCTGAACTTTGGATCGATTTTTAAGATAGAGCAAGAATCAATCAATTTGGAATGGATATTTGGATTCAGTGAGAAAAAACGAGTGAGATAGGGTATTTAGTTGGCTTGCTTGATACACTTTTGGATATGCCACGCCGTAGACGACGGTGGCGCTGTAACTCAGGCCACCGTCTGAGCTTCCCTCTCATTTTCAAATGTTTTGGAGACGATGAGCCAGGATCGTCAGATCATGTTTTGACTTTGACTAGAAGCATGAACCAAAGGCCACAATTGCATGATGAAGTCTGAAGAGAGTTGAAGTAATCAAAACTCACCGTTTCATTAATTCAGTTTGGGTGGGCTTAAGACTTGCATGCTATTAACACCCTTGGTTAGGCCCATATGAGAGAATACACTGAAATGGATTGCTATTTGCCACAAGCTTTTCTCAATTTCCCTTTTATTTTCTGATTTCTTTTTTATTGCGTTGGGCTTAATTCTCAATTTGATACGCGCACCCCCTTAGGCCCAGACCTGGATTATAACATAGTTTAATTGCAATTCAGCACGCGTTTTTCTTTATTTTCATTGTTTTTTTCCTTATTTTCACATTTTCATATAGTTTAGGATTTTAATCATAATAATTAGGAAAATTAACATTTTTAGGTTAGATTTTCCCCCTGACTCCTTAAAGGGTCTAGAATTTAATAGGGTTAGAATTTTATTAATTCATGCATTTTATTTTTAATTGCATTTTTGGAAGTTTAATTGGTTTTATTTTGAATATGTTTGATATATGTTCTTGCTGATTTTGGTATGGATGATTGGTGTTGATTTTTGGAGTGATTCTTTTTGGACTAGTTAGCTTAGAGATGCATGTACCTCTAGCAATTTTCTCACATTTTTTTGAGAGAGTTCTAGGCTGTTTTGAACATTGAACAATAGGTGGTTTAGAATTAGGGTTTAAGGATAGTACCCTTAGGTTTAGGGCATAGTTTTAGGTCTTAATGAATGGTTAACCCCCTGGTTTTTTTATGGAGTGATTCTTAAGAGGTTTAGGAACCCTTAGAATTTTTCATAGGATTTTACAATCACTTTTGGTATTTTAATTAGAATTAGTTTTAGGACTAACTTCTAGGTGTTTCTAATGAACTAACTTGACTGATTTAATTCAATAGTTCCCCTTAGATTAGGGTGGTGGTGCTCTTGTGCTTGGATGAACATGAATACCAATTGAAGATGCTTTGGAGAGCTTGAAAGAGTTTGGATATGAAGATTTTATCCTCTTGTGGAGTGCTTGTCAGGAGCTTAGGAAAACTAGGGTTTTAGGAAGAGCATTAGATTAGTTGCTTGTTTCTTCAAACATGGAGTATATTGTTCATCTCCATTCAATCCAATGACATAAAGTCCTCTTAAATAAGTCATATCTCTCGTTTGGAGGGATGAATGGCATGCTTTAAGAGTAGAACTTTGAGGATGCCTTCCTATTACAGTGTTAAGATCTTAATGGCTTCCCTTGGTTGTCATTGAGTTTCTTAACACTTTAACTTGATCTGGTTGAATGATTCTCCCTTGGAGGTGCTTGTGGAAGCTTGGTAAAGTTGAGGTTGCTTGTTGAAGCCTGATAAAGATGAGTTTGTGCTTGTTGAAGCTAGAAGCTTGATGAAGCTAGGGTTTTGCTGCTTGTTGAAGGTGAATTTAGGAGCTTGTTGAAGGTGTTTACTGGTTGAAGTCAGGAGCTTGTTGAAGCTGTCTACTGGTTGAAGTTTGAGCTTGTTGAAGCTAGGTGCTTGTTGAAGAGTGAAAGTTTATTGGAGCTTGAGGATAGGAGCATTCATGCAGATGAAGGTTGTGTTGCTGTCAACTTTTTGCTGTTTAATCAACCTGTTGCTGTCAGAGCTGCTGCTTGTGCTGTTTGCTGTAGGAGTTTGGTGCTGCTGCTTGGGTTGCCTCCTCTGCTGTGGTTTTGGTTTTTTCTGTATTGTTTGCTGGCTTGTGCAGCTTGCCCCTAGGTTTGAAGTGAATGTTGATTCACTTTGCCTGTTGTTTTCCCAGGTTCGAGGTTGAGTGGGACTCCCTTGCCTCGCTTGTATTGCTGCATTGCATGTATTTTACTGTATTTGCTTGCTTTCTTTTCTGTTTATCCCCTAGGATCTCCGATTTCCTCTGTGCAGGAGGGAATTATGACAGACATTAGGATTCTTATCCATGCATGACAACATTAGGTTAGTTTTTATTCCCTTTTCAACCCTAGGCTTTTTAGAGCTTCTTTCTCTTCTTATCTCAAAACAACTCAAAAATACAGTAATGAGGTTAATCGGTGTCGTACGTTACGAGCCTTAAGCTATTTGAGAATGGGTTGCTGAAGAGCTTCTTTCCAGTAGTCTAGCTGCTTAGTGTGGCACCCTTTGGGTGACACGCGACGTAGTCACTCTCAAATCATAGTCTCTAGTGTGCCAGAGATTGCAAACAAACTAAAAAACACTTTTTTCGTAAAAGATTCAAAACAAACATCAAAATGTCATTTTTGTCCGCTTGGACTCTTAATCAAGAAAAACCCTTTTTGAAGGTAATAAAAAACAGTCAGACAAGCTTGTGTCTTCCGTAGCCCGAACTACGTTTGCTCTGATCTTTCATGTTGTATGAAAGTACGTAGGCATATGATGCCGTATCCTAGCGAGCAACCTTCCCCTCCTTTCCCGTAGGTAGGCGAACTACGTTGACTCTGATTTCTCGTTCCAGACGGGAATACGTAGCCATAAAGTGCGATACTTTGCCGAGTCATTTTCTTTTATTTTTAACCCATACCTTTAGAGTAGATAGAATAACAATCCGTACTAGAAAACAAGCGTGGATCCCGTCGAGTACGGCGGACGTGAGGGGTGCTAATACCTTCCCCTTGCGTAATCGACTCCCGAATCCAGGAATTTGGTTGCGACGACCATTCCTTTCCCGTTTTGCATTAGGTTTACTTCGAGTGTTTCCTTTCCCTCCTGTGGGATAAATAACGCACGGTGGCGACTCTTCTGTCATAGCCGGCGCCGATTTTTGCAGTAGCGACATCTGGCGACTCTGCTGGGGACTCCAACGGTTCCCTACGCGAGTTAATCCTAGCGCTTGTTTTCCTGTCATGGGTTTTATATGGATTTACCTTTCTGTATTTACTTTCAGCATTATATTATTGTTGTTATGCTGGGTAGGGGGTCAGATTGGGAGATAAGCCGGACCTGGGCTTGAGTGCACCTAGAATTAGTTATGGAAAGTAGTGGGCGCGTGCATGCTTTCCATGTACTATTGTCCCGCAAAATTCACGCTCGGACGAGGTTCTTCTGGTTGACTTCTTTTTCAACCCTTTGGGTTGAGGGGGTTGTTGGTTAGTTGGATTGTCGACTCTGGGGATCGATCAATTGTAAGTTGGCTAAGTGAGCCCTCTTCAAGACATGATGATGCCACACCTTCTGGGTATCGTATCATCAGTCTTGAAAGTCTGTGACGCCGACAACCGCATAGGATGCCGTACCTTGTGTCAGTTGATAGGACACCTACCTGTGAGAGGGATTGGGACATGCAGGAAACTTGACCTCCAGACTACCCAGTTTTCTTGATATTGAATCAGTATATGTGGTTACTTGGGGTTCTTCATCAGGACAGTGTTGTAGGTCTGTTGAGACTAGGTTGGAGCATTGTTGTGGGTCTGTTGAGACCAGGTTTGAGCAGTATTGTGGGTCTGTTGAGACAGATATTGTGGATGGATCTCTTCAGCAATATATCACTTGATCCCTGTTGCATGTTTGCATATTGCATTGTTGCATACTTATTTTGCATATCATTAACGTGTGTCTGTGCTGCAAGTGCATTTCATACCCTCTGATTCTAGTTGCCCGGATTTCTGTCTGCTGCTATTATGGATACTTTGAAGAAGACTGTGGCGTACAAGTTGCCTACTCCAGATGTTTCTTCTTTACTTGGTTTGATGTATTTAGCTGATGATGATGTCAAGAGAAGCTTCAGGAAGAGTTATGAGAAGCTGCTTAGGTTGGTCTGCAAACCATCCACGTATGAGCTGTACGGATTGTACGCGCTGATGTAGTTTTATGATCCCCCGCTAAGGTGTTTTACTTTCCCTGACTTCATTCTGGCTCTGACCATGGAGGAATATGCTGAGATCTTGGAGTTGACCATTCAGAGCAGGGTGCCCTTCATTCATATGGGTGCTGAGCCCAAGCTGGAGGATTTGGCTGTTGCTTTGCATTTAGACTCCTCAGAGTTGTTGTTAACCTCGTGGAATGGAGTTTCTGCTTTTTCTCTCAAGTTCTTGGTTGGGAAAGCACAAGAGTATGCCAAGAGTGGCTGTTGGATTGTGTTTAATGTTATCCTTGCTTTGTGTATCTATGGCATTATACTGTTCCCGAACATGCCTGACTTCGTTGATTTGGATGCATTCCATATATTTGCTTCAGGCAATCCTGTGCCTACACTGATTGGAGACTTCTATCACTCTCTGCATTATAAGAACGAGAATAGGCGGGGCAAGAACGTCTCTTGTTATGTGCCTTTGTTGTATATGTGGTTTGATATTCACCTGCCCAAGTAGGGTATCTTTGCTGAGTCTGCAGCTACGGTGGAATGGTCTGAGCGTCTGATGGGGCTTTCTTCCGAAGATGTTGTTTGGTTTGATAGGGATTTACTGGGATCTGAGATTATCTACAACTGCACAGGATATCCTAACGTTCCTATGATTGGGAGAAAAGGGTGCATCAACTACAATCCGTCATTGTTGATCAGGCAATTCGGTTATGCTTTGAAAAGCCCGCCAAAAGAGGAGGAAGTGCAGGAATCTCTGTACTTCACAGGCAATTTGAAGGGAGAATTGTTATCCAAGCTTCGGCATGCTTGGAATAACATCCGCAAGAAAGGGAAGCCGTTGTTGGGTAAGAATGATAGTCAAGCCTATGCTCCGTACCAAGTCTGGATCCAAGATAGGGCAAAGCAGGCGCTGATGCCGTTTCCTGCAGTATTACCTCCTGCTCCCCTCGTGCTTGAGGAGCCAACCACTGTGTCTATTGAGAGATACGAGCAGGTTGTGAAGGAGAAAGAAGAGCTGATGAAAGCCAACGAGAAGTTGGAAGAAGAGCTAGTTTAGCTCAAAAGCGCAAGGAATGAAGCTGTATATTCCTTCGAGCAGCAATCAAAGCTGGTGAACCAGTTAGGTACAAAACTAACTGAGCAACGAAAGAAGCGTTAACGTTTGGGGATAGATTTCAAGAGCTCCCATGATATGCTGGAGTCCAAGAAGAAAGCACTTGACATAGCCTACCGGGAGATCTCCACATTCAACAAAACCTGGAATGCTACACTGACCAATAATAAAGAAAGAAAAGACAAACTGAAGCTGCAGATCTCTGAACTGGAAGATCAGTTGAAAGCTAGCCAGAAAAAGTTTGAAGAAGAGGTTATGCGGAGATATGACGTTCAGAATTCATTGAACAAAGTTATCAAGCGTAAGAAAGAGTCTGCATCCCAGAAGCGGAAGCTGGAGGAGTGCTTCGGAGAGGGTGCTTGGGAGGAATCCATTGGGGATCTCCAGCGTGTTATCAGGCAAAGAGACTCGCTCGTTGAAGGGTTGCTTTCCCAGCCGGATCATCCCAAGACTAAGAAATTGTTAGAGGAGTACCGGGCACATGGTCGCACTTGATTACCTTATGCGCTGTTGTATATGCTTTATTTGCATTGTGCTGGCCATCACCAGGATTGTTGGTTGAGGTCATGCCTTCTTGTTATTGTACACTCAGTGATGTTGTATTTCTGCCTTGATGGGCTTTTCAGCAATATATGAGATGATTTCTCCATGGATGAATCCAAGCTTCTTAGCACTGTCACTGCACTGGCACTTTGGCACTAGAATCAGGGGTTGATCCCCCTAACGCACAGACACATATTGCATCTGCATATTCATTTTGCATTGCTAGTTACTTGTTGAATCTGTATCTTATTTCCTGTATCTCACAGGTTTTTCAGGATTGACGACCAAAGAATCCACCGCTACTCAACAAGAAACAACTGTAAGAAAGCAATGGATCAAGTTCAAGTCGAGATGCAAGAAATCCGTGAGAAGATGACTCTGTTCATGCAGGCTATGGAGAACATGGCCAAGGGCCAGGAAAGCCTTCAGACCTTGGTGCAGCCGCTGCTGACGCGGGCAAACGAAAATGGCAATACTGACCACAATTCTGTTGGAACTCCTCACCGGGAGGATGAGATACCGGTAGTTACTCCACCTGTTGTGACTGTCAACGGAAACACTGGTACTGGTGCCGGTGCTGGCGTTGGTAATGGTAATACTGGAAATGGTGGTGATGGGCATGTGGTTAACAACAAAGGTAACACTGGGGATGCCGAGCAAGGATTCGGTGACAATGTTGGCTTTGGAAACAATGGGTATGGCAATGTCAATCAGGACGGGAACTTCGGGTTCAACAATCAAGGCTTTGGTAATGACGGTTACGGCAACAATCAGGGGTATGGCCACGGTAATGGTGGATTCAGTAATGTGAATAACAACGGCGCTGGAGCACTTCCTTTCAACAATGGTTTTGGACCTGCTGGGGTCAATCAGGGGTTCGACAACCAAGGACAGGGTCCTATGTTCAATCAGAAAGGATTTGGCCGTAACATGGGTTACGATGGGTATGGCAATGACTGGAATATGGATCACCAGGACGACGCTTTTTCGGGGAGAGGTACGGGACCTGAGGGCCCCATTGACCCTGTTCAGAGGATCAGAATTCTAGAAGAGCAGATGAAAGGTGTGGTTAATCAGAACTCCGCTGGGTTAGATATGACTACTATGGGGTTGGTACCAGGGCTGAGGGTGCCATTAAAATTCAAGGCTCCGACATTCGACAAATACAAAGGGGATACCTGCCCAAAGGTCCATGTACGTTCTTATTATAGAAGGATGTCTGCATATTCCAATGATGAAAGGATGCTCATGCATTTGTTTCAGGATAGCTTATCGGGACCATCATTGGAATGGTACATGGGACTGGAGCCCACTCAGATTAGAAGTTGGAAGCAGTTGCCTGATGCTTTCGTTATGCATTACAAATATAACAGCGATTTGGCGCCAAACAGAGTTCAGTTGCAGAGTCTGCCGCAGAAAAGTGGTGAAAGTTTCAAAGAGTACGCGCAGCGGTTGCGCGATATGGCAGCTCGGGTGCACCCTCCTTTGGTGGAAAGAGAGATGAATGACATGTTTGTGGGGACATTTACAGGAATGTACTATGACAAGTTACTCAATGTTTCGATGGGTAACTTTTCCGATAAGATCCTTAGGGGAGAAAGGATCGAAAATGGAATTAAAATTGGAAAGATTCAGGCAGGCGAATCTACTTCAGCTGGGGGTGCGAGAAAAGCGTTCGGCGGAAGACGACAGGGTGATACAAGCGTTGTATTTGGTGGAAGAGGCCGGGGCATAGGCAGAAATCAGTACACTCAACCTCAACAAATAGCCAGTGTTACTATTCCAATTCCTCAACAACAGTAGCAGCAGCAACAGCCGCAGCAGCAGCAAAGGCAGAACCAGGGTCAGAGAAGGTTTCAGAATGCAAAACCGAAGAGGGTATTTGATAAGCCTCCGTCGACATATGCAGAGCTTCTTCAGACACTGCTGTGTTTGAATTTGGTCAAGAAAAGAACATTGGAACCGCCTACAGGACCGGTACTTCCTTATGGGTATGACGCTAATAAGCATTGCGAATTCCATTCTGGGGCGCCCGGACATGATGTAGAATCTTGTCACGCTTTTAAGCATAAAGTTCAAGACTTGTTAGACAGTAAATCCATCAACTTTGGCCAGGTGGGGCCCAATATTGTACAACAGCCTATGCCTAATCATGGGGCAAATGCCATCTTGATAGAAGAAAATTTGAACTTGGTGATGGATGTTAACTAACTGAAGACACCATTGAGTGAGGTGAAAAGCAGGTTGCTCAGAGGGGGAGTATTCCCTGGTTGTGGTGAATACTGTTTAGAGTGTTGGACCCAGCCTGAGGGTTGTACTGATTTGAAGCAGGGCATTCAGGCCATGATCGACGAAGGGACCTTGCAATTTGATCGAACTGCGGTTGAGACACCTGTGGAGGCATTATGTGATGAGCAGAATGATATTGCAACGGTGACGATCCCGAGGAAGACTATAACGATAACAGCGCCCGCCCGACGGCCAACTATTACGATTACCAAAGCAGGGCCTGTTCCCTTTGAGAGTACGAAAGCTGTCCCGTGGACATACGGATTAGAAGCGTATTGCAACGGTGAAAAGATTGTGGTGAATAGCCAGCCAGCTGGGGCTGTTGATAATGTCGTTGGAACGGGGGGCATGACCCGTAGCGGAAGGATCTTTACCTCACCTGAAATAGAAGCAGAGAGGTTGGCCAAAGGCAAAGCTAAAGTAAATGAAAGCGGACCTACTCAGTCGAAAGAAAAGGATACGTCACTCAAGGACGTAGAGGAGTTCATGAGACTGATTCGCAAAAGCGACTACAAAATTTTTGAACACCTACAGCAAACGCCGTCGAAGATTTCTATCTTGTCGCTGTTGTTATGTTCCGAGGTCCACCGGAACGCCTTGCTAAAGATTCTGGATACGTCATTTGTGCCTCAAGAAGTTTCTGTAAATCAGTTAGAGGGGATAATGGCACATGTCAATGCCAGACATAGCCTGGGTTTCACGGATTTTGATCTAACACCCAGGGGTCGAGAGCACAACATGGCTTTGCATATATCGGTGGAATGTCAGGGCACCGTAATGTCGCGTGTACTGGTGGATACTGGATCGTCGTTGAATGTACTGCCAAAGAAAGCCATGATGAAATTGGACATACGGGGAATTATTTGCACGCCCAACGATTTGGTTGTGAGGGTGTTTGACGGGACGAAAAGATCAGTGTTTGGGTCAATAACATTACCGCTTCAGGTGGGGCCGGAAATTTTTGATACCGAATTCTACATCATGGATATCCATCCAGCTTATAGCTGCCTTCTTAGGCGCCCATGGATCCACGCTGCAGGGGCCGTAACGTCCATATTGCATCAGAAGTTGAAGTACATGGTGGGTGATAGTGTTGTTACCATTTGTGGGGAGGAGGACATCTTGGTCAGTCACGTGTCATCGTTCAGATATGTTGAGGTCGACGGAGAAAAACACGAGACACCTTGTCAAGCCTTCGAAGGGTTACGGATTCAAGACAAAGCTCAGGGTCCCAGCAAAATGCCAGAGGTGGCAGTGTCATCCTACAAGGAAGCTCAAGCTTTAGTGCAGACTGGTGAGACTAAAGGTTGCGGGCAGGTTTTGGAGATTCTCGTGAAGAATGACAAGTTTGGGCTACGGTATCGACCGACGTCGTCAGCGTTATCTTCAGGAGCGCCCAGGTTCAAGGGACCGATCACGATTATGCCGAGCGGGGTGTGCTTTGAGACAATCAACGCTATTTCTGATGCTGAAGACGAAGATAGTGACTGCGATATGGACGCGTGGATCAAGCCAAGCGTGCCAGGACAAAGTCTCTGCAACTGGTCCATCCGGGAAACCGTCCCAGTGACTCTTAAACAGTAATGATTTGTTTTGTCAATTGTTGAATAATCCTAGGTCCTACCCAGGGCATAATGATTTTACCTTAGGGCTACTTGATTATGTGTATTGCATTCGTTTAATCATGAAATAAAGGCGTTTTTCATATACAAATATTGTGATCCTTGTTTTTCTTGTTTTTACTTTAACAATAAATGGCAACATGGTTATTTGCTTTGTTTGTGTGTTGAAGCGTTTAACCATTTCCTTTGCAGGACTAATATTTCAGATGACATCTTCTACGAACCACCTCTGACTCGTTTAGACTTTGAGCACCCGGTATTCCAAGCAGAGGAAGAGATTGTTGAGGATAGTGACTTGCCAGAGGAGCTGACTCGTTTGTTGAAACAGGAAGAGAGAATCATTCTGCCTCATCAGGAGGAAATTGAGATTATCAACTTGGGGTCGGAAGAAGTTGTGAGAAATATCTGTATAGGGGCTGCGCTGCAGAGCGACATCAAGCAAAGGCTGATTGAGATACTACGAGAGTATAATGATATATTTGCTTGGTCGTACGAGGATATGCCTGGGTTGGATACGGACATGGTTGTGCATCGTCTGCCGTTGCGAGAGGAATGTTCGCTTGTTAAGCAGAAACTCAGAAGAACCAGGCCAGACATGGCTGTGAAAATCAAGGAGGAAGTTCAAAAACAGTGGGATGCTGGTTTCCTAGCCGTTACAACTTATCCGTCATGGGTCGCTAATATAGTACCAGTGCCGAAGAAAGACGGTAAAGTGTGAATGTGTGTAGACTACCGTAATTTGAATAGGGCGAGCCCGAAAGACGACTTTCCACTTCCTCACATTGATATGCTGGCTGATAACACTGCTCAGTTCTCCGTATTCTCCTTCATGGACGGCTTCTCAGGCTATAATCAGATCAAAATGGCGCCAGAAGACATGGAGAAGATTACCTTCATTACTCCCTAGGGAACATTTTGCTACAAAGTGATGCCCTTCAGACTGAAGAACGATGGGGCAACATATCAATGTGCTATGACGACTTTTTTTCATGACATGATGCATAAAGAGATCGAGGTTTATGTTGATGATATGATTGCCAAATCCCAGACAGAGGAGAAGCATTTGGTTAATATGCTAAAACTGTTCAAAAGACTTAGGAAGTTCAGGTTGAGACTGAACCCTAAGAAGTGCACCTTTGGGGTGAGATCGGATAAACTGCTGGGGTTTATTGTGAGCGAAAAGGGAATAGAGGTTGATCCTGCAAAGATAAAAGCTATACAAGAAATGCCGACGCCTAAAACAGAAAAAGAAGTGCGTGGGTTTTTAGGGAGGTTGAACTACATTGCTCGGTTCATATCTCACCTAACTGCGACATGCGAGCCGTTATTCAAGTTGTTGAAAAAGGATCAGGTGTTGACCTGGAATGAAAATTGTCAAAAGGCGTTCGACAAGATAAAAGAATACTTGCAGGAACCTCCTGTTTTGATACCCCCAGTGGCCGGGAGACCTTTGATTATGTATTTGACGGTTCTTGAGGAAAGTATGGGTTGTGTTCTCGGTCAACACGACGAGACCGAACGTAAAGAGCATGCGATCTACTACTTGAGTAAGAAGTTTACAGACTGTGAGTCCAGATACTCAATGCTCGAGAAGACGTGTTGCGCACTAGCCTGGGCCGCCAAACGTTTGAGGCAATACATGTTGAATCATACAACCATGCTAATTTCAAATATGGATCCAATCAAATACGTGTTTGAGAAGCAAGCACTCTCCGGAAGAATTGCCCGATGGCAGATGGTGTTAACAGAATACGATATCCAATATGTCTCGCAAAAGGCTATTAAAGGTAGCGTTCTGTAAGAGTACCTCGCCGAGCAGCCGGTTGACGACTACCAATCGATGAGGTTTGATTTTCCTGACGAGGATATCATGTACCTGAAAATGAAAGATTGTGAAGAACCGTTGCCGGACGAAGGACCAGAGTTGGGTTCCAAATGGCAGTTGATATTTGACGGAGCTGTAAATTCCTATGGTAGCGAAATAGGTGCAATTATCACTACTCCTCATGGGTCGCACATCCCATTTACTGCCCGATTGACTTTTCTTGTTACCAATAAGGATGCTGAATATGAGGCTTGCATCATGGGTCTGGAAGAAGCCATTGATTTGCGAATCAAGAACCTGGATGTATACGGAGACTCAGCTCTAGTGGTGAATCAGATTAAAGGAGAATGGGAAACACGTCAGCCCAATTTGATACCCTATATGAATTATGCAAGGAGATTGTTGCCTTTCGTTGACAAGGTGGAATTGCATCACGTGCCACGAGCAGAAAATCAAATGGCTGACGCCCTGGCGACATTGTCTTCAATGTATAAAGTTAACTTTTGGAACGAGGCTCCCCAGATTGTTATCTCTCGGCTTGATAGGCCTGCCTTCATATTTGCCATTGACGAGGCTCCCGATGGTAAGCCCTGGTACTTTGACATCCAGAATTTCCTGAAGAACAAGGAGTATCCGGTTGGGGCATCCAGTTGAGATCAGAAAACTCTCAGGAGATTGGCTGGCAATTTCTATCTGAATCCGGACGGTGTCCTGTACAAAAGAAACCACGACTTGGTGTTGCTACGTTGTGTAGATGAGAAAGAGGCGAAGTTGCTCATGGAAGAGATACATGAGGGTACATTTGGTACACATGTGGTGGGCATGCTATGACGAGAAAACTGTTGCGGGCAGGTTACTATTGGCTGACTATGGAAACAGACTGTTTCAAGTTTGCAAAGAGGTGTCATAAATGCCAGATTTATGCGGATAAAATCCATGTGCCTCCAAGTCCACTGAATGTGATGTCATCATCGTGGCCCTTCTCGATATGGGGAATTGACATGATTGGCAAAATTGAGCCTACGGCATCAAACAGACACCGGTTCATTTTGGAGGCAATCGATTATTTCACCAAATGGGTGGAAGCCGCATCATATGCTAATGTGACCAAACAAGTGGTAGCCAGATTTATCAAACGAGATATTATCTGCAGATATGGAATCCCTGAGCGGATTATCACCGACAATGGTTGAAATTTGAATAATAAAATGATGAAAGAGCTGTGTCAGAATTTTAAGATTGAGCATCACAACTCTTCTCCTTACCGGCCCAAGATGAATGGCATTGTCGAAGCGGCCAATAAGAACATAAAGAAGATTGTTCAGAAGATGGTTGTGACGTATAAGGACTGGCACGCGATGTTACCTTTCGCTTTGCATGGTTATCGTACGATGGTACGCACATCAACCGGGGCAACCCCTTTCTCATTGGTATACGGGATGAAGGCGGTGTTACTGTTGGAGGTCGAGATTCCTTCCCTGAGGGTTTTACGTGATGTCCAACTCGACGAGGCAGAATGGGTTAAAGATAGACTGAATCAGCTCAACTTAATGGATGAGAAGAGACTGACTTCTCTAGCATACGGTCGGCTATATCAGAGCCGGATGAAGAAAGCTTACGACAAGAAGGTGTGCCCTCGAAGCTTTCAGACGAGAGATCTTGTTTTGAAAAAGATTCTCCCACCACAAACAGATCACATGGGCAAGTGGACTCCCAATTACGAAGGTCCCTACGTTGTCAGAAAAGTCTTCTCGAGAAGAGCCTCGTTACTATCAACCATGGATGGTGAGGACTTTACGTCTCCTGTGAATTCGGATGCAGTTAAAAAATACTTTGCTTGAAAGTGACCCGTTGGACAGTAAAAAGAGAGTCCATGCAAAAATGGGGCATCCTGGCGAACCATAAAAAATGAATAAAAGGTTCGGGAAAAAGTTAGGGATAAAATTGAAAAAATGTACACCCGCGAAGTCGAAAACCTAAAAAGGGCAACTTCGACAAAAAAGGGTATCCTGGTGAATTAAAAACCCACAAAGGGTGGTTCACGCAAAAGTTAGTGATTGAAAAAAGCAAATGACTGCGGTCCGGATTTGATACGACATTGCTTAGTGGTTTGGGAGTACCTGGGGGCCGTGTATCCAAAAAACAATCTCTTCCGAAGATCGAGTACCGGGAAAGCGCAGAGTCAGGCGAGTCATAGGAGGATCAGCTCATGGTGTTTGTCTGTGCCACGTTGCCGACATCTATACAAATATTGTTTTGTATTTTCTGTATGCTTCTTGTGCATACATTTATGTGTGTTTGTGCGTAACTTCCTCTTTTCAGGAGTTGCATCCAGTGTACAAAACTTTGCCTATTCAGAGGGCCGTTATCAATAAAACATGTTATTCAGTACTTGATGTTTGTTCTTTACTGTTTTGTTTGTGAAAGACGCCGACGTTTTTGATAAACTTGCACTTACATAATCTTGCTGGCCCTTGCCAATAATTGCTAAAACTTCGAATTGACTGAAGTAATGTTACAGATGCTAACCCGGATAGATTCTGTTGTATAGGCCTGTTTTGTCTCATTTGTGTTTTGCAGGGTTCTTACCTTTGGAGCAAACAGTCAGGAATTGTATTCCCCAGCCAAGGTCACTTGACGTAAGACCTGACTCCAGTTGATGTCATTCCTCAGCTAGCCGCAGCTCATCCCCAGAGAGTCGAAATGACGTTTATCCCTTCCCGGAGGCGGGAATTATTTTCCCCAGGAGGGTGCCCTCATGGAAAGTCGTCCATAGGATTAACTCCAGCAAGTCAAAATCAATGTCCCCTGCAGAGGTTGCACTCCTCAGCGAATCGAAGATGTGCACATTCAATCTCCAACATGGGAGATTCCCGCAATAGTTAACCAAGTTTTTGGTTTGGAAGGTTTATATCCGCGAGGGATGGTTTTCTTGCTCACCAAAGGTCGCCATGCCATTGACGGGATGTTGATCCTCAGCAGAGTGGTAACTCTGAATGTGTAAACTGTGTCCAGACAGTGTGAGGTGCCCAGAAGTATCGCTTCTTCCCCAGCTAAGTTTGTTCACCAGCAGGGTGTTTGTTCTTTCCTCCCAATGGAAATTGATGTTTAATCTCTCCCCGGCAGAGTTGACTGTGTTTCCGGCATTTATTTTACCGGAATACCGTATGATACTTGTTCTCCCCAGCGGAGTTGGCGTTATCCTCAGCATTCATGTTGTTGAGACATCACTATCAGAGTGGCCCCGGCAGCTTGAGCCTGCATTTGCATTTGCATATATCGTCATATTTGCATCTACTCAAACACATAGCATTTCCGTGCCGTACGAAGCATTACGCCATTTTCAAACATACGCATTTTGAAACATAAATCAGGTTGGTTAACCTTTTGCTTTCAGGTGTGTTTTCTCAGTAGGAGTATGGAGTTCTAGTTCAGATCTGTTACCGGGTATTCGGGGTCTCGCCGTGAGACGTGTGATGATACGATTCATCTTACTATTTTTCCCCACAGAGTTGCTTGTTGAAGTTTCTCTTATCCGGCCAGCGGATTATTTTCTCCAAATTTGATGTTACGTCAGCGTCAAAGGGTTTCATGAATCAAAATTTCAGAAGCTGCCGCCGGTTATCGAAACAGGCGTCTGGCAGTTTGGTTTCCAAATATCCCCCGTAGAGTCCTCCTCAAAGCCGTTGTCACGTCAGTGCTAAAAGGTTTGTGGGTTGGGACCAATGGAGTTAGCTACTGCAGAGGTAAGCATAAAAACTGTATTCAGAGTATCTTCCCGTATGGATAAACGGATGTATTTTCCTACCGGTTGACAGAAGTATTTCCCCGGAGGTCGCCAAAATTTTATTGCCTATGTTGATAGGAGTTCCTCGTGTTGACGAGATATGAGTCTTGACGTGGACAATTTGTTCCTGTTTTGATGGGATTTCTTCGTGTTGGCGAAGTGTGAGTCCTAACGTGGACAGATTTATTTCCTCGTGTTGACGAGATGTGCTAGTCCTAACATGGACAGATTTGATTTCTCCGTGTTGACGGAATGTGAAGTCCTGACGTGGACAAATTGATTACTCTTCGTGTTAACGAAATGGTGTCCTGATGTGGACCATTTATCCCTAGCAGATATCTTTCTTCGTATTGGCAAAATGTGCGTCCTGACGTGGACAAGTTTATAGTTCCTCGTGTTGACGAGACGCGCGAGTCCTGACGTGGACAATTTTATCTTCTTCGTGTTGACGAAACGGTGTCCTGACGTGGACCATTTACTCCTATGTTGATAGGATTTCCTCGTGTTGACGAAATATGAGTCCTGACGTGGACAAATCAAGTTACCTTCCCTCGTGTTGACGAGATGCGAGTCCTGACGTGGACAAGTTTACCATTCTTCGTGTTGACGAGATGGATTCTTGATGTGGAAAAATTTATTTCTCTTCATGGTGACGGGTTTATTTCCTCGTGTTGACGAGACGTGAGTCCTAACGTGGATAATTTATTCCTATGTTGATAGGATCTCCTCGTGTTGACGAGATGCGGACAACTCATCCCCAGCGAAGTCGCCGGGATTTCTCCGTGTTGACGGAATGTTGAGTCCTAACGTGGACAAGTTTATGATGGGATTTCTTCGTGTTGACGGAATGTGCGTCCTAACATGGACAAAGTTTTGCTCTTGTTGAGGGGATTTCTTCGTGTTGACGAAACAAACGTCCTAACGTGGACAAAGTTCTATTCCTGTGTTGTTAAGATTTCTTCGTGATTTGACGAAATGTGAGTCCTGACGTGGACAAATTTGTATTTATTCGTGATTTGACGAAATTTGGGTCCAGATGTGGACAAGGTTACTCCTGTGACGATAGAATCTCTATTCGTGTTGACGAATTCGTTTCTCTTCTTGTGCTGACAAGGTTAGTCCAGTTGTGGATGGAGGTGTTTTGCAAAAAATTGTTCAGTACCTGTGGCGTTACATAGGTGGTTGAAGTTGAAATCAGAATTATTATCAGACGTTGGATCAGTTGTTATCGTAACAACCAGATTCAGTTAGTGGATGTCGTTCCCCAAGCAGTGCAGTTTATTTCTGCGGTTGGCAAATTTCCGGGTTTCTTGGTATTCAACCGCCTCGTACCTCGATTGTTTGAAGGCCGTTAGCTCTTCACCCAGTCGGGTCCAAGCCGTTTGAATAGGGGCAGCTGTTACACCCCAAAATTTGCTCAACTTTTTCTTGCCTGATTTATGTTTCATTGCATTTCATTTGCATAGTTACATCATTCACATAGTCTAATCGTTGGCATATCATAGCATAGCATGCATCCAACAAGGGATCAAGGGTGTGTATCAATAGAAGAGCCTAGCAAGAAGTGTTATCCATGTTTGAGAGATCATCCAAGCCATCAAGAAATGATTTGAAGTCTTGAGAAGTTTGAATGCCTACATATGGGTTTTACTCCTATCTTGAGGAATATTGAGAATCATCAGTGGGATGTGAAACAGGGAATGTGAATGTGAGGTGTGTATGGATCTCATGGGATGCCTAGAGGGCCATATTGAAGCTGAGACAAGTCATTGATTCAAGTGCAAGAGCCACAGTTGAGGTGCAGTCAACTAGGGTTTCATCTGGGTCAATCCTAGGTCAATTGCAAATTGGAGAGCATCAAAGCCTACTTTGAGGTCATGGGGTTCATGGATTGGTAAGTTGATACATGTGTGGTGTTGTGCTAAGATTAAGCAAAGAACAATCAATAATGTGGGAAGTTGCTAAATTAGGGTTTTATTGCAAATCACCCTTTTTAGGGCCTAACTTAAAAGCCACATAAGTCAAAATACAAGTTTCAAATGGATTTTTGTCCAACATGAAACTTGTATAGCATCTCAATACCTTTAATTTGAGTACTAGAAGTCCTCAAGGGGATTTATAGAACTCAAGTTATGGTCCTTGCAAGTTACAGGTCATCAGATGACTATGAAATTTATCTGTGAAAGTCACTTGACTTCCAAGCAACTTTTGCCCTTCAAGGATTTCTCAAATGGATTTTTGGCAAACATGATAGTTGTAGACCTTGATCTTAGCTTTCCATATAGTACTAGAAGTATTTCATAGGATTTGTAGAACTCAAGTTATGGTCTTTGCAATCCAGGGGTATTTTGGGTATTGATGATTATAGGTCATTTGTGATCATAGGTCCATAACTCCAACTTGCAAGATTCAAATGGAAAATTTTTCAACATGAAACTTGTTCAAAATGATGTTTTGAGTGCAACCAAGTGGTTATGAGAGTTTGGATTGGCTTGTAACAAGAAGTTGCTTGAAATGGCTTAAAAAGGAAGAAAAATAAGTCATTTAAAGGCCAAAAAAATGGAATTTAATGATTGGGATCCAAACAAGCTCATGTTATATGTCAAATTGATCAGAAAAACCATTCTAAGAAGATTGGAAATGTTACTTTTTGCATTTGAGGCCATTTTCACACACTTTCATTTTGTGATTTCATGTGGAAGTAACATATCAATCCATCACCATGGGATCAAAAACAAGGGATCTGTCACTCCCATTCAATTCAAAATGTCACAAGAGAAGAAATTCAAGTAAAACCAAGAGCTGTGGCAGAGCAATTCACTTACTGCACATATGAGAAATTGGAAGAGAATGAGAAATTCAAAATCTCATTCAGTTGGTTACAGAACTTTCTAGAGGTTTCCAATCACTTCTAATAACCATTGCAATGTGTTCAGATGATTTTTTGGGCCAACATTAAAGAGAAACCAGAGAGAGCAATTAAAATTTTCTCAACTGCATCAAGAATCGTGTTTGGAGATTGAAGGAGATTCAAGGCAAATTGCTTGTTTCAGAAGCTTGGAGGAGTGTTCTTGAGTGATTCTGGAAAGAATTGGAGGCTGGATCGAGCAAAACCACTATCTGTTCATCTCTCAAAAACAGGTTTACAACTTTTAATTTTTGCTCTAATTTATAGGGAGTTGCATAGAAATTGGTATGAGGATAGGTTATAGATGATGCTTAGATGGATTTAGGCACAAGAATTGAGCAGTTAGAGACATTTTAAGTGTGATTCCATTTTCTGTTGAAGCTTATATCTCCTTGTTCTTGAGGGTTTAATGGTGTTTGAATAGTTTGAATTGAAGCCTGAAGAGTGTAGTTCATGCTAGGATCATTAATTTTAAGAATTGCAACATTCAAGATTAGAGGATTTTCTGAACATTGGATCGGTTTTTAAGATAGAGCAAGAATCAATCAATTTGGAATGGATATTTAGATTCAGTGAGAAAAAACGAGTGAGATAGGGTATTTAGTTGGCTTGCTTGATACACTTTTGGATATGCCATGCCGTAGATGATGGTGGCGCTGTAACTCAGGCCACCGTATGAGCTTCCCTCTCATTTTCAAATGTTTTGGAGACGATGAGCCAGGATCGTCAGATCATGTTTTGACTTTGACTAGAAGCATGAACCAAAGGCCACGATTGCATGATGAAGTCTGAAGAGATTTGAAGTAATCAAAACTCACCGTTTCATTAATTCAGTTTGGGTGGGCTTAAGACTTGCTTGCTATCAACACCCCTGGTTAGGCCCATATGAGAGAATACACTGAAATGGATTGCTATTTGCCACAAGCTTTTCTCAATTTCCCTTTTATTTTCTGATTTCTTTTTTATTGCGTTGGGCTTAATTCTCAATTTGATACGCGCACCCCCCTTAGGCCCAGACCTGGATCATAACATAGTTTAATTGCTATTCAGCACGCGCTTTTCTTTATTTTAATTGTTTTTTCCTTATTTTCACAATTTCATATAGTTTAGGATTTTAATCATAATAATTAGGAAAATTAACATTTTTAGGTTAGATTTTTTTCCCTGACTCCTTAAAGGGTCTAGAATTTAATAGGGTTAGAATTTTATCATGCATTTTATTTTTTAATTACTTTTTTGGAAGTTTAATTGGTTTTATTTTGGATATGTTTGATATATGTTCTTGCTGATTTTGGTATGGATGATTGGTATTGATTTTTGGAGTGATTCTTTTTGGACTAGTTAGCTTAGAGAAGCATGTACCTCTAGCAATTTTCTCACATTTTTTTGAGAGAGTTCTAGGCTGTTTTGAACATTGAACAATAGGTGGTTTAGAATTAGGGTTTTAGGATAGTACCCTTAGGTTTAGGGCATAGTTTTAGGTCTTAATGAATGGTTAACCCCCTGGTTTTTGTATGGAGTGATTCTTAAGAGGTTTAGGAACCCTTAGAATTTTTCATAGGATTTTACAATAACTTTTGGTATTTTAATTAGAATTAGTTTTAGGACTAACTTCTAGGTGTTTCTAATGAACTAACTTGACTATTTTAATTCAATAGTTCCCCTTAGATTAGGGTGGTGGTGCTCTTGTGCTTGGATGAACATGAATACCAATTGAAGATGCTTTGGAGAGCTTGAAAGAGTTTGGATATGAAGATTTTATCCTCTTGTGGAGTGCTTGTCAGGAGCTTAGGAAAACTAGGGTTTTAGGAAGAGCATTAGATTAGTTGCTTGTTTCTTCAAACATGGAGTATATTGTTCATCTCCATTCAATCCAATGACATAAAGTCCTCTTAAAGAAGCCACATCTCTCCTTTGGAGGGATGAATGGCATGGTTTAAGAGTAGAACTTTGAGGATGCCTTCCTATTACAGTGTTAAGATCTTAATGGCTTCCCTTGGTTGTCATTGAGTTTCTCAACACTTTAACTTGATCTGGTTGAATGATTCTCCCTTGGAGGTGCTTGTGGAAGCTTGGTAAAGTTGAGGTTGCTTGTTGAAGCCTGATAAAGATGAGTTTATGCTTGTTGAAGCTAGAAGCTTGATGAAGCTAGGGTTTTGCTACTTGTTGAAGGTGAAGTTAGGAGCTTGCTGAAGCTGTTTACTGGTTGAAGTCAGGAGTTTGTTGAAGCTATCTACTGGTTGAAGTTTCATCTTGTTGAAGCTAGGTGCTTCTTGAAGAGTGAAAGTTTATTGGAGCTTGAGGATAGGAGCATTCATGCAGATGAAGGTTGTGTTGCTGTCAACTTTTTGTTGTTTAATCAACCTGTTGCTGTCAGAGCTGCTGCTTGTGCTGTTTGCTGTAAGAGTTTGGTGCTGCTGCATGGGTTGTCTCCTCTGCTGTGGTTTTGGTTTTTTCTGTATTATTTATTGGCTTGTGCAGCTTGCCCCTAGGTTTGAAGTGAATGTTGATTCACTTTGCCTGTTGTTTTCCCAGGTTCGAGGTTGAGTGGGACTCCCTTGCCTCGCTTGTATTGCTGCATTGCATGCATTTTACTGTATTTGCTTGCTTTCTTTTCTGTTTATCCCCTAGGATCTTTGATTTCCTCTATGCAGGAGGGAATTATGATAGACATTAGGATTCTTATCCATGCATGACAACATTAGGTTAGTTTTTATTCCCTTTTCAACCCTAGGCTTTTTAGAGCTTCTTTCTCTTCTTATCTCAAAACAACTCAAAAATACAGTAATGAGGTTAATCAGTGTCGTACGTTACGAGTCTTACGCTATTTGAGAAAGGGTTGCTGGAGAGCTTCTTTCTAGTAGTCTGGCTGCTTAGTGTGGCACCATTTGGGTGACACGTGACGTAGTCACTCTCAAATCATAGTCTCTAGTGCGCCAGAGATTGCAAACAAACTAAAAAACACTTCTTTCGTAAAAGATTCAAAACAAACATCAAAATGTCATTTTTGTCCGCTTGGACTCTTAATCAAGAAAAACCCTTTTTGAAGGTAATAAAAAACAGTCAGACAAGCTTGTGTCTTCCGTAGCCCGAACTACGTTTGCTCTGATCTTTCATGTTTTATGAAAGTATGTAGGCATAGGATGTCGTAACCTAGCGAGCAACCTTCCCCTCCTTTTCCGTAGGTAGGCGAACTACGTTGACTCTGATTTCTCGTTCTAGACGGGAATACGTAGGCATAAAGTGCGTTACTTTGCCGAGTCATTTTCTTTTATTTTTAACCCAGACCTTTAGAGTAGATAGAATAACAATCCGTACTAGAAAACAAGCGTGGATCCCGTCGAGTACGGCGGACGTGAGGGGTGCTAATACCTTCCCATTGCGTAATCGACTCCTGAATCCAGGAATTTGGTTGCGACGACCATTCCTTTCCCGTTTTGCGTTAGGTTTACTTCGAGCATTTCCTTTCCCTCCTGTGGGATAAATAACGCACGGTGGCGACTCTTCTATCATAGTCAGCGCCAATTTTCGCGGTAGCGACACCCATTTTCCAATTCGACTGTGCAAAATAGGTTTTGATAACATCTATTTAATAACATCAAAGTGCAAAGAAACACAAACATCTACTGGTTTAATATATTGCTTTAACTTTGTACATGAGAAATATAAACATAGACATAGCTTTTCGATTTCACTATATCTAGTTTCTACGTCATTTAAAACTCTACTGAGGTAGTAAATAGCCCTCTCGATGCCATTCTCATCCTCCTGAGCCAACATGCTCCCTAAAGTTCTATCTGACGCTGCTATGTACAATCGCATACTCCTGCTTCGACACGGAGGCGAAAGGACTGAGGGGTGAGCCAAGTAGTCTTTGATTTTGTCGAAGGCTTCCTGCTGCTCTTTGCCCCACTCGAATCTGTCCCTAGTAATTCAAAGCAAAGGTGAGAAGGCTTGCGTCTTGCCGCTTAAGTTGGAGATGAACCTCCTTAGAAAGTTAATTTTCCCCAGCAACGATTGCAACTCTTTTTTGTTTGACGGCGCTTTTGTTTCTAAGATAGCCTTCGTCTTATTCTGGTTGATTTTGATTCCCTTCTTATGGACAACGAAACCCAAGAAGTCTCCCGCCTGTACAAAAAACGCGCACTTCAACGGATTCATTTTGAGGCCGAACCTCCTCATTCTGGCGAACGATTGTCGCAGATGATCCAAATGGCTTTTTCCTGAAACAGATTTCACCACAATATCGTCAATGTATATTTGCATAAAAGATTCAACGAAATCATGGAATATCGAATTCATCGCTCGCTGATACGTTGCCCCAGCGTTCTTTAGGCCAAATGGCATTACTACCCATTCGTAAGTGCCTAAGGCCCCTGGACAACGAAACGCTATTTTGGGAACGTCATCTTCCGCGATAAAAATCTGGTTATATCCAGAATAACCATCCAACATACTAAGGTACTCATGGCCAGCGGCTGAATCAACTAACATTTCCGCCACTGGCATCGAATATTCGTCCTTGGGAGTGGCTGAATTCAAATCTCTGAAATCAATGCACACTCTTAGGGACCCGTTCTTCTTGATGACTGGGACAATGTTGGCCAGCCATTCGACATACCTCACTGTGCGAATGAATCTGCAACGAAGGAGCCTTTCGATTTCCTCCTTGATCTTCGACATGATCTCTGGAGCAAAACGCCTTGGGCCCTGTTTGATTGGCTTCTTTCCAGGTTTTATTGGTAGTTTATGTTCCACCAAATCCCTTTGCAACCCAGGCATTTCGTCATAGTCTCAGGAAAAACAATCGTTATACTCCCGGAGCAACTGGATGACTTTGATCTTCAGTTGAGGGTCGAGGTTAGCACTAATGTACGTTGGCCTCCTGGTTGGACCCTCTCCTAAATCAATTTCCTCCAATGGATCCTGTGCGAGCATTTTGATGTCGTTCTCCAAAGGATCTCTTTCGAACCCCAGAGGTTCGTCATCATAGATGGCGTCGAGCCTCTGGCTCTCCCGCAGCATTTTGGTGGCTTCTTCAGCCATTTTGTCATGGGCGGCCATTACGGCCGTTTGTAATTTGGTTTCAGCCACATAGGCCGAAATTCTTTGCAGCATCGCTGCTTCAGTCATCAAACTCACTGACCCACCCAGTGGGGTCAACTGGGGTTGCCCCCAGGTATGGGAGTCTCTCCCCAGGTATTTCCCTATCCCAACGAAATCCATCGACAGGGTGGAGGTATAGTGAGTAGTACACCTCGTCATTTGGTGCGAACTCAAAGTCCGCTGGAGCACAAGGGCCTATGCCGGCCAAGTGCTTGTCGAATTGGAACTGATCTACTTGCCTTCTTGGCACCCTGAAGTATCCTTGATCAGCTTCAATATTTTCAACTATGCCATCTGGCCTCCAGATGGCAATCCTTTGATGCATCGATGATGGCACTGCTCCAATGCCATGTATCCATTCTCGGCCAAGCAATAAATTGTAGTTGGTCGTGGTTTCGACCACCATGAATACCGTTGGTCTTGTAATTGTTCCGACGGTTACGTCCACCTGAATCACACCCCTGGTGGTTCCTACTTTTCCTTCATAATTCGACAAAACCATATTGTGTGGCTTTGTATCAGCGTCATGCTTTCCTATTTTGGTCAGCAAAGAATGTGGCATCAGGTTTACCGTAGCGCCATAATCCACTAGTATTTTGTTGATGGGGATGTTCTCCACTTTTGCTGTAATATACAACGGTTTCAGGTGGGTCCTCATTTCTTCAGTGGGCCGTTCGAAGAAAGTGTTTTTCTCTTCGACACAGCCGTTGTTCATCACATAATAGCATACAGGTTTATGTGCTGCCATTTCTCATTCAGCGTTTGCGCCTGGTTCTTCGACCTCTGAAACCCTATCGAACTCCCGGGGCATCACCGACACCACGTTGACCACCAGGTTCAAAAAGTCATTGGAGTCGGAGTCAAAGTTATTTGTCATGTCTTCGTCCCCTTCCGTTGGCCTGTCTTGTTTAGGCGAAAACAGCCTTCGCCCAACTGGTAGCTTTTCAGCTATCTTCGACTGCTGTCCTTCTTTTCCGGGGGGTTTGAACTATTCTTTAACTGATTTTTCTCCATCTCTTCTCTGAGAGCCTTTCTTCTTCTTTGCTCTCTCCTCCATTGAGATCTAGTCATAGGATTCTTACCTTTATAGTTTTCAGATACGTGCGCTGTTTTTGAGGATTGATACTCCTTGCTGTAGGAGACCGAAGATCCTCGATTCACTTCGAAGTTCTTCCACCTTTGCTGCCCTTTCACCCTCTCTTCATTAGGCTTCCCCCACTTTCCATCAGCGAAATCGACAACAGGTTTGAAACCGGCGGGCCTAGCACTTGGTGGCCTGATTCGAGGTTCAGACCGTTTGTCTTCTGTCCTCCGGTGGTAGCTCTTTCGTTGATCAAAATCATGGCCACCTCTGTTCAGTCGACGTCAACGTTCTCCCTCTAACTTCTCTGCTGCTTTTCTATCGAAAATGGCGCTGCACCTGGGGCACAACATCACGCTCGATCCATTGTCTTTGCACCGATGTAAAAAACCAACGATTGACTCTTCTGTCTCTGGGTATGCTAACCAGCTACATCCCTCATGGTGTTTTGATTCTTTCTCTTCCATGGTCTCCGATGGGTTAATGTCGACCATATTAACTTCGACCTTCCCAGACAGCTCCATTCTTTCCAAGCCCTCAGTGGCCTGGTCCATTCTGACGAAATGGTCAGCTGTTTCCTTGGTTACCATGGCGTAACTTGGATGACTTTGAACCCCTAGATTTGAATCGTTATCGTTTCGATCAGTATTCTCCTTGACTATGACTGCCGCATCGTCCAAACCGAAACCCATGATGAATTTCGCCATCACTGGTGCTGAAATGAGGTCCTCAGTGACCTCCATCATGTTAATAGAAAACTCGATGCCCTCAGTAGCATCTATCATGTTTGCTTCCATAGGTTCAACATAAAGAGCATCAACCAATTGCAGTGGATCGGCATCCACCTTCATCTGGCCCTTCGCCTTATCTCCAAACTTCAAGCGTCCCTCCTGTATCGCATTCTGGACGAGATCCCTGAAAAGAAAACATTGAGATGTTTTATGACCCAGAAAATTATGGTACTTACAAAAACCTCTCTTTTTCCGCTGCTCTAAGGGTGGTGTTTTAGCACCAGGCGACACTATCATCTGCCCATCTTTTACTATCAAATCGAAGATTTCATCACATTTCGTGATGTCAAAGGTGTAAGTTTTCTTAGGGAACCTGTCATTCTTTTCTGATTCGACAAAGCCCTTTCCTTGAGGAGGGGCCAGTACTCGACAAGAATATGGGGGACCCTGTTTTAATTCAGCAAGATCGACTTCGTTCTCCTCGAAGTAGGGGGACTCTTCGCAAGCCCCTTCGCTACTTTCGTTGAGTTCGACAAAAGCTACTTTCTTGCCTTTGTTAAATCTCGCCTTTTCGTCTTTCAGCCTTTCTAGCTGTCGGACTCTGTCGGTCAATTGGGCCATATCTCTCAGATACTGCGTATCTAATTTCTTCCTAATAGAGTAATCTAAACCTCCTGCTGCCATTTCGACCAACTCATGTTCAGGCACCTGTGTAAAACACCTTGCCTTAAGTAGTCGAAACTTATTGAGGTATTCTTCGATTGGCTCTGAAAACTTACGCTTTACACTGGCCAACTATTTCAAACTAATCTTCGTCTGGCCCATGTAAAACTGTTCATGGAAGAGTCATTCTAACTGCGTCCAGATACATATTGTACTTGGTGGTAAAGTGGTAAACCACGTGAAGGCGTTCTTTGTAAGAGAACTTGGGAAGTATTTTATCCTAAGGCTTTCATCATTGGCTATCTCCCCAGCCTCAATTATGTAGCGTGCTACGTGTTCGACGGTGGACTCCGTCGTGTCCCCTGAAAACTTAGTGAACTTAGGCACCTTGGTCCTAGGGGGTAATTCCGCTCGAAGGATGTAGTCGACTATTGGTGAAGTATAATTTGGCCTAGTAAACCCAGTGTTTAGGCCATTTCGAGTCATGATTCTTTCTACCATCGTAGCCAAGTTGTTTTTGATCGCGAGGTTGTTGCGTCGTACTTGCTAGACCACATTGTCTGCATCCTGGTTTCGATTCACCATAGCTATTTCTGGGTTTCCCTCGACCTGGACTCTTGGAGTTTCAATAACATAAGGGTCTCTTCCTCCTTGAATCTCTAAATTGGCTTCTGGCGCCACTCTTGGAATTTGTTGTGGAGTATTCTCCACAGGGGCTTGGTTCCTTTCTAACGGAGGTACCCCTATAAATTCAGTCAAGCGTGTTAACTGTGTCGCTAGTTATTGGTTAGCTTGAGTTGTGTCTCGAATTAATGGTTGAAAGATCTCACCTATAGTCTGGGAGAGGGTTTGAACCATCTGTAAGTTACTCTCATCCATCTGCTGCCTCAAACAGGCAACAGACGTATTGGTTAGATTGGGACCTTGAGTCAAATATCCTAGACTTAAACTCTAAGGGTTTCGACCAATGTTTGAACCAGGTCCTGGTCCTTGCAAAGGTGACGCCATTGTGTTTTCAGAAAATATTGAGGGCGCATTTGGCAGCCCCTGCATTACAGTCATTGACATCCCATACGGGGGATTCCTTGGCAACTGCGAAAGACCAAAATGGGCAAACTGCCTTGACACTGATGGTCCTGCTATTGGAGTTTGGGGATTCGATACTGGTGGCCCAATATAATCCAATGCGGGTTGTGTGTAAGGCCTAACTATTGTTGTCCCAGATCCTACTGGGGCGAAGGTTTGTTCTGACCTTATGGGAGGCGCTACTTGCTCTCCTGTCGATGGTATAGGCGGTGGGACCATGTTGTTACTGGTTCCTTTGCCAGAACCTTCGACTTGTGGGTTAGGATTGTTTGGCTGGTTCGTTTCCGTCGCCATATTCCTAAGGATTATTCGTCTTTCTTCGTTAGTAGCGGTAATTCTACCACTTCTTAGTAACATATAATGTACTTTCTAGGAAGATTATTAAGACTTGTAAATGAGAATCTTTTAATTCTAAATCGTGGGGATATTTAGCACTGTCCCACCAGGTGTGCCATTTTGTTTCCCTTGAAAATCGGAAAACAACCGCTGATCTTCCAAATTTGACTTTGGTGACTCACAGGATCGATCAGATTGATCCTAGGACATGTGCTAAAGTATTCTTCATTTAGAATTAGATTTAAAGTACTTGTAATAACGAATTGGTAAATGTGCTTGTAATGAAAGAGACTTCGACTGGGTATTTTAAAGTGCATAAACTTAAAGAAACGCTGTAAAAGATTTGTAAAAGGCTGATCGAAGAAGGTAAAAAGTTTAAAGGAGAAGAGGAATTGGAGTAAAGGATGCAGGAAAGGTAAAGGCAAAAAGGTAACACTTGCACAAGTGGTTCGACAGAGGAAATGTAAATGTTGCTGAAATTGTAAAAGACTTTATTGAAAAGTTGGTGATTTTACATAACATACATTCTCCGTGAAAATACTCTTTTCTCACACTCGGGTACTTTGAGTAAATTTGATTGGAGTTACTTTGTACAAATGGTAAAACACACAGAAATTTGTCTAACAAATCCCTATTTATAATGCTAATAATTAACTGCAAATAACTTCCTAGTATCTCCTCAATCTAACAAGTGTCAATTGCATGTAACTTCCTGCTCTAGAACTCGCCACATGTCTTATGAACAGAATCGCTCCCTCCAAATTTTGAATTTCAAAACGACGTAGCGAATTACCTCTGACACAGTCGAAATCCTCATAACTTTAGGTTTCTTAATTTTTCTAAGTTATTTCAACCGTTTAGCTTAGAAGATTCCTTAGAGGATGTCGAAACCTCTTTGCTTCATTTTACTTAGACATTAATTATGTCTTAATGTTTAGCAACCCAAGGCAGTGTCGAATTTGGGAGCTAACAAGTAGCAGCCGCAGCAGCAGCAGCCAAATCAGCAAGGGTACAGAAAGTATCAGAACAGGGCACCTCTATCAAGTCATCACCTTGAGACACCGCCCATGTCTTATGCTCAGCTGTTACAGACTCTACTTCAGTTACAGCTAGTCCAGAAAAGAACCCTGGCTCCCTTGACAGGGGCACCTCCGTAGGGTTATAATGCGAATGCAACATGCGATTTTCACTCAGGGGCACCCGGCCACACGATAGAAAACTGCAAAGCCTTCAAGCACAAGGTACAAGATATGGTGGACGCTAAGATCATCAATTTCTCAGATAATGTGCCGAATGTCACAAAGAACCCTATGCCGAATTATAGGGGAGGTGGAGTGAATGCCATTATTGAAGAAGAGGGTTTAGATGTGTTGACTGATGTCAAGGATCTGAAGACACCGCTTAGCTTCATTAAAGCCAAGCTGATGAAGAGAGGCTTCTTTCCGGGCTATGGAGAACTGTGTATGGGCTATGCGACTCGTCCTGATGGATGTGAACAGTTGACAATAGGGATTCAGAGTCTGATGACCGAAGGAATCTTGCAGTTTAGCCGAAGGGCCGAATGTGGATATGGAGAGGTAATGCTGAAGCAAGATGATGAGGTTGCCACCATCACCATCCCTCGCCAAACGATAACCATTTCTGCACCCAGGCCGCCCACAATTAGCATCACAAAGGCTGGGCCGATACCTTTTGAAAGCACCAATGTTGTCCCATGGCATTATGCGGCAGACGTCTACTGTAACAGACAGAAATTGGAACTAGAGCCCTCTGGGCAGACAGTGGATAACCTAGTGGGAATTGGCGGAATAACGCACAGCAGAAGAGTATTTGCTCCACCTGAGATTGTGGCGGACAAAGCGGATAAAGCTGAGGAAACTGATAAGGGAAAGAGTAAAGTCGTTGAGGAAACCCCTCGTGGGGTAGAGAAGGACTTACTTGTAAAGGACGCTGAAGAGTTCATGAGGTTGATCAAGAAGAGTGACTACAAGATCGTGGATCACCTCCATCAAACACCCTCGAAAATTTCCATCCTGAATTTGTTGTTGTGTTCGGAGTCACATCGCAACGCGCTGTTAAAGGTTTTGAATGCCACGTAGATACCGCAGGAAATCTCGGTCAACCAGTTGGAGAGGGTAGTAGCCCACGTGAATGCTGGAAACGGGTTAGGGTTCACTGACCTGGAGCTGACGCCGAAGGGAAGAAACCACAACAGTGCCCTGCACATCTCGATAGAGTGTAGGGGAACAGTTATGTCCCATGTGTTGGTGGACACAGGGTCATCACTCAATGTTCTTCCGAAGAAGGCATTGATGAAGTTAGACACTCGAGGATTGATTTGCACACCCAGTGACCTGGTTGTGAAAGCGTTCGATGGAACCAAGCGTCATGTCTTTGGAGAGGTAACTCTGCTAATCCAAGTTGGGCCGGAAACTTTCGACGCAGTCTTCTACATCATGCCAGCCTACAGCTGTCTCTTAGGCCGGCCATGGATCCATTCTGCTGGTGCCGTGACCTCCACGTTGCACCAGAAGCTCAAGTATGCTGTCGGAGGCAGCATTGTAACTGTATGTGGCGAGGAAGACATAATGGTGAGCCATTTGTCGTCTTTCAAGTACGTAGAGATGGATGGAGAAATCCATGAAACCCTATGTCAGGCATTTGAAGATGTTAAGGTCAAGGACGTGACTCCTGTAATGATTGAGAAACCAGAGATGACTCTCTCTTCCTTCAAGGAAGCCCGGGCCTTCGTTCAAGCCGGATCTACCCCAGGCTGGAGGCAAGTTCTAGAAATACCTAACAAACAGGACAAGTTTGGGTTAGGATACTCTCCTACGGCTGAAGCCTCCTCTTCTCACAGTGTGTCGCGAGGTAATGGGCCGATCCAGTTTACCAGTGGCGGGGTGATATTCGAAAGTGTCAACGCAGGCGTTTTTCTTCGCATTAAAATATTGAGATCTCTGTTATTCCTGTTTTATATTTTTTTTTGAAAAACAATAAAGTGGCAATAGGGTTGGTGCTAACCTGCATATCCTTCTCTTAAGCTTAACCCTTGTTATTGTAGGATCCACATAGCAGATGAAATCGACTCTGGACCTTCTACGACTGACTTCGACTTCGATTACCCGATCTATCAAGCCGAAGAAGAGATTGATGAAGACGAAGACCTTCCCGAAGAGTTGGCCCGCTTGTTGATACAAGTAGAGAAAGTTATTCTGCCTCACGAGGAAGAGATTGAGATTGTGAATCTGGGTTCCGAAGAGCTGGTCAGGAACGTCAGGATAGGGGCTGCATTACAGAGTGATGTCAAGCAGAGATTGGTCGAGATGTTGAGATAGTATAGTGACATCTTTGCTTGGTCATACGAAGATATGCCCGGACTTGATACTGACATCGTGGTCCATCACTTGCCGCTGCGAGAAGATTGCCCTCCCGTTAAGCAGAAGCTTAGAAGGACACGACCAGATATGGCCGTCAAGATCAAAGAAGAAGTGCAAAAGCAGCTAGATGCTGGCTTCTTAGCGGTCACTACTTACCCTCTGTGGGTCGCCAACATAGTACCTGTACCGAAGAAGGACGGTAAGGTGCGAATGTGCGTCGATTATCGGGATTTGAATAGGGCGAGCCCTAAAGATGATTTCCTGCTCCCTCATATTGATGTGTTGGTCGACAATACAACCCAGTTCTCCGTGTTTTCGTTCATGGATGGCTTCTCAGGCTACAATCAGATCAAGATGGCGCCGGAGGACATGGAGAAAACTACGTTTATCACACCTTGGGGAACATTCTGCTACAAGGTAATGCCTTTCGGTCTGAAGAACGCAGGGGCCACTTACCAACGAGCAATGGTTACTTTGTTTCATGATATGATTCATCATGAGATTGAAGTCTATGTTGATGACATGATTGCGAAGTCCCGAACAGAGGAGGGACATCTGGTCAATTTGCTGAAGCTTTTTGAGAGGCTTAGGAAGTTCAGGTTGAGGCTGAATCCTAACAAGTGTACTTTCAGAGTACGGTCTGGAAAACTACTGGGGTTTATCGTGAGCGAAAGAGGCATCGAGGTTGATCCTGCGAAGATAAAAGCAATACAAGAGATGCCAGCGCCAAAAACCGAAAAAGAAGTTTGTGGTTTCCTGGGCAGAATAAACTACATTGCAAGGTTTATCTCTCAGCTCACGGCCACGTGTGAACCGATGTTCAAACTTCTAAAGAAAGATCAGGCGATTATCTAGAACGAGGATTGCCAGAAGGAATTTGATAAGATAAAACAGTATCTACAGGAACCTCCGATCTTGATACCCCCAGTGGCCGGACGACCCTTGATCATGTACTTAACAGTTCTTGAGAATAGTATGGGGTGTGTTCTCGGTCAGCACGACGAGACGGGCAGAAAGGGGCATGCCATTTACTATTTGAGTAAAAAGTTTACAGATTGTGAATCTCGTTACTCGATGCTGGAGAAGACGTGTTGTGCACTAGCTTAGGCTGCCAAACGTCTGCGAGAGTACATGCTCAATCACATAACCATGCTAATTTCGAAGATGGATCCTGTCGCTACTGCGAAAATCGGCGCCGGCTAAACAGAAGAGTCGCCACCGTGAGTTATTTATCCCAAAGGAGGGAAAGGAAACGCTCGAAGTAAACCTACCTTAAAGACGGGAAAGGAATGGTCATCGCAACCAAATCCTGGATTCGGGAGTCGGTTACGCAAGGGGAAGGTATTAGCACCCCTCACGTCCGTCGTACTCGACGGGATCCACGCTTGTTTTCTAGTACGGATTATTATTTTATCTACTCTAAAGGTCAAGGGTTAAAAAGAAAAGAAAATGACTCGGCAAAGTATCGCACTTTATGCCTACGTATTCCCGTCTGGAACGAGAAATCAGAGTCAACGTAGTTCGCCTACCTATGGGAAAGGAGGGAAGGTTGCTCGTTAGGATACCGCATCCTATGCCTACGTAATTTCATACTGCATGAAAGATCAGAGCAAACGTAGTTCGGGCTACGGAAGACACAAGTTTGTCTGAATGTTTTTTATCTCCTTATGAAAGGGTTTTTCCTGATTAAGAGTCCAAGCGGACAAACGAGGCAAGGGAGTCCCACTCAACCTCGAACCTGGGAAAATAATAGGCAAAGTGAAACAGCTTCACCTCAAACCTAAGGTCAATCCGAACAGCCAACAAACAATACAGCAAAAGAAAGTAACCCAACACCAGCTCTGACAACACCAGCTCCTACAGTGACACCTCTGACAGCTCCAGCTTCGATAGCTACAGTTGATTAACAGCAAAAGGTTGACAGTAACAACTTCAAGCAAGCTCCCATGCTTTACTTTCCAATGATATTCAAGCTTCAGATAAGCTCTTATCTCCAATAATCTTCAGCTTTAGCAAGCACTAAACCCCAACAAACAGACAGCTTCAATCAGCAACAAAACCATAATTTCACAGTTAACCAACTTTGACAGGCACAAGCTTCATCTTCACCACTCCTCAATGCATTTCTCATCTTCAATAGGTCTTCAACTTCAATGCAGACACTCACAGGAGAGAATCAATCAATAGATGAAGTTGGAATGTTAAGAGGCTTAATGATAACCCGGGGAAATCACTAAGATCTTATCATAGTAAGGGAGAGGTATCCTCAAGGTTCTACCTAATCAAAGCATGCTCTACATCTCTCCTAAGGAGAGATGGAACTTCTTTGGGGGACCTTGTGTCATAGGATGGAATAGAGGCACAAGAAGCTCTCTATGTTTGACAGAAGAAATCAGTCTACTCTAAAGCTCTCCCTATATCTCATATCTCCTAAGTCTTCAAAAGCCATCTTCAAGCAAGAGAAACTTCAAGCTCCAAGCATCAATATTTGTCTTCAATCTTATTCCAAGTCTTCATGAGCTCCAACAAGAAAATCTCAAGCCTCAAGCCCAATTGAAATGCCCAAAACCCAACAAACAAAGCAACATCCCAAGATGGAAACACACCAATATCAACCATATTGCAAAAATCAAATAAAATGGAAATACTCCTCATAAAAACCTAGATTAATTTCTAAGGGACCCTAACTATGTACCCTATACCCCATATAAACTCCAAGGCCTAAATCAAACTAAAAACCCCAAAACTATGTGTTGAAAGGCACCTATGTCAAGGTAAACCCTAATCCTAATCATCCTAAAGTTTAATGCTCAAAGCTAACTAAAATTAAATCAACAAAATGTGATAAAATTCCAGGGAGAACCTAATACTCTATTCTAACTATAGCAAAAAGAACCACATCGAAATGTGAAGTAAAATGGTCATACTAAATTCAGCAATTGGTATATCAACATAAAAGTGAAATAAAAGCAATTAAAAGTAAAAATAAACCAAAAAATGAAAAATGAACGAAATGATGATTTTTATTGTTTTAATATTTTCTTGATGTTTTATTGAGAATGGGGAAAAAATTCCCAACCAAAAATATTAATTTTCCAATTTATTATGATTTTTCAAAGAACCTAAAATAAATGTGTGAAATGAAATGAAAAATAAAAGAAAATGAAAAGGGAGCGTGTCAAATAGCAATCAAGACTAGTTCAAATCAACAACTGGGCCCAGAGGGGGTGTTAATAGAAGCGCGTGCATTAGGCCCAAACATTATTCAGAAAATGTACTGAAAATCCCAGGAAAAAGGACAAACTCACGGTGTGAATAGCAAGCGAATGTAGTATAATTCTCAGTGGGCTTTGGAAGTGGGGTGTTGGTATCAATTTGAACTTAAGCCCAATGCTACAACTTAAGTTATGCTGTGCGTTTTGATCACTCAGAATTCCTTCACAAATGAAAGCAAATCGTGGCCGTTGGATGACCTCTCCAGTCAAAGTCTTCTCACGATCCAAGGGTGAGAAAGTTGTCTTCAACCTTTGAATTGTTCAGGAGGGAAAAAGCCATGGAAGCACAGAGCTCGTAACTTCATCTTCTCCAATTCGTGCTCCCTCAATTCTTCATCAAAAATCAAAACTAAACACCCTAATTCACTTGATTTTCCACAAGGAATTCAATCATGGTAATCAAAATCACTGAAACATCTTCCTCCTCAAAACACGATTGAATCATCAGAAATTGATCAAGAACCAAATCTCACCAAACATAAAATTGGATAGCCTAATCTCATCACCATGTTTCACTGAGTATTTCTAACTATCAAACTAATATTCTATCATCAAGAAAACCAAGATATGAGCAAGAACAGAATTTATGTCATTCAACTAATTGTCTTTAAATCAACCCTAATGCTACCAGAAAGCTCCCTATGATCATCTACATTGGATCTAACCACCTAAAACCTAAAGATCATGCACATACCAAGCTGTGGATTGGAATTTACATACCTGAAAAATTTGTGTGAACAGAGTAGCCAAACCTTCAAATCAGCCTTCAACAAGTTCCAAATTCCTTCACTAGCACATAACAAAGCTTCTGTATGCAAAATGATGAATTGAAATGGCTTGAATCTTGGAATCCGATTCTGAGTTGTAGGTTGAGAATTCCCAGTGCAATCTCACAGTTCTTCAATGCTATTGCTATGGATTCTATCTGAAATCATCCACCAATGCTGGAGCAAGCTTCTGAGATCAAAAGAATGGATTGAAAGTGGTTGAAACTGTGTAACAGAATTTGGTTTTGCAAATGGAAGTTGAAATTGCAATCCTTCAAATCTCTCTCAATTCTCACCAACTCAAGCTCTGAATCACTTCATATGTATATATAGAATGTGGATGAAGGCTCTAGAAAGTTCTGGATTGATCCTATGAGAAATTCACCATCTCATGTCATGAAATCTCATGTCATGCTATGTTCATACCAGCTCATGATAGCAGCTTGTATTCACCTCATTATGAGTCCAATTTCTCCCCAAATAAGATTTAGGAAGTGTTTGGATTGGATGTAGCCTTGGTTATGCCTTGAAGATTGGTTTTGCAATTGTTACTTATGATGCAAGTAACCAATTTACAAAGCAAGTCATAAAAATATCCCTCAACTCAAAAATGTGGCAATGTCAATGTTCTCAAAATGTATTTTATAATCAAATTGGTATGTCATATGGCTTGGTTTGGATTTATAGATCAAAAACCCCAATTTTCATTCTTGGTTCATTTAACATTTACCCTTATTTTAGGCCATTTTTATGACTTTGTGAAGCAAGCCATTCCACTCTCTCATGAACTCTTATCTAGCCTAAAAACATCATTTTGAAAACATCTCATGTTGAACATTTTTCCATTTGAGGAGTGGAAGATGGAGATTTTGACCTATGTTGAAAAATGACCTGTAATTCAACTTTCCCAAAATACCCCTGGATTGCCAAGACCATAACTTGAGTTCCACAAATCCTCTTGAGGAATTCTAGTACTCAAATTAAATCTAAGATCAAGATCTACAGCTCTTATGTTGGCCAAGAAACCATTTGAAAACTCCTTCATGGGTAAAAGTTGCTTGGAAGTCAAGTGACTTTCATAGATAAATTTCAGTGTCCTCTAGGGACCCATAACTTGCAAGAACCATAACTTGAGTTCTATAAATCTTCTTGAAGACTTCTAGTGCTCAAATTAAAGCTATTAAGAAGCTCTACAAGTTTCATGTTGACCAAGAATCCATTTGAAACTTGCATTTTGACTTATCTGGCTTGGAAATTAGACCTAAATCAGGGGATTTTACACTAAAACTCTAATTTGGTAACTCCTCTTCTTCTTGATTCCTTTTGATTTCTCCTTGGAAAAACACCACACTTATATCCACATATCAATTCATGAATCCCACATCCTTCCATTAAGCCTTGATGCTCTTCAATCACTCAGTTGACTTAGGATTGACCCAGATGAAACCCTAGTTGACTGCACTTCAACTCTGGCTCTTGTACTTGTATCAATGACTTGTCTCATCTTCATAATGACCCTCTAAGTCTTCCATGATCTTTGTGAACATTCCATACCCTCAGTCATGGCTCATACTCCCATTGATGACCCTCAATACCTCAAATTAGGAGAGAAATCCACTGGTTGACCCTCAAACTTCTCAAAGCTTCAACTCATTTATTGATTACCTGGATGGTCTTGAGCTTGAATAAACCCCTGATGTGCCTCTTTTTGATAAGAATGGCACTTGATCCCTTGTTAGATGACTTGTCATTCTATGCTATGCAAATGATTAGACTATGTACATGGTTGACTATGCAAATGATAATGTAATTGAAACATAAACCAGGTGAAATAGGTTGAGAAAATTTTAGGGTGCAACAGCTGCCCCTATTCAAACGGCTTGGACCCGACTGGGTGAAGAGCGAACGGCCTTCAAACATTCGAGGTACAAGACGGTTGAATACCAAGAACCCGGAAATTTGCCAACCGCAAAAATAAACTGCACCACTGCTTGGGGAACCCCATCCATCAATTGTACCTGATTGTTATGGTAACAACTGATCAACCACCTGATACAGATTTGATTTCAACACTAACCGCCTGTGCAACACCAAACTTGTCAATATTGGAATCACCTGGATGACTTCACTAGGGAAGTACTTCTATTCTACAAGACATGACTCTGCCAACGGTACAGTAAAATAACTCCGCCATCACTACGGGAAATAATTCCGCCACCACTACGGGAAATAACATCGCCATCACTACGGGTAATAACACCGCCATCACTACGGGTAATAACACCGCCATCGCTACGGGTAATACTCTGTCATCACTACAGGAAAATAACACCGCCATCGCTACAGGAAAATAACACCACCATCGCTACGGGTAATACTCTGTCATCACTACAGGAAAATAACACCGCCATCGCTACGGGAAAACTAACACCGCCATCACTACGGGAAAATAGCACCGCCATCGCTACGGGTAAATAACACCACCATCACTATGGGTAATAACTCCGCCACCACTACGGGAAAATAACACTGCCATCGCTACGGGTAATAACTCTGTCACCACTACAAGAAAATAGCACCGCCATCGCTACGGGAAAATAACACCGCCATCGCTACGGGAAAATAACACCTCCATCGCTACGGGTAAATAACACCGCCATCGCTACGGGTAATACTCTGTCATCACTATAGGAAAATAACACCGCCATTGCTACGGGTAATAACTCCGCCATCGCTACGGGAAAATAACACCGCCATCGCTACGGGTAAGTAACACCGCCATCGCTACGGGTAATACTCTGTCATCACTACAGGAAAATAACACTGCCATTGCTACGGGTAATAACTCCGCCACCACTACGGGAAAATAACACCGCCATCACTACGGGTAATAACTCTGTCACCACTACAGGAAAATAGCACCGCCATTGCTACGGGAAATAACTCCGCCACCACTACAGGAAATAACACCGCCATCACTACTGGTAATACTCTGTCATCACTATAGGAAAATAACACCGCCATCGCTACGGGTAATACTCTGTCATCACTACAGGAAAATACTACTGAATGCAACTCCTCTGCCTATCTTTGCAGTGGCTAACTCCATCAATCAAATGGGTAACAAAATACGAGTCTAGTCTTCCAATTTTTAGTGCGGACATGGCAGCAAATCGGAGAAGGACTCTACTGGGGATTTTCTGAAATCACACTGCCCGACACTTACTGCGACATAAGCGGCAACTTTCAAAAATCGATTCACGAAGTCTTTTGATACTAACATAACAACAATCTTGAAGAAATACTCCGCTGGAGGGGTAAGAGAAACTTAAACAAGCAACTCTGTGGGGAATAATGACAAGACGAACATTATTATCACATGTCTCATGCTGAGACTTTTAATATTTGGTAATTGATCTGAGCAAGAGCTCTCTCTACCTGTAAGGGGAACATCTCTTGAAAACCAAAGGTTAACCAACCTGGCTTATGTTTCAAAATGCACATGTTTGAGAATGGCGTAATGCTCCGTACAGCACGGATATGCTACGCGTTTTTGGGTAGATGCAGATATGACACTATATGCAAATGCGAATGTAGGCTCAGCTGCTGGGGAAACTCTGACAAACTTGCTTCAACATGGCTGTTGAGAGCAAATACCACCATGTTGGGGATGAACGGGTATCATAAAGTCCTCCGGAAAAATAAATGCCAGACATACAACCAACTCCACCAGGGAGAGATTAAACTTCGATTTCCACTGGGAGGAAAGAACATCCTCGGCTGGGGAGAGTAACTCAGCTGGGGAAGAAACGACTCGGCCGGGAAAACATAAACCTTCTGGGGAAACGCACTGTCTGGTCACAGCTCACAAACTCGGGGCTACCACTCCGCTGAGGATAATCCTTCTGAACCAACTATGACTTGGTTAAACACTGCGGGAATTCTCCCAGCTGGGGATTGATCATTCACATACTCGACTCTCTGGGGAGTGCAACCTCTGCAGGGGATACTGATTTTGACTGGCTGGGGATATCCTCTGGGGATAAGCTGCGACTAGCTGGGGAAATTGATCTCTTCGGTAAGGGACAAAAATCATCCCAACTTTTGAAGATGATGTACGACCTGCGAGGGGATTAAGTCTTTCTCCACGAACCTCCGGCTGGGGGCCACAATTTCTGATTGTCTGCTTCAAGGGCGAGAACCCTGCAAAACACAAACGAGACAACACAAATCTGTACAACCAAATCTATTCGGGTTAGTGTCCGTGACATTACTTCAGTCAATTCTAAGTTTTATCAATCATTGACAAGGGCCAGCAATGTTATGCACATGCAAGTTCATCGGAACATTGGCATTTTCCACGTACAAAACAGTAAAGCACAATCATCAAATACAACTCCTGAAAAGGCAATGTTTTGTACATCGCATGCAACTCCTGAAAAGAGGAAGTTACGCACACACACATACATATATGCATAAAAAGCATAAAAATACAAATACAACTCGAATTTGTACACATGTCGGCAACGTGGTGCAGACAAACATCGTGAGCTGATCCTCCTATGACTCGCCTGACTCTGGCGCTTTCCCGGTATTCAATTTTCGGAAGAGATTGTGTTGGATAAACGAACCCTCAGGTGCTCCCAAACCACTAAGCAATGCAGTATCAGACCCGAACCGCAGTCATTTGCTTTTTAAATCCCTAACTTTTGCGTGATCCGCCCTTTGCGGGTTTTCAATTCACCGGGATACCCTTTTTTGTCGAAGTCGCCCAATGCAGGTTTTCGACTTCGCGGGTGTACATCGTTTCAATTTTATCCCTAATTTTTGCCCGAACCTTTTATTCATTTTTTATGGTTCGCCGGGATGCCCCATTTTTGCCTGGACTCTCTTTTTACTGTCCAACGGGTCACTTTCAAGCAAAGTATTTTTTAACTGCGTCCGAATTCACAGGAGACAAAAAGTCTTCACCATCCATGGTAGATAGTAGCAAAGCTCCTCCAGAGAAGACTTTTCTGACAACGTAGGGCCCTTCGTAATTAGGGGTCCACTTACCCCTGTGATCTGTTTGTGGCGGGAGAATCCTCTTCAGCACAAGGTCGCCCGTCTGAAAGCTTCGCGGACATATCTTCTTATCGTATGCTTTCTTCATCCGGCTTTGATACAACCGACCGTATACGAGAGAAGCTAGCCTCTTCTCATCCATTAAACTCAGCTAATTCAATCTGTCTTTAACCCATTCTGCCTCGTCAAGTTGGACATCTCGTAAAACCCTCAAGGAAGGAATCTCGACTTCCAACGGTAGCACTGCCTCTATTCCGTATACCAATGAAAAAGGGGTTGCCCCGGTTGATGGGCGTACCGTCGTACAATAACCGTGCAAAGCAAAAGGTAGGATCTCGTTCCAGTCCTTATACGTCACGACCATCTTCTGAACAATCTTCTTTATGTTCTTATTGGCCGCTTTGACAGCGCCATTCATCTTGGGTCGGTAAGGAGAAGAGTTGTGATGCTCAATCTTAAAATTCTGGCACAGCTCTTTCATCATCTTGTTATTCAAATTCGAACCGTTGTCGGTAATGATCCGCTCAGGGATTCCATATCTGCAGATAATATCTCGTTTGATAAATCTGGCTACCACTTGTTTGGTGACATTGGCATATGATGCTGCTTCCACCCACTTGGTGAAGTAATCGATTGCCACCAAAATGAACCGGTGTCCGTTTGATACCGTAGGCTCGATCTTACCAATCATATCAACTCCCCACATCGAGAATGGCCACGGTGATGACATCACATTCAGAGGACTTGGGGGCACATGGACTTTGTCCGTATAAATTTGGCATTTATGACACCTCTTGGCAAACTTGAAACAGTCTGTTTCCATAGTTAGCCAGTAATAACCTGCCCGCAGCAGTTTTCTCGTCATAGCATGCCCACCAGCATGTGTACCAAATGTACCCTCATGTATCTCTTCCATGAGCAACATCGCCTCTTTCTCGTCTACACAACGTAGCAACACCAAGTCGTGGTTTCTTTTGTATAGGACACCGTCAGGATTCAAATAGAAACTGTCAGCCAATCTCCTGAGAGTCTTCTGATCTCGACTGGATGCCCCAGCCGGGTACTCCTTGTTCTTTGGGAAATTTTGGATGTCATAGTACCAGGGTTTATCATCAGATGCTTCGTCAATAGCAAATATGAACGCAGGCCTATCAAGCCGAGGGATAACAATCCGGGGAGCCTCGTTCCAGAAGTTAACTTTATACATGGAAGACAAAGTTGCCAGGGCGCCAGCCATTTGATTTTCTGCTCGCGGCACGTGATGCAATTCCACCTTGTCGAAGAAAGGCAACAATCTCCTTGCATAATTCATATATGGTATCAAATTGGGCTGACGTGTCTCCCATTCTCCTTTAATCTGGTTCACCACTAGAGCTGAGTCTCCGTATACATCCAGATGTTTGATTCGCAAATCAATAGCTTCTTCAAGACCCATGATGCAAGCCTCATATTCAGCCTCATTATTGGTAACCGGAAAGGTCAATGGAACAGTAAATGGGATGTGCGACCCATGAGGAGTAGTAATAATTTCCCCAATTCCGCTACCATAGGAATTCACAGCTCCATCAAATATTAACTGCCATTTGGAACCCAATTCTGGTCCTTCGTCCAGCAACGGTTCTTCACAATCTTTCATCTTCAGGTACATGATATCCTCGTCAGGAAAATCAAACCTCATCGATTGGTAGTCCTCCACAGGCTGCTCCGCAAGGTACTCTGACACAACGCTACCTTTAATAGCCTTTTGCGAGACATACTGAATATCATATTCGGTTAACACCATCTGCCATCGGGCAATTCTTCCAGAGAGTGCTTGCTTCTCAAACACGTATTTGATTGGATCCATCTTTGAAATTAGCAGGGTTGTATGATTTAGCATGTATTGCCTCAAACATTTGGCGGCCCAGGCTAGCGCACAACACGTTTTCTCGAGCATTGAGTATCTGGACTCACAGTCGGTGAACTTCTTACTAAAATAGTAGATTGCATGCTCTTTACGCCCAGTCTCGTCGTGTTGACCGAGAACACAACCCATACTTTCCTCAAGAACCGTCAAATACATAATCAAAGGTCTCCCGACCACTGGGGGTATCAAAACAGGAGGTTCCTGCAAGTATTCTTTTATCTTGTCGAACGCCTTTTGACAATTTTCATTCTAGGTCACAACCTGGTCCTTTTTCAACAATTTGAATAACAGCTCACACGTCGCAGTTAGGTGAGATATGAACCGAGCGATGTAGTTCAACCTCCCTAAAAACCCACGCACTTCTTTTTTTGTTTTAGGCGTGGGCATTTCTTGTATTGCCTTTATTTTCGCAGGATCAACCTCTATTCCTTTTTCGCTCACAATAAACCCCAGTAGTTTACCCGATCTCACCCCAAAGGTGCACTTGTTAGGGTTCAGTCTCAACCTGAACTTCCTAAGCCTCTTGAACAATTTCAGCAGATTAACCAAATGCTCCTCCTCCGTCTGGGATTTGGCAATCATATCATCAACATAAACCTCGATCTCTTTATGCATCATGTCATGAAAGAGAGTCGTCATAGCACGTTGATATGTTGCCCCAGCGTTCTTCAATCCGAAGGGCATCACTTTGTAACAAAATGTTCCCCAAGGAGTAATGAAAGTAGTCTTCTCCATGTCTTCTGGCGCCATTTTGATCTGATTATAACCCGAGAAGCCATCCATGAAGGAGAATACAGAGAACTGAGCGGTGTTATCAACCAACACATCGATGTAAGGAAGTGGAAAGTCATCTTTCGGGCTCGCCCTATTCAAATCACGGTAATCTACACACATTCGCACTTTACCGTCTTTCTTTGGCACTGGCACAATATTGGCGACCCATGAGGGATATTTTGTAACAGCTAGGAAACCAGCGTCCCACTGTTTTTGAACTTCCTCCTTGATCTTCACAGCCATGTCCGGTCTAGTCCTTCGAAGTTTCTGCTTAACCGGAGGGCATTCTTCTTTCAATGGCAGACGGTGAACAACCATATCCGTATCCAGCCCAGGCATATCCTCATACGACCAAGCGAATATATCATTGTACTCCTTGAGCATGTCAATCAACCTTCGCTTGACGTCACTTTGCAGTGCGGCCCCTATACGGATGTTTCTTTCGACCTCTTCCGACCCCAGATTGATAATCTCAATGACTTCCTCATGAGGCAGAATGATTCTTTCTTCTTGTTTCAACAACCAGATCAGCTCTTCTGGTAAGTCGCCATCTTCCACAATCTCTTCCTCAGCCTGAAATACCGGGTGCTCGAAGTCGAAGTGAGTCATAGGCGATTCATAGATGTCATCTGAAATAGTAATCCTGCAAAGGAAATGGTTAAATGCTTCAAAACGCGTACAAAGCAAATAACCATGTTGCCATTTTATTATAAGAGATAAAAACAGGAAAAACAGGAATCACAATATTTATATATGAAAAACGCCTTTATTCATGATTAAACAATGTAATGTACATAACCAAATGGCCCTAAGCAAAATCACTATGCCCCGGGTAGGACACATGATTATTCAACAATTAAGAAAACAAATCATTACTGTTTAGTTGTCACAGGAACAGTTTCCCGGATAGACCAATTGCAGAGACTTTGTCCTGGCACGCTTGGCTTGATCCATGCGTCCATATCACAGTCGCCATCTCCTTCTTCAGAATCGAAAACGGCATTGATAGTCTCGAAGCTCACCCCGCTTGGTGTAATGGTTATTGGCCCTCTGAACCTGGGCGCTCCTGAAGAGGATGCTGATGAAGAAGGATGATATCCAAGCCAGAACCTGTTATTCTTCACGGGAATCTCCAACACTTGACCCCAGCCCTTGGTTTCGCCTGCCTGCACTAGAGCCTGAGCCTCTTTGTACGATGACACTGCCACATCTGATATCTTGGGTACTGGAGCTTTGTCTTTAATTTTTTAGCCCTTCAAATGCTTGACAGGGTGTTTCATGTATTTCGCCGTCGACTTCCACATATCTGAATGAAGACAGATGGCTAACCAGAATATCTTCTTCTCCACAAAAAGTGACGACACTATCCCCCACCATATACTTCAACTTTTGGTGCAACGAGGATGTGACTGCCCATGCAGCATGAATCCATGGGCGTCCATGAAGGCAACTATACGCTGGCTGGATGTCCATTATATAGAATTTTGTTTCAAATATTTCCGGCCCCACTTGCAACGGTAATGTTATTGATCCGAAAACTGACCTCCGTGTACCATCAAATGCCCTGACCACCAAGTCACTAGGCGTGCAGATAATCCTCCTCCTATCCAACTTCATCAAGTCTTTCTTCGGTAGCACATTCAGGGAAGATCCAGTGTCTACTAAAACATGGGACATGACTGTGCCCCAGCATTCTACTGATACACGCAGCGCCATACTGTGCTCTCGCCCTCTCGGAGTTAAATCGAAGTCTGTAAAGCCCAAACTGTGCCCTGCGTTAACAAGCGCCATTACCCCTTCTAATTGATTAACCGAAACGTCTTGAGGAACGAATGACGTGTCTAGGATCTTCAACAAAGCGTTCCGATGGGCCTCGGAACATAATAGTAGTGACAAGATCGAGATCTTTGATGGCGTTTGCTGGAGGTGCTCCACAATTTTAGAATCACTTTCACGGATGAGCCTCATAAACTCTTCCACATCCTTAAGCGATGTTTCATTTTCCTTTATCTGCGAGGGGCCACTCTCGTCTACCTTGGCTTTCCCCTTTGCCAATCTTTCTGCCTCTACCTCAGGCGATGTGAAGAGTCTCCCACTTCTAGTCATACCTCTTATTCCGACAACATTATCTACAACCCCAGCTGGTTGTCCATTGACTTCAATTTTCTTACCATCGCAATATACCTCCAACCCGTAAGTCCATGGCACTGCTTTAGTATTCTCAAAAGCAACAGGTCCTGCTTTAGTAATAGTGATCGTCAGCCGCCGGGCAGGCGCCGTTATCGTTATCGTTTTCCTTGGAATCGTCACCATTGCAACATTGTTCTGCTTTTCACATGACGCCTCTTCAGGCTTTTCAACCGCGATTCTATCAAACTGCAATGTTCCTTCATTCATCAAAGCCCGAATACCCTGTTTCAAATCATTACAACCCTCTGGTTGTATCCAACAATCCAAGAAAAATTCATCACACCCCGGGAATACACCCCCTTTTAACAACTTACTTTTGATCTCACCCAACGGTGTCTTCAGCTCATTGACATTCGTCACTAGATTAAAAATTTCCTCGGTCAGGATGGCGTTTGCCCCGTGATTGGGCATAGGATGTTGTACTATATTTGGACCTGCCTGTCCAAAGTTAATAGCTTTATTGTCCAACAAGTCTTGGACTTTATGTTTAAACGCATGACAGCCTTCAATATCATGTTCGGGCGCCCCGGAGTGGAACTCACAGTGTTTACCAGCATCATAGCCAAACGGAGGAGTTCCTGTTAACGGTGCCATGGTCCTTTTCTCGACCAACTTTAACCCTAGCAGTGTCTGAAGCAGTTCGACGTATGTTGAAGGAGGCGTTTCAAATACTCGTTTTGGCTTGCCCTCTAGGATTCTGTGTTGGGCGGGGTGTGGCCTTTGTTGTTGCTGTTGTTGCGGCTGTTGTTGTTGTTGTTGTGGAAAAGGGATGGTAACACTAGCGACCTGTTGATGCTGAGCATACTGACTTCGTCCTCTGCCCCGGCCCCTGCCACCAAACACGACACTAGAATCACTTTGTCATCTACCACCGAATGCTTTTTTGGTACCTCCTGCGGGGGCAGACTCACCTGCGTGGAATCTTCCAACCTTAATACCGTCTTCGATCATCTCACCCATAAGAATCAAATCTGAAAAACTGCTCAACGAAATATTAAACAATTTTTCGTAATATATCCTCATAAATGTCCCAATGAACATACTATTCATTTCTCTTTCAGCCAACGGAGGATGTACTCTTGCTGCCATATCGCGCCATCTCTGTGCAAACTCTTTAAAGCTTTCCCCGTTCTTTTGCGACAAGCCTTGCAATTGAACTCGGTTTGGTGCGAGATCACTGTTATATTTATAATGCAGGACGAAAGCATCCGCCAATTGCTTCCAGGTTTTGATTTGAGCAGGCTCCAACCCCATGTACCATTCAAGTGACGGTCCTGACAAGCTGTCTTGAAAGAAATGCATAAGCATCCTTTCGTCATCCGAATACACGGACATCCTTCTGTAATAAGCGCGGACATGCACCTTAGGGCAAGTGTCCCCCTTATATTTGTCGAAAGTGGGAGCTTTGAATTTCAGCGGTACCCTCAGCCCAGGCACCAAGCCCATAGTAGTCATGTCTAATCCGGTAGAATTCTGATTAGCCATACCCTTCACCTGTTCTTCAAGCATTTTGATCCTCTAAGTATTGTCAACGGGTCCCTCAAATCCCATGCCTCTTCCCGAAAAGGCGTCCTCTTGATAGTTTTCGCCCCAGTTCACATTTCCATTTTCGTATCCGTCGTAACCAGTATTGCGACCAAACCCTTGCTGGTTAGTCATGGGACCTCGTCCCCCATTACCATAACCTTGGTTGACCCCAACATGCCCGAAACCAGTGTTGACAGGAATCAATCTAGCACCATTTCCACCATAACCCTGGTTAGCGTTACCAAAACCGTCGTAGCCGAAACCCTGAGTGTTGAAGCCGAACTTTCTGCCCTGATTGCCGTACTCCAACCCCTGGTCATTATAGCCAAACCCATTGTTACCAAAGACATTACCGCCATTGTAGTTACCACCGCCCAGATTGGCGTCTCCAAATCCAACATTGTTAACAACAGTCTCATTTCCATTCCCTGCGTTAGCATTGCCAGCGCCAGCGTCATTGTTTACAACCACCACAGGTGGGGTCACCACGGGAGGAACCACAGGCGTAGGGGGGCCATCCTTTGGAATAGTCTCAATATGCACGGAGTTGTGGTCATTGTTGCCATTCCCATTAGCCCGCGTCAGCAGCGGATGCACCAAAGTCTGAAGATTCTCCTGGCCTTTAGCAATACTCTTCATGGCCTGCATGAACAGGTTCAACTTCTCGCGAATTTCCTGCATCTCCACTTGGACTTGATCCATGATTCTCTTGTAGTGGTTTCGGGTTGAATAGCGGTGAACTCTTTGTTCGTCAATCCTGAAAACCTGAAGATGCAGGAAATAAGATACAGATTCAAGAATACCGGTCGTGCAATATGAATGCATATGCAAAAGTGTAAATATGCTACAGGTTTTATATTCCCTCCGATTCTAGTTTCGGAGAGAAGGCCATCACGACAATGGAGTCCCTATCAAGCAAGCAAGCAATCAGAAAATCCTCATATATAAACACATGCCAAGAGGCTGAGTACAAGAGTACAACTGAATACACTGAAGAGACCTCGGCCAACAAGCCTGGCGATGGTCCAAATACAAGTACAAATAACAAAGGCAAGGCAAAGATAAATCAGGCCAAATGGCGTGCTCTGACATCTTCCAACATCCTCATCGTCTCCGAGTGCCCTAGTCGGGAGATCAGCTCCTGTATCAGTAAAGCATGCCGCTCGGTAGTGGATCTCAGCTTTTTGGCATCGTCCTGGTAAGCTCCTTCGCCAGAACTCTCGTCAAATCTGTACCTCTTGGAACCGGCCTTCTCTTCATAACCTTTCGGCTTCTCGTCAATTTCACTTACTCTGAACTCAGCAGTGCTCCTAAGTGATGTCTCTTCAGCAATCTTTGCTTCTTGGGCCCTAATCTGTGCCTCTAGCGTGGCAATCTGCAGCTTCAGTTCATCTTCCCGCTCCTTCCGCTTGGTAAGCATGGTATTCCACAAGGCTTCCCATTTGCTGAGACGGGAATAAACTTTGCTTAGAAGTTCCTTCTTGGAAGCAAGCACCTTGCTAACACCGTTCAAGGCTATCCCCACTTTTTCTTTCTTGTTGGTCTCTTCTGTCAGCTCCGATCCCAACCTGTTAATCAATTCAGTCTGTTCCTTCACAGTGAAGGTGGCTTCATTTTTCTCCCGACGTAACTGGAAGATCTCCTTCTCTAACTCATCATTGACTTTCTTCAATTCTTCGTTTTCAGCCAACAATTTGTTATACTTCTCACTTTCTTCTGAAGCAGGTATCTCAATCATGGGAAGATACAGAGGTTCCACAGCTGGATAAGGCATCAAAGAAGTACTAGCTCTCTCGCGGACCCAAGCCAAATAGGGATCATAAGCTCTTCTGTTGCTCTTACCGAGCAAAGCTTTCCCTCTCCTATGGATGTTAGCCCATGCATGTCTCAATCTGATCAAAACAACCGCGTCTAATAAGCCTGTGAGATACAGAGATTCCTGTATCTCCTTCTCAATAGGAGCGTCTCTCAAAGCGTAACCGAACTGCCGTACCAGCAATGAAGGGTTATAGTTGATACAACCTTTCCGTCCGATCAAGGGGGCATTTAGAAAGCCACTACAACTATATATAATATCAGTACCAAGCATACTCTGATCAAACCAAATGATATTCTCAGCAGACAGCCCCATCAACCGGGAAGACCAATCCAAAGTATCAACAGCATCAACAAAAGGTCCTGTCTTCGGAAGGTGCCCCTGGAACAACCTGTACAGGAGAGGAAGACAGCAGGAAACATTCTTGCCATGACGTTTCTCATTCTTGTAGTGAATAGAATGATAAACATTGCCCAAGAGAGTAGGAACTGGATTCTTCAAGGCAAGAATCAGGAAGGCGTCTGAGTCGACAAAATTTGGCACATTAGGAAACAAGACAGTCCCGTAGATGCAAACAGCTAGGATGGCACTAAAGGCAACCCAACATCCACTCTTCGCGCACTGTGTAACCTTCTCAACTAGGACAGACAGGTGAAAACCCTAGGCTCCATTCAGCTTGACCAAGCCTCCCGGGAACTCAGAAGCGTCTAAACTGACAATCTCAGCAAGTGTAGCCAACTCAGGCTCATCATCAACATGTATAAAGGGCATCTGGTCTAACACAGGAACCCCCAACATCGTAGAATACTCCTCCAAAGTGGGTGTTAGAATATAGTCAGGAAACAAGAAACATCTCAGTTGCGGCTCATAAAACTGCATCAAAGTATACACCCCAGTCGTCTCAAACACTGAAGGTCTGTACAACAAGCTAAGAAATCTCCCGTAGGATACTCTGAACTCAGCCCTCACTCTCTCATCTGCTAGAGCAACTAGACCCAGCAAGAAACTGATATCTGGCGAATGCAACCGGTAAGCAACTGTCTTCTTCAGGGACTCCATGTCTGGCTAGAAGATATACTAGAATCAGAGGGGAATGACCACCTGCAACATAAATACATGTTAATGAAATGCAATCATGAAAATGTACATGCATATGCAAACAAGGGACCAAGTGCAATGCTGATAGACTGGGCTGCTCTGTACTGAAGCCTGAGAACCATCCAATCTTCATCTCAAACCAAACCAACCACTCAAATGAACCTTGTAACCACATCTTACTAACAGAGATAAACCAAGTATTCTGAGGTCAAAGGTTTCCTGCAAACAGACCCACCTACCCCTCACAGGTATGTACCTAACTCGCAGACGAGGTACGGCATCCTATGCGGGTTCATCCCTTGAAGCGGCCTCACTTAGTTGAATCCCAATTGATAGGTCCCCAGAGTCGACAATCCTCGGGTCAGACAACTTGTCGAGCCCTAAGGGCCAGGAAAGAAGCATCAAAGAGAATCTCGTCCGAGCGTAAATTTCGCGGCTAGCTAGTGCGAGCTAAGCAAGCAGGCTAACCACTACTCTCTACTTCTAAGTCTATGTGTAACCTCAAGCCCAGGTCCGGCTTATCTCTCAACAGATCATCCTTTCCCACAACAGCAATAATAATATAAGGCTGATAATAAAAAGTGGAAAGTAAAGACAGAAAAGTAAATCTATACAACACCCCCGACGGGAAAACAAGCGCTAGGATTGACTCGCATAGGGGATATTCCTGTCCCCAGTAGAGTCTCCAGCTGTCGCTACTGCGAAAATCGGCGCCGGCTAAACAGAAGAGTCGCAACCGTGCGTTATTTATCCCAAAGGAGGGAAAGGAAACGCTCGAAGTAAACCTACCACAAAGACGGGAAAGGAATGGTCATCGCAACCAAATCCTAGATTCGGGAGTCGGTTACGCAAGGGGAAGGTATTAGCACCCCTCACGTCCATCGTACTCGACGGGATCCACGCTTGTTTTCTAGTACGGATTGTTATTCTATCTATTCTAAAGGTCAAGGGTTAAAAAGAAAAGAAAATGAATCGGCAAAGTATCGCACTTTATGCCTACGTATTCCCGTCTGGAACGAGAAATCAGAGTCAACGTAGTTCGCCTACCTAGGGGAAAGGAGGGAAGGTTGCTCGCTAGGATATCGCATCCTATGCCTACGTACTTTCATACTGCATGAAAGATCAGAGCAAACGTAGTTCGGGCTACAGAAGACACAAGTTTGTCTGAATGTTTTTTATCTCCTTATGAAAGGGTTTTTCCTGATTAAGAGTCCAAGCGGACAAACATGACACTTTGATGTTTGTTTTCAGCCTTTTATGCAAGAACTGTCTTTTACGATGTTTGCAATCTCTGACGCACTAGAGACTATGACTTGAGAGTGACTACGTCTTATGTCACCCTAAGGGTAACACACTAAGTAATCAGATTACCGAAGAGTGACCCTCCCGCAACCTTTTCTCAAATAGCTTAAGGCTCGTAGCATACGACATCGATTATCCTTATTACTGTGTTTTGAATTGTTCTGAGATAGAAGAGAAAGAAACTCTAAAAAAACCTAGGGCTTGAAAAGGGGAATCAAAACTACCCTAATGTTGTCATGCATGGATTACAACCTAATGTCTGTCATAATTCCCTCCTGCACAGAGGAAATCAGAGATCCTAGGGGATAAACGGAAAAGAAACAACATATATAATAAACAGTAAGCAGTCAAATGCATTAGATGCCGCAATAAAAGTGAGGCAAGGGAGTCCCACTCAACCTCGAACCTGGGAAAATAATAGGCAAAGTGAAACAACTTCACCTCAAACCTAAGGGCAATCTGAACAAGCCAACAAACAATACAGCAAAAGAAAGTAACCCAACACCAGCTCTGACAACACCAGCTCCTACAGTGACAGCTCTGACAGCTCCAGCTTCGATAGCTACAGTTGATTAACAGCAAAAGGTTGACAGTAACAACTTCAAGCAAGCTCCTAAGCTTCACTTTCCAATGATATTCAAGCTTCAGATAAGCTCTTATCTCCAATAATCTTCAGCTTTAGCAAGCACTGAACCCCAACAAACAGACAACTTCAATCAGCAACAAAACCATAATTTCACAGTTAACCAGCTTTGACAGGCACAAGCTTCATCTTCACCACTCCTCAATGCATTTCTCATCTTCAATAGGTCTTCAACTTCAATGCACACACTCATAGGAGAGAATCAATCAACAGATGAAGTTGGAATGTTAAGAGGCTTAATGATAACCCGGGGAAATCACTAAGATCTTATCATAGTAAGGGAGAGGTATCCTCAAGGTTCTACCCAATAAAAGAATGCTCTACATCTCTCCTAAGGAGAGATGGAACTTCTTTGGGGGACCTTGTGTCATAGGATGGAATAGAGGCACAAGAAGCTCTCTATGTTTGACAGAAGAAATCAGTCTACTCTAAAGCTCTCCCTATATCTACTATCTCCTAAGTCTTCAAAAGCCATTTTCAAGCAAGAGAAACTTCAAGCTCCAAGCATCAATATTTGTCTTCAATCTTCTTCCAAGTCTTCATGAGCTCCAACAAGCAAAGCTCAAGCCTCAAGCCCAATTGAAATGCCCAAAACCCAACAAACAAAGCAACATCCCAAGATGGAAACACACCAATATCAACCATATTGCAAAAATCAAATAAAATGGAAATACTCCTCATAAAAACCTAGATTAATTTCTAAGGGACCCTAACTATGTAACCTATACCCCATATAAACTCCAAGGCCTAAATCAAACTAAAAACCCCAAAACTATGTGTTGAAAGGCACCTATGTCAAGGTAAACCCTAATCCTAATCATCCTAAAGTTTAATGCTCAAAGCTAACTAAAATTAAATCAACAAAATGTGATAAAATTCCAGGGGGAACCTAATACTCTATTCTAACTATAGCAAAAAGAACCACATCAAAATGTGAAGTAAAATGGTCATACTAAATTCAGCAAGTTGGTATATCAACATAAAAGTGAAATAAAAGCAATTAAAAGTAAAAATAAACCAAAAAATGAAAAATGAACGAAATGATGATTTTTATTGTTTTAATATTTTCTTGATGTTTTATTGAGAATGGGGAAAAAATTCCCAACCAAAAATATTAATTTTCCAATTTATTATGAATTTTCAAAGAACCTAAAATAAATGTGTGAAATGAAATGAAAAATAAAAGAAAATGAAAAGGGAGCGTGTCAAATAGCAATCAAGACTAGTTCAAATCAACAACTGGGCCCAGAGGGGGTGTTAATATAAGCGCGTGCATTAGGCCCAAACATTATTTAGAAAATGTACTGAAAATCCCAGGAAAAAGGACAAACTCACGGTGTGAATAGCAAGCGAATGTAGTATAATTCTCAGTGGGCTTTGGAAGTGGGGTGTTGGTATCAATTTGAACTTAAGCCCAATGCTACAACTTAAGTTATGTTGTGCGTTTTGATCACTCAGAATTCCTTCACAAATGAAAGCAAATCATGGTCGTTGGATGACCTCTCCAGTCAAAGTCTTCTCACGATCCAAGGGTGAGAAAGTTGTCTTCAACCTTTGAATTGTTCAGGAGGGAAAAAGCCATGGAAGCACAGAGCTCGTAACTTCATCTTCTCCAATTCGTGCTCCCTCAATTCTTCATCAAAAATCAAAACTAAACACCCTAATTCACTTGATTTTCCACAAGGAATTCAACCATGGTAATCAAAATCACTGAAACATCTTCCTCCTCAAAACACGATTGAATCATCAGAAATTGATCAAGAACCAAATCTCACCAAACATAAAATTGGATAGCCTAATCTCATCACCATGTTTCACTGAGTATTTCTAACTATCAAACTAATATTCTATCATCAAGAACACCAAGATATGAGCAAGAACAGAATTTATGTCATTCAACTAATTGTCTTTAAATCAACCCTAATGCTACCAGAAAGCTCCCTATGATCATCTACATTGGATCTAACCACCTAAAACCTAATGATCATGCACATACCAAGCTGTGGATTGGAATTTACATACCTGAAAAATTCGTGTGAACAGAGTAGCCAAACCTTCAAATCAGCCTTCAATAAGTTCCAAATTCCTTCACTAACACATAACCAAGCTTCTGTATGCAAAAGGATGAATTGAAATGGTTTGAATCTTGTAATCCGATTCTGAGTTGCAGGTTGAGAATTCCAAGTGCAATCTCATAGTTCTTCAATGCTCTTGCTATGGATTATATATGAAATCATCCACCAATGCTAGAGCAAGCTTCTGAGATCAAAAGAATGGATTGAAAGTGGTTGAAACTGTGTAACAGAATTTGGTTTTGCAAATGGAAGTTGAAATTGCAATCCTTCAAATCTCTCTCAATTCTCACCAACTCAAGCTCTGAATCACTTCATATGTATATATATAATGTGGATGAAGGCTCTAGAAAGTTCTGGATTGATCCTATGAGAAATTCACCATCTCATGTCATGAAATATCATGTCATGCTATGTTCACACCAACTCATGATAGCAGCTTGTATTCACCTCATTTTGAGTCCAATTTCTCTCCAAATGAGATTTAGGAAGTGTTTGGATTGGATGTAGCCTTGGTTATGCCTTGAAGATTGGTTTTGCAATTGTTACTTATGATGCAAGTAACCAATTTACAAAGCAAGTCATAAAAATATCCCTCAATTCAAAAATGTGGCAATGTCAATGTTCTCAAAATGCATTTTACAATCAAATTGGTATGTCATATGGCTTGGTTTGGATTTTTAGATCAAAAACCCCAATTTTCATTCTTGGTTCATTTAACATTTACCCTTATTTTAGGCCATTTTTATGACTTTGTGAAGCAAGCCATTCCACTCTCTCATGACCTCTTATCTAGCCTAAAAACATCATTTTGAACACATCTCATGTTGAACATTGTTCCATTTGAGGAGTGGAAGATGGAGATTTTGACCTATGTTGAAAAATGACTTGTAATTCAACTTTCCCAAAATACCCCTGGATTTCCAAGACCATAACTTGAGTTCCACAAATCCTCTTGAGGACTTCTAGTACTCAAGTTAAAGCTAAGATCAATATCTACAACTCTTATGATGGCCAAGAATCCATTTGAAAATTTCTTCATGGGCAAACGTTGCTTGGAAGTCAAGTGACTTTCACAGATAAATTTCAGTGTCCTCTAGGGACCCAAAACTTGCAAGAACCATAACTTGAGTTCTATAAATCTTCTTGAAGACTTCTAGTGCTCAAATTAAATCTATTGAGAACTCTACAAGTTTCATGTTGACCAAGAATCCATTTGAAACTTGCATTTTGACTTATCTGGCTTGGAAGTTAGACCTAAATCAGGGGATTTTACACTAAAACCCTAATTTGGTAACTCCTCTTCTTCTTGATTCCTTTTGATTTCTCCTTGGCACAACACCACACTTATATCCACATATCAATTCATGAATCCCACATCCTTCCATTAAGCCTTGATGTTCTTCAATCACTCAGTTGACCTAGGGTTGACCCAGATGAAACCCTAGTTGACTGCAGTTCAACTCTGGCTCTTGTACTTGTATCAATGACTTGTCTCATCTTCACAATGACCCTCTAAGTCTTCCATGATCTTTGTGCACATTCCATACCCTCATTCATGGCTCATACTCCCATTGATGACCCTCAATACCTCAAATTAGGAGAGAAATCAATTGGTTGACCCTCAAACTTCTCAAAGCTTCAACTCATTTCTTGATTACCTGGATGGTCTTGAGCTTGAATAAACCCCTGATGTGCCTCTTTTTGATAAGAATGGCACTTGATCCCTTGTTAGATGACTTGTCATGCTATTCTATGCAAATGATTAGACTATGTACATGGTTGACTATGCAAATGATAATGTAATTGAAACATAAACCAGGTGAAATAGGTTGAGCAAATTTTCGGGTGCAACAGATCCGATCTAGTACGTCTTTAAAAAGCAAGCGCTTTCGGGCAGGATTGCCAGATGGCAAATGGTGTTGACGAAATATGACATTCAGTAAGTTTCCCAGAAGGCCATCAAGGGAAGCGTATTGTCTGAATACCTGGCCGAACAGCCGATCAAGGATTATCAGCCGATGAAATTTGAATTCCCTGATGAGGATATCTTGTTTCTCAAGGCAAAAGATTGTGATGAACCGTTGGCCGACGAGGGTCCAGATAGGAAATCTCAATGGAAATTTATATTTGACGGGGCGGTTAATTCTTACGGAAGTGGCATTGGGGCAATCATCACGACTCCCCATGGATCCCACATCCCGTTCACTGCTAGACTGACGTTTCCGGTCACCAATAATGAAGTAGAGTATGAAGCATGCATCATGGGTCTAGAAGAAGCAATTGATTTGAGAATCAAGAACCTAGATGTATATGGTGACTCGACACTTGTGATCAACCAGATTAAAGGGGAGTGGGAGACTCGTCAATCGAATTTGGTGCCGTACATGAATTATGCTAGAAGGCTGCTTCCGTTCTTTGATCGAGTGTAACTCCATCATGTGCCCAGAGCTGAGAATCAGATGGCTGATGCCCTAGCCACGTTGGCTTCGATGTATAAAGTCAATTTTTGGAATGAAGCTCCAAGAATTGTCCTTTCTCCTCTTGATAGACCTGCATTCGTCTTTGCGATCGAGGAGGCCTCCGATGGAAAACCATGGTTCCATGACATCCAGACCTTCCTTATGACTAAGGAGTATCCGGCGGGAGCGTCAACCCAGGATAAGAAGACTCTGAGGAGGCTGTCTGGAAATTTTTATCTCAATCCTAATGGAGTTCTGTATAAAAGAAACCACGATCTCGTGCTACTCAGATGTGTAGATGAGAAAGAAGCGAGTATGCTCATGGAAGAAGTCCATGAAGGCACATTTGGTACGCACGCCGGCGAGCATGCCATGACAAGAAAGATCCTGAGAGTAGGATATTACTGGCTGACGATGGAATCAGATTGCTTTAAATTCGCGAAAAGATGTCATAAATGCCAAATTTATGCTGATAAGATTCATGTACCGCCGTGCCCGTTGAATGTCATGTCTTCCCCGTGGCCGTTCTCCATGTGGGGCATTGACATGATAGGCAATATCGAGTCCACTGCATCTAACGGTCATCGCTTCATTCTAGTGGGTGGAGGCAGCCTCGTATGCTAACATGACCAAGCAGGTGGTGGCTAAATTCATAAAGAGGGACATCATCTGTTGTTACGGAATTCCCGAGCAGATCATTACTGATAATGGTTCGAATCTGAATAACAAGATGATGAAGGAGCTGTGCCAGAGTTTCAAGGTTGAACACCACAACTCGTCTCCTTACCGGCCGAAGATGAATGGCGCCGTTGAAGCGGCCAATAAAAACATTAAGAAGATTGTGCAGAAGATAGTTGTGACCTATAAAGACTGGCACGAGATGTTGCCATTTGCATTGCACGGTTATCGTACAACGGTATGTACGTCAACCAGGGCAACTCCTTTCTCTCTGGTGTACGGTATGGAAGTTGTCCTACCGTTAGAAGTTGAGATTCCTTCTTTACGAGTTTTGGTTAATGTGAAACTCGATGAGGCAGAATGGATTAAGAACCGACTAAACCAACTAAGCCTGATGGACAAGAAGAGGTTAGCATCGATTGCATATGGTCGTCTATACCAGAGCCGAATGAAGAAAGCCTACGACAAGAGAGTGCGTCCTAGAAGCTTTCAAACGGGTGATCTCGTCCTGAAGAAGATTCTTCCTCCACACTCCGATCACCGGGGCAAGTGGACTCCTAATTACGAAGGTCCATACATCGTCAGCAAGGTCTTCTCGGGAGAGGCCTTGTTGTTATCCACAATGGATGGCGAAGATTTTGCATCCTTGGTGAACGCGGACACAGTTAAAAAATACTTTGCTTAAAGAATGACCCGCTGGAAAGAAAAAGAATATCCAGGCAAAAATGGGGCATCCCGGCGAACCATAAAAAAGGAAAAAAGTTCGGGCAAAAATTAGGGATATAAATGGAAAAATGTGCACCCGGAAGGGAGACTTTGGCAAAAAAGGGTATCCCGGTGAGTCGGAAACCCGAAAGGGAGATTCAGGAAAAAGTTAGGGATTTGAAAAAGCAAATGACTGCGTTCCGCGTGTGGACTTTCATTGTTTAGTGGTTTGGAAGACCTGAGGGTCGTTTATCTGAATCAATCTCTTCCGAAGCTGAAGCGTCGGAGAAGTATCGAAGTCGAGTGGGTCATAGAGGGATCAACTCATGGTGTTCGTCTACGCCGCATTGCCGACATTTGTGTATATACTGATGTATATTTACGTTTTATATTTGCGTCGCTTCCTCATTCCAGGAGCTTGCATCCGTTGTAAAACATTTTCACCCATTCAGGGGTTCTTCATCAATAAAATATATATTATTCAGCAATTCTGTTTGTTTGTCTAGCATCTATCTGTTTTGTTTGCGAAAAAGAACGCCGATGTTTTTGATAAAATGCGCATACATAAACTTACTAGCGTAGGCCACTGATTGTTGAAACGAGGAATTACTTGAACATTGTCACAAGATGATAACCTTGATAGGTCCCTTTGAGAAGGGTATCTTGTCTGTTTGTTTGTGTTGTTGCAGGAATAGCATATTCCAGGCAGTACGCCGCGTGTTTCCCAAGCAGGATGATTCCTTCTTCCCCAGCAAGTTCAGTAGCATCTCCCCACGGAGTGTGAACATAGGACCAAGAGCATTGATATGTATCCCCCAGGCAGAGAAGATTCTCCCCAATCAGATGTATCCTGAGGGATCACCATTTCCCCAGTTGAGCCATACACTGAAGTGTGCGTTCATTCCCTAGCACTGGGTCAAAGTGCAGTTTTCGTATAAGACTACCCGTAAGCATGCAGCACTCAATAGTTCAAGACTGAAGTCTCTGGCGGAATTGAAATTCCCCACAGAGTCGTACTCTCCCCAGCAAGCAGGATGATTCCTTCTTCCCCAGCCAAGCTGGCAAATCCCCAAGAGAGCCGAGTCCTTGGAAGCCGTTCAGGACATGATTGGTTTTCCCCAGTAGCGTGTTGATTAGCTGATACTGTTTCCCCCCATCGGAGTCGTTATCTCCAGGAAGGTTTTAGCCGCGAAGGCCGTGCAGTTTATTTCTGCGATTGACATTGTTTCCCTCAGCAGATTGTGGTTTCAATACTCGGTTGAGCAGGTCCAGGTTCTCGTAGAACTTTATTCCCCTGCAGCAATCAACTGAAGTTCGTTTCCCCAGGCGGAGTCCAATTGAGATTGGCGTGACTCCTTCTCCTCGGCAGGATGAGTCCTTCCTCCACCAGATAGGTTCCTTCTCCTTGACATGATTGCATAGCATTTACCCTAAAATGCGTAGCATTTCCACCGTGTGGAGCATTACGCAATTGTCAAAGCATATGCATATGAAACATGAGCTAGGTTGTTACCGTTCTTGTTTTGTAGGTGTTCCTCCATATAATGGTTTGCTCAAGATGATTCTTGAATTCCCCATCGAAGTTATTGCTTAAGATGAGCCTTACAAATCCCCGGTGAAGTCGCCAGAGTGGGTTACTCAAGTTGATGCTTAGAGTCCCCGGCAGAGTGTTTGCTCAGGATGACTCCTGAAATCTCCAACAGAGTTATTGGTTCAGGATGATTCTTGAAGTCTCCAGCGGAGTTATTTGTCCAACATGATTCTTGAAGTCCTCAGCAGAGTTGATTCACTCATAATGATTTCTGGATCCCCGAAGCAGAGTTACTTGATAGTTCTCCAGAATCCCCAGTGGAGATGTGTCATCCCCAGCAGGTTTCTAACAGCGAAGTTGAAACTTCCCTTGAAGACTTGATGATTGAAGTCCGGCAGCGGTGCCGAAACCCCAGACTTACTGATGAAGTCTAATTGCAAGCTCAAAGCAGTTTGCCTAGCCGACGCAGGGTGCCTGATGGCAAAAGAATGTCTATCCTTATTGGTCCATGATGGATTAAGGATCCCATTTTAAAACTTACTGACGAAGTCCAACTGTGAAGTCAACGCAGTTCTCTCAGCTGATGCGGAGTGCTTGATGGCAGAAGTTTGGATATCCCCAAGTGGTTCATGATTGACCGAGAATCCTATTCCCGACTTACCAACGAAGTCTGGCTGACGCCCGAGATGTTCTTTGAATGCCCGATGGCATAATTAACTTGATTGTCAAAAAGTCCTAATGACCTGATGAGTCCCGAGGAATCCTTCTGCCGCAGTTTCGCAGAATGCCTGACGACAATATCAGCTATGTATCGCCTGTTACCGAGTGACCAGTGATCCCTTGATGACTTAAGGACGAAGATCTATAGCAAAATCAGATAATTATCCTGAAGGAGATTAGACCTTTCACCGCTTACCGTGTGATCAATTCCGCAGCAGAGTTGTCGTGCAAATGTCATGCTCAGTTTTTGAAGATGTTCCTACCAATCAGGGTACCGTTTACCCGTACGGGCGGCAAATCACCAGTTACCGTGCAACCGGTGATCCCTTGATAATTTGAGGACGCAATGATATCAGATAAATCAGAGAATCATCCTGATGGAGATTCAGATCAGTATTTCTCATGCTAGTTGCCGTGCAGCTATTATTTCAGTTTCCGAATATTTGTCCCCATCAGAGTACCGTGTACTTGTGCAGTTGGCAAATTTCCGGTTTTATTGGTATTCAACCGTCTTTCACCTTGATTGTTTGAGAGCCATTCGCTTCTCACCCAGTCAGGTCGAAGCCGTTTGAATAGGGGCAGCTGTTGCACCCCAAAATTTGCCCAACATTTCTTCACCTAGCTTATGCTTCATTTCATTCACATTAGCATTATCATTTGCATTTCATTGACATGTATGCAGGAGATCAAGAGGTATGATTACCAATTAAGAGCTATACAAGACTATGAAGCTAGCTAAGAAGATTATTCAAGTGTTAAAGGGTTGATATCCTTGTCAGAGAAGTTAAAAGATCCTCAGAAAGAGTGGTTGAAGCCAAGTGTGTAGGTCTCCTAACTTGAGAGTTGTGGGAAGCCATCAGATGACTCTGAGGTCATGGAGATGGACTTGAGGTCTTGAGAGAGCTCATGAGAAGTGTTAAAGATCACTTTGAGGCCTAGACAGGTCATTGTGCAAGAATAAGAAGCCTCAACCATGATTGGTGCAATTAGGGTTTGACTGGGTCAACTCTAAAGTCAACTGATGATTTGGAGAAGGTTGAGACTTAATCCAAGAGCCATGTGATCATTGATTGATGCATTAAGATGTTATAAGGATGATTCCAAGGTTAACTCATCATGATTTAAGAGTTTGAGAAGTTTCAAGCTAGGGTTTCTAGGACTTGACAGTGTAAAATCCCCTAGTTTGACCCCTGACTTCAAAGCAATTTAGCTCAAGATATGATGGTCATCTCATCTTGACCCCAACATTATTGTTGTAGAGCATGAGCTTAGCTTTAATTTGAGTACTAGAAGTCCTTGATAGGGTTTATAGAACTCAAGTTATGAGCCAGACAAGTTACAAGTCATCTGAGGCATGTGAATTTGGAGCTTGAAAGTTACCCAACTTGCATGACAATGTTTCCCTAGAAGGATGATTCCTATGAACTTTTGGTCAACATGAATGTTGTTCCTTATTCTCTTATCTTTCTAAAGAGTACTATAAGTCCATTATTAGATTTGTAGAACTCAAGTTATGTCTTTGACAAGTCAAGGGTATTTTGGGTATTTGGACATTACAGGTCATTTTGAATCATAAGTCAATTTCACCATCTTGCAAGCCTCAAATGGATTTTTGTTCAACATGAAAGTTGTTCAAAATGATGTTTTTTAGCTTGTCTAAGTATGAAGGGTCCATTGATATGGATTATATCAAGCATTGGTGGAAGAAAGTTCATATAAAAGCCATTTTAATGAATTAAGATGAGAAAATTCAAAACAATTGAGAATAACATGTTTTCAAGTCAAATTTGTAGTCATTTTGAATGAAATTGATGTTCTAAGGAGATTGGAATTATTACATTTTTTATTTGAAATGCTTAACATGGCCATTTGGAAGGTTGCTTCACAAATAAGAAACACATCTCACACACTCCATATGTTGAAATCAAAGGAAGGAAACCACATCACTACATTCCACAAGGCTTAAGTGAATGATTGGGACTGAGTTTGGAGATGAACAAGGCTTGAAGGTGGATATCAACATTGAAAATTTGGAAGAGAGGTGAACATCCAAAACTCATGAATGCGCCTGGTTTGGGCCTCTAATCCATTGAAACAGAATATAAATAGGATTTAGAACAGAATTGGTAGGTTCTGGTGATCATTTTCATGGAGAAGCCATTGGAGAGAAGTGAAGAAGCAAGCTTGGAATTGAAATTTCATTTTTGAGAATCAAGAGTTTTCAACCAGAATTGAGCATCAAGAAGCATTCACCATTGATCACTGAAGATTTCTAGACGATTTGGAAGAGAATTGAGGCTTGAATCCATTGCAATCCAAGTTCAAAGCCAGGTTTTAACTTCTTGAAATCACTCTCTGATTATGTGTTTTCAATGAACTAGAAGCATGTAGTTAGGTTCTATTCATGATCTAGATGGATTTTGGATAGTTAATTTCAACTTTAGAGACAATTTAGGGTTAATTTCATTTTCGGTTGAGATGGTTATCTCAAGATTCATGCGTTTTTAGAGTGAATGAATGGTATGGTTGAGTTCCTGGTGGAATTCTGGTCAAGTTTCATGTAGAGATCGTGGCCATTGGTGGCCTGTAGATGAACTTAGAGTTGTGCCAGGGTGGCCGGAGAAGCCACCGGCGATTGGCTTTGCGCGCGCAGACTTACAGGTTTGAAAGGTTGAAGATGAAGTCTGGGCCGTCCGTTCGTGTTGAGACCTTGACTTAGTCTATCCATCCTAGCGCTCTTGTTGCGCCACGTATCCCCACATCCAAACGCAACGTTTGGTTTATTGAACTTCAGACTTTGCTTGCTTCGCTGTGTAAACCAAGGAGGAACGAGTTCGATCCTCACGCGTGCCTCTTTTTCTTTCATTTTTTTGTGAACTGAAGTGAACATGAGGAATTCAGAGCGCATGGGCCTTGGCTTCAGTTGCTATCCTCACCCCCATTATGCTGGGCCCAAGCGAAACTAGTTGAAATTAGTTACTGATTGCACCCTCTGTTCATCTTTTCTTGTAATATTGTTTTATTATTTTTGTGCATTTCATGGTAGTTTGAAAACAATTCATGAAAAATAGGAAAATAGGTTAATTAATTCCAAGTTTTTTTTCCCTGATTCATGATTGAATTTAGAATTTTATTGAATAAAAATATTAGGAAAACCATGCACTTTCAATTTTTGTGCATTTTTTACATTTTATTTGATAATAAAATTGCCATGGTTGATACCTCTGTTTGATGATTTTAGTGTGAGCACTTGGTGATGATTTTTGGCTTGATTTTTTGTGTGTGTTAAGCTTAAACATGTATGCTCCCATATTATGTTTCTCACATTTTTGTGATGAAATTAGGTGTGGGTTTTAGGTTGGAACTTTAGGTGCTTCCTTTTAGGGTTTAGGTTTAGTACCTTGTAGTGTAGAATTGATTTCTAGGTCTTATTCGAAGCTTTGATCTCTGGAATTAATATGGTAGAGTCTGTTAGAACACAGATTGGTTCTTAATAATATCTCTTTGTTTTGATGATAACTGTTAGGAAATTTATATTTAAGAATTATATACTCTAAAATTTGTTTGAGAGTTTTACTGCAGATTGAAATGAAATTAACTCTCTAGAAGCAAATCTGTTTTGAATACAAGAAGTTATCCTGACTCTGAAGTGCCAGATGCATCGTACAGAAGAATTTGATTGCTCTTTACAGAAGATCCTGAGCGTAGTCTCCAGAAGGATCTGAAGCAAGAAGCTCCAGAACATTCTGAGTCAGAAGCATCTGAAGATAGTCAGAAGCATCTGAAGCTGAAGCATCTGAAGCAAAGAAGAATATTTTTTGAAGAGTTTCTCAAAGCATAATTCTACAGAAGTTTCTGAAAGTACCAACGCTGCCAAGTACTGAAGTTCTGTGTCAAATATGCTCTGATGATCAACACGCTGAAAGCACACATGCTGCAGAAGACTCTGATACAGCAAAGTTCTGAATATCATTAGAAGACTCTGATCCATTCAGACTCTGATGAACTTGCTGAAAACTGAAGAAGTAATATTCAAGAATATATTCGTTGGAGTTATTCAACGTCTCTTTCCTCATTTGTGCTAGACACACTTACACAGACAAAAAGGATTTTTCTGTGTTATCTATTTCAAGGAAAGGTCACTTGATGTGAAGACAAAAAGGCTCAGACCTTTTTGGGACTCTCTTTTCAACGCTCAGCATCCTTGGATCAGCTGCCTATAAAAGGAGAACTTCACCACATTCTTCAGTTACACAATTTGCTGAAAAGAAATCATATTATTCTAAGCTCTCATTCTTTCATATTCTTCTTAGAATTTATTGTACTTAAACTTAAGAGAAAAATCACTGTTGTGATAAAAGCTTTATAGAAGCATTAATACTCTTGTATTTAATTTACATTGATTGTAAAGGCTTTTCCTTAAGAGGATTCAGTTGGAATCAGTAGCTCTTGAGAAGACTAAGAACAGTTGTTCTTAGGTGTTACTATTGTAATCAGTTTGATTTAATAGTGGATTAAGTCCTTGTTGAGAAAGGCAAATCACTCTAGGAAGGGTGGACTGGAGTAGTTGTTTAAACGAACCAGGATAAAAATAATTGTGTGATTATTTTTTAAGTCTTAATCTTTCATACTTATTCAACCCCCCTTCTAAGTATTATCTCACCTTCAGTTGGCATCAGAGCTCCGGTTCTGAGTGTGCTACCACTTAACAGTGTCAGTAAAGATCCAGAGAGAAATACTTTGATATATATTTATTTGTTACCATGGCTGATAATTCAATGTCCAATATTAACAATAAATATGAAGAGAGGGATAGGATCAACACCAAACCCCCAATGTTTGGTGGGGAGAAATTTGACTACTGGAAAGATAGAATTGAGAGTTTTTTCCTAGGATATGATGTTGATCTATGGGATCTAGTCATAGATGGATATGTACATCCCACAGATGGGAATGGCAAAAAGATTGACAGAAAATCTATGACAGATGCTCAGAAGAAAGATTTCAGAAATCACCACAAAGCCAGGACTATATTATTGAATGCAATTTCACATACTGAGTATGAGAAAATTACAAACAGGGAGACTGCTTTTGATATGTTTGAATCCCTAAAAATGACTCATGAGGGAAATTCTCAAGTTAAGGAGACAAAAGCTCTGGCTCTGATCCAGATGTATGAGGCCTTCAAAATGGAAGACTCTGAATCTGTTGAAGCCATGTTCTCCAGATTTCAGATACTCACTGCTGGGCTGAAAGTTCTGGACAAGGGATACTCTACATCAGATCATGTAAAGAAAATCATCAGAAGTCTGCCTACCAGATGGAGACCAATGGTGACTGCCTTAAAGATGGATAAAGATCTGAACAAGATCTCTCTCGAAGAACTCATCAGCTCACTGAGGAGCCATGAGATTGAGCTTGAGGAAGATGAACCTCAGAAGAAAGAAAAAGGTAAATTTGTTGCATTAAAATCTAACAAAACTACTAAAGCTTTGCAGGTCATTCAAGAAAGCTCTGAAGAATCTTCTTCTTCTGAAGAAGATGAGTTATCCATGCTGTCCAGAAGGATTAACAGACTCTGGAAGCACAAGGGAAAGAAGTTCAACAACTTCAGAAGATCTGATAATAGAAAGGAATCTTCTGGACACAGAAGATCTGCCAAAAAAGAAGTTGTGTGCTATGAGTGCAAAGAACCTGGGCACCACAAGAATGATTGCCCCAAACTTCAGAAAGAAAAACCCAAGAAGAAGTTTAACAAAAAGAAGAAGGTTCTGATGGCAACATGGGATGACTCAGATGAATGTGATTCATGTTCTGAATCAGAAGAAGAATGTGAAAATGTTGCACTGATGGCCAGCACAGAGGATCAAGAGGAAGGTACCTCAGGATATGAATCAGAATCTGAATCTGATGATGATGCACAAGAGGTAATGGCTAAACTTACCAAAGAAGAACTCATAAAAGTTTTAACAGAAGTTCTTAAAAGTTATAACAATATGAAACTCAAATACAAGAAGCTGAAAAGCAACCTTGAATCTGAGATTGATCTTCTGAAAACAGAACTTGTTGAGCAAAAAGAAATAAATCTGAAAATCAAAAATGACTTTGAAATAACTCAACAAGAATCTGAATCTGAGACTAAGTCATGTGAAAATATTTTAGAAAAATTTGACTCTAGCTTTCAGAGATTTCTTACTAAGAGCATAGACAGAAGCAAGATGGCTTCTATGATCTATGGTGTTAGTGGAAACAACAGAAGAGGTATTGGATATGAATCTTCATCTGGAAGCAATCCAAAACCTGTTGACAAACTTTTTATCAAGAAGACACCTCTGTATTCTCAATTTAAATTTGGTCACTTGAATGACATTAAACACACAAGCTCTGAGAAGAATACCTATGTGCTTAAACCTAAGGCAAGTCAGAATAAACATTATGTTGTAAAACAGAAGTTTAGACAAACCTACAAACCAACTAACCCCAAAGGACCCAAGAAGATCTGGGTACCTAAAAACAAAATAATTCCTGTTGCAGATGTTCTTAGCAGCAAGGTCAGGACACCAATCATGGTACCTGGACTCTGGATGCTCACGACACATGACAGGAGAAAAGTCTATGTTCCAAAGCCTAGAACTTATATTTGGAGGTGACGTGAAGTTTGGGGGGAACCAGAAGGGCAAGATCATTGGATCTGGCACTATTGGAAATGGTAAACTTCCCTCTATTACTAATGTTTTACTTGTTGAAGGGTTAAAGCATAACTTATTGTCCATAAGTCAATTAAGTGACAATGGTTATGATATTACCTTTAATCAAAAATGTTGTAAAGCTATTAGTCAGAAGGATGGCTCTATCCTATTTAGTGGTAAGAGGAAAAACAACATTTATAAAATAAATCTTTCAGAACTTAAAGTTCAAAATGTTAAATGTGTAACACCCCCTTCTATACCCCCAAATAAATGCATATAAACAATTAAGCACATACACAATATCAGAGTAAAAAGGTTTTATAATAAGGTATAAAAGAAGAATGCCACAATTTCACCAATAAAACACTTTAACATTTTTGCTCCATAAAATATGTAACGTTTTCGTAGTTTTAGAAATCACATTTCAACATTTAATTTAAGCGGAAGATAACATCATTTAATCAGTTCCCAAAATATTAATTCATATGCACATAAATTATCCAGATTAATACATCATGTCAGTTAGATTACACAATCACATCAACTGATACATCGCAATGTATCACAAAAGAATGACTATACTAGTCTAACTACCCGGTGTTACATATCAGAGCAGCAGACTCAAAAGAATGAAGAATACTTCACAAAAGAGACTCCAGCGTCCTAATCTGCAATGCCTCATAGAGCATTATAAAACAGCAGAAGGGTGAGAAATATAACCATAATAATCAAAGCATAAGATTATATATATATAGGTAATCATATAACACATATTCACATTTCTCACCACACTTCATTCTCTTAGTCATATATATTTACCATCCATGTATATATACAAATATGGATAATCACAAAGCATTCCCACATTATGCATACACTTACAATTTCCACAATCTCATCATTCACACATAAGCATCACTTCATGCATATGTCATATATCAATGTGACTCAACAACTCAATGTAACTCATGCAATGCGGTACCGACTCTCGTTATCTTTTTTTGGTTTTTACATTAAACCGGGTCCACACTTCTAGACCGATAACCCGTTATCTTTTTTCGGTTTTTACATTAAACCGGGTCCACACTTATAGACCGATAACCACAAAGGCCCGTCCTCTAAGCCTTCAAACCCACACTTCTAGGTTTGGGACAAGCCACTAGTTTCCACGAAACTAACAGACATTGCCTCTTGACTAAATGATGCATGTACAATCAACCACAACAAATGCACTTAAGACCGACATTTTAATCTCATGCATTTACATAATTCATCACTTCAAGAATTACACAATGATTGTACATACAACATATATCAAACATTTATCAATGTATTCATTTCACACATCATCATATTCAACAACAATGCACACATATCACATATGTTCCCATGCATTCACACCACAATCGCATACATATATGCACTCGCAATTCATTAGACGATACACATACATTTCTCATTGTATTCCCATGTATCTCTAATTATCACAACAATCAAGGTATTCTCATTATAATACCAATCATACAATTATAAGTTATGCACACATATTCAAAATGTTCTCATGCATACTCATTACATAATTGTACACAACAATCAAACATCCACAACTCATCAATTAATACACACATAATCATCATTATGTTCTCATGTATTTTAACCGATTACAATTAATCATTTATATCACAACTCTAGGATTCACGCCCGAAGGCTACCCACAGCACATGTTATCATAGTAGTTCACGTACTCATTCATAACATAGAAGTATTAACATATGCGAATCAACCAAACAATCACCATTTGGATAACACAGCAAAGAAAATATACTGTCACATTCGCCTTCATTCGCCTGGCGAACCCTCGCAGCGAACCTTCGCCTGGCCTTCGCCTGGCGAACTCCCTCAGCGAACACTCGCTAGGCTTCGCCTGGCGAGACTTCCCAGCGAGCCCAAGTCAGTAGCTACTGACTTCATTCGCCACCATTCGCTAGCACCTTCGCTGGGCGAACCTTCGCTAACAACCCTGCGCCTAGCGAACCCGCCAGCGAAGTCCACTGGGACTTAAATATAATTATTCGCCAACATTCGCTAGGCTTCGCCTGGCGAAGCTTCGCCTTCGCTCGCCTGGCGAGAGCCAGCGAACCTGCGCAGAACAGAACCCTATTCTGTTCCACCTCCACCATCCACCATCATCCAACTTCTCACACAACAAAATCAGTACAAACAGCATCAACACATGTTACCCGACTATTCTACGGCATTATTGCTCAGTTTCAACCGATTAAATCATCAATCTACCGATTATTCCAACTTTTGCCCTAAATAGAAAGTGATGAAAACTCTACCAAAACCCCAACCCAACATACATAACATCATACAATGATCAAATAGAAACATTTCTCACCCTTACCTCGATTAATCGGTGCTTTGATGTTGGTTCTTGATGATTTCCATTTTTCCTCTTCTTCTCTTCTCTTTCTCTCCTTTCTTCTTCTTTCCTCTTTCTTTCCAAAATGTTTTCTAACTTTCTTTTCTTTTCTTTCTCTCTTATATAATTCCTTTATTTTCCTTCCTTCCAACTTCCTTCTCAATTCTCTATTAATCCCAATTAATAAAATTAATTTCCAACATTAATAAAAATCCCACTAAATCAATTAATTACTATAATTAATTATTTAATGAAATTTGGGCTGTTACAAAATGCCTCTTGTCTGTTAATGAAGAGCAATGGGTCTGGCACAGAAGATTGGGCCATATTAATATGAGACGTATATCTCAGATTAATAAACTTAATCTTGTCAGAGGACTCCCTAATCTGAAGTTCAATTCAGATTCTCTTTGTGAAGCATGCCAGAAAGGGAAGTTTTCAAAAACATCTTTCAAGTCAAAAAATGTTGTTTCTACTTCTAAACCACTAGAACTACTTCATATTGATCTGTTTGGACCAGTGAAAAATGCATCCATCAGAGGCAAGAAGTATGGATTAGTCATTGTTGATGACTTTAGCAGATGGACATGGGTAAAGTTCTTAAAACACAAGGATGAGTCACATTCTGTGTTCTTTGACTTCTGCAAGCAAGTTCAGAATGAAAAGAATTTCAAAATTACAAAAGTCAGAAGTGATCATGGTGGTGAATTTGAAAATAAATATTTTGAAAAATATTTTTCTGAAAATGGCATTGCTCATGATTTTTCCTGTCCTAGAACTCCACAACAGAATGGGGTTGTAGAGAGGAAAAACAGAACTTTGCAAGAAATGGCCAGAACCATGATCAATGAGACAAATCTTACAAAACATTTTTGGGCAGAAGCAATCAGTACAGCCTGTTATATTCAGAACAGAGTGTCTGTTAGACCTCTTCTGAAGAAGACTCCTTATGAACTGTGGAAGAACAAAAAGCCCAACATTTCATATTTTCATCCCTTTGGATGTATTTGATATATGTTAAACACTAAGGAAAATCTGAGCAAGTTTGATTCCAAAGTACAGAAGTGTTTCATGCTTGGATATTCTGAATGCTCTAAAGGCTACAGAGTATACAACACTGAGACACAGATTGTGGAAGAATCCATTCATGTCAGATTTGATGATAAGCTTGGCTCTGAAAAGCCAAAGCAGGTTGATAACTCTGCAGATAGGGAAGTAGTCTTTATTGACTCTGAAGTTCCAGAAGCAGACAAAATTCAAGTGAAGGAACCAGAAGCAACTCCAGATGCTACTCCCTTAACTTCTCAGATGAATAATCTAAACATTTCTGAAGAGTCAACTATCAGAGGATCATCATCCAGAATTAAAGCTTCTCATCCAGAGGATGTCATTATTGGAAAGAAGGATGATCCCATCAGAATAAGATCCTTTCTAAGATCATCTGAAGCATCACTATTTGGACTAGTGTCAGAAATTGAACCATCTTCTATAGAAGAAGCTCTGCAAGATAATGATTGGATTATTGCCATGCCAGAAGAGCTAAATCAATTCAGCAGAAATGATGTATGAGATCTAGTTCAAAGACCTCAAGGATTCAATATAATTGGTACAAAATGGGTCTTCAGAAATAAGCTAAATGAGAAAGGAGAAGTTGAGAGGAATAAGGCAAGGCTGGTTGCTCAAGGGTACAGTCAGCAAGAAGGTATTTATTACACTGAGACATATGCTCCAGTGGCAAGGTTAGAATCTATACGCCTTCTTATTTCCTTTGCTGCACAAAATAACATCACTCTGTATCAGATGGATGTTAAAAGTGCCTTTCTTAATGGTATTATAGAAGAAGTTTATGTCCACCAACCTCCTGGTTTTGAAAATGAAAAATTTCCAGATCATGTTTTCAAATTAAAGAAATCTATATATGGATTAAAACAAGCTCCCAGAGCTTGGTATGAGAAAATGAGTAATTTTCTTCTGGAGAAGAATTTCACCAGAGGCAAAGTGGATACAACACTGTTTTGTAAAACAATTAAGAAAGATCTTCTAATTTGCCAAATTTATGTAGATGATATTATTTTTGGATCAACAAATATTATGCTTGGAAAGGAGTTTACTACATGTATGCAGGCAGAATTTGAAATGAGCATGATGGGAGAACTCAGATTCTTTCTAGGAATCCAAGTTAATCAAACTCCAGAGTGCACCTACATACATCAGACAAAGTATGTTAAAGAACTTCTGAAGAAATTCAACATGTCTGACAGCAAGCTGGCAAAGACTCCAATGCATCCTACTAGCTCACTTGGCAAAGAAGAGGTAAGTAAGAAAGTAGACCAGAAGCTCTACAGAGGTATGGTTGGCTCTCTTCTTTATCTTACTGCTTCTAGACCTGACATATTGTTCAGTGTTTTTCTGTGTGCTAGATTCCAATCAGATCCTAGAGAATCACACTTGACAGCTGTCAAGAGGATTCTAAGGTATCTGAAAGGTACTTCTAATGTGGGTTTGTGTTACAGAAAATCTGATGATTTCAAATTAGTTGGATTCTGTGATGCTGACTACGCTGGAGACAGAGTGGAAAGAAAAAGTACTTCTGGAAGTTGTCAATTTCTAGGAAGAAATTTAATCTCCTGGTACAGCAAGAAGCAACCCACAATTGCACTTTCAACCATAGAGGCTGAATACATTACTGCTGCTGGATGTAGCACGCAGATGCTCTGGATGAAGAGTCAACTAGAAGATTATCAAATTTTTGAGAGTAACATTTCTATCTTTTGTGATAATACTTCTGCTATATGTTTGTCCAAGAATCCCATTTTACATTCTAAGGCAAAACACATAGAAATTAAGCATCATTTCATCAGAGACTATGTTCAGAAGGGAATCATAAATTTAGCCTTTGTTGATACAGATCATCAATGGGCAGATATTTTTACAAAACCCCTTGTTGAAGATAGATTCAATTTTATTCTGAAAAATATTGGTTTGGATTTTTGTCCAGAATGATATTTATCAGAAGCAAATTGTTACAGATGCAAAAATGCTTAAATACTCTAAAGTATTTATTCTGTTTATTTATTCTATTCTGATCAATAATTCGTATGTGAAACTCTGAACTAACCATCTTTAGAAGATCTGAACGTTGGCTAATGTTTCATTTCTTAAGAGAATTCAGAACAGCATGCAAGTAAACACGTGTCACACAAAATCTGAAGAGGTGGCGTGTACATAACTGAAGAGACGTTTGAGGTGAAGTTTGAATAGTAAGAATCTTGGTTTTCCCCCCAATTTGTCAGAAGCATTTATTGTTTTGAAATGATTTTTATTCTCTTCATTTAATGCTTGTCCAAACGTGCATTTTTCTGACTGTTGATGTGCCTAAGTGTTTAGTATAAATACTTGTCTTGTATTCACTTTCAAACTTTTCACTCTCCCAGAATTTACATGCGTTTTCATCTCCTATTTTCTCTGCATAAAAACCCAAAACCTAAGTGTTTGAAAAAGCATTCTTCAATGGCGTCTTCATCATCAACAACTGCTCAGTTCCAATCTACTATGCCTGCTGTGACTTCATAAAACTTGGGTGTTGCTCCATATTCTCCTCCCAAAAGAACACTTCTAACGCCTGTTGACAAACTAGAAGTTCTGTGTGAATCTATGGTTGAGTTTGATTCTCTGGCAGATAATGGGTTTGAGTTTCGTTCCATTATTAGAGCTCAAGGATGGGTTAAGTACTTTGATAGGCTGTTTGGACCAGTTTACCCTCTCCTTGTGAAAGAATTTTGGATTCATGCATCAGTTTATCCCAAGTTCATCTTATCTTCTGTGCTGGGAAAAGAGATTATCATCACAGAGGATCTGATAAGAAGACTGATAGGTTATGAAGAAACAGATGGTGTTTCTCACTTGCCAGCTGGGCGTGTGGACATGGAAGAGGTTTATGAGGAAGTTATGACTGCTGGTCAAGCTTCTAACAGATTCAAAGATCTGAAGCCTGATTACAAGATTTGGGCCAAGATCTTCATGGGATGCATCCACCACAGGAAATCAACCAATTCTCCTGACTATGTCAATAATGAACAGATTTATTTCATGTATTGCCTTAGTCAGAGCACCAAGGTAGATCTTCCATACATTCTATTTATGCATCTGTGGAATCATATCAATGCATCTAGAGAATCTGTGAAAGAGAAAGGCCAGAAGATCAGGACTTGGATCCCCTTTGGAAGGTTGATCTCATATCTTCTCACTGAAAATGGTTTAGTGACTGCTCTGTACGCTGCTGGAGTTACAGAGGAATTAGAGTTTATTATGGGAAAACCTCTGAACGCTAAAAGTCTTCTGAGACTCAAAATTGTTGATGAACTCACTACTGCTCCAAAGAGGCTGAATATGTCTGAATTGAATAAGAGGGTTCCTGTAGCTGACTTTCCTATATTCTTTGCTGAAGAACCCAGACATATAGTGCTTATGTATATAGAAGAATGCAAGAAGGAAGGAATACCTGTTCCAGCTAATGTGTTTCAGCTTGTCAAACAACCACTACCAGATGCAGGAGAAGAAGAAGTACCACTTCAGAGGAAAAGGACTCAGCCTGCAGAAGAATCTGAACCTGTCCAGAAGAAGGTCAAGATTGCTGAGAAGCTCAAGAAGCTCTTGAAGAGAAAAGATTTTGAAGAAGCTGCCTCTATACCTGCCAAGAGGATTAAAGTAAAAGGTACTAAATCATCTGTAACTTCTGCAAATCTTGTTATTAATGATTCAAATATTAAGTCTGTTCCAAAACCACCTGTTACTCAAACCACTTCTGTTACTGCCCCCAGTTCTGTTTCACCTCAAAAACAAACAACTGCTTCTGTATCAAAACCATCTCAACCCAAAATACACATCAAACACTTTGTTCCACGACAACAACCATCAGATCCAAAACCATCAGATCATCAACCATCAGATCAACCACCATCAGAACAACAACCATCTGAAAAACAAAAATCTGATCAACAACAAACCTCTGAACATCCAGAAAAATAACCCAAAGAAGTTCAACCAGAAAAAGCCTCTGACATTCCACCATCAAATATTCCAACTTCTGAACCTATTGCACCTGTTACTTCTGAACCTACAAAAGTAACCTTTGCTCCTGTTTCATCAGAACCACCATCCAAACAATCTGACATTCCTTCAGAACCTACCAACACTTCTGAACCTCACATCCCTGAGACAGAAGTTCTTGATGTCACTCCACTAAAAACAGTGTTTCAAGTATCTTCTACCTCTTGTACACCTACAACATCCTCCAACTCATCTGAATCAGAAATCCACCCAGATTTTCTAATTTCTCCATCTGACAAATACCCTGAACCTGAACCTGAACCTACCATACCTTCTAAAACTCCCATTCCAGATCCTATGCCTCCACCTGCACCATCATCTGAGATTTTAATCCCCAATTCCAATCCAACATCATATGGTATATCTTGTGCCCAAGTTTCTTCTCTTTATCATAATCTATCTTATGGTTTCAAACTGAAAGATTTTTATGATAGAGTTGAACCTTCTGAACCCCTCAACCCTCTGAAACCAAAACTCAGACAGGCTCTTCCATCTATGATTCTTTCATATATTCAATCAATGAACAATGTAGGATCCTTAGCAACAATATCTGGAACCTCTGGTAAAGCTGTTGTTTCAGCTCTGCAACTTGCATCTGATAACACAGTTGCATCTGCTGAACCACCAACATCTGCCTTCATACCATACTCTAATGAACCCTTTGATGATGTTTGCCCATGCACAAGACCAAAACCTCATTTGCTTAATGCTTTGAACAAATCCTTACCTTAAAAACCAGAAATTCCTTTCATTCCATATTATCCCCTTCCTCTGATTTCCATCCAAAAATCTCTTTTACCACCAACTCCCAAACCTAAACATATGACTCTGGAAACCTTGCTTAAACTACAGCCCAGACTTAATATTGATCATTTATTTCAAACTTTTTTGCAAGAAATACAGAAGTTTTTAGGTACTGTTCAGAAGAAATGCTCTGAAACTATGGATGCAAATGAATCTGACATCATCTGGAAAGGATTCATCAATAGATTCAACACTGTAGCTTCAAATCTGAAGAACGTCTGTTCTGATGATGCAAAGCTCAGAGCTGAGAGGACTCTATTCTGGACTGTCAACAAAACTGAACCTCTGCTTCGTTTAGATGCTCCTCCACCTCCAACAGAATCTACTGCCAATACATTGACTATGACTCTGGTAGAACCCTCTTCATGATCTACAGAACCCATGGCAATTGACTCTGTTCAGGCTGCAGAACCTCCACCTTCTTCATCTGAGATAAAGACAGAACATCCAGACTTTGAAGACGAGATTGCTGCTCTGGAGGCTGGTCAGTCAGAGATAAAATCCTGGATGGCTAAGCAAGATAAGAAGTCTGAGGATATGACATAATGGATGTCAAAGCAAGATGAGAAGAATGAAACTATGACTAAGTGGATGTCTAAGCAAGAGCAATCCTCCTCTGAGATTACAGATCTATTGAAGATGCTTTTGTCCAAACATTCTTAGATTTTTTTTTCATTCTAATGTTTTTGCATCTGTTGTTTGCATCTGAACTTTATTGCTATGTCTTCTGATGCTTACCTATGTACTCTTGCTCTGTTATTTTGAATGAATCAGTTTTTCTCCATTGAATTATCTTAGTTATTGTTCCTTTTATTTGTCTTTTTTAAAAGTTTTTACTTTTTGCTTATGACAAAAAAGGGGGAGAAAATATAGATCTGAACTGTTTAATATAACTTCACCAGAATGAATCTTCAGACATATCTATTCTATCTAACATCTAACTTGACTATTTCAGAACACTTGATAAGAACACTCTATAAAAGAAACTCTGAGTCTCTCAGATCATTTGTCTTTTATCAAACTTTGAATCTTATATCTGCAAGACATTCTGACCCTAAATTGTTATAAGAAAAAACAAGATCTAACTCTGAAGATTACTCAAGACAAAAGGGAAGTTTCTATTCCTTTTTCATATTTAACTCAGGGGGGGATTCATCATCTCAGGGGGAGTTATAATTCTTTTTGTTCAATTAAATAAAATTTCTGATACTTTTTGTCATCATCAAAAAGGGGGAGATTGTTAGAACACAGATTGGTTCTTAATAATAACTCTTTGTTTTGATGATAACTGTTAGGAAATTTATATTTAAGAATTATATACTCTAAAATTTATTTGAGAGTTTTACTGCAGATTGAAATGAAATTAACTCTCTAGAAGCAAATCTGTTTTGAATACAAGAAGTTATCCTGACTCTGAAGCGCCAGATGCATCTTACCGAAGAATCTGATTGCTCTTTACAGAAGGTCCTGAGCGTAGTCTCAAGAAGGATCTGAAGCAAGAAGCACCAGAACATTCTGAGTCAAAAGCATCTGAAGATAGTCAGAAGCATCTGAAGTAAAGAAGAATATTGTTTGAAGAGTTTCTCAAAGCATAATTATACAGAAGTTTCTGAAAGTACCAACGCTGCCAAGTACTGAAGTTCTGTGTCAAATATGCTCTGATGATCAACACGCTGAAAGCACACATGCTGCAGAAGACTCCGATACAGCAAAGTTCTGAATATCATTAGAAGACTCTGATCCATTCAGACTCTGATGAACTTGCTGAAAACTGAAGAAGTAATATTCAAGAATATATCCGTTGGAGTTATTCAACGTCTCTTTCCTCATTTGTGCTAGACACACTTACACAGACAAAAAGGATTTTTCTGTGTTATCTATTTTAAGGAAAGGTCACTTGATGTGAAGACAAAAAGGCTCAGACCTTTTTGGGACTCTCTTTTCAACGCTCAGCATCCTTGGATCAGCTGCCTATAAAAGGAGAACTTCACCACATTCTTCAGTTACACAATTTGATGAAAAGAAATCATATTATTCTAAGCTCTCATTCTTTCATATTCTTCTTAGAATTTATTGTACTTAAACTTAAGAGAAAAATCACTGTTGTGATAAAAGCTTTATAGAAGCATTAATACTCTTGTATTTAATTTACATTGATTGTAAAGGCTTTTCCTTAAGAGGATTCAGTTGGAATCAGTAGCTCTTGAGAAGACTAAGAACAGTTGTTCTTAGGTGTTACTATTGTAATCAGTTTGATTTAATAGTGGATTAAGTCCTTGTTGAGAAAGGAAAATCACTCTAGGAAGGGTGGACTGGAGTAGTTGTTTAAACGAACCATGATAAAAATAATTGTGTGATTATTATTTAAGTCTTAATCTTTCATACTTATTCAACCCCCCTTCTAAGTATTATCTCACCTTCAGAGTCATGATTGACCTAGGTTCCCATAGTTATTTTTTTAGGATTTTACAATTGGTTTTAGTATTTTAGTTAGGATTAACTTTAGTACTAGGTTTTAGGTGATCCTAACTTTCTAACTCAACTAGAATGACTTCTTTAGTTCCCTTAGATTAGGGTGTTGCTTCTCTTGATCTTGGATGATGATGGAGACATGTGTGGGCTGCTGTGGAATGCATGGTGGAGCTTGGGCTTGAATATTTATCTCCCTTTGGTGTAGTTGTTTAGGGATAAGGATTAAGGTTTTTAGGGAGATCTCTTAGAATAGATTCTTTTCCTTCATGAAACATGGAAGGTGTTGATCACTTCCATTCCTCCCTATGATGTAAGGTCCCAATGTGAAGGCCCCATCCCTCCTTTGGTAGGATGAGTGTCTCCTCACAAATTGGTAGAACCTTTTAGGGTTCCTGTCCTTGATGGTGGAGTGCTTAGAGGTGACATTTGGTCTTCACTTTGCTTCTCCCTATCCCCACCTTGCTCTTGTTAAGATAAGTCTTTCTCCCTTGCTAGAGGATGGAGTTCCTTGCTAAAAGACTGAAGATGCTAGAGGTTACCCTTCTCCTTTGTTTAAAGACTGCCTTTGGAGCTGAAGCTTGAAGATCAAGAAGAACAAGTTGACACTTGTGAAGAAGATCAAATTGAGATTGAAGAAAGAGCTGAAGCTTGAAAAAGAGGAAGAATAAGTTGATACTTGTGTTTGATGCATTGAAAGCTTGAAGAATCAAGTTAAGACTTGCTATTGTAGATGAAATCCTTAAGGAACAGTTACAGACTGTGGACTGAACTGCTGTCAGAAGATTGCTTTGTTGTGAAGCTGGGGAAGCTGTTGATTTGCTTTCTTTCCTGTCTGTTTGCTTTCTGTGCAACTGTATTGCTGTGACTTGTTTGATTTGCTTGATGCATTAGAATAAGTTCATGTTTAGACTGATTTAAGCTAGGAGCATGATTGCACTAGAGGTTGAGTTGCTCCCTCTGCTTGTATTTTTACTGTATGGCTTTGCTTGCGGGTATTCGGTAGAGCCCAGCTCCCTTGCCTATGTGGTTTGTGATTTGCTTGATGGCATTTTATTTCTTCTGTATTATTGCAGTTATTCATATCTGGCTTGAGGTTGGGATGAGCTTCTGGAGGCTGATGCCCCACACACCTTTCCTCCCTCACTTGCATTGCATGCATTTTATAGTCGTTTACTGTTTACTGTTTAAGCTAATGTTTTATCTGTTTCCGTACCCCTGTGGCATGATCCCCTAGGAATCTCACTTCCTTTGATAAGGAAATGATGATTAGAACTTTAGGTTGAAACCTATGTATGACAACTTCTAGGAGATCCCTGTTTCAAACTTCAACCATAGGATGAATCCTTGGCATGACAACAGTAGGACTTGATAGTCTCCCCTTAGTTGAGCCTGTTCTCTCTTCTCATCTCAAACAACAGTAAAAAACGTAATAAAGGCAAGTTAGTATAAGCGCGTTACGAGCCTTAAGCTACTTGGGTAATGATAATTGAGCGGCCTCCTCTCAATCGTCTAGAATGTTTAGTATACGTTCTTTGGACGATATACGACACATTCGTTCCCAGGTCATAGTCTCTAGTGTTGTACAAACTACAGATAGACTAAAAAAACAGTTCTTCCATAAAAGACAGAAAAAAAACTTCAAACCTTTTTGCCCCATGGGCCCATAATTCAGAGGAAGCTTTTCTGAAGAAAAGAGTGTCGTTAACTCCCAGTTCTACCACACACGGTAACGCCAAAGTCTCCAAGGGTCGAGCTGCGTACATCCAACTGCTGGAACTGTTTGTTAACCCTACTCGAAAAAACAGATGAATCTAATTTCCCGTAATCCGTATTATCCCGAACTACGTAAGCTCTGATCTCTCATACCTGTTGAGAGTACGTAGGCACAATACTGACATATTGGCGAGCCACCTTCCCCATAACCCGTAGTCAGTCGAACTACGTTGACTCTGATTTCTCATTCTCTGATGAGAATACGTAGGCATAAAGCACGACGCTATGCCGAGTCATTTTCTTTTCTTTTCAGACCAGCCTTGATAGGTAGACAAATAAAACCAACCCGTCAGATAAACACAACAAGCGTGCATCCCATCGAGTACGATGGATGTGAGGGGTGCTAATACCTTCCCCTTGCGTAACCGACTCCCGAACCCAGACAATGGTTGCGATGACCTTGTCTTATACCTTTTCGTCAGGTTTTTCCGATCGTTTCCTTTCCCGTTCTGAGGGATAAAATAACGAAAGGTGGCGACTCTTCTGTTTTGCCGGCACCTTATTTTCGCGGTAGTGACAGTAGGTATGACTTTCTCTCCGTCACCCTTTTGGTGGGGGTTTGTCATCTTATTGATGTCATATTGTGTAATAGTGTTTGTCCTATCATCCTTTTTGTGGTAGTAGCCAGTGTGAGTTTCGCTCTGTCATCCTTTTGTTGAAGGGTTTGTCTTCTTGTTGATGTCAGATTGTGCGATAGTGTTTGTCCTATCATCCTTTTGGTGGTAGTGGTCGGTGTGAGTTTCGCTCCGTCATCCTTTTGGTGGTGGGTTTGTCATCTTAATGATGTCAGATTGTGCAATAGTGTTTGCCTATCATCCATTGGTGGTAGTGGCTGGTGTGAGTTTTGCTCCGTCATCCTTTTGGTGGTGGGTCTGTCATCTTAATTGATGTCGGATTGTGCGATAGTGTTTGTCCTATCATCCTTTTGGTGGTAGTGGCCGGTGTGAGTTTCGCTACGCCATCCTTTTGGTGGTGGGTCTGTCATCTTAATTGATGTCAGATTGTGCAATAATGTTTGTCCTATCATCCTTTTGGTGGTGGTGGCCGGTGTGAGTTTCGCTCCGTCATCCTTTTAGTGGTGGGTCATTCATCTTAATTGATGTTAGATTGTGCGATAGTGTTTGTCCTATCATCCTTTTAGTGGTAGTGATCGGTGTTAGTTTCGCTCCGTTATCCTTTTGGTGGGGGTCTGTCATCTTGTGGATGTCAGATTGTGCGATAGTGTTTGTCCTATCATCCTTTTGGTTGTAGTGGCCGGTGTGAGTTTCGCTCCATCATCATTTTGGTTGGGGGTCTGTCATCTTATTTATGTCAGATTGTGCAATAGTGTTTGTCCTATCATCCATTGGTGGTAGTGGCCGGTGAGAATTTTGCTTCGTCATCCTTTTGGGGGTGGGTCTGTCATTTTAATTGATGTCAGATTGTGCGATAATGTTTGTCGTATCATCCTTTTGGTGGTAGTGGCCGGTGTGAGTTTCGCTCCGTTATTCTTTTGGTGGTGGGTCTGCCATCTTAATTGATGTCAGATTGTGTGATGGTGTTTGTCCTATCATCCTTTTGGTGGTGGTGGCCAGTGTGAGTTTCACTCCGTCATCCTTTTGGTGGTTGGTCTGTCATCTTAATTGATGTCAGATTGTGCGATAGTATTTGTCTTGTCATCCTTTTAGTGGTAGTGGCCGGTGTGAGTTTCGCTCCGTCATCCTTTTGGTGGTGGGTCTGTCATCTTAATTGATGTCAGATTGTGCTATAATGTTTGTCTTATCATCATTTTGGTGGTAGTGGTCGGTGTGAGTTTCGCTCCGTCATCCTTTTGGTGGGGGTCTGTCATCTTATTGATGTAAGGTTGTGCGATAGTGTTTGTCCTATCATCCTTTTGGTGGTGGTGGCCGGTGTGAGTTTCGCTTCGTCATCCTTTTGGTGGTGGGTCTGTCATCTTAATTGATGTCAGATTGTGTGATAGTGTTTATCCTATCATCCATTTAGTGGTAGTGGCCGGTGTGAGTTTCGCTGCGTCATCCTCTTGGTGGTGGGTTTGTCATCTTAATTAATGTCAGATTGTGCGATAGTGTTTGTCCTATCATCCTTTTGGTGGTAATGGCCGGTGTGAGTTTCGCTCCGTCATCCTTTTGGTGGTGGGTCTGTCATCTTAATTGATGTCAGATTGTGCGATAGTATTTGTCCTGTCATCCTTTTAGTGGTAGTGGCCGGTGTGAGTTTCGCTCCGTCATCCTTTTGGTGGTGGGTCTGTCATCTTAATTGATGTCAGATTGTGCTATAATGTTTGTCTTATCATCATTTTGGTGGTAGTGGCTGGTGTGAGTTTCGCTCCGTCATCCTTTTGGTGGGGGGTCTGTCATCTTATTGATGTAAGGTTGTGCGATAATGTTTGTCCTATCATCCTTTTGGTGGTGGTGGCCGGTGTGAGTTATGCTCCGTCATCCTTTTGGTGGTGGGTCTGTCATCTTAATTGATGTAAGATTCTGTGATAGTGTTTGTCCTATCACCCATTTAGTGGTAGTGGCTGGTGTGAGTTTCGCTGCGTCATCCTCTTGGTGGTGGGTTTGTCATCTTAATTGATGTCAGATTTTGCGATAGTGTTTGTCCTATCATCCTTTTGGTGGTAATGGCCGGTGTGAGTTTCGCTCCGTCATTCTTTTGATGGTGGGTCTGTCATCCTAATTGATGTCAGATTATGCAATAACGTTTGTCCTATCATGCTTTTGTTGGTAGTGGCCGGTGTGACTTTTGCTCCGTCATCGTTTTGGTGGTGGGTATGCCATCTTAATTGATGTCAGATTGTGCGATAGTATTTGTCCTGTCATCCTTTTAGTGGTAGTGGCTGGTGTGAGTTTCGCTCCATCATCCTTTTGGTGGTAGGTTTGTCACCTTATTGATGTCAGATTGTGCAATAGTATTTGCCTATCATCCATTGGTGGTAGTGGCTGGTGTGAGTTTTGCTATGTCATCCTTTTGGTGGTGGGTCTGTCATCTTAATTGATGTCAGATTGTGCGATAGTGTTTGTCATATCATCCTTTTGGTGGTTGTGGCCGGTGTGAGTTACGCTGCGTCATTCTTTTGATGGTGGGTCTGTCATCTTAGTTGATGTCTGATTATGCTATAATGTTTGTCCTATCATGCTTTTGGTTGTAGTGGCCGGTGTGAGTTTTGCTCCGTCATCCTTTTGGTGGTGGGTCTGTCATCTTAATTTATGTCAGATTGTGCGATAGTGTTTGTCCTGTCATCCTTTTAGTGGTAGTGGCCGGTGTGAGTTTCGCTCCGTCATCCTTTTAGTGGGGGTCTTTCATCTTGTTGATGTCAGATTGTGCGATAGTGTTTGTCTTATCATGCTTTTAGTTGTAGTGGTCGGTGTGACTTTCTCTCAGTCATCCTTTTGGTGGGAGTCTCTCATCTTATTGATGTCATATTGTGCGATAGTGTTTGTCCTATCATCCTTTTTGTGGTAGTAGCCATTTTGAGTTTCTCTCCACCATCCTTTTGTTGAAGGGTCTGTCATCTTAATTGATGTCAGATTGTGCGATAATGTTTGTCCTATCATCCTTTTGGTGGTGGCGTCCGGTGTGAGTTTCGCTCCGTCATCCTTTTAGTGGTGGGTCATTCATCTTAATTGATGTCAGATTGTGCGACAGTGTTTGTCCTATCATCCTTTTAGTGGTAGTGGTCGGTGTTAGTTTCGCTCCGTCATCCTTTTGGTGGGGGTCTGTCATCTTGTTGATGTCAGATTGTGCGATAGTGTTTGTCCTATCATCCTTTTGGTTGTAGTGGCCGGTGTGAGTTTTGCTCCATCATCCTCTTGGTTGGGGGTCTGTCATCTTATATATGTTAGATTGTGCAATAGTGTTTGTCCTATCATCCATTGGTGGTAGTGGCCGGTGTGAGTTTTGCTCTGTCATCCTTTTGGTGGTGGGTCTGTCATCTTAATTGATGTCAGATTGTGCGATAGTGTTTGTCCTATCATCCTTTTGGTGGTAGTGGCCGGTGTGAGTTTCGCTCCGTTATTCTTTTGGTGGTGGGTATGTCATCTTAATTGATGTCAGATTGTGCGATGGTGTTTGTCCTATCATCCTTTTGGTGGTGGTAGCCAGTGTGAGTTTCGCTCCGTCATCCTTTTGGTGGTTGGTCTGTCATCTTAATTGATGTCAGATTGTGCGATAGTACTTGTCTTGTCATCCTTTTAGTGGTAGTGGCCGGCCTGAGTTTCGCTCCGTCATCCTTTTGGTGGTGGGTCTGTCATCTTAATTGATGTCAGATTGTGCTATAATGTTTGTCTTATCATCATTTTGGTGGTAGTGGCTGGTGTGAGTTTCGCTCCGTCATCCTTTTTGTGGGGGGTCTGTCATCTTATTGATGTAAGGTTGTGCGATAATGTTTGTCCTATCATCCTTTTGGTGGTGGTGGCCGGTGTGAGTTATGCTCCGTCATCCTTTTGGTGGTGGGTCTGTCATCTTAATTGATGTAAGATTCTGTGATAGTGTTTGTCCTATCACCCATTTAGTGGTAGTGGCTGGTGTGAGTTTCGCTGCGTCATCCTCTTGGTGGTGGGTTTGTCATCTTAATTGATGTCAGATTGTGCGATAGTGTTTGTCCTATCATCCTTTTGGTGGTAATGGCCAGAGTGAGTTTCGCTCCGTCATTCTTTTGATGGTTGGTCTGTCATCCTAATTGATGTCAGATTATGCGATAACGTTTGTCCTATCATGCTTTTGATGGTAGTGGCCGGTGTGAGTTTTGCTCCGTCATCCTTTTGGTGGTGGGTCTGCCGTCTTAATTGATGTCAGATTGTGCGATAGTATTTGTCCTGTCATCCTTTTAGTGGTAGTGGCTGGTGTGAGTTTCGCTCCATCATCCTTTTGGTGGTAGGTTTGTCACCTTATTGATGTCAGATTGTGCAATAGTGTTTGCCTATCATCCATTGGTGGTAGTGGCTGGTGTGAGTTTTGCTATGTCATCCTTTTGGTGGTGGGTCTGTCATCTTAATTGATGTCAGATTGTGCGATAGTGTTTGTCATATCATCCTTTTGGTGGTTGTGGCCGGTGTGAGTTACGCTGCGTCATTCTTTTGATGGTGGGTCTGTCATCTTAGTTGATGTCTGATTATGCTATAATGTTTGTCCTATCATGCTTTTGGTTGTAGTGGCCGGTGTGAGTTTTGCTCCGTCATCCTTTTGGTGGTGGGTCTGTCATCTTAATTTATGTCAGATTGTGCGATAGTGTTTGTCCTGTCATCCTTTTAGTGGTAGTGGCCGGTGTGAGTTTCGCTCCGTCATCCTTTTAGTGGGGGTCTTTCATCTTGTTGATGTCAGATTGTGCGATAGTGTTTGTCTTATCATGCTTTTAGTTGTAGTGGTCGGTGTGACTTTCTCTCAGTCATCCTTTTGGTGGGAGTCTCTCATCTTATTGATGTCATATTGTGCGATAATGTTTGTCCTATCATCCTTTTTGTGGTAGTAGCCATTTTGAGTTTCTCTCCGCCATCCTTTTGTTGAAGGGTCTGTCATCTTAATTGATGTCAGATTGTGCGATAATGTTTGTCCTATCATCCTTTTGGTGGTGGTGTCCGGTGTGAGTTTCGCTCCGTCATCCTTTTAGTGGTGGGTCATTCATCTTAATTGATGTCAGATTGTGCGACAGTGTTTGTCCTATCATCCTTTTAGTGGTAGTGGTCGGTGTTAGTTTCGCTCCGTCATCCTTTTGGTGGGGGTCTGTCATCTTGTTGATGTCAGATTGTGCGATAGTGTTTGTCCTATCATCCTTTTGGTTGTAGTGGCCGGTGTGAGTTTCGCTCCATCATCCTCTTGGTTGGGGGTCTGTCATCTTATATATGTTAGATTGTGCAATAGTGTTTGTCCTATCATCCATTGGTGGTAGTGGCCGGTGTGAGTTTTGCTCTGTCATCCTTTTGGTGGTGGGTCTGTCATCTTAATTGATGTCAGATTGTGCGATAGTGTTTGTCCTATCATCCTTTTGGTGGTAGTGGCCGGTGTGAGTTTCGCTCCGTTATTCTTTTGGTGGTGGGTATGTCATCTTAATTGATGTCAGATTGTGTGATGGTGTTTGTCCTATCATCCTTTTGGTGGTGGTAGCCAGTGTGAGTTTCGCTCCGTCATCCTTTTCGTGGTTGGTCTGTCATCTTAATTGATGTCAGATTGTGCGATAGTACTTGTCCTGTCATCCTTTTAGTGGTAGTGGCCGGCCTGAGTTTCGCTCCGTCATCCTTTTGGTGGTGGGTTTGTCATCTTAATTGATGTCAGATTGTGCTATAATGTTTGTCTTATCATCATTTTGGTGTTAGTGGCCGGTGTGAATTTCGCTCCGTCATCCTTTTGGTGGGGGGTCTGTCATCTTATTGATGTAGGGTTGTGCGATAGTGTTTGTCCTATCATCCTTTTGGTGGTGGTGGCCGGTGTGAGTTTCGCTCCGTCATCCTTTTAGTGGTGGGTCTGTCATCTTAATTGATGTTAGATTGTGTGATAGTGTTTGTCCTATCATCCATTTAGTGGTAGTGGCCAGTGTGAGTTTCGCTGCGTCATCCTCTTGGTGGTGGGTTTGTCATCTTAATTGATGTCAGATTATGCGATAGTGTTTGTCCTATCATCCTTTTGGTGGTAATGGCCAGAGTGAGTTTCGCTCCGTCATTCTTTTGATGGTTGGTCTATTATCCTAATTGATGTCAGATTATGCGATAACGTTTGTCCTATCATGCTTTTGGTGGTAGTGGCCGGTGTGAGTTTTGCTCCGTCATCCTTTTGGTGGTGGGTCTGCCGTCTTAATTGATGTCAGATTGTGCGATAGTATTTGTCCTGTCATCCTTTTAGTGGTAGTGGCTGGTGTGAGTTTCGCTCCATCATCCTTTTGGTGGTAGGTTTGTCACCTTATTGATGTCAGATTGTGCAATAGTGTTTGCCTATCATCCATTGGTGGTAGTGGCTGGTGTGAGTTTTGCTATGTCATCCTTTTGGTGGTGGGTCTGTCATCTTAATTGATGTCAGATTGTGCGATAGTGTTTGTCATATCATCCTTTTGGTGGTTGTGGCCGGTGTGAGTTACGCTGCGTCATTCTTTTGATGGTGGGTCTGTCATCTTAGTTGATGTCTGATTATGCTATAATGTTTGTCCTATCATGCTTTTGGTTGTAGTGGCCGGTGTGAGTTTTGCTCCGTCATCCTTTTGGTGGTGGGTCTGTCATCTTAATTTATGTCAGATTGTGCGATAGTGTTTGTCCTGTCATCCTTTTAGTGGTAGTGGCCGGTGTGAGTTTCGCTCCGTCATCCTTTTAGTGGGGGTCTTTCATCTTGTTGATGTCAGATTGTGCGATAGTGTTTGTCTTATCATGCTTTTAGTTGTAGTGGTCGGTGTGACTTTCTCTCAGTCATCCTTTTGGTGGGAGTCTCTCATCTTATTGATGTCATATTGTGCGATAGTGTTTGTCCTATCATCCTTTTTGTGGTAGTAGCCATTTTGAGTTTCTCTCCGCCATCCTTTTGTTGAAGGGTCTGTCATCTTAATTGATGTCAGATTGTGCGATAATGTTTGTCCTATCATCCTTTTGGTGGTGGTGTCCGGTGTGAGTTTCGCTCCGTCATCCTTTTAGTGGTGGGTCATTCATCTTAATTGATGTCAGATTGTGCGACAGTGTTTGTCCTATCATCCTTTTAGTGGTAGTGGTCGGTGTTAGTTTCGCTCCGTCATCCTTTTGGTGGGGGTCTGTCATCTTGTTGATGTCAGATTGTACGATAGTGTTTGTCCTATCATCCTTTTGGTTGTAGTGGCCGGTGTGAGTTTCGCTCCATCATCCTCTTGGTTGGGGGTCTGTCATCTTATATATGTTAGATTGTGCAATAGTGTTTGTCCTATCATCCATTGGTGGTAGTGGCCGGTGTGAGTTTTGCTCTGTCATCCTTTTGGTGGTGGGTCTGTCATCTTAATTGATGTCAGATTGTGCGATAGTGTTTGTCCTATCATCCTTTTGGTGGTAGTGGCCGGTGTGAGTTTCGCTCCGTTATTCTTTTGGTGGTGGGTATGTCATCTTAATTGATGTCAGATTGTGTGATGGTGTTTGTCCTATCATCCTTTTGGTGGTGGTAGCCAGTGTGAGTTTCGCTCCGTCATCCTTTTGGTGGTTGGTCTGTCATCTTAATTGATGTCAGATTGTGCGATAGTACTTGTCCTGTCATCCTTTTAGTGGTAGTGGCCGGCCTGAGTTTCGCTCCGTCATCCTTTTGGTGGTGGGTTTGTCATCTTAATTGATGTCTGATTGTGCTATAATGTTTGTCTTATCATCATTTTGGTGTTAGTGGCCGGTGTGAATTTCGCTCCGTCATCCTTTTGGTGGGGGGTCTGTCATCTTATTGATGTAGGGTTGTGCGATAGTGTTTGTCCTATCATCCTTTTGGTGGTGGTGGCCGGTGTGAGTTTCGCTCCGTCATCCTTTTAGTGGTGGGTCTGTCATCTTAATTGATGTTAGATTGTGTGATAGTGTTTGTCCTATCATCCATTTAGTGGTAGTGGCCGGTGTGAGTTTCGCTGCGTCATCCTCTTGGTGGTGGGTTTGTCATCTTAATTGATGTCAGATTATGCGATAGTGTTTGTCCTATCATCCTTTTGGTGGTAATGGCCAGAGTGAGTTTCGCTCCGTCATTCTTTTGATGGTTGGTCTATTATCCTAATTGATGTCAGATTATGCGATAACGTTTGTCCTATCATGCTTTTGGTGGTAGTGGCCGGTGTGAGTTTTGCTCCGTCATCCTTTTGGTGGTGGGTCTGCCGTCTTAATTGATGTCAGATTGTGCGATAGTATTTGTCCTGTCATCCTTTTAGTGGTAGTGGCTGGTGTGAGTTTCGCTCCATCATCCTTTTGGTGGTAGGTTTGTCACCTTATTGATGTCAGATTGTGCAATAGTGTTTGCCTATCATCCATTGGTGGTAGTGGCTGGTGTGAGTTTTGCTATGTCATCCTTTTGGTGGTGGGTCTGTCATCTTAATTGATGTCAGATTGTGCGATAGTGTTTGTCATATCATCCTTTTGGTGGTTGTGGCCGGTGTGAGTTACGCTGCGTCATTCTTTTGATGGTGGGTCTGTCATCTTAGTTGATGTCTGATTATGCAATAATGTTTGTCCTATCATGCTTTTGGTTGTAGTGGCCGGTGTGAGTTTTGCTCCGTCATCCTTTTGGTGGTGGGTCTGTCATCTTAATTTATGTCAGATTGTGCGATAGTGTTTGTCCTGTCATCCTTTTAGTGGTAGTGGCCGGTGTGAGTTTCGCTCCGTCATCCTTTTAGTGGGGGTCTTTCATCTTGTTAATGTCAGATTGTGCGATAGTGTTTGTCTTATCATGCTTTTAGTTGTAGTGGTCGGTGTGACTTTCTCTCCGTCATCCTTTTGGTGGGAGTCTCTCATCTTATTGATGTCATATTGTGCGATAGTGTTTGTCCTATCATCCTTTTTGTGGTAGTAGCCATTTTGAGTTTCTCTCCGCCATCCTTTTGTTGAAGGGTCTGTCATCTTAATTGATGTCAGATTGTGCGATAATGTTTGTCCTATCATCCTTTTGGTGGTGGTGTCCGGTGTGAGATTCGCTCCGTCATCCTTTTAGTGGTGGGTCATTCATCTTAATTGATGTCAGATTGTGCGACAGTGTTTGTCCTATCATCCTTTTAGTGGTAGTGGTCGGTGTTAGTTTCGCTCCGTCATCCTTTTGGTGGGGGTCTGTCATCTTGTTGATGTCAGATTGTGCGATAGTGTTTGTCCTATCATCCTTTTGGTTGTAGTGGCCGGTGTGAGTTTCGCTCCATCATCCTCTTGGTTGGGGGTCTGTCATCTTATATATGTTAGATTGTGCAATAGTGTTTGTCCTATCATCCATTGGTGGTAGTGGCCGGTGTGAGTTTTGCTCTGTCATCCTTTTGGTGGTGGGTTTGTCATCTTAATTGATGTCAGATTGTGCGATAGTGTTTGTCCTATCATCCTTTTGGTGGTAGTGGCCGGTGTGAGTTTCGCTCCGTTATTCTTTTGGTGGTGGGTATGTCATCTTAATTGATGTCAGATTGTGTGATGGTGTTTGTCCTATCATCCTTTTGGCGGTGGTAGCCAGTGTGAGTTTCGCTCCGTCATCCTTTTGGTGGTTGGTCTGTCATCTTAATTGATGTCAGATTGTGCGATAGTACTTGTCCTATCATCCTTTTAGTGGTAGTGGCCGGCCTGAGTTTCGCTCCGTCATCCTTTTGGTGGTGGGTTTGTCATCTTAATTGATGTCAGATTGTGCTATAATGTTTGTCTTATCATCATTTTGGTGTTAGTGGCCGGTGTGAATTTCGCTCCGTCATCCTTTTGGTGGGGGGTCTGTCATCTTATTGATGTAGGGTTGTGCGATAGTGTTTGTCCTATCATCCTTTTGGTGGTGGTGGCCGGTGTGAGTTTCGCTCCGTCATCCTTTTAGTGGTGGGTTTGTCATCTTAATTGATGTTAGATTGTGTGATAGTGTTTGTCCTATCATCCATTTAGTGGTAGTGGCCGGTGTGAGTTTCGCTGCGTCATCCTCTTGGTGGTGGGTTTGTCATCTTAATTGATGTCAGATTATGCGATAGTGTTTGTCCTATCATCCTTTTGGTGGTAATGGCAAGAGTGAGTTTCGCTCCGTCATTCTTTTGATGGTTGGTCTATTATCCTAATTGATGTCAGATTATGCGATAACGTTTGTCCTATCATGCTTTTGGTGGTAGTGGCCGGTGTGAGTTTTGCTCCGTCATCCTTTTGGTGGTGGGTCTGCCGTCTTAATTGATGTCAGATTGTGCGATAGTATTTGTCCTGTCATCCTTTTAGTGGTAGTGGCTGGTGTGAGTTTCGCTCCATCATCCTTTTGGTGGTAGGTTTGTCACCTTATTGATGTCAGATTGTGCAATAGTGTTGCCTATCATCCATTGGTGGTAGTGGCTGGTGTGAGTTTTGCTATGTCATCCTTTTGGTGGTGGGTCTGTCATCTTAATTGATGTCAGATTGTGCGATAGTGTTTGTCATATCATCCTTTTGGTGGTTGTGGCCGGTGTGAGTTACGCTGCGTCATTCTTTTGATGGTGGGTCTGTCATCTTAGTTGATGTCTGATTATGCTATAATGTTTGTCCTATCATGCTTTTGGTTGTAGTGACCGGTGTGAGTTTTGCTCCGTCATCCTTTTGGTGGTGGGTCTGTCATCTTAATTTATGTCAGATTGTGCGATAGTGTTTGTCCTGTCATCCTTTTAGTGGTAGTGGCCGGTGTGAGTTTCGCTCCGTCATCCTTTTAGTGGGGGTCTTTCATCTTGTTGATGTCAGATTGTGCGATAGTGTTTGTCTTATCATGCTTTTAGTTGTAGTGGTCGGTGTGACTTTCTCTCCGTCATCCTTTTGGTGGGAGTCTCTCATCTTATTGATGTCATATTGTGCGATAGTGTTTGTCCTATCATCCTTTTTGTGGTAGTAGCCATTTTGAGTTTCTCTCCGCCATCCTTTTGTTGAAGGGTCTGTCATCTTAATTGATGTCAGATTGTGCGATAATGTTTGTCCTATCATCCTTTTGGTGGTGGTGTCCGGTGTGAGTTTCGCTCCGTCATCCTTTTAGTGGTGGGTCATTCATCTTAATTGATGTCAGATTGTGCGACAGTGTTTGTCCTATCATCCTTTTAGTGGTAGTGGTCGGTGTTAGTTTCGCTCCGTCATCCATTTGGTGGGGGTTTGTCATCTTGTTGATGTCAGATTGTGCGATAGTGTTTGTCCTATCATCCTTTTGGTTGTAGTGGCCGGTGTGAGTTGTGCTCCATCATCCTCTTGGTTGGGGGTCTGTCATCTTATATATGTTAGATTGTGCAATAGTGTTTGTCCTATCATCCATTGGTGGTAGTGGCCGATGTGAGTTTTGCTCTGTCATCCTTTTGGTGGTGGGTCTGTCATGTTAATTGATGTCAGATTGTGCGATAGTGTTTGTCCTATCATCCTTTTGGTGGTAGTGGCCAGTGTGAGTTTCGCTCCGTCATCCTTTTGGTGGTTGGTCTGTCATCTTAATTGATGTCAGATTGTGTGATGGTGTTTGTCCTATCATCCTTTTGGTGGTGGTAGCCAGTGTGAGTTTCGCTCCGTCATCCTTTTGGTGGTTGGTCTGTCATCTTAATTGATGTCAGATTGTGCGATAGTACTTGTCCTGTCATCCTTTTAGTAATAGTGGCCGGCCTGAGTTTCGCTCCGTCATCCTTTTGGTGGTGGGTTTGTCATCTTAATTGATGTCAGATTGTGCTATAATGTTTGTCTTATCATCATTTTGGTGTTAGTGGCCGGTGTGAATTTCGCTCCGTCATCCTTTTGGTGGGGGGTCTGTCATCTTATTGATGTAAGGTTGTGCGATAGTGTTTGTCCTATCATCCTTTTGGTGGTGGTGGCCGGTGTGAGTTTCGCTCCGTCATCCTTTTAGTGGTGGGTCTGTCATCTTAATTGATGTTAGATTGTGTGATAGTGTTTGTCCTATCATCCATTTAGTGGTAGTGGCCGGTGTGAGTTTCGCTGCGTCATCCTCTTGGTGGTGGGTTTGTCATCTTAATTGATGTCAGATTATGCGATAGTGTTTGTCCTATCATCCTTTTGGTGGTAATGGCCAGAGTGAGTTTCGCTCCGTCATTCTTTTGATGGTTGGTCTATTATCCTAATTGATGTCAGATTATGCGATAACGTTTGTCCTATCATGCTTTTGGTGGTAGTGGCCGGTGTGAGTTTTGCTCCGTCATCCTTTTGGTGGTGGGTCTGCTGTCTTAATTGATGTCAGATTGTGCGATAGTATTTGTCCTGTCATCCTTTTAGTGGTAGTGGCTGGTGTGAGTTTTGCTCCATCATCCTTTTGGTGGTAGGTTTGTCACCTTATTGATGTCAGATTGTGCAATAGTGTTTGCCTATCATCCATTGGTGGTAGTGGCTGGTGTGAGTTTTGCTATGTCATCCTTTTGGTGGTGGGTCTGTCATCTTAATTGATGTCAGATTGTGCGATAGTGTTTGTCATATCATCCTTTTGGTGGTTGTGGCCGGTGTGAGTTACGCTGCGTCATTCTTTTGATGGTGGGTCTGTCATCTTAGTTGATGTCTGATTATGCTATAATGTTTGTCCTATCATGCTTTTGGTTGTAGTGGCCGGTGTGAGTTTTGCTCCGTCATCCTTTTGGTGGTGGGTCTGTCATCTTAATTTATGTCAGATTGTGCGATAGTGTTTGTCCTATCATCCTTTTGGTGGTAGTGGCCGGTGTGAGTTTCGCTCCGTTATTCTTTTGGTGGTGGGTATGTCATCTTAATTGATGTCAGATTGTGTGATGGTGTTTGTCCTATCATCCTTTTGGTGGTGGTAGCCAGTGTGAGTTTCGCTCCGTCATCCTTTTGGTGGTTGGTCTGTCATCTTAATTGATGTCAGATTGTGCGATAGTACTTGTCCTGTCATCCTTTTAGTGGTAGTGGCCGGCTTGAGTTTCGCTCCGTCATCCTTTTGGTGGTGGGTTTGTCATCTTAATTGATGTCAGATTGTGCTATAATGTTTGTCTTATCATCATTTTGGTGTTAGTGGCCGGTGTGAATTTCGCTCCGTCATCCTTTTGGTGGGGGGTCTGTCATCTTATTGATGTAAGGTTGTGCGATAGTGTTTGTCCTATCATCCTTTTGGTGGTGGTGGCCGGTGTGAGTTTCGCTCCGTCATCCTTTTAGTGGTGGGTCTGTCATCTTAATTGATGTTAGATTGTGTGATAGTGTTTGTCCTATCATCCATTTAGTGGTAGTGGCCGGTGTGAGTTTCGCTGCGTCATCCTCTTGGTGGTGGGTTTGTCATCTTAATTGATGTCAGATTATGCGATAGTGTTTGTCCTATCATCCTTTTGGTGGTAATGGCCAGAGTGAGTTTCGCTCCGTCATTCTTTTGATGGTTGGTCTATTATCCTAATTGATGTCAGATTATGCGATAACGTTTGTCCTATCATGCTTTTGGTGGTAGTGGCCGGTGTGAGTTTTGCTCCGTCATCCTTTTGGTGGTGGGTCTGCTGTCTTAATTGATGTCAGATTGTGCGATAGTATTTGTCCTGTCATCCTTTTAGTGGTAGTGGCTGGTGTGAGTTTCCCTCCATCATCCTTTTGGTGGTAGGTTTGTCACCTTATTGATGTAAGATTGTGCAATAGTGTTTGCCTATCATCCATTGGTGGTAGTGGCTGGTGTGAGTTTTGCTATGTCATCCTTTTGGTGGTGGGTCTGTCATCTTAATTGATGTCAGATTGTGCGATAGTGTTTGTCATATCATCCTTTTGGTGGTTGTGGCCGGTGTGAGTTACGCTGCGTCATTCTTTTGATGGTGGGTCTGTCATCTTAGTTGATGTCTGATTATGCTATAATGTTTGTCCTATCATGCTTTTGGTTGTAGTGGCCGGTGTGAGTTTTGCTCCGTCATCCTTTTGGTGGTGGGTCTGTCATCTTAATTTATGTCAGATTGTGCGATAGTGTTTGTCCTATCATCCTTTTGGTGGTAGTGGCCGGTGTGAGTTTCGCTCCGTTATTCTTTTGGTGGTGGGTATGTCATCTTAATTGATGTCAGATTGTGTGATGGTGTTTGTCCTATCATCCTTTTGGTGGTGGTAGCCAGTGTGAGTTTCGCTCCGTCATCCTTTTGGTGGTTGGTCTGTCATCTTAATTGATGTCAGATTGTGCGATAGTACTTGTCCTGTCATCCTTTTAGTGGTAGTGGCCGGCCTGAGTTTCGCTCCGTCATCCTTTTGGTGGTGGGTTTGTCATCTTAATTGATGTCAGATTGTGCTATAATGTTTGTCTTATCATCATTTTGGTGTTAGTGGCCGGTGTGAATTTCGCTCCGTCATCCTTTTGGTGGGGGGTCTGTCATCTTATTGATGTAAGGTTGTGCGATAGTGTTTGTCCTATCATCCTTTTGGTGGTGGTGGCCGGTGTGAGTTTCGCTCCGTCATCCTTTTAGTGGTGGGTCTGTCATCTTAATTGATGTTAGATTGTGTGATAGTGTTTGTCCTATCATCCATTTAGTGGTAGTGGCCGGTGTGAGTTTCGCTGCGTCATCCTCTTGGTGGTGGGTTTGTCATCTTAATTGATGTCAGATTATGCGATAGTGTTTGTCCTATCATCCTTTTGGTGGTAATGGCCAGAGTGAGTTTCGCTCCGTCATTCTTTTGATGGTTGGTCTATTATCCTAATTGATGTCAGATTATGCGATAACGTTTGTCCTATCATGCTTTTGGTGGTAGTGGCCGGTGTGAGTTTTGCTCCGTCATCCTTTTGGTGGTGGGTCTGCCGTCTTAATTGATGTCAGATTGTGCGATAGTATTTGTCCTGTCATCCTTTTAGTGGTAGTGGCCGGTGTGAGTTTCACTCCGTCATCCTTTTGGTGGTAGGTTTGTCACCTTATTGATGTCAGATTGTGCAATAGTGTTTGCCTATCATCCATTGGTGGTAGTGGCTGGTGTGAGTTTTGCTACGTCATCCTTTTGGTGGTGGGTCTGTCATCTTAATTGATGTCAGATTGTGCGATAGTGTTTGTCATATCATCCTTTTGGTGGATGTGGCCGGTGTGAGTTACGCTGCGTCATTCTTTTGATGGTGGGTCTGTCATCTTAGTTGATGTCTGATTATGCGATAATGTTTGTCCTATCATGCTTTTGGTTGTAGTGGCCGGTGTGAGTTTTGCTCCGTCATCCTTTTGGTGGTGGGTCTGCCATCTTAATTTATGTCAGATTGTGCGATAGTGTTTGTCTTGTCATCCTTTTAGTGGTAGTGGCCGGTGTGAGTTTCGCTCCGTCATCCTTTTAGTGGGGTTTTGTCATCTTGTTGCTGTCAGATCGTGCGATAGTGCTTGTCTTATCATGCTTTTGGTTGTAGTGGTCGGTGTGACTTTCTCTCCGTCATCCTTTTGGTGGGAGTCTGTCATCTTATTGATGTCATATTGTGCGATAGTGTTTGTCCTATCATCCTTTTTGTGGAAGTAGCCAATTTGAGTTTCGCTCTGTCATCCTTTTGTTGAAGGGTTTGTCTTTTTGTTGATGTCAGATTGTGCGATAGTGTTTGTCCTATCATCCTTTTGGTGGTAGTGGTCGGTGTGAGTTTCACTCAGTCATCCTTTTGGTGGGGGGTCTGTCATCTTGTTGATGTCAGATTGTGCGATAGTGTTTGTCCTATCATCCTTTTGGTGGTAGTGGCCGGTGTGAGTTTCGCTCCATCATCCTCTTGGTGGTGGGTCTGTCATCTTAATTGATGTCAGATTGTGCGATAGTGTTTGTCCTATCATCCTTTTGGTGGTAGTGGCCGGTGTGAGTTTCGCTCCGTCATCCTCTTGGTGGGTGTCTGTCATCTTATTTATGTCATATTGTGCAATAGTGTTTGTCCTATCATCCATTGGTGGTAGTGGTCGGTGTGAGTTTTGCTCTGTCATCCTTTTGGTGGTGGGTCTGTCATCTTAATTGATATCAGATTGTGCGATAGTGTTTGTCCTATCATCCTTTTGGTGGTAGTGGCCCGTGTGAGTTTCGCTCCGTTATTCTTTTGGTGGTGGGTCTCTCATCTTAATTGATGTCAGATTGTGCGATAATGTTTGTCCTATCATCCTTTTGGTGGTGGTGGCCGGTATGAGTTTCGCTCCATCATCCTTTTGGTGGTGGGTCTTTCATCTTAATTGATGTCAGATTGTGCGATAGTATTTGTCCTATCATCCTTTTAGTGGTAGTGGCCGGTGTGAGTTTCGCTCCGTCATCCTTTTGGTAGTGCGTCTGTCATCTTAATTGATGTCAGATTGTGCTATATTGTTTGTCTTATCATCATTTTGGTGGTAGTGGCCGCTGTGTGTTTCGCTCCGTCATCCTTTTGGTGGTGGTTCTGTCATCTTATTGATGTCAGGTTGTGCGATAGTGTTTGTCCTATCATCCTTTTGGTGGTGGTGGCAGGTGTGAGTTTCACTCCGTCATCCTTTTGGTGGTGGGTCTGTCATCTTAATTGATGTCAGATTGTGTGATAGTGTTTGTCCTATCATCCATTTAGTGGTAGTGGCCGGTGTGAGTTTCGCTCCGTCATCCTCTTGGTGGTGGGTCTGTCATCTTAATTGATGTCAGATTGTGCAATAGTGTTTGTCCTATCATCCTTTTGGTGGTAGTGGCCGGTGTGAGTTTCGCTCCGTCATTCTTTTGATGGTGGGTCTGTCATCTTAATTGATTCCAGATTATGCGATAATGTTTGTCCATTCATGCTTTTGGTGGTAGTGGCCGGTGTGAGTTTTGCTCACTCATCCTTTTGGTGGTGTGTCTGCCATCTTAATTAATGTAAGATTGTGCGATAGTGTTTGTCCTGTCATCCTTTTAGTGGTAGTGGCCGGTGTGAGTTTCGCTCTGTCATCTTATTGCTGTCAGATTGTGCGATAGTGTTTGTCCTATCATGCTTTTGGTTGTAGTGGTCGGTGTGACTTTCTCTCCGTCATCCTTTTGGTGGGGGTCTGTCATCTTATTGATGTCACATTGTGCCATAGTGTTTGTCCTATCATCCTTTTTATGGTAGTAGCCAGTGTGAGTTTCGCTCTGTCATCCTTTTGTTGAAGGGATTGTCTTCTTGTTGATGTCTGATTTTGCGATAGTGTTTGTCCTATCATCCTTCTGGTGGTAGTGGCCGGTGTGAGTTTCGCTCCGCAATCCTCTAGGTGGTGGTTTTGTCACCTTATTGATGTCAGATTGTGCAATAGTGTTTGCCTATCATCCATTGGTGGTAGTGGCTGGTGTTTGTTTTGCTCCGTCATCCTTTTGGTGGTGGGTCTGTCATCTTAATTGATGTCAGATTGTGCGATAGTATTTGTCCTATCATCCTTTTGGTGGTTGTGGCCGGTGTGAGTTACTCTCTGTCATTCTTTTGATTGTGGGTCTGTCATCTTATTTGATGTTTCATTATGCGATAATGTTTGTCCTATCATGCTTTTGGTGGTAGTGGCCGGTGTGAGTTTTGCTCCGTCATCCTTTTGGTGGTGGGTCTGCCATCTTAATTGATGTCAGATTTTGCGATAGTGTTTTTCCTGTCATCCTTTTAGTGGTAGTGGTCGGTGTGACTTTCTCTCCGTCATCCTTTTAGTGGTGGGTCTGTCATCTTAATTGATGGTGGGTCTGTCATCTTATTTGATGTCAGATTATGGAATAGTGTGTGTTCTATCATCCTTTTGGTGGTGGTGTCTGGTGTGAGTTTCGCTCCGTCATCCTTTTGGTGGTGGGTCTGTCATCTTATTTGATGTCAGATTGTGCGATAGTATTTGTCCTGTCATCCTTTTAGTGGTAGTGGCCGGTGTGAGTTTCGCTCCGTCATTCTTTTGGTGGTGTGTCTGTCATCTTAATTGATGTCAGATTGTGCTATAATGTTTGTCTTATCATCATTTTGGTGGTAGTGGCCGGTGTGAGTTTCGCTCCGTCATCCTTTTGGTGGGGGGTCTGTCATCTTATTGATGTCAGGTTGTGTGATAGTGTTTATCCTATCATCCTTTTGGTGGTGGTGGCCGGTGTGAGTTTCGCTCCGTCATCCTTTTGGTGGTGGGTCTGTCATCTTAATTGATGTCAGATTGTGCGATAGTGTTTGTCCTATCATTGTTTTGGTTGTAGTGGCCGGTGTGAGTTTTGCTCCGTCATTCTTTTGATGGTGGGTCTGTCATCTTAATTGATTTCAGATTATGCGATAATGTTTGTCCTATCATGCTTTTGGTGGTAGTGTCCGTTGTGAGTTTTGCTCCGTCATCCTTTTGGTGGTGGGTCTGCCATCTTAATTCATGTCAGATTGTGCGATAGTGTTTATCCTGTCATCCTTTTAGTGGAGGGTTTGTCTTCTTGTTGATTTCAGATTGTGCGATAGTGTTTCTCCTATCATCCTTTTGGTGGTAGTGGCCGGTGTGAGTTTCTCTCCGTCATCCTTTTGGGGGTGGGTTTGTCACCTTATTGATGTCAGATTGTGCAATAGTGTTTTCCTATCATCCATTGGTGGTAGTGGTTGGTGTGAGTTTTGCTCCGTCATCCTTTTGGTGGTGGGTCTGTCATCTTAATTGATGTCGGATTGTGCGATAGTGTTTGTCCTATCATCCTTTTGGTGGTTGTGGCCGGTGTGAGTTTCGCTCCGTCATTCTTTTGATTGTGGGTTTGTCATCTTAATTGATGTTTGATTATGCGATAATGTTTGTCCTATCATGCTTTTGGTGGTAGTGGCCGGTGTGAGTTTTGCTCCGTCATCCTTTTGGTGGTGGGTCTGCCATCTTAATTGATGTCAGATTTTGCGATAGTGTTTTTCCTGTCAACCTTTTAGTGGTATTGGCCGGTGTGAGTTTCGCTCCGTCATCCTTTTAGTGGGGGTCTGTTATCTTGTTGCTGTCAGATTGTGCGATAGTGTTTGTCCTATCATGCTTTTGGTTGTAGTGGTTGGTGTGACTTTCTCTCCGTCATCCTTTTAGTGGTGGGTATGTCATCTTAATTGATGTCAGATTGTGCGATAATGTTTGTCTTGTCATCCTTTTGGTGGTGGTGGCCTGTGTGAGTTTTGCTCTGTTATTCTTTTGGTGGTGGGTCTGTCATCTTAATTGATGTCAGATTATGCGATAGTGTTTGTCCTATCATCCGTTTGGTGGTTGTGGCCAGTGTGAGTTTCGCTCCGTCATTCTTTTGATTGTGGGTCTGTCATCTTAATTGATGTTTGATTATGCGATAATGTTTGTCCTATCATGCTTTTGGTGGTAGTGGCCGGTGTGAGTTTTGCTCCGTCATCCTTTTGGTGGTGGGTCTGCCATCTTCATTGATATCAGATTTTGCGATAGTGTTTTTCCTGTCATCCTTTATGTGGTAGTGGCCGGTGTGAGTTTCGCTCCGTCATCCTTTTAGTGGGGGTCTATTATCTTGTTGCTGTCAGATTGTGCGATAGTGTTTGTCCTATCATGCTTTTGGTTGTAGTGGTCGGTGTGACTTTCTCTCTGTCATCCTTTTAGTGGTGGGTCTGTCATCTTAATTGATGTCAGATTGTGCGATAATTTTTGTCCTGTCATACTTTTGGTGGTGATGTCCTGTGTGAGTTTTGCTCTGTTATTCTTTTGGTGGTGGGTCTGTCATCTTAATTGTTGTCAGATTATGTGATAGTGTGTATCCTATCATCCTTTTGGTGGTGGTGGCTGGTGTGAGTTTCGCTTCGTCATCCTTTTGGTGCTGGGTCTGTCATCTTAATTGATGTTAGATTGTGCGATAATGTTTATCTTATCATCATTTTGGTGGTAGTGGCCGGTGTGAGTTTTGCTCCGTCATCCTTTTGGTGGGGGGTCTGTCATCTTATTGATGTCAGGTTGTGCGATAGTGTTTGTCCTATCATCCTTTTAGTGGTGGTGGCCGGTGTGAGTTTCGCTCCGTCATCCTTTTGGTGGTGGGTCTGTCATCTTAATTAATGTCAGATTGTGTGATATTGTTTGTCCTATCATCCATTTAGTGGTAGTGGCTGGTGTGAGTTTCGCTCCGTCATCCTCTTGGTGGTGGGTCTGTCAACTTAATTGATGTCAGATTGTGCGATAGTGTTTGTCCTATCATCCTTTTGGTGGTAGTGGCCGGTGTGAGTTTCGCTCCGTCATTCTTTTGATGGTGGGTCTGTATCTTAATTGATGTCAGATTATGCGATAATGTTTGTCCTATCATGCTTTTGGTGGTAGTGGGCGGTGTGAGTTTTGCTCCGTCATCCTTTTGGTGGTGGGTCTGCCATCTTAATTAATGTCAGATTGTGCGATAGTGCTTGTCCTGTCATCATTTTATTGGTAGTGGCCGGTGTGAGTTTCGCTCCGTCATCCTTTTGTGTGTGTGTGGGGGGGGGGGGGGTCTTTCATCTTGTTGCTGTCAGATTGTGCGATAGTGTTTGTCCTATTATGCTTTTGGTTGTAGTGGTCTGTGTGACTTTCTCTCTGTCATCCTTTTGGTGGGGGTCTGTCATCTTATTGATGTCATATTGTGCGATAGTGTTTGTCCTATCATCCTTTTTTGGTAGTAGCCAGTGTGAGTTTCGCTCTGTCATCCTTTTGTTGAAGGGTTTTTCTTCTTGGTGATGTCAGATTGTGCGATAGTGTTTCTCCTATCATCCTTTTGGTGGTAGTGGTCGGTGTGAGTTTCGCTCCTTCATCCTTTTGGTGGTGGGTTTGTCACCTTATTGATGTCAGATTGTGCAATAGTGTTTGCCTATCATCCAATGGTGGTAGTGGCTGGTGTGAGTTTTGCTCCGTCATCCTTTTGGTGGTGGGTCTGTAATCTTAATTGATGTCGGATTGTGCGATAGTGTTTGTCCTATCATCCTTTTGGTGGTAGTGGCCGGTGTGAGTTTCGCTACGCCATCCTTTTGGTGGTGGGTGTGTCATCTTAATTGATGTCAGATTGTACGATAATGTTTGTCCTATCATCCTTTTGGTGGTGGTGGCCGGTGTGAGTTTCGATCCGTCATACTTTTAGTGGTGGGTCTTTCATCTTAATTGATGTCAGATTTTGCGATAGTGTTTGTCCTATCATCCTTTTGGTGGTAGTGGCCGGTGTTAGTTTCGCTCTGTCATCCTTTTGGTGAGGGTCTGTCATCTTGTTGATGTCAGATTGTGCGATAGTGTTTGTCCTATCATCCTTTTGGTGGTAGTGGCCGGTGTCAGTTTCGCTCCGTCATCCTTTTGGTGGTGGGTTTGTCATCTTATTGATGTCAGATTGTGCATTAATGTTTGCCTATCATCAATTGGTGGTAGTGGCTGGTGTGAGTTTTGCTCCGTCATCCTTTTGGTGGTGGGTATGTCATCTTAATTGATGTCGGATTGTGTGATAGTGTTTGTCCTATCATCCTTTTGGTGGTAGTGGACGGTGTGAGTTTCGCTCCGCCATCCTTTTGGTAGTGGGTCTGTCATCTTAATTGATGTTAGATTGTGCGAAAGTGTTTCTCCTATCATCCTTTTGGTGGTAGTGGCCGGTGTGAGTTTCTCTCCCTTTTGGGGGTGGGTTTGTCACCTTATTGATGTCAGATTGTGCAATAGTGTTTGCCTATCATCCTTTGGTGGTAGTGGCTGGTGTGAGTTTTGCTCCGTCATCCTTTTGGTGGTGGGTCTTTCATCTTAATTGATGTCGGATTGTGCGATAGTGTTTGTCCTATCATCATTTTGGTGGCTGTGGCCGGTGTGAGTTTCGCTCCGTCATTCTTTTGATTGTGGGTCTGTCATCTTAATTGATGTTTGATTATGCGATAATGTTTGTCCTATCATGCTTTTGGTGGTAGTGGCCGGTGTGAGTTTTGCTCCGTCATCCTTTTGGTGGTGGGTCTGCCATCTTAATTGATGTCAGATTTTGCGATAGTGTTTTTCCTGTCAACCTTTTAGTAGTAGTGGCCGGTGTGAGTTTCGCTCCGTCATCCTTTTAGTGGGGGTCTGTTATCTTGTTGTTGTCAGATTCTGCGATAGTGTTTGTCCTATCATGCTTTTGGTTGTAGTGGTCGGTGTGACTTTCTCTCCGTCATCCTTTTTGTGGTTGGTCTGTCATCTTAATTGATGTCAGATTGTGCGATAATGTTTGTCTTGTCATCCTTTTGGTGGTGGTGACCTGTGTGAGTTTTGCTCTGTTATTCTTTTGGTGGTGGGTCTGTCATCTTAATTGATGTCAGATTGTGCGATAATGTTTGTCCTATCATGCTTTTGGTGGTAGTGGCCGGTGTGAGTTTCGCTCCGTCATCCTTTTGGTGGGGGGTCTGTCATCTTATTGATGTCAGGTTGTGCGATAGTGTTTGTCCTATCATCCTTTTGGTGGTGGTGGCCGGTGTGAGTTTTGCTCCGTCATCCTTTTGGTGGTGGGTCTGTCATCTTAATTGATTTCAAATTGTGTGATACTGTTTGTCCTATCATCCATTTAGTGGTAGTGGCCGGTGTGAGTTTCGCTCCGTCATCCTCTTGGTGGTGGGTCTGTCAACTTAATTGATGTCAGATTGTGCGATAGTGTTTGTCCTATCATCCTTTTGGTGGTAGTGGTCGGTGTGAGTTTCGCTCCGTCTTTCTTTTGATGGTGGGTCTGTCATCTTAATTGATGTCAGATTATGCGATAATGTTTGTCCTATCATGCTTTTGGTGGTAGTGGGCGGTGTGAGTTTTGCTCCGTATTCCTTTTGGTGGTGGGTCTGCCATCTTAATTAATGTCAAATTGTGCGATAATGTTTGTCCTGTCATCATTTTAGTGGTAGTGGCCGGTGTGAATTTCGCTCCGTCATCCTTTTGGGGGGGGGGGGTCTTTCATCTTGTTGCTGTCAGATTGTGCGATAGTGTTTCTCCTATTATGCTTTTGGTTGTAGTGGTCTGTGTGACTTTCTCTCTGTCATCCTTTTGGTGGGGGTCTGTCATCTTATTAATGTCATATTGTGCGATAGTCTTTGTCCTATCATCCTTTTTTGGTAGTAGCCAGTGTGAGTTTCGCTCTGTCATCCTTTTGTTGAAGGGTTTTTCTTCTTGTTGATGTCAGATTCTGCGATAGTGTTTCTCCTATCATCCTTTTGGTGGTAGTGGCCGGTGTGAGTTTCGCTCCTTCATCCTTTTGGTGGTGGGTTTGTCACCTTATTGATTTCAGATTGTGCAATAGTGTTTGCCTATCGTCCAATGGTGGCAGTGGCTGGTGTGAGTTTTGCTCCGTCATCCTTTTGGTGTTGGGTCTGTAATCTTAATTGATGTCGGATTGTGCGATAGTGTTTGTCCTATCATCCTTTTGGTGGTAGTGGACGGTGTGAGTTTCGCTCCGCCATCCTTTTGGTGGTGGGTCTGTCATCTTAATTGATGTCAGATTGTACGATAATGTTTGTCCTATCATCCTTTTGGTGGTGGTGGCCGGTGTGAGTTTCACTCCGTCATACTTTTAGTGGTGGGTCTTTCATCTTAATTGATGTCAGATTGTGCGATAGTGTTTGTCCTATCATCCTTTTAGTGGTAGTGGCCGGTGTTAGTTTCGCTCCGTCATCCTTTTGGCGGGGGTCTGTCATCTTGTTTATGTCAGATTGTGCGATAGTGTTTGTCCTATCATCCTTTTGGTGGTAGTGGCCGGTGTGAGTTTCACTCCGTCATCCTCTTGGTGGGGGTCTGTCATCTTGTTTATGTCAGATTGTGCAATAGTGTTTGTCCTATCATCCATTGGTGGTAGTGGTCGGTGTGAGTTTTGCTCCGTCATCCTTTTGGTGGTGGGTCTGTAAACTTAATTGATGTCTGCTTGTGCGATAGTGTTTGTCCTATCATCCTTTTGGTGGTAGTGGCCGGTGTGAGTTTCGCTCCGTCATTCTTTTGATGGTGGGTCTGTCATATTAATTGATGTTAGATTATGCGATAATGTTTGTCCTATCATGCTTTTGGTGGTAGTGGGCGGTGTGAGTTTTGCTCCGTCATCCTTTTGGTGGTGGGTCTGCCATCTTAATTAATGTCAGATTGTGCGATAGTGTTTGTCCTGTCATCATTTTAGTGGTAGTGGCCGGTGTGAGTTTTGCTCTGTCATCCTTTTGGGGGGGGGGGGGGGTCTTTCATCTTGTTGCTGTCAGATTGTGCGATAGTGTTTGTCCTATTATGCTTTTGGTTGTAGTGGTCTGTGTGACTTTCTCTCCGTCATCCTTTTGGTGGGGGTCTGTCATCTTATTAATGTCATATTGTGCGATAGTGTTTGTCGTATCATCCTTTTTTGGTAGTAGCCAGTGTGAGTTTCGCTCTGTCATCCTTTTGTTGAAGGGTTTTTCTTCTTGGTGATGTCAGATTGTGCGATAGTGTTTCTCCTATCATCCTTTTGATGGTAGTGGCCGGTGTGAGTTTCGCTCCTTCATCCTTTTGGTGATGGGTTTGTCACCTTATTGATGTCAGATTGTGCAATAGTGTTTGCCTACCATCCAATGGTGGTAGTGGCTGGTGTGAGTTTTGCTCCGTCATCCTTTTGGTGGTGGGTCTGTAATCTTAATTGATGTCGGATTGTGCGATAGTGTTTGTCCTATCATCCTTTTGGTGGTAGTGGCCGGTGTGAGTTTCGCTACGCCATCCTTTTGGTGGTGGGTCTGTCATCTTAATTGATGTCATATTGCACGATAATGTTTGTCCTATCATCCTTTTGGTGGCTGTGGCCGGTGTGAGTTTCACTCCGTCATACTTTTAGTGGTGGGTCTTTCACCTTAATTGATGTCAGATTTTGCGATAGTGTTTGTGCTATCATCCTTTTAGTGGTAGTGGCCGGTGTTAGTTTCGCTCATTCATCCTTTTGGTGGGGGTCTGTCATCTTGTTGATGTCAGATTGTGCGATAGTGTTTGTCCTATCTTCCTTTTGGTGGTAGTGGCCGGTGTGAGTTTCGCTCCGTCATCCTTTTGGTGGTGGGTTTGTCATCTTATTGATGTCAGATTGTGCATTAATGTTTGCCTATCATCCATTGGTGGTAGTGGCTGGTGTGAGTTTTGCTCTGTCATCCTTTTGGTGGTGGGTCTGTCAACTTAATTGATGTCAGATTGTGCGATAGTGTTTGTCCTATCATCCTTTTGGTGGTATTGGCCGGTGTGAGTTTCGCTCCGTCATTCTTTTGATGGTGGGTCTGTCATATTAATTGATGTCAGATTATGCAATAATGTTTGTCCTATCATGCTTTTGGTGGTAGTGGGCGGTGTGAGTTTTGCTCCGTCATCCTTTTGGTGGTGGGTCTGCCATCTTAATTAATGTCAGATTGTGCGATAGTGTTTGTCCTGTCATCATTTTAGTGGTAGTGGCCGGTGTGAGTTTCGCTCTGTCATCCTTTTGGGGGGGGGGGGTCTTTCATCTTGTTGCTGTCAGATTGTGCGATAGTGTTTGTCCTATTATGCTTTTGGTTGTAGTGGTATGTGTGACTTTCTCTCCGTCATCCTTTTAGTGGGGGTCTGTCATCTTATTAATGTCATATTGTGCGATAGTGTTTGTCCTATCATCCTTTTTTGGTAGTAGCCAGTGTGAGTTTCGCTCTGTCATCCTTTTGTTGAAGTGTTTTTCTTCTTGGTGATGTCAGATTGTGCGATAGTGTTTCTCCTATCATCCTTTTGGTGGTAGTGGCCGGTGTGAGTTTCGCTCCTTCATCCTTTTGGTGGTGGGTTTATCACCTTATTGATGTCAGATTGTACAATAGTGTTTGCCTACCATCCAATGGTGGTAGTGGCTGGTGTGAGTTTTGCTCCGTCATCCTTTTGGTGGTGGGTCTGTAATCTTAATTGATGTCGGATTGTGCGATAGTGTTTGTCATATCATCCTTTTGGTGGTAGTGGCCGGTGTGAGTTTTGCTACGCCATCCTTTTGGTGGTGGGTCTTTCATCTTAATTGATGTCAGATTGCACGATAATGTTTGTCCTATCATCCTTTTGGTGGCTGTGGCCGGTGTGAGTTTCACTCCGTCATACTTTTAGTGGTGGGTCTTTCATCTTAATTGATGTCAGATTTTGCGATAGTGTTTGTGCTATCATCCTTTTAGTGGTAGTGGCCGGTGTTAGTTTCGCTCCGTCATCCTTTTGGTGGGGGTCTGTCATCTTGTTGATGTCAGATTGTGCGATAGTGTTTGTCCTATCTTCCTTTTGGTGGTAGTGGCCGGTGTGAGTTTCGCTCCGTCATCCTTTTGGTGGTGGGTTTGTCATCTTATTGATGTCAGATTGTGCAATAGTGTTTGTCCTATCATCCATTGCTGGTAGTGGTCGGTGTGAGTTTTGCTCCGTCATCCTTTTGGTGATGGGTCTGTCATCTTAATTGATGTCAGATTGTGCGATAGTGTTTGTCCTATCATCCTTTTGGTGGTAGTGGCCGGTGTGAGTTTTGCTCCGTCATCCTTTTGGTGATGGGTCTGTCATCTTAATTGATGTCAGATTGTGCGATAGTGTTTGTCCTATCATCCTTTTGGTGGTGGTGGCCGGTGTGACTTTCGCTCCGTAATCCTTTTGGTGGTGGGTCTGTCATCTTAATTGATGTCAGATTGTGCGATAGTATTTGTCCTGTCATCCTTTTAGTGGTAGTGGCCGGTGTGAGTTTCGCCGCGTCATCCTTTTGGTGGTGCGTCTATCATCTTAATTGATGTCAGATTGTGCGATAGCGTTTGTCCTATTATCCTTTTGGTGGTAGTGGCCGGTGTGAGTTTCGCTCTGTCATTCTTTTGGCGGTGGGTCTGTCATCTTAATTGATATCAGATTGTGCGATAATGTTTGTCCTATCATGCTTTTGGTGGTAGTGGTCGGTGTAAGTTTTGCCCCGTCATCCTTTTGGTGGGGGGTCTGCCATCTTGTTGATCAGATTGTGCAAGAGTGTTTATATTATCATCCTTTTTGTGGTAGTGGCCTGTGTCAGTTTTGCTCCGTCATCCTTTTGTTGGTGGGTCTGTCATCTTAATTAATGTCAAATTGTGCCATAGTGTTTGTCCTATAATCCTTTTGGTGGTGGTCGCCGGTGTGAGTTTCGCCCCGTCATCCTTTTGGTGGTGGGTCTTTCATCTTAAGTGATGTTTGATTATGCGATAGTGTTTGTCCTATCATCCTTTTAGTGGTAGTGGCCGGTGTAAGTTTCACTCTGTCATCCTTTTGGTGGGGGTCTGTCATCTTGTTAATGTCAGATTGTGCGATAGTGTTTGTCCTATCATGCTTTTGGTGGTTGTGGTCGGTGTGACTTTCGCTCTGTCATCCTCTTGGTGAGGGGTCTGTCATCTTATTGATGTCAGATTGTGCTATAGTGTTTGTCCTATCATCCTTTTGGTGGTAGTGGCCGGTGTGAGTTTCGCTATGTCATCCTTTTAGTGGGGGGTATATCTTCTTGTTGATGTCAGATTGTGCAAGATTGTTTATCCTATCATAGTTTTGGTGGTAGTGGCCAGTGTCAGTTTTGCTCCGTCATCCTTTTGGTGGTGGGTCTGTCATCTTAATTGATGTCAGATTGTGCGATAGTGTTTGTCCTATCATCCTTTTGGTGGTGGTGGCCGGTGTGAGTTTTGCTCTGTCATCCTTTTTGTGTATGGTCTGTCATCTTAACTGATGTCAGATTGTGCGATAGTGTTTGTCCTATCATCCTTTTAGTGGTAGTGGCTGGTGTGTGTTTTGCTCCGTGATTCTTTTGGTGGTAAGTTTGTCATCTTAATTGATGTCAGATTGTGCGATAATGTTTGTACTATCATGCTTTTGGTGGTACTGGATGGTGTGAGTTTCGCTCAGTCATCCTTTTGGTGGGTGGTCTATCATCTGGTTGATGTCAGACTGTGCAATACTGTTTGTCCTATCATCCTTTTGGTGGTAGTGGCCGGTGTGAATTTTGCTCCGTCATCCTCTTGGTGGGGGGTCTGTCATCTTATTTATGTCAGATTGTGCAATAGTGTTTGTCCTATCATCCATTGGTGGTAGTGGCTGGTGTGAGTTTTGCTCTGTCATCTTAATTGATGTCAGATTTTGCAATAGTGTTTGTCCTATCATGCTTTTGGTGGTAGGGGCCGGTGTGAGTTTCGCTCTGTCATTTCTTTGGTGGTGGGTCTATCATCTTAATTGATGTCAGATTGCACGATAATGTTTGTCCTATCATGCTTTTGGTGGTAGTGGCCGGTGTGAGTTTCGTTCCGTCATCCTTTTGGTGGGGGTCTGTCATCTTGTTGATCTCAGATTGTGCAAGAGTGTTTATACTATCATGGTTCAGTTTTGCACCGTCATCGTTTTGGTGGTGGGTCTGTCATCTTAATTGATGTCATATTGTGCGTTAGTGTTTGTCCTATCATCCTTTTGGTGGTGGTGGCCGGTGTGAGTTTCGCTCCGTCATCCTTTTGGTGGTGGGTCTGTCATCTTAATTGATGTCAGATTGTGCGATAGTGTTTATCCTATCATCCTTTTGGTGGTAGTGGACGGTGTGAGTTTCGCTCTGTCATTCTTTTGGTGGGGGTCAGTCATCTTGTTGATGTCAGATTGTGCGATAGTGTTTGTCCTATCATGCTTTTGGTGGTTGTGGTCGGTGTGACTTTCACTCTGTCAACCTCTTGGTGCGGCGTCTGTCATCTTATTGATGTCAGATTATGCTATAGTGTTTGTCCTATCATCCTTTTGGTAGGAGTGGCCGGTGTGAGTTTCGCTCTGTCATTCTTTTAGTGCGGGGTATGTCTTCTTATTGATTTCAGGTTGTGCAAGATTGTTTATCCTATCATCCTTTTGGTGGTAGTGGCCTGTGTCAGTTTTGCTCCGTCATCCTTTTGGTGGTGGGTCTGTCATCTTAATTGATGTCAGATTGTGCGATAGTGTTTCTCCTATCATCCTTTTGGTGGTGGTGGCCGGTGTGAGTTTTGCTCTGTCATCCTTTTGGTGTAGAGTCTGTCATCTTAACTGATGTCAGATTGTGCGATAGTGTTTGTCCTATCATCCTTTTAGTGGTAGTGGCCGGTGTGATTTGCTCCGTCATTCTTTTGGTGGTAAGTCTGTCATCTTAATTGATGTCAGATTGTGCGATAATGTTTGTCCTATCTTGCTTTTGGTGGTACTGGCCGGTGTGAGTTTCGCTCAGTCATCCTTTTGGTGGGTGGTCTGTCATCTTGTTGATGTTAGACTGTGCAATACTGTTTGTCCTGTCATCCTTTTGGTGGTAGTGGCTGGTGTGAATTTCGCTCCGTCATCCTCTTGGTGGGGGGTCTGTCATCTTATTTATGTCAGATTGTGCAATAGTGTTTGTCCTATCATCCATTGGTGGTAGTGGCCGGTGTGAGTTTTGCTTTGTCATCGTTTTGGTTCTGGGTTTCTCATCTTTATTGATGTCAGATTGTGCGATAGTGTTTGTCCTATCATCCTTTTGGTGGTAGTGGCCGGTGTGTGTTTCGCTCCGTCATTCTTTTGGTGGTGGGTCTGTCATCTTAATTGATGTAAGATTATGTGATAATATTTGTCCTATCATGTTTTGGTGGTAGTGGCCGGTGTGAGTTTCGCTCCGTCATCCATTTGGTGGTGGGTATGTCATCTTAATTGATGTCAGATTGTGCGACAGTGTTTGTCCCGTCATCATTTTAGTGGTAGTGGCCGGTGTGAGTTTCGCTCTGTCATCCTTTTGGTGGGTTTCTGTAATCTTGTTCATGTCAGATTGTGCGATAGTGTTTGTCCTATCATATTTTTGGTTGTAGTTGTCGGTGTGACTTTTGCTATATCATCCTTTTGGTGGGGGGTCTGTCATCTTATTTATGTCATATTGTGCGATAGTGTTTGTCCTATCATCCTTTTGGTGGTAGTGGCCGGTGTGAATTTGGCTCCGTCATCCTCTTGGTGGGGGGTCTGTCATCATATTTATGTCAGATTGTGCAATAGTGTTTGTCCTATCATCCATTGGTGGTAGTGGCTGGTGTGAGTTTTGCTCTGTCATCTTAATTGATGTCAGATTGTGCGATAGTGTTTGTCCTATCATGCTTTTGGTGGCAGTGGCCGGTGTGAGTTTCGCTCTGTCATTTCTTTGGTGGTGGGTCTATCATCTTAATTGATGTCAGATTGCACAATAATGTTTGTCCTATCATGCTTTTGGTGGTAGTGGCTGGTGTGAGTTTCGCTCCGTCATCCTTTTGGTGGGGGTCTGTCATCTTGTTGATGTCAGATTGTGCAAGAGTGTTTATACTATCATGTTTCAGTTTTGCACCGTCATCGTTTTGGTGGTGGGTCTTGTTGCACCCTAAAATTTGCTCAACTTTATTCACTTGGTTTATGTTTCAATATCATTAGCATTTGCATATAGAGTCATGTACATAGCCTAACCATCTGCATAGCATAAGCATAGCAAGTCATCCAACAGGGGACCAATCATTATTCTCATCTCTAAGAGCCTATCAAGAGGTTATCATCCAAATTCAATCTCATTCAAGTCATCAGAAAGAATTTGAAAGCTGGGAAGTCAATAGATCAAGCAAGTGCATCCATCTCCTATCTGAGGGTATCTGGGGATCATCAAGGAAAGTGTGAGCTGTGGGCTGAGCATGGAGAGTATGGAGACATCTTGGAGGACTTAGAAAGTCATTTGGAGAAGGAGACAAGTCATTGGTATAGTCACAGGAGTTTTGAATGAAGACAGTCAACTAGGGTTTCATCTGGGTCAATCCTGGGTCAACTCTAGGTCAACTCTCGGTGAGCTAATGAACAGACTAGGGGCTGAGTTGACTGAGGAGAGGAAAAAGCGCGAACGTCTGGGGCAAGAGTTCAGAAGCTCCCACGACATGCTCGAATCCAAGAAGAAAGCACTTGACATCGCTCACCGAGAGATCTCTTCTTGCAATAAGACTTGGAATGCCACGCTCACCAACAATAAGAAGAGGGAAGATAAGTTGAAGCAGCAAATCTCCGACCTCGAAGAGCAGTTGAAGTCCAGCATCAAGAAGTGTGAAGAAGAAGTGATGACCCGGTATAGTCTCCAGAACGCCCTGAATAAGGCCATCAAAGGCAGGGATGAAGCTGTGTCTCAGAAGCGTAAACTAGAAGATCGCTTCGGAGAAGGGGCATGGGAGGAAACTGCTGAAGACGTGCGACGCGTTCTCAAGAGAAGAAACCAACTTGTTGAACGGCTGCTTGCTCGACCAAGTCATCCGGAGACCAAGAAGTTGCTAGAAGAGTACCAGACTTATGGGAGTGTTTGATCATTTCATATAGTAACTTGTATGCTTTATTTGCATAGTGCTGGCCATCACTAGGATTGTTGGTTGAGGTCATGCCTTCTTATTGTACTCTCAGTGATATTGTATTTCGGGCTTATTGGTTTCTCCGCAATATATGAGGCTTTCTGTGATTCAACTCCGATCTTTGTATTGCTAGCACTGTCACTGCACCGGCACCTTCACACTAGAATCAGGGAATGAATTTCCCCAATGCACGGACACACATTGCATTGCATTCATATTCATATTGCATTACAGGTAATCTTTGGATGGTATCTTATTTCCTGCTCTGTATCAGGTACTTTCCAGGATTGCAGATCAGCACCCGCACCGCTATTCCACTCGCACCAACTGTCGAAGAATCATGGATCAAATGCAGAACGAGATGCAAGATGTGCGCGAGAAGCTAGCTCTCTTTATGCATACCATGGAAGCTATTGCAAAAGGTCAGGAGAATTTGCAAGCCATGGTGCAGCCTCTGTTGGTCAGAAACGCCGGTCATGGTAACGAGGATCATCAGTCTGTGCGAGTCGATACTGTTCATGGAGATGGCACTCCCACACCAGTGGCTCCACCTGTAGTCAATATACCTGCTGCTAATGTCAACAACGCTACCGCTGCTGGGAACGGCAACGTCGGAGTTGGGAACGAGACTGCTGTCCATAACATTGGGCTTGGTGATGTCAATTTGGGTGATAATATGGGAGGCAACGGCTTTGGCAATGCCGGATTCTGATTCAACGATCAGGGATTCGATAACGCTGGGAAATATGGTTTCAATGCTCAAGGCTTTGGGCAAGATGGTTATGGTGTGGCCAATCAGGGCTACGGAGGTTTCGGAAATGGAAACGGCGCTGGGTTAATGGCTTTTGGGCCTGCTGGAGGTGTTCAGGGATACGACAACAGAGGCCGAGGCCCGGCAATGAATCAGATTAGAGCTGGCCGCAATAATGAATATGATGGGTATGGAGCTGGGAATGGTGTGTGGCAAGAAGATCAGCAGGAGGACGCTTTCTCCGGTGGAGGCTTTGAAGGGCCGATGGATAACTCCCAGAAGATCAGAATGCTAGAAGAGCAGATGAGGGGGGTCCTGAACCAAAGTGTTGTGGGCTTAGACATGGCAACAATGGGCTTGGTACCTGGCTTGAGGGTGCCAATCAAATTCAAAGCTCCTAAGTTTGATAAGTATAAAGGGGACACCTGTCCGAAAGTGCACGTGCGAGCTTATTACAGAAAGATGTCTGCGTACTCGACTGATGAGAGAATGCTAATGCATTTCTTTCAAGATAGTTTGTCAGGCCCTTCCCTAGAGTGGTATATGGGATTGGAGCCAACTAATATCAAGACCTGGAAGCAATTGGCAGAGGCATTTGTAGCTCACTACAAGTATAACAGCGACTTGGCACCCAATTGGGTCCAATTGACAGGGCTGTCTCAGAAGAAGGGTGAGAGCTTTAAAGAGTACGCGCAAAGGTGGCGCGATATGGCTGCCAGGGTCCGTCCTCCTTTAGACGACAAGGAAATGAACGACATGTTCATCGACACATTCATAGGCATGTTTTATGACAAGTTGTTTCACACATCTTTGGCTAGTTTCTCAGACTTAATTCTGATGGGAGAAAAGATTGAAAACAACATTAAGCAAGGCAGGTTCCAGGCTGAGGAATCGACTGCATCTGGCAGTAATAGGAAGGCTTTTGGTGGGCGCCGTCAGGGCGAGACAAGTGCAGTATTTGGAGGCCGAGGCCGAGGTCGAGGCAGGGGTCGAAACTAATATCATCAGCCGCAGCAGGTGGCGAGTGTTACTATTCCATATCAACAACGACCGTTTCAGCAGCAGCCAATGCAACAACAACAACAGCAGCAGCAGCAGCCACAGCAGGGGGCACAGCAGGCTCAGCGAAGATTCCAGAGTGGTAAACCAAGAAGAGTATTTGAGAAGCCTCCCTCAACGTATGCTGATTTGTTGCAGACATTGTTGGGTTTGAACCTGGTAGAGAAGAGAACTCTGGCACCGATAACGGGAACTCCTCCGTATGGTTATGATGCAAGCAGGCATTGCGAGTTTCACTCTGGGGCTCCGGGCCACGATGTAGAGGGTTGCCATGCTTTTAAGCATGTTGTGCAGGATCTTTTGGACAATAAGGTTATCAATTTCGGAACGGCAGGTCCGAATATAGTGCAGAAACCCATGCCTAATCATGGGGCAAACGCCATTCTGACTGAGGAAGGGTTGAATCTGATTATGAATGTCGACGATTTAAAGACGCCGCTGAGCGAGATAAAAAGTAGATTGTTGCAAGGGGGTGTTTGTCCAGGATGTGACGAGTATTGCTTAGAATGCTGGACCCTAGCTGGGGGGTGTGATGATTTGAAGAAAGGCATTCAGGCTTTAATTGACGGAGGCACATTGCAGTTTGACCGAGCAGCAATTGAAGAGCCTGCAGGGGCAGTAGCAGATGATCAGAGTGATGTGGCCACTGTAACGATTCCTCGGAAGACAATCACTATTGCAGCACCGGTCCAGCGACCACCGATCACCATAACTAAAGCCGGACCGACCCCGTACGAGAACACAAGAGCAGTCCCATGGTCATATGGGTTGGAGGTGTATTGTGACGGGATAAAGATTGATGTTAATAAGCAGCCAGCCGAGACTGTAGACAACGTTGTTGGTTCAGGAGGTATGACAAGGAGTGGTAGGATCTTTATATCACCTGAAGTGGAGGCCGAAAGACTAGCAAAAGGAAAGGGGAAGATGGTTGAGAATGTCCCAGTGCAAGCAAGCGAAAAAGCATCGGCATCAAAAGACGTAGAAGAGTTCATGCGCTTGATTCGAAAAAGTGATTATAAGATTGTGGAGCATCTGCAACAGACGCCGTCCAAGATATCTATACTGTCGTTGCTCCTATGTTCTGAAGCTCACAGAAATGCTTTGTTGAAAGTCCTGGATACTTCCTTTGTACCCCAAGACGTCTCTGTAAATCAGCTGGAAGGAGTGTTGGCACATGTAAATGCAGGCCACAACTTGGGCTTTACCGACTTCGATTTGACCCCGAAAGGGAGAGATCATAATATGGCGCTGCACATATCTGTCGAGTGTAGAGGATCAGTAATGTCGCATGTATTGGTCGACACCGGATCGTCTTTGAATGTGATGCCCAAGAAAGCGATGATGAAGCTAGATGTCAGAGGAATCCTGTGCACACCCAGTGACTTGGTAGTCAGAGCGTTTGATGGCACGCGAAGAACAGTCTTTGGATCGATAACATTGCCTCTACAGGTGGGGCCGGAGGTGTTTGCAACGGAATTTTATATCATGGATATACAGCCCGCATACAGCTGCTTGCTCGGAAGACCCTGGATTCATGGGGCGGGGGTAGTCACGTCTACCCTGCATCAGAAGTTGAAATATATGGTCGGAGACAGCGTAGTCACCGTATGCGGAGAAGAAGACATCCTGGTCAGCCATCTGTCGTCATTTAAATATGTGGAGGTCGACGGAGAGATCCACGAAACACCCTGCCAGGCATTTGAAGGGTTGCGTATCAAAGACAAAGGTCCCGGGCCGAGCAAGGTGTCAGAGATAGCCGTCTCGTCGTATAAAGAAGCTCAAGCTCTGGTGGAGGCAGGAGAAGCGAAGGGATGGGGCAAAGTGCTGGATATCCCTGTGAAGATGGACCGATTCGGGCTGGGGTACCAACCGTCGTCATCGACTCCTGCTGTGGGGGCACCCCGTTTCAGAGGGCCAATAACCATCTCTGCCAGTGGAGTATGTCATGAAACCATCAATGCTGCTTCGGAGTCTGACGAAGGAGACAGTGACTGTGATATGGATGCCTGGATTCAGCCAAGCACGCCAGGACAAGGACTGTGCAACTGGTCTGTTCAGGAGCTTGTTCCTGTGACTCTTAAACAGTAATGCTTTGCTTTATTAATTATCGAATAATCTGATGTCTTTCCCGGGGCATCGTGATTTGCTTAGGGCTGTGTTGTTATGAACATTGCGTGTTAATCATTAAATAAATGGCGTTTTTTCATGTGCAAATACTGTAATCTCTGTCTTTCTTGTTTTGCATTTTTCAATAAAATGGCAACATGGTTATTCGCTTTATACGCATTTTGAAGCACTTAACCATTCCTTTTGCAGGATAACATTTTCAGATGACATCCTTGAACCACCTATGACTCGTCCCGACTTTGAGCACCCGGTATTTCAGGCCGAAGAAGAGGTTGTCGAAGATAGTGACGTTCCTGAAGAACTGTCTTGGTTGGTGAAGCAAGAGGAAAGAGCCATTCTTCCTCACGAAGAGGTCATCGAAATTATCAACTTGGGGTCGGAAGGGGTTGAGAAGAATATTCGTATCGGAGCCGCACTGCAGAGCGATATCAAGCGAAGACTGGTTGAAATGCTCCGAGAGTATAGTGATGTATTCGCTTGGTCGTATGAAGATATGCCAGGGCTCGATACAGATATGGTTGTGCACCGTCTGCCACTGAAAGAAGAATGCCCGCCGGTCAAACAAAAGCTCCGCAGAACTCGACCAGATATGGCAGTGAAGATCAAAGAGGAAGTTCAAAAACAGTGGGACGCTGGTTTCCTGGCTGTGACAAAATATCCTTCATGGGTTGCTAACATCGTACCAGTGCCAAAGAAAGATGGCAAGGTTCAAATGTGCGTGGATTATAGAGATTTGAATAAAGCAAGCCCAAAAGACGATTTTCCGCTTCCTCATATTGACGTGCTAGTTGATAATACTGCTCAATACTCCGTATTCTCCTTCATGGATGGCTTTTCAGGCTATAATCAGATTAAAATGGCGCCAGAGGACATGGAGAAGACTACTTTCATAACGCCTTGGGGAACATTTTGCTACAAAGCGATGCCCTTTGGCTTGAAAAATGTTGGGGCAACATATCAGCGTGCTATGACGACTCTTTTTCATGATATGATGCATAAAGAGATCGAAGTTTATGTTGACGATATGATTGCCAAATCCCAGACGGAGGAAGAGCATCTGGTGAATCTGCTGAAGTTATTTAAGAGACTTAGGGAGTTCAGGCTGAGACTGAACCCTAACAAATGCACCTTCGGGGTGAGATCGGGTAAACTGCTGGGGTTTATCGTGAGCGAAAGAGGAATAGAGGTCGATCGTGCTAAGATAAAAGCGATTCAAGAAATGCCGACGCCTAAAACAGAGAAAGAGGTGCGCGGGTTTTTAGGGAGGTTGAACTATATCGCCCGGTTCATATCTCACCTAACTGCTACGTGCGAACCATTATTCAAGCTGTTGAAGAAAGATCAAGCTGTAACGTGGAACGAAAATTGTCAAAAGGCGTTCGATAAAATAAAGCAGTATTTGCAGGAGCCTCCTATTTTGATACCACCAGTGGCAGGGAGACCCTTGATTATGTATTTGACAGTTCTTGAGGGAAGCATGGGTTGCGTTCTCGGTCAACACGACGAGACAGGAAGAAAAGAGCATGCGATCTACTACTTGAGTAAGAAATTTACAGATTGTGAATCTCGATACTCAATGCTTGAGAAAACTTGTTGCGCGCTAGCCTGGGCCGCCAAGCGTTTGAGGCAATACATGCTGAATCATACAACCATGCTCATCTCGAAGATGGATCCTATCAAATATGTATTCGAAAAGCAGGCGTTGTCAGGGAGAATTGCCCGTTGGCAGATGGTCTTGACTGAATATGACATTCAATATGTCTCGCAAAAGGCTATAAAGGGGAGTGTGCTATCTGAGTATCTGGCGGAGCAGCCTATTGAAGATTACCAATCGATGAGGTTTGATTTTCCTGACGAGGATATCATGTACCTAAAGATGAAAGATTGCAAAGAGCCGTTGCCAGACGAAGGACCCGAGTTGGGTTCCAAATGGAAGATGATATTTGATGGAGCTGTGAACGCTTACGGTAGCGGAATAGGGGCAATCATCACTACGCCACACGGGTCGCACATCCCGTTTACTGCCCGATTGACCTTTGCCGTTACCAATAATGAGGCCGAATACGAAGCTTGTATAATGGGGCTTGAAGAAGCCATTGATTTGCGAATCAAGAATTTAGACGTATACGGAGACTCAGCTCTGGTGGTGAATCAGATAAAAGGGGAATGGGAGACACGTCAGCCCAATTTGATACATTACATGAACTATGTAAGGAGATTGTTGCCTTTCTTCGACAAGGTTGAATTGCATCACGTACCGAGAGCAGAAAATCAGATGGCTGACGCCCTGGCCACTTTGTCTTCCATGTACAAGGTCAACTTCTGGAACGAGGCTCCCAGAATTGTTATCTCTCGGCTGGACAGACCAGCTTTCGTATTTGCTATTGATGAAGCATCTGACGACAAACCGTGGTATTTTGACATCCTTAATTTTCTGAATAATAAAGAGTATCCGGCTGGGGCATCCAGTCAAGATCAGAAGACTCTTAGGAGATTAGCGGGTAATTTCTATTTGAATCCGGATGGCGTCTTATACAGAAGAAACCACGACTTGGTGCTGTTGCGTTGTGTAGACGAAAGAGAGGCAAAGCTGCTCATGGAGGAAATACACGAAGGTACCTTTGGTACGCATGCTGGTGGGCATGCTATGACGAGAAAGCTGCTGCGGGCAGGTTATTTTTGGCTGACTATGGAGACTGACTGTTTCAAGTTTGCGAGGAAGTGCCACAAGTGCCAAATCTATGCTGATAAGATCCATGTGCCTCCGAGTCCTCTGAATGTAATGTCATCGCCATGGCCATTTTTGATGTGGGGAATCGATATGATTGGAAAGATCGAGCCGACAGCTTCTAACGGGCATCGGTTCATCCTAGTAGCAATCGATTATTTCACCAAGTGGGTAGAAGCGGCGTCGTACGCAAATGTAACGAAGCAAGTGGTGGCTAGATTCATCAAGAGAGATATCATTTGCCGATATGGGATCCCCGAGCGGATAATCACGGATAACGGTTCAAACCTGAACAACAAAATGATGAAGGAGCTCTGTCAGAATTTCAAGATCGAACATCACAACTCCTCCCCTTACCGACCCAAGATGAATGGCGCTGTCGAGGCGGCCAATAAGAATATCAAGAAGATCGTTCAGAAAATGGTGGTGACCTATAAGGATTGGCATGAGATGCTACCTTTCTCTTTGCACGGTTATCGTACGACGGTACGCACATCAACCGGGGAAACCCCGTTCTCGTTAGTATACGGAATGGAAGCAGTATTACCATTGGAAGTGGAAATCCCTTCTTTGAGGGTATTGCGAGACGTTCAGCTGGACGAGGCAGAATGGGTGAAAGACAGGTTGAACCAACTGAGTTTGATGGATGAGAAGAGGCTAGCTTCTCTAGCATACGGTCGTTTGTACCAGAGCCGAATGAAGAAAGCATATGACAAGAAAATACATCCGTGAAGCTTTCAGACGGGCGACCTTGTGCTGAAAAGGATTCTCCCGCCGCAGGCAGATCATAGGGGCAAGTGGACTCCCAACTACGAAGGGCCATACGTTGTCAGGAAAGTCTTTTCAGGAGGGGCGTTATTGTTGTCCACCATGGACGGTGAAGACTTTACGTCACCTGTGAATTCGGACGCAGTTAAACAATACTTTGCTTAAAATTGACCCGCTGGACAAAAAGAAAAAAGAGAGTCCAGGCAAAAATGGGGCATCCTGGCGAACCAAAAATAGAATGAAAGGTTCGGGCAAAAGTTAGGGATAAAATTGAAAAAATGTACACCCGCGAAGTTGAAAACCTACACTGGGCGGCTTCGGCAAAAAAGGGTATCCCGGTGAACTGAAAACCCGTAAAGGGCGGTTCACGCAAAAGTTAGGGATGTGAAAAGCAAATGACTGCGGTCCGAATTTGATATCACAGTGAGCATCAGTGCGGGAGAATATACCTGAAGGGTCGATTATCAGATACAATCTCTTCGGAAGTGTGGATACCGGGAAAGCATTAGAGTCGGACGAGTCATGGGAGGATCAGTTCGTGGTGTTCGTCTGCATCCCGTTGCCGACATGTGTACAAATTTAATTTGTCAAAATATTTATGCTTCTTGTGCATACTTGTGTATTTGCTTTGCGTAGCTTCCTCTTTTCAGGAGTTACATCCCGTGTACAAAACTCCGCCCATTTAGGGGCTCAATCAATAAAATATGTTCTTCAGTATTCGACGCTGGCTCTTTACTGTTTTGTGCATGATAAACGCCTGAATTTAACGAAACTAGCGTGTGCATAACGTCACTGGCCCTTGCCAACAATTGCTAAAGCTTTGAATTAACTGAAAATAACGTCACTAACCTGAATCGATTTGGTTGCATAGGTTTGTCTTGTCTTGTTTGTGTTGTTGCAGGTTTCATAGCCGTACGAGGAAGACGATCAAAAGATTGCGATAACGAAAGACTCGACCCCCACGCAGGGCATGCATGTTTTTCCTGAAGAAGGATAGAATTCCCCAGCTAGCCGTAGCTTATCCGCAGCACATGCTCCAGCAAAGTCATTTATCCTCAGCAGAGTTTGGCGATTCCAGGATTATAAGGCTATATCCAGACAGTGTATCTCAAGCAGAGTGGGTTTAGCCTCAGAAGATTAATGTTTGTGAGCTGTATCCAGACAAGTTCACCTTTTCCCGCAGGGCCAGTTTACTCTCTCCCAGCGAAGGCAGTTGATTTTCCCCAAGAGAATCATCCCATCCCCAGCGGAATTCTCTTTGCAAGTGTTTTCATTCCTTCCAGTGGAACTCGAAGATTGAGACTCTCCCCGACAGAGTTGGTGTGAGTCCTGACATTTATTTTGCCAGAATACCGTGTGATATCCGTTCACTCTCCAGCATAATTCCTTGTGTTCATTTGCTATTCTCCAGCAGAGTTATTTTCCCCAGCAGGGTGTTACTTCGAGGAGGTGATTGGTTTCAGTTCCCAATTTCCCAGCTGAGTCGACTTCACTCTTCCAGCATTTATTTTGCTGGAATAATCCTGTAGCACCTGGCCATCCCCAGCGGAGTTGGCATTGTTTTCAACGTTTAGTCTGCTGGAGCCCGTTTCTGTACCCAGCAGTTCGAGTCTGCATTGGCATCAGCATATAGTGTCATACTTGCATCCACCAAATGAAAAAGCGTAGCGTTTCCATGTCAAATGGAACATTGCATCATTGACAAACGCATGCATTGTGAAACATAAACCAGGTTGGCTAACATTTTGTTCCAAGTATTGTTTCTCTTGTAGGTAGAGAGAGCCCTCGCTCAGGTGAATCAATAAAAATTCGAAGTCTCGGCATGAGACATTCAGCGAAGTGTCAGCTTTGGCACTACTCCCCACAGAGTTATCAGGATAAGTTTCTCTTTGTCCCCAAGCAGAGTTATTTATTTCCCCGCCAGGGTTTCTTGTTGAAGTTTCTCTAGTCCGACCAGCGGATTGTTTCCTTCAAAGTTGTTGTTACGTCAGCCTTAAAAGGTTTCATGAACCCGAATTTCAGAGGCTACCGCCAGTTATCAGAATAGGCGTCTGGAAGTTTGGTTTCCAAATATCCCCAGTAGGGTCAGCCTCAAAGCCGCTGTAACGTCAGTGATAAAAAGTTTGCGGACCAAAGGAAGGAGGAGTCCTAACGTGGACGGGTTTATTGACAGGTTTTTGTGCTAAGAGAAGTGGGAGTCCTGACGTGGACATTTCCTCAAGTTGACGATGTGTGTTAGTCCTAACGTGGACAGATTCGAGTTCTCGGTATTGATTGAGTGTGGAGTCCTGACGTGGACAAAAGTTGGTTACTCTTCGTGTTGGTGTCCTGACGTGGACAATTTATTTCCGGCAAGTGTCTTTCTTCTTAATGGTGAACTGTGTGTCCTGACGTGGGCAAAATTATAGTTTTTCGCAATGACAAGATACGAGAGTCCTGACGTGGACAAATTTATCCGTCTTCGTGTTGTTGGCAGAGTGTGTGTCCTGACATGGACGAGTTTTATTTCTCCAGCAAGTCGAAGACGCGCGAGTCCTGACGTGGACAGGTTCTATTACTTCAGTAGGTTGAGATATGAGTCCTGACGTGGACAGGTCTCACTTCCCTAATGGGCCGAAGGTGCACGAGTCCTGACGTGGACAAAATTTTATTTCCTCAGCGAGTCAAGAGGTGATTCCTTACGTGGACAAATCAAGACGAAATGAGAGTCCTGACGTGGACAAATTAGAAGGAGTCGGATTCCTGACGTGGAAAGATTGAGTCCTTACGTGGGCATAGCAGATGGCATTCCTTACGTGGAAAGAAGAGAGGTTTCCTTACGTGGAAAGATCGCATTCCTTACGTGGAAAGTGTAATCCTGATGTGGACAGATTCAGATCAAGGTGGTTTCCTTACCTGGAAGGAGATTGATTCCTTACGTGGAAAGTTTAGTCCTGACGCGGACAGCTTAAGAAAAGAAGATTCCTTACGTGGAAAGTCTATATTCCTTACGTGGAAAAAGAAATGTGATTCCTTATGTGGAAAGATTGAGTCCTTACGTGGACATATCAAGTTGCATTCCTTACGTGGAAAGAATTTGTATTCCTTACGTGGAAAGATGAGATTGATTCCTTACGTGGAAAGTTTAGTCCTGACGCGGACAGATTGAGAAGAGAGTTTATTCCTTACGTGGAAAGATTGAGTCCTTACGCGGACATATCAAGATGTGATTCCTTACGTGGAAAGATTGAGTCCTTACATGGACGAATCGAAATGTGTTTCCTTACGTGGAAAGAGGTGATTCCTTACGTGGAAAGAAGGATTGTTTCCTTACGTGGAAAGATTGAGTCCTTACGTGGACATATCAAGTTGGAGTCCTTACGTGGACAGATCGAGGTTATGCTTCCTTACGCGGAAAGAAGGTTGGAGTCCTAACGTGGACGGTGTTATTCCTAACGTGGAACGGTTATTCCTTACGTGGAAGGGTGAGTCCTAATGTGGACAATGTTATTCCTAGCGTGGACAAGAGTTTATTCCTAACGTGGATGATTTATTCCTGACGAGAAGGCAGACGAGCCATCCCCAGCAAAGTTGTTGAAGTTTCTTCGTGTTGACGGCAGGTGGAGTCCTAACGTGGACAAAATTCTATCTTTGCGGTGATAAAGTCTTTTTCAGGCTGATGAAAATAATCCCCGCACGAGATCAGTGGGTTGCCATAACAGTCAGATTCAGTTGATGAATGTCGTTCCCCAAGCAGGAGCGCAGTTTATTTCTGCGGTTGGCAAATTTCCGGGTTCTTAGTATTAAACCGTCTCGTACCTCGAATGTTTGAAGGCTCCGGGCTCTTCACCCAATCGGGTCCAAGTCGCTTGAATAGGGGCAGCTGTTGCACCCTAAAATTTCTCAACTTTATTCACTTGGTTTATGTTTCAATATCATTAGCATTTGCATATAGAGTCATGTACATAGCCTAACCATCTGCATAGCATAAGCATAGCAAGTCATCCAACAGGGGACCAATCATTATTCTCATCTCTAAGAGCCTATCAAGAGGTTATCATCCAAATTCAATCTCATTCAAGTCATCAGAAAGAATTTGAAAGCTGGGAAGTCAATAGATCAAGCAAGTGCATCCATCTCCTATATGAGGGTATCTGGGGATCATCAAGGAAAGTGTGAGTTGTGGGTTGAGCATGGAGAGTATGGAGACATCTTGGAGGACTTAGAAAGTCATTTGGAGAAGGAGACAAGTCATTGGTATAGTCACAGGAGTTGTGAATGAAGACAGTCAACTAGGGTTTCATCTGGGTCAATCCTGGGTCAACTCTAGGTCAATTGACTGATTGAAAGGCATTAAGGGCTATTGGAAGGATTTGGGGTTCATCATTTGACATGTAGAAGAGGATATGATGATATGCTAAGAAGAAATCAAGAGGAATCAAGGAGAAGAGGAGTTTCTAAATTAGGGTTTCTGTGTAAAATCCCCTAGTTTAGGTCACATTTCCAAGCAAGATAAGTCAAAATGCAAGCTTCAAATGGATCCTTGGCCAACATGAAACTTATAGAGGATCTAAAGACCTTTTTTTAGTGGTGGAAGACATCAAGGAGATTTATAGAACTCAAGTTATGGTCCTTGCAAGTTACAGGTCATCTGAGGTATCTGAAATTTTATCTGTGAAAGTGACTTGACTTCTAAGCAATTTTTACCCCTCAAGGAGATTTCAAATGAATTTCTGGTCAACATAAGAATTGTTCCTCATTGTCTTAGATTTCTAGAATGGTATAGTATGCCTTCATATGATTTGTGGAACTCTACTTATGGTCTTGGCAAGCAAAGGGTATTTTGGTCATTTGAGAATTACAGGTCATTTCAAGCCTATGCCCAAAACTCCTACAAGGAAGCTTCAAATGGAAAACTTTACAACATCAAACTTGCTCCAAATGACATTTTGAGTCTAGAAAAGTGACCATGAGAGATTGTAAAGATTCATAGCACAAGGTTTCAAAATTGTTGGATTTAATGAATAAATCACCTAAAAAATGAGATTTTTCATATTTTGGCCAAATGAAGCAAAATTATAGGTCATTTTGAATGGAAAGATCATTTTGATAACATTGGATAAAGTAGAATTTTGAGCTTGGTTCACATTTTGGAAGTTATTCATGGTTACTTGTAATGGAAGATACATAAGCCAAGTCCAAAGGAAAAAGTGCAAGGGAAGTTTCTCCAAGCTTCTAGGAGGTTCTAACCTCACCTATATATTGAATGGAGAGGGTTCATGCCATGGTTGGTGAATCACTTTGTTCAAAACACAAGCTATACACAATTCTTCCATTTTTGCAAAATCAATTCAAACTCCATCAAATCTTCACCAATTTCCATTTTTCTTGATTTGATCATCATCAATATCTTCCATAGATCACATTCACATCAGAATTTGGTAGAATTGGGGAAGAAATCGTGTTGTTCAAGTTAATCATCCAAGAAGCAAGAACTTTTCAATCACAAGATCCAAGAGATTTGAGCCAGAATCTTTGCATACAGAATCAAGATTTGAGTGTGTGGATCAGTTTCCAATCATTGCGAGCATCAGATCCAAGAAGTTCCATAACTGTTTTCACCATTTTGCACCAGGTTAGTTCCTTTTCGAATTGACTGAATTAGGTAGAATCATAGTGAATCATTAGGTTAGAATGGTTAGGCATAGTTAGGTGATTGATTTTGGTGAGTTTGGAGAAGTTTCATGGAGGTTGATCATGGTGTACCAATTCTGTTAGGGTTTGTATCTCATGGGATATGGCACGATAATCCTCATTATATGGCTTAAAATGATCAGTGTGAGTTAGAGATTAGGTTAGGATAAGATTTGGAGAGAATTGGAAGAATTGATATCAGGTGAAAATGGGGAAACCTAACTGTTATGCTCATCGGGTTTGGAGTTTGGCTGAGTTTTAGAAGGAATTATTGTTATGACTGTGTAGAGGGAAGGATTTAGAGCAACTTTGCTTTTGGAATGGTGTGATTTCATGGTGAATGGAGAGAGAACAGAACGAGGGAAAATTCATGCATGGTGATGAAGTTGCAGAACCTAGGGTTTGCTGGAGGTTGAAGACAACCCCTGGGCCACACGATCAGGCATTGACCTTTGACTGGGGACTGAATCCAACGGCCACGATCAAAAGATGGAGACGGAGGGAAATTCAAATGGTGCAACGCACCGTTTCATTTAAATCCAGCTGATGGGCTTTGGAATTGCTTGCTATTGCCACCCCACGAACCAAGGCCCAATGATGTTATGCCTAAAATCTTTACTACTTGCACCGTTGCCTGTTTTTTTATTTTTTGATGAAGCTTTCTGAGTGATTGGGCCCAGACGCGCTTGCTATGCGCGCCCCCCAGTCTGGGCCCATCTTTGCATTTTAACTGATTTTATTGCTTATTGCACCCTTAGTCCATCTAATTCCATTTAATTTCTTTTAAAATTTTTAATTCTTTGAAAATTCATAACAATTTGAAAAATGCATATTTTCAATTGGTTCTTTTTGCATTATTTTCTTAATTTGGTCAAGAAAATTATCATACAAAAAAATTAATAGTTCCTTTTATTTTCATATTTTTGGCATGTTTTCCTTTTAATTAGGTGTAAATAATATTTTGTTTAGTACATGAATTTGTTAATTTTTGTTCTAATAGATGCTTTAATATTTTTCACCCATTCTTTTTAGGTTGATTAGTAGATAAGATTAGCTTGTATATACAATTTAGTTCCCATTTTTAGGACTTAATTTTAGGTGTTTAGTTTAGGTGAGAACAACATGAACAAAATTAGGGTTTAAGTGATAACTTAGGAGAGTTGAATCATTTCCCTTAGGACTTAAAGATTGAATATTTTAGATATGGGACTATAAGGACTATGGGTAGTTATTAGACCCCTTAGAAATCACTAGGATTCCCCTACTGCTATTGGTATATTACTGTCTATATTTGATTGATTGGTGTGGTGTGCCCTAAGGGGATTATTGTTTGTCTGTATGGGTATTGGGATTGCTTGGGGATTGGGAGAGCTGAAGACTTGTGATGATGAAGCCATTGGAGATCCAGAGCTTGAAGACCAACTTCCAGAGTTGATGAGGAGTTTCCTGCCAGCAGCTGTTGAGGAGACTAGGGTTTAGGAGCTAGGCAGAGCTCTAGATTAGAAAGCTTGATTCTCAAACATGGAAGGCCTTGACTGCCTCCATTCCTCTCTGTGATGCATAGTCTCTCTAAGACATTCACCCCCTTCCTTTGGAAGGCTTGGTGCTACTGTCTAAGGGATAGAACTCTTGAGAGAAAATATCTTATGTGTTAGTAGTAGTTGGTTTGCCACCCTTGGTGGTCAACTAAGTGCTTAACACCCCAATTCACTCTTGTGATTGACCCCTCAGCTTGGAGGATAAGACTTGAAGAAAAGCCCTTGCAGACTGAAGATTGATGACAAAGACCTTGCTTGAAGGCTGTGGAGATAGAGATTGATGCTTGCTGAAGCTTGTAGCTGATTGGAGATGACTTGGAGACTGGTGTGGTGCAGAGCTGCTGTGGCTGTTTACTTTTCTGCTGTATTTCATTTCTGATGTATTGATTGGTTTTCTGGACTGTATTGTTTGCTGTTTAACCTGTTGGGTTGAAAGTGAATCCTGTTCACTTTTGCCTATTGTTTTCTAGGTTCGAGGTTGAGTGGGACTCCCTTGCCTCGCTTGTATTGCTGCATCCATGCATTTTACTGTTTTACTGTATATATCTGCTATTGTTTCTGTTTCCGTCTATTCCCTTAGGATCTCTGTTTCTCTCTGCGCAAGAGAGGAGCATGATAGACTCTAGGTCTTAACCCATGCATGATAACATTAGGTTAGTTTGATTCCCTTCGCAACCGTAGGTTAGAGGTCTGTCTCTTTCTTTCTCAAAACTAACAGAAAAACACAATAAGATTTCAAACACAATAAAAGACACTTCTTCCGTAAAAGAATGTGAACTCATCAAAACGTCATTTTTGTCCGCTTGGACTGCTAATCAGAAAAACCTTTTTCAGAAGGAATAAAATCAACCAAAACAGACTTGTGTCGTACGTGGCCCGAACTACGTTTGCTCTGATCTTTCATGCTGTATGAAAGTACGTAGGCATAGGATGCGATATCCTAGCGAGCAACCTTCCCCTCCTTTCCCGTAGGTAGGCGAACTACGTTGACTCTGATTTCTCGTTCCAGACGGGAATACGTAGGCATAAAGTGCGATACTTTGCCGAGTCATTTTATTTTCATTTTCTTTTCTTTTAACCCCTGACCTTTAGTTTAGCTAGAATAACAATCCATACCCGAAAGCAAGCGTGGATCCCGTCGAGTACGACGGACGTGAGGGGTGCTAATACCTTCCCCTTGCGTAACCGACTCCCGAATCCATGTTTTGGTTGCGACGACCATACCTTTTCCCGTGTTGTGCGAGGTTTACTCTGAGCGTTTCCTTTCCCTCCCGTGGGATAAATAACGCACGGTGGCGACTCTTCTGTTCAGCCGGCGCCGATTTTCGCAGTAGCGACAGGTCTGTCATCTTATTGATGTCATATTGTGCGATAGTGTTTGTCCTATCATCCTTTTGGTGGTGGTGGCCGGTGTGAGTTTTGCTCCGTCATCCTTTTGGTGGTGGGTCTGTCATCTTAATTGATGTCATATTGTGCGATAGTGTTTGTCCTATCATCCTTTTGGTGGTAGTGGCCGGTGTGAGTTTCGCTCTGTCGTTCTTTTGGTGGGGGTCTGTCATCTTGTTGATGTCAGATTGTGCGATAGTGTTTGTCCTATCATGCTTTTGGTGGTTGTGGTCGGTGTGACTTTCACTCTATCAACCTCTTGGTGCGGGGTCTGTCATCTTATTGATTTCAGATTGTGCTATAGTGTCTGTCCTATCATCCTTTTGGTAGGAGTGGCCGGTGTGAGTTTCGCTCCGTCATTCTTTTAGTGGGGGGTATGTCTTCTTGTTGATTTCAGATTGTGCAAGATTGTTTATCCTATCATCCTTTTGGTGGTAGTGGCCTGTGTCAGTTTTGCTCCGTCATCCTTTTGGTGGTGGGTCTGTCATCTTAATTGATGTCAGATTGTGCGATAGTGTTTCTCCTATCATCCTTTTGGTGGTGGTGGCCGGTGTGAGTTTTGCTCTGTCATCCTTTTGGTGTAGGGTCTGTCATCTTAACAGATGTCAGATTGTGCGATAGTGTTTATCCTATCATCCTTTTAGTGGTAGTGGCCGATGTGAGTTTTGCTCTGTCATTCTTTTGGTGGTAAGTCTGTCATCTTAATTGATGTCAGATTGTGCGATAATGTTTGTCCTATCATGCTTTTGGTGGTACTGGCCGGTGTGAGTTTCGCTCAGTCATCCTTATGGTGGGTGGTCTGTCATCTTGTTGATGTTAGACTGTGCAATACTGTTTGTCCTATCATCCTTTTGGTGGTAGTGGCTGGTGTGAATTTCGCTCTGTCATACTCTTGGTGGGGGGTCTGTCATCTTATTTATGTCAGATTGTGCAATAGTGTTTGTCCTATCATCCATTGGTGGTAGTGGCCGGTGTGAGTTTTGCTTTGTCGTCCTTTTGGTGGTGGGTTTCTCATCTTTATTGATGTTAGATTGTGCGATAGTGTTTGTCCTATCATCCTTTTGGTGGTAGTGGCCGGTGTGTGTTTCGCTCCGTCATTCTTTTGGTGGTGGGTCTGTCATCTTAATTGATGTAAGATTATGTGATAATATTTGTCCTATCATGTTTTAGTGGTAGTGGCCGGTGTGAGTTTCGCTCCGTCATCCTTTTGGTGGTGGGTATGTCATCTTAATTGATGTCAGATTGTGCGACAGTGTTTGTCCCGTCATCGTTTTAGTGGTAGTGGCCGGTGTGAGTTTCGCTCCGTCATCCTTTTGGTGGGTGTCTGTCATATTGTGGATGTCAGATTGTGCGATAGTGTTTGTCCTATCATATTTTTGGTTGTATTTGTCTGTGTGACTTTTGCTATATCATCCTTTTGGTGGGGTGTCTGTCATCTTATTGATGTCATATTGTGCGATAATGTTTGTCCTATCATCCTTTTGGTGGTTGTGGCCGGTGTGAGTTTTGCTTCGTCATCCTTTTAATGGTCGTTCAGTCATCTTAATTGATGTCAGATTGTGCGATAGTGTTTTTCCTATCATCCTTTTGGTGGTAGTGGCCGGTGTGAGTTTCGCTCTGTCATTCTTTTGGTGGGGGTATGTCTTCTTGTTGATGTCAGATTGTGCAATAGTGTTTGTCCTATCATGCTTTTGGTGGTTGTGGTCGGTGTGACTTTCGCTCTGTCATCCTCTTGGTGCGGGGTCTGTCATCTTATTGATGTCGGATTGTGCTATAGTGTTTATCCTATCATCCTTTTGGTGGGAGTTGCCGGTGTGAGTTTCGCTCTGTCATCCTTTTAGTGGGGGGTATGTCTTCTTGTTGATGTCAGATTGTGCAAGATTGTTTATCCTATCATCCTTTTGGTGGTAGTGGCCTGTGTCAGTTTTGCTCCGTCATCCTTTTGGTGGTGGGTCTGTCATCTTAATTGATGTCAGATTGTGCGATAGTGTTTGTCCTATCATCCTTTTGGTGGTGGTGGCCGGTGTGAGTTTTGCTCTGTCATCCTTTTGGTGTAGGGTCTGTCATCTTAACTGATGTCAGATTGTGCGATAGTGTTTGTCCTATCATCCTTTAAGTGGTAGTGGCCGGTGTGAGTTTTGCTCCGTCATTCTTTTGGTGGTATGTCTGTCATCTTAATTGATGTCAGATTGTTCGATAATGTTTGTCCTATCATGCTTTTGGTGGTACTGGCCGGTGTGAGTTTCGCTCAGTCATCCTTTTGGTGGTTGGTCTGTCATCTTGTTGATGTTAGACTGTGCAATACTGTTTGTCTTATCATCCTTTTGGTGGTAGTGGCTGGTGTGAATTTCGCCCCGTCATCCTCTTGGTGGGGGGTCTGTCACCTTATTTATGTCAGATTGTGCAATAGTGTTTGTCCTATCATCCATGGTGGTAGTGGCCGGTGTGAGTTTTGCTCTGTCATCTTAATTGATGTCAGATTGTGCGATAGTGTTTGTCCTATCATCCTTTTGGTGGTAGTGGCCGGTGTGAGTTTCGCTCCGTTATTCTTTTGGTGGTGGGTATGTCATCTTAATTGATGTCAAATTATGTGATAATGTCTGTCCTATCATGCTTTTGGTGGTAGTGGCTGGTGTGAGTTTCGCTCTGTCATTCTTTTGGTGGTGGGTCTGTCATCTTAATTGATGTCAGATTCACGATAATGTTTGTCCTATCATGCTTTTGGTGGTAGTGGCCGGTGTGAGTTTCGCTTCGTCATCCTTTTGGTGGGGGGTCTGTCATATTGTTGATGTCAGATTGTGCAAGAGTGTTTATACTATCATGTTTCAGTTTTGCACCGTCATCCTTTTGGTGGTGGGTCTGTCATCTTAATTGATGTCATATTGTGCGATAATGTTTGACCTATCATCCTTTTGGTGGTGGTGGCCGGTGTGAGTTTCGCTCCGTCATCCTTTTGGTGGTGGGTCTCACATCTTAATTGATGTCAGATTGTGCGATAGTGTTTGTCCTATCATCCTTTTGGTGGTGGTGGCCGGTGTGAGTTTGGCTCCATCATCCTTTTGGTGGGGGGTCTGTCATCTTATTGATGTCATATTGTGCGATAGTGTTTGTCCTATCATCCTTTTTGTGGTAGTAGCCGGTGTAAGTTTCGCTCTGTCATCCTTTTGTTGAAGGGTTTGTCATCTTGTTGATGTCAGATTGTGCGATAGTGTTTATCCTATCATCCTTTTGGTGGTAGTGGCCGTTGTGAGTTTCGCTCCGTCATCCTTTTGGTGGTGGGTCTGTCATCTTATTGATGTCAGATTGTGCAATAGTGTTTGTCCTATCATCCATTGGTGGTAGTGGCCGGTGTGAGTTTTGCTTTGTCATCCTTTTGGTGGTGGGTTTCCCATCTTAATTGATGTCAGATTGTGCAATAGTGTTTGTCCTATCATCCTTTTGGTGGTAGTGGCCGGCGTGAATTCCGCCCCGTCATCCTTTTGGTGGTGGGTCTGTCATCTTATTGATGTCAGATTGTGCAATAGTGTTTCTCCTATCATCCTATTGGTGGTAGTGGCTGGTGTGAGTTTTGCTCCGTCATCCTTTTTGTGGTGGGTCTGTCATCTTAATTGATGTCAGATTGTGCGACAGTGTTTGTCCCGTCATCCTTTTAGTGGTAGTGGCCGGTGTGAGTTTCGGTCCGTCATCCTTTTGGTGTGGGTCTGTCATCTTGTTGATGTCAGATTGTGCGATAGTGTTTGTCTTATCTTGCATTTGATTGTAGTTGTCGTTGTGACTTTTGCTCTATCATCCTTTTGGTGGGGGGTCTGTCATCTTATTGATGTCATATTGTGCGATAGTGTTTGTCCTATCATCCTTTTTGTGGTAGTAGCCGGTGTAAGTTTCGCTCTGTCATCCTTTTGTTGAAGGGTTTGTCATCTTGTTGATGTCAGATTGTGCGATAGTGTTTGTCCTATCATCCTTTTGGTGTTAGTGGCCGGTGTGAATTTCGCTCCGTCATCCTTTTGGTGGTGGGTCTGTCATCTTATTGATGTCAGATTGTGCAATAGTGTTTGTCCTATCATCCTTTTGGTGGTAGTGGCTGGTGTGAGTTTTTCTCCGTCATCCTTTTGGTGGCGGGTCTGTCATCTTAATTGATGTCAGATTGTGCTATAATGTTTGTCTTATCATCCTTTTGGTGGTAGTGGCCGGTGTGAGTTTCGCTAGGTCATCGTTTTGGTGGGGGGTCTGTCATCTTATTGATGTTAGATTGTGCGATAGTGTTTGTCCTATCATCCTTTTGGTGGTAGTGGCCGGTGTGAGTTTCGCTCCGTCATCCTTTTGGTGGCGGGTCTGTCATCTTAATTGATGTCAGATTGTGCGACAATGTTTGTCCCGTCATCCTTTTAATGGTAGTGGCCGGTGTGAGTTTCGCTCCGTCATCCTTTTGGTGGTGGGTCTGTCATCTTAATTGATGTCAGATTGTGCGACAGTGTTTGTCCTGTCGTCCTTTTAGTGGTAGTGGCCGGTGTGAGTTTCGTTCCGTCATCCTTTTGCTGGGGGTCTGTCGTCTTGTTGATGTCAGATTGTGCGATAGTGTTTGTCCTATCATGCTTTTGGTTGTAGTTGTCGTTGTGACTTTTGCTCTGTCATCCTTTTGGTTAGGGGTCTGTCATCTTATTGATGTCATATTGTGCGATAGTGTTTGTCCTATCATCCTTTTTGTGGTAGTAGCCGGTGTATGTTTTGCTCTGTCGTCCTTTTGTTGCAGGGTTTGTCATCTGGTTGATGTTAGATTGTGCGATAGTGTTTATCCTATCATCCTTTTGGTGGTAGTGGCCGGTGTGAATTTCGCTCCGTCATCCTTTTGGTGGTGGGTCTGTCATCTTATTGATGTCAGATTGTGCAATAGTGTTGTCCTATCATCCTCTTGGTGGTAGTGGCCGGTGTGAGTTTTGCTCCGTCATCCTTTTGGTAGTGGGTCTGTCATCTTAATTGATGTCAGATTGTGCTATAATGTTTGTCTTATCATCCTTTTTGTGGTAGTGGCCGGTGTGAGTTTCGCTCCATCATCCTTTTGGTGGGGGGTCTGTCATCTTATTGATGTCAGATTGTGCAATAGTATTTGTCCTATCATCCTTTTGGTGGTGGTGGCCGGTGTGAGTTTCGCATCGTCATCCTTTTGTGGTGGGTCTGTCATCTTAATTGATGTCAGATTGTGCGATAGTGTTTGTCCTATCATCCTTTTGGTGGTAGTGGCCGGCGTGAATTTCGCCCCGTCATCCTTTTGGTGGTGGGTCTTTCATCTTATTGATGTCAGATTGTGCAATAGTGTTTCTCCTATCATCCTATTGGTGGTTGTGGCTGGTGTGAGTTTTGCTCCGTCATCCTTTTTGTGGTGGGTCTGTCATCTTAATTGATGTCAGATTGTGCGACAGTGTTTGTCCCGTCATCCTTTTAGTGGTAGTGGCCGGTGTGAGTTTCGGTCCGTCATCCTTTTGGTGTGGGTCTGTCATCTTGTTGATGTCAGATTGTGCGATAGTGTTTGTCTTATCATGCATTTGATTGTAGTTGTCGTTATGACTTTTGCTCTATCATCCTTTTGGTGGGGGGTCTGTCATCTTATTGATGTCATATTGTGCGATAGTGTTTGTCCTATCATCCTTTTTGTGGTAGTAGCCGGTGTAAGTTTCGCTCTGTCATCCTTTTGTTGAAGGGTTTGTCATCTTGTTGATGTCAGATTGTGCGATAGTGTTTGTCCTATCATCCTTTTGGTGTTAGTGGCCGGTGTGAATTTCGCTCCGTCATCCTTTTGGTGGTGGGTCTGTCATCTTATTGATGTCAGATTGTGCAATAGTTTTTGTCGTATCATCCTTTTGGTGGTAGTGGCTGGTGTGAGTTTTTCTCCGTCATCCTTTTGGTGGTGGGTCTGTCATCTTAATTGATGTCAGATTGTGCTATAATGTTTGTCTTATCATCCTTTTGGTGGTAGTGGCCGGTGTGAGTTTCGCTAGGTCATCTTTTTGGTGGGGGGTCTGTCATCTTATTGATGTTAGATTGTGCGATAGTGTTTGTCCTATCATCCTTTTGGTGGTAGTGGCCGGTGTGAGTTTCGCTCCGTCATTCTTTTGGTGGCGGGTCTGTCATCTTAATTGATGTCAGATTGTGCGACAATGTTTGTCCCGTCATCCTTTTAATGGTAGTGGCCGGTGTGAGTTTCGCTTCGTCATCCTTTTGGTGGTGGGTCTGTCATCTTAATTGATGTCAGATTATGCGACAGTGTTTGTCCTGTCATCCTTTTAGTGGTAGTGGCCGGTGTGAGTTTCATTCCGTCATCCTTTTGCTGGGGGTCTGTCGTCTTGTTGATGTCAGATTGTGCGATAGTGTTTGTCCTATCATACTTTTGGTTGTAGTTGTCGGTGTGACTTTTGCTCTGTCATCCTTTTGGTTGGGGGTCTGTCATCTTATTGATGTCATATTGTGCGATAGTGTTTGTCCTATCATCCTTTTTGTGGTAGTAGCCGGTGTATGTTTTGCTCTGTCGTCCTTTTGTTGCAGGGTTTGTCATCTGGTTGATGTCAGATTGTGCGATAGTGTTTGTCCTATCATCCTTTTGGTGGTAGTGGCCGGTGTGAATTTCGCTCTGTCATCCTTTTGGTGGTGGGTCTGTCATCTTATTGATGTCAGATTGTGCAATAGTGTTGTCCTATCATCCTCTTGGTGGTAGTGGCCGGTGTGATTTTTGCTCCGTCATCCTTTTGGTATTAGGTCTGTCATCTTAATTGATGTCAGATTGTGCTATAATGTTTGTCTTATCATCCTTTTTGTGGTAGTGGCCGGTGTGAGTTTCGCTCTGTCATCCTTTTGGTGGGGGGTCTGTCATCTTATTGATGTCAGATTGTGCAATAGTGTTTGTCCTATCATCCTTTTGGTGGTGGTGGCCGGTGTGAGTTTCGCATCGTCATCCTTTTGTGGTGGGTCTGTCATCTTAATTGATGTCAGATTGTGCGATAGTGTTTGTCCTATCATCCTTTTGGTGGTAGTGGCCGGCGTGAATTTCGCCCCGTCATCCTTTTGGTGGTGGATCTTTCATCTTATTGATGTCAGATTGTGCAATAGTGTTTCTCCTATCATCCTATTGGTGGTAGTGGCTGGTGTGAGTTTTGCTCCGTCATCCTTTTTGTGGTGGGTCTGTCATCTTAATTGATGTCAGATTGTGCGCCAGTGTTTGTCCCGTCATCCTTTTAGTGGTAGTGGCCGGTGTGAGTTTCGGTCCGTCATCCTTTTGGTATGGGTCTGGCATCTTGTTGATGTCAGATTGTGCGATAGTGTTTGTCTTATCATGCATTTGATTGTAGTTGTCGTTATGACTTTTGCTCTATCATCCTTTTGGTGGGGGGTCTGTCATCTTATTGATGTCATATTGTGCGATAGTGTTTGTCCTATCATCCTTTTTGTGGTAGTAGTCGGTGTAAGTTTCGCTCTGTCATCCTTTTGTTGAAGGGTTTGTCATCTTGTTGATGTCAGATTGTGCGATAGTGTTTGTCCTATCATCCTTTTGGTGTTAGTGACCGGTGTGAATTTCGCTCCGTCATCCTTTTGGTGGTGGGTTTGTCATCTTATTGATGTCAGATTGTGCAATAGTGTTTGTCCTATCATCCTTTTGGTGGTAGTGGCTGGTGTGAGTTTTTCTCCGTCATCCTTTTGGTGGCGGGTCTGTCATCTTAATTGATGTCAGATTGTGCTATAATGTTTGTCTTATCATCCTTTTGGTGGTAGTGGCCGGTGTGAGTTTCGCTAGGTCATCTTTTTGGTGGGGGGTCTGTCATCTTATTGATGTTAGATTGTGCGATAGTGTTTGTCCTATCATCCTTTTGGTGGTAGTGGCCGGTGTGAGTTTCGCTCCGCCATTCTTTTGGTGGCGGGTCTGTCATCTTAATTGATGTCAGATTGTGCGACAATGTTTGTCCCGTCATCCTTTTAATGGTAGTGGCCGGTGTGAGTTTCGCTCCGTCATCCTTTTGGTGGTGGGCCTGTCATCTTAATTGATGTCAGATTGTGCGACAGTGTTTGTCCTGTCATCCTTTTAGTGGTAGTGGCCGGTGTGAGTTTCGTTCCGTCATCCTTTTGCTGGGGGTCTGTCGTCTTGTTGATGTCAGATTGTGCGATAGTGTTTGTCCTATCATGCTTTTGGTTGTAGTTGTCGGTGTGACTTTTGCTCTGTCATCCTTTTGGTTGGGGGTCTGTCATCTTATTGATGTCATATTGTGTGATAGTGTTTGTCCTATCATCCTTTTTGTGGTAGTAGCCGGTGTATGTTTTGCTCTGTCGTCCTTTTGTTGCAGGGTTTGTCATCTGGTTGATGTCAGATTGTGCGATAGTGTTTGTCCTATCATCCTTTTGGTGGTGGTGGCCGGTGTGAGTTTCGCATCGTCATCCTTTTGTGGTGGGTTTGTCATCTTAATTGATGTCAGATTGTGCGATAGTGTTTGTCCTATCATCCTTTTGGTGGTAGTGGCCGGCGTGAATTTCGCCCCGTCATCCTTTTGGTGGTGGGTCTTTCATCTTATTGATGTCAGATTGTGCAATAGTGTTTCTCCTATCATCCTATTGGTGGTAGTGGCTGGTGTGAGTTGTGTTCCGTCATCCTTTTTGTGGTGGGTCTGTCATCTTAATTGATGTCAGATTGTGCGCCAGTGTTTGTCCCGTCATCCTTTTAGTGGTAGTGGCCGGTGTGAGTTTCGGTCCGTCATCCTTTTGGTGTGGGTCTGTCATCTTGTTGATGTTAGATTGTGCGATAGTGTTTGTCTTATCATGCATTTGATTGTAGTTGTCGTTATGACTTTTGCTCTATCATCCTTTTGGTGGGGGGTCTGTCATCTTATTGATGTCATATTGTGCGATAGTGTTTGTCCTATCATCCTTTTTGTGGTAGTAGTCGGTGTAAGTTTCGCTCTATCATCCTTTTGTGGAAGGGTTTGTCATCTTGTTGATGTCAGATTGTGCGATAGTGTTTGTCCTATCATCCTTTTGGTGTTAGTGACCGGTGTGAATTTCGCTCCGTCATCCTTTTGGTGGTGGGTCTGTCATCTTATTGATGTCAGATTGTGCAATAGTGTTTGTCCTATCATCCTTTTGGTGGTAGTGGCTGGTGTGAGTTTTTCTCCGTCATCCTTTTGGTGGCGGGTCTGTCATCTTAATTGATGTCAGATTGTGCTATAATGTTTGTCTTATCATCCTTTTGGTGGTAGTGGCCGGTGTGAGTTTCGCTAGGTCATCTTTTTGGTGGGGGGTCTGTCATCTTATTGATGTTAGATTGTGCGATAGTGTTTGTCCTTTCATCCTTTTGGTGGTATTGGCCGGTGTGAGTTTCGCTCCGTCATTCTTTTGGTGGCGGGTCTGTCATCTTAATTGATGTCAGATTGTGCGACAATGTTTGTCCCGTCATCCTTTTAATGGTAGTGGCCGGTGTGAGTTTCGCTCCGTCATCCTTTTGGTGGTGGGTCTGTCATATTAATTGATGTCAGATTGTGCGACAGTGTTTGTCCTGTCATCCTTTTAGTGGTAGTGGCCGGTGTGAGTTTCGTTCCGTCATCCTTTTGCTGGGGGTCTGTCGTCTTGTTGATGTCAGATTGTGCGATAGTGTTTGTCCTATCATGCTTTTGGTTGTAGTTGTCGGTGTGACTTTTGCTCTGTCATCCTTTTGGTTGGGGGTCTGTCATCTTATTGATGTCATATTGTGTGATAGTGTTTGTCCTATCATCCTTTTTGTGGTAGTAGCCGGTGTATGTTTTGCTCTGTCGTCCTTTTGTTGCAGGGTTTGTCATCTGGTTGATGTCAGATTGTGCGATAGTGTTTGTCCTATCATCCTTTTGGTGGTAGTGGCCGGTGTGAATTTCGCTCCGTCATCATTTTTGGTGGTGGGTCTGTCATCTTATTGATGTCAGATTCTGCAATAGTGTTGTCCTATCATCCTCTTGGTGGTAGTGGCCGGTGTGAGTTTTGCTCCGTCATCCTTTTGGTAGTGGGTCTGTCATCTTAATTGATGTCAGATTATGCTATAATGTTTGTCTTATCATTTTTTTTGTGGTAGTGGCCGGTGTGAGTTTCGCTCCATCATCCTTTTGGTGGGGGGTCTGTCATCTTATTGATGTCAGATTGTGCAATAGTGTTTGTCCTATCATCCTTTTGGTGGTGGTGGCCGGTGTGAGTTTCGCATCGTCATCCTTTTGTGGTGGGTCTGTCATCTTAATTGATGTCAGATTGTGCGATAGTGTTTGTCCTATCATCCTTTTGGTGGTAGTGGCCGGCGTGAATTTCGCCCCGTCATCCTTTTGGTGGTGGGTCTTTCATCTTATTGATGTCAGATTGTGCAATAGTGTTTCTCCTATCATCCTATTGGTGGTAGTGGCTGGTGTGAGTTTTGTTCCGTCATCCTTTTTGTGGTGGGTCTGTCATCTTAATTGATGTCAGATTGTGCGCCAGTGTTTGTCCCGTCATCCTTTTAGTGGTAGTGGCCGGTGTGAGTTTCGGTCCGTCATCCTTTTGGTGTGGGTCTGTCATCTTGTTGATGTTAGATTGTGCGATAGTGTTTGTCTTATCATGCATTTGATTGTAGTTGTCGTTATGACTTTTGCTCTATCATCCTTTTGGTGGGGGGTCTGTCATCTTATTGATGTCATTTGTGCGATAGTGTTTGTCCTATCATCCTTTTTGTGGTAGTAGTCGGTGTAAGTTTCGCTCTATCATCCTTTTGTTGAAGGGTTTGTCATCTTGTTGATGTCAGATTGTGCGATAGTGTTTGTCCTATCATCCTTTTGGTGTTAGTGACCGGTGTGAATTTCGCTCCGTCATCCTTTTGGTGGTGGGTCTGTCATCTTATTGATGTCAGATTGTGCAATAGTGTTTGTCCTATCATCCTTTTGGTGGTAGTGGCTGGTGTGAGTTTTTCTCCGTCATCCTTTTGGTGGCGGGTCTGTCATCTTAATTGATGTCAGATTGTGCTATAATGTTTGTCTTATCATCCTTTTGGTGGTAGTGGCCGGTGTGAGTTTCGCTAGGTCATCTTTTTGGTGGGGGGTCTGTCATCTTATTGATGTTAGATTGTGCGATAGTGTTTGTCCTTTCATCCTTTTGGTGGTATTGGCCGGTGTGAGTTTCGCTCCGTCATTCTTTTGGTGGCGGGTCTGTCATCTTAATTGATGTCAGATTGTGCGACAATGTTTGTCCCGTCATCCTTTTAATGGTAGTGGCCGGTGTGAGTTTCGCTCCGTCATCCTTTTGGTGGTGGGTCTGTCATATTAATTGATGTCAGATTGTGCGACAGTGTTTGTCCTGTCATCCTTTTAGTGGTAGTGGCCGGTGTGAGTTTCGTTCCGTCATCCTTTTGCTGGGGGTCTGTCGTCTTGTTGATGTCAGATTGTGCGATAGTGTTTGTCCTATCATGCTTTTGGTTGTAGTTGTCGGTGTGACTTTTGCTCTGTCATCCTTTTGGTTGGGGGTCTGTCATCTTATTGATGTCATATTGTGTGATAGTGTTTGTCCTATCATCCTTTTTGTGGTAGTAGCCGGTGTATGTTTTGCTCTGTCGTCCTTTTGTTGCAGGGTTTGTCATCTGGTTGATGTCAGATTGTGCAATAGTGTTTGTCCTATCATCCTTTTGGTGGTAGTGACCGGTGTGAATTTCGCTCCGTCATCATTTTTGGTGGTGGGTCTGTCATCTTATTGATGTCAGATTCTGCAATAGTGTTGTCCTATCATCCTCTTGGTGGTAGTGGCCGGTGTGAGTTTTGCTCCGTCATCCTTTTGGTAGTGGGTCTGTCATCTTAATTGATGTCAGATTGTGCTATAATGTTTGTCTTATCATTTTTTTTGTGGTAGTGGCCGGTGTGAGTTTCGCTCCATCATCCTTTTGGTGGGGGGTCTGTCATCTTATTGATGTCAGATTGTGCAATAGTGTTTGTCCTATCATCCTTTTGGTGGTGGTGGCCGGTGTGAGTTTCGCATCGTCATCCTTTTGTGGTGGGTCTGTCATCTTAATTGATGTCAGATTGTGCGATAGTGTTTGTCCTATCATCCTTTTGGTGGTAGTGGCCGGCGTGAATTTCGCCCCGTCATCCTTTTGGTGGTGGGTCTTTCATCTTATTGATGTCAGATTGTGCAGTAGTGTTTCTCCTATCATCCTATTGGTGGTAGTGGCTGGTGTGAGTTTTGTTCCGTCATCCTTTTTGTGGTGGGTCTGTCATCTTAATTGATGTCAGATTGTGCGCCAGTGTTTGTCCCGTCATCCTTTTAGTGGTAGTGGCCGGTGTGAGTTTCGGTCCGTCATCCTTTTGGTGTGGGTCTGTCATCTTGTTGACGTCAGATTGTGCGATAGTGTTTGTCTTATCATGCATTTGATTGTAGTTGTCGTTATGACTTTTGCTCTATCATCCTTTTGGTGGGGGGTCTGTCATCTTATTCATAACATATTGTGCGATAGTGTTTGTCCTATCATCCTTTTTGTGGTAGTAGCCGGTGTAAGTTTCGCTCTGTCATCCTTTTGTTGAAGGGTTTGTCATCTTGTTGATGTCAGATTGTGCGATAGTGTTTGTCCTATCATCCTTTTGGTGTTAGTGGCCGGTGTGAATTTTGCTCCGTCATCCTTTTGGTGGTGGGTCTGTCATCTTATTGATGTCAGATTGTGCGATAGTGTTTGTCCTATCATCCTTTTGGTGGTGGTGGCTGGTGTGAGTTTTTCTCCGTCATCCTTTTGGTGACGGGTCTGTCATCTTAATTGATGTCAGATTGTGCTATAATGTTTGTCTTATCATCCTTTTGGTGGTAGTGGCCGGTGTGAGTTTCGCTAGGTCATCTTTTTGGTGGGGGGTCTGTCATCTTATTGATGTTAGATTGTGCGATAGTGTTTGTCCTATCATCCTTTTGGTGGTAGTGGCCGGTGTGAGTTTCGCTTCGTCATTCTTTTGGTGGCGGGTCTGTCATCTTAATTGATGTCAGATTGTGCGACAATGTTTGTCCCGTCATCCTTTTAATGGTAGTGGCCGGTGTGAGTTTCGCTCCGTCATCCTTTTGGTGGTGGGTCTGTCATCTTAATTGATGTCAGATTGTGCGACAGTGTTTGTCCTGTCATCCTTTTAGTGGTAGTGGCCGGTGTGAGTTTCGTTCCGTCATCCTTTTGTTGGGGGTCTGTCGTCTTGTTGATGTCAGATTGTGCGATTGTGTTTGTCCTATCATGCTTTTGGTTGTAGTTGTCGGTGTGACTTTTGCTCTGTCATCCTTTTGGTTGGGGGTCTGTCATCTTATTGATGTCATATTGTGTGATAGTGTTTGTCCTATCATCCTTTTTGTGGTAGTAGCCGGTGTATGTTTTGCTCTGTCGTCCTTTTGTTACAGGGTTTGTCATCTGGTTGATGTCAGATTGTGCGATAGTGTTTGTCCTATCATCCTTTTGGTGGTAGTGGCCGGTGTGAATTTCGCTCCGTCATCCTTTTGGTGGTGGGTCTGTCATCTTATTGATGTCAGATTGTGCAATAGTGTTGTCCTATCATCCTCTTGGTGGTAGTGGCCGGTGTGAGTTTTGCTCCGTCATCCTTTTGGTAGTGGGTCTGTCATCTTAATTGATGTCAGATTGTGCTATAATGTTTGTCTTATCATCCTTTTTATGGTAGTGGCCGGTGTGAGTTTCGCTCCATCATCCTTTTGGTGGGGGGTCTGTCATCTTATTGATGTCAGATTGTGCAATAGTGTTTGTCCTATCATCCTTTTGGTGGTGGTGGCCGGTGTGAGTTTCGCATCGTCATCCTTTTGTGGTGGGTCTGTCATCTTAATTGATGTCAGATTGTGCGATAGTGTTTGTCCTATCATCCTTTTGGTGGTAGTGGCCGGCGTGAATTTTGCCCCGTCATCCTTTTGGTGGTGGGTCTTTCATCTTATTGATGTCAGATTGTGCAATAGTGTTTCTCCTATCATCCTATTGGTGGTAGTGGCTGGTGTGAGTTTTGCTCCGTCATCCTTTTTGTGGTGGGTCTGTCATCTTAATTGATGTCAGATTGTGCGACAGAGTTTGTCCCGTCATCCTTTTAGTGGTAGTGGCCGGTGTGAGTTTCGGTCCGTCATCCTTTTGGTGTGGGTCTGTCATCTTGTTGATGTCAGATTGTGCGATAGTGTTTGTCTTATCATGCATTTGATTGTAGTTGTCGTTATGACTTTTTCTCTATCATCCTTTTGGTGGGGGGTCTGTCATCTTATTGATGTCATATTGTGCGATATTGTTTGTCCTATCATCCTTTTTGTGGTAGTAGCCGGTGTAAGTTTCGCTCTGTCATCCTTTTGTTGAAGGGTTTGTCATCTTGTTGATGTCAGATTGTGCGATAGTGTTTGTCCTATCATCCTTTTGGTGTTAGTGGCCGGTGTGAATTTCGCTCCGTCATCCTTTTGGTGGTGGGTCTGTCATCTTATTGATGTCAGATTGTGCAATAGTGTTTGTCCTATCATCCTTTTGGTGGTAGTGGCTGGTGTGAGTTTTTCTCCGTCATCCTTTTGGTGGCGGGTCTGTCATCTTAATTGATGTCAGATTGTGCTATAATGTTTGTCTTATCATCCTTTTGGTGGTAGTGGCCGGTGTGAGTTTCGCTAGGTCATCTTTTTGGTGGGGGGTCTGTCATCTTATTGATGTTAGATTGTGCGATACTGTTTGTCCTATCATCCTTTTGGTGGTAGTGGCCGGTGTGAGTTTCGCTCCGTCATTCTTTTGGTGGCGGGTCTGTCATCTTAATTGATGTCAGATTGTGCGACAATGTTTGTCCTGTCATCCTTTTAATGGTAGTGGCCGGTGTGAGTTTCGCTCCGTCATCCTTTTGGTGGTGGGTCTGTCATCTTAATTGATGTCAGATTGTGCGACAGTGTTTGTCCTGTCATCCTTTTAGTGGTAGTGGCCGGTGTGAGTTTCGTTCCGTCATCCTTTTGGTGGGGCTCTGTCGTCTTGTTGATGTTAGATTGTGCGATAGTGTTTGTCCTATCATGCTTTTGGTTGTAGTTGTCGGTGTGACTTTTGCTCTGTCATCCTTTTGGTTGGGGGTCTTTCATCTTATTGATGTCATATTGTGCGATAGTGTTTGTCCTATCATCCTTTTTGTGGTAGTAGCCGGTGTATGTTTCGCTCTGTCGTCCTTTTGTTGCAGGGTTTGTCATCTGGTTGATGTCAGATTGTGCGATAGTGTTTGTCCTATCATCCTTTTGGTGGTAGTGGCCGGTGTGAATTTCGCTCCGTCATCCTTTTGGTGGTGGGTGTGTCATCTTATTGATGTCAGATTGTGCAATAGTGTTGTCCTATCATCCTCTTGGTGGTAGTGGCCGGTGTGAGTTTTGCTCCGTCATCCTATTGGTAGTGGGTCTGTCATCTTAATTGATGTCAGATTGTGCTATAATGTTTGTCTTATCATCCTTTTTGTGGTAGTGGCCGGTGTGAGTTTCGCTCCGTCATCCTTTTGGTGGGGGGTCTGTCATCTTATTGATGTCAGATTGTGCAATAGTGTTTGTCCTAACATCCTTTTGGTGGTGGTGGCCGGTGTGAGTTTCGCATCGTCATCCTTTTGATGGTGGGTCTGTCATCTTAATTGATGTCAGATTGTGCGATAGTGTTTGTCCTATCATCCTTTTGGTGGTAGTAGCCGGTGTGAGTTTCGTTCTGTCATTCTATTGGTGGTAGGTATGTCATCTTAATTGATGTCAGATTGCAGGATAATGTTTGTCCTATCATGCTTTTGATGGTAGTGGCCGGTGTGAGTTTTGCTCCGTCATCCTTTTGGTGGGGGTCTGTCATCTTGTTGATGTCAGATTGTGCAATAGTGTTTGTCCTATCATGCTTTTGGTTGTAGTTGTCGGTGTGACTTTTGCTCTGTCATCCTTTTGGTGGGGGGTCTGTCATCTTATTGATGTCATATTGTGCGATAGTGTTTGTCCTATCATCCTTTTTGTGGTAGTAGCCGATGTAAGTTTCGCTCTATCATCATTTTGTTGAAGGGTTTGTCATCTTGTTGATGTCAGATTGTGCGATAGTGTTTGTCCTATCATCCTTTTGGTGGTAGTGGCCGGTGTGAATTTCGCTCCGTCATCCTTTTGGTGGTGGGTGTGTCATCTTATTGATGTCAGATTGTGCAATAGTGTTGTCCTATCATCCTCTTGGTGGTAGTGGCTGGTGTGAGTTTCGCTCCGTCATCCTTTTGGTGGGGGGTCTGTCATCTTATTGATGTCAGATTGTGCAATAGTGTTTGTCCTATCATCCTTTTGGTGGTGGTGGCCGGTGTGAGTTTCGCATCGTCATCCTTTTGATGGTGGGTCTGTCATCTTAATTGATGTCAGATTGTGCGATAGTGTTTGTCCTATCATCCTTTTGGTGGTAGTAGCCGGTGTGAGTTTCGCTCTGTCATTCTTTTGGTGGTAGGTATGTCATCTTAATTGATGTCAGATTGCACGATAATGTTTGTCCTATCATGCTTTTGATGGTAGTGGTCGGTGTGAGTTTTGCTCCGTCATCCTTTTGGTGGGGGTCTGTCATCTTGTTGATATCAGATTGTGCAATAGTGTTTGTCCTATCATGCTTTTGGTTGTAGTTGTCGGTGTGACTTTTGCTCTGTCATCCTTTTGGTGGGGGGTCTGTCATCTTATTGATGTCATATTGTGCGATAGTGTTTGTCCTATCATCCTTTTTGTGGTAGTAGCCGATGTAAGTTTCGCTCTGTCATCCTTTTGTTGAAGGGTTTGTCATCTTGTTGATGTCAGATTGTGCGATAGTGTTTGTCCTATCATCCTTTTGGTGGTAGTGGCCGGTGTGAATTTCGCTCCGTCATCCTTTTGGTGGTGGGTTTGTCAGCTTATTGATGTCAGATTGTGCAATAGTGTTTGTCCTATCATCCTTTTGGTGGTAGTGGCTAGTGTGAGTGTTGCTCCGTCATCCTTTTGGTGGCGAGTCTGTCATCTTAATTGATGTCAGATTGTGCTATAATGTTTGTCTTATCATCCTTTTGGTGGTAGTGGCCGGTGTGAGTTTTGCTAGGTCATCTTTTTGGTGGGGGGTCTGTCATCTTATTGATGTTAGATTGTGCGATAGTGTTTGTCCTATCATCCTTTTGGTGGTAGTGGCCGGTGTGAGTTTCGCTCCGTCATTCTTTTGGTGGGGGGTCAGTCATCTTAATTGATGTCAGATTGTGCGACAATGTTTGTCCCGTCATCCTTTTAATGGTAGTGGCCGGTGTGAGTTTCGCTCCGTCATCCTTTTGGTGGTGGGTCTGTCATCTTAATTGATGTCAGATTGTGCGACAGTGTTTGTCCTGTCATCCTTTTAGTGGTAGTGGCCGGTGTGAGTTTCGTTCCGTCATCCTTTTGCTGGGGGTCTGTCGTCTTGTTGATGTCAGATTGTGCGATAGTGTTTGTCCTATCATGCTTTTGGTTGTAGTTATCGGTGTGACTTTTGCTCTGTCATCCTTTTGGTTGGGGGTCTGTCATCTTATTGATGTCATATTTTGTGATAGTGTTTGTTCTATCATCCTTTTTGTGGTAGTAGCCGGTGTATGTTTTGCTCTGTCGTCCTTTTGTTGCAGGGTTTGTCATCTGGTTGATGTCAGATTGTGCGATAGTGTTTGTCCTATCATCCTTTTGGTGGTAGTGGCCGGTGTGAATTTCGCTCCGTCATCCTTTTGGTGGTGGGTCTGTCATCTTATTGATGTCAGATTGTGCAATAGTGTTGTCCTATCATCCTCTTGGTGGTAGTGGCCGGTGTGAGTTTTGCTCCGTCATCCTTTTGGTAGTGGGTCTGTCATCTTAATTGATGTCAGATTGTGCTATAATGTTTGTCTTATCATCCTTTTTGTGGTAGTGGCCGGTGTGAGTTTCGCTCCGTCATCCTTTTGGTGGGGGGTCTGTCATCTTATTGATGTCAGATTGTGCAATAGTGTTTGTCCTATCATCCTTTTGGTGGTGTTGGCCGGTGTGAGTTTCGCATCGTCATCCTTTTGTGGTGGGTCTGTCATCTTAATTGATGTCAGATTGTACGATAGTGTTTGTCCTATCATCCTTTTGGTGGTAGTGGCTGGCGTGAATTTCGCCCCGTCATCCTTTTGGTGGTGGGTCTTTCATCTTATTGATGTCAGATTGTGCAATAGTGTTTCTCCTATCATCCTATTGGTGGTAGTGGCTGGTGCGAGTTTTGCTCCGTCATCCTTTTTGTGATGGGTCTGTTATCTTAATTGATGTCAGATTGTGCGACAGTGTTTGTCCCGTCATCCTTTTAGTGGTAGTGGCCGGTGTGAGTTTCGGTCCGTCATCCTTTTGGTGTGGGTCTGTCATCTTGTTGATGTCAGATTGTGCGATAGTGTTTGTCTTATCATGCATTTGATTGTAGTTGTCGTTATGACTTTTACTCTATCATCCTTTTGGTGGGGGGTCTGTCATCTTATTGATGTCATATTGTGCGATAGTGTTTATCCTATCATCCTTTTTGTGGTAGTAGCCGGTGTAAGTTTCGCTCTGTCATCCTTTTGTTGAAGGCTTTGTCATCTTGTTGATGTCAGATTGTGCGATAGTGTTTGTCCTATCATCCTTTTGGTGTTAGTGGCCGGTGTGAATTTCGCTCCGTCATCCTTTTGGTGGTGGGTCTGTCATCTTATTGATGTCAGATTGTGCAATAGTGTTTGTCCTATCATCCTTTTGGTGGTAGTGGCTGGTGTGAGTTTTTCTCCGTCATCCTTTTGGTGGCGGGTCTGTCATCTTAATTGATGTCAGATTGTGCTATAATGTTTGTCTTATCATCCTTTTGGTGGTAGTGGCCGGTGTGAGTTTCGCTAGGTCATCTTTTTGGTGGGGGGTCTGTCATCTTATTGATGTTAGATTGTGCGATAGTGTTTGTCCTATCATCCTTTTGGTGGTAGTGGCCGGTGTGAGTTTCGCTCCGTCATTCTTTTGGTGGCGGGTCTGTCATCTTAATTGATGTCAGATTGTGCGACAATGTTTGTCCCGTCATCCTTTTAATGGTAGTGGCCGGTGTGAGTTTCGCTCCATCATCCTTTTGGTGGTGGGTCTGTCATCTTAATTGATGTCAGATTGTGCGACAGTGTTTGTCCTGTCATCCTATTAGTGGTAGTGGCCGGTGTGAGTTTCGTTCCGTCATCCTTTTGGTGGGGGTCTGTCGTCTTGTTGATGTTAGATTGTGCGATAGTGTTTATCCTATCATGCTTTTGGTTGTAGTTGTCGGTGTGACTTTTGCTCTGTCATCCTTTTGGTTGGGGGTCTGTCATCTTATTGATGTCATATTGTGCGATAGTGTTTGTCCTATCATCCTTTTTGTGGTAGTAGCCGGTGTAAGTTTCGCTCTGTCATCCTTTTGTTGAAGGGTTTGTCATCTTGTTGATGTCAGATTGTGCGATAGTGTTTGTCCTATCATCCTTTTGGTGGTAGTGGCCGGTGTGAATTTTGCTCCGTCATCCTTTTGGTGGTGGGTCTATCATCTTATTGATGTCAGATTGTACAATAGTGTTTGTCCTATCACCCTTTTGGTGGTAATGGCTGGTGTGAGTTTTGCTCCGTCATCCTTTTGGTGGTGGGTCTGTCATCTTAATTGATGTCAGATTATGCTATAATGTTTGTCTTATCATCCTTTTGGTGGTAGTGGCCGGTGTGAGTTTCGCTCCGTCATCCTTTTGGTGGGGGGTCTGTCATCTTATTGATGTCAGATTGTGCGATAGTGTTTGTCCTATCATCCTTTTGGTGGTGGTGGCCGGTGTGAGTTTCTCTTCGTCATCCTTTTGATGGTGGGTTTGTCATCTTAATTGTTGTCAGATTGTGCGATATTGTTTGTCCTATCATCCTTTTGGTGGTAGTAGCCGGTGTGAGTTTCGCTCTGTCATTCTTTTGGTAGTGGGTCTGTCATCTTAATTGATGCCAGATTGCACGATAATGTTTGTCCTATCATGCTTTTGATGGTAGTGGCCGGTGTGAGTTTTGCTCCATCATCCTTTTGGTGGGGGGTCTGTCATATTGTTGATGTTAGATTGTGCAACAGTGTTTATACTATTGAGTTTCAATTTTGCATCGTCATCCTTTTGGTGGTGGGTCTGTCATCGTAATTGATGTCAGATTGTGCGATAGTAATTGTCCTATCATCCTTTTGGTGGTGGTGGCCGGTGTGAGTTTCGCTCCGTCATCCTTTTGGTGGTGGGCCTGTCATCTTATTGATGTCAGATCGTGCAATGGTGTTTGTCCTATCATCCATTGGTGGTAGTGGCCGGTGTGAGTTTTCCTCTGTCATCCTTTTGATGGTGGGTTTGTCACCTTAATTGATGTCAGATTGTGCGATAGTGTTTGTCCTATCATCCTTTTGGTGGTAGTGGTCGGTGTGAGTTTCGCTCCGTCATTCTTTTGGTGATGGGTCTGTCATCTTAATTGATGTCAGATTATGTGATAATGTTTGTCCTATCTTGATTTTGGTGGTAGTGGCCGGTGTGAGTTTCGCTCCGTCATCCTTTTGGTGGTGGTTCTGTCATCTTAATTGATGTCAGATAGTGCGACAGTGGTTGTCCTGTCATCCTTTTCGTGGTAGTCGCCGGTGTGAGTTTCGCTCTGTCATCATTTTGGTGGGGGTCTGTCATCTTGTTGATGTCAGATTGTGCGATAGTGTTTGTCCTATCATGCTTTTGGTTGTAGTTGTCGGTGTGACTTTTATTCTGTCATCCTTTTGGTGGGGGGTCTGTCATCTTATTGATGTCATATTGTGCGATAGTGTTTGTCCTATCATCCTTTTTGTGGTAGTAGCCGGTGTAAGTTTCTCTCTGTCATCCTTTTGTTGAAGGGTTTGTCATCTTGTTGATGTCAGATTGTGCGATAGTGTTTGTCCTATCATGCTTTTGGTTGTAGTTGTCGGTGTGACTTTTGCTCTGTCATCCTTTTGGTTGGGGGTCTGTCATCTTATTGATGTCATATTGTGCGATAGTGTTTGTCCTATCATCCTTTTTGTGGTAGTAGCCGGTGTAAGTTTCGCTCTGTCATCCTTTTGTTGAAGGGTTTGTCATCTTGTTGATGTCAGATTGTGCGATAGTGTTTGTCCTATCATCCTTTTGGTGGTAGTGGCCGGTGTGAATTTTGCTCCGTCATCCTTTTGGTGGTGGGTCTATCATCTTATTGATGTCAGATTGTACAATAGTGTTTGTCCTATCACCCTTTTGGTGGTAATGGCTGGTGTGAGTTTTGCTCCGTCATCCTTTTGGTGGTGGGTCTGTCATCTTAATTGATGTCAGATTATGCTATAATGTTTGTCTTATCATCCTTTTGGTGGTAGTGGCCGGTGTGAGTTTCGCTCCGTCATCCTTTTGGTGGGGGGTCTGTCATCTTATTGATGTCAGATTGTGCGATAGTGTTTGTCCTATCATCCTTTTGGTGGTGGTGGCCGGTGTGAGTTTCTCTTCGTCATCCTTTTGATGGTGGGTTTGTCATCTTAATTGATGTCAGATTGTGCGATATTGTTTGTCCTATCATCCTTTTGGTGGTAGTAGCCGGTGTGAGTTTCACTCTGTCATTCTTTTGGTAGTGGGTCTGTCATCTTAATTGATGCCAGATTGCACGATAATGTTTGTCCTATCATGCTTTTGATGGTAGTGGCCGGTGTGAGTTTTGCTCCATCATCCTTTTGGTGGGGGGTCTGTCATATTGTTGATGTTAGATTGTGCAACAGTGTTTATACTATTGAGTTTCAATTTTGCATCGTCATCCTTTTGGTGGTGGGTCTGTCATCGTAATTGATGTCAGATTGTGCGATAGTAATTGTCCTATCATCCTTTTGGTGGTGGTGGCCGGTGTGAGTTTCGCTCCGTCATCCTTTTGGTGGTGGGCCTGTCATCTTATTGATGTCAGATCGTGCAATGGTGTTTGTCCTATCATCCATTGGTGGTAGTGGCCGGTGTGAGTTTTCCTCTGTCATCCTTTTGATGGTGGGTTTGTCACCTTAATTGATGTCAGATTGTGCGATAGTGTTTGTCCTATCATCCTTTTCGTGGTAGTGGTCGGTGTGAGTTTCGCTCCGTCATTCTTTTGGTGATGGGTCTGTCATCTTAATTGATGTCAGATTATGTGATAATGTTTGTCCTATCTTGATTTTGGTGGTAGTAGCCGGTGTGAGTTTCGCTCCGTCATCCTTTTGGTGGTGGTTCTGTCATCTTAATTGATGTCAGATAGTGCGACAGTGGTTGTCCTGTCATCCTTTTCGTGGTAGTGGCCGGTGTGAGTTTCGCTCTGTCATCATTTTGGTGGGGGTCTGTCATCTTGTTGATGTCAGATTGTGCGATAGTGTTTGTCCTATCATGCTTTTGGTTGTAGTTGTCGGTGTGACTTTTATTCTGTCATCCTTTTGGTGGGGGGTCTGTCATCTTATTGATGTCATATTGTGCGATAGTGTTTGTCCTATCATCCTTTTTGTGGTAGTAGCCGGTGTAAGTTTCTCTCTGTCATCCTTTTGTTGAAGGGTTTGTCATCTTGTTGATGTCAGATTGTGTGATAGATTTTGTCCTATCATCCTTTTGGTGGTAGTGGCCAGTGTGAATTTAGCTCCGTCATCCTTTTGATGGTGGGTCTGTCATCTTATTGTTGTCAGATTGTGCAATAGTGTTTGTCCTATCATCCTTTTGGTGGTAGTGGCCGGTGTGAGTTTTGCTCTGTCAATCTTTTGGTGGTGGATTTGTCACCTTAATTGATGTCAGATTGTGCGACAGTGTTTGTCCCGTCATCCTTTTGGTGGTAGTGGCCGTTGTGAGTTTCGCTTCGTCATCCTTTTGGTGGTGGGTTTGTCATCTTAATTATGTCAGATTGTGTTATAATGTTTGTCTTATCATGCTTTTGGTGGTAGTGGCTAGAGTGAGTTTCGATCCTTCATCCTTTAAGTGGAGGGTCTGTCATCTTATTGATGTCAGATTGTGCGATAGTGTTCGTCCTATCATCAATTTGGTGGTGGTGGCCAGTGTGAGTTTCGCTCCGTCATCCTTTTGATGGTGGGTCTGTCATCTTAATTGATGTCAGATTGTGAGATAGTGTTTGTCCTATCATCCTTTTGGTGGTAGTGGCCGGTGTGAGTTTCGCTCTGTCATTCTTTTGGTGGTGGGTCTGTCATCTTAATTGATGTCAGATTGCACGATAATGTTTGTCCTATCAATTTTTTGGTGGTAGTGGCCAGTGTGAGTTTCGCTCCATCATCCTTTTGGTGGTGGGTCTGTCATCTTGTATGATGTCAGATTGTGCGATAGTAATTGTCCTATCATCGTTTTGGTGGTGGTGGACGGTGTGAGTTTCGCTCCGTCATCCTTTTGGTGGTGGTTCTGTCATCTTATTGATGTCAGATTGTGCAATAGTGTTTGTCCTATCACCTTTTTGGTGGTAATGGCTGGTGTGAGTTTTGCTCCGTCATCCTTTTGGTGGTGGGTCTGTCATCTTAATTGATGTCAGATTGTGCTATAATGTTTGTCTTATCAATCTTTTGGTGGTAGTGGCCGGTGTGAGTTTCGCTCCGTCATCCTTTTGGTGGGGGGTCAGTCATCTTATTGATGTCAGATTGTGCGATAGTGTTTGTCCTATCATCCTTTTGGTGGTGGTGGCCGGTGTGAGTTTCTCTTCGTCATCCTTTTGATGGTGGGTCTGTCATCTTAATTGATGTCAAATTGTGCGATAGTGTTTGTCCTGTCATCCTTTTAGTGGTAGTGGTCGGTGTGAGTTTCGCTCCGTCATCCTTTTGGTGGGGGTCTGCCATCTTGTTGATGCCAGATTGTGCGATAGTGTTTGTCCTATCATGCTTTTGGAGGTAGTGGCCGATGTGAATTTTGCTCCGTCATCCTCTTGGTGGGGGGTCTGTCATCTTATTTATGTCAGATTTTGCTATAGTGTTTGTCCTATCATCCATTGGTGGTAGTGGCCGGTGTGAGTTTTGCTCTGTCATCTTGATTGATGTTAGATTGTGCGATAGTGTTTGTCGTATCATCCTTTTGGTGGTAGTTGTCGGTGTGAGTTTCGCTCCGTCATTCTTTTGGTGGTGGGTCTGTCATCTAAATTGATGTCAAATTATGTGATAATGTTTGTCCTATCATGCTTTTGGTGGTAGTGGCCGGTGTGAGTTTCACTCCGTCATCCTTTTGGTAGGGGGTCTGTCATCTTGTTGATGTCAGATTGTGCAAGAGTGTTTATACTATCATGTTTCAGTTTTGCATCGTCATCCTTTTGGTGGTGGGTCTGTCATCTTAATTGATGTCATATTGTGCGACAGTGTTTGTCATCTTATTGATGTCAGATTGTGCAATAGTGTTTGTCCTATCATCCTTTTGGTGGTAGTGGCTGGTGTGAGTTTCGCTCCGTCATCTTTTGGTGGTGGGTATGTCATCTTAATTGATGTCAAATTATGTGATAATGTTTGTCCTATCATGCTTTTGGTGGTAGTGGCCGGTGTGTGTTTCGCTCTGTCATTCTTTTGGTGGTGGGTCTGTCATCTTAATTGATGTCAGATTGCATGATAATGTTTGTCCTATCATGCTTTTGGTGGTAGTGGTCGGTGTGAGTTTCGCTCCGTCATCCTTTTGGTGAGGGTCTGTCATCTTGTTGATGTCAGATTGTGCAAGAGTGTTTATACTATCATGTTTCAGTTTTGCAACGTCATCCTTTTGGTGGTGGGTCTGTCATCTTAATTGATGTCATATTATGCGATAATGTTTGTCCTATCATCCTTTTGGTGGTGGTGGCCGGTGTGAGTTTCGCTCCGTCATCCTTTTGTTGGTGGGTCTGTCATCTTAATTGAAGTCAGATTGTGCAATAGTGTTTGTCCTATCATCCATTGGTGGTAATGGCCGGTGTGAGTTTTGCTTTGTCATCCTTTTGGTGGTGGGTATGTCATCTTATTGATGTCAGATTGTGCGATAGTGTTTGTTTTATCATCCTTTTTGTGGTAGTAGCCGGTGTAAGTTTCGCTCTGTCATCCTTTTGTTGAAGGGTTTGTCATCTTGTTGATGTCAGATTGTGCAATAGTGTTTGTCCTATCATCTCTTTGGTGGTAGTGGCCGTTGTGAATTTCGCTCCGTCATCCTTTTGGTGGTGGGTTTGTCATCTTATTGATGTCAGATTGTGCAATAGTGTTTGCCCTATCATCCTTTTGGTGGTAGTGGCTGGTGTGAGTTTCGCTCCGTCATCTTTTGGTGGTGGGTATGTCATCTTAATTGATGTCAAATTATGTGATAATGTTTGTCCTATCATGCTTTTGGTGGTAGTGGCCGGTGTGTGTTTCGCTCTGTCATTCTTTTGGTGGTGGGTCTGTCATCTTAATTGATGTCAGATTGCACCATAATGTTTGTCCTATCATGCTTTTGGTGGTAGTGGTCGGTGTGAGTTTCGCTCCGTCATCCTTTTGGTGAGGGTCTGTCATCTTGTTGATGTCAGATTGTGCAAGAGTGTTTATACTATCATGTTTCAGTTTTGCACCGTCATCCTTTTGGTGGTGGGTTTGTCATCTTAATTGATGTCATATTATGCGATAATGTTTGTCCTATCATCCTTTTGGTGGTGGTGGCCGGTGTGAGTTTCGCTCCGTCATCCTTTTGGTGGTGGCTCTGTCATCTTAATTGAAGTCAGATTGTGCAATAGTGTCTGTCCTATCATCCATTGGTGGTAATGGCCGGTGTGAGTTTTGCTTTGTCATCCTTTTGGTGGTGGCTATGTCATCTTATTGATGTCAGATTGTGCGATAGTGTTTGTCCTATCATCCTTTTTGTGGTAGTAGCCGGTGTAAGTTTTGCTCTGTCATCCTTTTGTTGAAGGGTTTGTCATCTTGTTGATGTCAGATTGTGCGATAGTGTTTGTCCTATCATCCTTTTGGTGGTAGTGGCCGTTGTGAATTTCGCTCCGTCATCCTTTTGGTGGTGGGTTTGTCATCTTATTAATGTCAGATTTTGCAATAGTGTTTGCCCTATCATCCTTTTGGTGGTAGTGGCTGGTGTGAGTTTCGCTCCGTCATCTTTTGGTGGTGGGTATGTCATCTTAATTGATGTCAAATTATGTGATAATGTTTGTCCTATCATGCTTTTGGTGGTAGTGGCCGGTGTGTGTTTCGCTCTGTCATTCTTTTGGTGGTGGGTCTGTCATCTTAATTGATGTCAGATTGCACCATAATGTTTGTCCTATCATACTTTTGGTGGTAGTGGTCGGTGTGAGTTTCGCTCCGTCATCCTTTTGGTGAGGGTCTGTCATCTTGTTGATGTCAGATTGTGCAAGAGTGTTTATACTGTCATGTTTCAGTTTTGCACCGTCATCCTTTTGGTGGTGGGTCTGTCATCTTAATTGATGTCATATTATGCGATAATGTTTGTCCTATCATCCTTTTGGTGGTGGTGGCCGGTGTGAGTTTCGCTCCGTCATCCTTTTGGTGGTGGGTCTGTCATCTTAATTGAAGTCAGATTGTACGATAGTGTTTGTCCTATCATCCTTTTGGTGGTGGTGGCTGGTGTGAGTTTTGCTCCGTCATCCTTTTAGTGGGGGGTCTGTCATCTTATTAATGTCATATTGTGCGATAGTGTTTGTCCTATCATCATTTTTGTGGTAGTTGCCGGTGTAAGTTTCGCTCTGTCATCCTTTTGTTGAAGGGTTTGTCATCTTGTTGATGTCAGATTGTGCGATAGTGTTTGTCCTATCATCCTTTTGGTGGTAGTGGCCGTTGTGAATTTCGCTCCGTCATCCTTTTGGTGGTGGGTTTGTCATCTTATTGATGTCAGATTGTGCAATAGTGTTTGCCCTATCATCCTTTTGGTGGTAGTGGCTGGTGTGAGTTTCGCTCCGTCATCTTTTGGTGGTGGGTATGTCATCTTAATTGATGTCAAATTATGTGATAATGTTTGTCCTATCATGCTTTTGGTGGTAGTGGCCGGTGTGTGTTTCGCTCTGTCATTCTTTTGGTGGTGGGTCTGTCATCTTAATTGATGTCAGATTGCACCATAATGTTTGTCCTATCATGCTTTTGGTGGTAGTGGTCGTGTGAGTTTCGCTCCGTCATCCTTTTGGTGAGGGTCTGTCATCTTGTTGATGTCAGATTGTGCAAGAGTGTTTATACTATCATGTTTCAGTTTTGCACCGTCATCCTTTTGGTGGTGGGTTTGTCATCTTAATTGATGTCATATTATGCGATAATGTTTGTCCTATCATCCTTTTGGTGGTGGTGGCCGGTGTGAGTTTCGCTCCGTCATCCTTTTGGTGGTGGCTCTGTCATCTTAATTGAAGTCAGATTGTGCAATAGTGTCTGTCCTATCATCCATTGGTGGTAATGGCCGGTGTGAGTTTTGCTTTGTCATCCTTTTGGTGGTGGCTATGTCATCTTATTGATGTCAGATTGTGCGATAGTGTTTGTCCTATCATCCTTTTTGTGGTAGTAGCCGGTGTAAGTTTTGCTCTGTCATCCTTTTGTTGAAGGGTTTGTCATCTTGTTGATGTCAGATTGTGCGATAGTGTTTGTCCTATCATCCTTTTGGTGGTAGTGGCCGTTGTGAATTTCGCTCCGTCATCCTTTTGGTGGTGGGTTTGTCATCTTATTAATGTCAGATTTTGCAATAGTGTTTGCCCTATCATCCTTTTGGTGGTAGTGGCTGGTGTGAGTTTCGCTCCGTCATCTTTTGGTGGTGGGTATGTCATCTTAATTGATGTCAAATTATGTGATAATGTTTGTCCTATCATGCTTTTGGTGGTAGTGGCCGGTGTGTGTTTCGCTCTGTCATTCTTTTGGTGGTGGGTCTGTCATCTTAATTGATGTCAGATTGCACCATAATGTTTGTCCTATCATGCTTTTGGTGGTAGTGGTCGGTGTGAGTTTCGCTCCGTCATCCTTTTGGTGAGGGTCTGTCATCTTGTTGATGTCAGATTGTGCAAGAGTGTTTATACTGTCATGTTTCAGTTTTGCACCGTCATCCTTTTGGTGGTGGGTCTGTCATCTTAATTGATGTCATATTATGCGATAATGTTTGTCCTATCATCCTTTTGGTGGTGGTGGCCGGTGTGAGTTTCGCTCCGTCATCCTTTTGGTGGTGGGTCTGTCATCTTAATTGAAGTCAGATTGTACGATAGTGTTTGTCCTATCATCCTTTTGGTGGTGGTGGCTGGTGTGAGTTTTGCTCCGTCATCCTTTTAGTGGGGGGTCTGTCATCTTATTAATGTCATATTGTGCGATAGTGTTTGTCCTATCATCATTTTTGTGGTAGTTGCCGGTGTAAGTTTCGCTCTGTCATCCTTTTGTTGAAGGGTTTGTCATCTTGTTGATGTCAGATTGTGCGATAGTGTTTGTCCTATCATCCTTTTGGTGGTAGTGGCCGTTGTGAATTTCGCTCCGTCATCCTTTTGGTGGTGGGTTTGTCATCTTATTAATGTCAGATTTTGCAATAGTGTTTGCCCTATCATCCTTTTGGTGGTAGTGGCTGGTGTGAGTTTCGCTCCGTCATCTTTTGGTGGTGGGTATGTCATCTTAATTGATGTCAAATTATGTGATAATGTTTGTCCTATCATGCTTTTGGTGGTAGTGGCCGGTGTGTGTTTCGCTCTGTCATTCTTTTGGTGGTGGGTCTGTCATCTTAATTGATGTCAGATTGCACCATAATGTTTGTCCTATCATGCTTTTGGTGGTAGTGGTCGGTGTGAGTTTCGCTCCGTCATCCTTTTGGTGAGGGTCTGTCATCTTGTTGATGTCAGATTGTGCAAGAGTGTTTATACTGTCATGTTTCAGTTTTGCACCGTCATCCTTTTGGTGGTGGGTCTGTCATCTTAATTGATGTCATATTATGCGATAATGTTTGTCCTATCATCCTTTTGGTGGTGGTGGCCGGTGTGAGTTTCGCTCCGTCATCCTTTTGGTGGTGGGTCTGTCATCTTAATTGAAGTCAGATTGTGCGATAGTGTTTGTCCTATCATCCTTTTGGTGGTGGTGGCTGGTGTGAGTTTTGCTCCGTCATCCTTTTAGTGGGGGGTCTGTGATCTTATTAATGTCATATTGTGCGATAGTGTTTGTCCTATCATCATTTTTGTGGTATTAGCCGGTGTAAGTTTCGCTCTGTCATCCTTTTGTTGAAGGGTTTGTCATCTTGTTGATGTCAGATTGTGCGATAGTGTTTATCCTATCATCCTTTTGGTGGTAGTGGCCGTTGTGAGTTTCGCACCGTCATCCTTTTGGTGGTGGGTCTGTCATCTTATTGATGTCAGATTGTGCAATAGTGTTTGTCCTATCATCCTTTTGGTGGTAGTGGCTGGTGTGAGTTTTGCTCCGTCATCCTTTTGGTGGTGGGTCTGTCATCATAATTGATGTCAGATTGTGCTATAATGTTTGTGTTGTCATCCTTTTGGTGGTAGTGGTCGGTGTGAGTTTCGCTCCGTCATGCTTTTGGTGGGGGGTCTGTCATCTTATTGATGTCAGATTGTGCGATAGTGTTTGTCCTATCATCCTTTTGGTGGTAGTGGCCGGTGATAGTTTCGCTCCGTCATTCTTTTCTTGGTGGGTCTGTCATCTTAATTGATGTCAGATTGTGCGACAGTGTTTGTCCCGTCATCCTTTCAGTGGTAGTGGCCGGTGTGAGTTTCGCTCTGTCATCCTTTTGGTGGTGGGTCTGTCATCTTAATTGATGTCATATTGTGCGACAGTGTTTGTCCTGTCATCCTTTTAGTGGTAGTGGCCGGTGTGAATCTCGCTCCGTCATTCTTTTGGTGGGGGTCTGTCATCTTGTTGATGTCAGATTGTGCGATAGTGTTTGTCCTATCATGCTTGTGGTTGTAGTTGTCATTGTGACTTTTGCTCTGTCATCCTTTTAGTGGGGGGGTCTGTCATATTGTTGATGTCATATTGTGCGATAGTGTTTGTCCTATCATCCTTTTTGTGGTAGTAGCCGGTGTAAGTTTCGCTCTGTCATCCTTTTGTTGAAGGGTTTGTCATCTTGTTAATGTCAGATTGTGCGATAGTGTTTGTCCTATCATCCTTTTGGTGGTAGTGGCCGGTGATAGTTTCACTCCGTCATTCTTTTCTTGGTGGGTCTGTCATCTTAATTGATGTCATATTGTGCGACAGTGTTTGTCCCGTCATCCTTTTAGTGGTAGTGGCCGGTGTGAGTTTTGCTCCGTCATCCTTTTGGTGGTGGGTCTGTCATCTTAATCGATGTCAGATTGTGCTATAATGTTTGTCTTATCATCCTTTTGGTGGTAGTGGCCAGTGTGAGTTTCGCTCCGTCATCCTTTTGGTGGCGGGTCTGTCATATTAATTGATGTCATATTATGCGACAGTGTTTGTCCTGTCATCCTTTTAGTGGTAGTGGCCGGTGTGAGTCTCGCTCCGTCATCCTTTTGGTGGTGGGTCTGTCATCTTAATTGATGTCAGATTGTGCGATAGTGTTTGTCCTATCATGCTTTTGGTTGTAGTTGTCATTGTGACTTTTGCTCTGTCATCCTTTTAGTGGGGGGGTCTGTCATATTGTTGATGTCATATTGTGCGATAGTGTTTGTCCTATCATCCTTTTTGTGGTAGTAGCCGGTGTAAGTTTCGCTCTGTCATCCTTTTGTTGAAGGGTTTGTCATCTTGTTGATGTCAGATTGTGCGATAGTGTTTGTCCTATCATCCTTTTGGTGGTAGTGGCCGGTGATAGTTTCACTCCGTCATTCTTTTCTTGGTGGGTCTGTCATCTTAATTGATGTCAGATTGTGCGACAGTGTTTGTCCCGTCATCCTTTTAGTGGTAGTGGCCGTTGTGAGTTTCACTCTGTCATCCTTTTGGTGGTGGGTCTGTCATCTTAATTGATGTCATATTGTGCGACAGTGTTTGTCCTGTCATCCTTTTAGTGGTAGTGGCCGGTGTGAGTTTCGCTCCGTCATTCTTTTGGTGGGGGTCTGTCATCTTGTTGATGTCAGATTGTGCGATAGTGTTAGTCCTATCATGCTTTTGGTTGTAGTTGTCATTGTGATTTTTGCTCTGTCATCCTTTTAGTGGGGGGGTCTGTCATATTGTTGATGTCATATTGTGCGATAGTGTTTGTCCTATCATCCTTTTTGTGGTAGTAGCCGGTGTAAGTTTCGCTCTATCATCCTTTTGTTGAAGGGTTTGTCATCTTGTTGATGTCAGATTGTGCGATAGTGTTTGTCCTATCATCCTTTTGGTGGTAGTGGCCGTTGTAAATTTCGCTCCGTCATCCTTTTGGTGGTGGGTATGTCATCTTATTGATGTCAGATTGTGCAATAGTGTTTGTCCTATCATCCTTTTGGTGGTAGTGGCTGGTGTGAGTTTCGCTCCGTCATTCTTTTGGTGGTGGGTATGTCAGCTTAATTGATGTCAAATTATGTGATAACGTTTGTCCTATCATGCTTTTGTTGGTAGTGGCCGGTGTGTGTTTCGCTCTGTCATTGTTTTGGTGGTGGGTCTGTCATCTTAATTGATGTTAGATTGCACGATAATGTTTGTCCTATCATGCTTTTGGTGGTAGTGGCCGGTGTGAGTCTCGCTCCGTCATCCTTTTGGTGGGGGGTCTGTCATCTTGTTGATGTCAGATTGTGCAAGAGTGTTTATACTATCATGTTTCAGTTTTGCACCGTCATCCTTTTTATGGTGGGTCTGTCATCTTAATTGATGTCATATTGTGCGATAGTGTTTGTCCTATCATCCTTTTGGTGGTGGTGGCTGGTGTGAGTCTCGCTCCGTCATCCTTTTGGTGGTGGGTCTGTCATCTAATTGATGTCAGATTGTGCGATAGTGTTTGTCCTATCATGCTTTTGGTTGTAGTTGTCATTGTGACTTTTGCTCTGTCATCCTTTTAGTGGGGGCGTCTGTCATATTGTTGATGTCATATTGTGCGATAGTGTTTGTCCTATCATCCTTTTTGTGGTAGTAGCCGGTGTAAGTTTCGCTCTGTCATCCTTTTGTTGAAGGGTTTGTCATCTTGTTGATGTCAGATTGTGCGATAGTGTTTGTCCTATCATCCTTTTGGTGGTAGTGGTCAGTTATAGTTTCACTCCGTCATTCTTTTCTTGGTGGGTCTGTCATCTTAATTGATGTCAGATTGTGCGACAGTGTTTGTCCCGTCATCCTTTTAGTGGTAGTGGCCGGTGTGAGTTTTGCGCTGTCATCCTTTTGGTGGTGGGTCTGTCATCTTAATTGATGTCATATTGTGCGACAGTGTTTGTCCTGTCATCCTTTTAGTGGTAATGGCCGGTGTGAGTTTCGCTCAATCATTCTTTTGGTGGGGGTCTGTCATCTTGTTGATGTCAGATTGTGTGATAGTGTTTGTCCTATCATGCTTTTGGTTGTAGTTGTCATTGTGACTTTTGCTCTGTCATCCTTTTAGTGGGGGGGTCTGTCATATTGTTGATGTCATATTGTGCGATACGGTTTGTCCTATCATCCTTTTTGTGGTAGTAGCCGGTGTATGTTTCGCTCTGTCATCCTTTTGTTGAACGGTTTGTCATCTTGTTGATGTCAGATTGTGCGATAGTGTTTGTCCTATCATCCTTTTGGTGGTAGTGGCCGGTGATAGTTTCACTCCGTCATTCTTTTCTTGGTGGGTCTGTCATCTTAATTGATGTCAGATTGTGCGACAGTGTTTGTCCCGTCATCCTTTTAGTGGTAGTGGCCGTTGTGAGTTTCACTCTGTCATCCTTTTGGTGGTGGGTCTGTCATCTTAATTGATGTCATATTGTGCGACAGTGTTTGTCCTGTCATCCTTTTAGTGGTAGTGGCCGGTGTGAGTTTCGCTCCGTCATTCTTTTGGTGGGGGTCTGTCATCTTGTTGATGTCAGATTGTGCGATAGTGTTAGTCCTATCATGCTTTTGGTTGTAGTTGTCATTGTGATTTTTGCTCTGTCATCCTTTTAGTGGGGGGGTCTGTCATATTGTTGATGTCATATTGTGCGATAGTGTTTGTCCTATCATCCTTTTTGTGGTAGTAGCCGGTGTAAGTTTCGCTCTATCATCCTTTTGTTGAAGGGTTTGTCATCTTGTTGATGTCAGATTGTGCGATAGTGTTTGTCCTATCATCCTTTTGGTGGTAGTGGCCGTTGTAAATTTCGCTCCGTCATCCTTTTGGTGGTGGGTATGTCATCTTATTGATGTCAGATTGTGCAATAGTGTTTGTCCTATCATCCTTTTGGTGGTAGTGGCTGGTGTGAGTTTCGCTCCGTCATTCTTTTGGTGGTGGGTATGTCAGCTTAATTGATGTCAAATTATGTGATAACGTTTGTCCTATCATGCTTTTGTTGGTAGTGGCCGGTGTGTGTTTCGCTCTGTCATTGTTTTGGTGGTGGGTCTGTCATCTTCATTGATGTTAGATTGCACGATAATGTTTGTCCTATCATGCTTTTGGTGGTAGTGGCCGGTGTGAGTCTCGCTCCGTCATCCTTTTGGTGGGGGGTCTGTCATCTTGTTGATGTCAGATTGTGCAAGAGTGTTTATACTATCATGTTTCAGTTTTGCACCGTCATCCTTTTTATGGTGGGTCTGTCATCTTAATTGATGTCATATTGTGCGATAGTGTTTGTCCTATCATCCTTTTGGTGGTGGTGGCTGGTGTGAGTCTCGCTCCGTCATCCTTTTGGTGGTGGGTCTGTCATCTAATTGATGTCAGATTGTGCGATAGTGTTTGTCCTATCATGCTTTTGGTTGTAGTTGTCATTGTGACTTTTGCTCTGTCATCCTTTTAGTGGGGGCGTCTGTCATATTGTTGATGTCATATTGTGCGATAGTGTTTGTCCTATCATCCTTTTTGTGGTAGTAGCCGGTGTAAGTTTCGCTCTGTCATCCTTTTGTTGAAGGGTTTGTCATCTTGTTGATGTCAGATTGTGCGATAGTGTTTGTCCTATCATCCTTTTGGTGGTAGTGGTCGGTTATAGTTTCACTCCGTCATTCTTTTCTTGGTGGGTCTGTCATCTTAATTGATGTCAGATTGTGCGACAGTGTTTGTCCCGTCATCCTTTTAGTGGTAGTGGCCGGTGTGAGTTTTGCTCTGTCATCCTTTTGGTGGTGGGTCTGTCATCTTAATTGATGTCATATTGTGCGACAGTGTTTGTCCTGTCATCCTTTTAGTGGTAATGGCCGGTGTGAGTTTCGCTCAATCATTCTTTTGGTGGGGGTCTGTCATCTTGTTGATGTCAGATTGTGTGATAGTGTTTGTCCTATCATGCTTTTGGTTGTAGTTGTCATTGTGACTTTTGCTCTGTCATCCTTTTAGTGGGGGGGTCTGTCATATTGTTGATGTCATATTGTGCGATACGGTTTGTCCTATCATCCTTTTTGTGGTAGTAGCCGGTGTATGTTTCGCTCTGTCATCCTTTTGTTGAAGGGTTTGTCATCTTGTTGATGTTAGATTGTGCGATAGTGTTTGTCCTATCATCCTTTTGGTGGTAGTGGCCGTTGTGAATTTCGCTCCGTCATCCTTTTGGTGGTGGGTATGTCATCTTATTGATGTCAGATTGTGCAATAGTGTTTGTCCTATCATCCTTTTGGTGGTAGTGGCTGGTGTGAGTTTCGCTCCGTCATTCTTTTGGTGGTGGGTATGTCAGCTTAATTGATGTCAAATTATGTGATAACGTTTGTCCTATCATGCTTTTGTTGGTAGTGGCCGGTGTGTGTTTCGCTCTGTCATTGTTTTGGTGGTGGGTCTGTCATCTTAATTGATGTCAGATTGCACGATAATGTTTGTCCTATCATGCTTTTGGTGGTAGTGGCCGGTGTGAGTCTCGCTCCGTCATCCTTTTGGTGGGGGGTCTGTCATCTTGTTGATGTCAGTTTGTGCAAGAGTGTTTATACTATCATGTTTCAGTTTTGCACCGTCATCCTTTTTATGGTGGGTCTGTCATCTTAATTGATGTCAGATTGTGCGATAGTGTTTGTCCTCTCATCCTTTTGGTGGTGGTGGCCGGTGTGAGTTTTGCTCTGTCATCCTTTTGGTGGGGGGTCTGTCATCTTATTAATGTCATATTGTGCGATAGTGTTTATCCTATCATCATTTTTGTGGTAGTAGCCGGTGTAAGTTTCGCTCTGTCATCCTTTTGTTGAAGGGTTTGTCATCTTGTTGATGTCAGATTGTGCGATAGTGTTTATCCTATCATCCTTTTGGTGGTAGTGGCCGTTGTGAGTTTCGCTCCGTCATCCATTGGTGGTAGTGGCCGGTGTGAGTTTTGCTTTGTCATCCTTTTGGTGGTGGGTTTCTCATCTTAATTGATGTCAGATTGTGCGATAGTGTTTGTCCTATCATCCTTTTGGTGGTAGTGGCCGGTGTGTGTTTCGCTACGTCATTCTTTTGGTGGTGGGTCTGTCATCTTAATTGATGTAAGATTATGTGATAATGTGTGTCCTATCATGCTTTTGGTGGTAGTGGCCGGTGTGAGTTTCGCTCCGTCATCCTTTTTGTGGTGGGTCTGTCATCTTAATTTATGTCAGATTGTGCGACAGTGTTTGTCCCGTCATCCTTTTAGTGGTAGTGACCGGTGTGAGTTTCGGTCTGTCATCCTTTTGGTGGGGGTCTGTCATCTTGTTGATGTCAGATTGTGCGATAGTGTTTGTCCTATCATGCTTTTGGTTGTAGTTGTCGGTGTGACTTTTGCTCTATCATCCTTTTGGTGGGGGGTCTGTCATCTTATTGATGTCATATTGTGCGATAGTGTTTGTCCTATCATCCTTTTTGTGGTAGTAGCCGGTGTAAGTTTCGCTCTGTCATCCTTTTGTTGAAGGGTTTGTCATCTTGTTGATGTCAGATTGTGCGATAGTGTTTGTCCTATCATCCTTTTGGTGGTAGTGGCCGGTGTGAATTTCGCTCCGTCATCCTTTTGGTGGTGGGTCTGTCATCTTATTGATGTCAGATTGTGCAATAGTGTTTGTCGTATCATCCTTTTGGTGGTAGTGGCTGGTGCGAGTTTTTCTCCGTAATCCTTTTGGTGGTGGGTCTGTCATCTTAATCGATGTCAGATTGTGCTATAATGTTTGTCTTATCATCCTTTTGGTGGTAGTGGCCGGTGTGAGTTTCGCTCCGTCATCCTTTTGGTGGGGAGTCTGTCATCTTATTGATGTCAGATTGTGCGATAGTGTTTGTCCTATCATCCTTTTGGTGGTAGTGGCCGGTGATAGTTTCGCTCTGTCATTCTTTTCTTGGTGGGTCTGTCATCTTAATTGATGTCAGATTGTGCGACAGTGTTTGTCCCGTCATCCTTTTAGTGGTAGTGGCCGGTGTGAGTTTCGCTCCGTCATCCTTTTGGTGGTGGTTCTGTCATCTTATTTGATGTCAGATTGTGCGACAGTGTTTGTCTTGTCATCCTTTTAGTGGTAGTGGCCGGTGTGAGTTTCGCTCCGTCATCCTTTTGGTGGTGGTTCTGTCATCTTAATTGATGTCAGATTGTGCGACAGTGTTTGTCTTGTCATCCTTTTAGTGGTAGTGGCCGGTGTGAGTTTCGCTCCGTCATTCTTTTGGTAGGGGTCTGTCATCTTGTTGATGATAAATTGTGCGATAGTGTTTGTCCTATCATGCTTTTGGTTGTAGTTGTCATTGTGACTTTTGCTCTGTCATCCTTTTGGTGGGGGGTCTGTCATCTTATTGATGTCATATTGTGCGATAGTGTTTGTCCTATCATCCTTTTTGTGGTAGTAGCCGGTGTAAGTTTCGCTCTGTCATCCTTTTGTTGAAGGGTTTGTCATCTTGTTGATGTCAGATTGTGCGATAGTGTTTGTCCTATCATCCTTTTGGTGGTAGTGGTCGTTGTGACTTTCGCTCCGTCATCCTTTTGGTGGTGGGTATGTCATCTTATTGATGTCAGATTGTGCAATAGTGTTTGTCCTATCATCCTTTTGGTGGTAGTGGCTGGAGTGAGTTTTGCTCCATCATCCTTTTGGTGGTGGGTCTGTCATCTTAATTGATGTCAGATTGTGCTATAATGTTTGTCTTATCATCCTTTTGGTGGTAGTGGCCGGTGTGAGTTTCGCTCCGTCATCCTTTTGGTGGGGGGTCTGTCATCTTATTGATGTCAGATTGTGCGATAGTGTTTGTCCTATCATCCTTTTGGTGGTAGTGGTCGGTGATAGTTTCACTCCGTCATTCTTTTCTTGGTGGGTCTTTCATCTTAATTGATGTCAGATTGTGCGACAGTGTTTGTCCCGTCATCCTTTTAGTGGTAGTGGCCGGTGTGAGTTTCGCTCTGTCATCCTTTAGGTGGTGGGTCTGTCATCTTAATTGATGTCATATTGTGCGACATTGTTTGTCCTGTCATCCTTTTAGTGGTAGTGGCCGGTGTGAGTTTTGCTCCGTCATCCTTTTGGTGAGGGTCTGTCATCTTGTTGATGTCAGATTGTGCAACAGTGTTTGTCCTATCATGCTTTTGGTTGTAGTTGTCATTGTGACTTTTGCTCTATCATCCTTTTGGTGAGGGGTCTGTCATCTTATTGATGTCATATTGTGTGATAGTGTGTGTCCTTTCATCCTTTTTGTCGTAGTAGCCGGTGTAAGTTTCGCTATGTCATCCTTTTGTTGAAGGGTTTGTCATCTTGTTGATGTCAGATTGTGCGATAGTGTTTGTCCTATCTTCCATTGGTGGTAGTGGCCGGTGTGAGTTTTGCTCTGTCATCCTTTTGGTGGCGGGCCTGTCATCTTATTGATGTCAGATTGTGCAATAGTGTTTGTCCTATCATCCTTTTGGTGGTAGTGGCTGGTGTGAGTTTTGCTCCGTCATCCTTTTGGTGGTGGGTCTGTCATCTTAATTGATGTCAGATTGCACGATAATCTTTGTCCTATCATGCTTTTGGTGGTAGTGGCCGGTGTGAATTTCGCTTCGTCATCCTTTTGGTGGGGGTTCTGTCATATTGTTGATGTCAGATTGTGCAAGAGTGTTTATACTATTGTGTTTCAGTTTTGCATCGTCATCCTTTTGGTGGTGGGTATATCATCTTATTGATGTCAGATTGTGCAATAGTGCTTGTCTTATCATCCTTTTCGTGGTAGTGGCTGGTGTGAGTTTTGCTCCGTCATCCTTTTGGTGGTGGGTCTGTCATCTTAATTGATGTCAGATTGTGCTATAATGTTTGTCTTATCATCCTTTTGGTGGTAGTGTCCGGTGTGAGTTTCGCCCCGTCATCCTTTTGGTGGGGGGTCTGTCATCTTATTGATGTCAGATTGTGCGATAGTGTTTGTCCTATCATCCTTTTGGTGGTAATGATCGGTGATAGTTTCGCTCCGTCATTCTTTTCTTGGTGGGTCTGTCATCTTAATTGATGTCAGATTATGCGACAGTGTTTGCCCCGTCATCCTTTTAGTTGTAGTGGCCGGTGTGAGTTTCGCTCCGTCATCCTTTTGGTGGTGGGTCTGTCATCTTAATTGATGTCATATTGTGCGACAGTGTTTGTCCTATCATCCTTTTAGTGGTAGTGGCCGGTGTGAATTTCGCTCTGTCATCCTTTTGGTGGGGGGTCTGTTATATTGTTGATGTCAGATTGTGCAAGAGTGTTTTTACTATTGTGTTTCAGTTTTGCATCGTCATCCTTTTGGTGGTGGGTCTGTCAACTTAATTGATGTCAGATTGTGCGATAGTAATTGTCCTATCATCCTTTTGGTGGTGGTGGCCGGTGTTAGTTTCGCTCCGTCATCCTTTTGGTGGTGGGTTTGTCATCTTATTGATGTCAGATCGTGCAATAGTGTTTGTCCTATCATCCATTGGTGGTAGTGGCCGGTGTGACTTTTGCTCTGTCATCCTTTTGGTGGTGGGTTTGTCATCTTAAAGTATGTCAGATTGTGCAATAGTGTTTGTCCTATCATCCTTTTGGTGGTAGTGACCGGTGTGAGTTTTGCTCTGTCATTCTTTTGGAGGTGGGTCTGTCATCTTAATTGATGTCATATTATGTGATAATGTTTGTCCTATCATGCTTTTGGTGGTAGTGGCCGGTGTGAGTTTCGCTCCGTCATCCTTTTGGTGGTGGGTCTGTCATCTTAATTGATGTCAGATTGTGCGACAGTGTTTGTTCTGTCATCCTTTTAGTGGTAGTGGCCGGTGTGAGTTTCGCTCTGTCATCCTTTTGGTAGGGGTCTGTCATCTTGTTGATGTCAGTTTGTGCGATAGTGTTTCTCCTATCATGCTTTTGGTTGTAGTTGTCGGGTGACTTTTGCTCTGTCATCCTTTTGGTGGGGGGTCTGTCATCTTATTGATGTCATAATGTGTGATAGTGTTTGTCCTATCATCCTTTTTGTGGTAGTAGCCGGTGTAAGTTTCGCTCTGTCATCCTTTTGTTGAAGGGTTTCTCATCTTGTTGATGTCAGATTGTGCGATAGTGTTTGTCCTATCATCCTTTTGGTGGTAGTGGCCGTTGTGAATTTAGCTCCGTCATCCTTTTGGTGGTGGGTATGTCATCTTATTGATGTCAGATTGTGCAATTGTGTTTGTCCTATCATCGTTTTGGTGGTAGTGGCTGGTGTGAGTTTTGCTCCGTCATCCTTTTGGTGGTGGGTATGTCATCTTAATTGATGTCAGATTGTGCTATAATGTTTGTCTTATCATCCTTTTGGTGGTAGTGGTCAGTGTGAGTTTCTCTCCGTCATCCTTTTGGTGGGGGGTCTGTCATCTTATTGATGTCAGATTGTGCGATAGTGTTTGTCCTATCATCCTTTTGGTGTTGGTGGCCGGTGTGAGTTTCGCTCTGTCATCCTTTTGGTGGTGGGCTTGTCATCTTAATTGATGTCAGATTGTGCGATAGTGTTTGTCCTATCATCCTTTTGGTGGTAGTGGCCGGTGTCAGTTTCGCTCTGTCATTCTTTTGGTGGTGGATCTGTCATCTTAATTGATGTCAGATTGCACGATAATGTTTGTCCTATCATGCTTTTGGTGGTAGTGGCCGGTGTTAATTTCGCTCCGTCATCCTTTTGGCGAGGGGTCTGTCATATTGTTGATGTCAGATTGTGCAAGAGTGTTTATACTATTGTGTTTCAGTTTTGCATCGTCATCCTTTTGGTGGTGGGTCTGTCATCTTAATTGATGTTAGATTGTGCGATAGTAATTGTCCTATCATCCTTTTGGTGGTGGTGGCCGGTGTGATTTTCGCTCCGTCATCCTTTTGGTGATGGGTCTGTCATCTTATTGATGTCAGATCGTGCAATAGTGTTTGTCCTATCATCCATTAGTGGTAGTGGCCGGTGTGACTTTTGCTCTGTCATCCTTTTGGTGGTGGGTTTGTCATCTTAAAGTATGTCACATTGTGCAATAGTGTTTGTCCTATCATTCTTTTGGTGGTAGTGGTCGGTGTGAGTTTTGCTCCATCATTCTTTTGGTGGTGGGTCTGTCATCTTAATTGATGTCATATTATGTGATAATGTTTGTCCTATCATGCTTTTGGTTGTAGTGGCCGGTGTGAGTTTCGCTCCGTCTTCCTTTTGGTGGTGGGTCTGTCATATTAATTGATGTCAGATTGTGCGACAGTGTTTGTCCTGTCATCCTTTTAGTGGTAGTGGCCGGTGTGAGTTTCGCTCCGTCATCCTTTTGATAGGGGTCTGTCATCTTGTTGATGTCAGTTTGTGCGATAGTGTTTGTCCTATCATGCTTTTGGTTGTAGTTGTCGGTGTGACTTTTGCTCTGTCATCCTTTTGGTGGGGGGTCTGTCATCTTATTGATGTCATATTGTGCGATAGTGTTTGTCCTATCATCCTTTCTGTGGTAGTAGCCGGTGTAAGTTTCGCTCTGTCATCCTTTTGTTGAAGGGTTTGTCATCTTGTTGATGTCAGATTGTGCGATAGTGTTTGTCCTATCATCCTTTTGGTGGTAGTGGCCGTTGTGAATTTCGCTCTGTCATCCTTTTGGTGGTGGGTATGTCATCTTATTGATGTCAGATTGTGCAATTGTGTTTGTCCTATCATCCTTTTGGTGGTAGTGGCTGGTGTGAGTTTTGCTCCGTCATCCTTTTGGTGGTGGGTCTGTCATCTTAATTGATGTCAGATTGTGCTATAATGTTTGTCTTATCATCCTTTTGGTGGTAGTGGCCGGTGTCAGTTTTGCTCTGTCATTCTTTTGGTGGTGGGTCTGTCATCTTAATTGATGTCAGATTGCACGATAATGTTTGTCCTATCATGCTTTTGGTGGTAGTGGCCGGTGTGAATTTCGCTCCGTCATTCTTTTGGCGGGGGGTATGTCATATTGTTGATGTTAGATTGTGCAAGAGTGTTTATACTATTGTGTTTCAGTTTTGCATCGTCATCCTTTTGGTGGTGGGTCTGTCATCTTAATTGATGTCAGATTGTGCGATAGTGTTTGTCCTATCATCCTTTTGGTGGAGGTGGTCGGTGTGAGTTTCTCTTTGTCATCCTTTTGGTGGTTGGTCTGTCATCTTAATTGATGTCAGATTGTGTGATAGTGTTTGTCCTATCATCCGTTTGGTGGTAGTGGCCTGTGTGAGTTTTGCTCCGTCATCCTTTTGGTGGTGGGTCTGTCATCTTAATTGATGTTAGATTGTGTGATAGTGTTTGTCCTATTATCCTTTTAGTGGTAGTGGCCGGTGTGAGTTTCGCTCCGTCATGCTTTTGGTGGTGGGTCTGTCATCTTAATTGATGTCAGATTGTGCGATAGTGTTTGTCCTATAATCCTTTTGGTGGTAGTGGCCGGTGTGAGTTTCGCTCTGTCATTCTTTTGGTGGTGGGTCTGTCATCTTAATTGATGTCAGATTGCACGATAATGTTTGTCCTATCATGCTTTTGGTGGTAGTGACCGGTGTGAGTTTTGCTTTGTCATCCTTTTGGTGTGGGGTCTGTCATCTTGTTGATGTCAGATTGTGCAAGAGTGTTTATACTATTTGTTGCACCCCAAAATTTGCCCTCTTTCAAGGCTTGACTCATTTCTTCATTTCTTTCGAATTCAATGACATAAAGGAAATCCATCATGAATTCAAGATTAAAGGCAAGAATACTATAAAGAGAAGTTTTGTGACATTACAAGAATGTCATTTGTTGCAAGATTTTCAACTGTAAGTAATGTTTAGAAATTAATTTATTTCTAATACTTCATTCAAGTCTCTAGTCAAATTCATGTTATGGTAATGCCACACCAAGTCTACATTATGCTTACAAACATCCAAGAAACATGCAAGGATTAAATCAACATTGGAATGTTTTAGGACCAAGAGTATGCATGTTTAATCATGGCAAAACAGTCCCATGCAAGAGGTGACAAATTTCTTCATGTCACAAGATCACATGTCACAAGACCAAGGGAATAGCACATGATAATGCATCTAAATATTAGAATTTGAAATTCTGTCTAAAAAGTAGTAGCATTGACCACAAGGGTATGTCCAAGCATAAGCCAACAAAACGTCACAAGACACAAAGTGCTGCAGAAAAAGGCCTAGCAATAGTGCAGAAAATACAGAACAACAACATACATGGAAATGGAAAGAAAGAGAGTGACATGAAGAAAGTTGCCTTGGATATTTCTAAGTAAGGATTTGAAGTCTTGAAGGAAGAGTAAACCCTAATGTGTTGAGATAAGAGAGGAGAGGGGGCTGCAAACACATTCACTATCATTCACAAACACAAGATTGAGAGAGTAAAAGAGAAGAGAAAAACAGAAAATAGAGAGAGCAAAACAATACCCTAAAAAACAGAAAAATAGGAAGCTTTGCAAACCAAAAAAGAGAGTGATATAGAACCAAGAGGATCATTAAGAAACAAAACCTTCACAACATAGAGGGAAGAGGAGTGAGGTACATTCAACCAAGACCAAGGAGGACTTGCAAGAAGAATAGAAAGCTCTTGGGTATCCATTTCCTCCAACCTTTCTCTCTTTATATTTTTGCTATTTACATTCATTTCGTTTACTCTTTTATGTGTTGTTGTATTGTATGCATCATGTAAGGTCCTAAGGGACCTAGGAACCTTTTGAAGGAACCACAAAAAGAAGCAAAAAACATAGAAAAAGTTAGGTTTTTCACTCTGGTAGCCTGACACGGGCCGTGTCCCACAACACGGCCACCCGTGTCGCCCAACACGGGCCGTGTTACACAACACGGCCACCCGTGTTGCACCTCTGTTTGAGGTTTCCACGAACAAAAAACCCCAGGCTTCACAACACGGGCCGTGTCACACAACACGACCACCCGTGTTGCACCTCTGTTTGTCTCGATTTTTTTTAGCCGACTAATCCCATATGTTGTATGATTTTAGTAGGAATGTTGCTATTGTCCTTGGTGACTTTTGATTCCAAAAACCATTTTCAAAAGCAAACTCTCAATTTTCTCGAGCCATTTTTAACCCTTGTAAGTCGGCCGCCTTGTGCGTCCGCCATCGACCTTGCTCGCTTCACCTCAAACCTTTTTAAACAATTAAATCCTTGACCCAACGTCAATCGGATTTTCTCAAACGATTGTTAAGCCAATTCACCATATTTAATAAAAGGGTAAAGTTCTCTTTGTATTGAACCAAAGAGAAGGGATTGAGTGTAGACTTCTTCCTTTCCGAGTGTCGAGATGCTCACTGTAGTGTGGGTGGTTTTGATACTTGTCTTTCAATACGAAGATGTTTTCATCCACACCTTTTTCTCCTAAAAAACCTCGGCCCCGTACCAAGTGCATTTTCAAAACACTTACAATAAATAAATCGATTCTCTTGGTATTGAACTAAAGAGAGAGGATTGAGTGTAGACTTCTTCCTCTCCGAGTGTTGGGATATTCACTGTAGTGTGGGTGGTCTCGATACTCGTCTTTCAATACGAAGACGTGACTTTATCCGCCACCTATCTTCCCACAATTTCCTTTCGCAACCTTTCACACCTAAAACCTCGGTCCCGCACCGAGTGCATTTTCAAACTCTTTACATAACAAAAACTTGAATGGTCGTGGAGTGGTTAGGCGTAGGCCTTCTCCTATCCCGAGTGCTTGACGTTTACTGTAGGGTTCTCTGTCGCAAAAGCACTTACCATTCAAAACCAAAAACACTTTAATAAGAGAATGAAGTTCTCTTTGTATTGAACTAAAAAGAGAGGATTAAGTGTAGACTTCTTCCTCTCCGAGTGTCGAGATGCTCACTGTAGTGTGGGTGGTTTTGATACTAGTCTTTCAATACGAAGACACTATGTTCGCCACACCCTTTTATAACAAAAACTTTGAGTTAAAGAATTGGGTACTACCCGTAGGGGTTACTATCCGAGGACCTATCTCGCCCCTTTAAAAGAAACAATTCAACAAATCAAATGTGACATCTTGCCTCGCATGGCGAAAACTTATCTTTCGAAAAGGATATGATACGTTCGTTATACCGCAAACAGGTAATGCCTAAGTCTCCAACGAGCAAGCAGCAATACACCTAACTGCTAGAATGCGTACGATAGCATCATCCATAAAAACATCAACAAATCGTAGGCCGAACTACGGCTGCTCTGATTCTTTACTTCTTCAAGTAAAGATACGTAGGCACAAGGGCCACAATCCTTGGCGAGCATAATCCCTTATATCCGTAGTTTCCCGAACTACGTCGACTCTGACTTTCTCATGTCCGTTGAGAATACGTAGGCCTAGGACCGCGAAGTCCTACCAAGTCCGTTCTTTCTTTTCCTTCCCCCGTTATCTCTCTTTTCCGAATTTCTAACCTTTCCCTCTATCCTTTGGAACATTCTTTTATAGCATATTTTTTAAGAAAATAAATCACACACGACAAACAAATGGTTCCCATCGAGTACGATGGATGCGAGGGGTGCTAATACCTTCCCCTCGCATAACCGGCTTCCGAACCCGTTCTTGGTCGCGAGACCATGTTATCCATTTCTTTCTTAAGGTTTTCTCGATATTTTCCTTTCCCCTCATGGGATAAATAAAGTTCGGTGGCGACTCGTCTGTCCTTTTCCTTTTCGCCTTCCCCGTCGTTGCGCGTATTTTTTCGAGTAGCGACAGCTGGCGACTCTGCTGGGGACACCTAGCAAGCCAAACCTAGTTTGTTTGTTGCATTTGTGCTTTATTTGCTTTTATGTTTTATTTTATTTTATTATTGTGTTTCTTTCTAACCTGTTGGGTTTATTGAGATGGTTTGTGAGGATAAAGCTTTCTACCCGAGCTTTCGAGTATACACTAAGATTAGGAGGTGGTTTCTTTCTGATTTGCGAGACATAGGACTCGTTGAGTTGGACCGAATTCCACCGCTCAGATGAGACCCCGTTGGAAATATTATGTCCTATGTGTAGTCGTAACGGCGTTTTATTTCCGACGTGGGATTCCGTGATTCTGAGGACCTCTTGTAGAACCTTATCCCAAAAGGTTACTAAAACATAACTCTGTGTTCATCCTTTTGAAAGGATTACCGTCTTATGAGTAGTCGTTATGATGGAAAACTTTTGAGGGTTAGTGCATGGGACTTTGTTTAAAAGCCTTTTGGGATGCCCTCTTATAAACCAATAGATTGCCCACCCGTGGTGAAAGATATTTTGTTACAATACCCTGCAGGATCTGTGGCTTTGATCCATGTGTTTCCATTCTCATATGCATCCATAAAGAATTGCATTTCATAGCATTGTTGCATATCAAGGGACTTAAGAGACTGTGATTATCATAGGTATTGAAGAACAAGATGAATGATCAAAGGAAAAGAAGTACAAATTCCTTAAAGTTCAGAGAACCGAAGTTGGGACCAATCCAAGATCTTTTGATTGATGTGCCAAAAGCTATCAAAATCAACTTTCAAGGGAAATATGGGAAATTGCTTGACCTTCTCCATTCTGGGGTCGACACATGGGCTTTGTTCGCTATGGTTCAATTTTATGATGCGCCTCTCAGATGCTTCACCTTTCGAGATTATCAGTTGGCTCCTACTCTTTAAGAATATTCTCACCTTTTGAATATCAAGATCAAGGATCAACCTATTTATACCGGCCTAGAAGAAGAGCCAAAGTCTTCTGTCATTGCTCTCACTCTCCGTATGACCGAGGAAGAGGTTAAAGATGGACTAACTAATAAGGGAGGTACTCAAGGCTTTCCTTTGAGGTTTTTGCTGGATAAAGCCGAGCAGTACAAGACCAATGGGGATTGGGAAGGTTTTGGTATTGTCGTTGCTCTAATGATTTATGGGATTGTCCTCTTTCCAAATGTGGACAATTTCATAGACATCACTGCTATCATTCTCTTCATGCAAAAGAATCCTATCCCTACCCTCCTCGCTGATGTTTACCACTCCATTCATTAGAGAAGTGAAAAGAAGACAGGAATGGTCCAATGTTGTTCTCATCTACTGTTCAAATGGTATGCTTCCCACCTGCCGAAGAAAGGGCCGTTTGTGGAAAACAAGAAGAAATTGAAATGGTCTCAATGCATTATGTCTCTAGAGGCCAGTGATATTGCTTGGTACTCTCATCAGTATTATGACGTGGATATCATCTTTAGTTGTGGAAATTTCGCTAATGTACCTCTAATCAGTAGGGCTGGTTGCATTAACTACAACCCTGTCATGGCGTTGCGTAAATTGTGTTATGCCATGGAAGATGAGCCCGAAGCAGAGAAGGTTCAGAGTTTCTTTTTGCTAGCCACAATAGACGATCCTGCGTTTGTCAGGAATATTGTTAAAGCGTGGGCCAAGGTTCATACGAAGGGGAGGAAAGAGTTAAAGGCAAAAAACTGTGTGGCTAAGGAGCCCTACAACCGATGGTTGCAAGCTAGAGTGGCCGAAAGGTTGCTTCCATTTCCCTCCGAACCATCCATGAGAGAAGAACTTCCTGCTCCTACTCATGTATCCATGGAGGAGTATGAGAAGCTAAAGCTAGTGATAGAAAGGTTGACAAAGGAAAATCAAGACCTTCAGGCTGAGGTTCACCAAGCAGGAGTGGAGAAGGGCCAATATAAGAGGAAAGTGGAGTTCGAACAAGACCAAGCGGCTGAGAGTAGCAAGAAGCTGAAGCTAGAAGCAGATCTGAGGGTCAGGTATCAAGAAGGTTTTGAAGGAGCTGATGCATCAGTAAAAGCCCTCCGACAACGCTTAAAGGAAACCAAGGCCTCTTGTGATAAAGCATGGAGATTCTTCGAGTTAGCCTCTGCTGAAAAGAAGAAGACAAGGGAGGAACTTGAGGCTGATATTGATGTCCTCGAAAAAGAGTTGAGGGGTGCCTTAATTCTAGCCGAAAGCAAGCATCAACTCAAAGAAGAAGCATTGAGAGCTTCATATGTCACCTCTGATGTATGGTACAACAAATGTTCAGAATTGAAGACCGCTTAGGAAACAACCACCTTGTGGAAAGACCGTTTCGAGGCCCTGCAGAAGAATAGTTCACTATGGTTGAAGAAGGAAGCTCAGCTCAATGAACTTTTGGACACGTATGAAGATTCTCTTTGTTATTACCAGCCGACCCTAGACATGTGTCGCGCTAAGTATAACAATCTAGTGGAGCAATGCAACCTTATGACCCGGGATATCCCATGGAGGTTGGAAAGCGCAATTCAAGACTTGGAAGGAAATGATATTCCTCCTTCCATCCATCACTTTATCCGGCTCTGCGACCAAATGGTTAGAAGATTCATGTCCGAGACAAAAAAGCTTGAAGAACGTCTTTGGAAGAAAGATTTTTAGTTCATTCATTATTTTCTTGTAGCATGAGTTTTTATTTTGCAGCTTATCGAACAATCAGTTGTATTGAATCTTCCCTCAAAATTAATGAAAGTTTGCTTTTTGGCTTAAATTGTGCATTCTTTACTATTCATTTATAGTTCCATAACACCATTGATAATCATAAATCTTGAAAGTCCCTTGAACATCATTCGAGCATTGCATATACCCATGCATCATTTTTGCATTCCCTGAAACCCGACCTCATACCGCTTGCCATTTTAGAAAGAAAGAGAAAGAGCAAGCTGACTCCTCAACGTTCATACACCACAAGAGGGAACCAACGAAGAGTCATGGATCAAGTACAACAAGAGTTGCAGGAGTTTAGGGAGAAGATAACGCAATTCATGGAAATAATGCAAGGGGTAGCCAATGGGCAGGAACAATTGAGAACTCTGGTTCAACCATTGATAGCTCGAGTGGATGGCAGTGGTGTTTTGCATGGAGGAACTACTGTTGTTCCTCCTCCGGCTAATGGTAGCACTTCGCAGGCTATTGGTGGTCCAACTGTAGTCAATATTCCGGGTGGAGAAAACCAAGATGGAATTCCCATCCCAGTTGCGGCGGGCGTCGTGCCTGTTAACAATGGTCCTCAGTGGAACCAAGATGAGCAAGATGACGTCTTCTCCATGGGAGACGTTGGGGCAGGATTACGATCTGACGCTAATAGAAGGTTTGATGCAATCGAAGAAAAGATGAGGAGCACTCTTGAAGGCCAGAATACTATGGGTCTTGACATGTCCAATCTGGGATTGATTCTGGGACTTAGGATTCCTCCAAAGTTCAAAGTGCCAGATTTCGATAAATACAAAGGAACAACATATCCAAGGGTGCATCTTCGCTCCTATTTCTGAAGAATGTCTGCATACTCCGATGATGAGAAGTTGCTGATGCACTTCTTTCAAGATAGCTTGTCAGGTCCATCTTTAGAATGGTATATGGGACTGGAGCCGGTCCATATCAGAAGTTGGAAGGATTTGGCAGAAGCTTTTGTCAAACACTACCAGTATAACAGTGACCTAGCACCGAATCGTGTACAGTTACAAAACCTATCGGAAAGGAACAACGAAGGATTCAAGGAGTACGCCCAGAGATGGCGCGAGTTGGCTGCGAGGGCTCAACCTCCAATTGTGGAGAGAGAACTTATCGACTTGTTTGTAGCTACACTACCTGGTGTGTATTATGAGAAATTGATAAGCAACATGTCTTGAAGTTTCTCAGATCTGATCATCACAGGCAAGAGAGTAGAAAATGGGATTAAATTGGGTAAAATACAAGCAGGAGAAGGGACCTCATCTGGAGGTGGAAGAAAGATCTTCGGTATTAAAAGAAAGGAGAATGAGACAAATGCAATATCAGGTTTTAAGAATCAAAATTGGAACCAGAATCAGAATCAGTATCGCCCACGACCGTACTATCAACAACAACCACAAGTAGCTAGTATTGTCATCCCGGAAGTACAGCCTCAGCAACAACCATGTCAACAACAACAACAGCAACGGCAACAACCACAACAACAGAATTACGCGCCAAGACCATATCAAGACCGAAGAAGGATGGTGGATAGGCACTTTGACGCACCACCAATGCCTTACTCTCAACTACTACAACACTTATTGCAACTGCAGTTGGTCCAAAAAAGGATGATGGCCCCTCTAAATGGCTCACCACCACCCGGGTATGACGCTAACGCTAGGTGTGACTTCCACTCTGGCGCTGCCGGCCATCATATTGATAATTGCAAAGCCTTCAAGAACAAGGTACATGACCTTGTTGATAGTAGGGCCATTAATTTCAACCATGATGCGCCGAATGTTGATCAGAACCCTATGCCAAATCATGGAGCAGGTCGAGTAAATGTTGTTGTTGAAGGGGAGGATTTAGATCTGGTATATGATGTTGAAGAATTGAAGACTCCTTTAAGTTTTGTAAAGTGCAAGTTGTTAGAAGGTGGGGTGTTTCCCAGGTGTGACAAGGATTGTGAAAATTGTGCCGCCCATCCTGAAGGGTGTGAGAGTCTGAAGAGTTATATACAGTGTATGATAAACGAAGGTGTTCTGCAGTTTGACAAGATATGTGAGAAAAAGAATGGGAAGATAGTCAGTAAGAAAGAGGATGAGGTGGCCACCATCTCTATCCCTTACAAAACAATCACTATTTCTGCGCCGCCAGCGCGACCTACCATCATCTTTACGAAGGCAGGACCTATACCTTATGAAAGCTCCAAGGCGATCCCTTGGAACTATGGAACGGAAGTCTACTGCAATGGACAGAAGCAGGAATTAAAAAGCTTGCCATTGGACTCAGTTGACAACTTGGTGGGAACCGGGGGAATGACTCGGAGTGGGAGGATATTTGCACCTCCCGAAGTAAGTGCAGAAAGAGCTGATAAAGGTAAAGGGAAGGTAGTAGCGGAGGAAAGCACTCAGGCTGGAGAAAAGGAAGTCGTGCTGAAAGACGCAGAAGAGTTCATGCGCCTAATAAGAAAGAGCGACTATAAGATCGTGGATCATCTACAACAAACGCCTTCAAAAATTTCTATCTTGTCATTGTTGTTATGTTCCGAGGCTCATAGGAACGCCTTGCTCAGAGTCTTGGATAATGCTTATGTGCCACAACAAATATCCGTCAATCAGTTGGAAGGAGTAGTGGCCCATGTCAATGCAGGGAATGGTTTGGGATTCACTGACCGTGATTTGACACCGAAAGGAAGGAATCATAACTTGGCTCTGCATATCTCTATGGAATGTAGAGGTGTCGTTTTGTCTCATGTATTGGTAGACACTGGGTCGTCATTAAATGTGTTACCCAAGAAAGCCCTCATGAAGCTAGACACTCGATGGATAATATGTACGCCAAGCGATATGTTGGTCAGAGCTTTTGATGGGACAAGGAGGTCCGTGTTTGGAGAACAAACCTTGCCAATTCAAGTCGGTCCTGAGGTTTTTGATGCGGTTTTCCATATAATGGATATCCAGCCGGCATATAGCTGTCTCTTGGGTCGGCCTTGGATACACTCAGCAGGAGCGGTGACGTCAACCCTACACCAGAAGCTGAAGTATATGGTGGGTGATAACATTGTGACTGTTTGTGGAGAGGAAGACATCATGGTAAGCCATCTGTCCTCATTTAAGTATGTGGAGGTCGATGGTGAAATTCACGAAACCCTGTGCCAAGCTTTTGAGACCGTCCAAATCAAAGAGAAAGCAACAGTTGAAGCCAAGGCGCCAGAAGTTGCTATGTCATCCTACAAGGAAGCCCAGGCTGTGGTGAAGTCTGGATCAGCGAAAGGATGGGGGGAGGTGATAAGCGTCCCCAACAAACAAGATAAGTTCGGATTAGGGTACAGCCCATACGCATCTTCTTCAAGCGCTCCTCGCTACAAAGGACCTGTTCAATTCACCAGTGCTGGGGTGGTGTTCGAAAATATCAACGCAATATCTGACGAAGAAGGAGATAATGACTGTGACATGGATGCATGGATCCAGCCATGCGTCCCCGGCCAAGGCTTGAAGAATTGGACCATGGAAGAAGTTATCACTGCGACTTATGAAGAGTAATTGTTTTGTTTTGATTAATGTATTGCCATATACTCTGCCCGGGGTATAATGGTCTTTATTTGTTGGGCCTTATCTTTTATGTGTGTGAACAACCCTTTCATCATTATCAATCAAAAAGCGTCTTCTCATTCAAAACTTTGCGATCCTTGTTTTTCTTATTTTTATTTACAACAATAAAATGGCAATGTGGTTTGTGTTTATTTGTTTGCATATCATTTAAGCATAAAATCATCATCATTACAGGTTGCACATTTCAGAAACCACCGATTCAGACTCGTCTATGACTCGGTGTGACTTTGACAATCCGATCTTTCAAGCGGAAGGAGAGATTGACGAAAATGAAGACCTGCCTGAAGAGCTTGCCAGATTGTTAAAACAAGAGGAGAAGGTCATCCTGCCTCATCAGGAGGAAGTTGAAGTCGTCAACCTGGGAACAGAAGAGGATAAAAAGGAGGTCAGAGTAGGGGTTGCACGGCAGAATGATATCAAGCATAGATTGATTGAGTTACTCCAAGAGTATAAGGATGTCTTTGCTTGGTCATACGAAGATATGCCCGGACTCGACACAGATATTGTAGTTCATCGCCTGCCTTTGCGTGAAGAGTGTCCTCCTATCAAACAGAAACTGAGAAGAACCAGGCCAGATATGGCAGTGAAGATCAAGGAAGAAGTCCAGAAGCAACTAGATGCTGGATTTCTTGCTGTGACCAACTACCCTCCTTGGGTCGCTAACATCGTTCCCGTGCCTAAGAAGGACGGCAAAGTCAGGATGTGTGTTGACTATAGGGACCTGAATAGAGCAAGCCCAAAAGATGATTTCCCGCTCCCCCATATTGACGTTCTCGTTGATAACACCGCACCATACTGAGTGTTTTCCTTCATGGATGGTTTCTCCGGATATAACCAAATCAAGATGGCACCGGAGGACATGGAGAAGACGACTTTTATCACACCTTGGGGGACATTTTGTTATAAAGTAATGCCTTTTGGGTTGAAGAACACAGGGGAAACTTATCAGCGAGCAATGGTCACTCTCTTTCACGATATGATTCATCATGAGATTGAGGTCTATGTCGATGATATGATTGCGAAATCCCAAACGGAGGAGGAGCACCTGGTGAATCTTCTAAAGTTGTTTGAGAGGTTGAGAAAGTTCAAATTGAGGTTGAACCCGAATAAGTGCACTTTCGGCGTACGGTCAGGAAAGCTGTTGGGGTTCGTTGTCAGTGAGAAAGGTATTGAGGTCGATCCTGTGAAGATCAAGGCGATTCAAGAAATGCCAGCGCCAAAGACCAAAAAGGAGGTTCGTGGTTTCTTAGGTAGATTGAACTACATCGCAAGGTTCATATCTCACCTCACAGCCACTTGTGAGCCATTGTTTAAGCTATTGAAAAAGGATCAAGCGATTATCTGGAATGAGAATTGCCAGAGAGCGTTTGAGAAGATAAAAGAGTATCTAAAAGAACCTCCAATACTGAGGCCTCCGGTGGCTGGAAGACCGTTGATAATGTACTTAACAGTTCTTGATAATTCCATGGGTTGTGTTCTCGGTCAGCACGACGAGACTGGAAGAAAAGAGCATGCAATTTACTACTTGAGTAAGAAGTTCACAGACTGTGAATCCAGATACTCAATGTTGGAGAAAACTTGTTGCGCACTCGCTTGGGCCGCCAAACGCCTAAGACAGTATATGCTAAACCACACAACCATGTTAATTTCAAAGATGGATCCTATTAAGTACGTATTCGAAAAGCAAGCATTATCAGGAAGGATTGTTAGATGCCAGATGGTTCTGACAGAATACGACATCCAGTACGTGCCTCAGAAAGCAATTAAAGGTAGTGTCCTGTCAGAATATCTCGCAGAGCAACCAGTCGATGACTACCAGCCAATGAAGTGTGATTTTCCTGATGAGGACATTATGTATTTAAAGATGAAGGATTTTGATGAGCCGTTGCCAGACAAAGGTCCAGAGTTAGGTTCCCAGTGGAAATTAATCTTTGACGGTGCTGTTAACTCCTACGGTAGCAGGATTGGGGCAATCGTTACGACTCCCCATGGTTCCCATATACCATTCACTGCAAGGCTAACATTCCCATGTACCAACAATGAGGTTGAATATGAAGCGTGTATCATGGGTATCGAAGAAGCAATCGATTTAAGGATAAAGAACCTTGATATCTATGGAGATTCAGCTTTGGTGGTAAACTAGATCAAGGGAGAGTGGGAGACCCGCCAGCCTAATCTGATCCCTTATATGAATTACGCCAGAAGGTTGCTACCTTTCTTTGACCGAGTAGAGTTTCACCATGTACCGAGGGCAGAAAATCAGATGGCTGATGCTTTGGCTACATTGTCCTCGATGTATAAAGTAAACTTCTGGAATGATGCACCGAGAATTGTCATCTCACGCCTCGACAGGCCGGCTTTTGTTTTCGCAATAGAAGAAGCTTCTGATGGTAAACCGTGGTTTTATGACATCCAGAACTTTCTAAAGAACCAAGAATATCCGCCTGGGGCATCGGCCCGGGATAAGAAGACCTTGAGAAGATTATCTGGTAACTTCTATCTTAATCCAGACGGTGTACTCTATCGAAGAAACTTTGACTTGGTGCTGCTAAGATGTGTGGACGAAAAAGAAGCAGGTTTGCTTATGGAAGAAGTCCACGAAGGTGCCTTTGGAACACATGCAGGTGGGCATGCCATGTCTCAAAAATTATTAAGGGTGGGCTATTATTGGTTAACTATGGAGTCAGATTGCTTCAAATACGCCAAAAAGTGCCATAAATGCCAGATTTATGCCGACAAGATTCATGTGCCACCTTGACCTTTGAATGTCATGTCATCCCCATGGCCTTTCTCCATGTGGGGCATCGATATGATTGGCAAGATCGAGCCAACTGCATCTAATGGAAATCACTTCATCTTAGTAGCCATCGACTATTTCACCAAATGGGTCGAAGCAGCTTCTTACGCCAATGTCACGAAGCAAGTCGTAGCCCGGTTTACCAAAAGGGACATCATCTGTCGATATGGAATACTTGAGAGGATCATTACTGATAATGGTTCTAACCTGAATAACAAGATGATGGAGGAACTGTGCCAGAATTTCAAAATTGAGCATCACAATTCTTCTCCCTATCGTCCGAAAATGAATGGCGCTGTAGAAGCAGCTAACAAGAACATTAAGAAGATAGTACAGAAGATGGTTGTGACTTATAAGGATTGGCACGAGATGTTGCCTTTTTCTTTGCATGGATATCGCACCTCGGTGCGTACTTCAACTAGGGCAACTCCTTTCTCGTTGGTATATGGCATGGAGGCTGTTCTCCCATTGGAGATCGAGATCCCATCTTTGAGAGTTCTGGCTGACGTCAAGTTGGATGAAGCAGAATGGGTGAAGAACAGGTTGAATCAACTCAGTTTGATGGATGAGAAGAGGTTGGTGTCTCTTGCGTACGGTCGTCTGTATCAGAGTAGGATGAAGAAAGCCTATGATAAGAAGATGCGTCCTCGAAGCTTTCAGACAGGCGATCTGGTGTTGAAGCGGATTCTCCCACCACAGAACGATCATAGGGGCAAATGGACTCCCAATTATGAAGGTCCGTATGTTGTAAGGAAGGTCTTCTCTGGAGGAGCCTTGCTACTTTCAACCATGGATGGTGAAGATTTTACGTCCCCTGTGAACGCGGACGTAGTCAAAAGATACCTTGCTTAAAATAGACCCGTTGGAAAGAAAAAGAAAATCCAGGCAAGAATGGGGCATCTCGGCGAACCATAAAAGGATAGGTTCGGGCAAAAATTAGAGATAAAAAAAAATGTAAACCCGCAAAGTTGAAAAGCTGAAAGGGCGACTTTGGCAAAAATGGGTATCCCGGTGAATTGAAAACCCGCAAGGGCGATTCAGGCAAAAGTTAGGGATTTGAAAAGAAAATGACTGCGGCCTGCGCATTGATCTTTAAAGCATAGTGGATTATGGGAGAGCTCGAGAAGCAGTCGTTCAAATCAATCTCTTCGGAAGACGAAGTATTGGAAAGGCGTCGAAGTCATGCGAGTCATAATTCAGTCGTTCTATGGTGGTTGTCTATACCACATTGCCGACATTTTGATATTCTTGTGCGTTTCTGTATATTTCTTACGCAGCTTTCTCATTTCAGGAGTTGTGTCCCATGTAAATTTGCCTATTTACAGGCCTATTATCAATAATACATACTATCCAGAAAACCTTTTGTTTTGTTTTTACCGTTTTGTTTGCAAAAGACGCCTGATGTTTTTGATAAAACTTTGCATACATAAATTTGTGGGCTTTGCTATCTATAATTGAAACATTGTATTTGCTTAAATAACGTCTTAAGTGATAATTGAGATGGTACCTGCTGCATAAAACATACTTGTTTATTTGTTATTTGCAAGAGAACTTTCCTCAAGGCTTCTCCAGAAGTTCCTCATCTAAAGGAAGTGTGCAGTTTAAGTGGGTTCTCATCCCCAGCAGTTTGAAACCTTGACAATCAAAGGATATCCTCAGTAGGTCAAGATTGACATCTCCAGCAGAGCAGGATCATTTCCAGTAAGCGGGTGCGGGTTTATCCCTCAGCAGTGGAACGAATTCAGAAATTTGTTTTTCCCTATAGAGTTTGAACAACTGGCTCCTTTTCCCCTCAGAGTCTAGGTCATTGACTCATTCCTCAAGCGGAAGTTGTGTTTGTTGAGTTTATTGCTCATTTCCTCAAGCGAAGATTGATATTGGTTCCCTCATTGTCTAATCCCCAGCAGGGTGGGTTTGCTCTTAGCGGAACAATTTTACCCAGAAGTTTGCTCAGAAGACCATCCAGGGTTTGTTTTCCTCAATATTTGTACTAGACGTGTCTAGTCTTTTCCCAGGTGGAATTAATCCTTTCTCTTTGGCACTTATTTTGCTAAAGTGTTTCCTTTGCATTTGCATCATGCATAACATCCTCCCAAACGTGTAGCATTTCCATTTCTCATAGAGCATTACGCCATATTCAAACATATGCATGTAAAACATAAGCCGGGTTGCCACCCCTTTGTTTTCAAGCGTATCTCCAGCGGTTATCAGTATATTTCTCAATCCTACGTGGTATCCAGACCTCCAGCCAGGTCATTGACAAATGTGTTCATCTTATCGGTTTCCCTAGCGGAGTCTATTTATTCAAGTTCATGTTTCCCCAACGGATTTCTTCACCCAGATGGTGAATCGACGAATGTTCTTCTGAACTTAAGGTTGAGCCGACCTTTGGGTTCGATGATCACTTTTTAGCAAAGTGAAGTGACGGTGAAGTTAAATGATTTTGATATCTAGCAGCGAAGTTAGATCCTATTAAAAATTGACGGCGAAGTTAGATCTTATTAAAGAATTGACGACGAGGTCAGATTATTAAAAGAATTGACGACGAGGTCAGATTATGAAGAGAATTGACGACGAGGTCAGATTATTAAAAAATTGACGACGAAGTCAGATTATTAAAAAATCAACGACGAAGTCAGATTATTAAAAGATTGACGACGAAGTCAGATGATGAAGAGAATTGACGACGAAGTCATATTATGAAGAAAATTGACGACGAAGTCAGATTATGAAGAGAATTGACGACGAAGTCAGAGTATGAAGAGAGTTGATGGAGAAGTTAGGTTATGTTGAGAGTTGACGGCGAGGTCGGATTATGTAAAGAATTGACGGCGAAGTCAGGCTATGAGAGGAGTTGACAGCGAAGTCAGATTGTGGAGGGGTGACGGTGAAGTCAGGTGGCCTGCCAATTTGATGTTAAGGACTGACAGCGAAGTCAGGTGTCTTTCTAAATTTTATGTGAGAATTGATGGCGAAGTCAGATCATGCAGAGGGTTGACGGCGACGTCAGAATGGTTTGAGAAATAACAGCGAAGTCAGATGATTTTAATTGACGACGAAGTCAGATTATGTTGTAAGTTGATGGCGAAATCAGAGGATATGGAGGACTGATGCGAGATCAGATGTTTTACCAATCAGATATTTTTACAGATTATGTTGAATATTGACGGTGAGGTCAGATTTCACAGATTTGATATTAAATTCCGACGGTGAAGTTAGATGCTATTAAGAGCTGACGACAAGGTCAGTTGTTTGTATTTGATCGACGACTGATGGCGAAGTCAGATGTTCTACCTGATATAGGTGCCTGACGGTGATGTCAGAGGTTTCATTCTACGGTTGACAAATTTTTGGGTTCTTTTGTATTCAATCGCCTTTTACCTCGAATGTTTGAAAGCGTTTGCTTTTCATCCCTTCAGGTCCAAGTCGTTTGAATAGGGGCAGCTGTTGCACCCCAAAATTTGCCCTCTTTCAAGGCTTGACTCATTTCTTCATTTCTTTCAAATTCAATGACATAAAGGAAATCCATCATGAATTCAAGATTAAAGGCAAGAATACTATAAAGAGAAGTTTTGTGACATTACAAGAATGTCATTTGTTGCAAGATTTTCAACTCTAAGTAATGTTTAGAAATTAATTTATTTCTAATACTTCATTCAAGTCTCTAGTCAAATTCATGTTATGGTAATGCCACACCAAGTCTACATTATGCTTACAAACATCCAAGAAACATGCAAGGATTAAATCAACATTGGAATGTTTTAGGACCAAGAGTATGCATGTTTAATCATGGCAAAACAGTCCCATGCAAGAGGTGACAAATTTCTTCATGTCACAAGATCACATGTCACAAGACCAAGGGAATAGCACATGATAATGCATCTAAATATTAGAATTTGAAATTCTGTCTAAAAAGTAGTAGCATTGACCACAAGGGTATGTCCAAGCATAAGCCAACAAAAGGTCACAAGACACAAAGTGCTGCAGAAAAAGGCCTAGCAATAGTGTAGAAAATACAGCATAGCAACATACATGGAAATGGAAAGAAAGAGAGTGACATGAAGAAAGTTGCCTTGGATATTTCTAAGTAAGGATTTGAAGTCTTGAAGGAAGAGTAAACCCTAATGTGATGAGATAAGAGAGGAGTGGGGCTGCAAACACATTCACTACCATTCACAAACACAAGATTGAGAGAGTAAGAGAGAAGAGAAAAACAGAAAATAGAGAGAGCAAAACAATACCCTAAAAAACAGAAAAATATGAAGCTTTGCAAACCAAAAAAGAGAGTGATATAGAACCAAGAGGATCATTAAGAAACAAAACCTTCACAACATAGAGGGAAGAGGAGTGAGGTACATTCAACCAAGATCAAGGAGGACTTGCAAGAAGAATAGAAAGCTCTTGGGTATCCATTTCCTCCAACCTTTCTCTCTTTATATTTTTTCTATTTACATTCATTTAGTTTACTATTTTATGTGTTGTTGTATTGTATGCATCATGTAAGGTCCTAATGGACCAAGGAACCTTTTGAAGGAACCACAAAAAGAAGCAAAAAACATAGAAAAAGTTAGGTTTTTCACTCTGGTAGCCTGACACGGGCCGTGTCCCACAACACGGCCACCCGTGTCGCCCAACACGGGCTGTGTCACACAACACGGCCACCCGTGTTGCACCTCTGTTTGAGGTTTCCACGAACAAAAAACCCCAAGCTTCACAACACGGGTCGTGTCACACAACACGGCCACCCGTGTTGCACCTCTGTTTGTCTCGATTTTTTTTAGCCGACTAATCCCATATGTTGTATGATTTTAGTAGGAATGTTGCTATTGTCCTTGGTGACTTTTGATTCCAAAAACCATTTTCAAAAGCAAACTCTCGATTTTATCGAGCCATTTTTAACCCTTGTAAGTCGGCCGCCTTGTGCATCCTCCATCGACCTTGCTCGCTTCACCTCAAACCTTTTTAAACAATTAAATCCTTGACCCAACGTCAAGCGGATTTTCTCAAACGATTGTTAAGCCAATTCGCCATATTTAATAAAAGGGTAAAGTTCTCTTTGTATTGAACTAAAGAGAAGGGATTGAGTGTAGACTTCTTCCTTTCTGAGTGTCGAGATGCTCACTGTAGTGTGGGTGGTTTTGATACTTGTCTTTCAATACGAAGATGTTTTCATCCACACCTTTTTCTCCTAAAAAACCTCGGCCCCGTACCAAGTGCATTTTCAAAACACATACAATAAATAAATTGATTCTCTTGATATTGAACTAAAGAGAGAGGATTGAGTGTAGACTTCATCCTCTCCGAGTGTTGGGATATTCACTGTAGTGTGGGTGGTCTCGATACTCGTCTTTCAATACGAAGACGTGACTTTATCCGCCACCTACCTTCCCACAATTTCCTTTCGCAACCTTTCACACCTAAAACCTTGGTCCCGCACCGAATGCATTTTCAAACTCTTTACATAACAAAAACTTGAATGGTCGTGGAGTGGGTAGGCGTAGGCCTTCTCCTATCCCGAGTGCTTGACGTTTACCGTAGGGTTCTCTGTCGCAAAAGCACTTACCATTCAAAACCAAAAACACTTTAATAAGAGAATGAAGTTCTCTTTGTATTGAACTAAAAAGAGAGGATTAAGTGTAGACTTCTTCCTCTCCGAGTGTCGAGATGCTCACTGTAGTGTGGGTGGTTTTGATACTCGTCTTTTAATACGAAGACGCTATGTTCGCCACACCCTTTTATAACAAAAACTTTGAGTTAAAGAATTGGGTACTACCCGTAGGGGTTACTATCCGAGGACCTATCTCGCCCCTTTAAAAGAAACAATTCAACAAATCAAATATGACATCTTGCCTCGCATGGCGAAAACTTATCGTTCGAAAAGGATATGATACGTCCGTTCTATCTCAAACAGGTAATGCCTAAGTCTCCAACGAGCGAGCAGAAATACACCTAACTGCTAGAATGTGTACGATAGCATCATCCATAAAAACATCAACAAATCGTAGGCCGAACTACGACTTCTATGATTCTTTACTTCTTCAAGTAAAGATACGTAGGCACAAGGGCCACAATCCTTGGCGAGCACAATCCCTTATATCCGTAGTTTCCCGAACTACGTCGACTCTGACTTTCTCATGTCCGTTGAGAATACGTAGGCCTAGGACCGCGAAGTCCTACCGAGTCCGTTCTTTCTTTTCCTTCCCCCATTATCTCTCTTTTCCGAATTTCTAACCTTTCCCTCTATCCTTTGGAACACTCTTTTATAGCATATTTTTTAAGAAACTAAATCACACACGACAAACAAATGGTTCCCATCGAGTACGATGGATGCGAGGGGTGCTAATACCTTCCCCTCGCATAACCGGCTTCTGAACCCGTTCTTGGTCGCGAGACCATCTTATCCATTTCTTTCTTAAGGTTTTCTCGATATTTTCCTTTCCCCTCATGGGATAAATAAAGTTCGGTGGCGACTCTTCTGTCTTTTTCCTTTTCGCCTTCCCCGTCGTTGCGCGTATTTTTTCGAGTAGCGACACTATCATGTTTCACTTTTGCTCCGTCATCCTTTTGGTGGTGGGTATGTAATCTTAATTGATGTCAGATTGTGCGATAGTGTTTGTCCTATCATCTTTTTGGTGGTGGTGGCCGGTGTGAGTTTCGCTCCGTCATCCTTTTGGTGGTGGGTTAGTCATCTTAATTTATGTCAAATTGTGCGATAGTGTTTGTCCTATCATCCTTTTGGCGGTGGTGGCCGGTGTGAGTTTTGCTCCGTCATCCTTTTGGCGTAGGGTCTGTCATCTTAACTGATGTCAGATTGTGCGATAGTGTTTGTCCTATAATCCTTTTAGTGGTAGTGGCCGGTGTGAGTTTCGCTCCTTCATTCTTTTGGTGGTGGGTCTGTCATCATAATTGATGTCAGATTGTGCGATAATTTTTGTCCTATCATGCTTTTGGTGGTAGTGGCCGGTGTGAGCTTCTCTCCGTCATCCTTTTGGTGGTGGGCCTGTCATCTTAATTGATGTCAGATTGTGCAATAGTGTTTGTCCTATCATCCTTTTGGTGGTAGTGACTGGTGTGAGTTTTGCTCCGTCATCCTTTTGGTCTTGGGTCTGTCATCTTAATTGATGTCAGATTGTGCTATAGTGTTTGTCTTATCATCCTTTTGGTGGTAGTGGCCGGTGTGAGTTTCGCTCCGTCATCCTTTTGGTGGGGGGTCTGTCATCTAATTGATGTCAGATTGTGCGATAGTGTTTGTCCTATCATCCTTTCGGTGGTGGGGGCCGGTGTGAGTTTCGCTCCGTCATCCTTTTGGTGGATGGTTAGTTATCTTAATTGATGTCAGATTGTGCGATAATGTTTGTCCTATCATGCTTTTGGTGGTAGTGGTCGGTGTGAGTTTCGCTCCGTCATCCTTTTGGTTGTGGGTCTGTCATCTTAATTGATGTCACATTGTGCAATAGTGTTTGTCCTATCATCATTTTGGTGGTGGTTCCCGTGTGAGTTTTTCTCCCTCATCCTTATGGTGTAGGGTCTGTCATCATAACTGATGTCAGATTGTGCGACCGTGTTTGTCCTATCATCCTTTTAGTGGTAGTGGCCGGTGTGAGTTTCGCTCCGTCCTTCTTTTGGTGGTGGGTCTGTCATCTTAATTGATGTCAGATTGTGCGATAATGTTTGTCCTATCATGCTATTGGTGGTAGTGGCCGGTGTGAGTTTTGATCAGTCATCCTTTTGATGGGGGGACTGTCATCTTGTTGATGTCAGATTGTGCGATAGTGTTTGTCCTATCATGCTTTTGGTTGTAGTGGTCGTTGTGACTTTTGCTCCCTCATCCTCTTGGTGGGGGGTCTGTCATCTTATTGATGTCATATTGTGGGATAGTGTTTGTCCTATCATCCTTTTTATGGTAGTAGCCGGTGTAAGTTTCGCTCTGTCATCCTTTTGTTGAAGGGTTTGTCATCTTATTTTGTCAGATTGTGCAATAGTTTTTGTCCTTTCATCCATTGTGGTAGTGGCCGGTGTGAGTTTTGCTCCGTCATCCTTTTGGTGGTGGGTCTGTCATCTTAATTGATGTCAGATTGGCGATATGTTTGTCCTATCATCCTTTTGGTCGTAGTGGCTGGTGTGAGTTTTGCTCCGTCATCCTTTTGGTGGTGGCTCATTCATCTTAATTGATGTTAGATTGTGCTATAGTGTTTGTCTTATCATCCTTTTGGTGGTAGTGGCCGGTGTGAGTTTCGCTCCGTCATCCTTTTGGTGGTGGGTCTGTCATCTTAATTGATGTCAGATTGTGTGATAGTGTTTTTCCTATCATCCTTTTAGTGGTAGTGGCCGGTGTGAGTTTCACTCTGTCATGCTTTTTGTGGTGGGTCTGTCATCTTAATTGATGTCAGATTGTGCGATAGTGTTTGTCCTATAATCCTTTTGGTGGTAGTGGCCGGTGTGAGTTTCGCTCTGTCATTCTTTTGGTGGTGGGTCTGTCATCTTAATTGATGTCAGATTGCACGATAATGTTTGTCCTATCATGCTTTTGGTGGTAGTGGCCGTGTGAGTTTCGCTTTGTCATCCTTTTGGTGTGGGGTCTGTCATCTTGTGGATGTCAGATTATGCAAGAGTGTTTATACTATCATGTTTCAGTTTTGCTCCGTCATCCTTTTGGTGGTTGGTCTGTCATCTTAATTGATGTCAGATTGTGCGATAGTGTTTGTCCTATCATCCTTTTGGTGGTGGTGGCCGGTGTTAGTTTCGCTCCGTCATCCTTTTGGTGGTGGGTTATTCATCTTAATTGATGTCAGATTGTGCGATAGTGTTTGTCCTATCATCCTTTTGGTGGTGGTGGCCGGTGTGAGTTTTGCTCCGTCATCCTTTTGGTGTAGGGTCTGTCATCTTAACGGATGTCAGATTGTGCGATAGTGTTTGTCCTATAATCCTTTTAGTGGTAGTGGCCGGTGTGAGTTTCGCTCCTTCATTCTTTTGGTGGTGGGTCTGTCATCATAATTGATGTCAGATTGTGCGATAATGTTTTCCCTATAATGCTTTTGGTGGTAGTGGCCGGTGTGAGTTTCTCTCCGTCATCCTTTTGGTGGTGGGTCTGTCATCTTAATTGATGTCAGATTGTGCGATAGTGTTTGTCCTATCATCCTTTTGGTGGTAGTGGCTGGTGTGAGTTTTGCTCCGTCATCCTTTTGGTGGTGGGTTTGTCATCTTAATTGATGTCAGATTGTGCTATAGTGTTTGTCTTATCATCCTTTTGGTGGTAGTGGCTGGTGTGAGTCTCGCTCCGTCATCCTTTTGATGGTGGATCTGTCATCTTAATTGATGTCAGATTGTGCTATAGTGTTTGTCTTATCATCCTTTTGGTGGTAGAGGCCGGTGTGAGTTTCGCTCCATCATCCTTTTGGTGGTGGGTCTGTCATCTTAATTGATGTTAGATTGTATGATATTGTTTGTCCTATCATCCTTTTAGTAGTAGTGGCCGGTGTGAGTTTCGCTCCGTCATGCTTTTGGTGGTGGGTCTGTCATCTTAATTGATGTCAGTTTGTGCGATAATGTTTGTCCTATCATGCTTTTGGTGGTAGTGGTCGGTGAGAGTTTTGCTTTGTCATCCTTTTGGTGTGGGGTCAGTCATCTTGTTGATGTCAGATTGTGCAAGAGTGTTTATACTATCATGTTTCAGTTTTGCTCCGTCATCCTTTTGGTGGTGGGTCTGTCATCTTAATTGATGTCAGATTGTGCGATAGTGTTTATCCTATCATCCTTTTGGTGGTGGTGGTCGGTGTGAGTTTCGCTCCGTCATCCTTTTGGTGGTGGGTTAGTCATCTTAATTGATGTCAGATTGTGCGACAGTGTTTGTCCTATCATCCTTTTGGTGGTGGTGGCCGGTGTGAGTTTTGCTCCGTCATCCTTTTGGTGGTGGTTCCGGTGATCTTAATTGATGTCAGATTGTGCGATAGTGTTTGTCCTATAATCCTTTTAGTGGTAGTGGCCGGTGTGAGTTTCACTCCTTCATTCTTTTGGTGGTGGGTCTGTCATCATAATTGATGTCAGATTGTGCGATAATGTTTGTCCTATCATGCTTTTGGTGGTAGTGGCCGGTGTGAGTTTCTCTCCGTCATCCTTTTGGTGGTGGGCCTGTCATCTTAATTGATGTCAGATTGTGCGATAGTGTTTGTCTTATCATCCTTTTGGTGGTAGTGGCCGGTGTGAGTTTCGCTCCATCATCCTTTTGGTGGTGGGTCTGTCATCTTAATTGATGTCAGATTGTACGATATTGTTTGTCCTATCATCCTTTTGGTGGTAGTGGCTGGTGTGAGTTTTGCTCCGTCATCCTTTTGGTGGGGGGTCTGTCATCTTATTGATGTTAGATTGTGCGATAGTGTTTGTCCTATCATCCTTTTGGTGGTGGTGGCCGGTGTGAGTTTCGCTCCGTCATCCATTTGGTGGTTGGTTATTCATCTTAATTGATGTCAGATTATGCGATAATATTTGTCCTATCATGCTTTTGGTGGTAGTGGCCGGTGTGAGTTTCGCTCCGTCATCCTTTTTGTGGTTGGTCTATCATCTTAATTGATGTCACATTCTGCGATAGTGTTTGTCCTATCATCCTTTTGGTGGTGGTGCCGGTGTGAGTTTTTCTCCCTCATCCTTATGGTGTAGGGTCTGTCATCTTAACTGATGTCAGATTGTGCGATAGTGTTTGTCCTATCATCCTTTTAGTGGTAGTGGCCGGTGTGAGTTTCGCTCCGTCCTTATTTTGGTGGTGGGTCTGTCATCTTAATTAATGTCAGATTGTGCGATAATGTTTGTCCTATCATGCTTTTGGTGGTAGTGGCCGGTGTGAGTTTCGCTTAGTCATCATTTTGGTGGGCGGTCTGTCATCTTGTTGATGTCAGATTGTGCGATAGTGTTTGTCCTATCATGCTTTGGTTGTAGTGGTCGTTGTGACTTTTGCTCCGTCATCCTTTTGGTGGGGGGTCTGTCATCTTATTGATGTCATATTGTGGGATAATGTTTGTCCTATCATCCTTTTTCTGGTAGTAGCCGGTGTAAGTTTCGCTCTGTCATCCGTTTGTTGAAGGGTTTGTCATCTTATTTTGTCAGATTTTGCAATAGTATTTATCCTTTCATCCATTGGTGGTAGTGGCCGGTGTGAGTTTTGCTCTGTCAGCCTTTTGGTGGTTGGTCTGTCATCTTACTTGATTTCAGATTGTGTGATAGTGTTTGTCCTGTCATCCTTTTGGTGGTAGTGGCCGGTGTGAGTTTCGCTCCGTCATTTTTTGGGTGCTGGGTCTGTCATCTTAATTGATGTCAGCTTATGCGATAATGTTTGTCCTATCATGCTTTTGGTGGTAGTCGGCGGTGTGAGTTTCGCTCCGTCATCCTTTTGGTGGTGGGTCTGTCATCTTAATTGATGTCAGATTGTGTGATAGTGGTTGTCCTATCATCCTTTTGGTGGTGGTGGCCGGTGTAAGTTTTGCTCCGTCATCGTTTTGGTGGGGGTCTGTCATCTTATTGATGTCATATTGTGCGATAGTGTTTGTCCTATCAACCTTTTTTTGGTAGTAACCGGTGTAAATTTCGCTCTGTCATCCTTTTGTTGAAGGGTTTGTCATCTTGTTGATGTCAGATTGTGCGATAATGTTTGTCCTATCATCCTTTTGGTGGTAGTGACCGGTGTGAGTTTCGCTCTGTCATCCTTTTGGTGGTGGCTCTGTCATCTTAATTGATGTTAGATTGTGCTATAGTGTTTGTCTTATCATCCTTTTGGTGGTAGTGGTCGGTGTGAGTTTCGCTCCGTCATCCTTTTGGTGTAGGGTCTGTCATCTTAACTGATGTCAGATTGTGCGAAAGTGTTTGTCCTATCATTCTTTTGGTGGCTGTGGCCGGTGTGAGTTTCGCTCCGTCATTCTTTTGGTGGTGGGTCTGTCATCATAATTAATGTCAGATTATGCGATAATGTTTGTCCTATCATCCTTTTGGTGGTAGTGGCCTGTATGTGTTTCGCTCCATCATCCTTTTGATGGTGGGTATGTCATCTTAATTGATGTTAGATTATGCGATATGTTTGTCCTATCATCCTTTTGGTGGTAGTGGCTGGTGTGAGTTTTGTTCCGTCATCCTTTTGGTGGTGGCTCTGTCATCTTAATTGATGTCAGATTGTGCTATAATGTTTGTTTTATCATCCTTTTGGTTGTAGTGGTCGTTGTGACTTTTGCTCCGTCATCCTTTTGGTGGGGGGTCTGTCATCTTATTGATGTCATATTGTGGGATAATGTTTGTCCTATCATCCTTTTTGTGGTAGTAGCCGGTGTAAGTTTCGCTCTGTCATCCTTTTGTTGAAGGGTTTGTCATCTTATTTTGTCAGATTTTGCAATAGTATTTGTCCTTTCATCCATTGGTGGTAGTGGCCGGTGTGAGTTTTGCTCTGTCATCCTTTTGGTGGTTGGTCTGTCATCTTACTTGATTTCAGATTGTCTGATAGTGTTTGTCCTGTCATCCTTTTGGTGGTAGTGGCCGGTGTGAGTTTCGCTCCGTCATTTTTTTGGTGGTGGGTCTGTCATCTTAATTGATGTCAGCTTATGCGATAATGTTTGTCCTATCATGCTTTTGGTGGTAGTCGGCGGTGTGAGTTTCGCACCGTCATCCTTTTGGTGGTGGGTCTGTCATCTTAATTGATGTCAGATTGTGTGATAGTGGTTGTCCTATCATCCTTTTGGTGGTGGTGGCCGGTGTGAGTTTTGCTCCGTCATCGTTTTGGTGGGGGTCTGGCATCTTATTGATGTCATATTGTGCGATAGTGTTTGTCCTATCAACCTTTTTGTGGTAGTAGCCGGTGTAAATTTTGCTCTGTCATCCTTTTGTTGAAGGGTTTGTCATCTTGTTGATGTCAGATTGTGCGATAGTGTTTGTCCTATCATCCTTTTGGTGGTAGTGACCGGTGTGAGTTTCGCTCTGTCATCGTTTTGGTGGTGGATCTATCAGCTTATTGATGTCAGATTATGCGATAATGTTTGTCCTATCATCCTTTTGGTGGTAGTGGCCTGTATGAGTTTTGCTCCGTCATCCTTTTGGTGGTTGGTCTGTCATCTTAATTGATGTCAGAGTGTGTGATATGTTTGTCCTATCATCCATTTGGTGGTAGTGGCTGGTGTGAGTTTTGCTCCGTCATCCTTTTGGTGGTGGCTCTGTCATCTTAATTGATGTTAGATTGTGCTATAGTGTTTGTCTTATCATTCTTTTGGTGGTTGTGGCCGGTGTGAGTTTCGCTCTGTCATCCTTTTGGTGTAGGGTCTGTCATCTTAACTGATGTTAGATTGTGCGATAGTGTTTGTCCTATCATCCTTTTGGTGGTAGTGGTCTGTATGAGTTTCGCTCCATCATCCTTTTGGTGGTGGGTCTGTCATCTTAATTGATGTTAGATTGTGCGATATGTTTGTCCTATCATCCTTTTGGTGGTAGTGGCTTGTGTGAGTTTTGTTCCGTCATCCTTTTGGTGATGGCCCTGTCATCTTAATTGATGTCAGATTGTGCTATAATGTTTGTTTTATCATCCTTTTGGTGGTAGTGACCGGTGTGAGTTTCGCTCCGTCATCCTTTTGGTGGTGGGTCTGTCATCTTAATTGATGTCAGATTGTGTGATAGTGTTTGTCCTATCATCCTTTTAGTGGTAGTGGCCGGTGTGAGTTTCGCTCCGTCATGCTTTTGGTGGTGGGTCTGTCATCTTAATTGATGTCAGATTGTGCGATAGTGTTTGTCCTATAATCCTTTTGGTGGTAGTGGCCGGTGTGAGTTTAGCTTTGTCATTCTTTTGGTGGTGGGTCTGTCATCTTAATTGATGTCAAATTGCACGATAATATTTGTCCTATCATGCTTTTGGTGGTAGTGGCCGGTGTGAGTTTCGCTTTTTCATCCTTTTGGTGTGGGGTCTGTCATCTTGTTGATGTCAAATTGCGCAAAAGTGTTTATACTATCATGTTTCAGTTTTGATCTGTCATCCTTTTGTGGTGGGTCTGTCATCTTAATTGATGTCAGATTGTGCGATAGTGTTTGTCCTATCATCCTTTTGGTGGTGGTGGCTGGTGTGAGTTTCGCTCTGTCATCCTTTTGGTGGTGGGTTAGTCATCTTAATTGATGTCAGATTGTGCGGTAATGTTTGTCCTATCATCCTTTTGGTGGTGGTGTCCGGTGTGAGTTTTGCTCCGTCATCCTTTTGGTGTAGGGTCTGTCATCTTAACTTATGTTAGATTGTGCGATAGTGTTTGTCCTATAATCCTTTTAGTGGTAGTGGCCGGTGTGAGTTTCGCTCCTTCATTCTTTTGGTGGTGGGTATGTCATCATAATTGATGTCAGATTGTGCGATAATGTTTGTCCTATCATGCTTTTGGTGGTAGTGGCCAGTGTGGGTTTCTCTCCGTCATCCTTTTGGTGGTGGGCCTGTCATCTTAATTGATGTCAGATTGTGCGATAGTGTTTGTCCTATCATCCTTTTGGTGGTAGTGGCTGGTGTGAGTTTTGCTCCGTCATCCTTTTGGTGGTGGGTCTGTCATCTTAATTGATGTCAGATTGTGCTATAGTGTTTGTCTTATCATCCTTTTGGTGGTAGTGGCCGGTGTGAGTTTCGCTCCGTCATCCGTTTGGTGGGGGGTCTGTCATCTTATTGATGTCAGATTGTGCGATAGTGTTTGTCCTATCATCCTTTTGGTGGTGGTGGCCGGTGTGAGTTTCGCTCCGTCATCCTTTTGGTCGTTCGTTAGTCATCTTAATTGATGTCAGATTGTGTGATAGTGTTTGTCCTATCATCCTTTTGGTGGTGGTGGCCGGTGTGAGTTTTGCTACGTCATCCTTTTGGTGTAGGTTCTGTCATCTTAACTGATGTAAGATGGTGCGATAGTGTTTTACCTATAATCCTTTTAGTGGTAGTGGCCGGTGTGAGTTTCGCTCCGTCATTCTTTTGGTGGTGGGTCTATCATCATAATTGATGTCAGATTGTGCGATAACTTTTGTCCTATCATGCTTTTGGTGGTAGTGGCCGGTGTGAGTTTCACTTTGTCATCCTTTTGGTAGGGGGTCTGTCATCTTGTTGATGTCAGATTAGGAAAAAGTGTTTATACTATCATGTTTCAGTTTTTCTCCGTCATCCTTTTGGTGGTGGGTCTGTCATCTTAATAGATGTCAGATTGTGCGTTAGTGTTTGTCCTATCATCCTTTTGGTGGTGGTGGCCAGTGTTTGTTTCGCTCCGTCAACCTTTTGGTGGTGGGTTTGCCATCTTAATTGATGTCAGATTGTGCAATAGTATTTGTCCTATCATCCTTTTGGTGGTGGTGGCCGGTGTGAGTTTTGCTCCGTCATCCTTTTGGTGTAGGGTCTGCCATCTTAACTGATGTTAGATTGTGCGATAGTGTTTGTCCTATCATCCTTTTTGTGGTAGTGGCCGGTGTGAGTTTCGCTCTGTCATTCTTTTGGTGGTGGGTCTGTCATCTTAATAGATGTCAGATTGTGCGAGAATGTTTGTCCTATAATGCTTTTGGTGGTAGTGGCCGGTGTGAGTTTCGCTCAGTCATCCTTTTGGTGGGGGGTCTGTCATCTTGTTGATGTCAGATGATGCTATAGTGTTTGTCCTATCATGCTTTTGGTTGTAGTGGTCGGTGTGACTTTTTCTCCGTCATCCTTTTGGTGGGGGGTCTCTCATCTTATTGATGTCATATTGTGCGATAGTGTTTGTCCTATCATCCTTTTAGTGGTAGTGGCCGGTGTGAGTTTCGCTCGGTCATGCTTTTGGTGGTGGGTCTGTCATCTTAATTGATGTCAGATTGTGCGATAGTGTTTGTCCTATAATCCTTTTGGTGGTAGTGGCCGGTGTGAGTTTCGCTTTGTCATTCTTTTGGTGGTGGGTCTGTCATCTTAATTGATGTCAAATTCCACGATAATATTTGTCCTATCATGCTTTTGGTGGAAGTGGCCGGTGTGAGTTTCGCTTTTTCATCCTTTTGGTGTGGGGTCTGTCATCTTGTTGATGTCAGATTGTGCAAGAGTGTTTATACTATCATGTTTCAGTTTTGATTTGTCATCCTTTTGTGGTGGGTCTGTCATCTTAATTGATGTCAGATTGTGCGATAGTGTTTGTCCTATCATCCTTTTGGTGGTGGTGGCCGGTGTGAGTTTCGCTCTGTCATCCTTTTGGTGGTGGGTTAGTCATCTTAATTGATGTCAGATTGTGTGATAATGTTTGTCCTATCATCATTTTGGTGGTGGTGTCCGGTGTGAGTTTTGCTTTGTCATCCTTTTGGTGTAGGGTTTGTCATCTTAACTTATGTCAGATTGTGCGATAGTGTTCGTCCTATAATCCTTTTAGTGGTAGTTGCCGGTGTGAGTTTCGCTCCTTCATTCTTTTGGTGGTGGGTATGTCATCATAATTGATGTCAGATTGTGCGATAATGTTTGTCCTGTCATCCTTTTAGTGGTACTGGCCGGTGTGAGTTTCGCTCCATCATCGTTTTGGTGGGGGTCTGTCATCTTGTTGACGTCAGATTGTGCGATAGTGTTTGTCCTATCATGCTTTTGGTTGTATTGGTCGGTGTGACTTTCGCCCCGTCATCCTTTTGGTGGGGGGTATATCATCTTATTGATATCATATTATGCGATAGTGTTTGTCCTATCATCCTTTTTGTAGTAGTAGCCAGTGTGAGTTTCGCTCTGTCATCCATTTGTTGAAGGGTTTGTCATCTTGTTGATGCAAGATTGTGCTATAGTGTTTGTCCTATCATCCTTTTGGTGGTGGTGGCCGGTGTGAGTTTCGCTCCGTCATCCTTTTGGTCGTTCGTTAGTCATCTTAATTGATGTCAGATTGTGCGATAGTGTTTATCCTATCATCCTTTTGGTGGTGGTGGCCGGTGTGAGTTTTGCTAGGTCATCCTTTTGGTGTAGGTTCTGTCATCTTAACTGATGTAAGATGGTGCGATAGTGTTTTACCTATAATCCTTTTAGTGGTAGTGGCCGGTGTGAGTTTCGCTCCGTCATTCTTTTGGTGGTGGGTCTATCATCATAATTGATGTCAGATTGTGCGATAACTTTTGTCCTATCATGCTTTTGGTGGTAGTGGCCGGTGTGAGTTTCGCTTTGTCATCGTTTTGGTAGGGGGTCTGTCATCTTGTTGATGTTAGATTAGGAAAAAGTGTTTATACTATCATGTTTCAGTTTTTCTTCGTCATCCTTTTGGTGGTGGGTCTGTCATCTTAATAGATGTCAGATTGTGCGTTAGTGTTTGTCCTATCATCCTTTTGGTGGTGGTGGCCAGTGTTTGTTTCGCTCCGTCAACCTTTTGGTGGTGGGTTTGCCATCTTAATTGATGTCAGATTGTGCAATAGTATTTTTCCTATCATCCTTTTGGTGGTGGTTGCCGGTGTGAGTTTTGCTCCGTCATCCTTTTGATGTAGGGACTGCCATCTTAACTGATGTCAGATTGTGCGATAGTGTTTGTCCTATCATCCTTTTTGTGGTAGTGGCCGGTGTGAGTTTCGCTTTGTCATTCTTTTGGTGGTGGGTCTGTCATCTTAATTGATGTAAGATTGTGCGAGAATGTTTGTCATATAATGCATTTGGTGGTAGTGGCCGGTGTGAGTTTCGCTCAGTCATCCTTTTGGTGGGGGGTCTGTCATCTTGTTGATGTCAGATGATGCTATAGTGTTTGTCCTATCATGCTTTTGGTTGTAGTGGTCGGTGTGACTTTTTCTCCGTCATCCTTTTGGTGGGGGGTCTCTCATCTTATTGATGTCATATTGTGCGATAGTGTTTGTCCTATCATCCTTTTTGTGGTAGTAGCCGGTGTAATTTTCGCTCTGTCATCCTTTTGTTGAAGGGTTTGTCATCTTATTTATGTCAGATTGTTCAATAGTGTTTGTCCTTTCATCCATTGGTGATAGTGGCTGGTGTGAGTTTTGCTCCGTCATCCTTTTGGTGTGGGTCTGTCATCTTAATTGATGTCACATTGTGCGATAGTGTTTGTCCTATCATCCTTTTTGTGGTAGTGGCTGGTGTGAGTTTTGCTCCGTCATCCTTTTGGCGGTGGGTCTGTCATCTTAATTGATTTTAGATTATGCTAGAGTGTTTGTATTATCATCCTTTTGGTGGTAGTGGCCGGTGTGAGTTTCGCTCAGTCATCCTTTTGGTAGGGGGTTTGTCATAATGTTGATGTCAGATTGGGCAAGAGTGTTTATACTATCATCCTTTTAGTGGTAGTGGCCGGTGCGAGTTTCGCTCCATCATCCTTTTGGTGGGGGGTCTGTCATCTTGTTGATTTCATATTGTGCGATAGTGTTTGTCCCATCATCCTTTTGGTGGTAGTGGCCGGTGTGAGTTTCGCTTCGTCATCCTCTTGGTGGGGGGCCTGTCATCTTATTTATGTCAGATTGTGCAATAGTGTTTGTCCTATCATCCTTTTGGTGGTAGTGGCCGGTATGAGTTTCTCTCCGTCATTCTTTTGGTGGTGGGTATGTCATCTTAATTGATGTCAGATTATGCGATAATGTTTGTCCTATCATGCTTTTGGTGGTAGTGGCCAGTGTGAGTTTCACTCCGTCATCCTTTTGGAGGTGGGTCTGTCATCTAAATTGATGTGAGATTGTGCGATAGTGTTTGTCCTGTCATCCTTTTAGTGGTACTGGCCGGTGTGAGTTTCGCTCCATCATCGTTTTGGTGGGGGTCTGTCATCTTGTTGACGTCAGATTGTGCGATAGTGTTTGTCCTATCATGCTTTTGGTTGTATTGGTCGGTGTGACTTTCGCCCCGTCATCCTTTTGGTGGGGGGTATATCATCTTATTGATATCATATTATGCGATAGTGTTTGTCCTATCATCCTTTTTGTAGTAGTAGCCAGTGTGAGTTTCGCTCTGTCATCCATTTGTTGAAGGGTTTGTCATCTTGTTGATGCAAGATTGTGCTATAGTGTTTGTCCTATCATCCTTTTGGTGGTAGTGGCCGGTGTGAGTTTTGCTCCGTCATCCTTTTTGTAGTGGGTCTGTCATCTTATTGATGTCAGATTGTGCAATAGCGTTTGTCCTATAATCCTTTTGGTGGTAGTGGCTGGTGTAAGTTTTGCTCCATCATCCTTTTGGTGGTGGGTCTGTCATCTTAATTGATGTCAGATTGTTCTATAGTGTTTGTCTTATCATCCTATTGGTGGTAGTGGCCGGTGTGAGTTTCGCTCTGTCATCCTTTTGGTGGGGGATCAGTCATCTTGTTGATGTCAGATTGTGCAATAGTGTTTGTCCTATCATCCTTTTGGTGGTAGTGGCTTGTCTCAGTTTTGCTCCGTCATCCTTTTATTGGTGGGCCTATCATGTTAATTGATGTCAGATTGTGCGATAGTGTTTGTCCTATCATCCTTTTGGTGATGGTGGCCAGTGTGAGTTTCGCTCCGTCATCCTTTTCGTGTTGGGTCTGTCATCTTAATTGATGTCAAATTGTACGATAGTGTTTGTCCTATCATCCTTTTAGTGGTAGTGGCCGGTGTGAGTTTCGCTATGTCATTCTTTTGGTGGTGGGTCTGTCATCTTAATTGATGTCAGATTGCACAATAATGTTTGTCCTATCATGCTTTTGGTGGTAGTGGTCGGTGTGAGTTTCGCTCCTTCATCCTTTTGGTGGGGGTTCTGTCATCATGTTGATGTCAGATTGTGCAAGAGTGTTTATACTATCATGTTTCAGTTTTGCTCCGTCATCCTTTTTGTGGTGGGTCTGTCATCTTAATTGATGTCAGATTGTGTGATATTGTTTGTCCTATCATCCTTTTGGTGGTGGTGGCCGGTGTGAGTTTCGCTTCGTCATCCTTTTGGTTGTGGGTTTGTCATCTTAATTGATGTCAGATTGTGCGATAGTGTTTGTCCTATCATCCTTTTGGTGGTAGGGGCTGGTGTGAGCTTTGCTCCGTCATCCTTTTGGTGGTGAGTCTGTCATCTTAATTGATGTCATATTGTGCTATAGTGTTTTTCTTATCATCCTTTTGGTGGTAGTGGCCGGTGTGAGTGTCGCTTCATCATCCTTTTGGTGGGGGGTCTGTCATTTTATTGATGTCAGATTGTGCAATAGTGTTTATCCTATCATCCTTTTTGTGGTGGTGGCCAGTGTGAGTTTCGCTCCATCATCCTTTTGGTGGTGAGTCTGTCATCTTAATTGATGTCAGATTGTGCAATAGTGTTTGTCCAATCATCCTTTTGGTGGTAGTGGTCGGTGTGGGTTTCGCTATATCATTCTTTTGGTGGTGGGTCTGTCATCTTAATTGATGTCAGATTGCAGGATAATGTTTGTCCTATCATGCTTTTGGTTGTAGTGGTCGGTGTGAGTTTCGCTCCATCATCCTTTTGGTGGGGGGTCTGTCATCTTGTTAATGTCATATTGTGCAAGAGTGTTTATACTATCATGTTTCAGTTTCGCTCCTCATCCTTTTGATGGTAGTGGCCGGTGTGAGTTTCGCTCCGTCATCCATTTGGTGGGGGTCTGTCATCTTGTTGATGTCAAATTGTGCGATAGTATTTGTCCTATCATGCTTTTGGTTGTAGTGGTCGATGTGACTTTCGCTCCGTCATCATTTTGGTGGGGGGTCTATCATCTTATTGATGTCATATTACGCGATAATGTTTGTCCTATCATCCTTTTTATGGTAGTAGCCGATGTGAGTTTCGCTCTGTCATACTTTTGTTGAAGGGTTTGTCATCTTGTTGATGTCAGATTGTGCGATAGTGTTTGTCCTATCATCCTTTTGGTGCTAATGGCCGGTGTGAGTTTCGCTCCGTCATCCTTTTAGTGGTGGGTCTGTCGTCTTATTGATGTCAGATTGTGCAATAGTGTTTGTCCTATCATCCTTTTGGTGGTAGTGGCCGTTGTGAGTTTCGCTCTGTCATCCTTTTAGTGGGGGGTCTGTCATCTTATAGATGTCAGATTGTGCGATAGTGTTTGTCCTATCATCCTTTTGTTGGTGGTGGACGGTGCGAGTTTCATTTCGTCATCTTTTTTGTGGTGGGTTTGTCATCTTAATTGATGTCAGATTGTGCGATAGTGTTTGTCCTATCATCCTTTTGGTGGTAGTGGCCGGTGTGCGTTTCGCTCCGTCATTCTTTTGGTGGTGGGTCTCTCATCTTAATTGATGTCAGATTGTGCGATAATGTTTGTCCTATCATGCTTTTGGTGGTAGTGGCCGGTGTGAGTTTCGCTCAGTCATCCTTTTGGTGGGGGGTCTGTCATCATATTATGTGATAGTGTTTGTCCTATCATCCTTTTTCTGGTAGTTGTCGGTGTGAGTTTCGCTCGGTCATCCTTTTGTTGAAGGGTTTGTCATCTTGTTGATGTCAGATTGTGCGATAGTGTTTGTCCTATCATCCTTTTGGTCGTAATGGCGGGTGTGAGTTTTGCTCCGTCATCCTTTTGGTGGTGGGTCTGTCATCTTATTGATGTCAGATTGTGCAATACTGTTTGTCTTATCATCCTTTTGGTGGTAGAGGCTGGTGTGAGTTTTGCTCCGTCATCCTTTTGGTGGTGGGTCTGTCACCTTAATTGATGTCAGATTGTGCTATAGTGTTTGTCTTATCATCCTTTTGGTGCAAGTGACCGCTGTGAGTTTCTCTCCGTCATCCTTTTGGTGGGGGGTCTGTCATCTTGTTGATGTCAAATTGTGCGATAGTGATTGTCCAATCTTCCTTTTGGTGGTGGTGGCCAGTGTGAGTTTCTCTCTGTCGTCCTTTTGGTGGTGGGTCTGTCATCTTAATTGAGGTCAGATTGTGCGATAGTGTTTGTCCTATCATGCTTTTGGTGGTAGTGGTCGGTGTGAGTTTCGCTCCGTCATCCGTTTGGTGGGGGGTCTGTCATCTTGTTGATGTCAGATTATGCAAGAGTGTTTATACTATCATGTTTCTGTTTTGCTCCGTCATCCTTTTGGTGTAGGGTCTGTCATCTTAACTGATGTCAGATTGTGCGATAGTGTTTGTTCTATCATCCTTTTAGTGGTAGTGGCCGGTGTGAGTTTCGCTCCGTCATTCTTTTGGTGGTGGGGTTGTCATCTTAAATGATGTCAAATTGTGCGATAATGTTTGTCCTATCATGCTTTTGGTGGTAGTGGCCGGTGTGAGTTTCGCTCCGTCATCCTTTTGGTGGGGGTTTGTCATCTTGTTGATGTCAGATTGTGCGTTAGTGTTTGTCCTATCATGCTTTTGGTTGTAGTGGTCGGTGTGACTTTCGCTCCGTCATCCTTTTGGTGGGGGGTCTATCATCTTATTGATGTCATATTATGTGCTAGTGTTTCTCCTATCATCCTTTTTGTGGTAGTAGCCGGTGTGAGTTTTGCTCTATCATCCTTTTGTTGAAGGGTTTGTCATTTTATTGATGTCAGATTGTGCGATAGTGTTTGTCCTATCATCCTTTTGGTGGTAATGGTCGGTGTGAGTTTCGCTCCGTCATGCTTTTGGTGGTGGGTCTGTCATCTTATTGATGTCAGATTTTGCAATAGTGTTTGTCCTTTCATCCTTTTGGTGGTAGTGGCTGGTGTGAGTTATGCTCCGTCATCCTTTTGGTGGTGGGTCTGTCATCTTAATTGATGTCAGACTGTGCTATAGTGTTTGTCTTATCATCCTTTTGGTGGTGGTGGCTAGTGTGTGTTTTGCTCCATCATCCTTTTGGTTGTGGGTCTATCATCTTAATTGATGTCAGATTGTGCGATAGTGTTTGTCCTATCATGCTTTTGGTGGTAGTGGTCGGTGTGAGTTTCGCTCCGTCATCCTTTTGGTGGGGGGTCTGTCATCTTGTTGATGTCAGATTGTGCAAGAGTGTTTATACTATCATGTTTAAGTTTTGCTCCGTCATCCTTTTGGTGGTGGGTATGTCATCTTAATTGATTACAGATTGTGCGATAGTGTTTGTCCTATCATCCTTTTGGTGGTGGTGGCCGGTGTGAGTTTCACTCCGTCATTTTTATGGTAATGGGTCTGTCATCTTAATTGATGTCAGATTGTGCGATAGTGTTTGTCCTATCATCCTTTTGGTGGTGGTGGCCGGTGTGACTTTTTCACCGTCATCTTTTTGGTGTAGGGTCTGTCATCTAAACTGATGTCATATTGTGCGATAGTGTTTGTCCTATCATCTTTTTAGTGGTAGTGGCTGGTGTGAGTTTCGCTCCGTCATTCTTTTGGTGGTGGGTTTGTCATCTTAATTGATGTCAGATTGTGTGATAATGTTTGTCCTATCATGCTTTTGGTGGTAGTCGCAGGTGTGAGTTTCGCTCCGTCATCCTTTTGGTGGGTGTCTGTCATCTTGTTGATGTCAAATAGTGCGATAGTGTTTGTCCTATCATCCTTTTGGTGGGAGTGGCTGGTGTGAGTTTTGCTCCGTCATGCTTTTGGTGGTGGGTCTGTCATCTTAATTGATGTCAGATTGTGCTATTGTGTTTGTCTTATCATCCTTTTGGTGGTAGTGGCCGGTGTGAGTTTCGCTCCGTCATCCTTTTGGTGGGGGGTTTGTCATTTTATTGATGTCAGATTGTGAGATTATGTTTGTCCTATCATCCTTTTGGTGGTGGTGTCCAGTGTGAGTTTCGCTCCGTTATCCTTTTGGCGGTGGGTCTATCATCTTAATTGATGTCAGATTGTGAGATAGTGTTTGTCCTATCATCCTTTTGGTGGTGGTGGCAGTTTGAGTTTCGCTGCGTCATCCTTTTGGTGGTGGGTCTATCATCTTAATTGATATCAGATTATGCGATAGTGTTTGTCCTATCATGCTTTTGGTGGTAGTGGTCTGTGTGAGTTTCGCTCCGTCATCCTTATGGTGGGAGGTCTGTCATCTTGTTGATGTCAGATTGTGCAAGAGTGTTTATACTAACATGTTTCAGTTTTGCACCGTCATCCTTTTGGTGTAGGGTCTGTCATCTTAACTGATGTCAGATTGTGCGATAGTGTTTGTCCTATCGTCCTTTTGGTGGTGGTGGCCGGTGTGAGATTCGCTCCGTCATCCTTTTGGTGGTGGGTTTGTCATCTTAATTGATGTCAGATTGTGTGATAATGTTTGTCCTATCATGCTTTTGGTGGTAGTCGCCGGTGTTAGTTTCGCTCCGTCATCCTTTTGGTGGGGGTCTGTCATCTTGTTGATGTCAAATAGTGCGATAGTGTTTGTCCTATCATCCTTTTGGTGGGAGTGGCTGGTGTGAGTTTTGCTCCGTCATGCTTTTGGTGGTGGGTATGTCATCTTAATTGATGTCAGATTGTGCTATGGTGTTTGTCTTATCATCCTTTTGGTGGTATTGGCCGGTGTGAGTTTCGCTCCGTCATCCTTTTGGTGGGGGGTTTGTCATTTTATTGATGTCAGATTGTGAGATTATGTTTGTCCTATCATCCTTTTGGTGGTGGTGTCCAGTGTGAGTTTCACTCCGTCATCCTTTTGGCGGTGGGTCTATCATCTTAATTGATGTCAGATTGTGCGATAGTGTTTGTCCTATCATCCTTTTGGTGGTGGTGGCAGTTTGAGTTTCGCTGCGTCATCCTTTTGGTGGTGGGTCTATCATCTTAATTGATGTCAGATTATGCGATAATGTTTGTCCTATCATGCTTTTGGTGGTAGTGGTCGGTGTGAGTTTCGCTCCGTCCTCCTTTTGGTGGGGGGTCTGTCATCTTGTTGATGTCAGATTGTGCAAGAGTGTTTATACTCTCATGTTTCAGTTTTGCACCGTCATCCTTCTGGTGTAGGGTCTGTCATCTTAACTGATGTCAGATTGTGCGATAGTGTTTGTCCTATCGTCCTTTTGGTGGTGGTGGCCGGTGTGAGTTTTGCTCCGTCATCCTTTTGGTCGTGGGTCTGTCATCTTAATTGATGTAAGATTGTGCGATAGTGTTTGTCCTATCATCCTTTTGGTGATGGTGGCCGGTGTGAGTTTTTCACCGTCATCCTTTTGGTGTAGGGTCTGTCATCTTAACTGATGTCAGATTGTGAGATTATGTTTGTCCTATCATCCTTTTGGTGGTGGTGTCCGGTGTGAGTTTCACTCCGTCATCCTTTTGGCGGTGGGTCTATCATCTTAATTGATGTCAGATTGTGCGATAGTGTTTGTCCTATCATCCTTTTGGTGGTGGTGGCAGTTTGAGTTTCGCTGCGTCATCCTTTTGGTGGTGGGTCTATCATCTTAATTGATGTCAGATTATGCGATAATGTTTGTCCTATCATGCTTTTGGTGGTAGTGGTCGGTGTGAGTTTCGCTCCGTCCTCCTTTTGGTGGGGGGTCTGTCATCTTGTTGATGTCAGATTGTGCAAGAGTGTTTATACTATCATGTTTCAGTTTTGCACCGTCATCCTTTTGGTGTAGGGTCTGTCATCTTAACTGATGTCAGATTGTGCGATAGTGTTTGTCCTATCGTCCTTTTGGTGGTGGTGGCCGGTGTGAGTTTTGCTCCGTCATCCTTTTGGTCGTGGGTCTGTCATCTTAATTGATGTAAGATTGTGCGATAGTGTTTGTCCTATCATCCTTTTGGTGGTGGTGGCCGGTGTGAGTTTTTCACCGTCATCCTTTTGGTGTAGGGTCTGTCATCTTAACTGATGTCAGATTGTGCGATAGTGTTTATCCTATCATTCTTTTTGGTGGTGGTGGCCGGTGTGAGTTTCGCTCCGTCATCCTTTTGGTGGTGGGTCTGTCATCTTAATTGATGTCAGATTGTGCGATAGTGTTTGTCCTATCATCCTTTTGGTGGTGGTGGCCGGTGTGAGTTTTTCACCGTCATCCTTTTGGTGTATGGTCTGTCATCTTAACTGATGTCAGATTGTACGATAGTGTTTGTCCTATCATCCTTTTAGTGGTAGTGGCCGGTGTGAGTTTCGCTCCGTCATTCTTTTGGTGGTGGGTCTATCATCTTAATTGATGTCAGATTGTGCGATTATGTTTGTCCTATCATGCTTTTGGTGGTAGTGGCCGGTGTGAGTTTCGTTTCGTCATCCTTTTGGTGGGGGTCTGTCATCTTGTTGATGTCAGATTGTGTGATAGTGTTTGTCCTATCATCCTTTTGGTGGTGGTGGCCAGTGTGTGTTTTGCTCCGTCATCCTTTTGGTGGGGGTTTGTCATCTTGTTGATGTCAGATTGTGCATTAGTGTTTGTCCTATCATGCTTTTGGTTGTAGTGGTCGGTGTGACTTTCGCTCCATCATCCTTTTGGTGGGGGGTCTATCATCTTATTGATGTCATATTATGTGATAGTGTTTGTCCTATCATCCTTTTTGTGGTAGTAGCCAGTGTGAGTTCGCTCTATCATCCTTTTGTTGAAGGGTTTGTCATCTTGTTGATGTCAGATTGTGCGATAGTGTTTGTCCTATCATCCTTTTGGTGGTAATAGCCGGTGTGAGTTTCGCTCCGTCATCCTTTTGGTGGTGGGTCTGTCATCTTATTGATGTCAGATTGTGCAATAGTGTTTGTCCTTTCATCCTTTTGGTGGTAGTGGCTGGTGTGAGTTTTGCTCCGTCATCCTTTTGGTGGTGGGTCTGTCATCTTAATTGATGTCAGATTGTGATATAGTGTTTGTCTTATAATCCTTTCGGTGGTGGTGGCTGTTGCACCCTAAAATTTGCCCAACCTTATTTACTTGGTTTATGTTTCAATGTCATTAGCATTTGCATATAGAGTCATGTACATAGACTAATCATCTGCATAGCATAAGCATAACAAGTCATTCAACAGGGGACCAATCATTATTCTCATCTCTAGAGGCCTATCAAGAGGTTATTATCCCAATTCAATCTCATTCAAGTCATCAGGAAAGAATTTGAAGGCAAAGAGCTCAGCAGATCAAGCCTTGAGTCCATCTCCTAGCTGAGGGTATCTGAGGGTCAACAAAAGGGTTGTGAGCTGTGAGGTGAAGGCATGGAGAGTATCTAGACATTATGAGAGACTTAGAAAGTCATTGGGAGAAGGAGACAAGTCATTGATGAGAGCACAAGAGCTACAGTTGAAGGCAGTCAACTAGGGTTTCATCTGGGTCAACCCTAGGTCAACCCTAGGTCAATTGACTGATTTAAAGGGCATTCAAGTCTAGTGGAAAGATGTGGGGTTCATCATTTGACATGTGAAGAAGGATATGGAGATATGCTAAGGAGAATTCAAGAGAAATCAAGGAGAAGAGGAGTTTCTAAATTAGGGTTTCTGTGTAAAATCCCCTAGTTTAGGTCAAATTTCCAAGCAAGATAAGTCAAAATGCTAGCTTCAAATGGCTTCTTGGCCAACATGAAACTTGTAGAGGATCTCAATACCTTTAATTTGAGTGGTGGAAGACCTCAAGGAGATTTATAGAACTCAAGTTATGGTCCTTACAAGTTACAGGTCATCTGAGGTATCTGAATTTTTGTCTGTGAAAGTGACTTGACTTCCAAGCAAGTTTTGCCCCTCAAGGAGATTTCAAATGAATTCTTGGTCAACATAAGAATTGTTCCTCATTGTCTTAGCTTTCTAGAATGGTATAGCATGCCTTCATATTATGTGTGGAACTCAACTTATGGTCTTGGAAAGCAAAGGGTATTTTGGGCATTTGTGAATTACAGGTCATTTTAACCTATGTCCAAAACTCATACAAGGAGGCCTCAAATGGAAAAACTTACAACATCAAACTTGCTCCAAATGGGATTTTATGTCTATAAAGAAGGTCACAAATTATTGGAGAAGCTCATAACATGAAGTTGCATAATTGGTCAAAATATGAACTAAAATGGCTTATAAAGTGAATAAATTCAAGATGGAAAATGGTTTGGGAGATTTATGAGTCCAAATGGAGACTTCCAATATATGATTTTGAATGGAAAAACAATTCTAAGAACAATGGTTCAAACACTTTTTTGAGTTTAGAAGGAAAAAAGAAAGTTATCTTTGGTTACTTGTAATTGAAGAAACATAACCAAAATGGATCAAAGTTGGAAAGCAAGGGAATGTGCAAGATGGATCTAGAATGTTCATATGAGGTCTATATATTCATGAAATGAGAATTTAGCAAGGGTTGGCTTTATTTTTCACCAAGAATTTCACAAACTTTCTCATTCTTTCTCTTTGAAGTTTCATTCCAATCTCACAAAACCTTCACCAATTCTCATCCACACCAATTCAATCTTGTTCAATCATCATCATAGATCATAATTCAACCAAGAATCAAGTGTGAATCATCCATTTTCGAGCACTTCCATCATCAACATCAAAATTGGAGTTTCAAGTGGACAGCATAATTCAAGCCAAGAATCATCACAACATTGCATACAGAATCAATCCCTGAGTTAATTGATCAAGATCCAAGCCTTGGAAGCCTCAGATCCTCAATCTTCCATAGCTGTTTTCAAGCTTTTACACCAGGTATGTTTTCATTCAAACTGCTTGATCTAGTTGGTTTAACATGTTGTTGTTAGTTTAGACATAATGTAGGAGGTTAGTAGAGTAATTAGGTTGAGTTTGGAGTGATTTGGTGATGGTTGTTAGCAGGTGCAATAAACTGTTAGGGTTTAAATCTCTTAGGTTAGTGCATTAGAATGTTAGGTTGATAGCGCAGATTAATTACCATTATGCATAGATTAGGTTAGTGCAAGTTTGAGGGAGAATTATGATGGTGCATCTCAGAGTAATTTCATGGTGACCAGACCTTGGCTTGATCGGGTTGAGAGTTGTGATGAGTTTCAGACTGAATTAGTGCCATAGACGTGTAGAGGGAGAGTTGTAGAGTAATTTTCATGTTTACATCATGTTGATTCGTGGCTTGTAGAGTGCTAACAGCTTGGTGTAAGTTTGGTTCGTGCATGGATGTTCATGGTGAAACCCTAAGTTTCAGTTGATCCATTGAGGAAGACGTAATCCTACCCGTCCAATGCGTGTGAGACTTTTGACTGGATGAGCAATCGTGTGGCCTATATTCAATTCAGAATGTGGAGGGAGTGAGTTGGCCAAAACGCGCCGTTTCATTAATTGAAACGGGCGGGCCTGAGCGCTATGTTGTTATTCCCACCCCCAATACTAAGCCCAAAATGAATTTGAACGTGATTCTGATGCTATTTTCACCCCTGCGTGGTTTTTTTTCTTTTCAATAATTCTTAATGAAGCTGGGCCTTAACCCAAGGCGCTATCTGCACCCCCTATTGTTGGCCCATCCTGGATTTTTAACTGAATGCGCTTGCTGAATACACCCCTCTCCCATTTATTTCTTTCAATTTTATTTTTTAATCTCTCTTACTATTTTCTTGATTTTCTTTAATTCATAATAAATTCATAAAAAATGCATTTCAATCCATTCTTTTTACATCATTTTCACTAAAATGTCTAGAAAATTTTCATTAAATAAAATTGCATTTTTGTTTTTATTTCATATTTTTTCCATATTTTCTAAATAAATGTCATTTTAAATAGATTCATTTCATGCATAAATTTGTTAATTTTTGTTCTATCAAATGCTTTAATATTTTTTGTTCATTCTTTTTATATTGTTTAGATTAGACATTGAGCTTGTAGAAATATTTTAGTTCCCATTTTTTAGAGATTAATTTTAGGTGATTAAAATAGGTTTGAACATCATGAACAAAACTAGGGTTTTAGGTGATGACTTAGGAGTTTGATTTCATTTCCCTTAGGACTTAGGGTTTGAATAGATTAGTTATGGGACTATAGGGGATATGGGTAGCTATGAGACCCCTTAGAAAAAGTCAGGATTCCCCTACTGCTATTACTGTCTGTATATCTGATTGACTGGTGTGGTGTGCCCTCTGGGGATTTATTGCTTGCTTGCTTGGGTATTGGGTTTGTCTGGGGTCCTGGGGAAGCTGAAGACTTGAGGAGATGAAAGCCATTGAAGATCCAGAGATTGAAGATCAACTGCCAGAGTTGAGGAAGAGGTTCTTGCTAGCAGCTGCTGAGGAGACTAGGGTTTAGGAGCTAGGCAGAGCTCTAGATTAGAATGATTGTTTCTCAAACATGGATTGCCTTGTCTGCATCCATTCTTCTCTGTGATTCAGAGTCTCTCTAAGACACTCACCCCCTTCCTTTGGAAGGCTTGGTGATAGGGTCTAAGAGATAGAACTCTTGAGAGAAAATGTCTTTTGTGTTAGAAGCAGTCTGTTCACCACCCTTGGTAGTCAACTGATTGCTTAACACCCGATTCACTCTTGTGACTGATCCCTCATCCTCGAGGTTTGAGCATGAAGGAAAGCCATTGCAGATGGAAGATAGATGATCAAAGCCCTTGCCTAAAGGTCATGAAGATGGAGATTGATGCTTGTTGAAGCCTGTAGCTGATTGGAGATTACTGGGAGCCAGATGCTGATTCAGAGCTGCTGATGCTGTTCTTTTGCTGTTGTATTTCATTTGCTGATGTATTGATTGGTTTTCTGGACTGTATTGTTTGCTGTTTACCCTGTTGGGTTGAAAGTGAAGCCTGTTCACTTTTGCCCATTGTTTTCCAGGTTCGAGGTTGAGTGGGACTCCCTTGCCTCGCTTGTATTGCTGCATTCATGCATTTTATTGCTTTCCTGTATATATCTGTTATTGTTTCTGTTTCTGCCTATCCCATAGGATCTCTGTTTCTCTCTGTGCAAGAGAGGAGCATGATAGACACTAGGTCTTAACCCATGCATGATAACACTAGGATAGTTTGTTTCCCTCCGCAACCGTAGGTTAGAGTTCTGTCTCTTTCTTTCTCAAAACAAACAGAAAAACACAATAAAGATTTCAAACACAATAAAAGACACTTCTTTCGTAAAAGAAGGTGAACTCATCAAAGCGTCATTTTTGTCCGCCGGGACTGTTAATCAAGAAAACCTTTTCAGAAGGAATAAAATCAATCAAGACAAGCTTGTGTCTTCCGTGGCCCGAACTACGTTTGCTCTGATCTTTCATGCTGTGTGAAAGTACGTAGGCATAGGATGCGATATCCTAGCGAGCAACCTTTCCCTCCTTTCCCGTAGGTAGGCGAACTACGTTGACTCTGATTTCTCGTTCCAGGCGGGAATACGTAGGCATAAAGTGCGATACTTTGCCGAGTCATTTTTATTTTCATTTTATTTTCTTTTTAACCCCAGACCTTTAGCGTAGATAGAATAACAATCCATACCCGAAAACAAGCGTGGATCCCGTCGAGTACGACGGACGTGAGGGGTGCTAATACCTTCCCCTTGCGTAACCGACTCCCGAATCCAGGTTTTGGTTGCGATGACCATACCTTTCCCGTGTTGTGCGAGGTTTACTCTGAGCGTTTCCTTTCCCTCCCGTGGGATAAATAACGCACGGTGGCGACTCTTCTGTTCAGCCGGCGCCGATTTTCGCAGTAGCGACAGTGGCCAGTGTGTGTTTTGCTCCGTCATCCTTTTGGTGGTGGGTCTGTCATCTTAATTGATGTCAGATTGTGCGATAGTGTTTGTCTTATCATGCTTTTGGTGGTAGTGGTCGGTGTGAGTTTCGCTCCGTCATCTTTTTGGTGGGGGGTCTGTCATCTTGTTGATGTCAGATTGTGCAAGAGAGTTTATACTATCATGTTTAAGTTTTGCTCCTTCATCCTTTTGGTGGTGGGTGTGTCATCTTAATTGATTTCAGATTGTGCGATAGTGTTTGTCCTATCATCCTTTTGGTGGTGGTGGCCTGTGTGAGTTTCGCTCCATCATTTTTATGGTAATGGGTCTGTCATCTTAATTGATGTCAGATTGTGCGATAGTGTTTGTCCTATCATCCTTTTGGTGGTGGTGGCCGGTGTGAGTTTTTCACCGTCATCCTTTTGGTGTAGGGTCTGTCATCTTAACTTATGTCAGATTGTGCGATAGTGTTTGTCCTATCATCCTTATAGTGGTAGTGGCCAGTGTGAGTTTCGCTCCGTCATTATTTTGGTGGTGGATCTGTCATCTTAATTGATGTCAGATTGTGTGATAATGTTTGTCCTATCATGCTTTTGGTGGTAGCGGCCGGTGTGAGTTTCGCTCCGTTATCCTTTTGGTGGGGGTCTGTCATCTTGTTGATGTCAAATTGTGCGGTAGTGTTTGTCCTATCATCCTTTTGGTGGTAGTGGTTGGTGTGAGTTTTGCTCCGTCATGCTTTTGGTGGTGGGTTTGTCATCTTAATTGATGTCAGATTGTGCTACAGTGTTTGTCTTATCATCCTTTTGGGGGTAGTGTCCGGTGTGAGTTTCGCTCCGTCATCCTTTTGGTGGGGGGTCTGTCATCTTATTGATGTCAGATTGTGTGATTATGTTTGTCCTATAATCCTTTTGGTGGTGGTGGCCAGTTTGAGTTTCGCTCCGTCATCCTTTTGGTGGTGGGTATATCATCTTAATTGATGTCAGATTATGCGACAGTGCTTGTCCTATCATGCTTTTGGTGGTAGTGGTCGGTGTGAGTTTCGCTCCGTCATCCTTTTGGTGGGGGGTATGTCATCTTGTTGATGTCAGATTATGCAAGAGTGTTTATACTATCATGTTTCAGTTTTGCACCGTCATCCTTTTGGTGTAGGGTCTGTCATCTTAACTGACGTCAGATTGTGCGATAGTGTTTGTCCTATCATCCTTTTGGAGGTGGTGGCCGGTGTGAGTTTCGCTCCGTCATCCTTTTGGTGGTGGGTCTGTCATCTTAATTGATGTCAGATTGTGCAATAGTGTTTTTCCTATCATCCTTTTGGTGGTGGTGGCCGATGTGAGTTTTTCACTGTTATCCTTTTGGTGTAGGGTCTGTCATCTTAACTGATGTCAGATTGTGCGATAGTGTTTGTCCTATCATCCTTTTGGTGGTGGTGGCCGGTGTGAGTATCGCTCCGTCATCATTTTGGTGGTGGGTCTGTCATCTTAATTGATGTCAGATTGTGCGATAGTGTTTGTCCTATCATCCTTTTGTTGGTGGTGGCCGGTGTGAGTTTTTCACCCTCATCCTTTTGGTGTATGGTCTATCATCTTAACTGATGTCAGATTGTGCGACAGTGTTTGTCCTATCATCCTTTTCGTGGTAGTGGCCGGTGTGAGTTTTGCTCCGTCATTCTTTTGGTGGTGGGTCTATCATCTTAATTAATGTCAGATTGTGCGATAATGTTTGTCCTATCATGCTTTTGGTGGTAGTGGCCGGTGTGAGTTTCGCTCCGTCATCCTTTTGGTGGGGGGTCTGTCATCTTATTGGTGTCAGATTGTGCGATAGTGTTTGTACTATCATCCTTTTGGTGGTGGTGGCCAGTGTGAGTTTCGCTCCATCATCCTTTTGGTGGTGGGTCTGTCATCTTAATTGATGTCAGACTATGCGATAGTGTTTGTCCTATTATCCTTTTGGTGGTGGTGGCCAGTTTGAGTTTTGCTCCGTCATCCTTTTGGTGGTGGGTCTATCTTCTTAATTGATGTCAGATTGTGCGATATTGTTTGTCCTATCATGCTTTTGGTGGTAGTGGTTGGTGTGAGTTTCGCTCCGTCATCCTTTTGGTGGGAAGTCTGTCATCTTGTTGATGTCAGATTGTGCAAGAGTGTTTATACTATCATGTTTCAGTTTTGCTCCGTCATCCTCTTGGTGGTGGTTCTATCATCTTAATTGATGTCAGATTGTGCAATAGTGTTTGTCCTATCATCCTTTTAGTGGTGATGGCCGGTGTGAGTTTCGCTCCGTCATCCTTTTGGTAATGGGTCTGTCATCTTAATTCATGTCAGATTGTGCGATATTGTTTGTCCTATCATCCTTTTGGTGGTGTGGCCGGTGTGAGTTTTTCACCGTCATCCTTTTAGTGTAGGGTTTGTCATCTTAACTGATGTCAGATTGTGCGATAGTGTTTGTCCAATCATCCTTTTGGTGGTGGTGGCCGGTGTGACTTTCGCTCCGTCATCCTTTTGGTGGTGGGTCTGTCATCTTAATTGATGTCAGATTATGCGATAGTGTTTGTCCTATCATCCTTTTGGTGGTGGTGGACGGTGTGAGTTTTTCAACGTCATCCTTTTGGTGTAGGGTCTGTCATCTTAACTGATGTCAGATTGTGCGATAGTGTTTGTCCTATCATCCTTTTAGTGGTAGTGTCCGGTGTGAGTTTCGCTCCGTCATTCTTTTGGTGGTGGGTCTATCATCTTAATTAAAGTCAGATTGTGTGATAATGTTTGTCCTATCATGCTTTTAGTGGTAGTGGCCAGTGTGAGTTTCAATCCGTCATCCTTTTGGTGGGGGTCTGTCTTCTTGTTGATGTCAGATTGTGCGATAGCGTTTGTCCTATCATGCTTTTGGTTGTAGTGGTCGGTGTGACTTTCGTTCCTTCATCCTTTTGTGGGGGGTCTATCATCTTATTGATGTCATATTATGTGATAGTGTTTGTCCTATCATCCTTTTTGTGGTAGTAGCCGGTGTGAGTTTCGCTCTGTCATCCTTTTGTTGAAGGGTTTATCATCTTGTTGATGTCAGATTGTGCGATAGTGTTTGTCCTATCATCCTTTTAGTGGTAATGGCCGGTGTGAGTTTCGCTCCGTCATCCTTTTGGTGGTGTGTCTGTCATCTTATTAATGTCAGATTGTGAAATAGTGTTTGTCCTATCATCCTTTTGGTGGTTGTGGTTGGTGTGAGTTTTGCTCCGTCATCCATTTGGTGGTGGGTCTGTCATCTTAATTGATTTCAGATTGTGATATAGTGTTTGTCTTATCATCGTTTTGGTGGTAGTGGCCGGTGTGAGTTTCGCTCCGTCATCCTTTTGGTGGGGGGTCTGTCATTATATTCATGTCAGATTGTGCGATAGTGTTTATCCTATCACCCTTTTGGTGGTGGTGGCCAGTGTGATTTTCGCTCCGTCATCCTTTTGGTGGTGGGTCTGTCATCTTATTGATGTCAGATTGTGCGATAGTGTTTGTCCTATCATCCTTTTCGTGGCAGTGGCCGGTGTGAGTTTTGCTCCATCATTCTTTTGGTGGTGGGTCTATCATCTTAATTAATGTCAGATTGTGCGATAATGTTTGTCCTATCATGCTTTTGGTGGTAGTGGCCGGTTTGAGTTTCGCTCCGTCATCCTTTTGGTGGGGGGTCTGTCATCTTATTGGTGTCAGATTGTGCGATAGTGTTTGTACTATCATCCTTTTGGTGGTGGTGGCCAGTGTGAGTTTCGCTCCATCATCCTTTTGGTGGTGGGTCTGTCATCTTAATTGATGTCAGACTATGCGATAGTGTTTGTCCTATTATCCTTTTGGTGGTGGTGGCCAGTTTGAGTTTTGCTCCATCATCCTTTTGGTGGTGGGTCTATCTTCTTAATTGATGTCAGATTGTGCGATATTGTTTGTCCTATCATGCTTTTGGTGGTAGTGGTTGGTGTGAGTTTCGCTCCGTCATCCTTTTGGTGGGAAGTCTGTCATCTTGTTGATGTCAGATTGTGCAAGAGTGTTTATACTATCATGTTTCATTTTTGCTCCGTCATCCTCTTGGTGGTGGTTCTATCATCTTAATTGATGTCAGATTGTGCAATAGTGTTTGTCCTATCATCCTTTTAGTGGTGATGGCCGGTGTGAGTTTCGCTCCGTCATCCTTTTGGTAATGGGTCTGTCATCTTAATTCATGTCAGATTGTGCGATAGTGTTTGTCCTATCATCCTTTTGGTGGTGTGGCCGGTGTGAGTTTTTCACCGTCATCCTTTTAGTGTAGGGTTTGTCATCTTAACTGATGTCAGATTGTGCGATAGTGTTTGTCCAATCATCCTTTTGGTGGTGGTGGCCGGTGTGACTTTCGCTCCGTCATCCTTTTGGTGGTGGGTCTGTCATCTTAATTGATGTCAGATTATGCGATAGTGTTTGTCCTATCATCCTTTTGGTGGTGGTGGACGGTGTGAGTTTTTCACCGTCATCCTTTTGGTGTAGGGTCTGTCATCTTAACTGATGTCAGATTGTGCGATAGTGTTTGTCCTATCATCCTTTTAGTGGTAGTGTCCGGTGTGAGTTTCGCTCCGTCATTCTTTTGGTGGTGGGTCTATCATCTTAATTAAAGTCAGATTGTGCGATAATGTTTGTCCTATCATGCTTTTAGTGGTAGTGGCCAGTGTGAGTTTCAATCCGTCATCCTTTTGGTGGGGGTCTGTCTTCTTGTTGATGTCAGATTGTGCGATAGCGTTTGTCCTATCATGCTTTTGGTTGTAGTGGTCGGTGTGACTTTCGTTCCGTCATCCTTTTGTGGGGGGTCTATCATCTTATTGATGTCATATTATGTGATAGTGTTTGTCCTATCATCCTTTTTGTGGTAGTAGCCGGTGTGAGTTTCGCTCTGTCATCCTTTTGTTGAAGGGTTTATCATCTTGTTGATGTCAGATTGTGCGATAGTGTTTGTCCTATCATCCTTTTAGTGGTAATGGCCGGTGTGAGTTTCGCTCCGTCATCCTTTTGGTGGTGGGTCTGTCATCTTATTAATGTCAGATTGTGCAATAGTGTTTGTCCTATCATCCTTTTGGTGGTTGTGGTTGGTGTGAGTTTTGCTCCGTCATCCATTTGGTGGTGGGTCTGTCATCTTAATTGATTTCAGATTGTGATATAGTGTTTGTCTTATCATCGTTTTGGTGGTAGTGGCCGGTGTGAGTTTCGCTCCGTCATCCTTTTGGTGGGGGGTCTATCATTATATTCATGTCAGATTGTGCGATAGTGTTTATCCTATCACCCTTTTGGTGGTGGTGGCCAGTGTGATTTTCGCTCCGTCATCCTTTTGGTGGTGGGTCTGTCATCTTATTGATGTCAGATTGTGCGATAGTGTTTGTCCTATTATCCTTTTGGTGGTAGTGGCAGGTGTGAGTTTCGCTCTGTCATTCTTTTAGTGGTGGGTCTGTCATCTTAATTAATGTCAGATTGTGCGGTAGTGTTTGTCCTACCATGCTTTGGGTGGTAGTGGTCGGTGTGAGTTTTGCTCCGTCATCCTTTTGTTGGGGGTCTGTCATCTTGTTGATGTCATATTGTACAAGAGTGTTTATACTATCATGTTTTAGTTTTGCTCCGTCATCCTTTTGGTGGTAGGTCGGTCATCTTAATTGATGTCAGATTGTGCGATAGTGTTTGTCCTATCATCCTTTTGGTGGTGGTGGTCGGTGTGAGTTTTTCTTTGTCATCCTTTTAGTGTAGGGTCTGTCATCTTAACTGATCTCAGATTGTGCGATAGTGTTTGTCCTATCATCCTTTTAGTGGTAGTGGCCAGTGTAAGTTTTGCTCCGTCATTCTTTTGGTGGTGGGTCTGTCATCTTAATTGATGTCATATTGTGCGATAATGTTTGTCATATCATGCTTTAGGTTGTAGTGGTCGATTTGACTTTCACTCCGTCATCCTTCTGGTGGGGGGTATGTCATCGTATTGATGTCAATTGTACGATAGTGTTTGTCCTATCATCCTTTTTGCGGTAGTAGCCGGTGTGAGTTTCGCTCTGTCATCCTTTTGTTGAAGGGTTTGTCATCTTGTTGATTTCAGATTCTGCGATAGTGTTTGTCCTGTCATCCTTTTAGTTGTAGTGGTCGGTTTGAGTTTCGCTCCGTCATCCTTTTGGTGGGTGTCTGTCATCTTGTTGATGTCAGATTGTGCGTTAGTGTTTGACCTATCATGCTTTTGGTTGTAGTGGTCGGTGTGACTTTCGCCCCGTTATCCTTTTTGGTAGGGGTTCTATCATCTTATTGATGTCATATTGTGTGATAGTGTTTGTCTTATCATCCTTTTTGTTGTAGTAGCCGGTGTGCGTTTCGCTCTGTCATCCTTTTCTTGAAGGGTTTGTCATCTTGTTGATGTCAGATTGTGCGATAGTGTTTGTCCTATCATGCTTTTGGTGGTAATGGCCGGTGTAAGTTTCGCTCCGTCATCCTTTTAGTGGTGGGTCTGTCATCTTATTGATGTCAGATTGTGCAATAGTATTTGTCCTATCATCCTTTTCGTGGTAGTGGCTGGAGTAAGTTTTGCTCCGTCATCTTTTTGGTGGTGGGTCTGTCATCTTAATTGATGTCAGATTATGCTATATTGTTTGTCTTATCATCCTTTTGGTGGTAGTGGCCGGTGTGAGTTTCGCTCCGTCATTTTTTTGGTGGGGGGTCTGTCATCTTATTGATGTCAGATTGTGCGATAGTGTTTGTCCTATCATCCTTTTGGTGGTAGTGGCTGGTGTGAGTTTCGCTCCGTCATCCTTTTGGTGGGGGGGTCTCTCATTTTGTTGATGTCAGATTGTGCAATAGTATTTGTCCTATCATCCTTTTGGTGGTAGTGGTCGGTGTGAGTTTCGCTCCGTCATCCTTTTCGTGGTGGGTCTGTCATCTTAATTGATGTCACATTGTGCGATAGTGTTTGTCCTATCATCCTTTTGGTGGTGGTCGCCGGTGTGAGTTTCGCTCTGTCATTCTTTTGGTGGTGGGTCAGTCATCTTAATTAATGTCAGATTGCGCGATAATGTTTGTCCTATCATGCTTTTGTTGGTGGTGGCCGGTGTGAGTTTCGCTTCGTCATCCTTTTGGTGGGAGGTCTGTCATCTTGTTGATGTCAGATTGTGCAAGAGCGTTTATACTATCATGTTTCTGTTTTGCTCCGTCATCCTTTTGGTGGTGGGTCTGTCATCTTAATTGATGTTAGAATATGCGATAGTGTTTGTCCTATCATCCTTTTGGTGGTGGTGGCCGGTGTGAGTTTCACTCCGTCATCCTTTTGGTGGTGGGTCTGCCATCTTAATTGATGTCAGATTGTGCATATAGTGTTTGTCCTATCATCCTTTTAGTGGTAGTGGCCGGTGTATGTTTTGCTCCGTCATCCTTTTGGTGGGGGTCTTTCATCTTGTTGATGTTAGATTGTGCGATAGTGTTTGTCCTATCATGCTTTTGGTGGTAGTGGTCGGTGTGACTTTCGCTCCGTCATCCTCTTTGTGGGAGGTATGTCATCTTATTGATGTCAGATTGTGCAATAGTGTTTGTCTTATCATCCTTTTGGTGGTAGTGGTCGGTGTGAGTTTCGCACCGTCATCCTTTTGGTGGGGGATCTGTCATCTTGTTGATATCAGATTGTGCAAGAGTGTTTATCCTATCATCCTTTTGGTGGTAATGGCCTATGTCAGTTTTGCTCCGTCATCCTTTTGGTGGTGGATCTGTCATCTGAATTGATGTCAGATTGTGCGATAGTGTTTATCCTATCATCCTTTTGGTGGTAGTGGCCGGTGTGAGTTTCGCTCCGTCATCCTTTTGGTGGGGGGTCTGTCATCTTGTTGATGTCAGATTGTGCGATAGTGTTTGTCCTATTTTCCTTTTGGTGGTAGTGGCCGGTGTGAGTTTCGCTCCGTCATCCTCTTGGTGGGGGGTTTGTCATCTTAATTAATGTCAGATTGTGCGATAGTGTTTGTCCTATCATCCTTTTGGAGGTGGTGGTCGGTGTGAGTTTTTCTTTGTCATCCTTTTAGTGTAGGGTCTGTCATCTTAACTGATGTCAGATTGTGCGATAGTGTTTGTCCTATCATCCTTTTAGTGGTAGTGGCCAGCGTAAGTTTCGCTCCGTCATTCTTTTGGTGGTGGGTCTGTCATCTTAATTGATGTCAGATTGTGCGATAATGTTTGTCCTATCATGCTTTTGGTGGTAGTGGCCGGTGTCAGTTTCGCTCAGTCATCCTTTTGGTGGGGGGGTCTGTCATCTTGTTGATGTCAGAATGGGTAAGAGTGTTTATACTATCATCCTTTTAATGGTATTGGCCGGTGTGAGTTTCGCTCCGTCATCCTTTTGGTGGGGGGTCTGTCATCTTGTTGATGTCAGATTGTGCGATAGTGTTTGTCCTATTTTCCTTTTGGTGGTACTGCGAAAAACGAAGCTGGCAAGACAGAAGAGTCGCCACCTTTCGTTATTTATTCCTCAGAATGGGAAAGGAAACGATTGGGAAAAACCTGACGCAAAAGGTATAAGACAAGGTCATCGCAACCAAGTCCTGGATTCGGGAGTCGGTTACACAAGGGGAAGGTATTAGCACCCCTCACGTCCATCTTACTCGATGGGATCCATGCTTGTTGTGTTTATCTGACGGGTTTGTTACATCTATCTACACTAAAGGTTTGGTCTGAAAAGAAAAGAAAAGAAAAGAAAATGACTCGGCAAAGCGTCGCACTTTATGCTTACGTATTCCCGTCTGGAACGAGAAATCAGAGTCAACGTAAAAGATCAGAGCAAACGTAGTTCGGGACACGAGAGACACAGGTTTGTCTTTTTTATCCGAGTAAAGTTAATAGACGGTTCCAGTAGTTTGGTGTATGCAGCTCGACCATTGGAGACTTAGGCGTTTACCGTTTGCGGTAGAACCGGGAGTTAACAGAACTCTCCTTCTGAAAAAGTTTCCCAAGAAATTAAAGGTCCAAGAGGACAAAAGAGTTTGATCTTTGTTTTCTGTTTTAGATAAGTGTCTTTTATGGATGTTTGCAACTGATATCGCACTAGAGACTATGACCTGAGAGTGAATTCGTCGCCTGTCACCCAAAGGGTGCCATACTAAACATCCAAACTGTTGAAAAGAAACTCTCCAACAATCCTTTCTCAAGTGGCTTAAGGCTCGTAGCGTACGACGCCAATTAACCATTATTATTGTATTTTGATTTTGTTTGCAGATGAGAAGAGAAACGACGCACTAAAGGGGAACTGATCCATTCCTAACATTGTCATGCAAAATTGAACCTATGGTTGAGGTTAGGAGGGAAGCTAACTAATGTTATCATGCATGGTTAGAACCCTAAAGTCTGTCATAACGTTTCTTGAACAAGAGAAGTCAGAGTTCCTAGGGGAACATGGTAATGGAAACAACAGTAAACAGAAAAACTGTAAAGAAATTACTGTAAATAAAATGCATGCAATGCACCACACAAGCAGAAGGAGTCACACTCAACTTCTAAACAAACGACGCACAAAGTTCACACACCACACAGGCAAGGGAGGTGAGCTCAACCAAATACCAGCAAGCAAAGCCACACAATAAAAAGCAAGCAGAGGGAAACAAATCAACCTCTAATGCAATACAAGCAAGGGGAGAAGCTCAACCCTTAGGATTCTCTTAGGCCTATGATCATCTACATGAAGCCTAAATCTAATGCAACACTCCAAGCAAGCCATATTAAAACAGTAGAACAAGAAGAAAATAGACAAACAAGGAAAACAAGCCAGCAATCTCCACAGCAGAGCAATCTTCTGACAGCAATCCAATCCAAAGTGTGTAACTATTCCTCAAGTCCACACCATCCTCCAGAGAAGGAAAGGGATGCTCCATCAAGCTCTAACACAAGGGAAGAGAATAAACATCAAGAAATATTGGATTGATGATAGGAAGCAGGACGGAAACCAAAGGAATCCCACCTGACACTCAACCAGTCATTAGAGAAAGGTATCCTCAAAGGTTCTACCTATTGTAAAATGCCACACATCCTTCCAAAGGAAAGATGAGGCTTTCACATAGGGACCTTGAATCATAGGATGAGAATCAAAAGCAATCAAAGCAATCCATGTTTGAGGAAGAAAGAAAACTACTTCTAAGCTCTCTCCTAAACCCTAATTCCTATAAGCTACAAGAAAGCTACCAAAAGGAAAGAAGAACTCCAAGCCAAGCTCCACAATCAACTCCACAGAAGCTACAACATGCCATTAACACCATCCAAGAAGAACCACAAGCTCACCAAGCACCAAAAGCCACCAATGAAGGCAAAACAAAACAAGCACCAAGTTAGGAGCACCAAATGAACAACCTAATTGCAAATTCTATCTAAAATAGCAAACTAGATTCTAAAAATCTACAAATTTTCATAAAGGAACATGCAAGTATTAAGAACCTATAGTTCAAATATCAGAGCCTAATTCAATTTCTAAGGCCATTAATAAAATCCTAAATTGTAAAGTGTCAAAGGGAAGCCATGAAAGGGAAGGCTCTAAAACCCTAATCTAAAACATAACCTATGGTTATCTAAAAATCAAGAGAAAATTCCTAAGGGAACATACATCTCTAATCTATAATCCAGCAAAAAATCATATCCAAATTCAATACCAAATGGTCAAACAAAAATCAACAAACAGATGTATCAACTATGCAAAAATAAAGAAATATCAAAAATGAGAAAAATCAAATTAAATTGCAAAATCATCAAAAATTAAATCTAACAGCATTGAAAAATCACAAATTAAAAGAGGAGCATAAGCGTATTTTTGGATTATTTTTTCTGATCAAAAATGAAATTAAAATGAATTAAAGTAAGAAAATGCAATTAAAATAATAAAGAAATGAATTAAGAAAATCAAATAAACTAGAAAATATCACATGCGTTGGATCAGTGCACTCAGTAATCTAATCTAAAGGCTCTCACACACTCCACCTCACACGCCACGTAGCTGCCAGGTCAAAAAATGAAACGCAGCGTTTCACATTCAAAAGTTCAAGCCCTCAGATCAAGTCCTGACCACACGATGATGATACTTTGTCAATGCTTTAGTCAGATCCAACGCTTCACAACCTTCGTCCTCATTTGAATCCTCAGATGGAGGGAAGCTCTCAGACGGCGGCCGGACATGACCTCCGGTCATCTTCACCGGTGAGCATGTACTTATAGGTCATGGAAACTTAGCAAACTTAACATCATCTCACTCCAAATATTGTCCTGATCTCAAATATCACCTTCAAGTCCTCTAAATCCTACTAGATTTTAAAACACGAAGAAGATCTCAAAATGCACTCCAATCTGAATTCTCACCAAAACTCAAACTATTGGTATGAATGTAATCCTCATCTAACACTGATCATGACATGCTATTCCAATTGAATCAAAGCCTCAAGATCAGATCAATTCACTTCCAAACAAAAATTATGTCATTACCTAATTTGTCTCTAATCCTCAAATTTCTGATCCAAATTCCATCTATATCTTAAATCAAAACTTATCCACATACTAATCATGCTTAGATCATGCTATAACCAGTGTAATTTGAAAACTACATACGTGACTTTGAGCTTCAAATTGAGGTATCTAGAACACGATTCTAGCTTCAAAACACTGCAGATTCACTCAATGCTTGATGAGGAACGTATTTGTAACTTCAATTTGCTTGGATCTGGCTTGAAAATGAAAACACGATTTTCAAATCTCTTCTTCAAGCTCCAACTTCAATCCTTGGTTCTAGTGCGAAATGGTCTCCAAAATGGAGCAAAACCTCCCACAGAACTTAAATACAATTGGTTTGTGGGCTTTAGGGGTCCAATTGAGCCCAAAACAGAAAAACCAGTTTTCAAATTTCCTTCACAAATCCAACCATGGTGTGCACGTGTTCTGACTTGGAACTTCCCTTGGAAGCTTGCAATCAAGTCCTTGTAGTCTGTTGAGGGTGTTTGGAGTGATTTGAGTGTTTGAACTTATCACAAAATCAAATTATGAACTGTAACTTACTTGTGAAGTAACAAACCATATCACCATGAAATTGACCTCAAATGGAAATTCTAAAATTGCCAAAGTATTTATAATTGTTTTTCTGATCAAAATGAGTATTCATATGGTCCATTTTGAGCACAAATGAATTGATCATGAATTTTCAATCAAATACCTTTAATTTCTTCCTTTTTGCAAAATTCTTCAAACCATGTCTCACCTAAATCCAAATCAATCCATCATGAGTATAAGGTTGACCTAAAAACATCATTTTTAGCAAGTTTTATGATGAACAAAATTGCATTTGTGGCTTGCAAGATGGAGAAAATGACCTATAATGCCAAATGACCTATAATCTTACTTTCCCAAAATACCCCTAACTTGTAAACCTCATAACTTGAGTTCTACAAATCATATGGAAGACTTCTAGTACAATTTGGAAAGCTACGATCAAGATCTACAACTTTAATGTTGGCCAAAAGTTTAGGAGAAACACCTTTCTAGGTCAAAAGTTCCTTGCAAGTTGGTGAACTTTCACAGACAAATTTCACATTCCTCAGATGACGTGTAACTTGTCTGGACCATAACTTGAGTTATATAAATCCAATGGAGGACTTCTAGTACTCAAATTAAAGCTAAGAGCATGATATACATGTTTTATTTTGGACAAAAATGGAGATGAAACTTGCATCTTGAGATAAGTGGTATTGAAGTTAGGCACTAAATAGGGGATTTTACCCTGAGAACCCTAATTTAGCAACTCCTCACACCTTGAACTTTTCTTGCATAGATCTTGGAATATTATCTCATGTGTCACAACACAACTATCCATGATTAAAAAGACCTGGTATTGATCTTTGATCCTCTTCAATTGGTCAGTTGACTTAGGATTACTCAGATGAAAACCCTACTTGCAACACCCTCGACTGTGGCTCTTCAGACTTGGCACAATGACTTGATTGAGCTCCACCATGACCCTCAAGGCACTTCAATGAGCTCTACTCACACCCTCTCACCTTGGTCAAGACCTCACCATCCATTGATGATCTTCAATTGGTCCTCAAATTAGGAGACTAACTCCATACCAACAAATGAACTCCTTAAGAACCCAACCCTCTTCCTGATGATTATAGTGACTTCTCAAGCTTGAATAAGACCTATAGATAAGTTGCACACTTGATCCCCTATTAAATGAATAATGCTATGCTATGCAAATGTTAGATCAATGATATTCTAATGCAATGAAACATAAACCAAGTAAGAAAAGGTTAGGCAAATTTTGGGGTGCAACAGCTGCCCCTATTCAAGCGGCTTGGACCCGATAGGATGAAAAGCGAACGACTTTCAGGCCATCGAGGTAGAAGACGGTTGAATACCAGAGAACCCGGAAATTTGCTAACCGAAGAAATAAACTTCCAAACTGCTTGGGAACACCACATCCAAACAATTGAATCCGGTTGTCACGGCGACAACTGATCAATCATCCGATAAAGAACCTGATTTCAATATCAAACACCTGCGTGACGCCACAGGTGTTGAATCAACATACCATCTTCAAATGTACACTACCGTAAACGGGCATTACGTAAAGCATGACGTCAATATCCTTGATCCTCTATTTCCGTAGAAACGGGCACACGCTAAATAAAAGCGAGTACTGTCAATATCACCTACCTTCCATTTCCTCAGGAATGGGCAAACGCTAAATAAAAGCGAGCATTGTCAATATCTCTGACCTTCCATTTCCTCGGAAATGGGCAAACGCTAAATAAAATCGAGCATTGTCAATATCACTGACCTTCCATTTCCTCGGAAATGGGAAAACGCTAAATAAAAGCGAGCATTGTCAATATCACTAACCTTCCATTTCCTCGGAAATGGGCAAATGCTAAATAAAAGTGAGCTATGTCAATATCACTGACCTTCCATTTCCTCGGAAATGGGTAGACGCTAAATAAAAGCGAGCATTGTCAATATCACTGACATTCCATTTCCTCGAAAATGGGCACACGCTAAATAAAAGCGAGAACTGAGCATCCGAAGACTTGAACAAACAACTCTGCGGTGAACTTCTGACATCGGGTGCCAAACACCCATCTTGAATGAAAATGGGTAACAACTTTGAAGGTATAATCATGAAGTTTTCAATGTCGACGTAACAGCCATCCGAGGAAGACTCTACTGGGGAAATTCTGACGTCAACCGCTAGACATTTACCTTGACAACAGGTAATGACTTCAAGGGTCTAATCCCTGCAATCTTTCCCTTTAGAATGCTGACGTAACAGCAATCCGAGGAAAACTCCGCTGGGGAAGAAAAGAAACTTAACCAAGCAACCCTGATGAGGGAACACATGATAGGACGAACGCCATGAGTTGAGCCTCCTATGACTCGCCTGACTCCGACGCTTTCCCGATGCTCCGTCCTCGGAAGAGATTGACTTGGATAATCGACCCTCAGGTGCTCCCAAACCACTAAGCAATGCAGTATCAACCTCGGACTGTAGTCATTTACTTTTTAATCCCTAACTTTTGCCTGAATCGCCCTTTGCGGGATTTCAATTCACCGGGATACCCCTTTTTGCCGAAGTTGCCTTTTCAGGTTCTCGACTTCGTGGGTGTACATCTTTTTAATTTTTATCCCTAATTTTTGCCTGAACCTTTTTCTTTTTTCTTTTTGGTTCGCCGGGATGCCCCATTTTTGCCCGGACTCTCTTTTTCTGTCCAACGGGTCTCTTTTAAGCAAAGTATTTTTTAACTGCGTCCGAGTTCACATGGGACGTAAAATCTTCACCATCCATGGTGGACAACAGTAAGGCTCCTCCAGAGAAGACCTTTCGCACAATATATGGACCTTCATAGTCGGGAGTCCATTTTCCCCTGTGATCAGATTATGGTGGGAGAATCTTCTTTAGCACAAGATCACCCGTCTAAAAGCTTCGAGGGTGCACCTTCTTGTCGTAAGCTTTCTTCATCCAGCTCTAATATAAACGACCATACGCGATAGATGCAAGTCTCTTCTCATCCATCAAACTGAGATGATTCAACCTATTTCGCACCCATTCCGCCTCATCAAGTTGGACATCGAGTAATACTCTCAAGGAAGGAATATCAACTTTTAATGGTAGGACAGCCTCCATACCATACACCAGTGAGAAAGGTGTTACCCCGGTTGACGTGTGTACTGTCGTACGATAACCGTGCAATGCGAAGGGCAACATCTCGTGCCAGTCTCTATATGTCACAACCATCTTCTGAACTATCTTCTTGATGTTCTTATTGGCCGCTTCGACAACGCCATTCATCTTGGGCCGATAGGTAGATGAATTATGATGTTCAATCTTGAAATTCTGGCACAGCTCCTTCATCATTTTGTTATTCAGGTTCGAACCATTGTCAGTAATAATTCTTTTAGGAATACCGTAGCGACAAATGATATCCTTTTTGATAAACCTGGCTACCACTTGCTTGGTGACATTAGCGTAAGACGCTGCTTCAACCCACTTGGTGAAGTAATCGATAGCCACCAAGATGAACCGGTGTCCATTAGATGCGGTGGGCTCAATTTTGCCAATCATATCAATGCCCCACACGGAGAAAGGCCACGGGGACGCCATAACATTCAAAGGGCTCGGCGGCACCTGAATCTTGTTTGCATAAATCTGGCATTTATGGCATTTCTTTGCAAACTTAAAATAGTCTCTTTCCATTGTCAACCAATAATACCCTGCCCGTAACAACTTTCGAGACATAGCGTGTCCGCCGGCGTGCGTGCCAAAGGTTCCCTCGTGGACCTCCTCCATGAGTAGATTAGCCTCTTTCTCATCAACACATCGCAAAAGCACCAAATCATGGTTTCTCCTATAGAGAACACCATCCGGATTCAAGTAGAAATTGCAATCCAATCTCCTAAGAGTCTTTTTATCGCGGTTGGATGCCCCAGTCGGATACTCTTGGTTCTTTAGGAAATTCTAGATATCAAAATACCACGGCTTGCCATCGGAAGCTTCCTCAATGGCGAATATGAAGGCGGGCCTATCAAGGTGAGAGATAACTATTCTGGGAGCCTCATTCCAGAAGTTAACTTTGTACATCGAAGACAATGTCGCAAGATCATCAGCCATCTGATTTTCTGCCCGTGGCACATGATGAAACTCTACCCGGTCAAAGAAGGGCAGCATTCTCCTTGCATAATTCATATACGGCATCAAATTGGGCTAACGAGTCTCCCATTCACCCTTGATTTGATTCACGACTAGCGCGGAGTCTCCATACACATCAAGATTTTTAATCCTCAAATCAATAGCCTCCTCGAGACCCATGATACACGCCTCATATTCAGCTTCGTTATTGGTAACTGGAAACGTCAATCTGGCCGTGAACGGGATTTGCGTCCCATGAGGAGTCGTGATGATTGCCCCTATTCCACTTCCATATGAATTCACAGCACCGTCAAAAATCAATTGCCATTGGGAACCCGGCTCAGGACCTTCACCATGCAACGGTTCTTCGCAGTCTTTCATCTTTAAGTACATGATATCCTCGTCAGGAAAATCAAACTTCATTGGCTGGTAATCATCGATTGGCTGCTCAGCCAGGTACTCTGACAGTACGCTACCTTTGATAGCCTTTTGCGAGACATACTGTATATCGTACTCTGTCAGTACCATCTGCCATCGGGCAATCCTTCCAGGAAGTGCCTGCTTCTCGAAGACATATTTGATCGGATCCATCTTCGAAATCAGCATGGTTGTATGATTTAGCATGTATTGTCTCACACGTTTGGTAGTCCAAGCAAGTGCACAACACGTCTTTTCGAGCATTGAGTAACGGGACTCACAATCTGTGAACTTTTTACTCAAGTAGTAGATCGCATGCTCTTTTCGTCCAGTCTCGTCATGTTGACCGAGAACACAACCCATACTGTTCTCAAGAACCGTCAAGTACATGATCAGCGGTCTCCCGGCTACTTGGGGTATCAAAATTGGAGGTTCCTGCAAGTATTCTTTTTTTTTTCAAACGCCTTCTGACAATTTTCATTCCAGACGATTGTCTGGTCTTTTTTCAATAATTTAAACATTGGCTCACACGTGGCACTTCTTGTATCGCTTTTATTTTAACAGGATCAACCTCTATTCCTTTTTCGCTAACAATGAACCCCAGTAGCTTACTAGATCTCACCCCGCAGGTGCACTTATTAGGATTCAGCCTCAGCCTGAACTTCCTAAGCCTCTCAAACAACTTCAGAAGATTCACCAGACGCTCTTCCTCTGTCTGGGATTTGGCAATCATATAGTCAACATAGACTTCAATCTCTTTATGCATCATGTCATGAAAGAGTGTCGTCATAGCACGTTGATACGTTGCCCCAGCGTTCTTCAAACCAAAGGGCATCACTTTGTAGCAGAACGTTCCCCACGGGGTAATAAAAGTTGTTTTCTCCATATCCTCCGGCGCCATTTTAATCTGATTATAGCCCGAAAAGCCGTCCATGAAGGAAAACACAGAGAATTGAGCAGTGTTATCGACCAACACGTCAATATGAGGAAGCGGGAAGTCGTCGTTAGGGATCTCCTTGTTCAGATCCCGATAGTCAACGCACATGCGCACCTTACCATCTTTCTTTGGTACAGGTACTATATTGGCGACCCAAGGAGGGTAAGTTGTAACAGCCAGGAAACCAGTGTCCCTCTGTTTCTGCACTTCCTCTTTAATCTTTACGGCCATATCTGGTTTAGTTCTCCTGAGCTTTTGCTTGACCGGCGGACAGTCTTCACGCAATGGCAAGCGGTGGACCACAATATCAGTATCTAGCCCAGGCATATCCTCATAAGACCAAGCAAAGATGTCACTATACTCTCGAAGCATCTCGACAAGTCTCTGCTTGATATCACATTGCAGCGCAGCCCCTATCCAGACATTCCTGACAATCTCTTCTGAACCCAAATTAATGACCTCAATATCCTCCTGATGAGGCAGAATAATTCTCTCTTCTTGTTTCAACAGACGAGTCAGCTCTTCTGGTAAGTCGTCGTCCTCAACAATCTCTTCTTCGGCTTGGAATATCGGGTGCTCAATGTCGAAGCGAGTCATAGGGAGATCTTGATCAGTGTCATCTGCAATATGGATCCTGCAAGAAGAAGGGTTAAGTGCTTCAAATGATATGCAAACGAAGCATACAACCACATCGCCATTTTGTTGTAAAAAAATAAAAATAGAAAGACAGGGATCACAAAATTTGCATGAGGAAAACGCCTTTATTTAATGATTAAAACAAAGCATACACATAAGCAAGTAGGCCCTGAAATAAAATCGCTATGCCCCGGGTAGGACATAGGATTGTACAATAATCGAAAAACAAGGCATTATTGTTTCGACGTCACTTGGACAAAGTCCTGGATAGACCAGTTACAGAAGCTCTGTCTTGGCTCGCTGGGCTTGATCCATGAATCCATATCACAATCGCTATCGCCCTCTTCACTGTCAGACACAGCGTTGATCTGTTCAAAACTGACTCCTCCAGGAGTGAACACAATCGGCCCTTTGAATCCTGGCTTGCTCTGCGATGATGATGACGACGGGCGATACCCTAAGCCGAACTTGTCCTGCTTAACAGGAATTTCCAGAACCTGACCCCATCTTTTAGCCTCAACGGCTTGCACCACCGCTTGGGCTTCCTTGTACGACGACATAGCCACTTCCGGCCCCTTGATGATGACAGGATATTTGTCGTTGATCTGCACTCCTTCAAAGGCCTGACACAATGTCTCATGGATCTCACCATCCACTTCGACATATTTAAACGATGACAGGTGACTGACCAGAATGTCTTCTTCCCCACATATAGTGACAATACTACCACCGACTGCATACTTAAGCTTCTGGTGCAACGTCGATGTCACAGCCCCAGCAGCATGGATCCACGGTCGTCCAAGCAAACAGCTATAAGCTGGTTGTATGTCCATGATATAGAACACAGAATCAATTACTTCTGGACCGACCTGGATCGGCAAAGTCAATTCTCCAAATACAGACCTTCTCGTTCCGTCAAATGCCCCCACCACCAAGTCACTTGGAGTACAGACTACACCTCGGGTATCTAGCTTCAGCAATGCTTTCTTGGGCAAGACGTTTAGGGATGAATCGGTATCGGCCAGGACATGAGACATAACAGTGCCCCTACACTCAACCGAGATATGAAACGCACTGTTATGGTTTCGGCCCCTGGGTGTCAAATCAAAATCAGTAAAGCCAAGGCCATGCCCCGCATTCACGTGCGCAATCACTCCTTCGAGCTAATTCACGGATATCTCCTAGGGTACATAGGCAGCGTCCAGAGCTTTCAATAACGCGTTCCGGTGAGCCTCGAAACAAAGCAGCAATGACAAGATTGATATTTTGGAAGGCGTCTGCCGCAGATGATCGATAATTTTATAATCGCTCTTCCGAATTAATCTCATGAACTCTTCCACATCTTTGGTCAAAGCCTCTTTTTCCTTCTCTTGCGACGGTCCTTCCTCATTGACCTTACCTTTCCCCTTTGCAATTCTCTCAGCTTCTACTTCTGGCGATGTAAAGATTCTGCCACTGCGGGTTATGCCCCTGCCCCCACAAGATTATCAACGGACCCTACAGGCGGGCTTGGCAGGTTAATCTTCTCCCCATTGCAATACACTTCCGCCCCATAATTCTAGGGGATGGCTTTAGTACTCTCGTACGGAATAGGTCCCGCTTTGGTAATTGTGATAGTCGGCCTCTTGGGAGGTGCCGATATTGTGACAGCCTTGAACGGTATCGTAATCGTTGCAACTTCACCTTGCTTCTCAGCTTTTGCCTCAACGGGCTTTTCTTCAGCAGTGCGATCAAATTGCAGCGTACCTCTTCTCAAGTTATTACAACCCTCAGGCTGGGCCAAACAATCAATACAATCGGCGTCACAACCAAGGAACACCCCCCCTTCCAGCAATCTGCTCTTGACATAACCCAAAGGCGTTTTCAATTCATCCACATTCATAATCAGATTCAGACTAGCATCCTCCAAAACAACACCTACCTTTGCAGTTCCACGAGGCGGCATCAGATTCTTCTCAATATTGGGCGCTTCGTTACCAAAGTTTATAGCTTTGCTATCTATCAAATCTTGCACCTTGTGTTTGAACACTTGGCAATTCTCGATGGTATGACTGGGTGCCCCTGAGTGGAAATCGCAATGTGCATTAACGTCATACCCATAAGGAGGCGTGCCCTTTGGCGGAGCTAGCGTCCTTTTCTCAACAAGCTGCAATTGTAACAAAGTTGGAAGAAGCTGAGCATAAGGTAGCGGAGGTGCATCAAATACTTTTTTCACAGCCGTATCCCGAACTTGATATCTCTGTGGAGCAGCGCTCTGTCGCCTCTGTTGCTGTAGTGGCTGTTGTTGTTGCTGTTAAAGTACAAGAATAGTTACAATGGCGACCTGCTGCCTGTGCCAATTCCGACTTCTATCCCTTCTCCGATCACTACATACTGCATTGGTATCTCCCTGTCTCTTGTTCCCAAAATCCTTCTTACCACCTCCAGCTGAGGTTGACTCACCCGCTTGAATCTTACCAATCTTAACACCATTCTCGATACGTTCCCCCAAGAGTATGAGCTCGGAAAAATTAGCCGTTGTATAATTGATGAGCCTATCATAGTACAACCCAGAGAAAGTGCCCACAAACATGTCTACCTACTCCCGCTCAACCATGGGCGGGTGCACCCTGGCAGCCAACTCACGCCACCTCTATGCGTATTCTTTGAAACTCTCGTTATTCTTCTGAGAGAGATTTTGGAGCTGGACCCTGTTTGGCGCAAGGTCGCTGTTGTATTGGTAGTGCTTGACAAAAGCTTCTGCTAGTTCCTTCCAGCTACCAATTTGAGTTGGCTCTAACCCCATGTACCACTCCAATGACGGGCCCGATAAACTGTCCTGGAAAAAATGCATCAGCACCTTTTCATCATCAGAGAAGGCGGACATTCTCCGATAGTAAGTGTCGCTTTCGCGAAAATAAGGTGCCACCACAACAGGAGAGTCGCCACCTTTCGTTATTTATCCCTCGGATCGGGAAAGGAAACGATCGGAAAAACCTAACGAAAAAGGGTAAGACAAGGTCGTTGCATCCATTGTCTGGGTTTGGGAGTCGGTTACGCAAGGGGAAGGTGTTAGCACCCCTCACGTCCGTCGTACTCGACGGGATCCACGCTTGTTGTGTTTACTGGACGGGTTGTTTATCTATCTACCTATCAAGGCTGGCTTAAAAAGAAAAGAAAATGACTCGGCAAAGCGTCGCGCTTTATGCCTACGTATTCTCATCAGAGAATGAGAAATCAGAGTCAACGTAGTTCGACCTACGCCGGGTTATGGGGAAGGTAGCTCGAATACGTCAGTATTGTGCCTACGTACTCTCAACAGGTATGAGAGATCAGAGCTTACGTAGTTCGAGACACTACGCATTACGGGGATTCAGATTCATCTGTTTTGTCGAATAGGGTTAAACAGCAGTTCCAGCAGTTAGGGACAAAGCCTGTTTGCGTTGGCGCTGAAGTTTAACGACACTCTTTTCTTCAGAAAAGCTTTCCTTTGAATTACAGGCCCACGGGGCAAAAAGGTTTGAAGTTTGTTTTCTGTCTTTTACGGAAGAAGTGTTTTTTATTGTGTTTGCAATTTCAATCGCACTAAAGACTATGACCTGAGAGTGAATGCGTCGCATGTCACCCAAAGGGTGCCATACTAGACATCCAGACTGTTGAAAAGAAACTCTCCAACAATCCTTTCTCAGATAGCTTAAGGCTCGTAGCGTACGAAAGAAACCATTCATGATTACTGTATCTTAAGCTGTTTTGAGATGAGAAGAGAAGGGCTCAACTACGGGGAGACTATCAAGTCCTAATGTTGTCATGCCAAGGATTCATCCTATAGTTGAGGTTTGCAACAGGGAACTCCTAGAAGTTATCATGCATAGGTGTCAACCTAAAGTTCTATCATCATTCCCTTATCAAAGGAAATGAGAGTCCTAAGGGATCATGTCAATGATACACAGAAACAGATAAAGCATCAGCTTAAACAGTAAACAATAAACGACTGTAAAATGCATGCAATGCAAGTGAGGGAGGAAATGTGTGTGGGGCATCAGCCTCCACAAGCTCATCTCAACCTCAAGCCAGAATGAATAACAGTAATCATACTGAAATAAAACATGCTATCAAGCAAAATACAGTGAACTGCAATCATACAGAAGAAATAGAATGCTATCAAGCAAAACAAACCACATGGGCAAGGGAGCAGGGCTCTACCGAATACCCGCAAGCAAAGCCACACAGTAACAATAAAAGCAGAGGGAGCAACTCAACCTCTAGTGCAATCATGCTCCTAGATTAAATCTATCCTAGATATGGACTTATTCTAATGCATCAAGCAAGTCAAACAAGGCACATCAGCACAGAAAAGAAAACAAACAAGAAAGCAGATCAGCTCCTCTCTCAACTCCAAGCTTCAGCTCTTCCAACAGCAGCTCAGTCTTCAGACCTCAATCACTCCTGACAAATATCAATTTGCTTCTCCAGGTTTCAACCCTTCAACATATGTTTCAACTTATCTTCTCTTCTTCAAGCTTCAGCTCTTCAGTCAGCTCCACCTTCAGGCTTCACTCTTAACCCCAAGTATCAACTTGATTCCTTCAAGATCTCCAAGCTTCAAAATAAGTATCAACTCATCCCTTGCTCTTCAAGCTTTAGCTCTTCAGTTAATCTCAATTTCTTAGAAGTGTCAACTTCATCCTTCAATCTTTTTCTCAAGCCTCAGCTCTTCATTCAGTCTTTGCTGGATCTTCATTGGGTCTTCAAGTATCAACCTGTCTTTATGCTTTTCAAGCTTCAGCTACAATGGCAATGCTTAGGGAATCATTCTCCTCCATACTCTTCAATGAAGTCTTCACACTCAAGCCCAACATCTCCCAAGATACTCAAAACAGGAGAAATCACTTAACTGGATAAGCTAGGATATTAAACTGCTTATTGACCACCAAAGGTGACCTATAAGGGTTTAACATCAAAGGAATGGTTCCCTCAAAGGTTCTACTTCCCAGGTACCATCACTTATCCCTCCAAAGGAGGGAGGTGAACACCATGGAAGGACCTTGAATCATGGGGAGGAATGGAGGTGAAAGATACCATCCATGTTTAAGAAAGAAATTAACTAAGTCTAAGCTCTACTTAATTTCTAACCCTAAAACAACAACAAAACAAACAAGACTTCAAGCTCTCAAGCTCCTTCTTCAATCTCCAAGTCTTCTACTATGCTCCTCCATGCTCCTCAAAGCAAGACCAAGCCCAACAAGCCAAGCAAAAACCCACAAAGCAAAGCAAACAAAATACAAGCCCACAAGGGCAACACAAACAACAATCAACTACAAAAATCCATTAAAAATAGTATACTATTATACTAAAATCTAATATAATTTCTAGGGGATCTTATATAACTACCCTTAATACCCTATATGTCCCAATGTCTATCTTGACCTAGAAACCCAAAATTCTAGTGTTTTTGTGGACCTAAGTTAAGGATTGACCTAAATCTACACAACCTAAATCATCTAACCAAAACTAATCAAATATTAATCACAAAACTATGGAATAAATCCAGAAGGGAGCTAATGTCCTAATCTAACTATCCTAAAAAGAATGGCCTAAAAATTCAAAGGGAACTAGCTAAACAAAATTCTACAAATCCATGCATCAACATAAAAGGAAATAAAATGTTATTAAAAGAGAAAATACACAAAAAATATTAAAAATGCATGAAATGCAAATATTTTGATTTTATAATTTTCTAGACATTAACATGAAATGGGAGAAAAAATCCCTATGCAAAAATCATCATTTTTCTATTTATTATGGTTTTTCAAAGATTAAAATAAAATGGAGAAAAAGAAATTAAAATGAGAAATGCTTGGTGCAGATAGCAATTATGTTCAGTTCAAAATGCAGATGGGCTTAAAATGGGGGTGGGGGTATCAATGAGCGCCAGGCCCAGTTTTCATCAGAAAATCAATTAACAAAATATAAAGAAAAAGAAAAAGAACATGGTGCAGTTAGTAACAAAATATAGTTCAAAATCCAATGGGCCATGACTTGGGGTGTGAATATCAATTACCAACTAAAGCCCAATACCCCAAGTTTAATGAAACGCTTTGTTTAAGCTCTTCAGAGCTTCTTTCACAAACTCAAACGAATCCTAGCCGTGTAACACCATCTTCAGTCAAAGTCAACCTGTGGATCCAATGGTGTACCACTTATCTTCTTCATTTGAATAGGGCTTGGAGGGAAGAACAGCCATGGAAGCTCAGAGCTTCAAGCTCATCCTCTCCAATTTGAACCTCATCAATTCTCCATGAAAAAATGAAATTCAAAACCCTAATCTGTCCAGAATTTCACCCTGAATCTAACCATGGCATCAAAATCCATTGAAACTTCCTCAAACCTAAAACACGAATCAAACCTCCAAATATGCTCAGGAATCAAAGTTCACCATTCTTGAAATTAATTACCTCAGAATGGTCACCATCTCACCCTGGTTAATTCTTGATATCAAACTCATGCTATAGCTCACTATATCTCATGTTCTTGGTCAAAACAAAAATGGTGTCACTAACTGAAACCTCACCAATTGATCTCAAACTTCCCAGAATCCATCACCTAATTGTCTCTAACCGTTCTAACCTAACAATTCTACCTAATTATGCTTAAATCATGGTGTAGAAGAAAGTTTACTAACCTGTCAAATCTTGAACACCAGATAGGATAATCCTCCACTTCAAGCTCTCAAACTCTTCAGAATCAATCCTTGAATGATGATAAAGCTTCTGTTTGCAAAAGATTGGACCAAGAAAGCTTGAATCTCCAAATCCGATTGTGACTTGCAACCTTCAAAATCCAAGTGCTATCTCTTTAATTCTCCATGAACTTGCCTTCAATTTGGTATGCACAGCTTCAGTGTGATCAATGGAATGTGTTTTGATTGAAAGAAGAAATGGAAATGAATCAGAATGTAGAATTTGATTTCAACTTGCAATGGAAGCAATTGAAATGGCTATCTCACTCTTCTCTCAAATCCCTCACCAACCTTGCATCTGAGCAAGTTCTAAACCATATATAGAATGCATTAGACCTCTCTAGAACCATCTGGAATCATCCAATGAGAATTTGGAATTCTCATGCCATGAGTTTTTGAATTCATACCTCTCATGTATCATCTCATGCCATAGCCCCTTGCAGCACTTGCCTTGACCTGAAATTCTCCTTAGATGAGATATATGACATATTAAGACACTTAGCTAGCTTGTACATTGCCTTTCCTTGTGTTTTGCATTTGTACCTTATTATGCAAGCAACCATTTTCCAAAGCAACTCTATGATCTAGGCCTCAATTAAAAAATGTGGATGAACCATTGTTTCTAAAATGCTTTTTAGAGTCAAAATGACCTATTATATGCCATTGTTTGGATGTGTAACTTGGAAATTTCAATTTCCAACTTGGACTTATTTAACTTATGCCCCCATTTTAGGTCATTTTTACCATTTTTTGCTACAAGCTTTTTCAACATCTCATGACCTCCCTACTAGCCTTAAAACATCATTTTAAGCAAGTTTGATGTTGAAGATTTTTCCATTTGAAGCTTGGAAATAGGAGTTATGGCCTTATGCTTGAAATGACCTGTAATCTCCAAATGACCAAAATGCCCTTGACTTGTCAAAGCCATAACTTGAGTTCTACAAATCCTATCAAGGACTTCTAGTACTCTCTAGAAATCTAAGAAGATTAGGAACAACATTCATGTTGACCAAAAGTTCATAGGAATCATTCTTCTTGGGCAAAAGTTGGATGCAAGTTGGGTGACTTTCAAGGCCCCAGATTCACATACCTCAGATGACCTATAACTTGTCAAAGCCATAACTTGAGTTCTACAAATCCTATCAAGTACTTCTAGTACTCAAATTAAAGATAAGAACAAGCTCTACAACATTCATGTTGTAGGAAAGATGAGATGACAATCACATCTTGAGCTGAACTGCCTTGAAGATAGGGATCAAACTAGGGGATTTTACACTGTCAAGCCTTAGAAACCCTAGCTTGAAACTTCTCAAACTCCTCAATAATGATGAGTTGAACTTGTAATCATCCTTATAGCATCTCAATGCATCAATCCATGATCACATGGCTCTTGTATTAGGTCTCAACCCTCTCCAAATCATCAGTTGACCTAGGGTTGACCCAGTCAAACCCTAATTGCACCACTCATGGCTGAGTCTTCTTATTCTTGTACAATGACCTCTCTAGGCCTCATGATGGCTTTCAAGAAATCTCATAAGCTCTCTCACAGCTTCAAGTCCATCCTCACAGCTTCAGAATCATCTGAGGAGCTCCCACAACTCTCAAGTTATGAGGCACACAACCTTGGTTTCAACCAATCTTTCTGAGGATCTCTTAACTTCTCTGACAAAGATATCAACCTTTGAACATTTGAATAACCTTCTTGGCTAGCTTCAAAGTCTCATATAACTCTTGATGGGTAGTCATACCTCTTAATCTACTGCACACATATCAATGAGATGCAAGTGATAATGCTGATGATGAATGAGATGAACCACAAGCTAGGTAAAGAAATGTTGGTCAAATTTTGGGGTGCAACAGCTGCCCCTATTCAAACGGCTTGAACCTGACTGGGTGAGGAGCGAACAGCTCTCAGCCAATCAAGGTGCGAGACGGTTGAATACCAATAAACCCGGAAATTTGCCAACTGCACAAGTACACAGTACTCTGCTGGGAACAAATCTTCGAAAACTGAAATATTAGCTGCACGGCAACTAGCTGGAGAATCGGTCACACGGTAACCGGTAATACATGGTCGATCATGCCGTCAGGCATCCAAGGAAAACTTTCGGGCATCATCCGGACTTCATCAGTAAGTCGGGATTAGAATTCTCGGTCAATCATGAACCAATTGGGGATACCCAAACTTCTGCCATCAGGCACTCTGCATCAGCTGAGAGAACTGCTTCGTTAACACGGTCGGACTTCAATCATCAAGTCTTTGAGGGAAGTTTCAACTTCGCTGTTCAGAAACCTGCTGGGGATGACGCATCTCCGCTAGGGATTCTAGAGAACTATCAAGTAACTCCGCTTCGGGGATCCAGAAATCATTCTGGATGAATCAACTTTGCTGAGGACTTCAAGAATCATCTTGGACACATAACTCCGCCGGGGACTTTAAGAATCATCTTGAACCGATAACCCTGTTGGAGATTTCAAGAATCATCCTGAGCGAACACTCTGCCGGGGACTCTAAGTATCAACTTGAGCAACCAACTCTGGCGACTGCACTGGGGATTTTAAGAATCATCTTAAGCAAGCGACCTCGCTGGGGAATTCAAGAATCATCTTGAGCAAGCGACTTCGTTGGGGAGAATTTCAGGAATCATCCTGAGCAATCAATTATACGGCAGAACACCTGCAAAACAAGAACGGTAACAACCTAGATCATGTTTATTATGCATATGCTTCGACAATGGCGCAATGCTCCACACGGTGGAAATGCTATGTGTTTATGATAAATGCTATGCAGTCATGCAAAATGATGCGATCCTGTCAGCAAAATAAATGTTGAAGGGCGAATCCTCCTGTCAAGGAGAAAGAACTACTCAGATAGAGGAATCATCCTGCTGAGGAGAACAAGGTCACGCCAATCTCAATTGGACTCCGCAGGGGACACAACTTCAGTTGACTGCTGCGGGGGAACGAAGCTCTACGAGAACCTGGACCTGCTGAGGGAAAGCGATGTCAATCGCGGGAATAAACTGCACGGCCTTCACGGCTACTTCCCTGGAAATAACGACTCCGGTGGGGAAATACAGCATCAGTTATTCAACACTCTACTGGGGAAGACCAATCATGGTCCGAGCGGCTTCCAAGGACTCGGCTCTCTTGGGGATCTGCAAACTCGGCTGAGGAAGAAGAAATCATTTTTCTTGTTGGGGAGAGTACGACTCTGTGGGGAATCTAAATTTCGCTGGAGACTTCAGTCTGGGACCATCAGTTGCTGCACACTTCGGTATGACTCAGCTGAGGAGATGGCGTTCCTTCAGGATGCATCTGATTGGGGAGAGAATCTTCTCTGCCTGGGGAGACATATCAATGCTCACGATCTCGTTTTCAGACTCTGTGGGGAGAGGCTGCTGAACTTTGCGGGAGAAGGAGGAATCATCTTGCTTGGGGATACGCACGGCGCACTGTCTGGAATATGTTACACCTGTAACAACACAAACAAACAGGCAAGATACCCTTCTCAAAGGGACCTATCAAGGTCATCATCTTGTGACAATGTTTAAGTAATTCATTGTTTCAACAATCAGCGGCCTAGGCCAGTAAGTTTATGTATGCGCATTTTATCAAAAACATCGGCGTTCTTTTTCGCAAACAAAACGGATAAATGCTAAACAGGCAAACAGAATTGCTGAATAGTATACATTTTATTGATAACGAACCCCTGAACGGGTAAAAATGTTTTACAACAGATGCAAGCTCCTGGAATGAGGAAGCCGCGCAAAAATAAAACATAAATATACATCAGTATATACAAATGTCGGCAACGAGACATAGACGAACACCATGAGTTGATCCCTCTATGACCCACTCGACTTCGATACTTCTCCGACGCTTCAGCTTCAGAAGAGATTGATTCAGATAAACGGCCCTCAGGTCTTCCAAACCACCAAACAAAGAAAGTCCACACGCGGAACGTAGTCATTTTCTTTTTGAAATCCCTAACTTTTGCGTGAACCGCCCTTTGCGGGTTTTCAGTTCACCGGGATACCCTTTTTTGCCAAAGTCGCCCGTCCGGGTTTTCGACTTTGCAGGTGTACATTTTTTTCAATTTATATCCCTAATTTTTGCCCGAACCTTTTTCCTTTTTTATGGTTCACCGGGATGCCCCATTTTTGCCTGGACTCTCTTTTTACTGTCCAACGGGTCGCTTTCAAGCAAAGTATTTTTTAACTGCGTCCGCGTTCACCGGGGATGCAAAATCTTCACCATCCATCGTGGATAACAACAAAGCTCCTCCCGAGAAGACCTTGCTGACGACGTATGGACCTTCGTAATTCGGAGTCCACTTGCCCCGGTGATCGGAGTGTGGAGGAAGAATCTTCTTCAAGACGAGATCACCCGTCTAAAAGCTCCTAGGATGCACCTTCTTATCATAAGCTTTCTTCATTCGACTTTGGTATAAACGACCATGCGCAATCGATGCTAACCTCTTCTCGTCCATCAGGCTGAGTTGGTTTAGTCGGTTCGTAATCCATTATGCCTCGTCGAGCTTCACATCAACCAAAACTCGCAAAGAAGGGATCTCCACTTCTAACGGTAGGACTGCTTCCATACCGTACACCAAGGAGAAAGGAGTAGCCCCGGTTGATGTACGTACCGTCGTACGATAACCGTGTAGTGCAAATGGCAGCATCTCGTTCCAATCTTTGTAGGTCGCAGCCATCTTCTGAACAATCTTCTTGATGTTCTTATTGGTCGCTTCAATGGCGCCATTCATCTTCGGCCGGTAAGGAGATGAGTTGTGGTGTTCAATCTTGAAACTCTGGCACAGCTCCTTCATCATCTTGTTATTCAGATTCGAACCAATATCAGTAATGATCCGCTCGGGAATTCCGTAACGACAGATGATGTCCCTCTTTATGAATTTAGCCACCACCTGCTTGGTCACATTAGCATATGAGCTGCCTCCACCCACTTGGTGAAGTAGTTGATAGCTACTAGAACGAAGCGATGATCGTTAGATGCAGTAGGCTCGATCTGATTGTTCGATAGTGTTTGTCCTATCATCCTTTTGGTGGCAGTGGCCTGTGTCAGTTTTGCTCTGTCATCCTTTTTGTGGTAGGTCTGTCATCTTAATTGATGTCAGATTGTGCGATAGTGTTTGTCCTATCATCCTTGTGGTGGTGGTGGCCGGTGTGAGTTTCGCTCCGTCATCCTTTTCGTGGTGGGTCTGTCATCTTAATTGATGTCAGATTATGCGATAGTGTGTTGTCCTATTATCCTTTTACTGGTAGTGGCTGGTGTAAATTTTGCTCAGTCATCCTTTTGGTGGGGGTATGTCATCTTGTTGATGTCAGATTATGTGATAGTGTTTGTCCTATCATGCTTTTGATGGTAGTGGTCGGTGTGACTTTCGCTCTGTCATCCTCTTGGTGGGGGGTCTGTCATCTTGTTGATGTCAGATTGTGCAAGAGTGTTTATCCTATCATCCTTTTGGTGGTAGTGGCCTGTGTCAGTTTTGCTCCATCATCCTTTTGGTGGTGGGTCTCTCATCCTTTTGGTGGTGGGTCTCTCATCTTTTGGTGGTGATGTCAGATTGTGCTATACTGTCTGTCCTATCATCCTTTTGGTGGTAATGGCCGGTGTGAGTTTCGCTCCGTCATCCTTTTGATGGGGGGTCTGTCATCTTATTGACGTAAGATTGTGCGATAGTGTTTGTCCTATCATCCTTTTGGTGGTGGTGGCTGGTGTGAGTTTCGCTCCGTCTTCCTTTTGGTGGTGGGTCTGTAATCTTAATTGATGTCAGATTGTGGGATAGTGTTTGTCCTATCATCCTTTTAGTGGTAGTGGCCGATGTGAGTTTCGCTCCGTCATCCTTTTGGTGGTGGGTCTGTCATCTTAATTGATGTCAGATTGTGCGATAGTGTTTGTCCTATCATCCTTTTGGTGGTTGTGGCCGGTGTGAGTCTTACTCTGTCATTCTTTTGGTGGTGGGTCTGTCATCTTAATTGATGCAGATTGCACGATAATGTTTGTCCTATTATGCTTTTGGTGGTAGTGGCCTGTGTGAGTTTCACTCCGTCATCCTTTTGGTGGGGAGTCTATCATCTTGTTGATGTTAGTTTGTGCGATAGTGTTTGTCCTATCATGCTTTTGGTGGTAGTGGTCGGTGTGACTTTCGCTCCGTCATCCTCTTGGTGGGGGGTCATTCATCTTATTGATTTTAGATTGTGCTATAGTGTTTGTCCTATCATCCTTTTGGTGGTAGTGGTCGGTGTGAGTTTTGCTCCGTCATCCTTTTGGTGGGGGGTCTGTCATCTTGTTGATTTCATATTGTTCAAGAGTGTTTATCCTATCATCCTTTTGGTGGTAATGGCCTGTGTCAGTTTTGCTCCGTCATCCTTTTGGTGGTGGATCTGTCATCTTAATTGATGTAAGATTGTGCGATATTGTTTGTCCTATCATCCTTTTAGTGGTAGTGGCCGGTGTAAGTTTCGCTCCGTTATCCTTTTGGCGGGGGTCTGTCATCTTGTTGATATCAGATTGTGCGATAGTGTTTGTCTTGTCATGCTTTTGGTGGTAGTGGCCGGTGTATGTTTCGCTGCGTCATCCTTTTGGTGGGGGTCTGTCGTCTTGTTGATGTCAGATTGTGCAATAATGTTTGTCCTGTCATCGTTTTGGTGGTATTGGTCGGTGTGACTTTCGCTCCGTCATCCTCTTGGTGGGGGGTCTGTCGTCTTAATTAATGTCAAATTATGCAATAGTGTTTGTCCTATCATCATATTGGTGGTAGTGGCCGGTGAGAGTTTTGCTCCGTCATGCTTTTAGTGGGGGTCTGTCATCTTATTGATGTTAAATAGTGTGATAGTGTTTGTCCTATCATCCTTTTGGAGGTAGTGGCCAGTGTGAGTTTCACTTTGTCATCCTTTTGGTGGGGGTCTGTCATCTTGTTGATGTCAGATTGTGAGATAATGTTTGACCTATCATGCTTTTGGTGGTAGTGGTCGGTGTGACTTTCGCTCCGTCATCCTCTTGGTGGGGGGTCTGTCATCTTAATTGATGTCAAATTGTGCGATATTGATTGTCCTATGATCCTTTTGTAGGTAGTGATCGGTGAGAGTTTTGCTCTGTCATCCTTTTAGTGGGGGTCTGTCATCTTATTGATGTCAAATAGTGGGATAGTGTTTGTCTTATCATCCTTTTGGAGGTAGTGGCTGTTGCACCCCAAAATTTGACCAACTCTTCTTTACCTAGCTTTGCATTTCATTGACATGTATGCAGGAGATCAAGAGGTATGAGTACCAATCAAGAGCTATGCAAGACCATGAAGCTAGCTAAGAAGCTTATTCAAGTGTTCAAGGGTTGACATCCTTGTCAGAGAAGTTAAAGGACCCTCAGAGTGAGTGGTTGAAACCAAGTTTGTGTGTCTCCTAACTTGAGAGTTGTGGAAAGACCTCAGATGATTCTGAAGCCAAGAATATGGACTTGAAGCCTTTAGAGAGCTTATGAGATGTCTTGAAAGAAATCATAAAGCCTGGACAGGTCATTGTGCAAGATTAAGAAGACTCAGCCATGAGTAGTGTAGTTAGGGTTTGACTGGGTCAACCCTAGGTCAACTAAGGATTTGAAGAAGGTTGAGACCTAAACCAAGAGCCATGTGATCATGGATTGATGCATTGAGATGTTATAAGGATGATTCCAAGGTCAACTCATCATGATTGAAGAGTTTGAGAGGTTGCAAGCTAGGGTTTTTAAGGCTTGACAATGTAAAATCCCCTAGTCTGACCCCTATCTTCAAGGCAGTTTCGCTCAAGATGTGATGGTCATCTCATCTTGTCCCCAACATGAATGTTGTAGATATTGTTCTTAGCTTTAATTTGAGTACTAGAAGTCCTTGATAGGATTTGTATAACTCAAGTTATGACTTTGACAAGTTTCAGGTCATCTGAGGTATGTGAATCTGGGGCCTTGAAAGTTACCCAACTTGCATCAAACGTTTGCCCAAGAAGGATGATTCCTATGAACTTTTGGTCAACATGAATTTTGTTCCTTACCTTCTTAGCTTTCTAGAGAGTACTAGAATTACTTGATAGGATTTGTAGAACTCAAGTTATGGCTTTGACAAGTCAAGGGCATTTTGGTCATTTGGTGATTACAGGTCATTTCAAGCACAAGGCCATAACTCCTATTTCCAAGCTTCAAATGGAAAAATCTTCAACATCAAACTTTTTCAAAATGATGTTTTAAGGCTAGTAAGGAGGTCATGAGATTTTGAAAAGGCTTGTAGCTCAAAGTTGCAAAAATGACCTAAAATAAGGGCATAAGTTAAATAAACCAAAGTTGGGAATTGATATTTTCAACCTACACATCCAAACCATGGCATGTAATATATCATTTTGACTCTAGAAAACATTTTAAAACCAATGGTTTAGCCACATTTTTGAGTTGAGATTCAATTCATGGACTTGCTTTGAAAAACACTTGCTTGCATATTAAGTAACATATGCATAACTCAAAATTAAGGCATGAACAAGGAACTTGGCAAGCTAAACACCTCTAATATCTCACTAGGGGAGAAATTAAGAGTGAATGGGATGAATTCCAAGCTGTTTGCAAGGGTTGTACATGTCATGATAAGTGATTCAAAATCTCATGACATGAGATGTGGAAAATCTCATTGGAAGGATCTAGAGGGTTCTAGATCATCCAAACTTCATCTATATAATGAGTAGAGTAGATCCATGGCAGAGGTTGGTGATCATTAGAGGATTAAGCATAGTTTGAGATTGAGTTTTCATAGATTGCAATTGAAATTGGTTTCATCAAATTCCTCAACTTCCATTCATTTTCTTGATTGATACTCCTTCCATGAGTGTCAAGGAGTGATTTCAGACCATTTTCAAGAAGAATTGGTTGCTAGATCGTATGGGAGCAAGTGGTTTTCAGCACCTGCAACTCATCATCGTGTTTTAAGATTGAAGCACTTTCCATTGAATCTTTTGCATACAGAAGCAAGGAGGACGTTCAGTGATTGTGTCCAGAAGATTTGAGGGCTTGAAGTGAAGATTTGGTGCATTTGTTATTCAAGAATTTCCAGGTTGGTAATCTTCTTCCTATAGCATGATTTAGGTAGAATTAGGTTGAATTAAGGTGCTAGATTAGTTGTAGAATGGCATAGGATGGATTTCAGATGGTTAATTGATGAATTAGAGACAAAATAGGAAGATCACCATTTTCGGTTGAGATTGGGAGATGATGATTCTTGGGGTTTCAGAAGAAACTAATGGTATGGTTGAGTTCGTGGCAAGATTTGGAATGTGTTTCATGTTTTGACCTCTTGGATTGGAGGCCTCTAGGAAGAACTAGGGTTGAAGGGGATGATCGGAGCTCCATCGGCGGTGGCCGGAGCTGGGCGCGAAGCTCAGAGGTTTGAAATGGAGAAGATAAAGTTCTCACCATTGGATCTTGGTCTGACCATTGATTGTGAGAAGATCCAAGGGCCACGTTTTAATTCTGATTTGTGAAGGATTTCTGATGAAACGATGCGTTTTATTTATTCAGGCGTTTGGGCCTAATGATTTAAGTGTTATCCACACCCCCAGCGAGCCCAACCCAGATTTTGAACTGAAAATGACTGCTATTTACACCGCGCGCTTCATTATTTCTATTTGATTTTCATTTAATTTCAATTTAATTCATGGTTATTGTAAAAATCATAACTAATTGAATATTAATCCAATTAAACCCATTCTTTTTGCATATTACTCATGATTGAGTCTATTATTTTTTAGAGAAAAAATATTTTCATTTCATGTAATTTCTGATTTAATTGGAATTTTGAATTTTAATTGATATTAAAATGATTATGTTTGATGCATATATTTGTGGAATTTTGTTTGATCTCATGGTGATGATGCTTAGCCTAATTTTTTTTGTGTGATTAGGTTAGACATGTATGATCCCATAGAATTTTTTTCACATTTTTGTGATGAAAATAGGTGTGCTTTCTTGATTGATATTTAGATGCTTCCTTTTTAGGGTTTTAGGTTGATACCTTAGACTGTAGGATTTAGTTCTAGGTCCAAATTGATGATTTTATCTTTGAAACTAATCTGATGGAGTCATGATTGACCTAGGTTCCCATAGTAATTTTTGTAGGATTTTACAATTGATTTTAGTATTTTAGTTAGGACTAACTTTAGTGCTAGGTTTTAGGTGATCCTAACCTACTAATTCAACTAGTTTGACTTCCCTAGTTCCCTTAGATTAGGGTTTGTGCTTGGTTTGCCTTTGGTTGAGGTTGAAGACAAGTTGAAGACAAGAGGAGGATGCTTGAAGTTGCTTGAGGTTGCTTGGAGCTTTGGATTTGTTTGAGCCTGAAGGTGTCTGATGAAGATTAGGAGATAGGACATAGGGAGAGCCTTGTAGTTAGAATGATTTCTTTCACAAACATGGAAAGCATCTTGTGCCTCCATTCCTCCCAATGACCAAAAGTCCTTCTCAGATATTCACATCCCTCCCTTGGAAGGATGAGTGGCTTTATCTGGGAAGTAGAACTTTGAGGGAACCAGTCTCTCATGATGATGAACCCTTACAGGCTTCCTTTGGTTGTCAGTAAGCTTGTTTATCATTTCCCCTCATCATGTTCCATCAATTATCTTCTGGTTTGAGTATCTTGAAAGATGTTGGGCTTGAGTCTGAAGATGAAGACTTCACTGAAGAGTGTGGAAGAGGATGATTCCTTGAGCATTGCCATTGCAACTGTAGCTTGAAGAGCAAGAAGACCAAGTTGATATTTGAAGACCCAATTAAGATTGAGGGAAGAGCTGAGGCTTAGAAGATTGAAGGGTGAAGTTGACACTTCCATGTGATTGAAGATTACTCTGAGAAGCTGAAGCTTGTAGGAGAAGAAGATCAAGTTGATACTGGTAAAGCAAAGAGAGCTGAAGCTTGAAGGCTGAGTTGATACTTATGAAGAGGATCCAATTGAGATTGAGTGTAGAGCTGAAGCTTGAGGAATAAAAGATAAGTTGATACTTACACTGCATTGAGAGCCTGAAGGAATCAAATTGATACTTGTGGTTAAGAGTAAAGCCTGAGGGTGGAACTGACTGTAAGGCTGAAGCTTGGAGAAGTGAAGATTAAGTTGAAACTTATGTTGAAGGGTTGAAATCTGGAAAAGCAAATTGATACTTGTCCTGAGAGATGATAGCCTTGAAGGGTGATAGAAGTCTGAGGACTGAATTGCTATTAGAAGAGCTGAAGCTTGGAGCAGGAAGAGTTGTTGATCTGTTTCTTTCTTGTCTGTTTTCTTTTCTGTATTGCTGATGTGCCTTGCTTGACTTGCTTGATGCATTAGAATAAGTCCATGATAGACTGACTTTAAACTAGGAGCATGATTGCACTAGAGGTTGAGTTGCTCCCTCTGCTTGTATTGTTACTGAATGGCTTTGCTTGCGGGTAATCGGTAGAGCCCAGCTCCCTTGCCCATGTGGTTTATTCTGCTTGATAGCATGTTTTACTTTTCTTCTATATGATTACAGTTTGCTGTATTTTTGCTTGATAGCATGTTATTTACTCAGTATAATTACTGTTATTCATTCTGGCTTGAGGTTGAGATGAGCTTGTGGAGGCTGCTGCCCCACACACATTTCCTCCCTCACTTGCATTGCATGCATTTTACTGTATATTTGTTTACTGTTTAAGCTGATGCTTTGTCTTTTTCTGTTATCATTGACATGATCCCTTTGGACTCTCATTTCCTTTGATAAGGAAGTGATGATAGAACTTTAGGTTGAAACCTATGCATGATAACTTCTAGGAGTTCCCTATTTCAAACCTCAACTATAGGGTGAATCCTTGGCATGACAACAGTAGGACTTGATAGTCTCCCGTAATTGAGCCCGTTCTCTTCTCATCTCAAAACAGCTTAAGATACAGTAATCATGAATGATTTCTTTCGTACGTTACGAGCCTTAAGTTATCTGAGAAAGGATTGTTGGAAAGCTTCTTTTCAACAGTCCGGATGTTTAGTATGGCACCCTTTGGGTGACATGCGACGCATTCACTCTCAGGTCATAGTCTTTAGTGCGATTGAAATTGCAAACAACCATAAAAAACACTTCTTCCGTAAAAGGCAGAAAACAAACTTCAAACCTTTTTGCCCCGTGGGCCCATAATTCAAAGGAAAGCTTTTCTGAAGAAAAGAGTGTTGTTAAACTTCAGCGCCACCGCAAACAGGCTTTGTCCCTAACTGCTGGAACTGCTGTTTAACCCTACTCGGTAAAACAGATGAATCTGAATCCCCGTAATCCGTATTATCCCGAACTACGTAAGCTCTGATCTCTCATGCCATTTGAGAGTACGTAGGCACAATACTGACGTATTGGCGAGCCACCTTCCCCCATCTGTAACCCGTAGGCCGAACTACGTTGACTCTGATTTCTCATTCTCTGATGAGAATATGTAGGCATAAAGCGCGACGCTTTGCCGAGTCATTTTCTTTTCTTTTCAGACCAGCCTTGATAGGCAGATAGATAAACCAACTTGTCCAGTAAACACAACAAGCGTGGATCCCATCGAGTACGATGGACGTGAGGGGTGCTAATACCTTCCCCTTGCGTAACCTACTCCCGAACCCAGACAATGGTTGCGATGACCTTGTCTTACCCTTTTTCGTCAGGTTTTTCCGATCGTTTCCTTTCCCGCTCCGAGGGATAAATAACGAAAGGTGGTGACTCTTATGTTTTGCCGGCACCTTATTTTCGCGGAAGCGACAGCTAGAGACTCTGCTGGGGACTTGATAGTTTCCTGGGATCCAACGTCCTGTATGCGAGTCAGTTTGGGGATCCGACGTCCCCTGCGAGAGTCAATCCTAGCGCTTGTATGATTACTTGTTGGGTTGTGTTTATTTATCGCATTTTTATTTCCCGCACTTTATTTTTCAGTATGATATGATTATCTGTGCTGTTGTGGGAGGGGCATTCTGATGAGTGAGAAGCCAGACCCAGGCTTGAGTGAACATAGCATTAGTTGTGGAAATTAGTGGGCGCGTGCTTGCTTGGCAGGCACTAGTGTCTCATGAAATCCACGCTCAGACGAGGTTCTCCCGGTTGACTTCTTTTTCAACCCTTTGGGTTGAGGGGGTTGTTAGTTTGGAGGATTGTCGACTCTAGGGACCGATCATTTGTGATTCAGCCGAGTGAGGCCGCTTCATGAGCTGGTGATGCCACACCTTCTGGGTATCGTATCACCCCTCTTGAATGTCTGTGACGCTGATGAACGCATAAGATGCCGAACCTGTGTCAGTTTAGGTCCATACCTGTGAGCAGGGTTGGGTTTATTGCAGGAAACTTTGACCTTCAGACTACCTGGTTTTCTTGATAGTGAATCAGTTTTGTTGATACCGGAGGTTCTCATCATCAGATATATGATTGTTCTTGACATAGCAGAGCTTTGGTCCTGTATCAGAGGACCTTATATTCAGAGATATATATGTGTGTTCTTGACAGAGCAGGTTTTTGATTGGGATCAGAGGATCTTGTCATCAGATGTGTATTTGTTCTTGACAGAGCAGGTTTTTGATTGGGATCAGAGGATCTTGTCATCAGATGTGTATTTGTTTTTGACAGAGCAGGTTTTTGATTGGGGTCAGAGGATCTTATCATCAGATGTGTATTTGTTCTTGACAGAGCAGAGTTAGGGTCCTGTATCAGAGGTCCTTATTATCAGATATGTTTGTTCTTGACAGAGCAGATTTATGGTCCGACACCAGGGTTTTCCTTATTATCAGATATAGTGGTTGTTCTTGATAGAGCAGGACTATGGTTTTGTTGATACAGAATCTCCATAGCACAATTGCCTTGATCTCCTGCTGCATGATTGCATTTTACATCGCTTTGCATACTCATTTGCATTTCATTAACGTGTGTCTGTGTTGTAGGTACCGTTTCCCCCGATTCAGGATTTCTTGCCTCCTATTGTATTGTTATGGGTTCTCTGAGGAAGACCGTGGCTTACAAGCTCCCTGCCCCTGATGTGGTTCAGCTAACTGGTTTGATTACTTTAGCAGATGATTCTGTGAGAGACGAGTTCAAAAAATCTTACGGCAAACTCCTCAGTTTGGTTCGTAAACCCTCTGCATTTGAGTTGAATGGGTTGCACGCTCTGTTGCAGTTCTACGATCCTCCGCTGAGATGCTTCACTTTCCAGGATTTTGTTCTCACACCCACGCTGGAAGAATATGCTAATTTGTTAGGTGTGCCTATCAAGAGGCAGATGCCTTTTGTTCATATGGATGTTGAGCCTGATCTGGCTAGTCTAGCTTCTTCACTTCATCTGGATGCCTCTGAGTTGGTGTTGTCTAGTTGGAACAAGGTTCCCGGTTTCTCCTTGCAGTTCTTAGTGGGAAAGGCTCAACAGTGTGCCAAAGACGGATGTTGGGTCGTGTTCAACGCCATCCTTGCTTTGTGCATATATGGCATCATTCTGTTCCCCAATATGCCCGACTTTGTGGACTTCGACGCCTTTCGCATCTTTGCATCAGGGAATCCAGTCCCTACCTTGATAGGAGATGTCTACCATTCTGTCCACTACAAAAACGAGAACAGAAGGGGCAAGAATGTCTCGTGTTGTGTGCCCCTGCTTTATAAATGGCTTGATAGTCATCTACCCAAGAGGGGTCCCTTCGTTTCGTTTGCAGCCACATCTGAATGGTCCGAGCGTTTGATGAGTCTATCTGCGGAGGATATTGACTGGTTTGATAGAGATAGGTTGGGTACCGAGATTGTCTTCAGCTGTAGCGGGTTTCCGAACGTGCCTTTGATAGGCAGGAAAGGCTGTATAAACTATAATCCGTCTTTGCTGGTCCGACAGTTTGCTTACGCTTTGAGAGCTCCGCCGAAGGATGAAGAGGTGTAGGAATCTCTGTACCTCATTGGTCTTCTAGAGGGGGATCTGTTATCTAAGCTTCAGCGCGCTTGGAATGGCATCAGTAAGAGGGGAAAACCATTGCTGGGACGAAGTAATAATCAAGCCTACCCTCCGTATGTGACTTGGATCAGAGCCAGAGCAGATGCTATAGGGATGCCGTTTCCTCCTGCCAAGCCAGAAAGCCCTCCAATGATTGAAGAGCCTACTATCGTGCCCCTTTAGCAGCATAATCAGGTGTTAGCTGAGCGAGATGAATTGAAGAGGGCAAATGAAGAATTGGAGAAAGAATTGGCTCATCTCCGAAGCGAGAGAAACGAAGCCGTTCATTCCTTCAAAAGGCAGACAGAGCTGGTGAACCGGCTGGGGAAAGACCTGACTAAGCAGATAGCCGAGCGTGAGCGCATGGGTCAAGACTTCAAAGCTGTCAACGATGTACTGGCCACGAAGAAGCAGCATTTGGACGAAGCATATCGGAGGATATCCAAGTTCAACCAGCACTGGAAGGCCTCTCTGGCCACCAGGAAAGAGCGGGAGGACAAGCTGATGCAACAGATCTCCAAGCTGGAAGCCCAGGTGAAGGCTAGCGAGAAGTGGTTTGATGAAGAAACCGCCCGCAGATATGCCGCTGAAGGCCAGCTCAACAGAGCTGTTGCTAACCTGAAGGAGCGCAAACTGACGTTTGAATCCAAAAAACGGAAGTTAGAAGATTGTTTCGGCGAAGGAGCATGGGAAGATTCGGTCGAAGGTCTTCAGTACACCATTGTGCAGAGGGAATTACTCGTCGAAGGGTTACTCACTCTGCCTGATCACCCAGAAACGAAGGAGTTGTTAGAAGAGTATTGCGCCCGTGGCTGTGCTTGACTGTTCGTAGCCCTTTTGTTTTGATCATTGTTGTATGCTGACCATCACCAGGCTTGTTGGTCGAGGTCATGCTATTGATTCTGCTTGTACTCGCTGATGTTGTGTACTGCCTTGATGGGCTTTCTTTATATATGAGATTGTTGTTTCCATGACGGGACTCAGACTTCTTATTATCAGCACTGGCACTCAGGCACTAGGATCGGGGGAAATCTCCCTAACGCACAGACACACGTTTGCATTTGCATGAAGCATTTGCATGACGAGCACTTTGTCGTTTTTTCCTAACCCTTTTGTCTTTTCAGGTTGTTTCAGGTTGTTCCAGGATTGATCAGAGACCTATTCACCGCTATCCGACCAGAGCTAATCAAACCAGGATCATGGAGCAAGTGCAAACTGATGTTCAGGAAATCCGCGAAAGAATGGATCGCTTCATGGAGCTCATGCAAGCGGTCGCCAATGGCCAGGATCAGCTCAGAACCTTGGTTCAGCCTCTGATTTCAAGGGTTGATAGCAATGGCGTACTCCATGGTGGGACTGTGCCTACTCCTCCACCAGTTGAAACTCATCAGAATGGCGTCCCCGTGACCGGGGAGAATGGCAGTGCCAACGGCAATGTGATAGCTAACATGGGACTCAATGGTAATACGACGGGCGTCGGTAATGGTAGTCTGGAAGCTAATGTCAATGTCGGGCTGGGCAACGGCAATGCAGGTGTTGGGAATCTGTTTGGGCCTCAATCATGGCTAGAAGATCGTCAGGACGATGTGTTCTCACAGAGAGGTGCTGAAGGGGAGCTGAATGCTGAAGCGCGGCTAAGGTTCAAGGCACTCGAGGATAAGATGAGAAATATCAAGAACCAGAACACACTGGGCGTTGATATGTCCAAGTTGGGACTGATTGCTGATTTCAAGGTGCCTCCCAAGTTCAAGGTACCTGACTTTGAAAAGTACAAGGGCACCACTTGCCCTCGCGTCCACCTGAGATCATACTACAGGAAAATGTCAGCTCATTCTGAGGACGAGAAGTTGCTGATGCACTTCTTTCTGGACAGTCTGTCCGGACCATCCCTCGAATGGTACATGAGTATGGAACCTACCAGTGTGCGCACATGGAAGGAACTTGCTGAAGCATTTGTGCACCACTACCAATATAACAGTGACTTGGCCCCGAACCGAGTCCAACTGCAGAATCTGTCGCAGAGGAACAATGAAGGGTTTAAGGAATACGCCCAGCGGTGGCGTGAGTTGGCAGCTAGGGTTCAGCCGCCGATGGTTGAACGCGAGCTTGTGCAGATGTTCGTAGCCACCCTCCCAGGGGTTTACTATGAGAAATTAGTCAGCGGTATGTCTGGAACCTTCTCAGATCTCATTATCACGGGGGAGCACATCGAAAATGGGATCAAACTCGGGAAAATTCAAGGTGATTCGTCCTCAGCCGGAGGAAGAGGAAAGAAACCTTATAGTGGCAAAAGACGGGAAGGAGAAACGAGCGCCGTGACCAACGCTCGAAGGAAGGGTAAAGGACCTCACCAGCAGGTGGCCAGCATAACTATCCCGGCAGTTCAACCGCCACAGCAGCAGCAGCAGCAACCGAATCAACAAGGGTACAGAAAGTATCAGAATCGGGCACCTCTGTCGAGCTGTCACCTCGAGACACCGCCCATGTCGTACGCGTAACTATTGCAGACTTTGCTTCAGCTACAGTTGATCCAGAAGAGGACTTTGGCTCCCTTGACAGGGGCACCTCCACCAGGGTACGACGCGAATGCAACTTGTGAGTTTCACTCAGGGGCACTAGGCCACACTGTAGAGAATCGCAAAGCCTTCAAGCACAAGGTGCAGGACATGGTGGACGCTAAGATCATCAACTTCTCAAATAATGTATCAAACGTCACGAAGAACCCTATGCCGAATCATAGGGGAGGTGGAGTGAACGCCATTATTGAAGACGAGAGCTTAGATTTGTTGACTGACGTCAGAGATCTGAAGACGCCGCTTAGCTTCGCTAAAGCTAAGCTGATGAAAAGAGGTTTCTTTCCAGGTTGCGGGGAGCTGTGTATGGGTTGTGCGACACGTTCTGATGGAAGTGAACAGTTGGTAGAAGGAATTCAAAGTCTGATGACTGAGGGGATTTTACAGTTTAGCCGGAGGACCGAATGTGGATCAGGGGAGGTAGAGCTGAAGCAAGATGATGAGGTCGCCACCATCACCATCCCTCGCCAGACGATAACTATTTCTGCACCCAGACCGCCCACGATCACCATCACCAAAGCTGGGCCAATACCGTTCGAAAGCACTAATGTTGTCCCATGGCATTATGGGGCTGAAGTCTACTGCAACTGACAGAAGTTGGAGCTAGAATCGTTTGGGTCGTCTGTGGAGAACCTTGCGGGAATCAGTGGTATTACTCGCAGCAGAAGAGTGTTTGCACCACCAGAGGTCGTGGCAGACAAGGCGGTCAGAGCTAACGCAACTGATAAAGGTAAAAGTAAAGTCGTTGAAGAAATCTCGCGTGGGGCAGAAAATGACTTACTTGTTAAAGACGCCGAGGAGTTTATGCGGTTGATTAAAAAGAGTGACTACAAGATTGTGGATCACCTCCATCAGACGCCCTCAAAGATTTCCATTCTGAACTTGTTGTTGTGTTCTGAAGCACACTGCAACGCACTGCTGAAGGTGTTGAACGCCGCATATGTACCGCAGGAAATATCGGTAAACCAGCTAGAAGAGGTCGTAACCCACGTGAATGCTGGAAATGGACTGGGGTTCACTGACCTAGAGCTGACGCCGAAAGGGAGGAATCACAATAGCGCCCTTCACATCTCGATAGAGTGTAGGGGAACGATTATGTCGCACGTGTTGGTAGACACGGGGTCGTCGCTTAACGTTCTTCCGAAGAAGGCATTAATGAAGTTGGATACTCGCGGAGTGATTTGCACACCCAGTGATCTGGTTGTGAAAGCGTTCGATAGAACCAAACGCCATGTTTTCGGGGAAGTGACCCTGCCGATCCAAGTCGGTCCGGAAACGTTCGACGCAATCTTTTATATTATGGACATCATGCCTGCCTACAGCTGTCTCTTGGGTCGGCCGTGGATCCATGCTGCAGGTGCCGTGACCTCCATGCTGCACCAGAAACTCAAGTACGCTGTCGGAGGTAGCATAGTGACCGTTTGCGGCGAGGAAGACATAATGGTGAGCCATTTGTCGTCCTTCAAGTATGTTGAGATGGACGGGGAAATCCATGAAACCCTATGCCAAGCGTTCGAAGCTGTTAAAGTGAAGGACGTAGCTCCTGTAGTCACTGAGAAGCCAGAGATGACTCTCTCTTCATTCAAGGAAGCTCGAGCCGTCGTGCAAGCCGGATCTACCCCAGGCTGGGGGCGAATTTTGGAGATACCTAACAAGCAAGACAAGTTTGGGTTGGGATATTCTCCTGGAGCTGAAGCTTCTTCTTCTAGCGGTGCGTCGCAAGGTAAAGGGCCGATCCAGTTTACCAGTGGCGGGGTGATATTTGAAAGCATCAACACGGTGTCTGAAGACAGCGGAGATAGCGACTGTGACCTCGACTCTTGGATCCATCCAAGCAAGCCAGGCGAAGGCCTTACCAACTGGTCCGTCAAGGATATCATCCAGATGACAAGCGAAGAGTAATGATTTACTTTTTCCAATCATTGTACAACCCTATGTCCTACCCGGGGCATAGTGGTTTTATTGTCAGGGCCTTGTTGGATTATGTACATGCATTTTGTTAATAAATCAAAGGCGTTTTCTTCGTATTCAAATATTGTGATCTCTGTTATTCCTGTTTTATATTTGTTTTGAAAAACAATAAAATGGCAATGGGGTTTGTGCTAACCTGCACATCCTTGTTTTAAACTTAACCCTTATTATTGCAGGATCCACATAACAGATGACATCGACTCTGGACCTTCTACGACTCACTTCGACTTTGATTGCCCGATCTATCAAGCCGAAGAAGAGATTGATGAAGACGAAGACCTTCCTGAGGAGTTGGCCCGCTTGTTGAAACAAGAAGAGAAAGTTATTCTGCCTCATGAAGAGGAGATCGAGATCGTGAATCTAGGTTCTGAAGAACTCGTCAGAAACGTCAGGATAGGGGCTGCATTGCCGAATAATGTCAAGCAGAGATTGGTCGAGATGCTAAGAGAGTATAGTGACGTCTTTGCTTGGTCATACGAGGATATTGCCCGGACTTGACACTGACATCGTGGTCCACCACTTGCCGTTGCGAGAAGATTGTCCTCCCGTTAAGTAGAAGCTTAGGAGGACGCGACAAGATATGGCCGTTAAGATCAAAGAAGAAGTGCAGAAGCAGCTTGACGCTGGCTTCTTAGCGGTCACTACTTACCCTCCGTGGGTCGCCAACATAGTGCTTGTACCGAAGAAGGACGGTAAGGTACGAATGTGCGTCGATTATCGGGATTTGAATAGGGCGAGCCCTAAGGATGATTTCCCGCTGCCTCATATTGATGTGTTGGTCGACAATACATCTTAGTTCTCCGTGTTTTCGTTCATGGATGGCTTCTCCGGTTACAATCAGATCAAGATGGCGCCGGAGGACATGGAGAAAACTACGTTTATTACTCCTTGGGGAACATTTTGCTACAAGGTAATGTCTTTCGGTCTGAAGAACGCAGGGGCCACTTACCAACGAGCAATGGTAACTTTGTTTCATGACATGATTCATCATGAGATTGAAGTCTATGTTGATGACATGATTGCGAAGTCCCAAACGGAGGAGGGACATCTGGTCAATTTGCTGAAGCTTTTTGAGAGACTTAGGAAGTTCAAGTTGAGGCTGAATCCTAACAAATGTACTTTCGGAGTACGGTCCGGAAAGCTACTGGGGTTTATCGTGAGCGAAAGAGGCATCGAGGTTGATCCTGCGAAGATAAAACCGATACAAGAGATGCCAGCGCCAAAAACAGAAAAAGAAGTTTGTGGTTTCCTGGGCAGAATAAACTACATTGCAAGGTTTATTTCTCAGCTCACGGCCACGTGTGAACCGATGTTCAAGCTTTTAAAGAAAGATCAGGCGATTATCTGGAACGAGGATTGCCAGAAGGCATTCGATAAGATAAAGCAGTATCTGCAGGAACTTCCAATCTTGATACCCCCAGTGGCTGGACGGCCATTAATCATGTACTTGACAGTTCTTGAGAATAGTATGGGGTGTGTTCTCGGTCAGCACGACGAGACGGGCAAAAAGGAGCATGCCATTTACTACTTGAGTAAAAAGTTCACTGACTGTGAATCTCGTTACTCGATGCTGAAGAAAACGTGTTGTGCACTAGCCTGGGCTACCAAACGTTTACGACAGTACATGCTCAATCACACCACCATGCTAATTTCGAAGATGGATCCGATCAAGTACGTCTTCGAGAAGCAAGCGCTTTCGGGCAGGATTGCCAGATGGCAAATGGTGTTGACGGAATATGACATTCAGTACGTTTCCCAGAAGGCCATCAAGGGAAGCGTATTGTCTGATTACCTTGTCGAACAGCCGATCGAAGATTACCAGCCGATGAAATTTGAATTCCCTGATGAGGATATTATGTTTCTCAAAGCAAAGGATTGCGATGAGTCGTTGCCCGACGAGGGGCCAGATAGGAAATCCCAGTGGAAATTGATATTCGACGGGGCGGTTAATTCTTACGGAAGTGGCATTGGGGCGATCATCACGACTCCCCACGGATCCCACATCCCGTTCACTGCGAGACTGACGTTTCCGGTCACCAATAACAAAGCGGAGTACGAAGCATGCATCATGGGTCTAGAAGAGGCAATTGATTTGAGAATCAAGAACCTAGACGTATATGGTGACTCGGCGCTTGTGATCAACCAAATTAAATGGGAGTGGGAGACTCGTCAATCGAATTTGGTGCCGTATATGAACTATGCCAGAAGGCTACTTCCGTTCTTTGATCGAGTGGAACTCCATCATGTGCCCAGGGCCGAGAACCAGATGGCTGATGCCTTAGCCACGTTGGCTTCGATGTATAAAGTCAATTTTTGGAATGAAGCTCCAAGAATTGTCTTTTCACGTCTTGATAGACCTGCATTCGTCTTTGCGATCGAGGAAGCCTCCGATGGCAAGCCATGGTTCCACGACATCCAGACTTTCCTTATGACTAAGGAGTATCCTGAGGGAGCGTCAACCCAAGATAAGAAGACTCTGAGGAGGCTGTCTGGAAATTTTTATCTCAATCCAGATGGAGTTTTGTATAAAAGAAACCACGATCTCGTACTACTCAGATGTATAGATGAGAAAGAGGCGAGTATGCTCATGGAAGAAGTCCATGAAGGCACATTTGGTACGCACGCCGGCGGGCATGCTATGACGAGAAATATCCTGAGAGCAGGATACTACTGGCTGACGATGGAGTCGGATTGCTCTAAATTCGCGAAGAGATGTCATAAATGCCAGATTTATGCTGATAAAGTTCATATACCGTCGTGCCCGTTGAATGTCATGTTCTCCCCGTGGCCGTTCTCCATGTGGGGCATCGACATGATAGGCAAGATCGAGCCCACTGCATCTAACGGTCATCGCTTCATTCTAGTAGCTATCTACTACTTCACCAAGTGGGTGGAGGCAGCCTCATATGCTAATGTGACCAAGCAGGTGGTGGCTAAATTCATAAAGAGGGATATCATCTGTCGTTACGGAATTCCCGAGCAGATCATTACTGATAATGGTTCGAATCTGAATAACAAGATGATGAAGGAGCTGTGCCAAAGTTTCAGGATTGAACACCACAACTCATCTCCTTATGGGCCGAAGATGAATGGCGCCGTTGAAGCGGCCAATAAGAACATCAAGAAGATTGTTCAGAAGATGGTTGTGACCTACAAGGATTGGCACGAGATGCTGCCATTTGCATTGCACGGTTATCGCACGAAGGTACGTACGTCAACCAGGGCAACTCCTTTCTCCTTAGTGTACGGTATGGAAGCTGTCCTACCATTAGAAGTGGAGATCCCTTCTTTGCAAGTTTTGGTTGATGTGAAACTCGACGAGGCAGAATGGATTAAGAACCGACTGAACCAGCTCATCCTGATGGACGAGAAGAGGTTAGCATCGATTGCGCATGGTCGTCTGTACCAAGGCCGAATGAAGAAAGCTTATGATAAGAAGGTGCGCCCTAGAAGCTTTCAGACGGGTGATCTCGTCCTGAAGAAGATTCTTCCTCCACACTCCGATCACCGGGGCAAGTGGACTCATAATTACGAAGGTTCGTACGTCGTCAGCAAGGTCTTCTCGGGAGGAGCTTTGTTGTTAGCCACAATGGATGGTGAAGATTTTGCATCCCCGGTGAACGCGGACGCAGTTAAAAAATACTTTGCTTAAAAATGACCCGCTGGAAAGAAAAAGAATAGCCAGGCAAAAAAGGGGCATCCCGGCGAACCATAAAAAAGGAAAAAGGTTCGGGCCAAAATTAGGGATATAAAGAAAAGAATGTACACCCGCAAAGTCGAAAACCCGGATGGCCGACTTTGGCAAAAAAGGGTATCCCGGTGAACTGAAAACCCGCAAAGGGCGGTTCACGCAAAAGTTAGGGATTTAAAAAAAGCAAATGACTGCGTTCCGCGTGTGGACTTTCATTCTTTAGTGGTTTGGAAGACCTGAGGGCCATTTATCTGAATCAATCTCTTCTGAAGCTGAAGCGTCGGAGAAGTATCGAAGCCGAGTGGGTCATAGAGGGATCAACTCATGGTGTTCGTCTACGCCTCGTTGCCGACATTTGTATATACTGATGTATATTTATGTTTTTACTTTTTTGCGCAGCTTCCTCATTCCAGGAGCTTGCATCTGCTGTAAAGCATTTTTACCCATTCAGGGGTTCGTTATCAATAAAATGTATACTATTCAGCAATTCTGTTTGTCTGTTTAGCATTTATCTGTTTTGTTTGCGAAAAAGAACGCCAATGTTTTTGACAAAATGCGCATACATAAACTTACTGGCCTAGGCCACTGATTGTTGAAACAATGAATTACTTAAACATTGTCACAAGTTAATAACCTTGATAGGTCCCTTTGAGAAGGGTATCTTGTCTGTTTGTTTGTGTTGTTACAGGAGTAGCATATACCAGACAGTGCGTCGTGCGCATCCCCAAGCAGGATGATTCCTCCTTCCCCAGCAAAGTTCAGCAGCCTCTCCCCGCAGAGTCTGAACGTGAGATCGTGAGCATTGATATGTGTTTCCCCAGGCAGAGAAGATTCTCTCCCCAATCAGATGCATCCTGAAGGAATGTCGTATCCCCAGCTGAGTTACTAAAGTGTGCAGCAATCGATAGTTCCAGACTGAAGCCCCCAGCGGGATTGAAATTCCCCATAGAGTCGTACTCTCCCCTGTAAGCAGGATCATTCCTTCTTCCCCAACCGAGTTTGCAGATCCCCAAGAGAGCCGAGGCCTTAGAAGCAGTTGGGACCATGATTGGTTTTCCCCAGTAGAGTGTTGAATAGCTGACGCTGTGTTTCCCCGCCGGAGCCGTTATCTCCAGGGAAGTAGCCGTGAAGGCCGCGCAGTTTATCTCCGCGATTGACATCGCTTTCCTCAGCAGGTCCAGATTCTCGTAGAGCTTCGTTCCCCTGCAGCAGTCAACTGAAGTTTGTTTCCCCATGCGGAGTCCTATTGAGATTAGCGTGACTTCTTCTCCTCGGCAGGATGATTCCTTCCTCCACCAGAGTGGTTCTTTCTCCTTGACGGGAGGATTCTCCCTTCAGCATTTATTTTGCTGACGGGATCGTAGCACGTTGCATGATTGCATAGCATCTATCATAAACGCGTGGCATTTCCACCGTGTGGAGCATTGCGCCATTGTCAAAGCATACGCATACCAAACATGAGCTAGGTCGTTACCGTTCTTGTTTTACAGGTGTTCCTCCGCAGGTCGGTTGCTCGAGATGATTCTTGAATTCTCCCCAACGGAGTCGCTTGCTCAAGATGAATCTTGAATTCTCCCCAACGGAGTCGCTTGCTCAAGATGAATCTTGAATTCTCCCCCAGCAAAGTTGTTTGCTTAAGATGATTCTTAAAATCCCCGGTGCAGTCGCAAGAGTTAGTTGCTCACGTTGATGCTTAGAGTTCCCGACAGAGTGTTTGTTCAGGATGATCCCTAAAATCTCCAGCAGAGTATGGGTTCAGGATGATTCTTGAAGTCCCCACAAAGCTATTTGTCCAAGACGATTCTTGATGTCCTCAGCAGAGATGATTCATCCAGAACGATTTCTGGATCCCCGAAGCGGAAGTACTTGATAGTCTTCCAGAACCCCCAGCGGAGATGCGTCATCCCCGGCAGGTTTCCAAACAGTGAAGTTGAAACTTCCCCTGAAGACTTGATGATTGAAGTCCAACCGTGCTAACGAAGCAGTTCCCTCAGCTGATGCGGAGTACCCAACGGTAGAAGTTTGGATATCCCCAATTGGTTCATGACTGACCGAGAATTCTATTCCCAACTTACTGATGAAGTCCGGCTGACGCCCAAAGATTTCTTCGAATGTCCGACGGCATGATTAACCTGATTGTTGACCTGATGAGTCCCGAGGAGAACCGATGCCTGACAGCGTGATCGACCATGTATTACCGGTTACCGCGTGACCAGTTCCCCGGCTAGTTGTCGTGCAGCTAGTATTTCAGTTTTCGTAGAATCGTTCCCATCAGAGTACCGTGTACTTGTGCAGTTGGCAAATTTCCGGGTTTGTCGGTATTCAACCATCTTGCAACTTGATTGGTTGAGAGCCGTTCGCTTCTCACCCAGTCAGGTTCAAGCCGTTTGAATAGGGGCAGTTGTTGCACCCCAAAATTTGACCAACTCTTCTTTACCTAGCTTGTGTTTCATTTCATTCACATTAGCATTATCATTTGCATTTCATTGACATGTATGCAGGAGATCAAGAGGTATGAGTACCAATCAAGAGCTATGCAAGACCATGAAGCTAGCTAAGAAGCTTATTCAAGTGTTCAAGGGTTGACATCCTTGTCAGAGAAGTTAAAGGACCCTCAGAGTGAGTGGTTGAAACCAAGGTTGTGTGTCTCCTAACTTGAGAGTTGTGGAAAGACCTCAGATGATTCTGAAGCCAAGAATGTGGACTTGAAGCCTTGAGAGAGCTTATGAGATGTCTTGAAAGCCATCATAAAGCCTGGACAGGTCATTGTGCAAAATTAAGAAGACTCAGCCATGAGTGGTGTAGTTAGGGTTTGACTGGGTCAACCCTAGGTCAAATAAGGATTTGAAGAAGGTTGAGACCTAAACCAAGAGCCATGTGATCATGGATTGATGAATTGAGATGTTATAAGCATTATTCCAAGGTCAACTCATCATGATTGAAGAGTTTGAGAGGTTCCAAGCTAGGGTTTCTAAGGCTTGACAGTGTAAAATCCCCTAGTCTGACCCCTATCTTCAAGGCAGTTTAGCTCAAGATGTGATGGTCATTTAATCTTGTCCCCAACATGAATGTTGTAGAGCTTGTTCTTAGCTTTAATTTGAGTACTAGAAGTCCTTGATAGGATTTGTAGAACTCAAGTTATGACTTTGACAAGTTACAGGTTATCTGAGGTATGTGAATCTGGGGCCTTGAAAGTTACCCAACTTGCATCAAACTTTTGCCCAAGAAGGATGATTCCTATGAACTTTTGGTCAACATGAATGTTGTTCCTTACCTTCTTATCTTTCTACAGAGTACTAGAAGTCCATGATAGGATTTGTAGAACTCAAGTTATGGCTTTGACAAGTCAAGGGCATTTTGGTCATTTGGAGATTACAGGTCATTTCAAGCACAAGGCCATAACTCCTATTTCCAAGCTTCAAATGGAAAAACCTTCAACATAAAACTTGTTCAAAATGATGTTTTAAGGCTATTAAGGAGGTCATGAGATGTTGAAAAGTCTTGTAGCTCAAAGTTGCAAAAATGACCTAAAAGAAGGGCATAAGTTAAATAAACCAAAGTTGGGAATTGATATTTTCAACCTACACATCCAAACCATGGCATGTAATATATCATTTTGACTCTAGAAAACATTTTAAAAACAATGGTTTAGCCACATTTTTTATTTGAGATTCAATTCATGGACTTGCTTTGAAAAACACTTGCTTGCATATTAAGTAACATATGCATAACTCAAAATTAAGGCATGAACAAGGAACTTGGCAAGCTAAACACCTCTAATATCTCACTAGGGGAGAAATTAAGAGTGAATAGGATGAATTCCAAGTTGTTTGCAAGGGTTGTACATGTCATGATAAGTGATTCAAAATCTCATGACATGAGATGTGGAAAATCTCATTGGAAGGATCTAGAGGGTTCTAGATTATCCAAACTTCATCTATATAATGAGTAGAGTGGATCCATGGCAGAGGTTGGTGATCATTGGAGGATTAAGCATAGTTTGAGATTGAGTTTTCATAGATTGCAATTGAAATCGGTTTCATCAAATTCCTCAACTTCCATTCATTTTCTTGATTGATACTCCTTCCATGAGTGTCAAGGAGTGATTTCAGACCATTTTCAAGAAGAATTGGTGGCTAGATCGTGTGGGAGCAAGTGGTTTTCAGCACCTGCAACTCATCATCGTGTTTCAAGATTGAAGCACTTTCCATTGAATCTTTTGCATACAGAAGCAATGAGGAGGTTCAGTGATCGTGTCTAGAAGATTTGAGGGCTTGAAGTGAAGATTTGGTGCATCTGTTATTCAAGAATTTCCCGGTTGGTAATCTTCTTCCTATAGCATGATTTAGGTAGAATTAGGTTGAATTAAGGTGCTAGATTAGCTGTAGAATGGCATTGGATGGATTTCAGATGGTTAATTGATGAATTAGAGACAAAATAGGAAGATCACCATTTTCGGTTGAGATTGGGAGATGATGATTCTTGGGGTTTCAGAAGAAACTAATGGTATGGTTGAGTTCGTGGCAAGATTTGGAATGTGTTTCATGTTTTGACCTCTTGGATTGGAGGCCTCTAGAAAGAACTAGGGTTGAAGGGGATGATCGGAGCTCCATCGGCGGTGGCCGGAGCTTGGCGCGAAGCTCAGAGGTTTGAAATGGAGAAGATGAAGTTCTCACCATTGGATCTTGGTCTGACCATTGACTGTGAGAAGATCCAAGGGCCACGTTTTAATTCTGATTTGTGAAGGATTTCTGATGAAACGATGCGTTTCATTTATTCCGGCGTTTGGGCCTAACGATTTAAGTGTTATCCACACACCCCAGCGAGCCCAACCCAGATTTTGAACTGAAAATGACTGCTATTTACACCGCGCGCTTCATTATTTCTATTTGATTTTCATTTAATTTCCATTTAATTCATGGTTTTTGTAAAAATCATAACTAATTGAATATTAATCCAATTAAACCCATTCTTTTTGCATATTACTCATGATTGAGTCTGTTATTTTGTAGAGACAAAATATTTTCATTTCATGTAATTTCTGATTTAATTGGAATTTTGAATTTTAATTGATATTAAAATGATTATATTTGATGCATATTTTTGTGGAATTTTGTTTGATCTCATGGTGATGATTCTTAGCCTAATTTTTTGTGTGTGATTAAGTTCGACATGTATGATCCCATATAATTTTTCTCACATTTTTGTGACGAAAATAGGTGTGCTTTCTAGATTGATATTTATATGTTTCCTTTTTAGGGTTTTAGGTTGATACCTTAGAATGTAGGATTTAGTTCTAGGTCCAAATTGATGGTTTGATCTTTGAAACTAATGTGATGGAGTCATGATTGACCTAGGTTCCCATAGTAATTTTTGTAGGATTTTACAATTGATTTTAGTATTTTAGTTAGGACTAACTTTAGTGCTAGGTTTTAGGTGATCCTAACCTACTAATTCAACTAGTTTGACTTCCCTAGTTCCCTTAGATTAGGGTTTGTGCTTGGTTTGCCTTTGGATGAGGTTGAAGACAAGTTGAAGACAAGAGGAGGATGCTTGAAGTTGCTTGAGGTTGCTTGGAGCTTTGGATTTGTTTGAGCCTAAAGGTGTCTGATGAAGATTAGGAGATAGGACATAGGGAGAGCCTTGTAGTTAGAATGATTTCTTTCACAAACATGGAAAGCATCTTGTGCTTCCATTCCTCCCAATGACCAAAAGTCCTTCTCAGATATTCACATCCCTCCCTTGGAAGGATGAGTGGCTTTATCTGGGAAGTAGAACTTTGAGGGAACTAGTCTCTCATGATGATGAACCCTTACAGGCTTCCTTTGGTTGTCAGTAAGCTTGTTTATCATTTCCCCTCATCATGTTCCATCAATTATCTTATGGTTTGAGTATCTTGAAAGATGTTGGGCTTGAGTCTGAAGATGAAGACTTCACTAAAGAGTGTGGAAGAGGATGATTCCTTGAGCATTGCCATTGAAGCTGAAGCTTGAAGAGCAAGAAGACCAAGTTGATATTTGAAGACCCAATTAAGATTGAGGGAAGAGCTGAGGCTTAGAAGATTGAAGGGTGAAGTTGACACTTCCATGTGATTGAAGATTACTCTGAGAAGCTGAAGCTTGTAGGAGAAGAATATCAAGTTGATACTGGTAAAGCAAAGAGAGCTGAAGCTTGAAGAGTGAGTTGATACTTATGAAGAGGATCCAATTGAGATTGAGTGTAGAGCTGAAGCTTGAGGAATAAAAGATAAGTTGATACTTACACTACATTGAGAGCCTGAAGGAATCAAATTGATACTTGTGGTTAAGAGCAAAGCCTGAGGGTGGAACTGACTGTAAAGCTGAAGCTTGGAGAAGTGAAGATTAAGTTGAAACTTATGTTGAAGGGTTGAAATCTGGAAAAGAAAATTGATACTTGTCCTGAGAGATGATAGCCTTGAAGGGTGATGGAAGTCTGAGGACTGAATTGCTATTAGAAGAGCTGAAGCTTGGAGCAGGAAGAGCTGTTGATCTGTTTCTTTCTTGTCTGTTTTCTTTTCTGTATTGCTGATGTGCCTTGCTTGACTTGCTTGATGCATTAGAATAAGTCCATGATAGACTGACTTTAAACTAGGAGCATGATTGCACTAGAGGTTGAGTTTCTCCCTCTGCTTGTATTGTTACTGTATGGCTTTGCTTGCGGGTATTCGGTAGAGCCCAGCTCCCTTGCCCATGTGGTTTATTTTGCTTGATAGCATGTTTTACTTTTCTTCTAAATGATTACAGTTTGTTGTATTTTTGCTTGATAGCATGTTATTTCCTCAGTATGATTATTGTTATTCATTCTGGCTTGAGGTTGAGATGAGCTTGTGGAGGCTGCTGCCCCACACACATTTCCTCCCTCACTTGCATTGCATGCATTTTACTGTATATCTGTTTACTGTTTAAGTTGATGCTTTGTCTTTATCTGTTATCATTAACATGATCCCTTAAGACTCTCATTTCCTTTGATAAGGAAGTGATGATAGAACTTTAGGTTGAAACCTATGCATGATAACTTCTAGGAGTTCCCTGTTTCAAACCTCAACTATAGGATGAATCCTTGGCATGACAACAGTAGGACTTGATAGTCTCCCGTAGTTGAGCCCGTTCTCTTCTCATCTCAAAACAGCTTAAGATACAGTAATCATGAATGATTTCTTTCGTACGTTACGAGCCTTAAGCTATCTGAGAAAGGATTGTTGGAGAGCTTCTTTTCAACAGTCCGGATGTTTAGTATGGCACCCTTTGGGTGACATGCGACGCATTCACTCTCAGGTCATAGTCTTTAGTGCGATTGAAATTGCAAACAACCATAAAAAACACTTCTTCCGTAAAAGACAGAAAACAAACTTCAAACCTTTTTGCCCCGTGGGCCCATAATTCAAAGGAAAGCTTTTCTGAAGAAAAGGGTGTTGTTAAACTTCAGCGCCACCGCAAACAGGCTTTGTCCCTAACTGCTAGAACTGCTGTTTAACCCTACTCAGTAAAACAGGTGAATCTGAATCCCCGTAATCCGTATTATCCCGAACTACGTAAGCTCTGATCTCTCATGCCTGTTGAGAGTACGTAGGCACAATACTGACGTATTGGAGAGCCACCTTCCCCCATCTGTAACCCGTAGGCCGAACTACGTTGACTCTGATTTCTCATTCTCTGATGAGAATACGTAGGCATAAAGCGCGACGCTTTGCCAAGTCATTTTCTTTTCTTTTCAGACCAGCCTTGATAGGCAGATAGATAAACCAACTCGTCCAGTAAACACAACAAGCATGGATCCCATCGAGTACGATGGACGTGAGGGGTGCTAATACCTTCCCCTTGCGTAACCGACTCCCGAACCCAGACAATGGTTGCGATGACCTTGTCTTACCCTTTTTCGTCAGGTTTTTCCGATCGTTTCCTTTCCCGCTCCGAGGGATAAATAACGAAAGGTGGAGACTCTTCTGTTTCGCCGACACCTTATTTTCGCGGAAGCGACAGTGGCCGGTGTGAGTTTCACTCCGTCATCCTTTTGGTGGGGGTCTGTCATCTTGTTGATGTCAGATTGTGCGATAGTGTTTATCCTATCATGCTTTTGGTTGTAGTAGTCGGTGTGACTTTCGCTCCGTCATCCTTTTGGTGGGGGGTCTGTCATCTTAATTAATGTTAGATTGTGCTATAGTGTTTGTCCTATCATCCTTTTGGTGGTAGTGGTCGGGTTGAGTTTCGCTCCGTCATCCTTTTGGTAGGGGGTCTGTCATCTTAATTGATATCAGATTATGCGATTATGATTGTCCTATCATGCATTTGGTGGTAGTGGCCGGTGTGAGTTTTGCTCCGTCATCCTTTTGGTGGGGGGTCTGTCATCTTATTGATGTCAGATTGTGCGATAGTGTTTGTCCTATCATCCTTTTGGTGGTGGTGGCCGGTGTGAGTTTCGCTCCATCATCCTTTTGGTGGTGGGTCTGTCATCTTAATTAATGTTAGATTGTGCTATAGTGTTTGTCTTATCATCCTTTTGGTGGTAGTGGTCGGTGTGAGTTTCGCTCCGTCATCTTTTTGGTAGGGGGTCTGTCATCTTATTGATGTCAGATTGTGCGATAGTGTTTGTCCTATCATCCTTTTGGTGGTGGTGGCCAGTGTGAGTTTCACTCCGTCATCCTTTTGGTGGTGGGTCTTGTTGCACCCCAAAATTTGACCAACTTTTCTTTACCTAGCTTATGTTTCATTTCATTCACATTAGTATTGTCATTTGCATTTCATTGACATGTATGCAGGAGATCAAGAGGTATGATTACCAATCAAGGGCTACACAAGACTATGAAGCTAGCCAAGAAGGTTATTCAAGTGGTCAGGGGTAGATATCTTTGTCAGAGAAGTCAGAAGATCCTCAGAGAGAGTGGTTGAAACCAAGAGTGTGTGCCCCCGAACATGAGGGTTGTGGGAAGTCCTCAGATGATTCTGAAGCCAGGAATGTGGAATTGAAGCCTTGAGAGAGCTTATGAGATGTCTTAAAGGCCATCATGAAGCCTAGACAGGTCATTATGCAAGATTAAGAAGCCTCAGCCATGAGTGGTGTAATTAGGGTTTGACTGGGTCAACCCTAGGTCAACTGATGATTTGAACAAGGTTGAGACCTAATTCAAGGGCCATGTGATCATGGATTGACACATTGAGATTTTATAAGGTTGATTCCAAGGTCAACTCATCATGATTGAAGAGTTTGAGAAGTTTCAAGCTAGGGTTTCTAAGGCTTGACAGTGTAAAATCCCCTAGTTTGACCCCTATCTTCAAGGCAGTTTAGCTCAAGATGTGATTGTCATATCATCTTACCCCCAACATTAATGTTGTAGAGCATGCTATTAGCTTTAATTTGAGCTCTAGAAGTCCTTGATAGGATTTGTCGAACTCAAGTTATGACTTTGACAAGTTACAGGTCATCTGAGGTATGTGAATCTGGGGCCTTGAAAGTTACCCAACTTGCATCAAACTTTTGCCCAAGAAGGATGCTTCCTATGAAATTTTGGTCAACATGAATGTTGTTTCTTATCTTCTTAGCTTTCTAGATAGTACTAGAAGTCCTTGATAGAACTTGTAGAACTCAAGTTATGGCTTTGACAAGTCAAGGGCATTTTGGTCATTTGGAGATTACAGGTCATTTCAAGTATAAGGCCATAACTCCTATTTCCAAACTTCAAATGGAAAAATGTTCAACATCAAACTTGTTCAAAATGATGTTTTAAGGCCAGTAAGGAGATCATGAGATGTTGGGAATGCTTGTAGCTCAAAGTTGCAAAAATGACCTAAAATAAGGGTATAAGTTAAATAAACCAAAGTTGGAAATTGATATTTTCAATCTACACATGCAAACCATGGCATGTAATATATCATTTTGACTCTAGAAAACATTTTAAGAACATTGGTTTAGCCACATTTTTGAGTTGAGGTCTAATTTGTGGACTTGCTTTGAAAAGTGATTACTTGCATATTAAGTAACATGTGCAAAACATAGAATCAAGGCATGAGCAAGGCACTTTGCAAGCTAAACACTTTCAAAATGTCACTAGGAGAGGAGAAATTGGAAGTAAATGAGATTGGTTTCAAGCTGTTTGCAGCATTATGCATAGCATGGCATATGGTTGAAATACTCATGACATGAGAAGTTGAAACTCTCATTAGAAGGATCTAGAGGGTTCTAGATCACTCATACATCATCTATATATGGAGTAGAGGTGATCCAATGCAAGGGTTGGTGATGATTGAAGGAGAGAGCATAGATTGAGATTGAGATTTCTTGGCTTGCAATTGAATTCGGTTTCATCAAATTCTTCGCCTTCCATCCATTTTCTTGATTGAAACTTCTTCCATGGATGCAAGGGATTGATTCCAGATCATAATCCAAGGGAATTCATGGCTAAATCGTGTATGAGCAAGTGAATTTTTCCACCTGCAACTCACCATCGGATTTCAAGATTCAGGAGCTTTCAACCAGTTCTTTTGTATACAGAAGCAAGGAAAGGGGTCATTGATCGTGTCTGAAAGATTAGAGAGCTTGAATTGAAGGTTTAGTGCATCTGTTCATCCAAGATTTTCAGGTTAGTAACTTTCTTCATCTAGCATGAATTAGGTAGAATCAAGGTGAATTAAGGTGTTAGATGCATTGGAGAATGGTGTAGGAATGATTTCAGATAGTTAATTTGAGAATTAGTGACAAAATAGGTGTGTTACCATTTTCGGTTGAGAATTGGATATGGTGAATCTTGAGGTTCCAGAGAGAATTAAGGGCATGAATGAGTTCGTGAGGGAATTTGGGACATGTTTCATGTAGATACCGTTTGCAATGGATGATCCTAGAGAGAGTTTGGGTTGGGGATGGTGACCGGAGCACCACCGGTGGTGGCCAGAGCTGGGCGCGAAGTTGCAGAGGTTTGAAATGGAGAAGATGATCCCAGGACCATCAGATCTTCGTTTGACTTGGACTAGGACCCTCATCCAACGGCCACATTTTAATTCAATTTGTGAAGGAGTTCTGATTATGAAACACACCGTTTCATTTAATCAGTGGTTCTGGGCTTAGTGGAAAGATTGTTATCCCCACCCCCCTGAAGGTCCAATCCATTATATGAACTGTGTATCATTTCTATTTGCACCGCGCGTGTGTTTATTTTGTTTTTATTTTCATAATTTTTTCATTTTATTCATGGTTCTTGGAAAAATCATATAAAATTGAAAATTAATCCAATTAATCCCATTCTTTTTGCATTTTACTTATGATTGAGTCTAGTATTTTTTAAATAAAAAATATTTTCATTACATGCATTTTTTGATTTTATGGGAATTTTATATTTTAATTGATATTAAAATGGTTATGTTAGATACCTAATTTTGTGGAATTTTGTGTGATCATGTGGTGATGATTTTGATCCTAATTTTTTGTGTGTGATTAGGTTAGACATGTATGCTACCATAGCATTTTTCTAACATTTTTGTGATGGAAATAGGTGTTCTTTCTAGATTGATATTTAGGTGCTTCCTTTTAGGGTTTAGGTTTAGTACCTTATGGTATAGAATTTATTTCTAGGTCTAATTTGATGATTTGATCTCTGGAATTAATGTGGTAGAGTCATGATTGACCTAGGTTCCCATAGTTATTTTTGTAGGATTTTACAATAGGTTTTAGTATTTTAGTTAGGACTAACTTTAGTACTAGGTTTTAGGTGATCCTAACTTACTAATTCAACTAGTTTAACTTCTTCAGTCCCCTTAGATTAGGGTTTTTGCTTTGTTTGCCTTTGGTTGAGATTGAAGACAAGTTGAAGACAAGGTGAGGATGCTTGAAGTTGCTTGGAGCTAGGAGTTGCTTATGCCTGAAGGTGTCTGATGAAGGTTTAGGAGATAGGAGACATAGGGAGAGCCTTATAGTTAGAATGATTTCTTTCACAAATATGGAAAGCATCTTGTGCTTCCATTCCTCCCAATGACTAAAAGTCCTTCTAAGATATTCACATCCCTCCTTTGGAGGGATGAGTGGCTTTATCTGGGAAGTAGAACTTTGAGGGAACCAGTCTCTCATAATGATGAACCCTTGCAGGCTTCCTTTGGTTGTCAGTAAGCTGTTTATCATTTCCACTCATTCTGTTAAATCAATTGTCTTCTGGTTTGAGTATCTTGAAAGGTGTTGGACTTGAGTTTGAAGATGAGGACTTCATTGAAGAGTGTGGAAGGGGATGATTCCTTGAGCATTGCCATTTCAGCTGAAGCTTGTAGGAGAAGAAGACCAAGTTGATACTTATGAAGAAGATTCAATGGAGATTGAGTTTCGGAGTTCCTTGCTTGAAGAAGATTGAAGGATGAAGTTGACACTTCCATGTGATTGAAGACTACTCAGAGAAGCTAAAGCTTGTAGGAGAAAAAGACCAAGTTGATACTTATGAAGAGGATTCAATTGATATTGAGTGTGGAGCTAAGGCTTGAGGAATAAAAGATGAGTTGATATTTGCACTGATGCATTGAGAGCCTAAAGGAATCAAGTTGATACTTGTAGTTAAGAGTGAAGCCTGAAGGTAGAATTGATTGAAGAGCTGAAGCTTGGAGAAGAGAGATAGCAAGTTGATACTTGGGTTTGATGGATTGAAACCTTGGAGAAGCAAGTTGATACTTGTCATGGAAGATGATAGCCTTGAAGGGTGGTTGAAGTCTGAAGACTAGATTGTTGTTAGAAGAGCTGAAGCTTGGAATTGAAAGAAGGAGTTGTGGATCTGCTTTCTTGTCTGTTTTCTTTTCTGTGCTGATGTGCCTTGTTTGACTTGCTTGATGCATTAGGATAAGTCCATGTCTAGACTGACTTTAATGTAGGAGCATGATTGCACTAGAGGTTGAGTTGCTCCCTCTGCTTGTATTTTTACTGTGTGGCTTTGCCTGCGGGTATTCGGTAGAGCCCAGCTCCCTTGCCCATGTGGTTTATTTTGCTTGACAACATTTTATTTTCTTCTTTATATGATTACAGTCTCTTATATTCTGCTTGATAGCATGATGTTATTTCTTCTGTATGATTACAGTTATTCATATCTGGCTTGAGGTTGAGATGAGCTTGTGGAGGCTGCTTCCCCATACACATTTCCTCCCTCACTTGCATTGCATGCATTTTACAGTCGTTTACTATTTACTGTTTAAGCTGATGCTTTACCTGTTTCTGTGTATCATTGATATGATTCCTTAGGACTCTCATTCCCTTTGATAAGGAAGTGATGATAGAACTTTAGGTTGAAACCTATGCATGATAACTTCTAGGAGTTCCCTGTTTCAAACTTCAAACCTTTTTGCCCCGTGGGCCCATAATTCAAAGGAAAGCTTTTTCTGAAGAAAAGAGTGTCGTTAAACTTCAGCGCCACCGCAAACAGGCTTTGTCCCTAACTGCTGGAACTGATGTTTAACCCTACTCGATAAAACAGATGAATCTGAATCCCCGTAATCCGTATTATCGCGAACTACGTAAGCTCTGATCTCTCAAGCCTGTTGAGAGTACGTAGGCACAATACTGACGTATTGGCGAGCCACCTTCCCCGTAACCCGTAGTAGGTCGAACTACATTGACTCTGATTTCTCATTCTCTGATGAGAATACGTAGGCATAAAGTGCGACGCTTTGCCGAGTCATTTTCTTTTCTGTATAAGCCAGCCTTGATAGGTAGATAGATAAACCAACTCGTCCAATAAACACAACAAGCGTGGATCCCGTCGAGTACGACGGACGTAAGGGGTGCTAATACCTTCCCCTTGCGTAACCGACTCCCGAACCCAGACAACGGTTGTGACGACCTTGTCTTATACCTTTTTCGTCAGGTTTTTCCGATCGTTTCCTTTCCCGTTCCGAGGGATAAATAACGAAAGGTGGCGACTCTTCTGTTTTTCCGGCACCTTATTTTCGCGGAAGCAACAAGTCTTTAATCTTAATTGATGTCAGATTGTGTGATATTGTTTGTCCTATCATCCTTTTAGTGGTAGTGGCCGGTGTAAGTTTCACTCCATCATCCTTTTGGTGGTGGGTCTGTCATCTTAATTGATGTCAGATTGTGCGATAGTGTTTGTCCTATCATCCTTTTGGTGGTAGTGGTCGGTGTGAGTTTCGCTCTGTCATTCTTTTGGTGGTGGGTCTGTCATCTTAACTGATGTCAGATTGCACGATAATGTTTGTCCTATCATGCTTTTGGTGGTAGTGGCCGGTGTGAGTTTCGCTCCGTCATCCTTTTGGTGGGGGGTCTGGCATCTTGTTGATGTCAGATTGTGCGATAATGTTTGTCCTATCATGCTTTTGGGTGTATTGGTCGGTGTGACTTTTGCTCCGTCATCCTCTTGGTGGGGGGTCTATCATCTTATTGATGTCAGGTTGTGCTATAGTGTTTTTCCTATCATCCTTTTGGTGGTAGTGGTTGGTGTGAGTTTCGCTCCGTCATCCTTTTGGTGGGGGTCTGTCATCTTTTTGATGTCAGATTGTGCGATAATGTTTGACCTATCATGCTTTTGGTGGTAGTGGTCGGTGTGACTTTCGCTCCGTTATCCTCTTGGTGGGGGGTCTGTCATCTTATTGATGTCATATTGTGCGATAGTGTTTGTCCTATCATCCTTTTTGTGGTAGAAGTCGGTGTGAGTTTCGCTCTGTCATCCTTTTGTAGAAGGGTTTGTCATCTTGTTGATGTCAGTTTTGTGCGGTAGTGTTTGTCCTATCATCCTTTTGGTGGTAGTGGCCGGTGTGAATTTCGCTCTGTCATCCTTTTGGTGGTGGATCTATCATTTTATTGATGTCAGATTGTGCAATAGTGTTTATCCTATCATCCTTTTGGTGGTAGTGGTTGGTGTGAGTTTTGCTCCGTCATCCTTTTGGTGGGGGGTCTGTCATCTTATTGATGTCAAATTGTGCGATAGTATTTGTCCTATCATCCTTTTGTTGGTGGTGGCCGGTGTGAGTTTCGCTCTGTCATCCTTTTGGTGGTGGGTCTGTCATCTTAATTGATGTCAGATTTTGTTATAGTGTTTGTCCTATCATCCTTTTCGTGGTAGTGGCCGGTGTGAGTGTCGCTCTGTCATCCTTTTTGTGGGGAGTCTGTCATCTTATTGACGTCAGATTATGCGATAGTGTTTGTCCTATCATCCTTTTGGAGGTAGTGGCCGGTGTGAGTTTCGCTCTGTCATCCTTTTGGTGGGGGTCTGTCATCTTGTTGATGTCAGATTGTACGATAGTGTTTGTCCTATCATGCTTTTGGTGGTAGTGGTCGGTGTGACTTTCGCTCCGTCATCCTCTTGGTGGGGGCCTATCATCTTATTGATGTCAGATTGTGCTATAGTGTTTGTTCTATCATCCTTTTGGTGGTAGTGGTCGGTGTGAGTTTCGCTCCGTCATCCTTTTGGTGGGGGGTCTGTCATCTTGTTGATGTCAGATTGTGCAAGAGTGTTTATCCTATCATCCTTTTGGTGGTAATGGCCTGTGTCAGTATTGCTCAGTCATCCTTTTGGTGGTGGGTCTGTCATCTTAATTGATGTCAGATTGTGCTATGCTGTTTGTCCTATCATCCTTTTGGTGGTAGTGGCCGGTGTGAGTTTCGCTCTGTCATCCTTTTGGTGGGGGGTCTGTCATCTTATTGGTGTCAGATTGTGCGATAGTGTTTGTCCTATCATCCTTTTTGTGGTGGCGGCCGCTGTGAGTTTCGCTCCGTCATCCTTTTGGTGGTGGATCTGTAATCTTAATTGATGTTTGATAGTGGGATAGTGTTTGTCCTATCATCCTTTTAGTGGCAGTGGCCGGTGTGTCTTTCGCTCCGTCATCCTTTTGGTGGTGCGTCTGTCATCTTAATTGATGTTAGATTGTGCGATAGTGTTTGTCCTATCATCCTTTTGGTGGTAGTGGCCGGTGTGAGTCTTGCCCTGTGATTGTTTTGGTGGTGGGTCTGTTATCTTAATTGATGTCAGATTGTGCGATAGTGTTTCTCTTATCATGCTTTTGGTGGTAGTGGCCTGTGTGAGTTTCGCTCTGTAATCGTTTTGGTGGGGGGTCTGTCATCTTGTTGATGTCAGATTGTGCGATAGTGTTTGTCCTATCATGCTTTTGGTGGTATTGGTCGGTGTGACATTCGCTCTGTCATCCTCTTGGTGGGGGGTTGTCGTCTTAATTGATGTCAGATTGTGCAATAGTGTTTGTCCTATCATCCTTTTGGTGGTAGTGACCGGTGTTAGTTTTGCTCTGTCATCCTTTTAGTGGGGGTCTGTCATCTTATTGATGTCAAATAGTGTGATAGTGTTTGTCCTATCATCCTTTTGGAGGTAGTGGACAGTGTGAGTTTCGCTATGTCATCCTTTTGGTGGGGGTGTGTCATCTTGTTGATGTCAGATTGTGCGATAGTGTTTGACCTATCATGCTTTTGGTGGTAGTGGTCGGTGTGACTTTCGCTCCGTCATCCTCTTGGTGGGGGGTCTGTCATCTTAATTGTTGTCAAATTGTGCGATAGTGTTTGTCCTATGATCCTTTTGTAGGTAGTGACCGGTGAGAGTTTTGCTCCGTCATCCTTTTAGTGGGGGTCTGTCATCTTATTGATGTCAAATAGTGGGATAGTGTTTGTTCTATTATCATTTTGGAGGTAGTGGCCGGTGTGAGTTTCGCTCCGTCATCATTTTGGTGGGGGTCTCTCATCTTGTTGATGTCAGATTGTGCGATAGTGTTTATCCTATCATGCTTTTGGTTGTAGTGGTCGACGTGACTTTCTCTCCGACATCCTTTTGGTGGGGGGTCTGTCATCTCATTGATGTTATATTGTGCGATAGTGTTTGTCCTATCATCCTTTTTGTGGTAGTAGCCGGTGTGAGTTTCGCTCTGTCATCCTTTTGTAGAAGGGTTTGTCATCTTGTTGATGTCAGATTGTGTGATAGTGTTTGTCCTATCATCCTTTTGGTGGTAGTGATCGGTGTGAGTTTTTCTCTGTCTTCCTTTTGGTGGGGGGTCTGTCATCTTGTTGATCTCAGATTGTGCAAGAGTGTTTATCCTATCATCCTTTTGGTGGTAATGGCCTGTGTCAGTTTTGCTCCGTCATCATTTTGGTGGTTGATCTGTCATCTTAATTGATGTAAGATTGTGCGATAGTATTTGTCCTATCATCCTTCTAGTGGTAGTGGCCGGTGTAAGTTTCGCTCTGTTATCCTTTAGGCGTGGGTCTGTCATCTTGTTGATATCATATTGTGCGATAATGTTTGTCTTATCATGCTTTTGGTGGTAGTGGCTGGTGTATGTTTTGCTCCGTCATCCTCTTGTTCGGGGTCTGTCGTCTTGTTGATGTCAGATTGTGCGATAGTGTTTATCCTATCATCCTTTTGGTGGTATTGGTCGGTGTGACTTTCGCTCCGTCATCCTCTTGGTGGGGGGTCTGTCGTCTTAATTGATGTCAGATTATGCAATAGTGTTTGTCCTATCATCCTTTTGGTGGTAGTGGCCGGTGAGAGTTTTGCTCCGTCATCCTTTTAGAGGGGGTCTCTCATCTTATTGATATCAAATAGTCTGATAGTGTTTGTCCTATCATCCTTTTGAAGGTAGTGGCCAGCGTGAGTTTCGCTCTGTCATCCTTTAAGATGACAGACCCCCAAGCAAAAGGATGACGGAGCAAAACTCACACCAGCTAATACCTCCAAAAGGATATTAGGACAAACACTATCGCATAATCTGAGATTAATAAGATGACAGACCCCCCATCAAAAGGAAGACGGAGCGAAACTCACACCGACCACTACCAATTAAAGGATCATACAACAAACACTATCACATAATCTGACATCAATAAGATGACAGACCCTCCACCAAAAGGAAGACGGAGCGAAACACATACCGGCCATTACCACCAAAATGATGATAGGACAAACACTATCCCACAATCTGACATCAAGTAACATGACAGACCCATCACCAAAAGGATGACGGAGCGAAACTCACACCGTCCACTACCACCAAAAGAATGATAGGACAAACACTATCACACAATCTGACATCAATAAGATGACAAATCCCACACCAAAAGGATGACGGAGCGAAACACACACCGGCCACTACCACCAAAATGATGAGAGGACAAAAACTATCCCACAATCTGACATCAAGTAACATGACAAACCCCTCACCAAAAGGATGACGGAGGAAAACTCACACCGGCCACTACCACCCAAAGGATGATAGGACAAACATTGTCGCACAATCTGACATCAATAAGATGACAGACCCCTGACCAAAAGGATGATAGAGCGAAACTCTCACCGGCCACTACAACCAAAAGGATGATAGGACAAACACTATCACACAATCGGACATCAATAAGATGACAGACCCCCCACCAAAAGGATGACGGAGCGAGACACATACCGACGCTTACCACCAAAATGATGATAGGACAAATACTATCCCACAATCTGACATCAACTAACATGACAGACCCCCCACCAAAAGGATGACGGAGCGAAACTCATACCGGCCACTACCACCAAAAGGATGATAGGAAAAACACTATAACACAATCTGACATCTATAAGATGACAGACCCCTTAACAAAAGGACGACAGAGCGAAACTCACACCGGCCACAACCTCCAAAATGATGATAGGACAAACACTATCCCACAATCTGACATCAAGTAACATGACAGACCCCTCAACAAAAGGATGACGGAGCGAAACACACACCGGCCACTACCACCAAAAGGATGATAGGACAAACACTATCGTACTATCTAATATTAATAAGATGACAGACCCTCCATCAAAAGGATGACGGAGCGAAACACACACCGGCCACTACCACCAACAGAATGATAGGACAAACACTATCCCAAAATATAATATTAATAAGATGAAAGACCCCCCATCAAAAGGATGACGGAGCGAACTCACATCGGGCACTACCACCAAAATGATGATAGGACAAACACTATCCCACAATATGATATCAAGTAACATGACAGACCCCCCATCAAAAGGATGACGGAGCGAAACTCACACCGGGCGCTACCATCAAAATGATGATAGGACAAATACTATCCCACAATCTGACATCAACCAACATGACAGACCCCTCACCAAAAGGATGATTGAGCGAAACTCACACCGGCCACTACCACCAAAAGGATGATAGGGCAAACACTATCGCACAATCTGACATCAACAAGATGACATACCCACCATCAAAAGGATGACAGAGCGAAACTCACACCGGCCACTACCACCAAAAGGATGATAGGACAAACACTATCACACAATCTGACATCAATAAGATGACAGACCCCTCACCAAACGGATGACGGAGCAAAACACACACCAGCCACTACCACCTAAAGGATTATAGGACAAACACTATCGCACTATCTAATATTAATAAGATGACAGACCCTCCATCAAAAGGATGACGGAGCGAAACACACACCGGCCACTACCACCAAAAGGATGATAGGACAAACACTATCGCACAATCTAATATTAATAAGATGATAGACCCCCCATCAAAAGGATGATGGAACGAAACTCACACCGGGCACTACCACCAAAATGATGATAGGACAAACACTATCCCACAATCTGATATCAAGTAACATGACAGACCCCTCACCAAAAGGATGACGGAGTGATAGTTACACCGGCCACTACCACCAAAAGGATGATAGGGAAAACACTATCGTACAATCTGACATCAATAAGATGACATACCCACCATCAAAAGGATGACGAAGCGAAACTCACACCGGCCACTACCACCAAAAGGATGATAGGATAAACACTATCACACAATCTGACATCAATAAGATGACAGACCCCTCACCAAACGGATGACGAAGCGAAACACACACCGGCCACTACCACCAAAAGGATGATAGGACAAACACTATCGCACTATCTAATATTAATAAGATGACAGACCCTCCATCAAAAGGATGACTGAGCAAAACACACACAGGCCACTACCACCAAAAGGATGATAGGACAAACACTATCGCAAAATCTAATATTAATATGATGACATACCCCCCATCAAAAGGATGACGGAGCGAAACTCACACCGGGCACTACCACCAAAATGATGATAAGACAAACACTATCCCACAATATGATATCAAGTAACATGACAGACCCCCCATCAAAAGGATGACGGAGCGAAACTCACACCGGGCGCTACCACCAAAATGATGATAGGAAAAATACTATTCCACAATCTGACATCAACTAACATGACAGACCCCTCACCAAACGGATGACGGAGCGAAACTCACACCGGCCACTACCACCAAAAGGATGATAGGACAAACACTATAACACAATCTGACATCAATAAGATGACAGACCCCCTAACAAAAAGATGACAGAGCGAAACTCACACCGGCCACAACCTCCAAAATGATGATAGGACAAACATTATCTCACAATCTAACATCAAGTAACATGACAGACCCCTCACCAAAAGGATGTCGGAGCGAAACACACACCGGCCACTACCACCAAAAGGATGATAGGACAAACACTATCGCACTATCTAATATTAATAAGATGACAGACCCCCCATCAAAAGGATGACAGAGCGAAACACACACCGGCCACTACCAACAAAAGGATGATAGGACAAACACTATCGCACAATCTAATATTAATAAAATGACAGACCCCCCATTAAAAGGATGACGGAACGAAACTCACACCGGGCACTACCACCAAAATGATGATAGGACAAACACTATCCCACAATCTAATATCATGTAACATGACAGACCCCTCACCAAAAGGATGACGGAGTGAAACTTACACCGGCCACTACCACCAAAAGGATGATAGGGAAAACACTATCACACAATCTAACATCAATAAGATGACAGACCCCTCACCAAACGGATGACGGAGCAAAACACACACCGGCCACTACCACCAAAAGGATTATAGGACAAACACTATCGCACTATCTAATATTAATAAGATGACAGACCCTCCATCAAAAGGATGACGGAGCGAAACACACACCGGCCACTACCACCAAAAGGATGATAGGACAAACACTATCGCACAATCTAATATTAATAAGATGATAGACCCCCCATCAAAAGGATGACGGAACGAAACTCACACCGGGCACTACCACCAAAATGATGATAGGACAAACACTATCCCACAATCTGATATCAAGTAACATGATAGACCCCTCACCAAAAGGATGACGGAGTGAAACTTACACCGGCCACTACCACCAAAAGGATGATAGGGAAAACACTATCGTACAATCTGACATCAATAAGATGACATACCCACCATCAAAAGGATGACGGAGCGAAACTCACACCGGCCACTACCACCAAAAGGATGATAGGACAAACACTATCACACAATCTGACATCAATAAGATGACAGACCCCTCACCAAACGGATGACGGAGCGAAACACACACCGACCACTACCACCAAAAGGATGATAGGACAAACAATATCGCACTATCTAATATTAATAAGATGACATACCCTCCATCAAAAGGATGACGGAGCGAAACACAAACCGGCCACTACCACCAAAAGGATGATAGGACAAACACTATCGCAAAATCTAATATTAATAAGATGACAGACCCCCCATCAAAAGGATGACGGAGCGAAACTCACACCGGGCACTACCACCAAAGTGATGATAGGACAAACACTATCCCACAATATGATATCAAGTAACATGACAGACCCCCCATCAAAAGGATGACGGAGCGAAACTCACACCGGGCGCTACCACCAAAATGATGATAGGACAAATACTATCCCACAATCTGACATCAACTAACATGACAGACCCCTCACCAAAAGGATGACGGAGCGAAACTCACACCGGCCACTACCACCAAAATGATGATAGGACAAACACTATAACACAATCTGACATCAATAAGATGACAAACCCCCTAACAAAAGGATGACAGAGCGAGACTCACACTGGCCACAACCTCCAAAATGATGATAGGACAAACATTATCCCACAATCTGACATCAAGTAACATGACAGACCCCTCACCAAAAGGATGACGGAGCGAAACACACACCGGCCACTACCACCAAAAGGATGATAGGACAAACAATATCGCACTATCTAATATTAATAAGATGACAGACCCCCCATCAAAAGGATGACAGAGCGAAACACACACCGGCCACTACCACCAAAAGGATGATAGGACAAACACTATCGCACAATCTAATATTAATAAGATGACAGACCCCCCATCAAAAGGATGACGGAACGAAACTCACACTGGGCACTACCACCAAAATGATGATACGACAAATATTATCCCACAATCTGATATCATGTAACATGACAGACCCCTCACCAAAAGGATGACGGAGCGAAACTTACACAGGCCACTACCACCAAAAGGATGATAGGGCATACACTATCGCACAATCTGACATCAATAAGATGACATACCCACCATCAAAAGGATGACGGAGTGAAATTCACACCGGCCACTACCACCAAAAGGATGATAGGACAAACACTATAACACAATCTGACATCAATAAGATGACAGACCCCATAACAAAAGGATGACAGAGCGAAACTCACACCGACCACAACCTCCAAAATGATGATAGGACAAACATTATCACACAATCTGACATCAAGTAACGTGACAGACCCCCCACCAAAAGGATGACGGAGCGAAACACAAACCGGCCACTACCACCAATAGGATGATAGGACAAACACTATCGCACTATCTAATATTAATAAGATGACAGACCCGCTTCAAAAGGATGACGAAGCGAAACACACACCGACCACTACCACCAAAAGGATGATAGGACAAACACAATCGCACAATCTAATATTAATAAGATGACAGACCCCCCATCAAAAGGATGACGGAGCGAAACTCACACCGGGCACTACCACCAAAATGATGATGGGACAAACACTATCCCATAATCTGATATCAAGTAACATGACAGACCCCTCACCAAAAGGATGACGGAGCGCAACTCACATCGGCCACTACCAACAAAAGGATGATAGGACAAACACCATCACACTATTTGACATTAATAAGATGACAGACCCCCCACTAAAATGATGATGGAGCGAAACTCTTAACGGCCACTACCTACAAAAGGATCATAGGACAAACACTATCGCACAATCTGACATCAATTAAGATGACAGACCCACCACCAAAATGATGAGGGAGTGTAACTCACACAGGCCACTACCACCAAAAGGATGATAGGACAAATACTATTACACAATCTGACATCAACAAGATGACAGACCCCCTACCAAATGGATGACGAAGCGAAACTCACACCGGCCACTACCAACAAAATGATGATAGGAAAAACAATATCCCACAATCTGACATCAATTAAAATGACATAACCCTCACCAAAAGGATGATAGGACAAATACTATCGCACAATCTGACATCAATAAGATGACAGACCCCCGACCAAAAGGATGAGGGAGCAAAACTCACACCGGCCACTACCAACAAAAGGTTCATACGACAAACACTATCACACAATCTGACATCAATAAGACGACAGACCCCCCACCAAAAGGAAGACGGAGCGAAACGCGCACCGTCCATTACCACCAAAATGATGATAGGACAAACACTATCCCACAATCTGACATCAAGTAACATGACAGACCCATCACCAAAAGGATGACGGAGCGAAACTCAAATCGGCCACTACCCCCAAAAGAATGATAGGACAAACACTATCACACAATCTGACATCAATAAGATGACAGATCCCACACCAAAAGGATGACGGAGCGAAACACACACCGGCCACTACCACCAAATGATGATAGGACAAAAACTATCCCACAATCTGACATCAAGTAACATGACAGACCCCTCACCAAAAGGATGACGGACGAAAACTCACACCGGCCACAACCACCCAAAGGACGATAAGACAAACACTACGCACAATCTGCCATTAATAAGATGACAGACCCCTGACCAAAAGGATGATAGAGCGAAACTCGCACCGGCCACTACAACCAAAAGGATGATAGGACAAACACTATCACACAATCTGACATCAATAAGATGACAGACCCCCCACCAAAAGGATGACGGAGCGAGACACATACCGGCCACTACCACCAAAATAATGATAGGACAAATACTATCCCACAATCTGACATCAACTAACATGACAGACCCCTCACCAAAAGGATGACGGAGCGTAACTCACACCGGCCACTACAACCAAAAGGATGATATGACAAACACTATCACACAATCTGACATCAATAAGATGACAGACCGCCCACCAAAAGGATGACGGTGCGAAACTCACACCGGGCACTACCACCAAAATGATGATAGGACAAACATTATCCCACAATCTGATATCAAGTAACATGACAGACCCCTCACCAAAAGGATGACGAAGCGAAACTTACACCGGCCACTACCACCAAAAGGATGATAGGGCAAACACTATCGCACAATCTGACATCCATAAAGATGACATACCCACCACCAAAAGGATGACAGAGCGAAACTCACACTGGCCACTACCACCAAAAGCATGATAGGACAAACACCATCACACTATTTGAAATCAATAAGATGACAGACCCCCCACTAAAAGGATGACGGAGCGAAACTCTCAACGGCCACTACCTACAAAAGGATCATAGGACAAACACTATCGCACAATCTGACATTAATTAAGATGACAGACCCACCACCAAAAGGATGAGGGAGCATAACTCACACATGCCACTACCACCAAAAGGATGATAGGACAAATATTATTGCACATTCTGACATCATTAAGATGACAGACCCCCAAACAAAAGGATGACGAAGCGAAACTCACACCGGCCACTACGAACAAAATGATGATAGGACAAACACTATCCCACAATCTAACATCAAGTAACATGACAGACCCATCACCAAAAGGATGACGGAGCGAAACTCAAATCGGCCACTACCCCCAAAAGAATGATAGGACAAACACTATCACACAATCTGACATCAATAAGATGACAGATCCCACACCAAAAGGATGACGGAGCGAAACACACACCGGCCACTACCACCAAATGATGATAGGACAAAAACTATCCCACAATCTGACATCAAGTAACATGACAGACCCCTCACCAAAAGGATGACGGACGAAAACTCACACCGGCCACAACCACCCAAAGGACGATAAGACAAACGCTACGCACAATCTGCCATTAATAAGATGACAGACCCCTGACCAAAAGGATGATAGAGCGAAACTCGCACCGGCCACTACAACCAAAAGGATGATAGGACAAACACTATCACACAATCTGACATCAATAAGATGACAGACCCCCCACCAAAAGGATAACGGAGCGAGACACATACCGGCCACTACCACCAAAATAATGATAGGACAAATACTATCCCACAATCTGACATCAACTAACATGACAGACCCCTCACCAAAAGGATGACGGAGCGTAACTCACACCGGCCACTACAACCAAAAGGATGATATGACAAACACTATCACACAATCTGACATCAATAAGATGACAGACCGCCCACCAAAAGGATGACGGTGCGAAACTCACACCGGGCACTACCACCAAAATGATGATAGGACAAACATTATCCCACAATCTGATATCAAGTAACATGACAGACCCCTCACCAAAAGGATGACGAAGCGAAACTTACACCGGCCACTACCACCAAAAGGATGATAGGGCAAACACTATCGCACAATCTGACATCCATAAAGATGACATACCCACCACCAAAAGGATGACAGAGCGAAACTCACACTGGCCACTACCACCAAAAGCATGATAGGACAAACACCATCACACTATTTGAAATCAATAAGATGACAGACCCCCCACTAAAAGGATGACGGAGCGAAACTCTCAACGGCCACTACCTACAAAAGGATCATAGGACAAACACTATCGCACAATCTGACATTAATTAAGATGACAGACCCACCACCAAAAGGATGAGGGAGCATAACTCACACATGCCACTACCACCAAAAGGATGATAGGACAAATATTATTGCACATTCTGACATCATTAAGATGACAGACCCCCAAACAAAAGGATGACGAAGCGAAACTCACACCGGCCACTACGAACAAAATGATGATAGGACAAACACTATCCCACAATCTGACATCAATTAACATGACATACCCCTGACCAAAAGGATGATGGAGCGAAACTCACATCGGGCACTACCACCAAAAGGATGACAGGACAAATACTATCGCACAATCTGACATCATTAAGATGAAAAACACTATCACACCGGCCACTACCTCCAAAAGGATACTAGGAAAAACACTATCGCACAATCTGACATCAATAAGATGACAGACCCCCCATCTAAAGGATGACTGAGGAAAACTCCCACCAACCACTACCAACAAAGGGATCATACGACGAACACTAACCCCACAATCTGACATCAATAAGATGACAGACCCCCCACCAAAAGGAAGACGGAGCGAAACTCGCACCGGCCATTACCATCAAAATGATGATAGGACAAACACTATCCCACAATCTGACATCAAGTAACATGACAGACCAATCACCAAAAGGATGACGGAGCGAAACTCACACCGGCCACTACCACCAAAAGAATGATAGGACAAACACTATCACATAATCTGACATCAATAAGATGACAGATCCCACACCAAAAGGATGACGGAGCGAAACACACACCGGCCACTACCACCAAAATGATGATAGGACAAAACTATCCCACAATCTGCCATCAGGTAACATGACAGACCCCTCGCCAAAATCATGACAGAGGAAAACTCACACCGACCACTACCACCAAAAGGATGATAGGACAAACACTATCGCACAATATAATATTAATAAGATGACAGACCCCCCATCAAAAGGATGACGGAGCGAAACACACACCGGCCACTACCACCAAAAGGATGATAGGACAAATACTCTCCCACAATCTAATATTAATAAGATGACAGACCCTCCATCAAAAGGATGATGCAGCGAAACTCACACCGGCCACTACAACCAAAAGGATGATATGACAAACACTGTCACACAATCTGACATCAATAAGATGACAGACCCCCCACCAAAAGGATAACAGACCCCCCACTATCGCACAATCTGACATCAATTAAGATGACAAACCCACCACCAAAAGGATGAGGGAGCATAACTCACACATGCCACTACAACCAAAAGGATGATAGGACAAATACTGTTGCACAATCTGACATCATTAAGATGACAGACCCCCAACCAAAAGGATGACGAAGCGAAACTCACATCGGCCACTACCAACAAAATGATGATAGGACAAACACTATCCCACAATCTGACATCAATTAACATGACATACCCCTCACCAAAAGGATGATGGAGCGAAACTCACATCGGGCACTACCACCAACATGATGATAGGACAAACACTATCCCACAATCTGACATCATTAAGATGAAAAACACTATCACACCGGCCACTACCTCCAAAAGGATATTAGGACAAACACTATCGCACAATCTGACATCAATAAGATGACAGACCACCCATCAAGAGGATGACGGAGGAAAACTCCCACCGGCCACTACCAACAAAGGGATCATACGACGAACACTATCCCACAATCTGACATCAATAAGATGACAGACCCCCCACCAAAAGAAAGATGGAGCGAAACTCGCACCGGCCATTACCACCAAAATGAATACAGGACAAACACTATCCCACAATCTAACATCAAGTAACATGACAGACCAATCACCAAAAGGATGATGGAGCGAAACTCACACCGGCCACTACCACCAAAAGAATGATAGGACAAACACTATCACACAATCTGACATCAATAAGATGACAGATCCCACACCAAAAGGATGACGGAGCGAAACACACACCGGCCACTACCACCAAAATGATGATAGGACAAACACTATCGCACAATCTGACATCAAGTAACATGACAAAACCCTTACCAAAAGGATGATGGAGCGAAACACACACCGGCCACTACCACCAAAAGGATGATAGGACAAACACTATCGCATAATCTAATATTAATAAGATGACAGACCCCTCATCAAAAGGATGACGGAGCGAAACACACACCGACCACTACCACCAAAAGGATGATAGGACAAATACTATCCCACAATCTAATATTAATAAGATGACAGACCCCCCATCAAAAGGATGACTGAGCAAAACTCACACCAGCCACTACAACCAAAAGGATGATATGACAAACACTGTCACACAATCTGACATCAATAAGATGACAGACACCCCACCAAAAGGAAGATGGAGCGAAACTCGCACCGACCATTACCACCAAAATGATGATAGGACAAACACCATCCCACAATCTGACATCAAGTAACATGACAGACCAATCACCAAAAGGATGACGGAGCAAAACTCACACCGGCCACTACCATCAAAAGAATGATAGGACAAACACTATCACACAATCTGACATCAATAAGATGACAGATCCCACACCAAAAGGATGACGGAGCGAAACACACACCGGCCACTACCACCAAAATGATGATAGGACAAAAACTATCCCACAATCTGACATCAAGTAACATGACAGACCCCTCACCAAAAGGATGACAGAGGAAAACTCACACCGGCAACTACCACCAAAATGATGATAGGACTAACACTATTGCACAATCTGACATCAAGTAACATGACAGACACCTTACCAAAAGGATGACGGAGCGAAACACACACCGGCCACTACCACCAAAAGGATGATAGGACAAACACTATCGCACAATCTAATATTAATAAGATGACAGACCCTCCATCAAAAGGATGACGGAGCGAAACACACACCGACCACTACCACCAAAAGGATGATAGGACAAACACTATCGCATAATCAAATATTAATATGACTGACCCCCTATCAAAAGGATGATGGAGCAAAACTCACACCGGCCACTACAACCAAAAGGAGGATATGACAAACACTATCACACAATCTGACATCAATAAGATGACAGACCCCCCACCAAAAGGATGACGGAGCGAAACTCACACCGGGCACTACCACCAAAATGATGATAGGACAAACACTATCCCATAATCTTATCTCAAGTAACATGACAGACCCCTCACCAAAAGGATGACGGAGCGAAACTTACACCGGCCACTACCACCAAAAGGATGATAGGGAAAACACTATCGCACAATCTGACATCCATAAAGATGACATACCCACCACCAAAAGGATGACGGAGCGAAACTCACACCGGCCACTACCACCAAAAGGATGATAGGACAAACACCATCACACTATTTGACATCAATAAGATGACAGACCCCCCACTAAAAGGATGACGGAGCGAAACTCTCAACGACCACTACCTACAAAAGGATCATAGGACAAACACTATCGCACAATCTGACATCAATTAAGATGACAGACCCACCACCCAAAGGATGAGGGAGCGTAACTCACACAGGCCACTACCACCAAAAGGATGATAGGACAAATACTATTGCACAATCTGACATCAACAAGATGACAGACCCCCTACCAAAAGGATGACGAAGCGAAACTCACACCGGCCACTACCAACAAAAAGATGATAGGACAAACACTATCCCACAATATGACATCAATTAACATGACATACCCCACACCAAAAGGATGACAGAGCGAAACACACACCGACCACTACCACCAAAATGATGATAGGACAAAAACTATCCCACAATCAGACATCAAGTAACATGACAGCCCCTCACCAAAAGAATGACGGAGGAAAACTCACACCGGCCACTACAACCCCAAGGATGATTGGACAAACACTATCGCACAATCTGACATCAATAAGATGACAGACCCCTGACGAAAAGGATGATAGAGCGGAACTCGCACCGGCTACTACAACCAAAAGGATGATAGGACAAACACTATCGCACAATCTAATATTAATAAGATGAAGACCCCCCATCAAAAGGATGATGGAGCGAAACACACACCGGCCACTACCACCAAAAGGATGATAGGACAAACACTATCGCACAATCTAATATCAAAATGACAGACCCCCCATCAAAAGGATGACAGAGCGAAACTCACATCGGCCACTACAACCAAAAGGATGATATGACAAACACTATCACACAATCTGACATCAATAAGATGACAGACTGCCCACCAAAAGGATGACTTAGCGAAACTCACACCGGGCACTACCACCAAAATGATGATAGGACAAACACTATCCCACAATCTGATCTCAAGAAACATGACAGACCCCTCACCAAAAGGATGACGAAGCGAAACTTACACCAGCCACTACCACCAAAAGGATGATAGGGCAAACACTATCGCACAATCTGACATCCATAAAGATGACATACCCACCACCAACAGGATGACGGAGCGAAACTCACACCGGCCACTACCACCAAAAGGATGATAGGACAAACACCATCACACTAATTGACATCAATAAGATGACAGACCCCCCACTAAAAGGATGACGGAGTGAAACTCTCTACGACCACTACCTACAAAAGGATCATAGGACAAATACTATCGCACAATCTGACATCAATTAAGGTGACAGATCCAAAACCAAAAGGACGAGGGAGCGTAACTCACACAGGCCACTACCACCAAAAGGATGATAGGACAAATACTATTGCACAATCTGACATCAACAAGATGACAGACCCCCTACCAAAAGGATGACGAAGCGAAACTCACACCGGCCACTTCCAACAAAATGATGATAGAACAAACACTATCGCACAATCTAATATTAATAAGATGAAGACCCCCCATCAAAAGGATGATGGAGCGGAACACACACCGGCCACTACAACCAAAAGGATGATATGACAAACACTGTCACACAATCTGACATCAATAAGATGACAGACCCCCCAGCAAAAGGATGACGGAGTGAAACTCACACCGGCCACAATCTCCAAAATGATGATAGGACAAACACTATCCCACAATCTGACATCAAGTAACATGACAGACCCATCACCAAAAGGATGACGGAGCGAAACTCACACCGGCCACTACCACCAAAACAATGATAGGACAAACACTATCACACAATCTGACATCAATAAGATGACAGATCACACACCAAAAGGATGACGGAGCGAAAAACACACCGGCCACTACCACCAAAATGATGATAGGACAAAAACTATCCCACAATCTGACATCAAGTAACATGACAGACCCCTCACCAAAAGGATGACGGAGGAAAACTCACACCGGCCACTACCACCCAAATGATGATAGGACAAACACTATTGCAAAATCTGACATCAAGTAACATGACAGACACCTTACCAAAAGGATGACGGAGCGAAACACACACCGACCACTACCACCAAAAGGATAATAGGACAAAGACTATCGCACCATCTAATATTAATAAGACGACAGACCCCCCGTCAAAAGGACGACGGAGCGAAACACACACCGGCCACTACCACCAAAAGGATGATATGACAAATACTATCCCACAATCTAATATTAATAAGATGACAGACCGCCAATCCAAAGGATGACGGAGCGAAACTCACACCGGCCACTACAACCAAAAGGATGATATGACAAACACCGTCACACAATCTGACATCAATAAGATGACAGACCCCCCAGCAAAAGGATGACGCAGTGAAACTCACACCGGGCACAATCTCCAAAATGATGATAGGACAAACACTATCCCACAATTTGACATCAAGTAACATGACAGACCCCTCACCAAAAGGATGATGGAGCAAAACACACACCGGCCACTACCACCAAAAGGATGATAGATCAAACACTATCACACAATCTAATATTAATAAGATGTAGACCCTCCATCAAAAGGATGACGGGGCGAAACACACACCGGCCACTACCACCAAAAGGATGATAGGACAAAAACTATCGCACAATCAAATATTAATATGACTGACCCCCCATCAAAAGGATGACGGAGAAAAACTCACACCGGCCATTACAACCAAAAGGATGATATGACAAACACTATCACACAATCTGACATCAATAAGATGACAGACTCCTCACCAAAAGGATGACGGAGCGAAACTCACACCGGGCACTACCACCAAAATGACGATAGGACAAACACTATCCCACAATCTTATCTCAAGTAACATGACAAACCCCTCACCAAAAGGATGACGGAGCGAAACTTACACCGACCACTACCACCAAAAGGATGATAGGGCAAACACTATTGCACAATCTGACATCCATAAAGATGACATACCCACCACCAAAAGGATGACGGAGCGAAACTCACACCGGCCACTACCACCAAAAGGATGATAGGACAAACACCATCACACTATTTGACCTTAATAAGATGACAGACCCCCCACTAAAAGGATGACGGAGCGAAACTCTCAACGACCACTACCTACAAAAGGATCATAGGACAAACACTATCGCACAATCTGACATCAATTAAGATGATAGACCCACCACCAAAAGGATAAGGGAGCGTAACTCACACAGGCCACTACCACCAAAAGGATGATAGGACAAATACTATTGCACAATCTGACATCAACAAGATGACAGACCCCCTACCAAAAGGATGACGAAGCGAAACTCACACCGGCCACTACCAACAAAATGATGATAGGACAAACACTATCCCACAATATGACATCAATTAACATGACATACCCCACACCAAAAGGATGACGGAGCGAAACACACACCGACCACTACCACCAAAATGATGATAGGACAAAAACTATCCCACAATCAGACATCAAGTAACATGACAGACCCCTCAGCAAAAGGATGACAGAGCGAAACTCACACCGGCCACTACCACCAAAAGGTTGATAGGACAAACACTATAACACAAACTGACATCAATAAGGTGACAGACCCCCTAACAAAAGGATGACAGAGCGAAACTCGCACCGACCACTACAACCTCCAAAATGATGATATGACAAACACTATCCCACAATCTGACATCAAGTAACATGACAGACCCCTCACCAAAAGGATGACGAAGCGAAACACACACCGGCCACTACTACCAAAAGGATGATAGGACAAACACTATCGCACAATCTAATATTAATAAGATGAAGACCCCCCATCTAAAGGACGATGGAGCGAAACACACACCGGCCACTACCACCAAAAGGATGATAGGACAAACACTATCGCACAATCTAATATTAATATGACAGACCCCCCATCAAAAGGATGACGGAGCGAAACTCACACCGGCCACTACAACCAAAAGGATGATATGACAAACACTATCACACAATCTGACATCAATAAGATGACAGACCCCCCACCAAAAGGATGACGGAGCGAAACTCACACCGGGCACTACCACCAAAATGATGATAGGACAAACACTATCCCACAATCTGATCTCAAGAAACATGACAGACCCCTCACCAAAAGGATGACGAAGCGAAACTTACACCGGCCACTACCACCAAAAGGATGATAGGGCAAACACTATCGCACAACCTGACATCCATAAAGATGACATACCCACCACCAAAAGGATGACGGAGCGAAACTCACACCGGTCACTACCACCAAAAGGATGATAGGACAAACACCATCACACTAATTGACATCAATAAGATGATAGACCCCCCACTAAAAGGATGACGGAGTGAAACTCTCAACGACCACTACCTACAAAAGGATCATAGGACAAACACTATCGCACAATCTGACATCAATTAAGGTGACAGACCCACAACCAAAAGGATGAGGGAGCGTAACTCACACAGGCCACTACCACCAAAAGGATTATAGGACAAATACTATTGCACAATCTGACATCAACAAGATGACAGACCCCCTACCAAAAGGATGACAAAGCGAAACTCACACCTGCCACTTCCAACAAATTGATGATAGAACAAACACTATCGCACAATCTAATATTAATAAGATGAAGACCCCCCATCAAAAGGATGATGGAGCGAAACACACACCGGCGACTACCACCAAAAGGATGATAGGACAAACACTATCACACAATCTAATATTAATATGACAGACCCCCCATCAAAAGGATGACTGAGCGAAAGTCACACCGGCCACTACAACCAAAAGGATGATATGACAAACACTATCACACAATCTGACATCAATAAGATGACAGACCCCCCACCAAAAGGATGACGGAGCGAACCACACACCGACCACTACCACCAAAAGGATGATAAGACAAACACCATCACACTAATTGACATCAATAAGAAGACAGACCCCCCACTAAAAGGATGACGGAGTGAAACTCTCAACGACCACTACCTACAAAAGGATCGTAGGACAAACACTATCGCACAATCTGACATCAATTAAGGTGACAGACCCATAACCAAAAGGATGAGGGAGCGTAACTAACACAGGCCACTACCACCAAAAGGATGATAGGACAAATACTATTGCACAATCTGACATCAACAAGATGACAGACCCCCTACCAAAAGGATGACGAAGCGAAACTCACACTGGCCACTTCCAACAAAATGATGATAGAACAAACACTATCGCACAAACTAATATTAATAAGATGAAGACCCCCCATCAAAAGGATGATGGAGCGAAACACACACCGGCCACTACCACCAAAAGGATGATAGGACAAACACTATCGCACAATCTAATATTAATATGACAGACCCCCCATCAAAAGGATGACTGAGCGAAAGTCACACCGGCCACTACAACCAAAAGGATGAAATGACAAACACTATCACACAAATCTGACATCAATAAGATGACAGACCCCCCACCAAAAGGATGATGGAGCGAAACACACACCGGCCACTACCACCAAAAGGATGATAGGACAAACACTATCCCATAACCTGACATCAAGTAACACGACAGACCCATCACGAAATGGATGACGGAACAAAACTCACACCGGCCACTATCACCAAAAGAATCATAGGACAAACACTATCACACAATCTGACATCTATAAGATGACAGATCCCCTACCAAAAGGGTGACAGAGCGAAACACACACCGGCCACTACCACCAAAATGATGATAGGACAAAAACTACCCCACAATCTGACATCAAGTAACATGATAAACCCCTCACCAAAAGGATGACGGAGGAAAACTCACACCGGCCACTACCACCCAAAGGATGATAGGACAAATACTATCGCACAATCTGACATCAATAAGATGACAGACCCCTGACCAAAAGGATGATAGAGCGAAACTCACACCGGCCACTACAACCGAAAGGATGATATGACACACACTATCACACAATTTGACATCAATAAGATGACAGACCCCCCACCAAAAGGATGACGGAGCGAGAGACATACCGGCCACTACCACCAAAATGATGATAGGACAAATACTATCCCACAATCTGACATCAACAACAATGACAGACCCCTCACCAAAAGGATGACGTAGCGAAACTCACACCGGCCACTAACACCAAAAGGATGATAGGACAAACACTATAACACAATATGATTTCAATAAGATGACAGACCCCCTAACAAAAGGATGACAGAGCGAAACTCACACCGGCCACAACCTCCTAAATGATGATAGGACAAACACTATCCCACAATCTGACATCAAGTAACATGACAGACCCATCACCAAAAGGATGATGGAGCGAAACCCACACCGGCCACTACCACCAAAAGGATGATAGGACAAAACTATCGCACAATCTAATATTAATAAGATGACAGACCCCCTAACAAAAGGATGACAGAGCGAAACTCACACCGGCCACTTCAACCAAAAGGATGATATGACTAACACTATCACATAATCTAACATCAATAACATGACAGACCCCCCACCAAATGCATGACGGAGAGAAACTCACACCGGGCACTACCACCAAAATGATGATAGGACAAACACTATCCCACAATCTGATATCAAGTAACATGTCAGACCCCTCACCAAAAGGATGACGGAGCGAAACTTACACCGGCCACTACCACCAAAAGGATGATAGGGAAAACACTATCGCATAATCTGACATCCATAAAGATGACATACCCACCACCAAAAGGATGACAGAGCAAAACTCACACCGACCACTACCACCAAAAGGATGATAGGTCAAACACCATGACACTTTTTGACATCAATAAGATGACAGACTCCCCACTAAAAGGATGACCGAGCGAAACTCTCAACGGTCACTACCTGCAAAAGGATCATAGGACAAACACTATCGCACAATCTGACATCAATTAAGATGACAGACCCACCACCAAAAGGATGAGGGAGCGTAACTCACACAGGCCATTACCACCAAAAGGATGATAGGACAAATACTATTGCACAATCTGACATCAACAAGATGACAGACCCCTACTAAAAGAATGACGAAGCAAAACTCACACCGGCCACTACCAACAAAATAATGATAGGACAAACACTATCCCACAATCTGACATCAATTAATATGACATACCCCTCACCAAAAGGATGATGGAGCGAAACTCACATCAGGAACTACCACCAAAAGGATGATAGGACAAATACTATCACACAATCTGACATTAATAAGATGACAGACCCCTGACCAAAAAGATGACGGAGCAAAACTCACACCGGCGGCTACCTCCAATAGGAGATTAGGACAAAGCTTATCACACAATCTGACACCAATAAGATGAAAGACCCCCCATCAAAAGGATGACGGGGCGAAACTCACACCGACCACTACCAACAAAAGGATCATAGGACAAACACTATCACACAATCTATCATCCATAAGATGACAGACCCCCCACGAAAAGGCAGACGGAGCGAAACTCATACCGGCCATTACCACCAAAATGATGATAGGAGAAACACTATCCCACAATCTGACATCAAGTAACATGACAGACCCATCACCAAAAGGATGACGGAGTGTAACTCACACCGGCCACTACCACCAAAAGAATGATAGGACAAACATTATCACACAATCTGACATCAATAAGATGACAGATCCCCCACCAAAAGGATGACGGAGCAAAACACACACCGGCCACTACCACCAAAAGGATGATAGGACAAAAACTACCCCACAATCTGATATCAATTAACATGACAGACCCCTCACCAAAAGGATGACGGAGGAAAACTCACACCGGCCACTACCATCCAAAGGATGATAGGACAAACACTATCGCACAATCTGACACCAATAAGATGACAAACCCCTGACCAAAAGGATGATAGAGCAAAACGCGCACCGACCACTACAACCAAAAGGATGATAGGACACACACTATCACACAATCTGACATCAATAAGATGACATACCCCCCACCAAAAGGATGACAGAGCGAGACACATACCGGCCACTACCACTAAAATGACGATAGGACAAATACTATCCCACAATCTGACATCCACTAACATGACAGACCCCTCACCAAAAGGATGGCGGAGCGAAACTCACACCGGCCACTACAACCAAAAGGATGATATGACAAACACTATCACATAATCAAACATCAATAAGATGAAAGACCCCCCACCAAAAGCATGACGGAGAGAAACTCACACCGGGCACTACCACCAAAATGATGATAGGATAAACACTATCGCACAATCTGATATCAAGTAACATGACAGACCCCTCACCAAAAGGATGACGGAGCGAAACTTACACCGGGCACTACCACCAAAAGGATGATAGGACAAACACCATGACACTATATGACATCAATAAGATGACAGACCCCCCACTAAAAGCATGACCAAGCGAAACTCTCAACGGCCACTACCTACAAAAGGATCATAGGACAAACACTATCGCACAATCTGACATAAATTAAGATGACAGACCCACCACCAAAAGGATGAGGGAGCGTAACTCACATAGGCCACTACCACCAAAAGTATGATAGGACAAATACTATTGCACAATCTGACATCAACAAGATGACAGACCCCTACCAAAAGGATGACGAAGCGAAACTCACACCGGCCACTACCAACAAAATGATGATAGGACAAACACTATCCCACAATCTGACATCAATTAACATGACATACCCCTCACCAAAAGGATGATGGAGCGAAACTCACATCAGGCACTACCACCAAAATGATGATAGGACAAATACTATCACACAATCTGACATTAATAAGATGACAGACCCCTGACCAAAAGGATGACGGAGCAAAACTCACACCGGCGACTACCTCTAAAAGGAGATTAAGACAAACACTATCGCACAATCTAACATCAATAAGATAACATACCCCCCATCAAAAGGATGACGGAGCGAAACTCATACCGACCACTACCAACAAAAGGATCATAGGACAAACACTATCGCACAATCTGACATCAATTAAGATGACAGACCCACCACCAAAAGGATGAGGGAGCGTAACTCACAAAGGCCACTACCACCAAAAGGATGATAGGACAAATACTATTGCACAATCTGACATCAACAAGATGACAGACCCCCTACCAAAAGGATGACGAAGCGAAACTCACACCGACCACTACCAACAAAATGATCATAGGACAAACACTATCCCACAATCTGACATCAATTAACATGACATACCTGTCGCTTCCTTGAAAATAAGGTGCCTGCAAAACAAAAGAGTCGCCACCTTTCGTTATTTATCCCTCAGAGCGGGAAAGGAAATGATCGGAAAAACATGACGAAAAAGGTATAAGACAAGGTCATCGCAACCATTGTCTGTGTTCGGGAAGTTTGTTACGCAAGGGGAAGATATTAGCACCCCTCACGTCCGTCGTACTCGACGGGACCCACGCTTGTTGTGTTTACTGGACGAGTTGGTTTATCTATCTACCTATCAAGGATGGCTTAAACAGAAAAGAAAAATGACTCGGCAAAGCATCGCGCTTTATGCCTATGTATTCTCATCAGAGAATGAGAAATCAGAGTCAACGTAGTTCGCCTAACTACGGGTTACGGGGAAGGTGGCTCTCCAATACGTCAGTATTGTTCCTACGTACTCTCAACAGGTATGAGAGATCAGAACTTACGTAGTTCGGGATAATACGGATTACGGGAATTCAAATTCATCTGTTTTACCGAGTAGGGTTAAACAGCAGTTCTAGCAGTTAGGGATAAAGCCTGTTTGCGGTGGCGCTGAAGTTTAACGACACTCTTTTCTTCAGAAAAGCTTTCCTTTGAATTACGGGCCCACGGGGCAAAAAAGTTTGAAGTTTGTTTCTGTCTTTTACGAATGAACTGTTTTTTATGGTTGTTTGCAATTTCAATCGCACTAAAGACTATGACCTAAGAGTGAATGCGTCGCATGTCACCCAAAGGGTGCCATACTAAACATCCAGACTGTTGAAAAGAAGCTCTCCAACAATCCTTTCTCAGATAGCTTAAGGCTCGTAACGTACGAAAGAAATCATTCATAATTACTGTATCTTAAGCTGTTTTGAGATGAGAAGAGAGAGGGACAACTAAGGGGAGACTATCAAGTCCTACTGTTGTCATGCCAAGGATTCATCCTATGGTTGAGGTTTGAAACAGGGAACTCCTAGAAGTTGTCATGCATAGGTTTCAACCTAAAGTTCTATCATCACTTCCTTATCAAAGGAAGTGAGATTCCTAAGGGATCATGTCAATGGTAAACAGAAACAGATAAAACATCAGCTTAAACAGTAAATAGTAAACGACTGTAAAATGCATGCAATGCAAGTGAGGGAGGAAATGTGTGTGGGGCAGCAGCCTCCACAAGCTCATCTCAACCTCAAGCCAGATATGAATAACTGCAATCATACAGAGGAAATAACATGCTATCAAGCAAAATAGAATAACAACTGCAATCATACAGTAAAAATAACATGCTATCAAGCAAACTAACCACATGGGCAAGGGAGCTGGGCTCTATCGAATACCCGCAAGCAAAGCCATACAGTAACAATAGAAGCAGAGGGAGCAACTCAACCTTTAGTGCAATCATGCTCCTAGCTTAAAGTCAGTCTAATCATGGACTTATTCTAATGCATCAAGCAAGTCAAACAAGGCACACCAGCACAGAAAAGAAAACAGAGAAGAAAGAAAGCAGATCAACAACTCCCTCTTTTCCATTCCAAGCTTCAGCTCTTCTAACAGCAACCCAGTCTTCAGACTTCAATCACCCTTCAAGGCTATCATCCTCCATGGCAAGTATCAACTTGCTCCTCCAAGGTTTCAATCCATCAAACATAAGTTTCAACTTATCTTCACTTCTCCAAGCTTCATCTCTTCAGTCAATTCCACCCTCAGGCTTCACTTCTAACTACAAGTGTCAACTTGATTCCTTCAGGCTCTCCAATCATCAATGTACAAGTATCAACTTGTCCTTTATTCCTCAAGCCTCAGCTCTACACTCAATCTCAATTTAATCCTCTTCATAAGTATCAACTTAGTCTTCAAGCTTCAGCTCTCTTTGCTTTGCCAGTATCAACTGGGTCTTCCACATCTACAAGCTTCAGCTTCTCAGAGTAATCTTCAATCACATGGAAGTGTCAACCCCATCCTCCAATTCTCTAAGCCTCAGCTCTTCTCTCAATCTCAATTGGATCTTCAAGTATCAACTTGGTCTTCTTGCTTCCAGCTTCAGCTGCAGTGGCAATGCTCAAGGAATCATCCTCTTCCACACTCTTCAATGAAGTCCTCATCTTCAAACTCAAGTCCAACATCTTTCAAGATACCCAACCCAGAAGACCATTGATTTAACAGGATGAGTGGAAATGATAAACAACTTATTGACAACCAAAGGAAGCCTGTAAGGGTTCATCATTATGAGAGACTGGTTCCCTCAAAGTTCTACTTCCCAGATAAAGCCACTCATCCCTCCAAAGGAGGGATGTGAATATCTGAGAAGGACTTTTAGTCATTGGGAGGAATGGAAACACAAGATGCTTTCCATATTTGTGAATGAAATCATTCTAGTTCTAAGGCTCTCCCTATGTCTCCTATCTCCTAAATCTTCATCAGACACCTTCAGGCACAAGCAACTCCAAGCTCCAAGCAACTTAAAGCATCCTCACCTTGTCTTCAACTTGTCTTCAATCTCAACCAAAGGCAAACAAAGCAAAAACCCTAATCTAAGGGGACTAAGGAAGTTAAACTAGTTGAATTAGTAAGTTAGGATCACCTAAAACCTAGTACTAAAGTTAGTCCTAACTGAAATACTAAAACCAATTGTAAAATCCTACAAAAATGACTATGGGAACCTAGGTCAATCATGACTCTACCACATTAGTTTCAGAGATCAAATCATCAACTAAGACCTAGAAATAAATTCTACATTATAAGGTACTAAACCTAAACCCTAAAAGGAAACACCTAAATATCAATCTAGAAAGCACACCTATTTTCATGACAAAAATGTGAGAAAAATGCTATGGGAGCATACATGTCTAACCTAATCACACACAAAAAATTAGGATCAAAATCATCACCATATGATCACACAAAATTCCACAAAATTAGGTATCAAACATAATCATTTTAATATCAATTAAAATATAAAATTCCCATAAAATCACAAAATATATGAAATGAAAATATTTTTTCTCTAACAAATACTAGACTAAATCATGAGTATAATGCAAAAAGAATGGGATTAATTGGATTAATTTTCAATTTTATATGATTTTTCCAAGAACCATGAACAAAATGAAAAAATAATGAAAATCAAAACAAAATAAACACACGCGCGGTGCAAATAGCAATGATACACAGTTCATAAAATGGATTGGGCCTTCAGGGGGGTGGGGATAACAATCTTTCCACTAAGCCCAGAACCACTGATTAGATGAAACGGTGCGTTTCATAATCAGAACCCCTTCACAAATTGAAATCAAAACGTGGTCGTTGGATCACTCACTCAGTCAAAGTCCAACCCCCATCCAATGGCCCTAGAGTCATCTTCAACCTTTTGAACCTCTGAACTTCACGCCCAGCTCCGGCCACCACCGGTGGTGCTCCGGTCACCATTCCATAACCCTAATTCATCATAGAGTCCACCATAGGCCACGATCCCTTAATGAAACATGTCCCAAATTCCCTCACGAACTCATTCATGCCTTTAATTTTCTCTGAAACCTCAAGATTCGCCATATCCAATTCTCAACCGAAAATGGTAACACACCTGAAAATCTTGGATGAACAGATGCACTAAACCTTCAATTCAAGCTCTCCAACCTTCCAGACACGATCAATGGATCCTCTCCTTGCTTTTGTATGCAAAAGAACCGGTTGAAAGGTCCTAAATCTTAAAATCCGATGGTGAGTTGCAGGTGGAAAAATTCAATGGCTCATACACGATTCAGCCACGAATTCTCTTGGATTATGATCTGGATTCAATCCCTAGCATCCATGGAAGAAGTTTCAATCAAGAAAATGGATGGAAAGTGAAGAATTTGGTGAAACCGAATTCAATTGCAAGCCAAGAAATCTCAATCTCAATCTATGCTCTCTCCTTCAATCATCACCAACCTTTGCATTGGATCACCTCTACTCAATATATAGATGATGTATGAGTGATCTAGAACCCTCTAGATCCTTCTAATGAGAGTTTCAACTTCTCATGTCATGAGATTTTCAACCATATGCCATGCTATGCATAATGCTGCAAACAGCTTGAAACCAATCTTATTTACTTCCAATTTCTCCCCTAGTGACATTTTGAAAGTGTTTAGCTTGCAAAGGGCCTTGCTCATGCCTTGATTCTATGTTTTGCACATGTTATTTAATATGCAAGTAATGACTTTTCAAAGCAAGTCCACAAATTAGACCTCAACTCAAAAATGTGGCTAAACCAATGTTCTTAAAATGTTTTCTAGAGTCAAAATGATATATTACATGCCATGGTTTGGATGTGTAGATTGAAAATATCAATTTCCAACTTTGGTTTATTTAACTTATGCCCTTATTTTAGGTCATTTTTGCAACTTTGAGCCACAAGCATTTCCAACATCTCATAATCTCTTTACTAGCCTTAAAACGTCATTTTGAACAAGTTTGATGTTGAACATTTTTCCATTTGAAGCATGGAGATAGGAGTTATGGCCTTATGCTTGAAATGACCTGTAATCTCCAAATGACCAAAATGCCCTTGACTTGTCAAAGCCATACCTTGAGTTCCACAAATCCTATCAAGGATTTCTAGTACTCTCTAGAAAGCTAAGAGGATAAGGAACAACATTCATGTTGACCAAAAGTCCATAGGAATCATCCTTCTTGGGCAAAAGTTTGATGCAAGTTAGGTAACTTTCAAGTCCCCAGATTCACACACCTCAGATGACCTGTAACTTGTCAAAGTCATAACCTGATGATTTGACCTTCGAATAATCCTTATAGCATCTCAATGCATCAATCCATGATCACATGGCTCTTGGATTAGGTCTCAACCTTCCTCAAATCATCAGTTGACCTAGGGTTGACCCAGTCAAACCCTAATTACACCACTCATGACTGAGTCTTCTTAATCTTGCACAATGACCTATCTAGGCCTCATGATGGATTTCAAGACATCTCATAAGCTCTCTCAAGGCTTTAAGTCCACATTCCTGGCTTCAGAATCATCTGAGGAGCTCCCACAACTCTCAAGTTAGGAGGCACACACTCTTGGTTTCAACCACTCTCTCTGAGGATCTTTTGACTTCTCTGACAAGGATATCAACCCTTGAACACTTGGATAAGCTTCTTAGCTAGCTTCACAGTCTTGTGTAGCTCTTGATTGGTAATCATACCTCTTGATCTCCTGCATACATGTCAATGAAATGCAAATGATAATGCTAATGTGAATGAAATGAAACATAAGTTAGGTAAAGAAATGTTGGTCAAATTTTGGGGTGCAACAGCTGCCCCTATTCAAACGGCTTGAACCTGACTGGGTGAGAAGCGAAAGACTCTCAACCAATCAAGGTGCGAGACGGTTGAATACCGACAAACCCGGAAATTTGCCAACTGCACAAGTACACGGTACTCTGATGGGAACAAATCTTCGAAAACTGAAATATTAGCTGCACTGCAACTAGCTGGGGAATTGGTCACACGGTAACCGGTGATACATGGTCGATCATGCCGTCAGGCATCGAGATTCCTCTGGACTCATCAGGTCAACAATCAAGTTAATCATGCCTTTGGGCATTCAAAGAAAGTTCTCGTGCATCCGCCGGACTTCATCAGTAAGTCGGGAACAGAATTCTCAGTCAATCATGACCCAATTGGGGATACCCAAACTTCTACCATCAGGCCCTCCGCATCAGCTGGGAGAACTGCTTCGTCAATATAGTTGGACTTCAATCATCAAGTCTTCAAGGGAAGTTTCAACTTCGTTGTTCAGAAACCTGCTGGGGATGACACATCTACGCTGGGGATTCTGGAGAACTATCAAGTAACTCTGCTTCGGGGATCCAGGAATCATTCTGGGTGAATCAACTCTGCTAAGGACTTCAGGAATCATCTTGGACAAATAACTCCGCCGGGGACTTCAAGAATCATCATGAACCAATAACTCTGCTGGAGATTTCAGGAATCATCCTGAGCAAACACTCTGTCGGGGACTCTAAGCGTCAACTTGAGCAACCAACTCTTGCGACTTCACTGGAGATTTTAAGAATCATCTTAAACGAGCGCCTTCGCTGGAGAATTCAAGAATCATCTAGGGCAAATGGCTTTAGCTGGGGGATTCAAGAATCATCTTAAGTAAGCGACTCTGCGGAGGAACACCTGCAAAACAAGAACGGTAACGACCTAGCTCATGTTTCATATGCATATGCTTTGACGATGGCGCAATGCTCCACACGGTGGAAATGCTACGCATTTATGATAAATGCTATGCAATCATGCAAAATGCTGCGATCCCGTCAGCAAAATAAATGCTGGAGGGAGAATCTTCCTGTCAAGGAGAAAGAACCACTCGGGTGGGGGAAGGAATCATCCTGCCATGGAGAAAAGGTCACGTCAATCTCAATCGGACTCCGCATGGGGAAGCAAACTTCAGTTGACTGCTGCAGGGGAAAGAAGCTCTACGAGAACCTGGACCTGCTAAGGAAAGCGATGTCAATCGCAGAAATAAACTGCACGGTGTTGCACCCCAAAATTTGACCAACTACTTATCGCAATTTGGCTCATGTTTCGACTCATTTCATTTTGCATTTGCATACCACGTACATTGCATTTTTTCCAGTCAGATCGACTTTATCGAGATTACAGCCCTCTGATCGCGCTTCAGGCATTTCAGGCTAATACGAGGACGTATTTTGAGAACTGATGCTCGTTCCCTGTGTTTCCAGCTCTCGCTGTTGTTTTTGAGGACATCTCGGTGTCCGGTTGTTACCGTTTATTTTGCTGTATTCGCGCATCTTTTTTTTCTCTAATCGATTTAATTGGTTGTACTGTATTTTTAGATTTTTCCCCTTATTTTCTAGATTTTTTTAATGGATTTAATTGATTTTTCTAGATATTAGATAGTTTTTTTAAAAGATATTAAATGTTTTTTAAATAGTTTTTAGTTTTAATATCAAATTTTCCCTTTTAGAATAATTCATTTTTTAGATACTAAGTAGTTTTTTAAAAATGATTTTAAATAGGATTGATAGAGTTTTTTGTATTTTGTTTTTGTTTAGAGATTAATAGAGTTTATCCTATTTTTGTTTGTTTAGAAATCAATAGAATTTTAATAGTTAATCCTCTTTTTTAGATTTAATTTAGATTTAGGAATTAATAGAGATTAATTAGATCTTAATCACCTTTTTAGATGTTAATTAGGGTCTTAATTCATTTTAATTAGGTTTAAAATAGTCTTAATTTTCAATTTAGGCTTTAATTGAAGTTTTTAATTTTCGTTAGTATTAATTGAGTTTAATTAGGGTTTAATCATGTATTAATTAGTAGTTAATCAAGTCTGAGTTAGTGGGCCATTTGTCAGATTTTGGGGGGCCCAAAGTATCTCGCCACTTGGCAGTATAAAGCAGTCCCACGTGTGCTTTTCTCAGTTCCCCACTTCACTTCCACATTATTCACCATGTTTCATCCCCTCCTCACGCCACCTCGCCCACACGTGGCCTCACCTCGCTCCTCATTCCCATACCGAGCGCCACGTAGCACCCCTTCACCCCTTCCGCCCGCCGGCCATGCAAACACCGGAAAGGTGTCGCCGGAGAAATCGCACTGTGGTTTTCACGGCCAGAATCTCGTCGAATTCTGCAACTGTCGCTGGAAAATTCAAGAACATTCATCATTTTTTCTCCCCAGTTCCTTTCACGATCTTCATCATGATTCATCATCCAATAATCATCAACAACCTTCAAAGAACTCATCCACTTCAGATCAAGAACTTTCGCCCAGATTCTTCGTTAATCTTCATCAACAGTTCAAGAAGCCTCAAGATGTATTCAGATCTTCAGCAATTCTTCGTCCACGTTCGTGTGGTTCTTCGGAAGCCGATCATCCGTTCTTGATGTTCATCACATTTTTCATATTATTTTCTAGATCTGTGCTGAGACTCATCCTCGTCCTTCATCATCTTCACCGATTTTCCAGATCTGCCATGGATATCATGAACAACAACTACGATCTCCAGAAAAAAGCTTCAAGAACGTTCTTCATACATCCATACGAACTGCATCCAAGCCCGTCAGCTCCATCGAGTTTCAAAATCCATAGGAGATTCATCGCATCTTTCATCAAGGACCTCCGTCCAATCCTCATCATCGCCCCTAGCGTTCATCAGAACTCCACGGTCTTCACATGTTCTTCCAACAATCTCCAGCAACTGTCCAAGATCCTCAAGGAAGCCTCAACGACGTTCGCCGTTCTTGTTCAGATCGCCAACGAACCTTCGAGAATATCAAGAGCAGATTGTTTTTTCCAGTTCGTGTTTTGGTCATTCATGTGTTTTGAGAGTTTGAGTGAGAGGTGGAACGAAAGAGAAAGAGCTCGCGGAGAGAGAGAGGCTGGAGCGGCGTGAACAGTGTACCCTAGGGTTTCAAAAGAGAGTGAGTGGAAGAGGGGAAGTTCTTCGTGGGCTCTCCCTTTGGGCCCGTTTGTGGTTTCCAATCCGTACACCCATTTTCCACTTCACACCCCCGCCATTTCCTTTTTTTTGGTTTTTTTGATGAAAGTTTCTTTGGACGGGTTGGGCCCAACAGCATATTTTCTGGGCTCACACCTATGTCCCTGCGCGCACCCCCCCCCCCCTTTTAGTGTATTTGTTTCTATTTTCTGGGTTCCTTTTGCTGTGGGCTGGGCCCAAAGGCTGTTTTTTGCTGCATTACCCCTGGTTATGCAGTTTGTACCCCCTCCCCTTTTATTTTAATTTCTCCCTTGTATTGGATGAATGAGTGTAATAGATATAGTTCTATTTTTTTTAGGATTATAGTTTTATTTTCCTAGGACATTAATGCATAGTTTTATAGAATTTATATTCTATTACTTTTTAGCATATTATAGGGCATTATAGATTTAATATAGTTTTTTCTATTTTCTTCATAGAATATTATAGAATATTTTAGATAGAATTGTTCTTATGCTATTTCTCATATGCATTTTCTTTTAATTTCTTTAGAATATTTTCTAGTAGAATTTAATTGCCGTATTTTAGGAGTAGCATTTTATTTCCATTGGTTAGTGGATTTGTCTCCTATTTTCTCTCCTATTTTCGTTTCTATCTGATTTTATCTTCGATTTTACTTTTGGTTGGCCGTGTGACACGATTCAATTGGAGAATAATTTTCGATATCATTTCTCCATCTTGTCTTTGACACGGATATCAATACGCTACCTCTTAGAGTTCGATTTCTCGTATAAGTCGAACCATGACGGTCTAAGCGTCACATTGTTCCTTATTCGAGCGTCATCGTCAAGGATCCAGAGAGAAGAAGATTGGAATGGAGCTTGCACGCACGTCAGGAGCCTAGGAGCTGCTTCGTTCATCATCATCATCGTATTCCTCAAGTCTTCGTGCAACCGTCGAGTGTAGTGAGCTGTATCGTTAGATACGTAGGAAATGGCAGTTGAGGAGTTCTTCTCAATCGTCTAGGATGTCTAGTATGGTACCCTTTGGGTGACATGCGACACATTTGCTCCTACGTCTTAGGTTCTTGCGTGTGTGTCCCGAGTTCCTTCCCGTTTAGGCGTAGGCCTGCTTCCTCTTTGTTCTCGCGTTCAGGCGATGGAGACCCCTTCTCTTGCCCCCGTGCAATCGAGACTCGTTAGTCCGCCGAACTACGTTTGCTCTGATCTCTCAAGCCTGTTGAGAGTATGTAGGCACAATACTGATGTATTGGCGAGCCACCTTTCCCCTTTTCCGTAGTCGAACTACGTTTGCTCTGATCTCTCAATCCTGTTGAGAGTACGTAGGCACAATACTGATGTATTGGCGAGCCACCTTTCCCCTTTCCCGTAGTCGAACTACGTTTGCTCTGATCTCTCGTACCAGACGAGAGTACGTAGGCATAGGATGCGACATCCTAGCGAGCTACCTCCCTTTCCCGTTTCCCCGTTTAGCTGTAGTAGGCTGAACTACAGCTGCTCTGATTTTCTCTGAAGAGAATATGTAGGCATAAGATGCGATATCCTAGCGAGCACACTAACAACTAACCTTTTTATTCTCTCGCTGTCGTGTGATCGAGACTTTCCCGCTGACCACTGATGTTTCCCTTTTCTCTTGCCCGAGCGCATTCGAGACCAGACCGTAGTTCTAGTTCCCGTAGGTTCCCATACCTTTAAACCCAACATACTACGTCCGTTCTACCGCAAACAGGTACGCCTAAGTCTCCAATGGTCGAGCCGCGTCCACCTAACTGCTAGAATGCGTACGCTAGTATCGTCAATCCTTTCTCTCACCCCTGTGTGACCGAGAACACCCTTGTTTACCCGTAGCTAGCCTGAACTACGTCATGCTCTGATTTCTCTGACGAGAATACGTAGGCACAAGACGCGACGTCTTGCCGAGCAAAATTCCCCCGTAGTTTCCCGAACTACGTAGACTCTGATTTCTCATTCTCTGTTTAGAATACGTAGGCATAGAGTGCGACGCTCTATCGAGTCAGTTTCTTTCCGTTTAGATTTAGCAGCCGTAGATAGATTGTTTTTCACCCATAGACAAACCAGCAAGCGTGGATCCCATCGAGTACGATGGACGTGAGGGGTGCTAATACCTTCCCCTTGCGTAACCGAATCCCGAACCCAAAAAATGGTTGCGATGACCTTGTCTTATACCTTTTCGTCAGGTTTTTCCGATCGTTTCCTTTCCCGTTCTGAGGGATAAATAACGAAAGGTGGCGACTCTTCTGTTTTGCCGGCACCTTATTTTCGCGGAAGCGACAGCTGGCAACTCTGCTGGGGACTTGATAGTTTCCTGGGATCCAACGTCCCTTATACGAGTCAATCTGGGGATCCAACGTCCCCTGTGAGAGTCAATCCTAGCGCTTGTTTGCGTGTCTGTGGGTGCTTACTTTTGTGTTGTATATTACTGATGTATTTACATTTCCCGCACTATATTATTATCTGTTGCTATTGTGCTGTTGTGGGATGGGAGCTCTGATGAGTGAGAAGCCAGACCCAGGCTTGAGTGTACTTAGAATTAGTTGTGGAAATTAGTGGGCGCACACTTGCTTGTCAGGCGCTAGTGTCTCATGAAATCCACGCTCAGACGAGGTTCTCCCGGTTGACTTCTTTTTCAACCCTTTGGGTTGAGGGGGTTGTTGGTTTGGAGGATTGTCGACTCTGGGGACCGATCATTTGGAAGTTGGCTAAGTGAGGCCTCTTCAGGACAGGATGATGCCACACCTTCTGGGTATCGTATCATCAGTCTTGAAAGTCTGTGACGCCGACGACCGCATAGGATGCCGAACTTGTGTCAGTTTAGGTCCATACCCGTGAGTGGGAGGGTTTTTGCAGGAAACTTGACTTCCAGCGTACCCGATATTTTGGTTTTCTCTCGTCAGAGCAGACTTATCCCGTCAGCAGCGCAGCAGTAATTAGAACTTTGTGGGGGCTGTGATCCCGTGTTTGATGCATCTTGCATTGCATTTGCATAAACATTCCTGCATCATATTGCATTCCATGCTCCCGCTAGTCAGAGCTCTTATCCAGCCGTTGTTTTGATTCTGAAGGTGAGTGTTGAAGACGACCAAGGGGTTGAAGCAGAATTGAGCCGAATCAAGCAGTGAAGTCAGTTGAAAGTTGTTGGTAGCTATGTTAGAGAGCAGCTTCCAGTTTGTTGATACCTTGTCAGGTTTCACTGTGACGTCCAATCCTTTGTATGGTTCTGTGCCTGATGAAGACTTTCCACAAGTGAACAACCTTACTGCAGCTCGACTTGTACAGCCTTCTATTGAAGACCGAGGTCTACATGAGCAGTTTGTCGTCCAAGGTGAACGCTCTCCTTCTGTTGATACCTCAGACTATCAGGGTGTTGTATTCCCTGTGCCACATCCCTGAAGAGAGGTCCCGATAGCAAAGACTGAAGACCCATTAGCTCCCGTGTATGCTAAAAGGTTTCGTGCGTTGGATGAAAGATTCAAAGCCTTGAAAGGTAAAGATGCTGTTAACCCTAATGCTGCAGACATGTGTCTGGTTTCTGGCCTAGTGTTACCTCCGAAGTTCAGAGCGCCGAGGTTCGAAAAGTACAAAGGAGATAGTTTCCCGAAGCAACATTTGGTGATGTTCTGCCGAAGAATGACTTCATTTGTGCAAAACGACAAGCTGATGATTCACTGCTTTCAAGATAGTCTGACTGGGGCACCTCTGAGTTGGTATATGCAGTTGGAGAGTAATCAGATCCGATCATGGGTGGATTTAGCCAATGCTTTTCTGAAGTAGTATGACTACAATCTCGATGTAGCCCCTAGTCGCATGCAGCTGCAAGAATTGTCTCAAGGGAACGACGAACCTTTCAGGAAGTATGTTCAGAGATGGAGAGAATTTGCTGCTAGAGTGCAACCACCGCTTCTCGACCGAGAGTTAAAAGGCATGTTCGTAAACTCCTTGCAGAGCCCGTACTTCGAAAGGATGCTCGGAGTTGCACCAAATTTCTCTGAATTGGTAAGGGCAGGAGAGCGCATCGAGTATGGGGTAAAGACTGGAAGAATCCAGAATGTTTCAGGTGGTCAGGCTAGTGAAACTGAATCTCTCTATAGTTGCCAAACTGAAGAAGGAGTTGTGATCAATGCAGTCCTGACAGATGTTGGGTATTCTCGAGATGAATCGGTGAAATCTGTTTGTTCTTCGTCTTCTCAGCGATCGGTATCCTCTGTGTCTCGTTATTCTGGACAGACAATTGTGCCTAGGGCACCACATCGGGAACCTTATGTCGCTCCTCTTGCAAATCCACGAGCCCGTGGCCGAGGTTATCAGAATCAGCGTCAAAATCAGAACCGACCTCGTAACAACTTGGAACGAAGGAATGCTCCTCCTCATCCAGTGCCTGTGCCGTATAGCTAGATTCTGCCACATTTGATTCAGAATTCTTTGGTGGAACCTAAAGCTCTTAAGCCCGTGCCAGAGCCTTACCCTCCTGGGTACAATCCCCATGCTCAGTGTGGATATCATGGTAGATCCCCGGGGCATTCAACTGAAGATTGTAAAGCTTTTCAGGCAAAAGTACAACAGTTGATCGACAAAGGGTGCATTTCCTTTCCAGAAGGAGTTTTGGTTGTGCATGATAACCTCTCAGCTGTCTGAGCTTGCATATTCAGAGGGTTATTTCCAGAAGCCAGTGGTCCAGACAGGCAGACGTCCTCAGCATTGGCAGTCCTCGGACTTGTTATCATTTGCATTTGTAGTTTCCTTTCTGTTAGTTACTACTTGCTGTTAAACATTGTTTGTTACGAATGGTAATATTGATAAAGTGACTATGCATTTTTATGAATTAATCATGTTGTTGTCACTCATTTACTACATTGCACTGACACTTGCATTTTATTTACTCCACTTTATCACTATGATTAGCAAAGATTGGAGGGAGGATGACGAAACTGAATACTCATAACCGATGACCGTATGCTTTCAGATAAAACCTTGCCTATGACGTACAAGGCATTGTTTCAAATCCCCAAACACTGGAGATATAAGGAGTTAGTCCCTTGTGAACCACTTCGAGCCGAGAAGTAGGAGTTTCTTTCTGACTTTTAAACCCTCACATCTTAACCCGGGGCAGGGTAGTCGTCAGTTAGCTTGACCGAGCGTTCAAGTCTTATGGAGGAGTGTTGTCTTTCGAGGACCAATCACATCACATTTTTCCCCAGAGGTCGTACCTCGTCAACCACAATGGTTAAACCTCACCAATCAGGAGTGAGACAGTTATAAACCTCTCGGATGAATCCAGACAACCAGTGTCGCACGACTTGTTTCGAAAAAACAAGAGAAAAAGAAAGCCCGCTAGGTAAAAGAAAAAGAGAAAAGCTGGAAAGCAAATACTTAGGCAAAAATCAGGGCATCCTGCTGGACTTCAAAAGAAAAATCGAAAAGAACTCTGAAGAGTCAGTCCAGGAAAAAATTAGGGAATCAAAAGAATGAAAAAGAAAGGATATAAAAAGAAAAATCCTCGAACAAGGACAAAGTCGTGTGGATACAGACACCGAAACGAAAAAGGAGTAACTGTCACTCCGAAAAACCTTGTGAATTCTTTAACCAGTTGTTCCAATATTCAACATACCTCTCGAAGAGGCGAGCGCTCGTGCTAGGTTAACTGAACATTAGGATCGGAGATCATCACGTGGAAGGGGTGGGTACAAATCATAATTTGAGCCAAATATTCGTTGTTTCACGAACCGTGAACCCGACCACGATACAACCCTTAAAAGACCTAATTGAGGCAGGGTTTATTCTGAAAGCGCATTACGATGAGGTTGAGTAACCTGACTCCTACATGATTTGCTAATCATATCCTTGTTGTATTTTTCACTGATCAAATCAGCACCACGTTTGAACTGTTGGTTCATTCGTCACTCACTATCATGACACGTAAATGAGTGACAACATTGTTTCGAAATCTGCATGAACACTGCATTAAAATTACCATTCGTGAATAGACAATTTTAATTGCAGGTCAGTAGTTGATATGAAGGAATTCCAACAGGAAATAGTCAGTCAAGACTGAATCGTAGCAGTCTGGATCAGAATGGTATACTGCGAAGCCTTGTGAATTTGGGGCATTGACTTCCAGAGAGTTTGGAATCAGTTAGTCTGAGGACAAGTCCCGAAGGATCGGTTGATTACGGGACAGTTTGTTAAAGAAGCAGTTGATCAGAAGTGAATCTTCTCGAGACCCAATCAGGGGCAATCGTCTAGAGTCCTGTGATTTGAGGGCAGAAGCCTCCAGTGTTCAATTAGGGCATGTTAAGTCGCTCAACGTTCGTTCAGGGGCAAGCTACTTCAGAAGTATAGTGAAACCAACCATGCTGAGAGTTGGTTAATTGAGGATAAATCCTTCCGTTGTACGGATGCCGGGGCAAGCCATCTGAAGATTGTCTCGTTGCCAGCTGCTTTCTGTTCAGAATGCATTCTCCTAAGAGTCGGATTGGGGCAAGTTGAATTGCACTGGGGCAAGTTGTTCAAATGAGTTTCTTCACCCTAGCAAGAGTTGAGTGTCGGGGAATCGTGTCATTACCCTACCAAAAAACCTGAATCTTCTGAAGAAGCCTCGCTGTCATTGGATTGTTATCCTACAGCCTAACCTGTTACTTGGCAGAACCTTGTAACCAAATCGTTTAGAGTACAGTTCTCGTCTGAAAAACCGGAGATCAGTTCTCGTCTGAAATCCAAACCAGAAACCAGCCCTGTCTGGTCACCTTGTTCTTTAACCTATTGTTTAACCAGTTCTCGTCTGGCCAACGCAGTTTTAAAGCCCAGTTCTCGTCTGGAAAACCGTAAATCAGTTCTCGTCTGACAACCTAACATATTTTGCTATCAGTTCTCGTCTGGTAGTCTACCCTCGAATGCTAGTTCTCGTCTAGTATGTCCCCTTCAAATCTACTTTTGTTGGTAACCAGAAATAAATCCCTATCACCATAAACCTATCCCTAAACCAGAAAAAGCCTAAGTGTATCCGACATGATGATTCCTAGTGACTCGTATGTTGTCGCATTCCCCGGCACAAGGCTCGAGTGATCCCAGCTCCATGATTGGTATTCTGTATTCCCTGTGTTGATGTTGTTGAATCAGGATTATTTTCTCAGCAGAGACGTACAGTTTGAGATTGCAGCAAGTTGAGATGGCATTTATCCCTTAGCAGAGTAGGATCAAGATTATCCTCGGCAGGTTTGATTAAGGTTCCCGGCAGAGTTGGCCATCCCAAGCATTGAACGGTGATTAGCCTGATGTGCTATTTTCCCAAGTGGGTTGAGACTGAAGCTTTCCCCGACCAGCGAATTTGGGTTTATTTCCCTAGCAGTGGGACTGATGCAATGTTGTATCCCCATAGAGTCCAAGTTTGACTCCTTTCACCTCCGAGTCCAGGTCATTGGCTCATTCCTCAAGCAGAGGTCGCCGTTGATTCCCTCACTGAGTAATCTCCAGACGAGTAGATTCTGATGTCAGACAGAGAAGAGTTATTTCTCAGCAGATTGCTGCATACCCTATAAGGACTTAGGGTGTTCAAAAAAGACCGTTCAGGGTTATTTTCCTCAGTGAGGTGAGATTCAATTTCAGTGATCAATTGTTATCTTCCGCAGTCGCCAGAGGTGTTTCCTTGATAGGATCGATATATCTCCAAAAGAGTAGTACAATGAGTAGCTAAAGATTGATATCCCCAGTAGTGTTGATACACAGGTATTCCTCATCAGACTTGATAGTCCAGCAGGTGTTACCCAGAAGGGTCAGTCTCCATAAGGCTTATGCAAGATTATCCTCAGCAGGTCAGGATTGATATCCCCGACAGAGTGTAGCCATTCCCGACAGATTGATTGTGCATTCCCAACGGTTTAGGATCGAAGTTCTCCCTGACAAGCGAATTTGGGTTTATTTCCCCAGCACTGGGTCAATGTGTAGTTTTCTCGTAGAAGACTATACACAAGTGTTCAGCTTTTGATAGTTCAGACTGAAGTCTCCAGCGGAATTGAAATTCCCCGCAGAGTCTGAACGAGGGACCAAGAGCATGGATATGTATCCCCAGGCAGAGAAGATTCTCTCCCCAATCAGATGTATCCTGAAGGAACGTCATCTCCCCAGCTGAGTCATATACTGAAGTGTACGGCAATTGATAGTGCCAGACTGAAGTCTCCGACGAAATTGAGATTCCCCACAGAGTGATACTCTCCCCAGTAAGCAGGACGATTCCTTCTTCCCCAGCCGAGTTCGCAGTTCCCCAAGAGAGTAGAGTCCTAGGAAAGCGTTTGGGCCATGATTGGTTTTACCCCAGTAGAGGTTGAATAGCTGATGTTGTATCTCCCCATCGGAGTCGTTATCTCTAGGAAAGCTTTGCCGCGAAGGCCGGACAATTTATTTCTGCGATTGACATCGTTTTCCTCAGAAGTTGTGGTTTGAATACCCAGATGAGCAAGTTCAGGTTCTCGTAGAGCTTTATTCCCCTGCAGCAGTCAACTGAAGTTCGTTTCCCCAAGCGGAGTCCAATTGAGATTGGTGTGACTTCTTTCTCATTGACAGGAGGATTCTCCCTTCAGCATTTATTTTGCTGATGGGGTCGTAGCATTTTGCATGATTGCATAGCATTTACCCAAAAAACGCGTAGCATTTCCACCGTGTGGATCATTACGTCATTGTCAAAGCATATGCATACGAAACATGAGCTAGGGCGTTACCGTTCTTGTTTTGCAGGTGTTCCTCCGCAGAATGGTTTGATCAAGATGATCCTTGAACTCCCCAGTAAAGGCGTTTGCCCGAGATGATTCTTGAATTCCCCAGCGAAGTTGTGTGCTTAAGATGATTCTTAAAATCCCCAGTGAAGTCGCCAGAGTTGGTTGCTCAAGTTGATGCTTGAAATTCTCGGTAGAGTGGTTACTCAGGATGATTCCCGAAATCTACAGCAAAGTTATTGGTTCAGGATGATTCTTGAAGTCTTCGACGGAGTTATTTGTTTAAAATGATTTTTGATTCCCGCAGCAGAGATGATTCAGTCAGAATGATTTCTGGATCCCTGAAGAAGAGTCACTTGATAGTTCCCCAGAATCCCCAGTGGATATGTGTCATCCCCAACAGGTTTTAGACAGAAAAGTTGAACTTTCCTGGGAAGACTTGATGATTGAAGTCTGGCAGCGGTGCCGAAACCCCAGACTTGCTGATGAAGTCCAACTGTATTGACGAAGTAGTTCTCACAGCTGATGCGGAGTGCCTGATGGCAGAAGTTTGGATATCCCTATTTGGTTCATGATTGACCGAGGATTCTATCTCCGACTTACTGATGAAGTCCGGCTGACGCCCGAAAATGTCTTTGAATGCCCGATGGCATGAATAGCTTGATTATTAAAAGTTCCTAATGACCTGACGAGTCCCGAGAAATTCTTCTGCTGTGGCGCAGAATGCCTGACGGCATGATCGACCATCCATTACCGGTTACCGAGTGACCAGTGACCCCTTGATGAATTGAGGACGAATATCTACAGCATAATCAGATGATCATCCTGATGGAGACTTAAGATCAGACTTTTCCCCCGTTACCGTGTGACCAATTCCCCAACGAGTTGCTGTGCAATCGTCATGCCCAGTTTTGAAGATGTTCCTACCAATCAGAGTATCATTTACCTGTGAGGTTGGCCAATCGCCTGTTACCGTATAACCAGTGATCCCTCGATGATTTGAGGACGCAATGATATCAGATAAATCAGAGAATCACCCTGACGAAGGTTCAGATCAGTATTTCTCCAGCTAGTTGCCGTGCAGCTACGATTTCAGTTTTCGAGGATTTGTCCCCATTAGAGTACTGTGTACTTGTGTAGTTGTCAAATTTATGGGTTCTTTGGTATTCAACCGTCTTCTACCCTTGAATGATTGAAAGCCGTTCGCTTCAACCCTTCAGGTCTAAGCCGTTTGAATAGGGGCAGCTGTTGCACCCCAAAATTTGACCAACTACTTATCGCAATTTGGCTCATGTTTCGACTCATTTCATTTTGCATTTGCATACCACGTACATTGCATTTTTTCCAGTCAGATCGACTTTATCGAGATTACAGCCCTCTGATCGCGCTTCAGGCATTTCAGGCCAATACGAGGACGTATTTTGAGAACTGATGCTCGTTCCCTATGTTTCCAGCTCTCGCTGTTGTTTTTGAGGAAATCTCGGTGTCCGGTTGTTACCGTTTATTTTGTTGTATTCGCGCATCTTTTTTTTTCTCTAATCGATTTAATTGGCTGTACTGTATTTTTAGATTTTTCCCCTTATTTTCTATATTTTTTTAATGGATTTAATTGATTTTTCTAGATATTAGATACTTTTTTTAATAGATATTAAATGTTTTTTAAATAGTTTTTAGTTTTAATATCAATTTTTCCCTTTTAGAATAATTCATTTTTTAGATACTAAGTAGTTTTTTAAAAATGATTTTAAATAGGATTGATAGAGTTTTTTCTATTTTGTTTTTGTTTAGAGATTAATAGAGTTTATCCTATTTTTGTTTGTTTAGAAATCAATAGAATTTTAATAGTTAATCCTCTTTTTTAGATTTAATTTAGATTTAGGAATTAATAGAGATTAATTAGATCTTAATCACCTTTTTAGATGTTAATTAGGGTCTTAATTCATTTTAATTAGGTTTAGAATAGTCATAATTTTCAATTTAGGCTTTAATTGCAGTTTTTAATTTTCGTTAGTATTAATTGAGTTTAATTAGGGTTTAATCATGTATTAATTAGTGGTTAATCAAGTCTTAGTTAGTGGGCCATTTGTCAGATTTTTGGGGGCCCAAAGTATCTCGCCACTTGGCAGTATAAAGCAGTCCCACGTGTGCTTTTCTCAGTTCCCCACTTCACTTCCACATCATTCACCACGTTTCATCCCCTCCTCACGCCACCTCGCCCACACGTGGCCTCACCTCGCTCCTCATTCTCATGTCGAGCGCCACGTAGCACCCCTTCACCCCTTCCGCCCGCCGGCCATGCAAACACCGGAAAGGTGTCGCCGGAGAAATCGCACGGTGGTTTTCACGGCCAAAATCTCGTCGGATTCTGCAACTGTCGCCGGAAAATTCAAGAACATTCATCATTTTTTCTCCCCAGTTACTTTCACGATCTTCATCATGATTCATCATCCAATAATCATCAACAACCTTCAAAGAACTCATCCACTTCAGATCAAGAACTTTCGCCCAGATTCTTCGTTAGAACTCCACGGTCTTCACATGTTCTTCCAACAATCTCCAGCAACTGTCCAAGATCCTCAAGGAAGCCTCAACGACGTTCGCCGTTCTTGTTCAGATCGCCAACGAACCTTCGAGAATATCAAGAGCAGATCGTTTTTTCCAGTTCGTGTTTTGGTCATTCATGTGTTTTGAGAGTTTGAGTGAGAGGTGGAACAAAAGAGAAAGAGCTCGCGGAGAGAGAAACTTGCGAGAGAAAGAGGCTGGAGCGGCGTGAACAGTGTACCCTAGGGTTTCAGAAGAGAGTGAGTGGAAGAGGGGAAGTTCTTCGTGGGCTCTCCCTTTGGGCCCGTTTGTGGTTTCCAATCCGTACACCCGTTTTCCACTTCCCACCCCCGCCATTTCCTTTTTTTTGGTTTCTTTGATGAAAGTTTCTTTGGACGGGTTGGGCCCAACAACATATTTTCTGGGCTCACACCTATGTCCCTGCGCGCACCCCCCCCCCCTTTTAGTGTATTTGTTTCTATTTTCTGGGTTCCTTTTGCTGTGGGCTGGGCCCAAAGGCTGTTTTTTGCTGCATTACCCCTGGTTTTGCAGTTTGTACCCCCTCCCCTTTTATTTTAATTTCTCCCTTGTATTGGATGAATGAGTGTAATAGATATAGTTCTATTTTTTTTAGGATTATAGTTTTATTTTCCTAGGACATTAATGCATAGTTTTATAGAATTTATATTCTATTATTTTTTAGCATATTATAGGGCATTATAGATTTAATATAGTTTTTTCTATTTTCTTCATAGAATATTTTAGATAGAATTGTTCTTATGCTATTTCTCATATGCATTTTCTTTTAATTTCTTTAGAATATTTTCTAGTAGAATTTAATTGCCGTATTTTAGGAGTAGCATTTTATTTCCATTGGTTAGTGGATTTGTCTCCTATTTTCTCTCCTATTTTCGCTTCTATCTGATTTTATCTTCGATTTTACTTTTGGCTGGTCGTGTGACACGATTCAATTGGAGAATGATTTTCGATATCATTTATCCATCTTGTCTTTGACACGGATATCAATATGCTACCTCTTAGAGTTCGATTTCTCGTATAAGTCGAACCATGATGGTCTAAGCGTCACATTGTTCCTGATTCGAGCGTCATCATCAAGGATCCAGAGAGGAGAAGATTGGAATGGAGGTTGCGCGCACGTCAGGAGCCCAGGAGCTGCTTCGTTCATCATCATCACCGTCTTCCTCAAGTCTTCATGCAACCGTCGAGTGTTGTGAGCTGTATCGTTAGATACGTAGGAAATGGCAGTTGAGGAGTTCTTCTCAATCGTCTAGGATGTCTAGTATGGTACCCTTTGGGTGACATGTGACGCATTCGCTCCTACGTCTTAGGTTCTTGCGTGTGTGTCCCGAGTTCCTTCCCGTTTAGGCGTAGGCCTGCTTCCTCTTTATTCTCGCGTTCAGGCGATGGAGACCCCTTCTCTTGCCCCCGTGCAATCGAGACTCGTTAGTCTGCCGAACTACGTTTGCTCTGATCTCTCAAGCCTGTTGAGAGTACGTAGGCACAATACTGATGTATTGGCGAGCCACCTTTCCCCTTTCCCGTAGTCGAACTGCGTTTGCTCTGATCTCTCAAGCCTGTTGAGAGTACGTAGGCACAATACTGATGTATTGTCGATCCACCTTTCCCCTTTCCCATAGTCGAACTACGTTTGCTCTGATCTCTCGTACCAGACGAGAGTACGTAGGCATAGGATGCGACATCCTAGCGAGCTACCTCCCTTTCCCGTTTCCCCGTTTAGCTGTAGTAGGCTGAACTACAGCTGCTCTGATTTTCTCTGAAGAGAATATGTAGGCATAGGATGCGATATCCTAGCGAGCACACTAACAACTAACCTTTTTGTTCTCTCGCTGCCGTGCGATCGAGACTTTCCCGCTGACGACTGATGTTTCCCTTTTCTCTTGCCCGAGCGCATTTGAGACCAGACCGTAGTTCTAGTTCCCGTAGGTTCCCATACCTTTAAACCCGACATACTACGTCCGTTCTACCACAAACAGGTACGCCTAAGTCTCCAATGGTCGAGCAGCGTCCACCTAACTGCTAGAATGCGTACGCTAGTATCGTCAATCCTTTCTCTCACCCCTGTGTGACCGAGAACACCCTTGTTTACCCGTAGTTAGCCTGAACTACGTCATGCTCTGATTTCTCTGACGAGAATACGTAGGCACAAGATGCGACGTCTTGCCGAGCAAAATTCCCCCGTAGTTTCCCGAACTACGTAGACTCTGATTTCTCATTCTCTGATGAGAATACGTAGGCATAGAGTGCGACGCTCTATAGAGTCAGTTTCTTTCCGTTTAGATTTAGCAGCCGTAGATAGATTGTTTTTCACCCGTAGACAAACCAGCAAGCGTGGATCCCATCGAGTATGATGGATGTGAGGGGTGCTAATACCTTCCTCTTGCGTAACCGACTCCCGAACCCAGACAATGGTTGCGATGACCTTGTCTTATACCTTTTCGTCAGGTTTTTCCGATCGTTTCCTTTCCCGTTCTGAGGGATAAATAACGAAAGGTGGCGACTCTTCTGTTTTGCCGGCACCTTATTTTCGCGGAAGCGACACACGGCGTTCGCTGCCAAACCTTCCTGGAGGTAACGACTGCGGTGGGGAAATACAGCATCAGCTATTCAAGTCTCTACTGGGGAAAACCAATCATGGCCCGAACTGCTTTCCAAGGACTCGGCTCTCTTGGGGAACTGCAAACTCGACTGGGGAAGAAGGGATCTCCCTGCTTCGGGGGAGAGTAGGACTTGGTGGGGAATCTCAACTCCGTTGGAGACTTCAGTCTGGAACTATCAATTGCTGCACACTTCAGTGAATAGTCCCCTACGAGATTTGCACTTGTGACCCGGTGCTGGGGGATGAACACACGCTTCGGCGCCTGACTCAGTCGGGGAGATGCCGCTCCTTCAGGATACATCTGATTGGGGAGAGAATCTTCTCTGCCTGGGGAAACATATCAATGCCTTACGATCTCCGGTTCAGACTCTGCGGGGAGGGGCTGCTGAACTTTGCTGGAGAAGGAGGAATCATCCTGCTTGGGGACGCATGCGGCGTACTGCCTGGAATATGCTACACCTGCAACAACACAAACATACAGACAAGATACCCTTCTCGAAGGGACCTATCAAGGTTATCATCTTGTGACAATGTTCAAGTAATTCATTGTTTCAACAATCAGTGGCCTAGGCCAGTAAGTTTATGTATGCGCATTTTGTCAAAAACATCGGCGTTCTTTTCGCAAACAAAACAGATAAACGCTAAACAGACAAACAGAATTGCTGAATAATATACATTTTATTGATAACGAACCCCTGAGTGGGTAAAAATGTTTTACAACAGATGCAAGCTCCTGGAATGAGGAAGCTGCGCAAAAAAGTAAAAACATAAATATACATCAGTATATATAAATGTCGGCAACGAGGCGTAGACGAACACCATGAGTTGATCCCTCTATGACCCACTCGACTTCGATACTTCTCCGACGCTTCAGCTTCAGAAGAGATTGATTCAGATAAACGGACCTCAGGTCTTCCAAACCACTAAACAATGAAAGTCCACACGCAAAACGCAGTCATTTGCTTTTTCAAATCCCTAACTTTTGCCTGAATCGCCCTTCTGGGTTTTCGATTCACCGGGATACCCTTTTTTGCAAAAGTCACCCATCCGGGTTTTCAACTTTGCAGGTGTACATTCTTTTCTTTATATCCCTCATTTTTGCCCAAACCTTTTTCCTTTTTTATGGTTCGCCGGGATGCCCCATTTTTGCCTGGATATTCTTTTTCTTTCCAGCGGGTCATTTTTTAAGCAAAATATTTTTTAACTGCGTCCGCGTTCACCGGGGATGCAAAATCTTCGCCATCCATCGTGGATAACAACAAAGCTCCTCCCGAGAAGACCTTGCTGACGATGTACGGACCTTCGTAATTGGGAGTCCACTTGCCCCGGTGATCGGAGTGTGGAGGAAGAATCTTCTTCAGGACGAGATCACCCGTCTGAATGCTTCTAGGACGCACCTTCTTATCATAAGCTTTCTTCATTCGGCTTTGGTACAGACGACCATATGCAATCGATGCCAACCTCTTCTCGTCCATCAGGCTGAGTTGGTTTAGTCAGTTCTTAATCCATTCTGCCTCGTCGAGTTTCGCGTCAACCAAAACTCGTAAAGAAGGAATCTCAACTTCTAGCGGTAGGACAACCTCCATACCGTACACTAAGGAGAAAGGAGTTTCCCCGGTTGATGTACGTACCGTGGTACGATAACCGTGCAGTGCAAATGGCAGCATCTCGTGCCAATCTTTATAGGTCACAACCATCTTCTGAACAATCTTATTTATGTTCTTATTGGCCTCTTCAACGGCGCCATTCATCTTCGGCCGGTAAGGAGATGAGTTGTGGTGTTCAATCTTGAAACTCTGGCACAGCTCCTTCATCATCTTGTTATTCAGATTCGAACCATTATCAGTAATGATCTGCTCGGGAATTCCGTAACGACAAATGATGTCCCTTTTTATGAATTTAGCCACCACCTGCTTGGTCACATTAGCGTATGAGGCTGCCTCCACCCACTTGGTGAAGTAGTCGATAGCTACTAGAATGAAGCGGTAACCGTTAGATGCAGTAGGCTCGATCTTGCCTATCATGTCGATGCCTCACATGGAGAACGGCCACGGGGAGGACATGACATTTAACGGGCACGGCGACACATGAACTTTATCAGCATAAATCTAGCATTTATGACACCTCTTCGCGAATTTAAAGCAATTCGACTCCATCGTCAGCCAGTAGTAGCTCGCTCTCAGGATCTTTCTTGTCATAGCATGCCCGCCGACGTGCGTACCAAATGTGCCTTCATGGACTTCTTCCATGAGCATACTCGCCTCTTTCTCATCTACACATCTGAGTAGCACGAGATCGTGGTTTCTTTTATACAAAACTCCATCAGGATTGAGATAAAAATTTCCAGACAGCCTCCTCAGAGTCTTCTTATCCTGGGTTGACGCTCCCGCAGGATACTCCTTAGTCATAAGGAAGGTATGGATGTCATGAAACCATGGCTTGCCATCGGAGGCTTCCTCGATCGCAAAGACGAATGCAGGCCTATCAAGACGAGAAAGGACAATTCTTGGAGCTTCATTCCAAAAATTGACTTTATACATCGAAGCCAACGTGGCTAAGGCATCAGCCATCTAGTTCTCAGCCCTGGGCACATGATGGAGTTCCACTCGATCAAAGAACGGAAGCAGCCTTCTGGCATAGTTCATGTACGACACCAAATTTGATTGACGAGTCTCCCACTCCCCTTTAATCTGGTTGATCACAAGCGCCGAGTCACCATATACATCTAGGTTCTTGATTCTCAAATCAATCGCTTCTTCTAGACCCATGATGCATGCCTCGTACTCCGCTTCGTTATTGGAGACTGGAAACGTCAGTCTCGCAGTGAACGGGATGTGGGATCCGTGGGGAGTCGTGATGATTGCCCCAATGCCACATCCATAGGAATTAACCGCCCCGTCAAATATCAATTTCCATTGGGATTTCCTATCTGGACCCTCGTCGGGCAACGGTTCATCGCGATCTTTCGCTTTGAGAAACATGATATCCTCATTAGGGAATTCAAATTTCATCGGCTGGTAATCCTCGATCGGATGTTCGGCAAGGTAATCAGACAATACGCTTCCCTTGATGGCCTTCTGGGAAACGTACTGAATGTCATATTCCGTCAAAACCATTTGCCATCTGGCAATCCTGCCCGAAAGCGCTTGCTTCTCGAAGACGTACTTGATCGGATCCATCCTCGAAATTAGCATGGTGGTGTGATTGAGCATGTACTGTCGTAAACGTTTGGCAGCCCAGGCTAGTGCGCAACACGTCTTCTCCAGCATCGAGTAACGAGATTCACAGTCTGTGAACTTTTTACTCAAGTAGTAAATGGCATGCTCCTTTCTGCCCGTCTCGTCGTGTTGACCGAGAACACACCCCATACTATTCTCAAGAACTGTCAAGTACATGATTAAGGGTCGTCCGGCCACTGGGGGTATCAAGATCGGAGGTTCCTGCAGATACTGTTTTATCTTATTGAATGCCTTCTGGCAGTCCTCGTTCCAGATAATCGCCTGATCTTTCTTTAACAGTTTGAACATTGGTTCACACGTGGCCGTGAGCTAAGATATAAACCTTGCAATGTACTTTATTCTGCCCAGGAAACCACGAATTTCTTTTTCTGTTTTTGGCGCTGGCATTTCTTGTATTGCTTTTATTTTCGCAGGATCTACCTCAATGCCTCTTTCGCTCACGATAAACCCCAGTAGTTTTCCCGACCGTACTCCGAAAGTACACTTGTTAGGATTCAGCCTCAACCTGAACTTCCTAAGCCTCTAAAAAAGCTTCAGCAAATTGACCAAATGTCCCTCCTCCGTTTGGGACTTCGCAATCATGTCATCAACATAGACCTCAATCTCATGATGAATCATGTCATGAAACAAAGTAATCATTGCTCGTTGGTAAGTGGCCCCTGCGTTCTTCAGACCGAAAGGCATTATCTTATAGCAAAATGTTCCCCAGGGAGTGATAAACGTAGTTTTCTCCATGTCCTCCGGCGCCATCTTGATTTGATTGTAACCGGAGAAGCCATCCATGAACGAAAACACGGAGAATTGCGCTATATTGTCGACCAACACATCAATATGAGGCAGCGGGAAATCATCTTTAGGGCTCGCCCTATTCAAATCCCGATAATCGACGCACATTCGTACCTTACCGTCCTTCTTCGGTACCGGCACTATGTTGGCGACCCACGGAGGGTAAGTAGTGACCGCTAAGAAGCCAACATCAAGCTGTTTCTGCACTTCTTCTTTGATCTTAACGGCCATATCTGGTTGTGTCCTCCTAAGCTTCTGCTTAACGGGAGGACAATCTTCTCGCAGCGGCAAGTGGTGGACCACGATGTCAGTATCAAGTCCGGGCATATCTTCGTATGACCAAGCAAAGACATCATTATACTCTCTTAGCATCTCGACCAATCTCTGCTTGACATCACTCCGCAATGCAGCCCCTATCCTGACGTTCCTGACAAGTTCTTCAGAACCCAGATTCACAATCTCGATCTCCTCTTCATGAGGCAGAATAACTTTCTCCTATTGTTTCAACAAGCGGGCCAACTCTTCGGGAAGGTCATCATCTTCATCAATCTCTTCTTCGGCTTGATATATCGGGCAATGGAAGTCGAAGTGAGTCGTAGAAGGTCCAGAGTCGATGTCATCTGCTACGTGGATCCTGCAATAACAAGGGTTAAGCTTAAAACAAGGATATGCAGGTTAGCACAAACCCCATTGCCATTTTGTTGTTTTTCAAAACAAATATAAAACAGGAATAACAGAGATCACGATGTTTGAATACGAAGAAAAACGCCTTTTGATTTATTGGTAAAATGCATGTACATAATCAAACGAGACCCTGACAATAAAACCACTATGCCCCGGGTAGGACATAGGGTTGTACAATGATTGGAAAAAGTAAATCATTACTCTTCGCTTGTCATCTGGATGATATCCTTGACGGACCAATTGTTGAGGCTCTCGCCTGGCTTGCTTGGCTGGATCCAAGAGTCTAGGTCACAGTCGCTATCTCTGCCGTCTTCAGACACCGCGTTGACGCTTTCAAATATCACCCCGCCACTGGTAAACTGGATCGGCCCTTTACCTCGCGACGCACTGCTAGAAGAGGAGGCTTCAGCTCCAGGAGAATATCCCAACCCAAACTTGTCTTGCTTGTTAGGTATCTCCAAAATTCGCCCCCAGCCTGGGGCAGATCCGGCTTGAACAACAGCCCGGGCTTCCTTGAAGGAAGAGAGAGTCATCTCTGGCTTCTCAGTGACTACAGGAGCTACGTCCTTGACTTTAACAGCTTTGAACGCTTGGCATAGAGTTTCGTGGATTTCCCCATCCATCTCAACATACTTGAAGGACGACAAATGGCTCACCATTATGTCTTCCTCGCCACATACGGTCACGATGCTACCTCCGACAGCGTACTTGAGCTTCTGATGCAACGTGGAGGTCACGGCACCCGCCGAATGGATCCATGGCCGGCCCAAGAGGCAGTTGTAGGCAGGCATGATGTCTATAATGTAAAAGATCGCGTCGAACGTTTCTGGGTGTGCAGATCACCCCACGAGTATCCAACTTCATTAATGCCTTCTTCGGAAGAACATTGAGCGACGACCCCGTGTCTACCAACACATGAGACATAATCGTTCCCTTACACTCTATCGAGATGTGCAGGGCGCTATTGTGGTTCCTTCCCTTCGGCGTCAGCTCCAAGTCAGTGAACCCTAACCCATTTCCAGCATTTACGTGGGCTAAGACCTCTTCTAGCTGGTTTACCAATATTTCCTGCGGCACATATGCGGCGTTCAACACCTTCAGCAGCGTGTTGCGGTGTGCCTCAGAACACAACAACAGATTCAGGATGGAAATCTTTGAAGGTGTCTGATGGAGATGATCCACGATCTTGTAGTCACTCTTTTTAATCAACCTCATAAATTCCTCGGCGTCTTTAACGAGTAAGTCTTTTTCTGCCCCACGCGGGATCTCTTCAACGACTTTACTTTTACCTTCATCAGTTGCATCAGCTATGTCCGCTTTGTCCGCCACGCCCTCTGGTGGTGCAAACACTCTTCCGCTGCGAGTGATTCCGCTAACGCCCGCTAGGTTCTCCATAGACGACTCGAACGGTTCTAGTTCCAACTTCTGTCCGTTGCAGTAGACTTCTGCCCCATAATGCCATGGGACAGCATTGGTGCTTTCGAAGGGTATCGACCCAGCTTTGGTGATGGTAATCGTGGGCGGTCTGGGTGACGAAATCGTTATCGTCTGGCGAGGGATGGTGATGGTGGCAACCTCATCATCTTGCTTCAGCATTACCTCTCCCGATCCACATTCGGCCCTCCGGCTAAACTGTAAAATCCCTTCAGTCATCAGACTTTGGATCCCTTCTATCAACTGTTCACATCCATCAGGACTAGTCGCACAGCCCATACACAGCTCTCCGCAACCTGGAAAGAAACCTCTTTTCATCAGCTTAGCTTTAATGAAGCTAAGCGGCGTCTTCAGATCTCTGACGTCAGTCAACAAATCCAAACTCTCGTCTTCAATAATAGCGTTTACTCCACCTCCCCTATGATTCGGCATAGGGTTCTTCATGACGTTTGGCACATTCTCTGAGAAGTTGATGATCTTAGCGTCCACCATGTCCTTCGCCTTGTGCTTGAAGGCTTTGCAATTCTCTATGGTGTGGCCTGGTGCCCTTGAGTGAAACTCACAAGTCGCATTCGCGTCATAACCTGGCGGAGGTGCCCCTGTCAAGGGAGCTAAGGTTCTCTTCTGGATCAACTGTAGCTGAAGCAAAGTCTGTAATAGTTGCGCGTACGACATGGGCGGTGTCTCAAGGTGACAACTCGACAGAGGTGCCCGATTCTGATACTTTATGTACCCTTGTTGATTCGACTGCTGCTGCTGCTGCGGCTGCTGCTGCTGCTGTTGAACTGCCGAGATAGTTATGCTAGCCACCTGTTGGTGAGGGCCTTTACCCTTCCTTCGAGCATTGGTCACGGCGCTCATTTCTCCTTCCCGTCTTTTGCCACTATAAGGTTTCTTTCCTCCTCCTCCGGCTGAGGATGAATCACCTTGAATTTTCCCGAGTTTGATCCCATTTTCGATGTGCTCACCCGTGATAATGAGATCTGAGAAGGTTCCGGACATACCGCTGACCAATTTCTCATAATAAACCCCTGGGAGGGTGGCTACGAACATCTTCACAAGCTCACGTTCAGCCATCGGCGGCTGAACCCTGGCTGCCAATTCACACCAACGCTGGGCTTATTCCTTGAACCCTTCGTTGTTCCTTTACGACAGATTCTGCAGTTGGACTCGGTTCGGGGCCAAGTCGTTATCGTATTGGTAGTGGTGCACAAATGCTTCAGCAAGGTCCTTCCACGTGCGCACACTGGTAGGTTCCAGACTCATGTACCATTCGAGGGAGGGTCCGGACAGACTGTCCTGAAAGAAGTGCATCAGCAACTTCTCGTCATCAGAATGAGCTGACATTTTTCTGTAATATGATCTCAGGTGGACGCGAGGGCAAGTGGTGCCCTTGTACTTTTCAAAGTCAGGTACCTTGAACTTGGGAGGCACTTTGAAATCAGCAATCAGTCCCAACTTGGACATATCAACGCCCAGGGTGTTCTGATTCTCGATGTTCCTCATCTTATCCTCGAGCGCCTTAAACCTTAGCCGTGTTTCAGCAGTCAGCTCCCCTTCAGCACCTCTCTGAGAGAACACATCGTCTTGGCGGTCTTCTAACCACGGCTGAGGCCCGAACAGATTCCCAACACCTGCATTGCCGTTGCCCAGTCCAACATTGACGTTAGCTTCAAGACTCCCATTACCGACGCCCGTCGTATTGCCATTGAGTCCCATATTAGCTATCACATTGCCGTTGGCACTGCCATTCCCCCCGGTCACGGGGACGCCATTCTGAGGAGTTTCCACAGGTGGATGAGTAGACACGGTCCCACCATGGAGTACGCCATTGCTATCGACCCTTGAAATCAGAGGCTGAACCAAGGTTCTGAGCTGATCCTGGCCATTGGCGACCGCTTGCATGAGCTCCATGAAGCGATCCATTCTTTCGCAGAGTTCTTGAACATCAGTTTGCACTTGCTCCATGATTCTGGTTTGATTTGCTCTGGTCGGATAGCGGTGGATAGGTCTCTGATCAATCCTGGAACAACCTGAAACAACCTGAAAACACAAAAGGGTTAGGGAAAAACGACACAGTGCTCGTTATGCAAATGCTTCATGCAAATGCAAACGTGTGTCTGTGTGTTAGGGAGATTTCCCCCGATCCTAGTGCCTGAGTGCCAGTGCTGATAATAAGAAGTCCGAGTCCAGTCATGGAAATAACATCTCATATATACGAAGAAAGCCCATCCAGGCAGTACACAACATCAGTGAGTACAAGATGAATCAATAGCGTGACCTCAGCCAACAAGCCTGGTGATGGTCATCATCCAACAATGATCAAACAAAAGGAATATAAATAGTCAAGCACGGCCACGGGCGCAAAACTCTTCTAACAAATTCCTCGTTTCTGGATGATCAGGCCGAGTGAGCAACCCTTCGACGAGTAGCTCCCTCTGCATAATGGTATATTGAAGACCTTCGACCGAATCTTCCCATGCTCCTTCGCCGAAACAATCTTCTAACTTCCGCTTCTTGAATTCAAAGGTCAGTTTGCGCTCCTTCAGGTTAGCGAGAGCCTTGTTGAGCTGGCCTTCGGTGGCATATCTGCGAGCGGTTTCTTCATCAAACCTCTTCTCACTAGCCTTCACCTGGGTTTTCAGCTTGGAGATCTGTTGCATCAGCTTATCCTCCCGCTCTTTCCTATTGGCTAGGGAGACCTTCCAGTGTTGGTTGAACTTGGATATCCTCCGATACGCTTCGTCCAAGTGCTGCTTCTTTGTGGCCAGTACATCGTTGACAGCTTTGAAGTCTCGACCCATGCGTTCACGCTCGACTATCTGCTTAGTCAAATCTGTCCCCAACTGGTTCACCAGTTCTGTCTGCCTCTTGAAGGAATGAACGGCTTCGTTTCTCTCGCTTCTGAGCTGAACCAATTCTTTCTCCAGTTCTTCATTTTCCCTCTTCAATTCATCTCTCTCAGCTAACACCCGATTATGTTGCTGAATGGGCACGGTAGTAGGCTCTTCAATCACTGGAGGGCTTTCTGGCTTGGCAGGAAGAAACGACATCCCTATAGCATCTGCTCTGGCCCTGATCCATGCCACATACGGAGGGTAGGCTTGACTATTTCTTCTCCCTAGCAATGGTTTTCCCCTCTTACTGATACCATTCCAAGCGCGCTAAAGCTTAGATAACGTATCCCCCTCTAGAAGACCAGTGAGGTACAGAGATTCCTGCACCTTTTCATCCTTCGGCAGAACTCTCAAAGCGTAAGCAAACTGTCAGACCAGCAAATACGGATTATAGTTTATACAACCCTTCCTGCCTATCAAAGGCACGTTCGGAAACCCGCTGCAGCTGAAGATAATCTCGGTACCCAACCTATCTCTGTCAAACCAGTCAATATCCTCTGCAGATAGACCCATCAAACGCTCGGACCACTCAGTTGTGGCTGCAGACGAAGCAAAGGGACCCCTCTTGGGTAGATGACTATCAAGCCATTTATAAAGTAGGGGCACACAACACGAGACATTCTTGCCCCTTCTGTTCTCGTTTTTGTAGTGGAAAGAATGGTAGACATCTCCTATCAAGGTAGGGACTGGATTCCCTAAAGCAAAGATGCGGAAGGCGTCGAAGTCTACAAAGTCAGGCATATTGGGGAACAAAATGATGCCATATATGCACAGGGCGAGGATGGCGTTGAACACGACCCAACATCCGTCTTTGGCGCACTTCTGGGGCTTTCCCACTAAGAACTGCAAGGAGAAACCCGAAACCTTGTTCCAACTAGACAATACCAACTCGGAGGCATCCAGAAGAAGTGACGGAGCTAGACTAGCCAGATTAGGCTCAGCATCCATATGAACAAAAGGCATCTACCTCTTGATAGGCTCACCTAACAAATCAGCATATTCCTCTAGCGTGGGTGCAAGAACAAAATCCTGGAAGGTAAAGCATCTCAATGGAGGGTCGTAGAACTGCAGCAAGGCGTGCAACCCATTCAACTCAAACGCAGAGGGTTTACGAACCAAACTGAGCAATTTGCCATAACACTTTCTGAACTCATCTCTCACAGAATCATCTGCTAAAGCAATCAAACCAGTCAGCTGAACCACATCAGGGGCAGGGAGCTTGTAAGCCACGGTCTTCCTCAGGGAACCCATAACAGTATAGTAGGAGGCGGGAAATCCTGGATCGAGGAAAACGGTACCTGCAACACATACACACGTTAATGAAATGCAAATGAGTATGCAAAGCAATGTAAAATGCAATCATGCAGCAGGAGATCAAGGCAACATTGCTGTGGAGATTCTGTATCAACAAAACCATAATCCTGCTCTATCAAGAACAACCACTATATCTGATAAGAAGAAAACCCTGGTATCGGACCACAAATCTGTTCTGTCAAGAACAAACACACATAGGACCATAAATCTGCTCTGTCAAGAACAAACATCTGATACAGGACCTCTGATACAGGACCCAAACTCTGCTCTGTCAAGAAAAAACATCTGATAATAAGGACCTCTGATACATGACCCAAAACTCTGCTCTATCAAGAACAAACATCTGATAATAAGGACCTCTGATACAGGGCCTAAGCTCTGCTCTGTCAAGAACAATCATATATCTGGTGATGAGAACCTCCGGTACCAACAAAACTGATTCACTATCAAGAATACCAGGTAGTTTGAAGGTTAAAGTTTCCTGCAACAAACCCAACCCTGTTCACAGTTATGGACCTAAACTGACACAAGTTCGGCATCCTATGCGGTCATCAGCGTCACAGACATTCAAGAGGGGTGATACGATACCCAGAAGGTGTGGCATCACCAGCTCATGAAGCGGCCTCACTCGGCTGAATCACAAATGATCGGTCCCCAGAGTCAACAATCCTCCAAACCAACAACCCCCTCAACCCAAAGGGTTGAAAAAGAAGTCAACCGGGAGAACCTCGTCTGAGCGTGGATTTCATGAGACACTAGTGCCTGCCAAGCAAGCACGCGCCCACTAATTTCCACAACTAATGCTATGTTCACTCAAGCCTGGGTCTGGCTTCTCACTCATCAGAATGCCCCTCCCACAACAGCATAGATAATCATATCATACTGAAAAATAAAGTGCGGGAAATAAAATGCGATAAATAAACACAGCCTAAGTAATCATACAAGCACTAGGATTGACTCTCGCAGGGGACGTTGCATCCCCAAACTGACTCGCATACGGGACGTTGGATCCCAGGAAACTATCAAGTCCCAAGCAGAGTCGCCAGTTGTCGCTTCCGCGAAAATAAGGTGACGGCAAAACAGAAGAGTCGCCACCTTTCGTTATTTATCCCTCAGAGCGGGAAAGGAAACGATCGGAAAAACCTGACAAAAAAGGTATAAGACAAGGTCATCGCAACCATTGTCTGGGTTCGGGAGTCGGTTACGCAAGGGGAAGGTATTAGCACCCCTCACGTCCGTCGTACTCGACGGGATCCACGCTTGTTGTGTTTATTGGACGAGTTGGTTTATCTATCTACCTATCAAGGCTGGCTTAAACAGAAAAGGAAAATGACTCGGCAAAGCATCGCGCTTTATGCCAACGTATTCTCATCAGAGAATGAGAAATCAGAGTCAATGTAGTTTGCCTAACTATGGGTTACGGGGAAGGTGGCTCGCCAATACGTCAGTATTGTGCCTATGTACTCTCAACAGGTATGAGAGATCAAAGCTTACGTAGTTCGGGATAATACAGATTACGGGAATTCAGATTCATCTGTTTTACCGAGTAGGGTTAAACAGCAGTTCCAGCAGTTAGGGACAAAGCCTGTTTGCGGTGGCGCTGAAGTTTAACGACACTCTTTTCTTCATAAAAGCTTTCCTTTGAATTACGGGCCCACGGGGCAAAAAGGTTTGAAGTTTGTTTCTGTCTTTTACGAAAGAACTGTTTTTTATGGTTGTTTTCAATTTTAATCGCACTAAAGACTATGACCTGAGAGTGAATGCGTCGCATGTCACCCAAAGGGTGCCATACTAAACATCCAGACTGTTGAAAAGAAGCTCTCCAACAATCCTTTCTCAGATAGCTTAAGGCTCGTAACGTACGAAAGAAATCATTCATGATTACTGTATCTTAATCTGTTTTGAGATGAGAAGAGAGAGGGACAACTAAGGGGAGACTATCAAGTCCTACTGTTGTCATGCCAAGGATTCATCCTATGGTTGAGGTTTGAAACAGGGAACTCCTAGAAGTTGTCATGCATAGGTTTCAACCTAAAGTTCTATCATCACTTCCTTATCAAAGGAAGTGAGATTCCTAAGGGATCATGTCAATGGTAAACGGAAACAGATAAAACATCAGCTTAAACAGTAAACAGTAAACGACTGTAAAATGCATGCAATGCAAGTGAGGGAGGAAATGTGTGTGGGGCAGCAGCCTCTACAAGCTCATCTCAACCTCAAGCCATATATGAATAACTGCAATCATACAGAGGAAATAACATGCTATCAAGCAAAATAGAATAACAACTGCAATCATACAGTAAAAATAACATGCTATCAAGCAAACTAACCACATGGGCAAGGGAGCTGGGCTCTACCGAATACCCGCAAGCAAAGCCATACAGTAACAATACAAGCAGAGGGAGCAACTCAACCTCTAGTGCAATCGTGCTCCTAGCTTAAAGTCAGTCTAATCATGGACTTATTCTAATGCATCAAGCAATTCAAACAAGGCACACCAACACAGAAAAGAAAACAGACAAGAAAGAAAGCAGATCAACAACTCCCTCTTTTCTATTCCAAGCTTCAGCTATTCTAACAGCAACCCAGTCTTCAGACTTCAATCACCCTTCGAGGCTATCATCCTCCATGACAAGTATCAACTTGCTCCTCCAATGTTTCAATCCATCAAACATAAGTTTAAACTTATCTTCACTTCTCCAAGCTTCAGCTCTTCAGTCAATTCCACCCTCAGGCTTCACTTCTAACTACAAGTGTCAACTTGATTCCTTCAGGCTCTCCAATCATCAATGTACAAGTATCAACTTGTCCTTTATTCCTCAAGCCTCAGCTCTACACTCAATCTCAATTGAATCCTCTTCATAAGTATCAACTTAGTCTTCAAGCTTCAGCTCTCTTTGCTTTGCCAGTATCAACTGGGTCTTCCTCATCTACAAGCTTCAGCTTCTCAGAGTAATCTTCAATAACATGGAAGTGTCAACCCCATCCTCCAATTCTCTAAGCCTCAGCTCTTCTCTCAATCTCAATTGGATCTTCAAGTATCAACTTGGTCTTCTTGCTTCCAGCTTCAGCTGCAGTGGCAATGCTCAAGGAATCATCCTCTTCCACACTCTTCAATGAAGTCCTCATCTTCAAACTCAAGTCCAACATCTTTCAAGATACCCAACCCAGAAGACCATTGATTTAACAGGATGAGTGGAAATGATAAACAGCTTATTGACAACCAAAGGAAGCCTGTAAGGGTTCATCATTATGAGAGACTAGTTCCCTTAAAGTTCTACTTCCCAGATAAAGCCACTCATCCCTCCAAAGGAGGGATGTGAATATCTGAGAAGGACTTTTAGTCATTGGGAGGAATGGAAGCACAAGATGCTTTCCATATTTGTGAAAGAAATCATTCTAGTTCTAAGGCTCTCCCTATGTCTCCTATCTCCTAAATCTTCATCAGACACCTTCAGGCACAAGCAACTCCAAGCTCCAAGCAACTTCAAGTATCCTCACCTTGTCTTCAACTTGTCTTCAATCTCAACCAAAGGCAAACAAAGCAAAAACCCTAATCTAAGGGGACTAAGGAAGTTAAACTAGTTGAATTAGTAAGTTAGGATCACCTAAAACCTAGTACTAAAGTTAGTCCTAACTGAAATACTAAAACCAATTGTAAAATCCTACAAAAATGACTATGGGAACCTAGGTCAATCATGACTCTACCACATTAATTTTAGAGATCAAATCATCAAATAAGACCTAGAAATAAATTCTACACTATAAGGTACTAAACCTAAACCCTAAAAGGAAACACCTAAATATCAATCCAGAAAGCACACCTATTTTCATCACAAATATGTGAGAAAAATTAGGATCAAAATCATCACCATATGATCACACAAAATTCCACAAAATTAGGTATCAAACATAATCATTTTAATATCAATTAAAATATAAAATTCCCATAAAATCAGAAAATACATGAAATTAAAATATTTTTTCTCTAAAAAAATACTAGACTCAATCATGAGTATAATGCAAAAAGAATGGGATTAATTAGATTAATTTTCAATTTTATATGATTTTTCCAAGAACCATGAACAAAATGAAAAAATAATGAAAATCAAAACAAAATAAACACATGCGCGGTGCAAATAGCAATGATACACAGTTCATAAAATGGATTGGGCCTTCAGGGGGGTGGGGATAACAATCTTTCCACTAAGCCCAGAACCACTGATTAAATGAAACGGTGCGTTTCATAATCAGAACCCCTTCACAAATTGAAATCAAAACGTGGTCGTTGGATCACTCACTCAGTCAAAGTCCAACCCCCATCCGATGGCCCTAGAGTCATCTTCAACCTTTTGAACCTCTGAACTTCGTGCCCAGCTCCGGCCACCACCGGTGGTGCTCCGGTCACCATTCCACAACCCTAATTCATCATAGAGTCCACCATAGGCCACGATCCCTTAATGAAACATGTCCCAAATTCCCTCACGAACTCATTCATGCCTTTAATTCTCTCTGAAACCTCAAGATTCGCCATATCCAATTCTCAACCGAAAATGGTAACACACCTGAAAATCTTGGATGAACAGATGCACTAAACCTTCAATTAAAGCTCTCCAACCTTCCAGACACGATCAATGGATCCTCTCCTTGCTTCTGTATGCAAAAGAACCGGTTGAAAGCTCCTAAATCTTGAAATCCGATGGTGAGTTGCAGGTGGAAAAATTCAATGGCTCATACACGATTCAGCCACGAATTCTCTTGGATTATGATCTGGATTCAATCCCTAGCATCCATGGAAGAAGTTTCAATCAAGAAAATGGATGGAAAGTGAAGAATTTGGTGAAACCAAATTCAATTGCAAGCCAAGAAATCTCAATATCAATCTATGCTCTCTCCTTCAATCATCACCAAACTTTGCATTGGATCACCTCTACTCAATATATAGATGATGTATGAGTGATCTAGAACCCTCTAGACCCTTCTAATGAGAGTTTCAACTTTTTATGTCATGAGATTTTCAACCATATGCCATGCTATGCATAATGCTGCAAACAACTTGAAACCAATCTCATTTACTTCCAATTTCTCCCCTAGTGACATTTTAAAAGTGTTTAGCTTGCAAAGGGCCTTGCTCATGCCTTGATTCTATGTTTTGCACATGTTACTTAATATGCAAGTAATCACTTTTCAAAGCAAGTCCACAAATTATACCTCAACTCAAAAATGTGGCTAAACCAATGTTCTTAAAATGTTTTCTAGAGTCAAAATGATATATTACATGCCATGGTTTGGATGTGTAGATTGAAAATATCAATTTCCAACTTTGGCTTATTTAACTTATGCCCTTATTTTAGGTCATTTTTGCAACTTTGAGCTACAAGCATTTCCAACATCTCATGAACTTTGTACTAGCCTTAAAACATCATTTTGAACAAGTTTGATGTTAAACATTTTTCCATTTGAAGCTTGGAGATAGGAGTTAAGGCCATATGCTTGAAATGACCTGTAATCTCCAAATGATCAAAATGCCCTTCACTTATCAAAGCCATAACTTGAGTTCCACAAATCCTATCAAGGACTTCTAGTACTCTCTAGAAAGCTAAGAGGATACGGAACACCATCCATGTTGACCAAAAGTCCATAGGAATCATCCTTCTTGGGCAAACGTTTGATGCAAGTTGGGTAACTTTCAAATCCCCAGATTCACACACCTCAGATGACCTGTAACTTCTCAAAGTCATAACCTGAGTTCCACAAATCCTATCAAGGACTTATAGCACTCAAATTAAATCTAAGAGCAAGCTCTACAACATTCATGTTGGGGGCAAGATGAGATGACCATCACATCTTGAGCTAAACAGTCTTGAAGATAGGGATCAAACTAGGGGATTTTACATTGTCAAGCCTTAGAAACCCTAGCTTGAAACTTCTCAAACTCTTCAATCATGATGAGTTGACCTTGGAATCATCCTTATAGCATCTCAATGCATCAATCCATGATCACATGGCTCTTGGATTAAGTCTCAACCTTCCTCAAATCATTAGTTGACCTAGGGTTGACCCAGTCAAACCCTAATTACACCACTCATGGCTGAGTCTTCTTAATCTTGCACAATGACCTATCTAGGCCTCATGATGGCTTTCAAGACATCTCATAAGATCTCTCAAGGCTTCAAGTCCACATTCCTGGCTTCAGAATCATCTGAGGAGCTCCCACAACTCTCAAGTTAGGAGGCACACACTCTTGGTTTCAACCACTCTCTCTGAGGATCTTTTGACTTCTCTGACAAGGATATCAACCCTTGAACAATTGGATAAGCTTCTTAGCTAGCTTCACAGTCTCGTGTAGCTCTTGATTGGTAATCATACCTCTTGATCTCCTGCATACATGTCAATGAAATGCAAATGATAATGCTAATGTGAATGAAATGAAACATAAGCTAGGTAAAGAAATGTTGGTCAAATTTTGGGGTGCAACAATACCCCTCACCAAAAGGATGATGGAGCGAAACTCACATCGGGAACTACCACCAAAAGGATGATAGGACAAATACTATCACACAATCTGACATTAATAAGGTGACAAACCCCCGACCAAAAGGATGACGGAGCGAAACTCACACCGGCCACTACCTCCAAAAGGATATTAGGACAAACACTATCGCACAATCTTACATCAATAAGATGACAGACCCCCCATCAAAAGGATGACGGAGCGAAACTCACACCGACCACTACCAACAAAAGGATCATAGGACAAACACTATCACACAATCTGGCATCAATAAGATGACAGACCCCCCACCAAAAGGAAGATGGAGCGAAACTCATACTGGATATTACCACCAAAATGATGATAGGACAAACACTATCCCACAATCTGACATCAAGTAACATGACAAACCCCCCACGAAAAGGATGACGGAGCGAGACACATACCGGCCACTACCACCAAAATGATGATAGGACAACTACTATCCCACAATCTGACATCAACTAACATGACAGACTCCCCACCAAAAGGATGACGGAGCAAAACACACACCGGTCACTACCACCAAAATGATGATAGGACAAATACTATCCCACAATCTGACATCAACTAACATGATAGATCCCTTACCAAAACCAAGACGGAGGAAAACTCACACCGGCCACTACCACCCAAAGGATGATAGGACAAACACTATCGCACAATCTGACATCAATAAGATGACAGACCCCTGACCAAAAGGATGATAGAGCGAAACTCGCACCGGCCACTACAACCAAAAGGATGATAGGACAAACACTATCACACAATCTGACATCAATAAGATGACAGACCCCCCACCAAAAGGATGACAGAGCGAGACACATACCGGCCACTACCACCAAAATGATGAAGGGACAAATACTTTCCCACAATCTGACATCAACTAACATGACAGGCCCCTCACCAAAAGGATGACGGAGCGAAACACACACCGACCACTACCACCAAAAGGATGATAGGACAAAACTATCGCACAATCTAATATTAATAAGATGATAGACCCCCCATCAAAAGGATGACGGAGCGAAACTCACACCGGCCACTACAACCAAAAGGATGATATGACAAACACTATCACATAATCTAACATCAATAAGATGACAGACCCCCCACCAAAAGCATGACGGAGAGAAACTCACACCGGGCACTACCACCAAAATGATGATAGGACAAACACTATCCCACAATCTGATATCAGATAACATGACAGACCCCTCACCAAAAGGATGACGGAGCGAAACTTACACCGGCCACTACCACCAAAAGGATGATAGGGAAAACACTATCGCACAATCTGACATCCATAAAGATGACATACCCACCACCTAAAGGATGACGAAGAAAAACTCACACCGGCCACTACCAACAAAAGGATGATAGGACAAACACCATGACACTATTTGACATCAATAAGATGACAGACCCCCCACTAAAAGGATGACCGAGCGAAACACTCAACGACCACTACCTACAAAAAGATCATAGGACTAAAACTATCGCACAATTTGACATCAATTAAGATGACAGACCTACCACCAAAAAGATGAGGTTGCGTAACTAACACAGGCCACTACCACCAAAAGGATGATAGGACAAATACTATTGCACAATCTGACATCAACAAGATGACAGACCCCTACCAAAAGGATGACGAAGCGAAACTTGCACCGGCCACTACCAACAAAATGATGATAGGACAAACACTATCCCACAATTTGACATCAATTAACATGACATACCCCTCACCAAAAGGATGATGGAGCGAAACTCACATCAGGCACTACCACCAAAAGGATGATAGGACAAATACTATCACACAATCTGACATTAATAAGATGACAGACCCCTGACAAAAAAGATGACGGAGCAAAACTCACACCGGCGACTACCTCCAAAAGGAGATAAGGACAAACACTATCGCACAATCTGACATCAATAAGATGACAGACCCCCCATCAAAAGGATGACGGAGCAAAACACTCATCGACCACTACCAACAAAATGATGATAGGACAAACACTATCACACAATCTGACATCAATAAGATGACAGATCCCCCACCAAAAGGATGACGAAGCAAAACACACACCGGCCACTACCACCAAAATGATGATAGGACAAAAACTATCCCACAATCTGACATCAAGTAACATGACAGGCCCCTCACCAAAAGGATGACGGAGGAAAACTCACACCGGCCACTACCACCCAAAGGATGATACGACAAACACTATCGCACAATCTGACATCAATAAGATGACAGTCCCCTGACCAAAAGGAAGATAGAGTGAAACTCGCACCGGCCACTACAACCAAAAGGATGATAGGACAAACACTATCACACAATCTGACAACAATAAGATGACAGACCCCCCACCAAAAGGATGACGGAGCAAGACACATACCGGCCACTACCACCAAAATGATGATAGGACAAATACTTTCCCACAATCTGACATCAACTAACATGACAGACCCCTCACCAAAAGGATGACGGAGCGAAACTCACACCGGCCACTACCACCAAAAGGATGATAGGACAAACACTATAACACAATCTGATATCAATAAGATGACAGACCCCCTAACAAAAGGATAACAGAGCGAAACTCACACCGGCCACAACCTCCAAAATGATGATATGACAAACACTATCCTACAATCTGACAACAAGTAACATGACAGACCCCTCACCAAAAGGATGACGTAGCGAAACCCACACCGGCCACTACCACCAAAAGGATGATAGGACAAAACTATCGCACAATCTAATATTAATAAGATGACAGACCCCCCATCAAAAGGATGATGGAGCGAAACTCACACCGGCCACTACAACCAAAAGGATGATATGACAAACACTATCACATAATCTAACATCAATAAGATGACAGACCCCCCACCAAAAGCATGACGGAGAGAAACTCACACCGGGCACTACCACCAAAAGTATGATAGGGAAAACACTATCGCACAATCTGGCATCCATAAAGATGACATACCTACCACCAAAAGGATGACAGAGCAAAACTCACACCGGCAACTACCACCAAAAGGATGATAGGACAAACACTATCACACTATTTGACATCAATAAGATGACACACCCCCCCTAAAAGGATGACCGAGCTAAACTCTCAACGGCCACTACCTACAAAAGGATCATAGGACAAACACTATCGCACAATCTGACATCAATTAAGATGACAGACCCACCACCAAAAGGATGAGGGAGCGTAACTCACATAGGCCACTACCACCAAAAGGATGATAGGACTAATCTTATTGCACAATCTGACATCAACAAGATGACAGACCCCTACCAAAAGGATGAAGAAGCGAAACTCACACCGGCCACTACCAACAAAATGATGATAGGACAAACACTATCCCACAATCTGACATCAATTAACATGACATACCCCTCACCAAAAGGATGATGGAGCGAAACTCACATTAGGCACTACCACCAAAAGGATGATAGGGCAAATACTATCACACAGTCTGACATTAATAGGATGACAGACCCCTGACCAAAAGGATGACGGAGCAAAACTCACACCGGCGACTACCTCCAAAAGAAGATTAGGACAAACACTATCGCACAATCTGATATCAATAAGATGACAGACCCCCCATCAAAAGGATGACGGAGCAAAACTCACACCGACCACTACCAACAAAAGGATCATAGGCCAAACACTCTCACACCATCTGACATCAATAAGATGACAGACCCCCCACCAAAAGGAAGACGGAGCGAAACTCATACCGGCCATTACCACCAAAATGATGATAGGACAAAAACTATCCCAAAATCTGACATCAAGTAACATGATAGACCCATCACCAAAAGGATGACGGAGTGTAACTCACACCGGCCACTACCACCAAAAGAATGATAGGACAAACACTATCACATAATCTGACATCAATAAGATGACAGATCCCCCACCAAAAGGATGACGGAGCAAAACACACACCGACCACTACCACCAAAATGACGATAGGACAAAAACTATCCCAAAATCTGACATCAAGTAACATGACAGACCCCTCACCAAAAGGATGACGGAGGAAAATTCACACCGGCCACTACCACCCAAAGGATGATAGGACAAACACTATCGCACAATCTGACATCAATAAGATGACAGACCCCTGACCAAAAGGATGATAGAGTGAAACTCGCACCGACCACTACAACGAAAAGGATGATAGGACAAACACTATCACAAAATCTGACATCAATAAGATGACAGACCTCCCACCAAAAGGATGACGGAGCGAGACACATACCGGCCACTACCACCAAAATGATGATAGGAGAAATACTATCCCACAATCTGACATCAACTAACATGACAGACCCCTCACCAAAAGGATGGGGGAGCGAAACACACACCGGCCACTAGCACCAAAAGGATGATAGGTCAAACACTATCGCACAATCTAATATTAATAAGATGACAGACCTCCCATCAAAAGGATGACGAAGCGAAACTCACACCGACCACTACAACCAAAAGGAAGATATGACAAACACTATCACACAATCTGACATCAATAAGATGACAACCCCTCACTAAAAGCATGACGGAGCGAAACTCACACTGGGCACTACCACCAAATTGATGATAGGACAAACATTATCCCACAATCTGATATCAAGTAACATGACAGACCCCTCACCAAAAGGATGACGGAGAGAAACTTACACCGGCCACTACCACAAAAAGGATGATAGGGAAAACACTATCACACAATCTAACATCCATAAAGATGACATGCCCACCACCAAAAGGATGACGGAGCAAAACTCACACCGGCCACTACCACCAAAAGGATGATAGGACAAACACCATCACACTATTTGACATCAATAAGATGACAGACCCACCACTAAAAGGATAACCGAGCGAAACTCTCAACGACCACTACCTACAAAAGAATCATATGACAAACACTATCGCACAATCTGACATCAATTAAGATGACAGACCCACCACCAAAAGGATGAGGGAGCGTAACTCACACAGGCCACTACCACCAAAAGGATGATAGGACAAATACTATTGCACAATCTGACATCAACAAGATGACAGACCCCTATCAAAAGGATGACGAAGCGAAACTCACATCGGCCACTACCAACAAAATGATGATAGGACAAACACTATCCCACAATCTGGCATCAATTAACATGACATACCCCTCACCAAAAGGATGATGGAGTGAAACTCACATCGACCAAAAGGATGATAGGACAAATACTATCGCACAATCTGACATTAATAAGATGAAAGACCCCCGACCAAAAGGATGACAGAGAGAAACTCACACCGGCCACTACCTCCAAATGGATATTAGGACAAACACTATCGCACAATCTGACATGAATAAGATGACAGACCCCCCATCAAAAGGATGACGGAGCGAAACTCACACCGACCACTACCAACAAAAGGATCATAGGACAAACACTATCACACAATCTGACATCAATAAGATGACATACCTCCCACCAAAAGGAAGACGGAGCGAAACTCATACCAGCCATTACCACCAAAATGATGAGAGGACAAACATTATCCTACAATCTGACATCAAGTAACATGACAGACCCATCACCAAAAGGATGACGGAGCGAAACTCACACCGGCCACTACCACTAAAAGAATGATAGGAAAAACACTATCACACAATCTGACATCAATAAGATGACAGATCCCCCACCAAAAGGATGATGGAGCGAAACACACACCGGCCACTACCACCAAAATGATGATAGGACAAAAACTATCCCACAATCTGACATCAAGTAACATGACAGACCCCTCACCAAAAGGATGACGGAGGAACACTCACACCGGCCACTACCACCCAAAGGATGATAGGACAAACACTATCGCACAATCTGACATTAATAAGATTACAGACCCCTGACCAAAAGGATGATAGAGTGAAACTCGCACCGGCCACTACAACCAAAAGGATGATAGGACAAACACTATCACACAATCTGACATCAATAAGATGACAGACCCCCCACCAAAAGGATGACGGAGCGAGACACATACTGGCCACTACCACCAAAATGATGATAGGACAAATACTATCCCACAATCTGACATCAACTTACATGAAAGACCCCTCACTAAAAGGATGACGGAGCGAAACTCACACCGGCCACTACCACCAAAAGGATGATAGGACAAACACTATCGCACAATTTAATATTAATAAGATGACAGACCCCCCATTAAAAGGATGACGGAGCGATACTCAGACCGGACACTACAACCAAAAGGATGATATGACAAACACTATCAGACAATCTGACATCAATAAGATGACAGACCCCCCACCAAAAGCATGACGGAGCGAAACTCACACCGGGCACACCACCAAAATGATGATAGGACAAACCCTATCCCACAATCTAATATCAAGTAACATGACATACCCACCACCAAAAGGATGACGGAGCTAAACTCACACCGGCCACTTCCACTAAAAGGATGATAGGATAAACACCATCACACTATTTGACATCAATAAGATGACAAACCCCCCAATAAAAGGATAACGGAGCGAAACTCTCAACGGCCACTACCTACAAAAGGATCATAGGACAAACACTATCGCACAATCTGACATCAATTAAGATGACAGACCCACCACCAAAATGATAAGGGAGCGTAACTCACACAGGCCACTACCACCAAAAGGATGATAGGACAAATACTATTGCGCAATCTGACATCAACAACATGACAGACCCCTACCAAAAGGATGACGAAGCGAAACTCACACCGGCCACTACAAACAAAATGATGATAGGACAAACACTATCCCACAATCTGACATCAATTAACATGACATACCCCTCACCAAAAGGATGATGGAGTGAAACTCACATCAGGCACTACCATCAAAAGGATTATAGGACAAATACTATCGCACAATCTTATATTAATAAGATGACAGACCCCTGACCAAAAGGATGACGGAGCAAAACTCACACCGGCGACTACCTCCAAAAGGATATTAGGACAAACACTATCGCACAATCCGACATCAATAAGATGACAGACCCCCCATCAAAAGGATGATGGAGCGATACTCACCCCGAGCACTACCAACAAAAGGATCATAGGACAAACTATATCACACAATCTGACATCAATAAGATGACAGACCCCCCACCAAAAAGAAGACAGAGCGAAACTCATACCGGCCATTACCACCAAAATGATGATAGGACAAACACTATCCCACAATCTGACATCAAGTAACATGACAGACCGATCACCAAAAGGATGACGGAGTGAAACTCACACCGACCACTACCACCAAAAGAATGAAAGGACAAACACTATCACACAATCTGACATCAATAAGATGACAGATCCCCCACACAAAGGATGACGGAGCGATACACACACCGACCACTACCACCAAAATGATGATAGGACAAAAAGTATCCCACAATCTGACATCAAGTAACATGACAGACCCCTCACCAAAAGGATGACGGAGGAAAACTCACACCGGCCACTACCACCTAAATGATGATAGGACAAACACTATAGCACAATCTGACATCAATAAGATGACAGACCTCTGACCAAAAGGATGATAGAGCGAAACTCGCACCGGCCACTACAACCAAAAGGATGATAGGACAAACACTATCACACAATCTGACATGAATAAGATGACAGACCCCCCACCAAAAGGATGATAGGACAAACACTATCCCACAATCTAATATTAATAAGATGACATACCCCCTATTAAAAGGATGACGGAGCGAAACTCACACCGGACACTACAACCAAAAGGATGATATGACAAACACTATCACACAATTTGACATCAATAAGATGACAGACCCACCACCAAAAGCATGACAGAGCGAAACTCACACCGGGCACATGACCAAAATGATGATAGGACAAACACTTCCCACAATCTAATATCAAGTAACATGACAGACCCCTCACCAAAAGGATGACGGAGCGAAACATACACCGGCCACTACCACCAAAAGGATTATAGGGAAAACACTATCGCACAATCTGACATCCATAAAGATGACATACCCGCCACCAAAAGGATGACGGAGCAAAACTCACACCGGCCACTCCCAGTAAAAGGATAATAGGACAAACACCATCACACTATTTGACATCAATAAGATGACAGACCCCCAAATAAAAGGATAACGGAGCAAAACTCTCAACGGCCACTACCTACAAAAGGATCATAGGACAAACACTATCGCACAATCTGACATCAATTAAGATGACAGACCCACCACCAAAATGATAAGGGAGCGTAACTCACACTGGCCACTACCACCAAAAGGATGATAGGACAAATACTATTGCACAATATGACATCAACAAGATGACAGACCCCTACCAAAAGGATGACGAAGGGAAACTCACACCGGCCACTACAAACAAAATGATAATAGGGCAAACACTATCCCACAATCTGACATCAATTAACATGACATACCCCTCACCAAAAGGATGATGGAGCGAAACTCACATCAGGCACTACCACCAAAAGGATGATAGGACAAATACTATCACACAATCTGACATCAATAAGATGACAGACCCCTGACCAAAAGGATGACGGAGCGAAACTCACACCGGCGACTACCTCCAAAAGGATATTAGGACAAACACTATCGCACAATCTGACATCAATAAGATGACAGACCCCCCATCAAAAGGATGACGGAGCGAAACTCACACCGACCACTACCAACAAAAGGATCATAGGACAAACACTATCACACAATCTGACATCAATAAGATGATAGACCCCCCACCAAAAAGAAGACAGAGCGAAACTCATACCGGCCATTACCACCAAAATGATGATAGGACAAACACTATCCCACAATCTGACATCAAGTAAAATGACAGACCCATCTGTTGCACCCCGAAATTTGCCCAACCTTTCTAACCTAGGTTTATGTTTCAATTGCATAATAGTTTGCATTGGCATCATGTACATAGTGTATTCATCTGCATTGCATAGCATAGGCAAGCTACCTTTATCAGGGAATCAAGTGTTATTCCTATCTCAAGAGGTATATCCAAGGGTTTCATTCATATTCAAGTCTACTCAGGTCATCAGGGAAGAATTTGAGCTTTGAAGAGCTGCCAGGTTGATCAGTGAATTCTCTCCTATCTTGAGGCTAGTTGGGGATCATCAGAGGAAGTGTGAGCTATGAGCCAAGAGCATGAGGTGTGTATGGATGTTATGAAGAGTCCAGAGAACCATTTTTGAGGAGAACCAAGTCATTTGAATGATTGCAAGAGCCTCAGTTGAAGTCAGTCAACTAGGGTCAACACTGGGTCAATTCTAGGTCAAAGAAGTGTTTTGAAGGGCATCAAGGATCATTTTAAGAATGGGGGATTCATTATTTGCTATGTGGATATGAATATTATGTTGTGATAAAGAAAAATCAATAGGAGTCAAGGAGAACTGGAGTTACTAAATTAGGGTTTTAGTGTAAAATCCCCTGATTTAGGTCAAACTTCAAAGCAGTGTAACTCAAGATGCAATCTTCATATGAATTTCTGGTCCACATGAAACTTGTAGAGTATCTTCATAGCTTTAATTTGAGTGGTGGAAGTCAACAAGATGATTTTTAGAACTCAAGTTATGGCTCTTGCAAGTTACAGGTCATCTGAGGGCACTGAAATTTGTCTGTGAAAATTGTCTGTCTTCCAAGCAACTTTTGACTTTCAAGGGTATTTCAAATGGGTTTCTGGCCAACATGAGAATTGTTCCTCATTGTCTTAGCTTTCTATAATGGAATGGTATGCCTTCATATGATTTGGGGAACTCTACTTATGGTTTTGGCAAGCAAAGGGTATTTTGGTCATTTGGGGATTACAGGTCATTCTTAGCATATGCCTAAAACTCATACAAGGAAGCTTCAAATGAAAAACTTCACAACATCAAAGTTGCTCAAAATTCCATTTTAAGTCTAGGAAAGAAGTCATGGAAGTTTGGAAATGCATGGAATGAGACTTGACCAGAGTTGGTGGAAAATGACCTAAAAAAGGCATATAAGTTGAAAAGGTTGAAATAAAAAATTGGTTTGAGAGATCTACAAATCCAAAATGGGTCATCCAATATACCAAATTGATTCCAAACATCATTTTAAAGACATTGGTTCAGCCACTTTTTTGAGTTAGGGGTTAATTTTTGGACTTGCTTTGTATTTTTGTTACTTGCATAATAAGGCAAGTATGGAAAACTTGGCATAAGTGGAATTTCAAGGCAAGGAGATTGGTTTTTCCACACACACCATGTCAATAACTCATGAGAGGAGATTTTGACACAAGTATACAAAGGATGCAAGCATGATATGAGATGGTTCAAAGTATCATCATATGAGAAGTTCATGAATTTTCCACCACTTTCTAGAATCCTCTAAGATCAATCTAGAAACTTCTAAATCTGTTAATCATCATCTATATATTGAGAGTGAATCATTGGTGCAAGGGGTTGGTGAAAAGAGGGAGAGAAAATAGAGAATTTCATGGTTGCTTCCATTGTAAGAAAGTGAGAGAATCATCATAATTTTCCATTTCTGTTCAAGAGAGTTCTTCATTTTCAGTCTTTGGTATATTGTGAGGGTGAATGAGCATGATGCAAGGTCCATCAATGGAGGTTTAAGGAGTTGTTGTCCAAGATTCAAAGTTGTGCACCAGAGTTGCAACCCAGAATCCAAGCACTCATCATCATAATTTTTGCAAACAGAAGTCATAGCACCTCCCAAGGACCATTGTTGAAAGCTTTCAAGAGTTGATTCGAGCTCTTTCTCATCTGTTTCATCAAGAATTGCAGGTTGGTGAATTCTCTTGTATCTCCCTGTTTAGGTGTTGTTAGGTTAGATTTTTAGTTTAGATTGGTTAGGTTAGGATAGAGGATGATGTACTGAAACTGTTAGAGCCATTAATGATGATTTCCATTAGGGCAGTGAAACTTTGATGACTTAGAACTCACAGATTAGGGCATAATAATCCTTGCTAGATATCATAGAATAACTAAGGTAGCATGTATATTACAGTAGGGTTAATTTTAGCAAGAATTATTGAGGTTCATCTCAGTGCAATTCAATGGTACCCCAGACTTCCAGCTATCGGGTTTGGTTTTTAGGAAGGTTTTAGAGAGAACCACTGGCATGGTCTTGTAGAGGGGAAGAAATGGAGTGAGTTTGGTTTTGAAAGTTCGTGATTTCATGGCCTATGGAGAGAGAACGAAGAACTTGAAGTTCCTTGCATGGAGGTTGGTTCTGAAAACCCTAGAGGTCGTGTTGGGGACGATGACCAATAGCCGTCCGATCATCCTGAATATTTGACTTCTTAAGCTAATCGTGTGGTCCATATTTGAAGAGAAAAACAGAGGGAATTGACCAAGTGTGAAACGATGCGTTTCACTTAAACGCATGTCTGGGCCTGGATTTGATTTTCCTATCCCCACCCCTTTTGATGAGCCCAATGGAATTGCATGTGAATTTGTTGCTTTTCGCACTGCGTGTTTCTTTATTTTCCTTTATTTTACGATTGGTTTTTTTGAAGCGTGCTGGGCCTTGCGCCATGTTCTATTCACACCCCTGGTTCCATGGCCCATTAGGGATTTGAACTGAGCGAAGTTGCTGGTAGCACCCCCCTCCCCATTTTATTTCTATTTTGTGATTTTATTTTCCTTAATTGTTTTTAATACCTTTAAAAAATCATAAAAAATGGGAAAATTGATATTTTTAATTTCTTCTTTTTGCTATAGGTCCATAATTCTGTCTAGAAAAATACCAAATAATAAAATTGATATTTTAGTTTGTTTTGATATTTTTTATGCATTTTTCTTGTAAATAGCATTTTATTAAGTTTAGTTTAGTGCTCAAATTTGGTGATTTTAGTTTGAATAGATGCTTTAGCATTTTTATTCCATTCTTTTTAGGTTGATTACATTAGGACTTCAACTTGTACATAAGATTTAATTCACAATTATAGGATTAATTTTTAGGTGATTTGGTTAAGTGTGATTAGTATGATCAAAATTAGGGTTTTAAATCAACTTAGGTGAGATAGTTTAATTCTTTTAGGAGATTTTCATTTGTTTTTTGGGGTATGGACTATAGGGGTTATGGGTATAGGATAGATCCCCTTAGAAAATAATAGGATTCCCCTACTGCTATTAGTATATTGCTTATATGTGATTAATTGTGTGGTGTGCCCTCTTTAGGGTTATCTTTTTGTATGTGTGGGGTATTGGGTTTGTTTGGGATGGGGGGAGAGCTGAAGACCTGTGATGATGAAGCCCAGTTGAAGATCAGAGAATAGAGACCAACTTGCAGAGCTAATGAGGAGTATCTCTTGCTGGTAGCTGCTGAAGTTTATAGGATCTAGGAGTTAGGCAGAGCCCGAGAGTAGCCAACTTGATTCTCAAACATGGAAGGTCTTGATTGCCTCCATTCTTCTCTGTGATACAGAGTCTCTCTAAGACACTCACCCCCTTCCTTTGGAAGGCTTGGTGCTAATGTCTAAGGGATAGAACTCTTGAGAGAAATATTCTTTGTGTTGATAGCAGTCTGTTTGCCACCCTTGGTGGTCAACTAATTGCTTAACACCCAGTTCACTCTTATGATTGATTCCTCAGCTTGGAGATTAGGACTTGAAGAAAAGCCATTGAAGCTGTGAAGATAGAGTCTGATGCTTGCTTGAAGCCTGTGGATAGCTGATGTTGACTTGAAGATAGTTGCTGATGCTGATGAAGACTGCTTTGTTGTTTAGCTTTTGCTGTTTTATTTTTGATGTATTGATTGACTGTATTGTTTGCTGTTTACCCTGGTGGGTTGAAAGTGAATCCTGTTCACTTTTGCCTATTGTATTCTAGGTTCGAGGTTGAGTGGGACTCCCTTGCCTCGCTTGTACTGTTGCATCCATGCATTTTACTGCTTTATTGTATATATCTGCTGTTTTTGTTTCTGTCTATTCCCTTAGGATCTCTGTTTCTCTCTGTGCAAGAGAGGAGCATGATAGACATTAGGAGCTAACCCATGCATGATAACATTAGGGTAGATTTTTATCCCCTTTGTAACCCTAGGATTTGTAGAGTGTCATCTCTTCTTTCGTCAAAACAACAGAAAAACACTAATAAAGGTTATAACAGAGATTAATTCACTTCTTCCGTCAAAAGATTTGAACAGACATCAACCTTTTTGCAATAAGAAAACCCTTGTTTAAGGTGAGATTTTTCGTAAAAGACACTTGAACAGCTTGTGTCGTGCGTAGCCCGAACTACGTTTGCTCTGATCTTCCATGCAGTGTGGAAGTACGTAGGCATAGGATGCGATATCCTAGCGAGCAACCTTCACCCACCTTTCCCCGTAGTTAGGCGAACTACGTTGACTCTGATTTCTCGTTCCAGACGGGAATACGTAGGCATAAAGTGCGATGCTTTACCGAGTCATGTTTTCTTTTCTTTTCAGACCTCATCCTTTAGTTTAGATAGAAGTGTAATCCGTACAAACCAAGCAAGCGTGGATCCCATCGAGTACGATGGACGTGAGGGGTGCTAATACCTTCCCATTGCGTAACCGACTCCCGAACCCAGGTTTTGGTTGCGATGACCATACCTTTCCCCGTTTTTTGCGAGGTTTACTTTGAGTGTTTCCTTTCCCTCCGTTGGGATAAATAACGCACGGTGGCGACTCTTCTGTCAGCCGGCGCCGATTTTCGCAGTAGCGACAATTGGCGACTCTGCTGGGGACCCAACGTCCCCTGGCTGCTAAGGACTGCGATAGTCCTTATGCATTTGGGATCCAACGTCCCTTAAGAGAGTCAATCCTAACGTTTGTTTGCCCGTCGAGGAATTTGTATGGATTTACATTTCTGTATTTACATTTCAGCATTTTATCATTATTATTGCTGTATTATGGGGTGTGACGGGTGTTCTTTGATTGAGTGAGAAGCCGGACCTGGGCTTGAGTGCACCTAGATTTAGAGTAGAGATTAGTGCGCGCGCACGTGCTTTGCATGTCTTAGTGTCCCGCGAAATCTACGCTCAGACGAGGTTCTTCTGGTTGGCCTCCTGTCCTGCCCTTTGGGTGGCTCGGGTTGCTGGTTAGTTGGATTGTCGACTCTGGGGACCGATCATTTGGAAGTTGGCTAAGTGAGGCCTCTTCAGGATTTGATGATGCCACTCCTTCTGGGAATCGTATCATCAACCCTGAAAGTCTGTGACGCCGACGACCGCATAAGATGCCATACCTTTGTCAGTTACTAGGACATCCACCTGTGAGAGGGTTTGGGGTTATGCAGGTAACTAGACCTTCAGATACCGGTTATTTCTTGATCAGAGATCCTTGGTATTTATGGATAGTTGTGAGATCTATCAGAGACCAGCCAGAGTTGTGGTATGAGGTCTATCAGAGACCAGTTGGAGTTATGTTATGAGGTCTGTCAGAGACCAGGTGTGGGTTATATTATTGGGTCTATCCGAGACCAGGCTGAAGTTCTTTGTGAGGTCTGTCTGAGACCAGAGTTTGATGAGTATTGGAGGGTCTGTCTGAGACCTGTTCTTGGTGAGACTTGGGCTTCTCAGCTATAGCACTTGGCCCCTGTTGCAGCCGTTTGCATTGCATTGTTTGCATACCCATTTATCATTGCATTTTGCATACATACCCATATTTGCATTACAGGTTTATGAGCCGTGTATCTTATCTCCCGCATCCGTTCCAGGTATTTTCAGGATTGAAGAAAGGCGGGTCCACCATTACTCTACAAGAACCAACCAGAAAAAGATCATGGACGTCATGCAGGTTGAAATGCAAGAGATGCGTGACAGGATGGCCCTATTCATGCAAACCATGGAGACTATCGCCAAAGGGCAGGAACAGTTGCAGAGTCTGGTGCATCCGTTCGTTGCTCGTGCTAAGATCAACGGCACCCCGCGTGGTGAAAATGTGGCTAACTCTCCTAGGGTTGAAAATCATCAAAGTGCTGATCACATTCAAGTCGCTGGGCTGAACAACAGAGAAGCCGGTCCTACTGGTGGGAACGGAAATACTGGTAACACTAACGGAGACACTGCAGGAGTGTTCGTAGGGAACGTCAACCAGGGTTTCAACTTGGGTGCGGAGAACGTCGGGTTGAATGGCGGCAATGGTAATCAGGGCTTTCAGGGTATGAATGTGGGATATGGCAATGTGGCTGGCGCCAAAACTGGATATGGAGACCATGGTTATGGTAACGCAGGATATGGAATGGGTATGAACAACGGCCAGGATATGGGCAACCTGAGGGGTAACCCCGGGTACTTCCAAGCAGGTCTGGGTCGTAACGCTGGACATGCTGCATATGAATAGATACCTCGTTGGGAGGACCATCAGGAAGACGTTTTCTCTGGTCATAATGAAGGCTATGGGAGGCCTGCAGGGGACAACCTCCGCATGAGATTGTTGGAAGAAAAGGTAAATGGTCTGGCTAATCAGAACGCTGTGGGACTGGATATGTCCAACATGGGGTTGGTACCGGGGCTGAGGGTACCTCTGAAATTCAAAGCGCCATCTTTTGATAAGTATAGAGGCGACACGTGCCCGAGGGTGCATGTCCGTTCATTTTACAGAAGGATGTCTGCGTATTCAGACGACGAAAAGATGCTTATGCACTTTTTCCAAGACAGCTTGTCAGGGTCGTCATTGGAGTGGTACATGAGTCTGGAGCCAACACAGATCAGAACTTGGAAAGAATTGGCGGAAGCTTTCGTGAAGCACTACCAATACAACAGCGATCTTGCTCCTAACAGAGTTCAGTTGCAAAGCATGTCCCAGAAGCCCAAGGAAAGCTTCAAAGAGTACGCCCAGAGATGGCGTGACCTGGCTGCGAGAGTACAACCACCTATGGTCGAGAGGGAAATGATGGACTTGTTCGTAGGGATATTCTCAGGAATGTATTACGACCGGCTGCTTAACTTCTCAATGAGTACCTTCTCCGAGCTGATCCTGATGGGGGAGCGTATAGAGAACGGGATAAAAATTGGTAAGATTCAACCGGGAGAATCTGTTTCAGCTGGAAGCAACAGGAAAGCCTTCGGTGGTAAAAGGCAAGATGATGCTAATGCGGTGTATAACGTTTAGCGGAGAAATAGGAATCAGAATCGGCGTCCACAGCCTCAAGTTGCAAGTGTGACTATTCCGGAACTACCTCAGCAACAGAGACAACAACAGCAGCAGGCTCAGCAGCAGCCTAATCAGAATCAGCGGCGGTTTCAGGCTCCAAGGCCGAGGAGGGTATTTGAGGTACCACCGATGTCTTACGCAGAGCTCCTTCAGACTCTATTGAAGTTACAGCTAGTTGAAAAGAGAACCTTGGCGCCGCCGACTGGCACGCCACCAGTAGGGTACGACATCAACGATCATTGTGATTTTCACTCTGGTGCACCCGGGCACAACATCGGGAACTGTTTAGCTTTCAAGCACAAAGTGCAAGATCTGCTTGATAGCTCAACCATCAATTTTGGGAAGGAAGGTCCCAATATTACACAAAAACCAATGCCAAACCATGAATAGGCTGGAATATGGTGGACAAAGAAGAGTTCTATAGTTCGGGTGGGCCGTTAAGAGTAGATCAGAACGGTGGCAGGCTGCCTCTAACAACTGATTGTGAAGATAGCTGGTTCAGCAGCAGGACAGATGTGAAAGCCCGGTTCTCGGAAGCTGGCATTTTTCTTTGTTTTATCTTGTCATTTCTTTACGTTTGTAGTTTCTTTCATGTTTGAATTGCGATCTTGTTTGTAAAACTTGTTGTGTTCATTTCAATTGATGATAATGAAATAAATATGCATGTTTTGATTAAATCCATTCGTGTTCACTAATTGTTTTTACAAATGTCCAACGCTTGGTTAAGAAGAATCTGCGGAGAATGACGAAAATGAACGACATGCAGCTTCTGATTGTATGCTTTTGAAATAAAACCTGTTGATGATGTACAGGCATTGTTTCAAATCCCTAAACACCGGAGTTATAAGGAAGATAATCCCTTGTCAACCCCTTTGAGCCTAGTAGTAGGAGTTCTTTCTGCGAATGAAAAACCCTCAATCTTAACCTGGGGCAGGGTAGGTGTTAGCTAATTTGACCGAGTGTTCAAGTTGCAAAAGGAGTGTCCGTTCGAGGATCAATCACACCTCTAGAGGTCGTGCCTAAAAAAAACCACAATGGTTAAATCAAGAGTGAGACAGTCACATCATTCCCCAAAGAGTCAGACAACCAGCGTCACATGACTTGGTCGAAAGAAAAAAGAGAAAAAAAATCAAAAGCCCGCTAAGTCAAGAAAAGAAAACAAATGACTTAGGCAAAAATGAGGGCATCCCGCTGGACTTAAAAAATCAAAAGAACTCAAAAAGAGTCCGTCCAGGCAAAAGTTAGGGATAAGAAAAAGATGAAAGGAGGACAAAAAGAAAACATCCTCAAATCAAATGCGAGTCGTGTGACCCTAAGTGTCAAAGACGAGAAGTGAGTGGCTGTCACTCCAAAAGTTCATGGGTTATCGAACTATTACTCATATCTTTCAGCCTCTGAGAGGTGAGCGCTAAGGTCGAATTAGCCGAACATAGGATCGGAGAACATCAAGGAGAATGGGTGGGTTAAAATAAACTTTGAGCCTTTATCCTTTCCTTCAAAACCGTGAACCTAACCCCGTTATAACCTTCAAAAGTCCTAATTGAAGCAGGTTGTTTCGAAAGCATACTTCGGTAAAGGTCGCGTCGATTCCGACTCCTGAAAGGGTTCCTCTTACCATGTTGGTACTGATGTTGATAAATGCTTTGTGCATCATATGCTATAAACTGTTTTCCCCTTTTCCCAGTGAACAGATTGGATGTCAAAACTGTCATATGTGTTGCATTAATATGTCTTTTACGCAGAACAACTTGTTTTACTTGCGAGTGAGCGCTTGAAAGCAGGAAAGTTTTATGCAATGGAAAGTATGGTCAGGATAGAATACAGAGCGCCCGAATGTTTCGAGAGCAGGGGCAAGCTATTATCGTGATTCCCAGTCAGGTCAGCCATGCGAAGTCAGCTACTCTGGGGCAATCAGGTCGAGATTCAGTAAATCTCTCGTAGATGGAGGTACTGTTCTGGATCAGCTAATCGGGGGCAAAACCAATGAATCAGGGGCATTGACTTCCAGTGAGTTCGGAATCGGTTAGTCTGAGGACAAGTCCCGAAGCTTCAGTTGATTAAGGGGAAGTATGCTTGAGAGGCAACTAATCAGGAGTGGGTCTTCTCGAGATCCAATCAGGGGCAGTGATACAGAACGTGGAGATTTGAAAGCAGATATTTCAGGTGGATAATCGGATCAGGATAAGTCGCTAGAACGCTCATTCAGGGGCACGTCGCCGCAGAGAGCGTCGAAACCAACTGGGTTAATCAGGGCTAATGGAGATTGAATCTTTTGTCGTATAGATACTGGGGCAAGTAATCTCGAGGTCGTCTCATAGTAAGCGGTTCAGAGCAAATGTTCCCGGGAGTTAGATAGGGGCAAGTGGAGTGCACTGGGGCAAGCTATTCAAAAGCTCGCAAAGTTCCCCGTCAAAGTCCATGGCAGGCTGGTACCCTCTCCAGAGATTGTATGTTGTGTCTTCCCCGGTGAAGTCGCCCCGGGCAAAACTGAATGTTAATTCCCCAGGAGAGTTGAGATTAATGTATCCTCAGTTCAGCATTAGCTTATCAAGCAGAGCAGAGTCCTCCCCAGTGAAGGTCGAGATGGATACGATTAACTTCCCAGAGAGTTCTTGTGCAGTGCAAATCAGTATGTGTGGTTCAATCCCCAGCTCAATGATAGCGGGATGATTTACCCAACTCAGTGATAGCAGGAAGAGTTCCCACAGAGCGCCAGCAAGTGGTTGGAACTGCTGAAAGGAGTTTTCCCGAGCAGGATTGTCCTTTCTTTCCCCCAACAAGTCGCTCTTCCTCGTCAGGAGGACCTTTCTCAGCAGATTTTGGAGTTGAGTTTGTGAGATACTTCCCAGCAGGATGGTTATCCCCAGCGGAGTTAATTCATCTTTCCGACATTTATTTTGTCGGAAGCGTATCGTTAGTATTCCGGTCATCCCTGACGGATCCAGTGTGTCTTCAGCATTTATTTTGCTGAAGCAACTCTTTGCATAAGCATGCATCATGAGCATTTGCATTCTACCCAGATGCGTAGCCTTTCCATGCAGTATGGAAGCATTTCGTCATCATCAAACATGCATATTTGAAACATAAGCCAGGTGGTTACCTCTCCAGTTTCAGATATGTTATTCCTTGCCGATAAGAGAAATCGTGATTCAGGAAGATGTGGATTTTGTGGTCAAAGTGCGCAGTGATCGTATTTGTACCAGCTACGGGGTTCATATAGCAAGGCACGCAGTGATCGTGTCGATTTTTAAGATGTTGATGTGTGGCCGAAGTACGCAGTGATCGTATTTTGTCTCTTTCATGGGGTTCATGTTGTAGGACACGCAGTGATCGTGTTGATCTTGTTATGTATATTTGTGGTCGAATGGCGCAGTGATCGTATTCGTCCCAATCTAAGAGGATTGTTTTGTAAGGCACGCAGTGATCGTGTTGGTATCGTCTCGGGGGTTTTATTGAGAAAGGCACGTAGTGATCGTGTTACCATGTCATGTGATTTCGTTGGTCGATATATGCAGTGATCGTATTCGTCCGTTCTACAGTGATTATGGGTTGATACGCAGTGATCGTGTTCATCCCGTTGTTGGTCGATATGCACAGGGATCGTATTCGTCCGTTACACGGTGGTTATAGATTGACGCGCAGTGATCGTGTTCATCCAGTTTTGTTGGTCGGTATACGCAGTGACCGTTTTCGTCCGTTATGCAGTTTGATTATGCTGTAGGACACGCAGTGAACGTGCTCATCGGGTTGTTGGTGGCCGAAGTACGCAGTGATCGTATTCGTCCCATGTTTTTTTGTCACAGCACGCAGGGATCGTGTTTCCTCCAGTCAAGAGGGTCGTGACATGAAGCGCGCAGTGATCGCGTTTATCCTATGTATGGTCAGGATATGCAGTGATCGTATTCGTCCAGTTATGTGGGTTAGTTGAGACACGCAACACGCAGGGATCGTGTTTTTCTCCAGTCAAGAGGATCGTGGCTCAGAACGCGCAGTGATCGTGTTCGAACGCGCAGGGATCGTGTTTAAGATACGCAGTGATCGTATTCGTACAGCATGCAGTGATCGTGTTGTTAATACCATGGGAACTTATGATGCGGAGCGCGCAGTGGTCGTGGCTATTGTATCAGTGGGTTGTTGGTCGGCATACGCAGTAATCGTATTTGTCCTGTTACAGGGGTTGGTTTTGTGACACACGCAGTGATCGTGTTGACATAATTCCGGGGTTTTGTTAGTCGAGATGCGCAGCGATCGCATTCGCCCTATTGCAGCACACGCAGTGATCGTGTTTATCATACTGGTGGTTGAAGTACGTAGTGAACGTGTTCGCCTCTTCTATGTGGATTTATTCCGTCTGGCACGCAGTGATCGTGTTTATCTCATCCGGTTGGATTTAGGGTCAATATGATTGTAACGCAGCATGTAGTGATCGTGTACGTCGTGTTTGTCCCGTTAAATGGTTTTTGTTTGTGAGACACGCAGTGACCGTGTTCGTCGCAGTTTTGTGGATTTGTTGTGCCAGACACGCAGTGATCGTGTTCGCCATGGCACATTCCCCTAGCAGAGTTGCTTGGTCAAGCATTTCTCGTTCTCCCCAGACGAGTCCTTTCTCGGAGTATAGTGGAGATAGCATGGTACAGATTTTGAGTGGTTACTCACAGTTACCCCAGTATAAACGTAATCCCCAGCGGGCTGTTCTTCAACGAGATACTTGGTTAAGTTCCTCGTAGTCCCCGGCAGGGTATCCTTTGACAAGTCGCTTGGTTAAGTCACTCGTATTTCCCCAGTTGAGTCTTTCTCAGGATGCTGTGGATTCAGCGTTATAAGATGGTAATGCAGAGTTTTGGGTGGTTACCCGCAATTCCCCAACAAAGTTAGGTGCTCCAGCAGGGTGTTACGTTAGTGAGTTGCTTGGTTAAGTCCCTCATTGTCCCCAGCAGGGAGCTTGCTACAGGAGTTGTTTGGTTAAATTCCTCGTATTTTGCAACAAGGGTGCTTGGTTAAGTTCCCAATTTTCCCCAGCAGGTGTTTGACGGCCGTCGTCAGAATTGTCCTCAGAGTGACTTGGTTAAGTTTCTCATTTCCCCGCAGAGTTGGTTGTTCATGTCTTCGAACATTGTCTCGCTTGGTTAAGCGTTCGCTCAGGATACGAAAGGTTGATCAGTGAAGTCAACATGATCAGTGAAGTCAACATGATCAGTGAAGTCAACATGACAAGTGAAGTCAACATGACAAGAGAAGTCAATATTCTCCCGCTGGTTAGCGTGTGCTGGGTTGATAAGTGAGATCAACAAAGGTTGGTAAGTGAGGTCAACAATTTATCGTTGCGTGGTGTATGCTCATTTCTTCGGAATGGAGTGGTCTGCGGACAGCATCAGATTATTTGACAGATGGATGGCTAGTTGTTGCCGTGACGACAGAAGCCAGTTCCCAGGGTTTTTCTCAAGCAGTAGTCGTTTTCGCAATTTATTTTTGCGGTTGGCAAATTTTCGGGTTCTTTCGTATTCAACCGTCTCGTACCTCGAATGTCTGAAAGCTGCACGCTCTTCATCCAGTCGGGTCCAAGTCACTTGAGTAGGGACAGCTGTTGCACCCCAAAATTTGCCCAACCTTTCTAACCTAGGTTTATGTTTCAATTGCATAATAGTTTGCATTGGCATCATGTACATAGTGTATTCATCTGCATTGCATAGCATAGGCAAGCTACCTTTATCAGGGAATCAAGTGTTATTCCTATCTCAAGAGGTATATCCAAGGGTTTCATTCATATTCAAGTCTACTCAGGTCATCAGGGAAGAATTTGAGCTTTGAAGAGCTGCCAGGTTGATCAGTGAATTCTCTCCTATCTTGAGGCTAGTTGGGGATCATCAGAGGAAGTGTGAGCTATGAGCCAAGAGCATGAGGTGTGTATGGATGTTATGAAGAGTCCAGAGAATCATTTTTGAGGAGAACCAAGTCATTTGAATGATTGCAAGAGCCTCAGTTGAAGTCAGTCAACTAGGGTCAACACTGGGTCAATTCTAGGTCAAAGAAGTGTTTTGAAGGGCATCAAGGATCATTTGAAGAATGGGGGATTCATTATTTGCTATGTGGATATGGATATGATGTTGTGATAAAGAAAAATCAAGAGGAGTCAAGGAGAACTGGAGTTACTAAATTAGGGTTTTAGTGTAAAATCCCCTGATTTAGGTCAAACTTCAAAGCAGTGTAACTCAAGATGCAAGCTTCATATGAATTTCTGGTCCACATGAAACTTGTAGAGTATCTTCATAGCTTTAATTTGAGTGGTGGAAGTCATCAAGATGATTTGTAGAACTCAAGTTATGGCTCTTGCAAGTTACAGGTCATCTGAGGGCACTGAAATTTGTCTGTGAAAATTGTCTGTCTTCCAAGCAACTTTTGACTTTCAAGGGTATTTCAAATGGGTTTCTGTCCAACATGAGAATTGTTCCTCATTGTCTTAGCTTTCTATAATGGTATGGTATGCCTTCATATGATTTGGGGAACTCTACTTATGGTTTTGGCAAGCAAAGGGTATTTTGGTCATTTGGGGATTACAGGTCATTCTTAGCATATGCCTAAAACGCATACAAGGAAGCTTCAAATGAAAAACTTCACATCATCAAAGTTGCTCAAAATGCCATTTTAAGTCTAGAAAATAAGTCATGAAAGTTTGGAAATGCATGGAATGAGACTTGACCAAAGTTGGTGGAAAATGACCTAAAAAAGGCATATAAGTTGAAAAGGTTGAAATAAAAAATTGGTTTGAGAGATCTACAAATCCAAAATGGGTCATCCAATATACCAAATTGATTCCAAACATCATTTTAAAGACATTGGTTCAGCCACTTTTTTGAGTTAGGGGTTAATATTTGGACTTGCTTTGTATTTTTGTTACTTGCATAATAAGGCAAGTATGGAAAACTTGGCATAAGTGGAATTTCAAGGCAAGGAGATTGGTTTTTCCACACACACAATGTCAATAACTCATGAGAGGAGATTTTGACACAAGTATACAAAGGATGCAAGCATGATATGAGATGGTTCAAAGTATCATCATATGAGAAGTTCATGAATTTTCCACCACTTTCTAGAATCCTCTAAGATCAATCTAGAAACTTCTAAATCTGTTAATCATCATCTATATATTGAGAGTGAATCATTGGTGCAAGGGGTTGGTGAAAAGAGGGAGAGAAAAGAGATAATTTCATGGTTGCTTCCATTGTAAGAAAGTGAGAGAATCATCATAATTTTCCATTTCTGTTCAAGAGAGTTCTTCATTTTCAGTCTTTGGTATATTGTGAGGGTGAATGAGCATGATGCAAGGTCCATCAATGGAGGTTTAAGAAGTTGTTGTCCAAGATTCAAAGTTGTGCACCAGAGTTGCAGCCAAGAATCCAAGCACTCATCATCATAATTTTTGCAAACAGAAGTCATAGCACCTCCCAAGGACCATTGTTGAAAGCTTTCAAGAGTTGATTCGAGCTCTTTCTCATCTGTTTCATCAAGAATTGCAGGTTGGTGAATTCTCTTGTATCTCCCTGTTTAGGTGTTGTTAGGTTAGATTTTTAGTTTAGATTGGTTAGGTTAGGATAGAGGATGATGTACTGAAACTGTTAGAGCCATTAATGATGATTTCCATTAGGGCAGTGAAACTTTGATGACTTAGAACTCACAGATTAGGGCATAATAATCCTTGCTAGATATCATAGAATAACTAGGGTAGCATGTATATTACAGTAGGGTTAATTTTAGCAAGAATTATTGAGGTTCATCTCAGTGCAATTCAATGGTACCCCAGACTTCCAGCTATCGGGTTTGGTTTTTAGGAAGGTTTTAGAGAGAACCACTGGCATGGTCTTGTATAGGGGAAGAAATGGAGTGAGTTTGGTTTTGAAAGTTCGTGATTTCATGGCCTATGGAGAGAGAACGAAGAACTTGAAGTTCCTTGCATGGAGGTTGGTTCTGAAAACCCTAGAGGTCGTGTTGGGGACGATGACCAATAGCCGTCCGATCATCCTGAATATTTGACTTCTTAAGCTAATCGTGTGGTCCATATTTGAAGAGAAAAACAGAGGGAATTGACCAAGTGTGAAACGATGCGTTTCACTTAAACGCATGTCTGGGCCTGGATTTGATTTTCCTATCCCCACCCCCTTTTGATGAGCCCAATGGAATTGCATGTGAATTTGTTGCTTTTCGCACTGCGTGTTTCTTTATTTTCCTTTATTTTACGATTGGTTTTTTTGAAGCGTGCTGGGCCTTGCGCCATGTTCTATTCACACCCCTGGTTCCATGGCCCATTAGGGATTTGAACTGAGCGAAGTTGCTGGTAGCACCCCCCTCCCCATTTTATTTCTATTTTGTGATTTTATTTTCCTTAATTGTTTTTAATACCTTTAAAAAATCATAAAAAATGGGAAAATTGATATTTTTAATTTCTTCTTTTTGCTATAGGTCCATAATTCTGTCTAGAAAAATACCAAATAATAAAATTGATATTTTAGTTTGTTTTGATATTTTTTATGCATTTTTCTTGTAAATAGCATTTTATTAAGTTTAGTTTAGTGCTCAAATTTGGTGATTTTAGTTTGAATAGATGCTTTAGCATTTTTATTCCATTCTTTTTAGGTTGATTACATTAGGACTTCAACTTGTACATAAGATTTAATTCACAATTATAGGATTAATTTTTAGGTGATTTGGTTAAGTGTGATTAGTATGATCAAAATTAGGGTTTTAAATCAACTTAGGTGAGATAGTTTAATTCTTTTAGGAGATTTTCATTTGTTTTTTGGGGTATGGACTATAGGGGTTATGGGTATAGGATAGATCCCCTTAGAAAATAATAGGATTCCCCTACTGCTATTAGTATATTGCTTATATGTGATTAATTGTGTGGTGTGCCCTCTTTAGGGTTATCTTTTTGTATGTGTGGGGTATTGGGTTTGTTTGGGATGGGGGGAGAGCTGAAGACCTGTGATGATGAAGCCCAGTTGAAGATCAGAGAATAGAGACCAACTTGCAGAGCTAATGAGGAGTATCTCTTGCTGGTAGCTGCTGAAGTTTATAGGATCTAGGAGTTAGGCAGAGCCCGAGAGTAGCCAACTTGATTCTCAAACATGGAAGGTCTTGATTGCCTCCATTCTTCTCTGTGATACAGAGTCTCTCTAAGACACTCACCCCCTTCCTTTGGAAGGCTTGGTGCTAATGTCTAAGGGATAGAACTCTTGAGAGAAATATTCTTTGTGTTGATAGCAGTCTGTTTGCCACCCTTGGTGGTCAACTAATTGCTTAACACCCAGTTCACTCTTATGATTGATTCCTCAGCTTGGAGATTAGGACTTGAAGAAAAGCCATTGAAGTTGTGAAGATAGAGTCTGATGCTTGCTTGAAGCCTGTGGATAGCTGATGTTGACTTGAAGATAGTTGCTGATGCTGATGAAGACTGCTTTGCTGTTTAGCTTCTGCTGTTTTATTTCTGATGTATTGATTGACTGTATTGTTTGTTGTTTACCCTGGTGGGTTGAAAGTGAATCCTGTTCACTTTTGCCTATTGTATTCTAGGTTCGAGGTTGAGTAGGACTCCCTTGCCTCGCTTGTACTGTTGCATCCATGCATTTTACTGCTTTATTGTATATATCTGTTGTTTCTGTTTCCGTCTATTCCCTTAGGATCTCTGTTTCTCTCTGCGCAAGAGAGGAGCATGATAGACATTAGGAGATAACCCATGCATGATAACATTAGGGTGGATTTTTATCCCCTTTGTAACCCTAGGATTTGTAGAGTGTCATCTCTTCTTTCGTCAAAACAACAGAAAAACACTAATAAAGGTTATAACAGAGATTAATTCACTTCTTCCGTCAAAAGATTTGAACAGACATCAACCTTTTTGCAATAAGAAAACCCTTGTTTAAGGTGAGATTTTTCATAAAAGACACTTGAACAGCTTGTGTCGTGCGTAGCCCGAACTACGTTTGCTCTAATCTTCCATGCAGTGTGGAAGTACGTAGGCATAGGATGCGATATCCTAGCGAGCAACCTTCACCCACCTTTCCCCGTAGTTAGGCGAACTACGTTGACTCTGATTTCTTGTTCCAGACGGGAATACGTAGGCATAAAGTGCGATGCTTTACCGAGTCATGTTTTCTTTTCTTTTCAGACCTCATCCTTTAGTTTAGATAGAAGTGTAATCCGTACAAACCAAGCAAGCGTGGATCCCATCGAGTACGATGGACGTGAGGGGTGCTAATACCTTCCCCTTGCGTAACCGACTCCCGAACCCAGGTTTTGGTTGCGATGACCATACCTTTCCCCGTTTTTTGCGAGGTTTACTTCGAGCGTTTCCTTTCCCTTCGTTGGGATAAATAACGCACGGTGGCGACTCTTCTGTCATCCGGCGCCGATTTTCGCAGTAGCGACACCATCACCAAAAGGATGACGGAGTGAAACTCACACCGGCCACTACCAGCAAAAGAATGATAGGACAAACACTATCACACAATCTGACATCAATAAGATGACAGATCCCCCACACAAAGGATGACGGAGCGAAACACACACCGACCACTACCACCAAAATGATGATAGGACAAAAACTATCCCACAATCTGACATCAAGTAACATGACAGACCCCTCACCAAAAGGATGACGGAGGAAAACTCACACCGCCACTACCACCTAAATGATGATAGGACAAACACTATCGCACAATCTGACATCAATAAGATGACAGACCTCTGACCAAAAGGATGATAGAGCGAAACTCGCACCGGCCACTACAACCAAAAGGATGATAGGAAAAACACTATCACACAATCTGACATGAATAAGATGACAGACCCCCCACCAAAAGGATGATAGGACAAACACTATCGCACAATCTAATATTAATAAGATGACAGACCCCCCATTAAAAGGATGATAGAGCGAAACTCACACCGGACACTACAACCAAAAGGATGATATGACAAACACTATCACACAATCTGACATCAATAAGATGACAGACCCCCCACCAAAAGCATGACGGAGCGAAACTCACACCGGGCACACCACCAAAATGATGATAGGACAAACACTATCCCACAATCTGATATCAAGTAACATGACAGACCCCTCACCAAAAGGATGACGGAGCGAAACATACACCGGCCACTACCACCAAAAGGATTATAGGGAAAACACTATCGCACAATCTGACATCAAGTAACATGACAGACCCCTCACCAAAAGGATGACGGAGCAAAACTCACACCGGACACTACCACTAAAAGGATAATAGGACTAACACCATCACACTATTTGACATCAATAAGATGACAGACCCCCCAATAAAAGGATAACGGAGCAAAACTCTCAACGGCCACTACCTACAAAAGGATCATAGGACAAACACTATCGCACAATCTGACATCAATTAAGATGACAGACCCACCACCAAAATGATAAGGGAGCGTAACTCACACTGGCCACTACCACCAAAAGGATTATAGGACAAATACTATTGCACAATATGACATCAACAAGATGACAGACCCCTACCAAAAGGATGACGAAGGGAAACTCACACCGGCCACTACAAACAAAATGATGATAGGGCAAACACTATCCCACAATCTGACATCAATTAACATGACATACCCCTCACCAAAAGGATGATGGAGCGAAACTCACATCAGGCACTACCACCAAAAGGATGATAGGACAAATACTATCACACAATCTGACATCAATAAGATGACAGACCCCTGACCAAAAGGATGACGGAGCGAAACTCACATCGGCGACTACCTCCAAAAGGATATTAGGACAAACACTATCGCACAATCTGACATCAATAAGATGACAGACCCCCCATCAAAAGGATGACGGAGCGAAACTCACACCGACCACTACCAACAAAAGGATCATAGGACAAACACTATCACACAATCTGACATCAATAAGATGATAGACCCCCCACCAAAAAGAAGACAGAGCGAAACTCATACCGGCCATTACCACCAAAATGATGATAGGACAAACACTATCCCACAATCTGACATCAAGTAAAATGACAGACCCATCACCAAAAGGATGACGGAGTGAAACTCACACCGGCCACTACCACCAAAAGAATGATAGGACAAACACTATCACACAATCTGACATCAATAAGATGACAGATCCCCCACACAAAGGATGACGGAGCGAAACACACACCGACCACTACCACCAAAATGATGATAGGACAAAAACTATCCCACAATCTGACATCAAGTAACATGACAGACCCCTCACCAAAAGGATGACGGAGGAAAACTCACACCGCCACTACCACCTAAATGATGATAGGACAAACATTATCGCACAATCTGACATCAATAAGATGACAGACCTCTGACCAAAAGGATGATAGAGCGAAACTCGCACCGGCCACTACAACCAAAAGGATGATAGGACAAACACTATCACACAATCTGACATGAATAAGATGACAGACCCCCCACCAAAAGGATGATAGGACAAACACTATCGCACAATCTAATATTAATAAGATGACAGACCCCCCATTAAAAGGATGACGGAGCGAAACTCACACCGGACACTACAACCAAAAGGATGATATGACAAACACTATCACACAATCTGACATCAATAAGATGACAGACCCCCCACCAAAAGCATGACGGAGCAAAACTCACACCGGGCACACCACCAAAATGATGATAGGACAAACACTATCCCACAATCTGATATCAAGTAACATGACAGACCCCTCACCAAAAGGATGACGGAGCGAAACATACACCGGCCACTACCACCAAAAGGATTATAGGGAAAACACTATCGCACAATCTGACATCCATAAAGATGACATACCCACCACCAAAAGGATGACGAAGCAAAACGCACACCGACCACTACCACTAAAAGGATAATAGGACAAACACGATCACACTATTTGACATCAATAAGATGACAGACCCCCCAATAAAAGGATAACGGAGCAAAACTCTCAACGGCCACTACCTACAAAAGGATCATAGGACAAACACTATCGCACAATCTGACATCAATTAAGATGACAGACCCACCACCAAAATGATAAGGGAGCGTAACTCACACTGGCCACGACCACCAAAAGGATGATAGGACAAATACTATTGCACAATATGACATCAACAAGATGACAGACCCCTACCAAAAGGATGACGAAGGGAAACTCACACCGGCCACTACAAACAAAATGATGATAGGGCAAACACTATCCCACAATCTGACATCAATTAACATGACATACCCCTCACCAAAAGGATGATGGTGCGAAACTCACATCAGGCACTACCACCAAAAGGATGATAGGACAAATACTATCACACAATCTGACATCAATAAGATGACAGACCCCTGACCAAAAGGATGACGGAGCGAAACTCACACCGGCGACTACCTCCAAAAGGATATTAGGACAAACACTATCGCACAATCTGACATCAATAAGATGACAGACCCCCCATCAAAAGGATGACAGAGCGAAACTCACACCGACCACTACCAATAAAAGGATCATAGGACAAACACTATCACACAATCTGACATCAATAAGATGACAGACCCCCCACCAAAAAGAAGACAGAGCGAAACTCATACCGACCATTACCACCAAAATGATGATAGGACAAACACTATCCCACATTCTGACATCAAGTAAAATGACAGACCCATCACCAAAAGGATGACGGAGTGAAACTCACACCGACTACTACCACCAAAAGAATGATAGGACAAACACTATCACACAATATGACATCAATAAGATGACAGATCCCCCACACAAAGGATGACGGAGCGAAACACACACCGACCACTACCACCAAAATGATGATAGGACAAAAACTATCCCACAATCTGACATCAAGTAACATGACAGACCCCTCACCAAAAAGATGACGGAGGAAAACTCACACCGGCCACTACCACCCAAATGATGATAGGACAAACACTATCGCACAATCTGACATCAATTAAGATGACAGACCCACCACCAAAATGATAAGGGAGCGTAACTCACACTGGCCACTACCACGAAAAGGATGATAGGACAAATACTATTGCACAATATGACATCAACAAGATGACAGACCCCTACGAAAAGGATGACGAAGGGAAACTCACACCGGCCACTACAAACAAAATGATGATAGGGCAAACACTATCCCACAATCTGACATCAATTAACATGACATACCCCTCATCAAAAGGATGATAGAGCGAAACTCGCACCGGCCACTACAACCAAAAGGATGATAGGACAAACACTATCACACAATCTGACATGAATAAGATGACAGACCCCCCACCAAAAGGATGATAGGACAAACACTATCGCACAATCTAATATTAATAAGATGACAGACCCCCCATTAAAAGGATGACGGAGCGAAACTCACACCGGACACTACAACCAAAAGGATGATATGACAAACACTATCACACAATCTGACATCAATAAGATGACAGACCCCCCACCAAAAGCATGACGGAGCGAAACTCACACCGGGCACACCACCAAAATGATGATAGGACAAACACTATCCCACAATCTGATATCAAATAACATGACAGACCCCTCACCAAAAGGATGACGGAGCGAAACATACACCGGCCACTACCACCAAAAGGATTATAGGGAAAACACTATCGCACAATCTGACATCCATAAAGATGACATACCCACCACCAAAAGGATGACGGAGCAAAACTCACACCGGCCACTACCACTAAAAGGATAATAGGACAAACACCATCACACTATTTAACATCAATAAGATGACAGACCCCCCAATAAAAGGATAACGGAGCAAAACTCTCAACGGCCACTACCTACAAAAGGATCATAGGACAAACACTATCGCACAATCTGACATCAATTAAGACGACAGACCCACCACCAAAATGATAAGGGAGCGTAACTCACACTGGCCACTACCACCAAAAGGATGATAGGACAAATACTATTGCACAATATGACATCAACAAGATGACAGACCCCTACCAAAAGGATGACGAAGGGAAACTCACACTGGCCACTACAAACAAAATGATGATAGGGCAAACACTATCCCACAATCTGACATCAATTAACATGACATACCCCTAACCAAAAGGATGATGGAGCGAAACTCACATCAGGCACTACCACCAAAAGGATGATAGGACAAATACTATCACACAATCTGACATCAATAAGATGACAGACCCCTGACCAAAAGGATGACGGAGCGAAACTCACACCGGCGACTACCTCCAAAAGGATATTAGGACAAAAACTATCGCACAATCTGACATCAATAATATGACAGACCCCCCATCAAAAGGATGACGGAGCGAAACTCACACCGACCACTACCAACAAAAGGATCATAGGACAAAAACTATCACACAATCTGACATCAATAAGATGACAGACCCCCCACCAAAAAGAAGACAGAGCGAAACTCATATCGGTCATTACCACCAAAATGATGATAGGACAAACACTATCCCACATTCTGACATCAAGTAAAATGATAGACCCATCACCAAAAGGATGACGGAGTGAAACTCACACCGACCACTACCACCAAAAGAATGATAGGACAAACACTATCACACAATATGACATCAATAAGATGACAGATCCCCCACACAAAGGATGACGGAGCGAAACACACACCGACCACTACCACCCAAATGATGATAGGACAAACACTATCGCACAATCTGACATCAATAAGATGACAGACCTCTGACCAAAAGGATGATAGAGCGAAACTCGCACCGGCCCCTACAACCAAAAGGATGATAGGACAAACAGTATCACACAATCTGACATGAATAAGTTGACAGACCCCCCACCAAAAGGATGATAGGACAAACACTATCGCACAATCTAATATTAATAAGATGACAGACCCCCCATTAAAAGGATGACGTAGCGAAACTCACACCGGACACTACAACCAAAAGGATGATATGACAAACACTATCACACAATCTGACATCAATAAGATGACAGACCCCCCACCAAAAGCATGACGGAGCGAAACTCACACCGGGCACACCAACGAAATGATGATAGGACAAACACTATCCCACAATCTGATATCAAGTAACATGACAGACCCCTCACCAAAAGGATGACGGCGCGAAACTTACACCGGCCACTACCACCAAAAGGATTATAGGGAAAACACTATCGCACAATCTGACATCCATAAAGATGACATACCCACCACAAAAAGGATGACGGAGCAAAACTCACACCGGCCACTACCACTAAAAGGATAATAGGACAAACACCATCACACTATTTGACATCAATAAGATGACAGAGCCCCCAATAAAAGGATAACGGAGCAAAACTCTCAACAGCCACTACCTACAAAAGGATCATAGGACAAACACTATCGCACAATCTGACATCAATTAAGATGACAGACCCACCACCAAAATGATAAGGGAGCGTAACTCACACTGGCCACTACCACCAAAAGGATGATAGGACAAATACTATTGCACAATATGACATCAACAAGATGACAGACCCCTACCAAAAGGATGACGAAGGGAAACTCACACCGGCCACTACAAACAAAATGATGATAGGGCAAACACTATCCCATAATCTGACATCAATTAACATGACATACCCCTCACCAAAAGGATGATGGAGCGAAACTCACATCAGGCACTACCACCAAAAGGATGATAGGACAAATACTATCACACAATCTGACATTAATAAGATGACAGACCCCTGACCAAAAGGATGACGGAGCGAAACTCACACCGGCGACTACCTCCAAAAGGATATTAGGACAAACACTATCGCACAATCTGACATCAATAAGATGACAGACCCCCCATCAAAAGGATGACGGAGCGAAACTCATACCGGCCATTACCACCAAAATGATGATAGGACAAACACTATCCCACAATATGACATCAAGTAAAATGACAGACCCATCACCAAAAGGATGACGGAGTGAAACTCACACCGACCACTACCACCAAAAGAATGATAAAACAAACACTATCACACAATCTGACATCAATAAGATGACAGATCCCCCACACAAAGGATGACGGAGCGAAACACACACCGACCACTACCACCAAAATGATGATAGGACAAAAACTATCCCACAATCTGACATCAAGTAACATGACAGACCCCTCACCAAAAGGATGACGGAGGAAAACTCACACCGGCCACTACCACCCAAATGATGATAGGACAAACACTATCACACAATCTGACATCAATAAGATGACAGACCTCTGACCAAAAGGATGATAGAGTGAAACTCGCACCGGCCACTACAACCAAAAGGATGATAGGACAAACACTATCACACAATCTGACATGAATAAGATGACAGACCCCCCACCAAAAGGATGATAGGACAAACACTATCGCACAATCTAATATTAATAAGATGACAGACCCCCCATTAAAAGGATGACGGAGCGAAACTCACACCGGACACTACAACCAAAAGGATGATATGACAAACACTATCACACAATCTGACATCAATAAGATGACAGACCCCCCACCAAAAGCATGACGGAGCGAAACTCACACCGGGCACACCACCAAAATGATGATAGGACAAACACTATCCCACAATCTGATATCAAGTAACATGACAGACCCCTCACCAAAAGGATGACGGAGCGAAACTTACACCGGCCACTACCACCAAAAGGATTATAGGGAAAACACTATCGCACAATCTGACATCCATAAAGATGACATACCCACCACCAAAATGATGACGGAGCAAAACTCACACCGGCCACTACCACTAAAAGGATAATAGGACAAACACCATCACACTATTTGACATCAATAAGATGACAGAGCCCCCAATAAAAGGATAACGGAGCAAAACTCTCAACAGCCACTACCTACAAAAGTATCATAGGACAAACACTATCGCACAATCTGACATCAATTAAGATGACAGACCCACCACCAAAATGATAAGGGAGCGTAACTCACACTGGCCACTACCACCAAAAGGATGATAAGACAAATACTATTGCACAATATGACATCAACAAGATGACAGACCCCTACCAAAAGGATGACGAAGGGAAACTCACACCGGCCACTACAAACAAAATGATGATAGGACAAACACTATCCCACAATCTGACATCAATTAACATGACATACCCCTCACCAAAAGGATGATGGAGCGAAACTCACATCAAGCACTACCACCAAAAGGATGATAGGACAAATACTATCACACAATCTGACATCAATAAGATGACAGACCCCTGACCAAAAGGATGACGGAGCGAAACTCACACCGGCGACTACCTCCAAAAGGATATTAGGACAAACACTATCGCACAATCTGACATCAATAAGATGACAGACCCCCCATCAAAAGGATGACGGAGCGAAACTCACACCGACCACTACCAACAAAAGGATCATAGGACAAACACTATCACACAATCTGACATCAATAAGATGACAGACCCCCCACCAAAAAGAAGACAGAGCGAAACTCATACCGGCCATTACCACCAAAATGATGATAGGACAAACACTATCCCACAATCTGACATCAAGTAAAATGACAGACCCATCACCAAAAGGATGACGGAGTGAAACTCACACCGGCCACTACCACCAAAAGAATGATAGGACAAACACTATCACACAATCTGTCATCAATAAGATGACAGATCCCCCACACAAAGGATGACGGAGCGAAACACACACCGACCACTACAACCAAAATGATGATAGGACAAAAACTATCCCACAATCTAACATCAAGTAACATGACAGACCCCTCACCAAAAGGATGACGGAAGAAAACTCACACCGCCACTACCACCTAAATGATGATAGGACAAACACTATCGCACAATCTGACATCAATAAGATGACAGACCTCTGACCAAAAGGATGATAGAGCGAAACTCGCACCGGCCACTACAACCAAAAGGATGATAGGACAAACACTATCACACAATCTGACATGAATAAGATGACAGACCCCCCACCAAAAGGATGATAGGACAAACACAATCGCACAATCTAATATTAATAAGATGACAGACCCCCCATTAAAAGGATGACGGAGCGAAACTCACACCGGACACTACAACCAAAAGGATGATATGACAAACACTATCACACAATCTGACATCAATAAGATGACAGACCCCCCACCAAAAGCATGACGGAGCGAAACTCACACCGGGCACACCACCAAAATGATGATAGGACAAAAACTATCCCACAATCTGATATCAAGTAACATGACAGACCCCTCACCAAAAGGATGACGGAGCGAAACATACACCGGCCACTACCACCAAAAGGATTATAGGGAAAACACTATCGCACAATCTGACATCCATAAAGATGACATACCCACCACCAAAAGGATGACGGAGCAAAACTAACACCAGCCACTACCACTAAAAGGATAATAGGACAAACACCATCACACTATTTGACATCAATAAGATGACAGACCCCCCAATAAAAGGATAACGGAGCAAAACTCTCAACGGCCACTACCTACAAAAGGATCATAGGACAAACACTATAGCACAATCTGACATCAATTAAGATAAAAGACCCACCACCAAAATGATAAGGGAGCGTAACTCACACTGGCCACTACCACCAAAAGGATGATAGGACAAATACTATTGCACAATATGACATCAACAAGATGACAGACCCCTACCAAAAGGATGACGAAGGGAAACTCACACCGGCCACTACAAACAAAATGATGATAGGGCAAACACTATCCCACAATCTGACATCAATTAACATGACATACCCCTCACCAAAAGGATGATGGAGCGAAACTCACATCAGGCACTACTACCAAAAGGATGATAGGACAAATACTATCACACAATCTGACATCAATAAGATGACAGACCCCTGACCAAAAGGATGACGGAGCGAAACTCACACCGACGACTACCTCCAAAAGGATATTAGGACAAACACTATCGCACAATCTGACATCAATAAGATGACAGACCCCCCATCAAAAGGATGATGGAGCGAAACTCACACCGACCACTACCAACAAAAGGATCATAGGACAAACACTATCACACAATATGACATCAATAAGATGACAGACCCCCCACCAAAAAGAAGACAGAGCGAAACTCATACCGGCCATTACCACAAAAATGATGATAGGACAAACACTATCCCACAATCTGACATCAAGTAAAATGACAGACCCATCACCAAAAGGATGACGGAGTGAAACTCACACCGACCACTACCACCAAAAGAATGATAGGACAAACACTATCACACAATCTGACATCAATAAGATGACAGATCCCCCACACAAAGGATGACGGAGCGAAACACACACCGACCACTACCACCAAAATGATCATAGGACAAAAACTATCCCACAATCTGACATCAAGTAACATGACAGACCCCTCACCAAAAGGATGACGGAGGAAAACTCACACCGGCCACTACCACCTAAATGATGATAGGACAAACACTATCGCACAATCTGACATCAATAAGATGACAGACCTCTGACCAAAAGGATGATAGAGCGAAACTCGCACCGGCCACTACAACCAAAAGGATGATAGGACAAACACTATCACACAATCTGACATGAATAAGATGACAGACCCCCACCAAAAGGATGATAGGACAAACACTATGGCACAATCTAATATTAATAAGATGACATACCCCCCATTAAAAGGATGACGGAGCGAAACTCACACCGGACACTATAACCAAAAGGATGATATGACAAACACTGTCACACAATCTGACATCAATAAGATGACAGACCCCCCACCAAAAGCATGACGGAGCGAAACTCACACCGGACACACCACCAAAATGATGATAGGACAAACACTATCCCACAATCTGATATCAAGTAACATGACAGACCCCTCACCAAAAGGATGACGGAGCGAAACATACACCGGCCACTACCACCAAAAGGATTATAGGGAAAACACTATCGCACAATCTGGCATCCATAAAGATGACATACCCACCACCAAAAGGATGACGGAGCAAAACTCACACCGGCCACTACCACTAAAAGGATAATAGGACAAACACCATCACACTATTTGACATCAATAAGATGACAGACCCCCAATAAAAGGATAACGGAGCAAAACTCTCAATGGCCACTACCTACAAAAGGATCATAGGACAAACACTATCGCACAATCTGACATCAATTAAGATGACAGACCCACCACCAAAATGATAAGGGAGCGTAACTCACACTGGCCACTACCACCAAAAGGATGATAGGACAAATAATATTGCACAATATAACATCAACAAGATTTCAGACCCCTACCAAAAGGATGACGAAGGGAAACTCACACCGGCCACTACAAACAAAATGATGATAGGGCAAACACTATCCCACAATCTGACATCAATTAACATGACATACCCCTCACCAAAAGGATGATGGAGCGAAACTCACATCAGGCACTACCACCAAAAGGATGATAGGACAAATACTATCGCACAATCTGACATCAATAAGATGACAGACCCCTGACCAAACGGATGACGGAGCGAAACTCACACCGCCGACTACCTCCAAATGGATATTAGGACAAACACTATCGCACAGTCTGACAACAATAAGATGACAGACCCCCCATCAAAAGGATGAAGGATCGAAACTCACACCGACCACTACCAACAAAAGGATCATAGGACAAACACTATCACACAATCTGACATCAATAAGATGACAGACCCCCCACCAAAAGGAAGACGGAGTGAAACTCATACCGGTCATTACCACCAAAATGATGGCAGGACAAACACTATCCCACAATCTGACATCAAGTAAAATGACAGACCCATCACCAAAAGGATGACGGAGCGAAACACACACCGACCACTACCACCAAAATGATGATAGGAGAAAAACTATCCCACAATCTGACATCAAGTAACATGACAGACCTCTCACCAAAAGGATGACGGAAGAAAACTCACACCGGCCACTACCACCGAAAGGATGATAGGACAAACACTATCGCACAATCTGACATCAATAAGATGACAGACCCCTGACCAAAAGGATGATAGAGCGAAACTCGCACCGACCACTACAACCAAAAGGATGAAAGCACAAACACCATCACACTATCTGACATCAATAAGATGACAGACCTCCCACCAAAATGATGACGGAGCGAGACACATACCGGCCACTACCACCAAAATGATGATAGGACAAATACTATCCCACAATCTGACATCAACTAACATGACAGACCCCTCACCAAAAGGATGACGGAGCGAAACACACACCGGCCACTACCACCAAAAGCATGATAGTTCAAACACTATCGCACAATCGAATATTAATAAGATGACAGACCCCCCATCAAAAGGATGACGGAGCGAAACTCACACCGGCGACTACAACCAAAAGGATGATATGACAAACACTGTCACACAATCTGACATCAATAAGATGACAGACCCTCCACCAAAAGCATGGCGGAGCGAAACTCATACCGGGCACTACCACCAAAATGATGATAGGACAAACACTATCCCACAATCTGATATCAAGTAACATAACAGACCCCTCACCAAAAGTATGACGAAGCGAAACTTACACCGGCCACAACCACCAAAAGGATGATAGGGAAAACACTATTGCTTAATCTGACATCCATAAAGATGTCATACCCGCCACCAAAATGATGACGGAGCAAAACTCACACCGGCCACTAGCACCAAAAGGATGATAGGACAAATACCATCGTATAATCTAATATTAATAAGATGAAAGACCCGCCACCAAAAGCATGATGGAGCGAAACTTACACCGGGCACTACCACCAAAATGATGATAGGACAAACACTATCACACAATCTGACATCAATAAGATGACAGATCCCCCACCAAAAGGATGACGGAGCGAAACACACACCGACCACTACCACCAAAATGATGATAGGACAAAAACCATCCCACAATCTGACACCAAGTAACATGACAGACCCCTCACCAAAAGGATGACGGAGGAAAACTCACACCGGCCACTACCTCCCAAAGGATGATAAGACAAATACTATCGCACAATTTGACATCAATAAGATGACAGACCCCTAACCAAAAGGATGATAGAGCGAAACTCGCACCGGCCACTACAACCAAAAGGATGATAGGACAAACACTATCACACAATCTGACATCAATAAGATGACAGACCCCCCACCAAAAGGATGACGGAGCGAGACACATACCGGCCACTACCACCAAAATGATGATAGGACAAATTCTATCCCACAATCTTACATCAACTAACATGACAGACCCCTCACCAAAAGGATGACGGAGCGAAACTCACACCGGCCACCACAACCAAAAGGATGATATGACAAACACTATCACACAATCTGACATCAATAAGATGACAGACCCCCCACCAAAAGCCTGACGGAGCGAAACTCACACCGGGCACTACCACCAAAATGATGATAGGACAAACATTATCCCACAATCTGATACTAAGTAACATGACAGACCCCTCACCAAAAGGATGACGAAGCGAAACTTACACCGGCCACTACCACCAAAAGGATGATAGGGAAAACACTATCGCACAATCTGAAATCCATAAAGATGACATACCCACCACCAAAAGGATGACGGAGCAAAACTCACACCGGCCACTACCACCAAAAGGATGATAGGACAAACACCATCACACTATTTGACATCAATAAGATGACAGACCCCCCACTAAAAGGATGAAGGAGCTAAACTATCAACGGCCACTACCTACAAAAGGATCATAGGACAAACACTATCGCACAATCTGACATCAATTAAGATGACAAACCCACCACCAAAAGGATGAGGGAGCGTAACTCACACAGGCCACTACCACCAAAAGGATGATAGGAAAAATACTATTGCACAATCTGACATCAACAAGATGACAGAGCCCTACGAAAGGATGACGAAGCGAAACTCACACCGGCCACTACAAACAAAATGAGGATAGGACAAACACTATCCCACAATCTGACATCAATTAACATGACATACCCCTCACCAAAAGGATGATGGAGCGAAACTCACATCAGGCACTACCACAAAAAGGATGATAGGACAAATACTATCGCACAATCCGACATCAATAAGATGATAGACCCCTGACCTAAAGGATGACGGAGGAAAACTCACACCGGCCACTACCACCGAAAGGATGAAAGGACAAACACTATCACACAATCTGACATCAATAAGATGACAGACCCCCCACCAAAGGGATGACGGAGCAAGACACATACCGGCCACTACCACCAAAATGATGATAGGATAAATACTATCCCACAATCTGACATCAACTAACATGACAGACCCCTCACCAAAAGGATGACGGAGCGAAACACACATCGGCCACTACCACCAAAAGGATGATAAGACAAACACTATCACACAATCGAATATTAATAAGATGACAGACCCCCCATCAAAAGGATGACGGAGCGAAACTCACACTGGCCACTACAACCAAAAGGATGATATGACAAACACTATCACACAATCTGACATCAATAAGATGAAAGACCCCCCACCAAAAGCATGACGGAGCGAAACTCACACCGGGCACTACCACCAAAATGATGATAGGACAAACAATATCCCACAATCTGTATTCAAATAACATGACAGACCCCTCACCAAAAGGATGACGGAGCGAAACTTACACCGACCACTACCACCAAAAGGATGATAGGGAAAACACTATCGCACAATCTGACAACCATAAAGATGACATACCCACCACCAAAAGGATGACGGAGCAAAACACACACCGGCCACTACCAACAAAAGGATGATAGGACATACACTATCGCACAATCTAATATTAATAACATGACAGACCCCCCACCAAAAGCATGACGGAGCGAAACTCACACCGGACACTACCACCAAAATGATGATAGGACAAACACTATGACACAATCTGACATCAATATGATGACAGATCCCCCACCAAAAGGATGACGGAGCGAAACACACGCCGACCACTACCACCAAAAGGAATAGAGGACAAACACTATCGCACAATCTAATATTAATAAGATGACAGACCCCCCATCAAAAGGATGACGGAGCGAAACACACACCGACCACTACCACCAAAAGGATGATAGGACAAACACTATCGCACAATCTAATATTAATAAGATGACAGATCCCCCCACCAAAAGCATGACGGAGAGAAACTCACACCGGGCACTACCACCAAAAAGATGATAGGACAAACACTATCACACAATCTGACATTAATAAGATGACAGACCCCCCACCAAAAGGATGACGGAGCGAGACACATACCGGCCACTACCACCAAAATCATGATAGGACAAATACTATCCCACAATCTGACATCAACTAATATGACAGACCCCTCACCAAAAGGATGACGGAGCGAAACTCACACCGGCCACTACCACCAAAAGGACGATAGGACAAACACTATAACACAATCTGACATCAATAAGATGACAGACCCCCTAACAAAAGGATGACAGAGCAAAACTCACACCAGCCACAACCTCCAAAATGATGATAGGACAAACACTATCCCACAATCTGACATCAAGTAACATGACAGACCCCTCACCAAAAGGATGACGGGGCGAAACAAACATCGACCACTACCACCAAAAGGATGATAGGACAAACACTATCGCACAATCTGACATCAATAAGATGACAGACCCCCCACCAAAAGGATGACGGAGCGAAACACACACCGACCACTACCAACAAAAGGATGATAGGACAAACACTCTCGCACAATCTAATATTAATAAGATGACAGACCCCCCATCAAAAGGATGACAGAGCGAAACTCACACCGGGCACTACCACCAAAATGATGATAGGACAAACACTATCCCACAATCTGATATCAAGTAACGTAACAGACCCCTCACCAAAAGGATGACGGAGCAAAACACACACCGGCCACTATCACCAAAAGGATGATAGGACAAACACTATCGCACAATCTAATATTAATAAGATGACATACCCCCCATTAAAAGGATGACGGAGCGAAACTCACGCCGGACACTATAACCAAAAGGATGATATGACAAACACTATCACACAATCTGTCATCAATAAGATGACAGATCCCCCACCAAAAGGATAACGGAGCGAAACACACACCAACCACTACCACCAAAATGATGATAGGACAAAAACTATCCCACAATCTGAAATGAAGTAACATGACAGACCCCTCACCAAAAGGATGACGGAGGAAAACTCACACCGGCAACTACCTCCCAAAGGATGATAGGACAAACACTATTGCACAATCTGACATCAATAAGATGACAGACCCCTGACCAAAAGGATGATAGAGCGAAACTCGCACCGGCCACTACAACGAAAAGGATGATAGGACAAACACTATCGCACAATCTGACATCAATAAGATGACAGACCTCCCACCAAAGGGATGACAGAGCGAGACACACACCGGCCACTACCAACAAAAGGATGATAGGACATACACTATCGCACAATCTAATATTAATAACATGACAGACCCCCCACCAAAAGCATGACGGAGCGAAACTCACACCGGGCACTACCACCAAAATGATGATAGGACAAACACTATGACACAATCTGACATCAATATGACGACAGATCCCCCACCAAAAGGATGACGGAGCGAAACACACACCGGCCACTACCACCAAAAGGAATATAGGACAAACACTATCGCACAATCTAATATTAATAAGATGACAGACCCCCCATCAAAAGGATGACGGAGCGGAACACACACCGTCCACTACCACCAAAAGGATGATAGGACAAACACTATCGCACAATCTAATATTAATAAGATGACAGATCCCCCCACCAAAAGCATGACGGAGAGAAACTCACACCGGGCACTACCACCAAAACGATGATAGGACAAAAACTATCCCACAATCTGACATCAACTAACATGACAGACCCCTCACCAAAAGGATGACGGAGGAAAACTCACACCGACCACTACCTCCCAATGGATGATAGGACAAACACTATCGCACAATCTGACATCAATAAGATGACAGACCCCTGACCAAAAGGATGATAGAGCGAAACTCGCACCGACCACTACAACGAAAAGGATGATAGGACAAACACTATCGCACAATCTGACATCAATAAGATGACAGACCTCCCACCAAAGGGATGACGGAGCGAGACACATACCGGCCACTACCACCAAAAGGATGATAGGGAAAACACTATCGCACAATCTGACAACCATAAAGATGAAATACCCACCACCAAAAGGATGACGGAGCAAAACACACACCGGCCACTACCACCAAAAGGATGATAGGACAAACACTATCGCACAATCTAATATTAATAAGATGACAGAACCCCCACCAAAAGCATGACGGAGCGAAACTCACTCCGGGCACTACTACCAAAATAATGATAGGACAAACACTATCTCACAATCTGACATCAATATGATGACAGATCCCCCACCAAAAGGATGACGGAGCGAAACACACACCGGCCACTACCACCAAAAAGATGATAGGACAAACACTATCGCACAATCTAATATTAATAAGATGATAGACCCCCCATCAAAAGGATGACGGAGCGAAACACACACCGGCCACTACCACCAAAAGGATGATAGGACAAACACTACCGCACAATCTAATATTAATAAGATGACAGATACCCCCACCAAAAGCATGACGGAGAGAAACTCACACCGAGGACTAACACCAAAATGATGATAGGACAAAAACTATCCCACAATCTGACATCAACCAACATGACAGACCCCTCACCAAAAGGATGGCGGAGGAAAACTCACACCGGCCACTACCTCCCAATGGATGATAGGACAAACACTATCGCACAATCTGACATCAATAAGATGACAGACCCCTGACCAAAAGGATGATAGAGCGAAACTTGCACCGGCCACTACAACCAAAAAGATGATAGGACAAACACTATCACACAATCTGACATCAATAAGATGACAGACCTCCCACCAAAAGGATGACGGAGCGAGACACATACCGGACACTACCACCAAAATCATGATAGGACAAATACTATCCCACAATCTGACATCAATTAATATGACAGACCCCTCACCAAAAGGATGACGGAGCGAAACTCACACCGGCCACTACCACCAAAAGGACGATAGGACAAACACTATAACACAATCTGACATCAATAAGATGACAGACCCCCTAACAAAAGGATGACAAAGCGAAACTCACACCAGTCACAACCTCCAAAATGATGAGAGGACAAACACTATCCCACAATCTGACATCAAGTAACATGACAGACCCCTCACCAAAAGGATGACGGGGCGAAACAAACACCAGCCACTACCACCAAAAGGATGATAGGACAAACACTATCGCGCAATCTGACATCAATAAGATGACAGACCCCCAACCAAAAGGATGACGGAGCGAAACACACACCGGCCACTACCACCAAAAGGATGATAGGACAAACACTCTCGCACAATCTAATATTAATAAGATGACTGACCCCCCATCAAAAGGATGACAGAGCGAAACTCACACCGGGCACTACCACCAAAATGATGATAGGACAAACACTATCCCACAATCTGATATCAAGTAACATAACAGACCCCTCACCAAAAGGATGACGGAGCGAAACTTACACCGACCACTACCACCAAAAGGATGATAGGAAAACACTATCGCACAATCTGACATCCATAAAGATGATATACCCACCACCAAAAGGATGACGGAGCAAAACACACACCAGCCACTATCACCAAAAGGATGATAGGACAAACACTATCGCACAATCTAATATTAATAAGATGACAAACCCTCCACCAAAAGCATGACGGAGCGAAACTCACACCGGGCACTACCACCAAAATGATGATAGGACAAACACTATCACACAATCTGTCATCAATAAGATGACAGATCCCCCACCAAAAGGATAACGGAGCGAAACACACACCAACCACTACCACCAAAATGATGATATGACAAAAACTATCCCATAATCTGACATGAAGTAACATGACATAGGAAAACTCACACCGGCCACTACCTCCCAAAGGATGATAGGACAAACACTATTGCACAATCTGACATCAATAAGATGACAGACCCCTGACCGAAAGGATGATAGAGTGAAACTCGCACCGGCCACTACAACCAAAAGGATGATGGGACAAACACTATCACACAATCTGACATCAATAAGATGACAGACCCCCCACCAAAAGGATGACGGAGCGAGACACATACCGGCCACTACCACCAAAATGATGATAGGAAAAATACTATCCCTCAATCTGACATCAACTAACATGACAGATCCCTCCCCAAAAGGATGACGGAGGAAAACTCACACCGGCCACAACCATCCAAAGGATGATAGGACAAACACTATCGCACAATCTGACATCAATAAGATGACAGACTTCTGACCAAAAGGATGATAGAGCGAAACTCGCACCGGCCACTACAACCAAAAGGATGATAGGACAAACACTATCACACACTCTAACATCAATAAGATGACAGACCCCCGACCAAAAGGATGACGGAGCGAGACACATACCGGCCACTACCACAAAAATGATGATAGGACAAATACTATCCCAAAATAAGATGACAGACCCCCCATTAAAAGGATGATGGAGCGAAACTCACACCGGGCACTACCATTAAAATGATGATAGGACAAACACTATCCCACAATCTGATATCAAGTAACATGACAGACCCCTCACCAAAAGGATGATGGAGCGAAACTTACACCGGCCACTACCACCAAAAGGATGATATTGCAAACACTATCGCACAATCTGACATCCATAACGATGACATACCCACCATCAAACGGATGACAAGGCGAAACTCACACCGGCAACTACCACCAAAAGGATGATAGGACAAACACCATCACACTATTTGACATCAATAAGATGACAGACCCCCCACTAAAAGGATGACGGAGCGAAACTCTCAACAACCACTACCTACAAAAGGATCATAGGACAAACACTATCGCACAATCTGACATCAATTAAGATGACAGACCCACCACCAAAAGGATGAGGGAGCATAACTCACACAGGCCACTACCACCAAAAGGATGATAGGACAAATACTATTGCACAATCAGACATCAACAAGATGACAGACCCCCTACCAAAAGGATGACGAAGCGAAACTCACACCAGCCACTACCAACAAAATGATGATAGGGCAAACACTGCCCCACAATCTGACATCAATTAACATGACATACCCCTCACCAAAAGGATGATGGAGCGAATCTCACATCGGGTACTACCACCAAAAGGATAATAGGACAAATACTATCGCACAATCTGACATCAATAAGATGACAGACCCCCGACCAAAAGGTTGACGGAGCAAAACTCACACCGGCCACTACCTCCAAAATGATATTAGGACAAACACTATCGCACAATCTGACATCAATAAGATGACAGACCCCCCATCAAAAGGAAGACGGAGCGAAACTCACACCGACCACTACCAACAAAAGGATCACACAACAAAAGCTATCACACAATCTGACATCAATAAGATGACAGACCCCCCACCAAAAGGAAGACGGAGCGAAACTCACACCGGCCACTACCATCAAAAGAATGATAGGACAAACACTATCCCGCAATCTGACATCAAGTAACATGACAGACCCCTCGCCAAAAGGATGACGGTGGAAAACTCACACCGGCCACTGCCACCCAAAGGATGATAGGACAAACACTATCCCACAATCTGATATCAAGTAACATGACAGACCCCTCACCAAAAGGATGATGTAGCGAAACTTACACCGGCCACTACCACCAAAAGGATGATATTGCAAACACTATCGCACAATCTGACATCCATAACGATGACATACCCACCATCAAATGGATGACGGGGCAAAACTCACACCGGCAACTACCACCAAAAGGATGATAGGACAAACACTATAACACAATCTGACATAAATAAGGTGAAAGACCCCCTAACAAAAGGATGTCAGAGCGAAACTCACATAGGCCACAACCTCCAAAATGATGATAGGACAAACACTATCCCATAATATGACATCAAGCAACATGACAGACCCCTCACCAAAAGGATGACGGAGCGAAACACACATCGGCCACTACCACCAAAAGGATGATAGGACAAACACTATAGCACAATCTAATATTAATAAGATGAAGACCCCCCATCAAAAGGATGACGGAGCGAAACACGAACCGGCCACTACCACCAAAAGGATGATAGGACAAACCTTATCGCACAATATAATATCAATATGACTGACCCCCCATCAAAAGGATGACAGAGCGAAACTCGCACCGGCCACTACAACCAAAAGGATGATATGACAAACACTATCACACTATCTGACATCAATAAGATGACAGACGCCCCACCAAAAGGATAACGGAGCGAAACTCACACCGGGCATTACCACCAAAATGATGATAGGACAAACACTATCCCACAATCTAATATAAAGTAACATGACAGACCCCTCACCAAAAGGATGACGGAGCAAAACTTACACCGGCCACTCCCACCAAAAGGATGATAGGGCAAACACTATCGCACAATCTGACATCCATAAAGATGACATACCCACCACCAAAAGGATGACGGAGCAAAACTCACACCGGCCACTACCACCAAAAGGATGATAGGACAAACACCATCACACTATTTGACATTAATAAGATGACAGACCCCCCACTAAAAGGATGATGGAGCGAAACTCTCAACGGCCACTACCTACAAAAGGATCATAGGACAAACACTATCGTACAATCAGACATCAATTAAGATGACAGACCCACCACCAAAAGGATGAGGGAGCGTAACTCACACAGGCCACTACCACCAAAAGGATGATAGGACAAATACTATTGCACAATATGACATCAACAAGATGACAGACCCCCTACCAAAAGGATGATGAAGCGAAACTCACACCGGCCACTACCAACAAAATGATGATAGGACAAACAATATCCCACAATCTGACATCAATTAACATGACAAACCCCTTACCAAAGGATGATGGTGCAAAACTCACATCGGGCACTACCACCAAAAGGATGATAGGACAAATACTATCGCAAAATCTGACATCAATAAGATGACAGACCCCCGACCAAAAGGATGATGGAGCAAAACTCACACCGGCCACTACCTCCAAAATGATGATAGGACACACACTATCCCACGATCTGACATCAAGTAACATGATAGACCCCTCACCAAAAGGATGACGAAGCGAAACTCACACCGGCCACTACCACCAAAAGGATATTAGGACAAACACTATCGCACAATCTGACATCAATAAGATGACAAACCCCCCATCAAAATCATGACGGAGCGAAACTCACACCGACCACTACCAACAAAAGGATCACACGACAAAAACTATCACACAGTCTGACATCAATAAGATGACAGACCCCCCACCAAAACAAAGACGGAGCGAAACTCACACCGGCCATTACCACCAAAATGATGATAGGACAAACACTATCCCACAATCTGACATCAAGTAACATGACAGACCCATCACCAAAAGGATGACGGAGTGAAACTCACACTGGCCACTACCACCACAAGAATGATAGGACAAACACTATCACACAATCTGACATCAATAAGATGATAGATCCCACACCAAAAGGATGAGGGAGCGTAACTCACACCGGCCACTACCACCAAAATGATGATAGGACAAAAACTATCCCACAATCTGACATCAAGTAACATGACAGACCCCTCACCAAAAGGATGACGTAGGAAAACTTACACCAGCCACTACCACCCAAAGGATGATAGGACAAACACTATCCCACAATCTGACATCAAGTAACATGATAGACCCCTCACCAAAAGAATGATAGAGCGAAACACACACCGGCCACTACCACCAAAAGGATGATAGGACAAACACTATAGCACAATCTAATATTAATAAGATGAAGACCCCCAATCAAAAGGATGACGGAGCGAAACACACACCGACCACTACCACCAAAAAGATGATAGGACAAACACTATCGCACAATCTAATATTAATATGACTGACCCCCATGAAAAGAGTGACGGAGCGAAACTCACACCGGTCACTACAACCAAAAGGATGATATGACAAACACTATCACACAATCTGACATCAATAAGATGACCGACCCCCCACCAAAAGGTTGACGGAGCGAAACTCACACCGGGCACTACCACCAAATTGATTATAGGACAAACATTATCCCACAATCTGATATCAAGTAACATGACAGACCCCTCACCAAAAGGATGGCCGAGCGAAACTTACACCGGCCACTACCACCAAAAGGATGATAGGGCAAACACTATCGCACAATCTGACATCCATAAAGATGACATACCCACCACCAAAAGGATGACGAAGCAAAACTCACACCGGCCACTACCACCAAAAGGATGATAGGACAAACACCATCACACTATTTGACATCAATAAGATGACAGACCCCCCACTAAAAGGATGACGGAGCGAAACTCTCAACGGCCACTACCTACAAAAGGATCATAGGACAAACACAATCGCACAATCAAACATCAATTAAGATGACAGACCCACCACCAAAAGGATGAGGGAGCATAACTCACACAGGCCACTACCACCAAAAGGATGATAGGACAAACACTATCACACAATCTGACAACAATAAGATGACAGACCCCCCACCAAAAGGATGATGGAGCGAAACTCACACCGGCCACTACCAACAAAATGATGATAGGACAAACAATATCCCACAATGTGACATCAATAAGATGACAGACCCCCGACCAAAAGGATGACGGAGCGAAACTCACAACGGCCACTACCTCCAAAATAATGATAGGACAAACGCAATCCCACAATCTGACATCAAGTAACATGACAGACACCTCACCAAAAGGATGACGTAGTGAAACTCACACCGGCAACTACCACCAAAAGGATATTAGGACAAACACTATCACACAATCTGACATCAATAAGATGACAGACCCCCCACCAAAAGGAAAACGAAGCCAAACTCATACCGAACATTACCTCCAAAATGATGATAGGACAAACACTATCCCACAATCTGACATCAAGTAACACGCAGACCCATCACCAAAAGGATGACGGAGCGAAACTCACACCGGCCACTACCATCAAAAGAATGATAGGACAAGCACTATCACACAATCTGACATCAATAAGATGACAGATCCCCCACCAAAAGGAAGACGAAGCGAAACTCATACCGACCATTACCACCAAAATTATGATAGGACAAATACTATCCCAAAATAAGATGACAGACCCCCCCATTAAAAGGATGACGGAGCGAAACATACACCGACCACTACCACCAAAAGGATGATAGGGAAAACACTATCGCACAATCTGACATCCATAAAGATGATATACCCACCACCAAAAGGATGACGGAGCAAAACACACACCGGCCACTATCACCAAAAGGATGATAGGACAAACACTATCGCACAATCTAATATTAATAAGATGACAAACCCTCCACCAAAAGCATGACGGAGCGAAACTCACACCGGGCACTACCACCAAAATGATGATAGGACAAACACTATCACACAATCTGTCATCAATAAGATGACAGATCCCCCACCAAAAGGATAACGGAGCGAAACACACACCAACCACTACCACCAAAATGATGATATGACAAAAACTATCCCATAATCTGACATGAAGTAACATGACAGAGGAAAACTCACACCGGCCACTACCTCCCAAAGGATGATAGGACAAACACTATTGCACAATCTGACATCAATAAGATGACAGACCCCTGACCGAAAGGATGATAGAGCGAAACTCGCACCGGCCACTACAACCAAAAGGATGATGGGACAAACACTATCACACAATCTGACATCAATAAGATGACAGACCCCCCACCAAAAGGATGACGGAGCGAGACACATACCGGCCACTACCACCAAAATGATGATAGGAAAAATACTATCCCTCAATCTGACATCAACTAACATGACAGATCCCTCCCCAAAAGGATGACGGAGGAAAACTCACACCGGCCACAACCATCCAAAGGATGATAGGACAAACACTATCGCACAATCTGACATCAATAAGATGACAGACTTCTGACCAAAAGGATGATAGAGCGAAACTCGCACCGGCCACTACAACCAAAAGGATGATAGGACAAACACTATCACACACTCTAACATCAATAAGATGACAGACCCCCGACCAAAAGGATGACGGAGCGAGACACATACCGGCCACTACCACAAAAATGATGATAGGACAAATACTATCCCAAAATAAGATGACAGACCCCCCCATTAAAAGGATGATGGAGCGAAACTCACACCGGGCACTACCACCAAAATGATGATAGGACAAACACTATCCCACAATCTGATATCAAGTAACATGACAGACCCCTCACCAAAAGGATGATGGAGCGAAACTTACACCGGCCACTACCACCAAAAGGATGATATTGCAAACACTATCGCACAATCTGACATCCATAACGATGACATACCCACCATCAAACGGATGACGAGGCGAAACTCACACCGGCAACTACCACCAAAAGGATGATAGGACAAACACCATCACACTATTTGACATCAATAAGATGACAGACCCCCCACTAAAAGGATGACGGAGCGAAACTCTCAACGGCCACTACCTACAAAAGGATCATAGGACAAACACTATCGCACAATCTGACATCAACTAAGATGACAGACCCACCACCAAAAGGATGAGGGAGCATAACTCACACAGGCCACTACCACCAAAAGGATGATAGGACAAATACTATTGCACAATCAGACATCAACAAGATGACAGACCCCCTACCAAAAGGATGACGAAGCGAAACTCACACCAGCCACTACCAACAAAATGATGATAGGGCAAACACTGCCCCACAATCTGACATCAATTAACATGACATACCCCTCACCAAAAGGATGATGGAGCGAATCTCACATCGGGTACTACCACCAAAAGGATAATAGGACAAATACTATCGCACAATCTGACATCAATAAGATGACAGACCCCCGACCAAAAGGTTGACGGAGCAAAACTCACACCGGCCACTACCTCCAAAAGGATATTAGGACAAACACTATCGCACAATCTGACATCAATAAGATGACAGACCCCCCATCAAAAGGAAGACGGAGCGAAACTCACACTGACCACTACCAACAAAAGGATCACACAACAAAAGCTATCACACAATCTGACATCAATAAGATGACAGACCCCCCACCAAAAGGAAGACGGAGCGAAACTCACACCGGCCACTACCATCAAAATAATGATAGGACAAACACTATCCCGCAATCTGACATCAAGTAATATGACAGACCCCTCGCCAAAAGGATGACGGTGGAAAACTCACACCGGCCACTACCACCCAAAGGATGATAGGACAAACACTATCCCACAATCTGATATCAAGTAACATGACAGACCCCTCACCAAAAGGATGATGTAGCGAAACTTACACCGGCCACTACCACCAAAAGGATGATATTGCAAACACTATCGCACAATCTGACATCCATAACGATGACATACCCACCATCAAATGGATGACGGGGCAAAACTCACACCGGCAACTACCACCAAAAGGATGATAGGACAAACACTATAACACAATCTGACATAAATAAGGTGAAAGACCCCCTAACAAAAGGATGTCAGAGCGAAACTCACATAGGCCACAACCTCCAAAATGATGATAGGACAAACACTATCCCATAATATGACATCAAGCAACATGACAGACCCCTCACCAAAAGGATGACGGAGCGAAACACACATCGGCCACTACCACCAAAAGGATGATAGGACAAACACTATAGCACAATCTAATATTAATAAGATGAAGACCCCCCATCAAAAGGATGACGGAGCGAAACACAAACCAGCCACTACCACCAAAAGGATGATAGGACAAACCTTATCGCCCAATCTAATATCAATATGACTGACCCCCCATCAAAAGGATGACGGAGCGAAACTCGCACCGGCCACTACAACCAAAAGGATGATATGACAAACACTATCACACTATCTGACATCAATAAGATGACAGACGCCCCACCAAAAGGATGACGGAGCGAAACTCACACCGGGCATTACCACCAAAATGATGATAGGACAAACACTATCCCACAATCTAATATAAAGTAACATGACAGACCCCTCACCAAAAGGATGACGGAGCAAAACTTACACCGGCCACTCCCACCAAAAGGATGATAGGGCAAACACTATCGCACAATCTGACATCCATAAAGATGACATACCCACCACCAAAAGGATGACGGAGCAAAACTCACACCGGCCACTACCACCAAAAGGATGATAGGACAAACACCATCACACTATTTGACATTAATAAGATGACAGACCCCCCACTAAAAGGATGATGGAGCGAAACTCTCAACGGCCACTACCTACAAAAGGATCATAGGACAAACACTATCGTACAATCAGACATCAATTAAGATGACAGACCCACCACCAAAAGGATGAGGGAGCGTAACTCACACAGGCCACTACCACCAAAAGGATGATAGGACAATACTATTGCACAATCTGACATCAACAAGATGACAGACCCCCTACCAAAAGGATGATGAAGCGAAACTCACACCGGCCACTACCAACAAAATGATGATAGGACAAACAATATCCCACAATCTGACATCAATTAACATGACAAACCACTTACCAAAAGGATGATGGTGCAAAACTCACATCGGGCACTACCACCAAAAGGATGATAGGACAAATACTATCGCAAAATCTGACATCAATAAGATGACAGACCCCCGACCAAAAGGATGACGGAGCAAAACTCACACCGGCCACTACCTCTAAAATGATGATAGGACACACACTATCCCACGATCTGACATCAAGTAACATGATAGACCCTTCACCAAAAGGATGACGAAGCGAAACTCACACCGGCCACTACCACCAAAAGGATATTAGGACAAACAATATCGCACAATCTGACATCAATAAGATGACAAACCCCCCATCAAAATCATGATGGAGCGAAACTCACACCGACCACTACCAACAAAAGGATCACACGACAAAAACTATCACACAATCTTACATCAATAAGATGACAGACCCCCCACCAAAACAAAGACGGAGCGAAACTCACACCGGCCATTACCACCAAAATGATGATAGGACAAACACTATCCCACAATCTGACATCAAGTAACATGACAGACCCATCACCAAAAGGATGACGGAGTGAAACTCACACTGGCCACTACCACCACAAGAATGATAGGACAAACACTATCACACAATCTGACATCAATAAGATGATAGATCCCACACCAAAAGGATGACGGAGCGAAACACACACCGGCCACTACCACCAAAATGATGATAGGACAAAAACTATCCCACAATCTGACATCAAGTAACATGACAGACCCCTCACCAAAAGGATGACGTAGGAAAACTTACACCAGCCACTACCACCCAAAGGATGATAGGACAAACACTATCCCACAATCTGACATCAAGTAACATGATAGACCCCTCACCAAAAGAATGATAGAGCGAAACACACACCGGCCACTACCACCAAAAGGATGATAGGACAAACACTATAGCACAATCTAATATTAATAAGATGAAGACCCCCAATCAAAAGGATGACGGAGCGAAACACACACCGGCCACTACCACCAAAAAGATGATAGGACAAACACTATCGCACAATCTAATATTAATATGACTGACCCCCATCAAAAGAATGACGGAGCGAAAATCACACCGGTCACTACAACCAAAAGGATGATATGACAAACACTATCACACAATCTGACATCAATAAGATGACCGACCCCCCACCAAAAGGTTGACGGAGCGAAACTCACACCGGGCACTACCACCAAATTGATTATAGGACAAACATTATCCCACAATCTGATATCAAGTAACATGACAGACCCCTCACCAAAAGGATGGCCGAGCGAAACCTACACCGGCCACTACCACCAAAAGGATGATAGGACAAACACTATCACACAATCTGTCATCAATAAGATGACAGATCCCCCACCAAAAGGATAACGGAGCGAAACACACACCAACCACTACCACCAAAATGATGATATGACAAAAACTATCCCACAATCTGACATGAAGTAACATGACAGAGGAAAACTCACACCGGCCACTACCTCCCAAAGGATGATAGGACAAACACTATTGCACAATCTGACATCAATAAGATGACAGACCCCTGACCGAAAGGATGATAGAGCGAAACTCGCACCGGCCACTACAACCAAAAGGATGATGGGACAAACACTATCACACAATCTGACATCAATAAGATGACAGACCCCCCACCAAAAGGATGACGGAGCGAGACACATACCGGCCACTACCACCAAAATGATGATAGGACAAATACTATCCCTCAATCTGACATCAACTAACATGACAGATCCCTCCCCAAAAGGATGACGGAGGAAAACTCACACCGGCCACAACCATCCAAAGGATGATAGGACAAACACTATCGCACAATCTGACATCAATAAGATGACAGACTTCTGACCAAAAGGATGATAGAGCGAAACTCGCACCGGCCACTACAACCAAAAGGATGATAGGACAAACACTATCACACACTCTAACATCAATAAGATGACAGACCCCCGACCAAAAGGATGACGGAGCGAGACACATACCGGCCACTACCACCAAAATGATGATAGGACAAATACTATCCCAAAATAAGATGACAGACCCCCCCATTAAAAGGATGACGGAGCGAAACTCACACCGGGCACTACCACCAAAATGATGATAGGACAAACACTATCCCACAATCTGATATCAAGTAACATGACAGACCCCTCACCAAAAGGATGATGGAGCGAAACTTACACCGGCCACTACCACCAAAAGGATGATATTGCAAACACTATCGCACAATCTGACATCCATAACGATGACATACCCACCATCAAACGGATGACGGGGCGAAACTCACACCAGCAACTACCACCAAAAGGATGATAGGACAAACACCATCACACTATTTGACATCAATAAGATGACAGACCCCCCACTAAAAGGATGACGGAGCGAAACTCTCAACGGCCACTACCTACAAAAGGATCATAGGACAAACACTATCGCACAATCTGACATCAATTAAGATGACAGACCCACCACCAAAAGGATGAGGGAGCATAACTCACACAGGCCACTACCACCAAAAGGATGATAGGACAAATACTATTGCACAATCAGACATCAACAAGATGACAGACCCCCTACCAAAAGGATGACGAAGCGAAACTCACACCGGCCACTACCAACAAAATGATGATAGGACAAACACTGCCCCACAATCTGACATCAATTAACATGACATACCCCTCACCAAAAGGATGATGGAGCGAATCTCACATCGGGTACTACCACCAAAAGGATAATAGGACAAATACTATCGCACAATCTGACATCAATAAGATGACAGACCCCCGACCAAAAGGTTGACGGAGCAAAACTCACACCGGCCACTACCTCCAAAAGGATATTAGGACAAACACTATCGCACAATCTGACATCAATAAGATGACAGACCCCCCATCAAAAGGAAGACGGAGCGAAACTCACACCGACCACTACCAACAAAAGGATCACACAACAAAAGCTATCACACAATCTGACATCAATAAGATGACAGACCCCCCACCAAAAGGAAGACGGAGCGAAACTCACACCGGCCACTACCATCAAAAGAATGATAGGACAAACACTTGAAGGTGAGAAAATACTTAGAAGGGGGGGGGGGGGTTGAATAAGTATGACAGAAAATAATCAAAGATAAAAACTCAAGTATTTTTATCCTGGTTCGTTGAACTCAACTACTCCAGTCCACCCTTTTCAAGAGTGATTTGCCTTTCTCAACAAGGACTTAATCCACTATTCAAATCAACTGATTACAAATAGCAACACCTAAGAACAACTGTTCTTAGTCTTCTCAAGAGCTACTGATCTAACCTAGATCCTCTTAAGGAAAACTTCCTTTACAAATTAATGTAATACAATGTAAGAGTAATAAATTGCTTCTATGAAAGCTATAAACACAACTGTGTTATTTCTCTAAGTTTAGAACAAATGTATGAACAGCAAAGAATATGAGAGCTTGAGAGTTTTTCGCGTGAGAGAGTTCTTGCAATAATTTTCGTCACTTGAAGAATGAGCTATGATATCCTTTATATAGCCACTTGAATATTGGAGAGAATATTTTACCGTTAGAGAAGATATTTCCAATATCAAATAGTACTGTCCTTTGTACTATTGCAGCAGAGAGACGGCGCACAAAATGTGGGTGTAGCAATTGTCTGCTGAGCTGTGATTATACCATATAAGGAATGTATCAGAGGAATAATCTTCTTGCAGAGAATTTTGTCTATCCCAATTAAGGAAAGATTTGCTGGCATATTCCAACGGATATATTAAAATAATCTTCTTCAAATAATTCTTCAGATGGTTCAGATCAACAATCAACATCAGAGTCTTCAGTCTTCAGAATCTTCTGGAAACTTCAGAGCATAAGATGTTCTTCAGATGTTGATGAATCAGAGTCTGGTGCAGCTGTGTGCTTGAAGCGTAACATGCTCTTAGATCAGAGTCTTCACTCAGATCAGAGTCTTCTCTCATTCAGAGTCTCTTCACTCAGAGTCTTCTTTCATTCAGATTCTTGATAATATATGCAGCGTGTTGTATCTTCAGAATCTTGATGACTAAGCTCTTATACTTCAGATTCTTCTAATCTTCAGATGCTCTTGAGCCATTCAGAATTTATTGTTCACATCAAATTTGCTCTTTAAGATTAAAATCTTTTGTGCCTGTAGAAAACAGTTTAGAACAAATTTAGAGAGTATAATTCTTGTATACAAATTATCATTAATGTTATCATCAAAACATAGAGATATTACTAAGACACAATCTGTGCTCTTACAATCTCCCCCTTTTTGATGATGACAAAACATGAGAAATTTGTTCAATAAAAATATGAATTAAAATTACTCCCCCTGAGATTAACAATCTCCCCCTGAAATGAATACTCTAATGGAATTAGATACTTCCCTTTCTGGTTGAGTACATTTCAGATTCAGAGCCTGATTACATTTCAGATTCAGAGCCTGATTGAATCCTGGTTAACATCCTGATTGAAGCCTGGTTGACATATGTTTGACTTCTAGAGTCAAAGCTTGATGCCATATTAAAGCTTGATGCCAGATGAACAACTTCAGAACACCTGGTTGTTTATCTTGCCATTTCCTGTCTTGAGTTATCTTTTAGATCATAGTACTCAAGGTTAGATATCAGAGTCTGGTCTACTCAGATTTAGCTATTCTTGATCAGGTTCTGAAAAGATAGATCTCAGGAAAAACTTCAATGAAATTTGTCAGAGTCTGGTTAGATTCAAAGAATGTTAGTAACATGTCTGACTTAGTTCAGATAATTGCTTATAGATTTGAACAATCAGATTCTATTTTGTTTCTCCCCCTTTTTGTCATAATCAAAAAGAATTTTAAAAGACAGTAAAGATGCAGAAGAAACACATATCCAGATAAGCAAAAAGATCATTGTCATTAAGTCAAGAGAACATTCAGATTCAGATAAAAACAAACAAAACATATCAGAAGAAAATCAAAACAAAGCAGAACATGAAAAGCTTGTGCAAAACATCAAGTAGGTTTAGCAGATGAGGCTTGTTGAGAAGCAATGAGTTGCAGCAGTGCTGTAATCCTTTCTGAATTTTCATCTTGCTTAGCCATCCAAGATTTCATTTCTTCATTTGTTTTCTTTTGATCAACCATAAAATCCTTAAGTTCTTTGACATCCTTCTGAAGATCTGTAGATTCTGAAATAGCAGATTCTGAAACAATAGATTCTGAAACAATCTTAGTAACATCAGGTGCAGGAATTTCTGGAGGTGGAGGAGCTTCTAGAAGAAGAATAGGAGGAGGGTTTCTCTTAATCCGTTTTTGATAAGCAGCAAGCCTTACTTTTGACAATCTAAGACATTGAGTCCTGATTTTCAAAGCCTCCCTATTCAGTCTGTAAAGATATTTCTTCCAAACAGCGTTAGCAGCCTCTTTGTCCATAGTAGTCATGCAAACATCCATAATGTCAGCAAAGTCTGAGATATTATCCTTATCAAAATCTCTTAACAGAGTATAAACACTTGATCCCAATTCTGCTTCATCAGGGATTCTGGGTTGGGTTGGTTGTGTTTGTGGTGTTTGTTCAGAAGGTTTAGGTTGTGAAGATGGATGTTCAGATGTTTGTGGTTCAGAAGGTTGAGGTTGTGAAGATGGATGTTCAGATGTTGGTTGGTTGTTTTGTGGTTCAGATGTTTGTTGGGTTTCTGTTGGTTGTGGAGTGTTTTGAATTTCAATAGGTTGTGGAGTGAGAGTTTGAGTTGTGGAATTTTGTGGAGAAGGTGGATGTTCAGAAGTTGGAGATTTAAACAGCTGTTTCCAAACACTCTCAGAACGAGGTTGTTTGAGATCATTCAAGCATTCATTAATGTAACCAGATGATTCATCATCAGATGATGTATCAGAGTGGTTAGATTTTTCAGAAGTTGAAGATAAAATGACAGACTGGTTTAAAGGTGTGATATCTAATATCTCATTAGGATTAATGAGATTTTCAGGTTGGTCAGAGTGTTCAGGGTGAACATCCTCTGGAATGGTATATTCTGGGATAGTGTTTTGTGGTTGTGGTGTTGTTTGTTGAGTTTGTTGAGGAATGTTTGTTTGAATGTTTGTTGGTTGTGGTGTATGAGTCTCAGATGGTCTAGATCTTTTAAATATAAGGGGTGAGTCAGATGGTGTGGGGGTAGCAGAATGATGAACAGGATTAGAATCAGTGTTAAATACCTGTTTCAGAGTATCTCTAATTTCTTCAAAAGTTGCTGCAGGAGGATTTGGTTGAACCTTCTTCAGCTTCTTCCTTTTCTTCTTCTTTTCAGCATCTGAATGCTTCCTTTTCTTCTGATGACCTTCACTATCAGCTTTTCTCTTACGTCTTCTTTCCCTTGTTAAATCAGGAAGAACTTGGCCTTCCTTCTGCACAAGATTGGCAGGAATCTCAACACCATCTCTTATGCAGCGAGCAACATACTCAGCAATAAGTTCTCTAGGTTCATCTGAGGTGAATAAAGGAAAATCCTCAACAGGAATCCTTCTTCCCCTAACTTCTTCAGAGTTAGTTTTCCTTGGTTTCTCAGATAAATCATCAACCAGTTTCATCCTTCTCAGAGTTAAACCGTTTATTTCAGAGCCAATGATATAAGTCAGATCTTCTGTCAACCCAGCCTCTTGCAGATGCGCCACAAGTTGGTTTTCTATCAGAATATCTGAAATCAGCCTTCCCATAGGAATCCATGTTCTGACTTTTCCAGATTTATCTCTGGCTGTTTCCCTTGTTTCCTTGACGTGAGATACCAGATGATTAAACAACAGATATGGAAGATCAATCTGAATGTTTTAGTGCAAACAATACATGAAGTAAAGTTGTTCAGCATTAACATAATCAGAAGAGTTTGAAGAGGGTCTGTGAAAGATGGTGTTCATGAAAATCTTAGCCCATATCTTGTAAGTGGGTTTCAAGAACTTAACCTTCTTACAAGGTTCACCAGTAGTGCAGATTTCTTGACAAACATCTTTCAGGTCTTCACGCGCAGAAGACAGAGAGGTTACTCCATCAGTTGCCTTAAAACCTATGAGTTTCCTTATCAGATTTTCAGTGATAACAATCTTTTTCCTCAGCACAGAGGAGTGAATGAACTTTGGAGTAGCAAAAGAATGGATCCAGAACTCCTTCACTAACTTTGGATACACAGGACCCATAAGCCTGTCAAAGTAACCGTCCCAGCCTTGTGCTTTGATTGAAGAAATCAGATCAAACCCATTTTCAGCAAGATCTTCTAAATCCACGAAACTTTCACACAGTACTTCTAGTGAATCAACAGGAGTTAGGAGAGTGCGTACTGGTTCTATGACAGTGGTAGCATCTTTGGTAGTAACAGCTTTTGAAGTAGATGCCATTGTTGACGATGATGAAGAAGATGAAGGTTTCTGAGTTCTTTTAGGGTTTGAAAAGAGAGAGAACAACAGACAAAAGCGCATATGTGTTTGAGAAAGTGAAAAGTGTGAATGTGTTATGAGAGTGGTTTAAATAGACAAATAAAGCAAGCATGGGAAACACAACAGACACACATAGGACACATACGCACGTTTGCATTAAATGAAAAGTAATCATTTTTAATTATGATATGACATTTGGGGGAAAATCAAGACAGATTGAGATTTTCAAAGCAATACCTTAAACGTCATAATCAGTAGGTGTACTCCATCTTTTCAGATTCTGAGTGACACGTGTTTGCTTGCATGTGATTCTATAACTCTTAAGAAATGAAACGTTTTCAACTTTCAGATCCTCTGAGATGGTCAGTATAGAGTTTCACACAAAAAAAATAATTCACAGATAAATTAAACAAGCAAAACAGATGAAATACTTCAGAGTGTTAAACACTTAGCATCTGAGAAGTTGACTCTGAGAAATATTACTCTGGACAAAAATCCATACAGATATTTTTCAGAATAAACTTAAACCTATCTTCAGCAAGGGGTTTTGTGAAAATATCTGCCCATTGATGATCTGTATCAACAAAGGCTAAATTTATTACACCCTTCTGAACATAGTCTCTGATGAAATGATGTTTAATCTCTATATGTTTGGCCTTAGAGTGTAAAATTGGATTTTTGGATAAACATATAGCAGAAGTATTATCACAGAAGATAGAAAGATTACTCTCATAGATTTGATAATCTTCTAGTTGACTCTTCATCCAGAGCATCTGAGTGGAACATCCAGCAGCAGCAATGTATTCTGCCTCTGTGGTTGATAGTGCAATTGTTGGTTGCTTCTTGCTGTACCACGAGATCAGATGACTTCCAAGAAACTGACAGCTTCCAGAAGTACTTTTGCGCTCAACTCTATCTCCAGCATAGTCAGCATCACAGAATCCAACTAGTGAATATTCGTCAGATCTTCTGTAACACAAACCAACATTAGCAGTACCTTTCAGATACCTTAGAATCCTCTTAACAGCAGTTAAGTGTGATTCTCTAGGATCTGATTGGAATCTAGCACATAAACAAACACTAAACAGAATGTCTGGTCTAGAAGCAGTCAAATAAAGAAGAGATCCTATCATACCTCTGTAGAGTTTCTGATCTACCTTCTTACTTACCTCTTCCTTACCTAGAGTGCTTGTAGGATGCATTGGAGTCTTTGCCATTTTGCTATCCAGCATGTTAAACTTCTTCAGAAGCTCTTTAACATACTTGGTCTGATGTATGTAGGTGCACTCTGGAGTCTGATTTACTTGGATTCCCAGAAAGAATCTCAGTTCTCCCATCATGCTCATCTCAAATTCTTCCTGCATACATTTAGCAAACTCCTTTCCAAGCATAATATTTGTTGATCCAAAAATAATATCATCTATATAAATTTGACAAATCAACAAATCTTTCTTAATGGTTTTACAAAATAGTGTGGTATCCACTTTTCCTCTGATGAAATTTTTCTTCAGAAGAAAATTACTCAACCTCTCATACCAAGCTCTGGGAGCTTGTTTTAGTCCATAAAGAGATTTTTTCAGTTTGTAAACATGATCTGGAAAATTTTCATTTTCAAAACCAGGAGGTTGGTGGACATACACTTCCTCTTCTATAATTCCATTAAGAAAAGCACTTTTAACATCCATCTGATAAAGAGTGATGTTATGTTGTGCAGCAAATGAAATAAGCAAGCGTATAGACTCTAACCTTGCAACAGGAGCATATGTTTCTGTGTAGTCTATGCCTTCTTGTTGACTGTAGCCTTGAGCAACCAGTCTTGCTTTGTTCCTTTCAACTTCTCCTTTCTCATTAAGTTTATTTCTGAAAACCCATTTTGTTCCAATGACATTGAACCCTTTAGGTCTTGGAACCAGATCCCAGACTTCATTCCTTGTGAATTGATTCAGCTCCTCTTGCATAGCTAAAATCCATTCATTATCTTCCAGAGCCTCATCAACAGATGTTGGTTCTATAATTGACACTAAGCCACAGAAGGAAGATTCAGAAGTTCTGAGAAATGCTCTTGTCCTTATTGGATCATCTTTCTTTCCAATTATCACATCCTCTGGATGAGAAGCTTTCATTCTGGAAGAAGATCCTCTGACTGTTGGTCTTTCAGAAATATGCAGATTGTCAAGTTGGGAAGTTAGAGGCGTAGCATCTGGATTTGCTTCAGAGTCTTTGTCTTCAGTCTTGTCTGCCTCTGAGCCTTCAGAGTCTGTGAGAATAACTTCTCTATCTGCAGAACTTTCAACTTGCTTTGGCTTTTCAGAGCCAAGCTTATCATCAAATCTAACATGAATAGATTCTTCCACAATCTGTGTTTCAGTATTGAATACTCTGTAGCCTTTAGAGCGTTCAGAATAACCAAGCATGAAACACTTCTGTGCTTTGGAATCAAACTTGTTCAGATGATCTTTAGTGTTAAGCATATAACAAATACATCCAAATGGATGAAAATAAGCAATGTTGGGCTTTCTGTTTCTCCACAATTCATAGGGAGTCTTTTCCAGAAGAGGTCTTACAGACACTCTGTTCTGAATATAACATGCTGTATTTATTGCTTCTGCCCAAAAGTATTTTGCCAGATTTGTCTCGTTGATCATGGTTCTGGCCATTTCTTGCAATGTTCTATTTTTCCTCTCTACAACTCCATTTTGTTGTGGAGTTCTAGGACAGGAGAAATCATGTGCAATTCCTTTTTCAGAAAAATATTTTTCAAAATATTTGTTTTCAAATTCACCACCATGATCACTTCTGACTTTAATAATTTTGCATTCTTTTTCAGTCTGGACTTGATTGCAGAAGTCAATGAACACAGAATGAGACTCATCCTTGTGTTTTAGAAACTTTACCCATGTCCATCTGCTGTAGTCATCTACAATGACTAACCCATACTTCTTGCCTCTGATGGATGCAGTTTTTACTGGTCCAAACAGATCAATATGAAGTAATTCCAATGGTCTAGAAGTGGAAACAACATTTTTTGGTTTAAAATGAGATTTTGAAAATTTACCCTTTTGACATGCGCCACACAGAGCATCTGAATTGAACTTCAGATTAGGGAGTCCTCTGACCAGATTGAGTTTATTAATCTGAGATATACGTCTCATATTAATATGTCCCAATCTTCTATGCCAGACCCATTGCTCATCATTCACAGATAAAAGGCATTTTACATTTTGAACTTTAAGTTCTGAAAGGTTAATTTTGTAAATGTTGTTTTTCCTCTTTCCACTGAACAGGATTGAACCATTCTTTTGACATACAGCTTTGCAACATTTTTGATTAAAGATGATATCATAACCATTGTCACTTAATTGACTTATGGACAATAGATTATGTTTCAATCCTTCAACTAACAGAACATTAGAAATAGAGGGTAGGTTACCATTACCTATTGTACCAGAGCCAATGATCTTGCCCTTCTGGTTCCCTCCAAATTTCACGTCCCCTCCAAATCTAAGTTCCAGGCTTTGGAACATAGACCTTTCGCCCGTCATATGTCGTGAGCATCCAGAGTCCAGGTACCATGATTGGTGTCTGGATTTTGCTGCTAAGAACATCTGCAACAGGTATAATTTTACTTTTAGGTACCCAGATCTTCTTGGGTCCTTTGGGGTTAGATGTTCTGTGGTTTTGCCTAAACTTCTGTTTTTCAACATAGTGTTTATTCTGGCTAGCCCTTGGCTTAAACACATAAGTACTCTTTTCAGAGCTTGTATGTTTAATATCATTCAGATGACCAAACTTAAAATGAGAATACAGAGGAGTCTTCTTGATGAAGAGTTTATCAACAGACTTTGGATTGCTTCCAGAGGAGGATTCACATCCAATGCCTCTTCTGTTGTTCCCACTAACACCATAGATCATAGAAGCCATTTTGCTTCTGTCTATGCTTTTAGTGAGGAATCTTTTAAAACTGGAGTCATATTTTTCTAAAATATTTTCACTTGACTCTGTTTCAGTATCAGATTCTTGTTGAGTTGTTTCTAAATCATTTTTGAGTTTTAAATTTATTTCTTTCTGCTCAACAAGTTCTGTTCTCAGAAGATCAATCTCAGATTCAAGATTGCTTTTCAGCTTCTTGTATTTGAGTTTAATCTTGCTGTAGCTTTCCAACATGTCAGATAAACTTTCAACAAGTTCAACTCTGGAGAGTTCAGAAAATACCTCTTCAGAGTCAGAGTCTGATTCTGACTCAGATTCAGATGATGACGTTCCTTCATCTTGATCATTTGTGTTGGCCATCAGCGCAACATTTGCACATTCTTCCTCAGATTCAGAAGATGATTCAGATTCATCTGAGTCATCCCATGTAGCCATCAGAACCTTTTTCTTTTTATCAAAGTTCCTTTTGGGTTTTTCCTTTTGAAGTTTGGGACATTCACTCTTGTAGTGTCCAGGTTCTTTACATTCAAAGCAAGTGACCTCTTTCTTGCCAGATCTTCTGTGTCCAGAAGATTCTCTCTTTTGATCAGATCTTTTGAAGTTGTTGAACTTCTTCCCTTTGTGCTTCCAGAGTTTGTTGATCCCTCTGGACAGCATGGATAGTTCATCTTCTTCTTCAGAAGAAGATTCCTCAGAGCTTTCTTCATTTACCTGCAAAGCTTTAACAGATTTGTTAGATTTAAAAGCTAAGGATTTACCTTTATCTTTCTTCTGGGGTTCATCTTCCTCCAGCTCAATCTCATGACTTCTCAAAGAACTAATGAGTTCTTCTAATGAGATTTTGTTCAGATCCTTGGCCAGCTTCAATGCAGTCACCATAGGTCTCCATCTGGTAGGAAGACTTCTGATGATCTTCTTGACATGATCAGATGTTGAGTAGCCCTTGTCCAGAACTTTCAACCCAGCTGTTAGAATCTGAAATCTGGAAAACATAGTCTCAATGTTCTCAGATTCTTCCATTTTGAACGCTTCATACTTCTGTATCAGCGCCAGAGCCTTTGTTTCTTTCACCTGAGAATTTCCCTCATGAGTCATTTTGAGAGACTCAAACATATCATGAGCAGTGTCTCTGTTGGTAATCTTCTCATACTCTGTATGAGAGATTGCATTAAGAAGTATGGTTCTGGCTTTGTGATGATTCTTGAATTCTTTCTTCTGCTCCTCAGTCATTGATTTTCTATCAATCTTTTTGCCATCCTTAGTAGGATGTTCATATCCATCAATGACTAAATCCCAGAGATCAGCATCATACCCCAAGAAAAAACTTTCAAGTCTATCTTTCCAATAATCAAATTTTTCTCCATCAAACATTGGAGGTTTGGTGCTGATTCTGTCTCCTTCATATTTGTTGCTTGATGTAGGAATATCACCCATATTAGCAACCAAATAAATAACAGAGTATTCTTCTCACTGGATCTTTATCTGTCACGGTTAAGTGAATGCACACTCAGAACCGGAGCTCTGATGCCAACTGAAGGTGAGAAAATACTTAGAAGGGGGGGGTTGAATAAGTATGACAGAAAATAATCAAAGATAAAAACTCAAGTATTTTTATCCTGGTTCGTTGAACTCAACTACTCCAGTCCACCCTTTTCAAGAGTGATTTGCCTTTCTCAACAAGGACTTAATCCACTATTCAAATCAACTGATTACAAATAGCAACACCTAAGAACAACTGTTCTTAGTCTTCTCAAGAGCTACTGATCTAACCTAGATCCTCTTAAGGAAAACTTCCTTTACAAATTAATGTAATACAATGTAAGAGTAATAAATTGCTTCTATGAAAGCTATAAACACAACTGTGTTATTTCTCTAAGTTTAGAACAAATGTATGAACAGCAAAGAATATGAGAGCTTGAGAGTTTTTCGCGTGAGAGAGTTCTTGCAATAATTTTCGTCACTTGAAGAATGAGCTATGATATCCTTTATATAGCCACTTGAATATTGGAGAGAATATTTTACCGTTAGAGAAGATATTTCCAATATCAAATAGTACTGTCCTTTGTACTATTGCAGCAGAGAGACGGCGCACAAAATGTGGGTGTAGCAATTGTCTGCTGAGCTGTGATTATACCATATAAGGAATGTATCAGAGGAATAATCTTCTTGCAGAGAATTTTGTCTATCCCAATTAAGGAAAGATTTGCTGGCATATTCCAACGGATATATTAAAATAATCTTCTTCAAATAATTCTTCAGATGGTTCAGATCAACAATCAACATCAGAGTCTTCAGTCTTCAGAATCTTCTGGAAACTTCAGAGCATAAGATGTTCTTCAGATGTTGATGAATCAGAGTCTGGTGCAGCTGTGTGCTTGAAGCGTAACATGCTCTTAGATTAGAGTCTTCACTCAGATCAGAGTCTTCTCTCATTCAGAGTCTCTTCACTCAGAGTCTTCTTTCATTCAGATTCTTGATAATATATGCAGCGTGTTGTATCTTCAGAATCTTGATGACTAAGCTCTTATACTTCAGATTCTTCTAATCTTCAGATGCTCTTGAGCCATTCAGAATTTATTGTTCACATCAAATTTGCTCTTTAAGATTAAAATCTTTTGTGCCTGTAGAAAACAGTTTAGAACAAATTTAGAGAGTATAATTCTTGTATACAAATTATCATTAATGTTATCATCAAAACATAGAGATATTACTAAGACACAATCTGTGCTCTTACAACACTATCCCGCAATATGACATCAAGTAACATGACAGACCCTTCGCCAAAAGGATGACGGTGGAAAACTCACACCGGCCACTACCACCCAAAGGATGATAGGACAAACACTATCCCACAATCTGATATCAAGTAACATGACAGACCCCTCACCAAAAGGATGATGTAGCGAAACTTACACCGGCCACTACCACCAAAAGGATGATATTGCAAACACTATCGCACAATCTGACATCCATAACGATGACATACCCACCATCAAATGGATGACGGGGCAAAACTCACACCGGCAACTACCACCAAAAGGATGATAGGACAAACACTATAACACAATCTGACATAAATAAGGTGAAAGACCCCCTAACAAAAGGATGTCAGAGCGAAACTCACATAGGCCACAACCTCCAAAATGATGATAGGACAAACACTATCCCATAATATGACATCAAGCAACATGACAGACCCCTCACCAAAAGGATGACGGAGCGAAACACACATCGGCCACTACCACCAAAAGGATGATAGGACAAACACTATAGCACAATCTAATATTAATAAGATGAAGACCCCCCATCAAAAGGATGACGGAGCGAAACACAAACCGGCCACTACCACCAAAAGGATGATAGGACAAACCTTATCGCACAATATAATATCAATATGACTGACCCCCCATCAAAAGGATGACAGAGCGAAACTCGCACCGGCCACTACAACCAAAAGGATGATATGACAAACACTATCACACTATCTGACATCAATAAGATGACAGACGCCCCACCAAAAGGATAACGGAGCGAAACTCACACCGGGCATTACCACCAAAATGATGATAGGACAAACACTATCCCATAATCTAATATAAAGTAACATGACAGACCCCTCACCAAAAGGATGACGGAGCAAAACTTACACCGGCCACTCCCACCAAATGGATGATAGGGCAAACACTATCGCACAATCTGACATCCATAAAGATGACATACCCACCACCAAAAGGATGACGGAGCAAAACTCACACCGGCCACTACCACCAAAAGGATGATAGGACAAACACCATCACACTATTTGACATTAATAAGATGACAGACCCCTCACTAAAAGGATGATGGAGCGAAACTCTCAACGGCCACTACCTACAAAAGGATCATAGGACAAACACTATCGTACAATCAGACATCAATTAAGATGACAGACCCACCACCAAAAGGATGAGGGAGCGTAACTCACACAGGCCACTACCACCAAAAGGATGATAGGACAAATACTATTGCACAATATGACATCAACAAGATGACAGACCCCCTACCAAAAGGATGATGAAGCGAAACTCACACCGGCCACTACCAACAAAATGATGATAGGACAAACAATATCCCACAATCTGACATCAATTAACATGACAAACCCCTTACCAAAAGGATGATGGTGCAAAACTCACATCGGGCACTACCACCAAAAGGATGATAGGACAAATACTATCGCAAAATCTGACATCAATAAGATGACAGACCCCCGACCAAAAGGATGACGGAGCAAAACTCACACCGGCCACTACCTCCAAAATGATGATAGGACACACACTATCCCACGATCTGACATCAAGTAACATGATAGACCCCTCACCAAAAGGATGACGAAGCGAAACTCACACCGGCCACTACCACCAAAAGGATATTAGGACAAACACTATCGCACAATCTGACATCAATAAGATGACAAACCCCCCATCAAAATCATGACGGAGCGAAACTCACACCGACCACTACCAACAAAAGGATCACACGACAAAAACTATCACACAATCTGACATCAATAAGATGACAGACCCCCCACCAAAACAAAGACGGAGCGAAACTCACACCGGCCATTACCACCAAAATGATGATAGGACAAACACTATCCCACAATCTGACATCAAGTAACATGACAGACCCATCACCAAAAGGATGACGGAGTGAAACTCACACTGGCCACTACCACCACAAGAATGATAGGACAAACACTATCACACAATCTGACATCAATAAGATGATAGATCCTACACCAAAAGGATGAGGGAGCGTAACTCACACCGGCCACTACCACCAAAATGATGATAGGACAAAAACTATCCCACAATCTGACATCAAGTAACATGACAGACCCCTCACCAAAAGGATGACGTAGGAAAACTTACACCAGCCACTACCACCCAAAGGATGATAGGACAAACACTATCCCACAATCTGACATCAAGTAACATGATAGACCCCTCACCAAAAGAATGATAGAGCGAAACACACACCGGCCACTACCACCAAAAGGATGATAGGACAAACACTATAGCACAATCTAATATTAATAAGATGAAGACCCCCAATCAAAAGGATGACGGAGCGAAACACACACCGGCCACTACCACCAAAAAGATGATAGGACAAACACTATCGCACAATCTAATATTAATATGACTGACCCCCATGAAAAGAGTGACGGAGCGAAACTCACACCGGTCACTACAACCAAAAGGATGATATGACAAACACTATCACACAATCTGACATCAATAAGATGACCGACCCCCCACCAAAAGGTTGACGGAGCGAAACTCACACCGGGCACTACCACCAAATTGATTATAGGACAAACATTATCCCACAATCTGATATCAAGTAACATGACAGACCCCTCACCAAAAGGATGGCCGAGCGAAACTTACACCGGCCACTACCACCAAAAGGATGATAGGGCAAACACTATCGCACAATCTGACATCCATAAAGATGACATACCCACCACCAAAAGGATGACGAAGCAAAACTCACACCGGCCACTACCACCAAAAGGATGATAGGACAAACACCATCACACTATTTGACATCAATAAGATGACAGACCCCCCACTAAAAGGATGACGGAGCGAAACTCTCAACGGCCACTACCTACAAAAGGATCATAGGACAAACACAATCGCACAATCAAACATCAATTAAGATGACAGACCCACCACCAAAAGGATGAGGGAGCATAACTCACACAGGCCTCTACCACCAAAAGGATGATAGGACAAACACTATCACACAATCTGACAACAATAAGATGACAGACCCCCCACCAAAAGGATGATGGAGCGAAACTCACACCGGCCACTACCAACAAAATGATGATAGGACAAACAATATCCCACAATGTGACATCAATAAGATGACAGACCCCCGACCAAAAGGATGACGGAGCGAAACTCACAACGGCCACTACCTCCAAAATAATGATAGGACAAACGCAATCCCACAATCTGACATCAAGTAACATGACAGACACCTCACCAAAAGGATGACGTAGTGAAACTCACACCGGCAACTACCACCAAAAGGATATTAGGACAAACACTATCACACAATCTGACATCAATAAGATGACAGACCCCCCCACCAAAAGGAAAACGAAGCCAAACTCATACCGACCATTACCTCCAAAATGATGATAGGACAAACACTATCCCACAATCTGACATCAAGTAACACGACAGACCCATCACCAAAAGGATGACGGAGCGAAACTCACACCGGCCACTACCATCAAAAGAATGATAGGACAAACACTATCACACAATCTGACATCAATAAGATGACAGATCCCCCACCAAAAGGAAGACGAAGCGAAACTCATACCGGCCATTACCACCAAAATTATGATAGGGCAAACACTATCCCACAATCTGACATCAAGTAACACGACAGACCCATCACCAAAAGGATGACGGAGCGAAACACACACCGGCCACTACCACCAAAAGAATGATAGGACAAACACTATCACACAATCTGACATCAATAAGATGACAGATCCCCCACCAAAAGCATGACGGAGCGAAACTCACACCGGCCACTACCACCAAAAGAATGATAGGACAAAAACTATCCCACAATCTGACATCAAGTAACATGACAGAACCCTCACTAGAAGGATGACGGAGGAAAACTCACACTGGCCACTACCACCCAAAGGATGACAGGACAAACACTATCGCACAATCTGACATCAATAAGATGACAGACCCCTGACCAAAAGGATGATAGAGCGAAACTCGCACCGTCCACTACAACCAAAAGGATGATAGGACAAACACTATCACATAATCTGACATCAATAAGATGACAGACCCCCTACCAAAAGGATGACGGAGCGAGACACATACCGGCCACTACCACCAAAATGATGATAGGACAAATACTATCCCACAATATGACATCTACTAACATGACAGACCCCTCACCAGAAGGATGACGGAGCGAAACTCACACCGGCCACTACCACCAAAAGGATTATAGGACAAACACTATAACACAATCTGACATCAATAAGATGACAGACCCCCTAACAAAAGGATGACAGAGCGAAACTCACACCGGCCACAACCTCCAAAATGATGATAGGACAAACATTATCCCACAATCTGACATCAAGTAACATGACAGACCCCTCACCAAAAGGATGACGGAGCGAAACACACACCGGCCACTACCACCAAAAGGATGATAGGATAAACACTATCGCACAATCTAATATTAATAAGATGACAGACCCCCCATCAAAAGGATGACGGAGCGAAACTCACACCGGCCACTACAACCAAAAGGATGATATGACAAACACTATAACACAATCTGACATCAATAAGATGACAGACCCCCCACCAAAAGGATGACGGAGCGAAACTCACACCGGGCACTACCACCAAAATGATGATAGGATAGACATTATCCCACAATCTGATATCAAGTAACATGACAGACCCCTCACCAAAAGGATGACGGAGCGAAACTTACACCGGTCACTACCACCAAAAGGATGATAGGGTAAACACTATCGCACAATCTGACATCCATAAAGATGACATACCCACCACCAAAAGGATAACGGAGCGAAACTCACATCGGCCACTACCATCAAAAGGAGGATAGGACAAACACCATCACACTATTTGACATCAATAAGATGACAGACCCCCCACTAAAAGGATGACAAAGCGAAACTCTCAACGGCCACTACCTACAAAAGGATCATAGGACAAACACTATCGCACAATCTGACATCAATTAAGATGACAGACCCACCACCAAAAGGATGAGGGAGCGTAACTCACACAGGCCACTACCACCAAAAGGATGATAAGACAAACACTATCACAGAATCTGACATCTATAAGATGGCTGACCCCCTAAAAAAAGGATGACAGAGCGAAACTCACACCGGCCACAACCTCCAAAATGATGATAGGACAAACACTATCCCATAATCTGACATCAAGTAACATGACTGACCCCTCACCAAAAGGATGACGAAGAGAAACTCACACCGACCACTACCACCAAAAGGATGATAGGACAAACACTATAACACAATCTGACATCAATAAGATGACAGACCCCCCATTAAAAGGATGACGGAGCGAAACTCACACCGACCACTACCAATAAAAGGATCATAGGACAAACACTATCACACAATCTCACATCAATAAGATGACAGACCCCCCACCAAAAGGAAGACGAAGCGAAACTCATACCGGCCACTACCACCAAAAAGATGATAGGACAAACACTATACCACAATCTGATATCAAGTAACATGACAGACCCCTCACCAAAACGATGACGGAGCAAAACTTACACCGGCCACTACCACCAAAAGGATGATAGGACAAACATTATCACACAATCTGACATCAATAAGATGACATACCCCCACGAAAAGGATGACGGAGCGAAACTCTCACCGGGCACTACCACGAAAATGATGATAGGACAAATACTATCCCACAATCTGATATCAAGTAACATGGCAGACCCCTCACCAAAAGGATGACGGAGCGAAACTTACACCGACCACTACCACCAAAAGGATGATAGGGCAAATAATATCGCACAATCTGACATCCATACAGATGACATACCCACAACCAAAAGGATGACGGTGCGAAACTCACATCGGCCACTACCACCAAAAGGATGATAGGACAAACACCATCACACTATTTGACATCAATAAGATGATAGACCCCCCACTAAAAGGATGACGGAGCAAAACTCTCAACGACCACTACCTACAAAAGGATCATAGGATAAACACTATCGCATAATCTGACATCAATTAAGATGACAGACCCACCTCCAAAAGGATGAGGGAGCGTAACTCACGCAGGCCACTACCACCAAAAGGATGATGAGACAAACACTATCGCACAATCTGACATCAATTAACATGACATACCCTCCACCAAAATGATGATGTAGCGAAACTCACACCGGCAACTACCACCAAAAGGATGATAGGACAAATACTATTGCACTATCTGACATCAACAAGTAGACAGACCCCCCACCAAAAGGATGACGAAGCGAAACTCACACTGGCCACTACCAATAGAATGACGATAGGACAAACACTATCCCACAATCTAACATCAATTAACATGACATACCCCTCACCAAAAGGATGATGGAGCGAAACTCACACCGGCCACTACCACCAAAAGGATGATAGGACAAATACTATCGCACAATCTGACATCAATAAGATGACAGACCGCCGACCAAAAGGATGACGGAGCGAAACTCACACCGGCGACTACCTCCAATATGATGATAGGACAAACACTATCCCACAATCTGACATCAAGTAACATGACAGACCCCTCACCAAAAGGATCACGGAGCGAAACTCACACCGGCCACTACCACCAAAAGGATGATAGGACAAACACTATCACACATTCTGACATTAATAAGATGACAGATCCCCCTCCAAAAGGATGAGGAGCGAAACACACACCGGCCTCTACCAACAAAAGGATCATACGACAAACACTATCACACAATCTGACATCAAGTAACATGACAGACCCCCTCACCAAAAGGAAGACGGGGCAAAATTCATACCGGCCACTACCACCAAAATGATGATAGGACAAACTATCGCACAATCTGACATCAAGTAACATGACATACCCGTCACCAAAAGGATGACGGAGTGAAACTCACACCAGCGACTACCATCAAAAGGATGATAGAACAAACACTATCACACAATCTGACATCAATAAGATGACAGATCCCCCACAAAAAGGATGACGGAGCGAAACATACACCGACCAGTACCACCAAAATGATGATAGGACAAACATTATCCCACATCTGACATCAAGTAACATGACAGACCCCTCACTAGAAGGATGACGGAGCGAAACTCACAACGGCCACTACCACCCAAAGGATGATAGGACAAACACTATCGCACAATCTGACATCAATAAGATGACAGACCCCCGACCAAAAGGATGACAGACCCCTGTCCAAAACGATGATAGAGCGAAACTCGCACCGGCCACTACAACCAAAAGGATGATAGGACAAACACTATCACACAATCTGACATCAATAAGATGACAAACCCCCCACCAAAAGGATGACGGAGCGAGACACATACCGGCCACTACCACCAAAATAATGATAAGACAAATACTATCCCACAATCTGACATCAACTAACGTGACAGACCCCTTACCAAAAGGATGACAGAGCGAAACTCACACCGGCCACTACAACCAAAAGGATGATTGGACAAACACTATCACACAATCTGACATCAATAAGATGACAGACCCCCACCAAAAGGATTACGGAGCGAAACTCACACCGGGCACTACCACCAAAATGATGATAGGACAAACACTATCCTACAATCTGATATCAAGTAACATGAGAGACCCCTCACCAAAAGGATGACGGTGCGAAACTCACACCGGCCACTACCACCAAAAGGATGATAGGGCAAACACTATCGCATAATCTGACATCCATAAAGATGACAGACCCCCCACTAAAAGGATGACGAAGCGAAACTCTCAACGACCACTACCTACAAAAGGATCATAGGACAAACACTATCGCACAATCTGACATCAATTAAGATGACAGACCCACCACCAAAAGGATGAGGGAGCGTAACTTACACATGCCACTACCACCAAAAGGATGATAAGACAAACACTATGGCACAATCTGACATCAATAAGATAACAGACTCTCCACCAAAATGATAATGGAGTGAAACTCACACCAGCAACTACCACCAAAAGGATGATAGGACAAATACTATTGCACTATCTGACATCAACAAGTAGACAGACCCCCCACCAAAAGGATGACGAAGCGAAACTCACACTGCCCACTACCAACAAAATGATGATAGGACAAACACTATCCCACAATCTGACATCAATTAACATGACATACCCCTCACCAAAAGGATGATGGAGCGAAACTCACACCGGCCACTACCACCAAAATGATGATAGGACAAATACTATCACACAATCTAACATCAATAAGATGACAGACCCCCGACCAAAACAATGACGGAGCGAAACTCACACCGGCCACTACCTCCAAAATGATGATAGGACAAACACTATCCCACAATCTGGCATCAAGTAACATGATAGACCCCTCACCAAAAGGATCACGGAGAGAAACTCACAACGGCCACTACCACCAAAATGATGATAGGACAAACACTATCCCACAATCTGACATCAAGTAACATGACACACCCTTCACCAAAAGGATGACGGAGCGAAACTCACACTGGCCACTACAACCAAAAGGATGATATGACAAACACTATCACACAATCTGACATCAATAAGATGACAGACCCCCACCAAAAGGATTACGGAACGAAACTCACACCGGGCACTACCACCAAAATGATGATAGGACAAACACTATGCCACAATCTGATATCAAGTAACATGACAGACCCCTCACCAAAAGGATGACGGAGCGAAACTTACACCGGTCACTACCACCAAAAGGATGATAGGGAAAACACTATCGCACAATCTGACATCCATAAAGATGACATACCCACAACCAAAAGGATGACGGTGCGAAACTCACACCTGCCACTACCACCAAAAGGATGATAGGACAAACACCATCACACTATTTTACATCAATAAGATGACAGACCCCCCACTAAAAGGATGACGGAGCGAAACTCTCAACGACCACTACCTACAAAAGGATCATAGGACAAACACTATCGCATAATCTGACATCAATTAAGATGACAGACCCACCACCAAAAGGATGAGGGAGCGTAACTCACACAGGCCACTACCACCAAAAGGATGATATGATAAACACTATCGCACAATCTGACATCAATAAGATGACAGACCCTCCACCAAAATGATGATGGAGCGAAACTCACACCGGCAACTACCATTTAAAGGATGATAGGACAAATATTATTGCACTATCTGACATCAACAAGTAGACAGTCCCCCCACCAAAAGGATGACGAAGCTAAACTCACACTGGCCACTACCAACAAAATGATGATAGGACAAACATTATCCCACAATCTGACATCAATTAACATGACATACCCTTCACCAAAAGGATGATGGAGCGAAACTCACACCGGCCACTACCACCAAAAGGATGATAGGACAAATACTATCACACAATCTGACATCAATAAGATGACAGACCCCTGACCAAAAGGATGACGGAGCGAAACTCACACCGACCACTATCTCCAAAATGATGATAGGACAAACACTATCCCACAATCTGACATCAAGTAACATGACAGACCCCTCACCAAAAGGATCACGGAGCGAAACACACACCGGCCACTACCACCAAAAGGATGATAGGACAAACACTATCACACATTCTGACATCAATAAGATGACAGATCCCCCTCCAAAAGGATGAGTTGCGAAACACACACCGGCCACTACCAACAAAATTATCATAGGACAAACACTATCACACAATCTGACATCAAGTAACATAACAGACCCCCTTACCAAAAGGAAGACGAGGCGAAACTCATACCGGCCACTACCACCAAAATGATGATAGGACAAACACTATCACACAATCTGACATAATTAACATGATAGACCCCTCGCCAAAAGGATCACGGAGTGAAACTCACACCAGCGACTACCATCAAAAGGATGACAGGACAAACACTATCACACAATCTGACATCAATAAGATGACAGATCCCCCACAAAAAGGATGACGGAGCGAAACATACACCGACCACTACAACCAAAATGATGATAGGACAAACACTATCCCACAATCTGACATCAAGTAACATGACAGACCCCTCACCAATAGGATGACGGAGCGAAACTCACACCGGCCACTACCACCAAAAGGATGATAGGACAAAAAGGATGACGGAGCGAAACACTATCGCACAATCTGACATCAATAAGATGACAGACCCCCGACCAAAAGGATGGCAGACCCCTGACCAAAAGGATGATAGAGCGAAACTCGCATAGGCCACTACAACCAAAAGGATGATAGGACAAACACTATCACACAATCTGACATCAATAAGATGACAGACCCCTGTTGCACCCCAAAGTTTGACCAACATTTATTTACCTAGCTTAAGTTCATTAGCATTGTCATCTTCTTCTCATTGATATGTGTGCAGTAGATCAAGAGGTATGATTACCCATCAAGAGCTATACAAGACTTTGAAGCTATCCAAGAAGGTTACTCAAGTGTTCAAGGGTTGATATCTTTGTCAAAGAAGTTAAGAGATCCTCAGAAAGATTGGTTGACACCAAGGTTGTGTGCCTCATAACTTGAGAGTTGTAGGGACTCCTCAAATGATTCTGAGGCTATGAGGATGGGCTTAAAGCTTTTAAACAGCTTATGAGATGTCTTGAAAGCCATCATGAAGCCTAGAGAGGTCATTGCACAAGGATTCAGAAGACTCAGCCATGAGTGGTGGAATTAGGGTTTGACTGGGTCAACCCTAGGTCAACTGATGATTTGGAGAGGGTTGAGACCTAATCCAAGAGCCATGTGATCATGGATTGATGCATTGAGATGCTATAAGGATTATCCCTAGACCAACTCATCATGATTAAGGAGTTTAAGAAGTTCCAAGCTAGGGTTTCTAAGGCTTGATAGTGTAAAATCCCCTAGTTTGATCCCTATCCCCTCAGATCCTCAGGACCGGAAAGGAGCACCTCTGCGAGAACCTCGTCTGAGCGCAGATTTTCGTAGGGAACTGTGCCTGCTCAGCAGACAGGTTCGTCTACTACTTCTCCGCAACTATATCTAGGTGCATACTCAAGCCCAGGTCCGGCTTATCTCTCAATCATAGAACACCCGTAACACCCCAACAGCAACAGATAATATCGATAAATAAGCCCCAATAGCCAAGCAAACAAGCGCTAGGATTGACTCTCTCTTAGGGGACGTTGGATCCCACATGCATAAGAACTATCGCAGTCCTTAGCAGCCAGGGGACGTTGGGTCCCCAGCAGACCCGTATAGGGAACTATCGCAGTCCCCAGCAGAGTCGCCAGCTGTCGCTAGTGCGAAAATCGGCGCCGACTGACAGAAGAGTCGCCACCGTGCGTTATTTATCCCAACGGAGGGAAAGGAAACGCTCGAAGTAAACCTCGCAAAAAACGGGGAAAGGTATGGTCATCGCAACCAAAACCTGGGTTCGGGAGTCGGTTACGCAAGGGGAAGGTATTAGCACCCCTCACGTCCGTCGTACTCGACGGGATCCACGCTTGCTTGGGTTGTCTAAAGGATGCAAAAACAATCTATCTACGGCTGCTAAATCTAAACGGAAGGGAATTGACTCGATAGAGCGTCGCACTCTATGCCTACGTATTCTCAAGAGAGAAAGTCAGAGTCAACGTAGTTCGGGACTACAGGGAAATTGGCTCGCCAAGACCTCGCGTCTTGTGCCTACGTACTTCCACACTGCATGGAAGATCAGAGCTTTACGTAGTTCAGGCTAACTACGGCTAAACAAAACATTCTCACACAGCAGTGAGAAAAACAACTGGTTTCAAAGGTTCGGGGACCTATGGGCAAAACTATGGCTTGGTCTCAAATGCACTGGGGCAAGAGAGAAAAAGGGTAACAATTAGTCGTCAGCAGGAAAGTCTCGATCGCACAGCAGCGAGAGAGCAGAAAGTCAGTTGTTAGTGTGCTCGCTAGGATGTCGCATCCTATGCCTACATATCCTTGTCTGGTACAAGGAATCAGAGCAGCTGTAGTTCGGCTACTATCGGGACCACAGCTCAAATCTCGTTTAATTGATATTCTGAAAAATGATTACAATGGGTGAATACTGAAAATAAACTCCTAGGAAATACTATCCTATTCTATCCTGAAAAATCGAATGGAAAGTAGCCCCCTAACAAGTGGGCTTCTAAACTATCCTAAAAAGGGTAAAATAACTCTATGAAAATATATCCTAAAAGAAAAATGCTTTTAAAAAAATATTAAGTCTACACTAATATTTTTTTTATTCTTTTCCAACTATTTTCTCCTTTTTTCCTTTCAAAATACTTTTCCATATTTTTTTCTATTTTTCAATATATTTTTCTCTTTATTTTTCTCTATATTTCTCTTTTCAATATTTTTTCAAATATTTTTCATATATTTTTCATATTTTTTTCAATATATTTTTCTCTACTTTTCATATATTTTTTCTATTCACTTTTCTTTTTCTTTCTCTTTTCTCTTTTCTTTTTTCAAATATACTTTTTCTTTATTGTTTTTTTTTTCTTCTAAAAACTTTAAACAAAAGAAAAATGAAAAAAATACAAAAAAAAATGGGAAGGGGGTACACTGCTGTTACAGGAGGAGTAATAGGAAATAAAAATATGACAAACTTGGGCCCAACCCAGTACATGACAAAAACGGGGGAGGGGGTATGATGCTGAACTGGGGTGTTGACAACAAAACATTGGGCTCAGGCCCAGAGTTCGTCCAAAAAACTAGAGGGGGGTGTTGATCCCAAAAACAGAATTGGGCCCTAAGGCCCACGCTCCTAACCCACTCTCTTCCTCCCCACTCTCTCAACTCCCTTTCTGAAACCCTAACCCTTTCTCTTCCTCAACCGCCGCCACCACCAGAAAAGAAATCTTCCAAACCCTAACACCGTCGCCTATCCTCTTCCTTCGTTCTCCTATTCTGCTCAATATTGTTCCAACACGAAGACATAAATCTTGGTTGATGATCACCTTGGAGTTCTGGATCTAATTTCACGCGAACATGGATTCGAAGATATTGGCAGAGATTCTCATCGATTTTGAAGGTCTCAGAGGTTTTAATGGAGGAAGATGAAGATCTATACATAACTTTGGACGAACCTGGATCGTAATTCCCTTTGAAGGTTCGCATGCATAGCGATTTCTGGAGAATGAACTGAAGGTTTGATGTTCTTGACGGTAAGATCTATAAACACTTGTTGTTCTTGATGAAGAACGGTGTGTATGGGGGTTCTGTTGAACATTGCATGTTGAAGATGATCGTTTCCGGATCTTGCTGATTGTGGAAGATGAATGGATGAAGGAAGTTTGTTGAAACTGAGTTCTTGGATTGTTCGCTGATGAAGTTCTTGCCTGTTCTTGAAGAACTGATATGGTTGAATTTCTGGAGACCTGGATAGTAAGGATCTTTACATGTTCTGGTGATGGTTGATGAACGGTGAAGAACACTTAAGGAACATTGATCGGTTGAATTTCTGGAGATGTGTTCTTGATACATGGTGGAGCTTCGGATCTGGAAAAATGGTTATTGTTGGTGAAGATTGGGAACTGGAGAAATTGGTGAAGCTAGATGAACAAATTGTATGAACACCGATGATGATGATGATCAGAAAGTTCTGGGAAGTTGTTCTCCGGCGAGATAAATGGTGGCCGGAAGTTGGATCGGTGGTTGGATGAGAGGAGGAAGATGAAGATGATTGGAATGGAAACGATGAAGGGGATCGGAATCTGGGTTTTTGGAGGTTTTCTGGTGAGGTACGGCGGTCGTCGCCGGCCATGCATGCCGGCCGGTGGGTATTCCCGGCGAGGATAGGAGGTGCGCTGGGGGAAGGACGCGTGGCCAGGGATAGTGGAGGGGTGCGTTGCATGGGTGCCACGTGGGTGTGGCGTGGCACTGAGAGAGTGAAGGTGGAAAGTGAGGTGTGGCCTGATGGTGAAGAAACGTGGGGCCTCCTTTTGAGCTGCACGTGGCGCTGACTATATACTGCTGAGAAACTCTGGATTGTTCTAGAACTTGCTGGAGAAGGCTGGACGGATTCTGGGCTAAAATGGACTTTTGCCTGATATGGGCCCAATACGAAAAAACAGCCCAAAAAATCTGAAAAAAGAAAAACTAATTAAATCTGATTAAATGGATTAAAGACTAATCAATTAAACCTAATTAACTAACCTAATTAACATCTAATATTCTAAAATTTATTAATTTTCTATAACATCTATTGAAACTAATAATGCTCTAAAAATTCCACTAATCGAACTCTATTAAATTTCTAATTAAATTCTATGAAAAAAAACTATATTATTTATATCTAAAAAACATTTAATTTCTATTAAACCCTATTATATTCTAAAAAGAAAATACTATTCCATTTAAAATTCTAAAAACTATTAAAAATATTAAAACCTATTAATATTCTATAAAATGCTAAAAATGACTTAAATCTATTTAAAAAGAATTAAGACTATTAAAAATTCTATTAAATCCTAAAAATGATTTAAAAGCTATTTAAACCCTCAAAATAGCCAATAAAATCCAGAAAAAATCACGATAATTCCCAGAGGGACAAAATAAGCACCGAACGACACATAACACCGCGAGAGCGCACCAAAATAACCGGTAAAAATAAACGGGCACCGAAATATCCCAAAAATACGATTCTATCTATCTAAATTGATAAAAGACACCTGAAACACGAGACGAGGGTTGTGATCCCAATAAAATCAAAACAAATGAAAAAATGCACTGTATGCAATATGCAGATGCGAATGCGATTATGCGTCGAAACATCGAGCCAGATACGAGACCCGATTGGTCAAATTTTGGGGTGCAACAGCTACCCCTATTCAAGCGGCTTGGACCTGACTGGGTGAGGAGCGAACGGCTCTCAGCCAATCAAGGTGCGAGACGGTTGAATACCGGTAAACCCGAAAATTTGCCAACTGCACGAGCACACGATACTCTGCGGAGAATAAATCTTTGAATACTGCAATACTAGCTGCACGACAACTAGCTGGGGAAATACTGATCTGACATCGCCGTCAGTTATCCATGTTAACTTCTTATGATATTGCCTTCAGACAACCACAACACCCAACATCACCGCTGGAAGACTAAACCTGATATCGCCGTCGAATAATCGAAATACCCCGCATCGCCACTGGAGAAAATACAATACTGAACAAAATACCCTGCATCGCCGCTGGAGAACTACATCTGACATCGCCGTCAGAAACAAACATCGCTCTGAGAGACACTCGACATCGCTGTCGTACAAACATCATCTCTGCTGGGGATTTAAAGAGTCTGACCTCGCCGCCAAACAAACATAATCTGACCTCGCCGTCAAATCCAAACGCTCAACCTCGCCGTCGAACAAACATCCAACCTCGCCGTCGGACAAACATGATCTGACCTTGCCGTCAAATCCAAACGTTCAACCTCGCCGTCGAACAAACATCCAACCTCGCCGCTGGACAAACATGATCTGAACAAATCTAACCTGGGGTTCACCCCTGGTAAATGGAACAAAAGGTATACTTGCGTATTTGAAACTACTCCGCTAGGAATGAGAGGCTTAACCGAGCACACTCTGACCTGGGGTTCACCCTCAGAACTATAACGAATATCGGAATACTGCTGCACAACTGACCCACCGTAGAACTTCAACATTAAAGATATATGAAACCCTGACCCCTGGCCATTTCCAGCTTCAGCTAGAAAAATCTTCAAGTACTTCTGAAGATAAACATCCTTGACCTTCAAGGATAGATGAAACCCTGGCCCCTGGCCACTCCAGATCCGCTGGAGAATCTTCAAGTTCTTCTGAAGATAGATGAAACCCTGCCCGTCGGCGATTCCAGCTTCAGCTAGAAAAGATCTTCAAGTACTTCTGAAGATAAACATCCTTGACCTTCAAGGCTGTAAACTTTGCCCGTCGGCAACTCTGCAGGAGGTATCTTCGACTTCAGTCTGAAGAAATGGTCCTTGGCCTTCAAGGATACATGGATCTGCCCTCAGGCAACTCCACCTCTGCTATAGAGCATCCGTGACTTCAGTCAGGGATATACTTCGGCCTTCAGTCCGAAAAAATGAATCCTAGGTCATTCATGACCTTGGGGGATAACCTTGCCCTTAGGCACCTTCGCTTCAGCTTGGGAAGTCTATGACTTCAGTCAGAGAAATGGTATCCTGAGCCATTCATGACTCTACGGGGATTCAAACACTTTGCCTTCAGGCAAAACTCCGCTTCAGCTGGAGAAACATCTTCGACTTCAGTCAGAAGAAATATCATTCACTTGATCGCAATCAATCATCACCTCAGGGTAACTGACTTGGCCTTCAGACCAACACGGATCATCTTGTTATATCTACAAACTTTGGAACCTTGTCTTCAGCCACACGTTGATTCATCAACAAGGACATCTGAGCTCACAGGAACCTTCTGATACCACCTTCAGGCGTTTACGAAGTCAATCTTCAGATTAGACATCACTGTTGGAGCAGACATATCACGCTGCTAAGGACTCCAAGAATCATCTTGAGCAAACAGCTCCGTCGGGCACCTTCAAGAATCATCCTGAACCGATAACCATTCTGGAGACTTTATTCTGCTGGGTATTCCAGGAATCCTCCTGGGCAAACCTTTGCTGGAGGCGCTACTGGGGAACTCAAGCATCATACTAGGCGAACAACTCGGGAAGCTGTACTAAGGTCTTAAGAATCATCTTAAGCGAACTGCTCTGCTGAGGGATTCAAGAGTCGTCTTGAACTGAAGACTTCGCTGGGGATCTCAAAAATCATCTTGAGCCAAGCGACTGTGAGGATTTACACCGGGGTCTTGGGAATCATCTCAAGAAAGCGACCTCGTTGGAGAGAATATCAGGAATCGTCCTGAGCAACTGGTCTCTTGGCGGAATATCTGTAAGACAAGAATGATAGTAACCTAGATCTTGCTTATGATGCGTATGCTTCTGCGCCATGACCCACACGGTGGGAATGATATGCGCTTATGCTAAATACCATGCAATCATGCACAATGCTATGCGACGTTAAATGATATGCAGCGTTAAATGTTATGCAGTCATGCACAACGCTATGCAATCCCGTCCGCAAAATAAATGCTGGGGGGAGGAAATCCTTCTGCCAAGGAGAAAGAACTACTCAGACAGAGGAATCATCCTGCTGAGGAGAACGTGGACACGCCAATATCCATCAAGCTCTGTCTGGGGAACTGATCTTCCGCGGACTGCTGCATGGAAAACAACTTCAGCTTATTTCTGCAGGGGACGAAACTCTACGAGAACCCGAACCTGCTGAAGGAAAGCGAGGTCAATCGCGGGAGTGAACTGCGTGGCCGTCTCGGCTACTCTTCTGGTGATGACAACTCTGTGGGGAGGCAACTTCAGCTGTTCAATGCTCTGCTAGGGAAAATCCACTCATGGTCTGATCAACTTCCAAGGACTCGGCTCTCTTGGACATCTGCAAACTCGGCTGAGGAAGGAGAAATCATTCTGCTTCGCTGGAGAGAGTGCGACTCTGGGGGAAATACAGCATCAGCTGCTCAATATCCGCTAGGGGAGAGGGAATCATCCCACTTCGGGAGAGAATACGACTCTGGCGGGGAATCTCAATTCCGCTGGAGACTTCAGTCTGGCACCATCAGTTACTGCATACTTCGGCATGAGAGGAGCTTCCTGCAAAACCTGTACTTGTGACCCGGTGCTGGGGAAAGAATCCTGCTTCGGTGACTTTACTGGGGAAAGAAAACAACTCTGTTTGGGGATGCTTCCTTCAAACCATTGACAACTGATTGTACTCTGCGGGGATTGACCTAAACTGAGGTTGATTGCGCGCGGCACACTGCTGGAAATGCCCCTACTATCAAGGATGTCGATCTTAATCTGCTGAGGATCCTTCTGATCCTACTCTGATACGGGGTAAAATACGATCTCGACTCTTCCGGGGACAATAAGCAACTTTCATCTGCTGAAGAGTGGCAATTCTGATTTAACAACATCCACAAGGAATACAAACATTACTCGGAGCGCTGGCGTCCGTCGAGCTTCGTATCGGGGAACATGACAACGTGCGGGTCATTGGGAAATACTGTGTCAGATACCTTTAGGTTTTTTGCTTTTCTGGTTTAGGGTAAACACGGATTATGTACACAGTGGGAGATATAAGAAATACTAGACGAGAACTAGCATTCAAGGTGGACTACCAAACGAGAGCTGATAGCGAAACATGTTAGGTTGTCAAACGAGAACTGACTTACGGGTTCTGGATATCATACGGGAATTGATTTGGTTTGGACATCAGACGGGCTGACTGGATAACAGACTGAGGTATAGACAACCAGGCGAGAACTGGCTGAAAGCTCACGTATACCAGACGAGAACTGGTATAACACATAGGTTAATACACACGATGATCAGGCAAGAACTGATTATGCGACGACATGTACCAGGCGAGAACTGATACAACTCTGGAAGAAATGGTGACCAGGCGAGAACTGGTTACAATAAACTGCACCAGACGGGAACTGATGCTTACAATAAACTGCACCAGACGGGAACTGATGCTTACGAAAGGGTGGGCCAGACGAGAACTGGTTACCGGTTTGCCAGGCGAGAACTGGACTTTGGAAACGACTGGTTACTGACACGCAACAGGTTTGGACTGTAGGATAATGATCCAACGACAACACGGCTCTTCTTATTTAGAAGGTTCAGGTTTTGGATAAGAGTATTAACATGATTCCCCGATACTCAACTCCGGCTGGGGATAAACAGGCTGGTTTGAACAACTTGCCCCAGTACACTCAGCTGGGGGTAGAAAGACTGGCTTGCACAACTTGCCCCAGTACAATTCAACTTGCCCCAATCTAACTCTTGGGAATACCTGCTCTGAACAGCTTGCTACGAGAAGACTTCGAGAATATTTGCCCCGACATCTGCACGACAAAAGAATTCAATCTCCAATTAAACACCTAACAACCCAGTTGATTTCAACATTCTCTGCGATGACTTGCCCCTGAATGAGCGTTCTAGCGACCTAACCCGATCTGATTATCCACCTGAAGTTTCTGCTTTCAAATATCCGCATTCTGTATAACTGCCCCTGATTGGTTCTCGAGAAAACTCATTTCTGATCAACTGCTTCTCAAATAAAATTCCCCTGATCAACTGAAGCTTCGGGACTTGTCCTCAGACTGACTGATTCCGAACTTACTGGAAGATAATGCCCCTGATTCATTGGTCTTCACAACATTCACCATTCTGGTTCAGACTACTGAATTATTCGGTTCTGTTCGATTACTCCCTGGTGGAATTTCTTTCATGCCAATTACTAGCCTGCAATTAGAATCGTCTGTTTATGAATGGTAATCTTAATGCAATGGTTATGCAGATTTTGAAAAAATTTGAGCTGTCATTCATTTACATGCAATGATTGTGAGTGACGAATGAACCAGAGTTCAAACGTAGTGCTTACGTGGTCAGTGAAAAATACAACAAGGATGTGACTAGCAAGTCAAGAAGGATTCAGGTTACTCAACCTTATCGTAATGCGCTTCAGACTAACCTTACCTCAATTAGGTCTTTTAAGGGTTGTATCGTGGTCGGGTTCACGGTTCGTGAAACAAAGGATATTTGGCTCAAATTTTGATTTGTACCCACCCCTTCTACGTGATGATCTCCGATCCTAAGGTTCAGTTAACCTGGCACAAGCGCTCGCCTCTTCGAGAGGTATGTTGAATGGTAAGAACCATAATTAAGGAATTCACAATGCTTTTTTTTCCTAGAGTGATAGTGACTCCTTCTTCGCTTTCGGTGTCTGTGTACACGACTTTGTGATTTGCTGGGGAAAAATTTCTTTTTATCCCTTCTTTTTCGTTCTTTTGATTCCCTAATTTTTGCCTGGACTGACTCCTTTTGAGTTCTTTTCAATTTTTTCTTTTTGAAGTCCAGCGGGATGCCCTGATTTTTGCCTAAGTATTAGCTTTCTAGCTTTTTCTTTCTTTTTACTTAGCGGGCTTTCTCATTTCTTTCTTTTGGAACGAAGTCGTGTGACACTGGTTGTCTTGATTGCTCCGAAAGGATTGTAACTGTCTCACTCCTGATAGGTGAGGTTTGACCTCTTGAAAGGTATAAACTGATTGGTCCTTGAAAGACAACACTCCTCTGTAAGACTTGAATGCTCGGTCAAGCTAATTGACAACTACCCTGCCCCGGGTTAAGATGTGAGGGTTTAACAGTCCGAAAAAACTTCTACTTCCTGGCTCGAAGTGGTTAACAATGGACTAACTCCTTATATCTCCAGTGTTTGGGGGATTTGAAACAATGCCTTGTACGTCATCGGTAAGGTCTTATCTGAAAGCATACGATCATCGGTTATGAGTTTATTTCGTCATCCTCCCTCCAATCTTTGCTAGTCACGGGGGTAAAGTGGAGTGAATAAAAATGCAAGTGTCAGTGCAAATGCAGTAAATGAGCGACAGCGACATGATTAATTCAGAAAAATGCATAGTCACTTTATTATTATCACCATTCGAAACATACAACGTTTAAAAGCAGGTAGTAACTAACAGAAAAGAAACTACAAATGCAAATGATATAAAGGTCTGAGGACTGCCAATGCTGAGGCGCCCGCCTGTCTGGATCACTGGCTTCTTTGCTGGGGACTACTTTCCGAGTCTACGAGCTTAGACAGCTGAAGGGTTGTCATGCACAACCAAAACTCCATCTGGAAAGGAAATGCACCCTTTGTCGATTAACTGCTGCACTTTCGCCTGGAAAGCTTTGCAATCTTCAGTTGAATGCCCTGGAGATCCACCATGATAACCACACTGAGTGTGGGGATTGTATCCTGGAGGGTAAGGCTCTGGCATGGGCTTGAGAGCTTTCGGTTCCACCAAGGAATTCTGCATCAACAGCGGAAGAATCTGGCTATACGGCACAGGTACTGGATGGAAAGGAGCGTTCCTTCGTTCCAAGTTGTTACGAGGTCGGTTCTGGTTCTGACGCTGATTTTGATAACCTCGGCCACGAGCTCGTGGACTTGCAAGAGGAGCGACATAAGGTTCCCGATGGGGTGCCCCAGGCACAGTTGTCTGTCTAGAATAACGAGACACAGAAGATACTAACCGCTGAGAAGACGGAGAACCAACAGATTTCACCGATTCGACTTGAGGATATCCAACATCTGTCAGGACCGCATTGATCATAGTTTCATCTTCAGATTGAGAGCTATAGAGAGATTCAGTTTCACTGGCCTGACCTCTTGAAACATTTGGGATTCTTCCAGTCTTTACACCATACTCGATGCGCTCTCCCGTCCTTACCAATTCAGAGAAATTTGGTGCGGTTTCAAACATTCTTTCGAAGTACGGGCTCTGCAAGGAGTTTACGAACATGCCTTTCAGCTCTTGGTCCAGGAGCGGGGGTTGCACTCTACCAGCAAATTCTCTCCATCTCTGAACATACTTTCTGAAAGATTCATTGTTCCCTTGAGACAATTCTTGCAGTTGCACGCGAGTAGGAGCTTCGTCAAGATTATAGTCGTATTGCTTCAGAAAGGCATTGGCTAAGTCCATCCATGATCGGATCTGATCACGCTCTAACTGCATATACCAACTCAGAGGTTCCCTAGTCAGACTATCTTGAAAGCAATGAATCATTAGCTTGTCGTTGTGCACAAATGAAGTCATTCTTCGGCAGAACATCACCAAATGTTGCTTCGGACAACTATCTCCTTTGTACCTTTCAAACCTCGGCATTCTGAACTTCGGAGGTAACACTAGGCCAGGAACCAGACACATCTCTGCAGCACTAGGAGTAACAGCGTCTTTACCTTTCAAGGCTTTGAATCTCTCATCTAATGCACGAAACCTTTCAGCATACACGGGAGCTAATGGGTCTTCATTCTTTGCTGTTGGGACCTCTCTTCGGGGCTTTGGCACAGGGAAGGCGAAACCCTGGTAGTCTGAGACACCAACAGAAGGAGAACGTTCACCTCGGACAACGAACTGCTCATGCAGACCTTGGTCTTCAACAGAGGGCTGCACAAGCTGAGCTGCAGTAAGGTTGTTCACTTGCGGAAAGTCTTCGTCGTGCGGAGATCCATACAGAGGATTGGACGTCACGGTGAAACCTGACAAGGTATCAACAAACTGGAAGCTGCTCTCTGACATAGCTACCAACAACTGTCAGCTGACTTCACTGCTTGACTCTGATCAAATCTGCTTTAAATCTGCTTCAACCTCTTGGTCGTCTTCAATATTCACCTTCAGAAACAAAATAATGGCTGGATAAGAGCTCTGACTAGCTGGCGAATTGTATGCAATATGATGCGAAGATGCCTATGCAAATGCAATGCAATGCAACAAATACGGGATCACAGCCCCACACAATCTAAATACTGCTGCACTGCTGACGGAGTACGGTTGCTCTGAAGAGAAGACCAGAATAACGGGTAGGTTGGAAGTCAAGTTTCCTGCACAAAAAACCCCCCCACTCACAGGTATGGACCTATATCTGACAAGGTACGGCATCCTATGCGGTCGTCAGCGTCACAGACTTTCTGAACTGACGATACGATTCCCAGAAGGAGTGGCATCATCAAGCTTTGAAGAGGCCTCACTTAGCTAACTTCCAAATGATCGGTTCCCAGAGTCGACAATCCTCACGTCTGGACTCCCCTCAGATCCTCAGGACCAGAAAGGAGCACCTCTGCGAGAACCTCGTCTGAGCGCAGATTTTCGTAGGGAACTGTGCCTGCTCAGCAGACAGGTTCGTCTACTACTTCTCCGCAACTATATCTAGGTGCATACTCAAGCCCAGGTCCGGCTTATCTCTCAATCATAGAACACCCGTAACACCCCAACAGCAACAGATAATATCGATAAATAAGCCCCAATAGCCAAGCAAACAAGCGCTAGGATTGACTCTCTCTTAGGGGACGTTGGATCCCACATGCATAAGAACTATCGCAGTCCTTAGCAGCCAGGGGACGTTGGGTCCCCAGCAGACCCGTATAGGGAACTATCGCAGTCCCCAGCAGAGTCGCCAGCTGTCGCTACTGCGAAAATCGGCGCCGGCTGACAGAAGAGTCGCCACCGTGCGTTATTTATCCCAACAGAGGGAAACGAAACGCTCGAAGTAAACCTCGCAAAAAACGGGGAAAGGTATGGTCATCGCAACCAAAACCTGGGTTCGGGAGTCGGTTACGCAAGGGGAAGGTATTAGCACCCCTCACGTCCGTCGTACTCGACGGGATCCACGCTTGCTTGGGTTGTCTAAAGGATGCAAAAACAATCTATCTACGGCTGCTAAATCTAAATGGAAGGGAATTGACTCGATAGAGCGTCGCACTCTATGCCTACGTATTCTCAAGAGAGAAAGTCAGAGTCAACGTAGTTCGGGACTACAGGGAAATTGGCTCGCCAAGACCTCGCGTCTTGTGCCTACGTACTTCCACACTGCATGGAAGATCAGAGCTTTACGTAGTTCAGGCTAACTACGGCTAAACAAAACATTCTCAGACAGCAGTGAGAAAAACAACTGGTTTCAAAGGTTCGGGGACCTATGGGCAAAACTATGGCTTGGTCTCAAATGCACTGGGGCAAGAGAGAAAAAGGGTAACAATTAGTCGTCAGCGGGAAAGTCTCGATCGCACAGCAGCGAGAGAGCAGAAAGTCAGTTGTTAGTGTGCTCGCTAGGATGTCGCATCCTATGCCTACATATCCTTGTCTGGTACAAGGAATCAGAGCAGCTGTAGTTCGGCTACTATCGGGACCACAGCTCAAATCTCGTTTTATTGATATTCTGAAAAATGATTACAATGGGTGAATACTGAAAATAAACTCCTAGGAAATACTATCCTATTCTATCCTGAAAAATCGAATGGAAAGTAGCCCCCTAACAAGTGGGCTTCTAAACTATCCTAAAAAGGGTAAAATAACTCTATGAAAATATATCCTAAAAGAAAAATGCTTTTAAAAAAATATTAAGTCTACACTAATATTTTTTTTATTCTTTTCCAACTATTTTCTCCTTTTTTCCTTTCAAAATACTTTTCCATATTTTTTTCTATTTTTCAATATATTTTTCTCTTTATTTTTATCTATATTTCTCTTTTCAATATTTTTTCAAATATTTTTCATATTTTTTTCAATATATTTTTCTCTACTTTTCATATATTTTTTCTATTCACTTTTCTTTTTCTTTCTCTTTTCTCTTTTCTTTTTTCAAATATACTTTTTCTTTATTGTTTTTTTTTTCTTCTAAAAACTTTAAACAAAAGAAAAATGAAAAAAATACAAAAAAAATGGGAAGGGGGTACACTGCTGTTACAGGAGGAGTAATAGGAAATAAAAATATGACAAACTTGGGCCCAGCCCAGTACATGACAAAAACGGGGGAGGGGGTATGATGCTGAACTGGGGTGTTGACAGCAAAACATTGGGCTCAGGCCCAGAGTTCGTCCAAAAAACTAGAGGGGGGTGTTGATCCCAAAAACGGAATTGGGCCCTAAGGCCCACGCTCCTAACCCACTCTCTTCCTCCCCACTCTCTCAACTCCCTTTCTGAAACCCTAACCCTTTCTCTTCCTCAACCTCCGCCACCACCAGAAAAGAAATCTTCCAAACCTTAACACCGTCGCCTATCCTCTTCCTTCGTTCTCCTATTCTGCTCAATATTGTTCCAACACGAAGACATAAATCTTGGTTGATGATCGCCTTGGAGTTCTGGATCTAATTTCACGCGAACATGGATTCGAAGATATTGGCAGAGATTCTCATCGATTTTGAAGGTCTCAGAGGTTTTAATGGAGGAAGATGAAGATCTATATATAACTTTGGACGAACCTGGATCGTAATTCCCTTTGAAGGTCCGCATGCATAGCGATTTCTGGAGAATGAACTGAAGGTTTGATGTTCTTGACGGTAAGATCTATAAACACTTGTTGTTCTTGATGAAGAACGGTGTGTATGGGGGTTCTGTTGAACATTGCATGTTGAAGATGATCGTTTCCGGATCTTGCTGATTGTGGAAGATGAATGGATGAAGGAAGTTTGTTGAAACTGAGTTCTTGGATTGTTCGCTGATGAAGTTCTTGCCTGTTCTTGAAGAACTAATATGGTTGAATTTCTGGAGACCTGGATAGTGAGGATCTTTACATGTTTTGGTGATGGTTGATGAACGGTGAAGAACACTTAAGGAACATTGATCGGTTGAATTTCTGGAGATGTGTTCTTGATACATGGTGGAGCTTCGGATCTGGAAAAATGGTTATTGTTGGTGAAGATTGGGAACTGGAGAAATTGGTGAAGCTAGATGAACAAACTGTATGAACACCGATGATGATGATGATCAGAAAGTTCTGGGAAGTTGTTCTCCGGCGAGATTAATGGTGGCCGGAAGTTGGATCGGTGGTTGGATGAGAGGAGGAAGATGAAGATGATTGGAATGGAAACGATGAAGGGGATCGGAATCTGGGTTTTTGGAGGTTTTCTTGTGAGGTACGGCGGTCGTCGCCGGCCATGCATGCCGGCCGGTGGGTATTCCCGGCGAGGATAGGAGGTGCGCTGGGGGAAGGACGCGTGGCCAGGGATAGTGGAGGGGTGCGTTGCATGGGTGCCACGTGGGTGTGGCGTGGCACTGAGAGAGTGAAGGTGGAAAGTGAGGTGTGGCCTGATGGTGAAGAAACGTGGGGCCTCCTTTTGAGCTACACGTGGCGCTGACTATATACTGCTGAGAAACTCTGGATTGTTCTAGAACTTGCTGGAGAAGGCTGGACGGATTCTGGGCTAAAATGGACTTTTGCCTGATATGGGCCCAATACGAAAAAAGAGCCCAAAAAATCTGAAAAAAGAAAAACTAATTAAATCTAATTAAATGGATTAAAGACTAATCAATTAAACCTAATTAACTAACCTAATTAACATCTAATATTCTAAAATTTATTAATTTTCTATAACATCTATTGAAACTAATAATGCTCTAAAAATTCCACTAATCTAACTCTATTAAATTTCTAATTAAATTCTATGAAAAAAAACTATATTATTTATATCTAAAAAACATTTAATTTCTATTAAACCCTATTATATTCTAAAAAGAAAATACTATTCCATTTAAAATTCTAAAAACTATTAAAAATAATAAAACCTATTAATATTCTATAAAATGCTAAAAATGACTTAAATCTATTTAAAAAGAATTAAGACTATTAAAAATTCTATTAAATCCTAAAAATGATTTAAAAGCTATTTAAATCCTCAAAATAGCCAATAAAATCCAGAAAAAATCACGATAATTCCCAGAGGGACAAAATAAGCACCGAACGACACATAACACCGCGAGAGCGCACCAAAATAACCGGTAAAAATAAACGGGCACCGAAATATCCCAAAAATACGATTCTATCTATCTAAACTGATAAAAGACACCTGAAACACGAGACGAGGGCTGTGATCCCAATAAAATCAAAACAAATGAAAAAATGCACTGTATGCAATATGCAGATGCGAATGCGATTATGCGTCGAAACATCGAGCCAGATACGAGACCCGATTGGTCAAATTTTGGGGTGCAACAGATAGTTATTTTTCATCAGTGTGATATGGTGATCATTTTAGTACAAGAAAACTCACGAATTGTTGAAGTTGAGGATTGACCATAATTTTGATCTTGGATCGTGTTTCATGTTAGAGGAGGTTTCAAGGAATTCTAGGGCTATGGTCGTACTCAGCATGAAAAATGGAGCATGTTAGTGTTTTAAATTGTTAAGTTTGATGAAGAAACAAAGGAACCCGAGTGGAGGTAAGAGGGAGTTTTGAAATTCTGTTATGTTAATATTTGCATTTCATGCATTTTTAATATTTTTTGTGTATTTTCTATTTTAATAGCTTTTTAATTCTTTTATGTTGATACATGGTTTTGTAGAATTTTGTTTAGCAAGTTTCCTTCATATTTTTAGGCCATTCTTTTTAGGATAGTTAGATTAGGACTTTAGCTCCCCCCTGAATTTATTCCATAATTTTGTGATGAATTTTGATTAGTTTTTCTTAGGTGACTTTAGGTTGTGTAGAATTAGGTTAATCCTTAACATAGGTCCACAATAACACTAGAATTTTGGGTTTCTAGGTCAAGTTAGACATTGGGACATATGGGGTATTAAGGGTAGGTATATAGGATCCCCTAGGAATTATATTAGATTTTAATATAGTAGTATACTATTTTTAGATGATTTTTGTAGTTGATGATTGTTTGTGTTGCCCTTGTGGGCTTGCATTCTTGTTTGCTTTGCTTTGTGGGCTTGGTGAGCTTGGTATTGCTTGGAGGAGCATTGAGGAGCATAGTAGAAGACTTGAAGTTGATTGAGGAGCTTGAGAGCTTGGGAGTCTTGTTTGTTTTGTTGTTGTTTTAGGGTTAGGAGTTAGGAAGAGTTTAGACCTAGCTAACTTCTTTCTTAAACATGGATGGTATCTTTCACCTCCATTCCTCCCTATGATTCAAAGTCCTTCCATGGTATTCACCTCTCTCCTTTGGAGGGATAAGTGATTGTACCTAGGAAGTAGAACTTTTGAGGGAACCATTCTTTGATGTTGAACCCTTATAGGTCACCTTTGGTGGTCAATAAGCAGTTTAACACCCTAACTTATCCAGTTAAGTGATTGCCTCTGGTTTGAGTATCTTGTGAGATGTTGAGTTTGAGTGAGAAGATGAAGACTTCATTGAAGAGTAGGGAAGAGGATGAGTCCTTGAGCATTGCATTCCAGCTGAAGCTTGAAGAGCAACAAGAGCAAGTTGATACTTGAAGACCCAATGAAGATGAAGTAAAGACTGAAGGATGAAGTTGATACTTCTAAGTGATCAAAGATTACTCTGAGAAGCTGAGGCTTGCAGGAAGAGAAGACCAAGTTGAGACTGGTAAAGCAAGGAGAGCTTGAAAGCTTGAAGACTAAGTTGATACTTAGGAAGAGGATTCAATTGAGATTGAGGGTAGAGCTGAAGCTTGAAGATCAAAGGAAGTTGATACTTACTTTGAAGCTTGGAGATCCTGAAGGAATCAAGTTGTTACTTGTGGTTATCAGTGAAGCCTGAAGGTGGAGCTGATTAAGGAGCTGAAGCTTGAAGAAGAGAATAAGTTGAAACTTATGTTGAAGGGTTGAAACCTGGAGAAGCAAATTGATATTTGTCAAGAGTGATTGAAGTCTGAAGACTGAGTTGCTGTTGGAAGAGCTGAAGCTTGAAGTTGAGAGAGGAGTTGATCTGCTTTTTTATCTTTTTCTTTGTTGTATTGATGTGTTTTGTTTGACTTGCTTGATGCATTAGAATAAGTCCATATCTAGACTAAGTAGAATCTAGGAGCATGATTGCACTAGAGGTTGAGTTGCTCCCTCTGCTTGTATTGTTACTGTGTGGCTTTGCTTGCGGGTATTCGGTAGAGCCCAGCTCCCTTGCCCATGTGGTTTGTTTTCCTGATGGCATTTTATTTCATTTCTTCTGTATGATTGCAGTTTACTGTATTTTGCTTGATAGCATGTTTTATTTCAGTATGATTACTGTTATTCATTCTGGCTTGAGGTTGAGATGAGCTTGTGGAGGATGATGCCCTGCACACATTTCCTCCCTCACTTGCATTGCGTGCATTTTACTGTTTAAGCTGATGCTTTATCTGTTTCGGTGTATCATTGACATGATCCCTTAGGACTCTCATTTCCTTTTATAAGGAGTTGATGATAGAACTTTAGGTTGAAACCTATGCATGACAACTTCTAGGAGTTCCCTGTTCAAACCTCAACCATAGGATGAATCCTTGGCATGACAACAGTAGGACTTGATAGTCTCCCTCCTAGTTGGGCCCGTTCTCTTCTCATCTCAAAACAGTTTAAGATACAGTAATCATGAATGATTTCTTTCGTACGTTACGAGCCTTAAGCTATCTGAGAAAGGATTGTGGGAGAGTTTCTTTTCCACAGTCTGGATGTTTAGTATGGTACCCTTTGGGTGACATGCGACGCATTCACTCTCAGGTCATAGTCTCTAGTGCGATTGAAATTGCAAACACAATAAAAAACACTTCTTTCGTAAAAGACAGGAAATAAAGCGTAGTGTCCTGAACTACGTAAGCTCTGATCTCTCATACCTATTGAGATTACGTAGGCACAGTACTGATGTATTGGCGAGCTACCTCCCCCCATAACCCGTCGTAGGTCGAACTACGTTGATTCTGATTTTTCATTCTCTGATGAGAATACGTAGGCATAAAGCGCGACGCTTTGCCGAGTCACTTTCTTTTTCTTTTCAGACCAGCCTTGATAGGTAGATAGATAAAACCAACCCGTCCAAGTAAACACAACAAGCGTGGATCCCGTCGAGTACGACGGACGTGAGGGGTGATAATACCTTCCCCTTGCGTAACCGACTCCCGAACCCAGACAATGGTTGCGACGACCTTGTCTTACCCTTTTTCGTCAGGTTTTTTCGATCGTTTCCTTTCCCGCTCTGAGGGATAAATAACGAAAGGTGGCGACTCTTCTGTTGTGCCGACACCTTATTTTCGCGAAAGCGACAGCTGGCGACTCTGCTGGGGATCGAACCCAGAATCTCTGGTTCTCCGGTTCCCCTGCGAGAGTCAATCCTAGCGCTTGTATGATTACTTGTGGGGTTGCGTTTATTTATCGCATTTTACTTCTCGCACTTTATTTCCCGCATTTTATTTTCAGTATGATATGATTATCTGTACTGTTGTGGGAAGGGGAATTATGATGAGTGAGAAGCCAGACCCAGGCTTGAGTGTACCATAGAATTAGTTGTGGAAATTAGTGGGCGCGTGCTTGCTTTGCAGGCACTAGTTTCTCATGAAATCCACGCTCAGATGAGGTTCTCCCGGTTGGCTTCTCTTTCAACCCTTTGGGTTGAGACGGTTGCTGGTTTGGTGGATTGTCGACTCTGGGGACCGATCATTTGTGATTCAGCCGAGTGAGGCCGCTTCATGAGCTGGTGATGCCACACCTTCTGGGTATCGTATCACCCCTCTTGAATGTCTGTGACGCTGATGAACGCATAGGATGCCGAACTTGAGTCAGTTTAGGTCCATACCTGTGAGAAGGGTTGGGTTCATTGCAGGAAACTTTGGCCTTCAGACCACCTGGTTTTCTCGACAGCGAATCAGTTTTGTTGGATCAGAGGATCTTATCATCAGATGTATGTTTGTTCTTGATAGAGCAGATTTTTGATTTGGGGTCTGAAGATCTCATCAGCAGATGTATGTTTGTTCCTGATATAGCATATTTTTGATTGGGGTCTGAAGATCTCATCAGCAAATGTATGTTTGTTCTTGACAGAGCAGATTTCTGGGTCCTACATCAGAGGTCCTTATTATCAAACATTTGTTCTTGACAGAGCAGAATTATGATCTTATGTACATGGCCCTATCAGATGGTTGTTCTTGACAGAGCAGATTTGTGGTCCGATACCAGGGTTTTCTTCTTATCAGATGCAGTGGTTGTTCTTGATAGAGCAAGATTATGGTTTTGTTGATACAGAATCTCCACAGCACAGTTGCCTTGATCTTCTGCTGCATGATTGCATTTTGCATTAGTTTGCATATTCATTTGCATTTCATTAACGTGTGTCTGTGTTGCAGGTACCGTTTTCCCCGATCCAGGATTTCTTGCCTCCTATTATATTGTTATGGGCTCTCTGAGGAAGACCGTGGCTTACAAGTTCCCTGCCCTTGATGTGGTTAGGCTGACTGGTTTGATAGCTTTAGCAGATGATTCTGTGAGGGATGAGTTCAGAAAATCTTACGGTAGGTTGCTCAGTTTGGTTCATAAACCTTCTGCGTTCAAGGTGAATGGGTTGCACGCTCTACTGCAGTTCTACGACCCTCCGTTGAGATGTTTCACTTTCCAGGATTTTGTTCCCGCACCCACGCTGGAAGAGTATGCTGATTTGCTAGGTGTGCCTATCAAGAGGCAGATGCCTTTTGTTCATATGGATACTGAGCCTGATCTGGCTGGTTTAGCTCCGTCGCTTCATCTGGATGCCTCCGAGTTGGTGTTGACTAGTTGGAACAAGGTTCCCGGGTTCTCCTTGCAGTTTCTAGTGGGAAAGGCTCAGCAGTGCGCCAAAGACGGATGTTGGGTCGCGTTCAATGCCATCCTCGCTCTGTGCATATATGGCATCATTTTGTTCCCCAATATGCCCGATTTTGTAGACTTTGATGTGTTTCACATCTTTGCTTCAGGGAATCCAGTCCCTACCTTGATCGGAGATGTCTACCATTCTATCCACTAAAAAAAGGAGAACAGGAGGGGCAAGAACGTCTCGTGCTGCGTACCCTTGCTTTATAAATGGCTTAATAGTCATCTGCCCAAGAGGGGTCCTTTTGTCTCGTCTACAGCCACAACTGAGTGGTCCGAGCGTCTGATGAGTTTATCTGCAGAGGATACTGACTGGTTCGACAGAGATAGGTTGGGTACTGAGGTGATCTTTAGTTGCAGCGGGTTTCCAAATGTGCCTTTGATAGGCAGGAAGGGTTGTATAAACTACAACCCATCGTTGCTGGTAAGACAGTTCGCGTATGCTTTGAGAACTCCACCGAAGGATTAAGAGGTGCAGGAATCTCTGTACCTCACTGGTCTTCTAGAAGGGGATCAGTTATCCAAGCTTCAGCGCGCTTGGAATGGTATCAGTAAGCGAGGAAAACCATTGCTGGGAAAAAGCAACAATCAAGCCTACCCTCCGTACGTGACTTGGATCAAAGCCATGGCAAATACTATAGGGATGCCGTTTCCTCATGCCAAGCCAGAAAGCCCTCCAATGATTGAAGAGCTTACTATTGTGCCCATTCAACAGCATAATCAGGTGTTGGCTGAGCGAGATGAGTTGAAGCGGGCAAATGAGGAACTGGAGAAGGAATTGGCTCAACTTCGAAGCGAGAGGAACGAAGCCGTTCATTTCTTCAAAAGGCAGGCAGAGCTGGTGAACCGGCTGGGGACAGACTTGACTAAGCAGATAGCCGAGCGTGAGCGCATGGGTCAAGACTTCAAAGCTGTCAATAACGTACTGGCTACGAAGAAGCAGCACTTGGACGAGGCATATCGGAGGATATCCAAGTTCAACCAGCACTGGAAGGCTTCCCTGGCCACCAGGAAAGAGTGGGAGGATAAGCTGATGCTACAGATCTCCAAGTTGGAAGCCCAGGTGAAGGACAGTGAGAAGAGGTTTGATGAGGAAACCGCCCACAGATACGCCGCCGAAGGCCAGCTCAACAAAGCTCTCGCTAACCTGAAGGATCGCAAGCTGACGTTTGAGTCCAAGAAACGGAAGTTAGAAGATTGCTTCGGCGAAAGAGCATGGGAAGGTTCGGTCGAAGGACTTCAATATACCATTGTGCAGAGGGAATTACTCGTCAAGGGGTTACTCACTCTCCCAGATCATCCAGAAACGAAGGAGTTGTTAGAAGAGTATCGCGCCCGTGGCCGTACTTGACTATTTGTATTCCTTTTGTTTTGATCATTGTTGTATGCTGACCATCACCAGGCTTGTTGGCTGAGGTCATGCTATTGACTCATCTTGTACTCGCTGATGCTATGTACCGCCTTGATGGGCTTTCTTTATATATGAGATTGTTGTTTCCATGCTTGGACTCGGACTTCTTCTTATTATTATCAGCACTGGCACTCAGGCACTAGGATCGGGGGAATCTCCCTAACGCACAGACACACGCATGCATTTGCATGACGAGCATTCTGTTGTTCTTCCTAACCCTTTTGTGTTTACAGGTTTTCCAGGTTATTTCAAGTGGTTCCAGGATTGATCAGAGACCTATTCACCGCTATCCTACTAGAGCTAATCAGACCAGGATCATGGAGCAAGTGCAAACTGAGGTTCAGGAACTCCGTGAAAGGATGGATCGCTTCATGGAGCTCATGCAAGCGGTCGCCAACGGCCAGGATCAGCTCAGAACTTTGGTTCAGCCTTTGATTTCCAGGGTTGATAGCAACGACGTACTCCATGGTGGGACTGTGCCTACTCCTCCACCAGTTGAAACTCCACAGAATGGTGTTCCCGTGACCGGGGGCAACGGCAGTGCTAATGGCAATGTGATGGCCAACATTGGACTCAATAGGACGGGCGTCGGTAATGGGAGTCTGGGAGCTAATGTCAATATCGGGCCGGCCAACGGCAATGCAGGCGTCGGGAATCTGTTTGTGCCTCAGCCATGGCTAGAGGATCGTCAGGATGATGTGTTCTCTTAGAGAGATGCTGAAGGGGAGCTGAATGCTGAAGCGCGGCTTAGATTCAAGGCACTCGAAGATAAGATGAGAGATATCGAGAATCATAATACTTTGGGCGTTGATATGTCCAAGCTGGGATTAATTGCTGATTTCAAGGTGCCTCCTAAGTTCAAGATACCCGACTTTGAAAAATATAAGGGCACCACTTGCCCTCGTGTCCACCTGAGATCATACTACAGGAAGATGTCTGCCCATTCCGAAGACGAGAAGTTGCTGATGCACTTCTTTCAAGACAGTCTTGGGGCCATCCCTTGAGTGGTACATGGGTCTGGAGCCCACTAGTGTGCGCACATGGAAGGATCTTGCTGAAGCATTTGTGCACCACTACCAATACAATAGCGACTTGGCCCCGAACCGAGTCCAGCTGCAGAACCTCTCGCAGAGGAACAATGAAGGGTTTAAGGAGTACGCCCAGCGGTGGGATGAGTTGGCAGCCAGGGTTCAGCCGCCGATGATTGAACGGGAGCTCGTGCAGATGTTTGTAGTCACCCTCCCAGGGGTTTACTATGAAAAGTTAGTCAGCGGTATGTCTGGGAAGTTCTCAGATCTCATTATCATGGGTGAGCACGTCGAGAATGGGATCAAGATCGGGAAAATTCAAGGTGAGTCACCCTCAGCTGGAGGAGGCGGAAAGAAACCTTATGCTGGCAAAAGGCGGGAAGGAGAAGCGAGCGCCATGACCAACGCTCGAAGGAAGGGTAAAGGCCCTCACCAGCAGGTGGCCAGTATAAATATCCGGCAGCTCCGCAGCAGCAGCAGCAACAACCGAATCAACAGGGATATAGAAAGTATCAGAATCGGGCATCTTTGGAAAACCGTCACTTCGAGGCACCTCCCATGTCGTACGCGCAACTCTTGCAGACTTTGCTTCAGCTACAGTTGATCCAGAAGAGGACGATGGCTCCCTTGACAGGGGCACCTCCGCCAGGGTACGACGCCAATGCCACTTGTGATTTCCACTCAAGGGCACCGGGCCACACAATCGAGAACTGCAAAGCCTTCAAGCATAAGGTGCAGGACATGGTGGATGCCAAGATCATCAACTTCTTCGATAATGTGCCCAATGTCACGAAGAATCCTATGTCGAATCATAGGGGAGGCGGAGTGAACGCCATTATCGAAGAAGAGGGTGCAGATCTGTTGACTGACGTCAAAGATCTGAAGACGCCGCTTAGCTTCGTTAAAGCTAAGTTGTTGAAAAGAGGGTTCTTTCCAGGTTGCGGAGAGCTATGTATGGACTGTGCCACACGTTCTGATGGATGTGAGCAGTTGGTAGAAGGAATTCAAAGTCTGATGACTGAAGGGATTCTGCAGTTTAGCCGGAGGGCTGAAAGTGGATCAGGAGAGGTAGTGCTGAAGCAGGCCGATGAAGTCGCCACCATCACCATCCCTCGCTGGCCAATGACTACTTCTGCGCCCAGACCGCCCACAATTACTATTACCAAAGCTGGGCCGATACCCTTCGAGAGCACTAACGCCGTTCCGTGGCATTATGGGGCTGAAGTCTACTGCAACGGACAAAGGTTGGAGCTAGAACCGTATGGGTCGATTATGGAGAACCTTGCAGGAGTCAGTGGTATCACTCGCAACGGGAGGGTATTTGCACCACCAGAGGTCGTGGCGGATAAAGCAGTCAGAGCTGATGAGGCCGATAAAGGCAAAAGTAAAGTCGTTGAAGAGGTCCCGTGTGGGGTAGAAAAAGACTTGCTTGTTAAAGATGCCGAGGAGTTTATGCGGTTGATTAAAAAGAGTGACTACAAGATTGTAGATCATCTCCATCAGACGCCCTCGAAGATTTCCATTCTGAACTTGTTGGTGTGTTCTGAAGCACGCCGCAATGCGTTGCTGAAGGTGTTGAACGCTGCCTATGTACCGCAAGAAATATCGGTAAATCAGCTAGAAGAGGTCGTAACCCACGTAAATGCTGGGAATGGGCTAGGGTTCACAGACCTAGAGCTGACGCCAAAAGGGAGGAATCACAATAGCGCCCTTCACATCTCGATAGAGTGTAGGGGCACAATCATGTCGCACGTGCTGGTGGACACGGGTTCATCGCTTAATGTCCTTCCGAAGAAGGCATTAATGAAGTTGGATACTCGGGGAGTGATCTGCACACCCAGTGATCTGGTTGTGAAGGCATTCGACGAGACTAAACGCCACGTTTTCGGGGAGGTGACCCTGCCGATCCAAGTCGGTCCGGAAACGTTCAACGCGGTCTTTTATATTATGGACATCATGCCTGCCTACAGTTGTCTCTTGGGCCGGCCGTGGATCCATGCTGCTGGTGCCGTGACCTCCACGTTGCACCAGAAGCTCAAATATGCTGTCGAAGGAAGCATCGTAACCGTTTGCGGCGAGGAGGACATAATGGTGAGCCATTTGTCATCCTTTAAGTATGTTGAAATGGATGGCGAAATCCATGAGACTCTATGCCAAGCGTTCGAAGCTGTCAAAGTGAAGGACGTAGCTCCTGCAGTCACAGAAAAGCAAGAGATGACTCTCTCCTCATTCAAGGAAGCTTGGGCCGCTGTCCAGGCCGGATCTACCCCAGGCTGGGGGCGAATTTTAGAGATACCTAACAAGCAGGACAAGTTTGGGTTGGGATATTCTCCTGGAGCTGAAGCTTCTTCTTCTTCTAGCAGTGCGTCTCGAGGTAAAGGGCCGATCCAATTTACCAGTGGCGGAGTAATTTTCGAAAGCATAAACGCGGTGTCTGAAGACAGCGGGGATAGCGACTGTGACCTCGACTCTTGGATCCAGCCAAGCAAACCAGGCGGGAGCCTCACCAACTGGTTCGTCAAGGATATCATCCAGATGACAAGCGAAGAGTAATGATTTACTTTTTCCAATCATTGTACAACCCTATGTCCTACCCGGTGCATATTGGTTTTATTGTCAGGGCCTTGTTGGATTATGTACTTGCATTTTGTTAATAAATCAAAGGCGTTTTCTTTCGTATTCAAATACTGTGATCTCTGTTATTCCTGTTTTATATTTGTTTTTAAAAACAATAAAATGGCAATGGGGTTTGTGCTAACCTGCATATCCTTGTTTTAAGCTTAACCCTTGTTATTGCAGGGTCCACATAACAGATGACATCGACTCTGGACCTTCTACGGCTCACTTCGACTTCGATTTCCCGATCTATCAAGCCGAAGAAGAGATTGATGAAGACGAAGACCTTCCTGAAGAATTGGCCCGCTTGTTGAAACAAGAGGAGAAAGTTATTCTGCCTCATGAGGAGGAGATTGAGATCGTGAATCTGGGTTCTAAAGAGCTCGTCAGAAACGTCAGGATAGGGGCTGCATTGCAGGGTGATGTCAAGCAGAGATTGGTCGAGATGCTAAGAGAGTATAGTGATATCTTTGCTTGGTCATACGAAGATATGCCCGGACTTGACACGGACATCGTGGTCCACCACTTGCCGCTGCGAGAAGATTGCCCTCCCGTTAAGCAGAAGCTTAGGAGGACGAGACCAGATATGGTCGTTAAGATCAAAGAAGAAGTGCAGAAACAGCTTGATACTGGCTTCTTAGCGGTTACTACTTACCCTCCGTGGGTCGCCAACATAGTGCCTGTACCGAAGAAGGACGGTAAGGTACGCATGTGCGTCGATTATCGGGATTTGAATAGGGCGAGCCCTAAAGATGATTTCCCGCTGCCTCATATCGATGTGTTGGTCGACAACACAGCCCAGTTCTCCGTGTTTTCGTTCATGGATGGCTTCTCCGGTTACAATCAGATCAAGATGGCGCCGGAGGACATGGAGAAAACTACGTTTATCACGCCTTGGGGAACATTTTGCTACAAGGTAATGCCTTTCGGTCTGAAGAACGCAGGGGCCACTTACCAACAAGCAATGGTAACTTTGTTCCATGACATGATTCATCATGAGATTGAAGTCTATGTTGATGACATGATTGTGAAGTCCCAAACGGAGGAGGGACATCTGGTCAATTTGCTGAAGCTTTTTGAGAGGCTTAGGAAGTTCAGGTTGAGGCTGAATCCTAACAAATGTACTTTCGGAGTTTGGTCTGGAAAGTTACTGGGGTTTATCGTGAGTGAAAGAGGCATCGAGGTTGATCCTGCGAAGATTAAAGCCATACAAGAAATGCCAATGCCAAAAAAAGAAAAAGAAGTTCGTGGTTTCTTGGGCAGAATAAACTACATTGCAAGGTTTATCTCTCATCTCACGGCCACGTGTGAACCGATGCTCAAGCTTTTAAAGAAAGATCAGGCAATTATCTGGAATGAGGATTGCCAGAAGGCATTCGACAAGATAAAGCAGTATCTTCAGGAACCTCCAATCTTGATACCCCCAGTGGCTGGACAGCCATTAATCATGTACTTGACAGTTCTTGAGAATAGTATGGGGTGTGTTCTCGGTCAGCACGACGAGACGGGCAGAAGGGAGCATGCCATTTACTACTTGAGTAAAAAGTTCACTGATTGTGAATCTCGCTACTCGATGCTGGAGAAGACGTGTTGTGCACTAGCCTGGGCAGCCAAACGTTTATGACAGTACATGCTCAATCACACCACCATGCTAATTTCGAAGATGGATCCGATCAAGTACGTCTTCGAGAAGCAGGCTCTTTCGGTCAGGATTGCCAGATGGCAAATGGTGTTAACGGAATACGATATTCAATACGTCTCCCAGAAGGCCATCAAGGGAAGCGTATTGTCTGATTACCTTGCCGAACAGCCGATCGAGGATTACCAGCCGATGAAATTTGAATTCCCTGATGAGGATATTATGTTTCTCAAAGCGAAGGATTGCGATGAGCCGTTGCCCGACGAGGGGCCAGATAGGAAATCCCCGTGGAAATTGATATTCGACGGGGCGGTTAATTCCTATGGAAGTGGCATTGGGGCGATCATCACGACTCCCCACGGATCCCACATCCCGTTCACTGCGAGACTGACGTTTCCATTCACCAATAATGAGGCGGAGTACGAAGCATGCATCATGGGTCTAGAAGAGGCAATTGATTTGAGAATCAAGAACCTAGACGTATATGGTGATTCGGCGCTCGTGATCAACCAGATTAAAGGGGAGTGGGAGACTCGCCAATCGAATTTGGTGCCGTACATGAATAATGCCAGAAGGCTACTTCCGTTCTTTGAACGAGTGGAACTCCATCATGTGCCCAGAGCAGAAAATCAGATGGCTGATGCCCTTGCCACGTTGGCTTCAATGTATAAAGTCAATTTTTGGAATGAGGCTCCAAGAATTGTCCTTTCTCGTCTTGATAGACCTGCATTCGTCTTTGCAATCGAGGAAGCCGCCGACGGCAAGCCATGGTTCCATGACATCCAGACTTTCCTTATGACTAAGGAGTATCCTGCGGGTGCGTCAACCTAGGATAAGAAGACTCTGAGGAGGCTGTCTGGGAATTTTTATCTCAATCCTGATGGAGTGTTGTATAAAAGAAACCACGATCTCGTGCTACTCAGATGTGTAAATGAGAAAGAGGCGAGTATGCTCATGGAGGAAGTCCATGAAGGCACATTTGGTACGCACGCCGGCGGGCATGCTATGACGAGGAAGATCCTGAGAGCAGGATATTACTGGCTGACGATGGAATCGGATTGCTTTAAATTCGCGAAGAGATGTCATAAATGCCAGATTTATGCTGATAAAGTTCATGTGCCGCCGTGCCCGTTAAATGTCATGTCCTCCCTGTGGCCGTTCTCCATGTGGGGCATCGACATGACAGGCAAGATCGAGCCCACTGCATCTAACGGTCATCGCTTCATTCTAGTAGCCATCGACTACTTCACCAAGTGGGTGGAGGCAGCCTCATATGCTAATGTGACCAAGCAGGTGGTGGCTAAATTCATAAAGAGGAACATCATCTGTCGTTACAGAATTCCCGAGCGGATCATTACTGATAATGGTTTGAATCTGAATAACAAGATGATGAAGGAGCTGTGCCAGAGTTTCAAGATTGAACACCACAACTCATCTCCTTACCGGCCGAAGATGAATGGTGCCATTGAAGCGGCCAATAAGAACATAAAGAGGATTGTTCAGAAGATGTTTGTGACCTACAAAGATTGGCACGAGATGCTGCCGTTTGCACTGCACGGTTATCGTACGACGGTACGTACGTCGACCGGGGCAACTCCTTTCTGCTTGGTGTACGGTATGGAAGCAGTCCTACCGTTAGAAATGGAGATCCCTTCTTTGCGAGTTTTGGTTGATGTGAAACTCGACGAGGCAGAATGGATTACGAACCGACTGAACCAACTCAGCCTGATGGACGAGAAGAGGTTAGCATCGATTGCGTTTGGTCGTCTGTACCAAAGCCGAATGAAGAAAGCTTATGATAATAAGGTGCGTCCTAGAAGCTTTCAGACGGGTGATCTCGTCCTGAAGAAGATTCTTCTTCCACACTCCGATCACCGGGAAAGTGGACCCCCAATTACGAAGGTCCGTACGTCGTCAGCAAGGTCTTCTCGGGAGGAGCTTTGTTGTTATCCACGATGGATGGTGAAGATTTTGCATCCCCGGTGAACGTGGACGCAGTTAAAAAATACTTTGCTTGAAAGCGACCCGCTGGACAGTTAAAAGAGAGTCCAGGCAAAAATGGGGCATCCCGGCGAACCATAAAAAAGGAAAAAGGTTCAGGCAAAAATTAGGGATATAAAAGAAAAGAATGTACACCCGCAGAGTCGAAAACCCGGATGGGCGACTTTGGCAAGAAAGGGTATCCCGGTGAACTGAAAACCCGCAAAGGGCGGTTCACGCAAAAGTTAGGGATTTGAAAAAGCAAATGACTGTGTTCCGCGTGTGGGCTTTCTTTGATTAGTGGTTTGGAAGACCTGAGGGCCGTTTATCTGAATCAATCTCGTCCAAAGCTGAAGCATCGGAGAAGTATCGAAGTCGAGTGGGTCATAGAGGGATCAACTCATGGTGTTCGTCTACGCCCCGTTGCCGACATTTGTATATACTGATGTATATTTATGTTTTATTTTTGCGCGGTTTCCTCGTTCCAGGAGCTTGCATCTGTTGTAAAACATTTTTACCCATTCAGGGGTTCGTTATCAATAAAATGCATACTATTCAGCAATTCTGTTTGTCTGTTTAGCATTTATCTGTTTTGTTTGCGAAAAGAACGTCGATGTTTTTGATAAAATACGCATACATAAACTTACTGGCCTAGGCCACAGATTGTTGAAACAATGAATTACTTGAACATTGTCACAAGATAATAACCTTGATAGGTCCCTTTGGGAAGGGTATCTTGTCTGTTTGTTTGTGTTGTTACAGGTGTAGCATATTCTAGATAGTGCATCGTGCGCATCCCGTAGAAGGATGATTCCTCCTTCTCCAGCAAAGTTCAGCAGCCTCGCCCCGCAGAGTCTGAGCCCGAGATCGTGAGCATTGATATGCCTCCCCAGGCAGAGAGGATTCTCTCCCCCAATCAGATGCATCCTGAAGGAACATCATCTCCTCAGCTGAGTCAGGCGCCGAAGCGCGTGTTCATCCCCCAGCACCGGGTCACAAGTGCAGGTCTCGTAGGAAAATATTCGTTCACTGAAGTGTGCAGCAACTGATGGTGCAAGACTGAAGTCTCCAGCGGAATTGAAATTCCCCACCAGAGTCGTACTCTCCCCCGAAGTCGGATGATTCCTTCTTCCCCAGCGGAATTGAGATTCCCCACAGAGTCGTACTCTCTCCAGCAAGCAGAATGATTTCTCCTTCCCCAGTAGAGTTTGCAAATCCCCAAGAGAGCCGAATCCTTGGAAGCTGCTCAGACCATGATGTGTTTTCCCTAGTGGAGTGTTGAATAGCTGATGCTGCATTTCCCCACCGGAGTCGTTATTCCCAGGGAAGTAGCCGTGAAGGCCATGCAGTTTATTCCTGCGATTGACATCGCTTTCCCTCAGCAGGTCCAGGTTCTCATAGAGCTTCGTTCCCCTGCGGCAGTCAACTGAAGTTGTGTCCCCTGCGGAGTCCAATTGAGATTGGCGTGACCTTGTTCTCCTCAGCAGGATGATTCCTCTATCTGAGTAGCTCTTTCTCCTTGACAGGAGGATTCCCCCTCGACATTTATTTTGCTGACGGGATCGCATCTTTGTGCATGACTGCATAGCATTTATCATAAACGCATAGCATTTCCACCGTATAGAACATTGCGCGATTGCCGAAGCATATGCATAATAAACATGATCTAGGTTGTTATCGTTCTTGTTTTGCAGGCGTTCCACCGCAGAATTGATTGCTCAGGATGATTCCTGACATTCTCCCCAATGAAGCCGCTTGCTCAAGATGATTCTTGAAGCCCCCAACAAAGTCTTCGGTTCAAGATGATTCTTGAATTCCCCAGCAGGGTCGTTTGCTTAAGATGATTCTTAAGATCCCCAGTGCAGTCGCCAAAGTGGTTGCTCAAGTTAATACTTGGAGTCCCCGGCAGAGTGTTGCTCAGGATGATTCCTGAAGGCTCCAGCATGGTTATCGGTTCAAGATGATTCTTGAAGTCCCTGGCGGAGTTATTTGTCCCAGATGATTCTTGAAGTCCTCAGCAGAGTTGATTCATCCAGAATGATTTCTGGATCCCCGAAGCGGAGTTACTTGATAGTTATCCAGAATCCCCAGCAGAGATGCGTCATCCCTAACAGGTTTCTGAGCAGCAAAGTTGAAACTTCCTCTTGAAGACTTCATGATTGAAGTTCGACCGTGTTAATGAAGCAGTTCTCTCAGCTGATGCGGGGTGCCTGATGGCAGAGGTTTGGATATTCCCAATTGGTTTATGATTGACCAAGAATTCTATTCCCGACTTGCTGATGAAGTCCGGCTGATGCCCGACAGTTTTCTTTGAATGCCTGATGGCATGATCAACCTGATGGTTGACCTGATGAAGTCCGGCTGATGCCCGACAGTTTTCTTTGAATGCCTGATGGCATGATCAACCTGATGGTTGACCTGATGAAGTCCGGCTGATGCCCGACAGTTTTCTTTGAATGCCTGATGGCATGATCAAACTGATGGTTGACCTGAAGAGTCCCGAGGAATCGTGATGCCTGATGGCATGATCGACTATGTATTACCAGTTACCGTGTGACCAATTATCCAGCTAGTTTCCGTGCAGCTATTATTTCAGTTTTCGAAGATTTGTTCCCATCAGAATACCGTGTACTTGTGCAGTTGGCAAATTTCCGGGTTTATCGGTATTCAACCGTCTCGCACCTTGATTGGCTGAGAGTCGTTCGCCTCACCCAGTCAGGTTCAAGCCGTTTGAACAGGGGCAGCTGTTGCACCCCAAAATTTGACCAACATTTATTTACCTAGCTTGTGTTCATTAGCATTGTCATCCGCTTCTCATTGATATGTGTGCAGTAGATCAAGAGGTATGATTACCCATCAAGAGCTATATAAGACTTTGAAGCTAGCCAAGAAGGTTACTCAAGTGTTCAAGGGTTGATGATATCTTTGTCAGAGAAGTTAAGAGATCCTCAGAAAGAATTGTTGACACCAAGGTTGTGTGCCTCATAACTTGAGAGTTGTGGGGACTCCTCAGATGATTCTGAGGCTATGAGGATGGGATTAAAGCTTTGAAAGAGCTTATGAGATGTCTTGAAAGCCATCATGAAGCCTAGAGAGGTCATTGCACAAGGATTCAGAAGACTCAGCCATGAGTGGTGGAATTAGGGTTTGACTGGGTCAACCCTAGGTCAACTGATGATTTGGAGAGGGTTAAGACCTAATCCAAGAGCCATGTGATCATGGATTGATGCATTGAGATGCTATAAGGTTGATCCCTAGACAAAATCATCATGATTGAGGAGTTTGAGAAGTTCCAAGCTAGGGTTTCTAAGGCTTGACAGTGTAAAATCCCCTAGTTTGATCCCTATCTTCAAGGCAGTTTAGCTCAAGATGTGATTGTCATCTCATCTTACCCCCAACATGAATGTTGTAGAGATTGTTCTTACCTTTAATTTGAGTACTAGAAGTACTTGATAGGATTTGTAGAGATCAAGTTATGACTTTGACAAGTTACAGGTCATCTGAGGTATGTGAATCTGGGTCCTGGAAAGTCACCTAACTTGCATCCAACTTTTGCCCAAGTAGGATGATTCCTATGAATTCTTGGTCAACATGAATGTTGTTCCTCATCTTCTTAGCTTTCTAGAGAGTACTATAAGTCCTTGATAGGATTTGTAGAACTCAACTTAGGGCTTTGACAAGTCAAGGGCATTTTGGTCATTTGGATGTTATAGGTCATTTCAAGCATAAGGCCATATCTCCTATTTCCAAGCTTCAAATGGAAAAATCTTCAACATCAAACTTGCTTATAATGATGTTTTAAGGCTAGTAAGGAGGTCATGAGATGTTGAAAAGGCTTGTAGCAAAAAGTGATAAAAATGACCTAAAATGGAGGCATAAGTTAAATAAGTTCAACTTGGAAATTGGAAATCCCAAGTTACACATCCAAACCATGGCATATAATAGGTCATTTTGACTCTAAAAGGCATTCTAAAAACAATGGTTCAGCCATAATTTTGATTTGAAGCCTAGATCATGGGGCTGCTTTGGAAATTGGTTGCTTGCATCTTAAGGTTCAAATGCAAAACATAAGGAAAGGCAATGTATGAGCTTGCTAAGTATCTTAACACATCCTATATCTCATTTAGGGAGAATTTCAAGCCAAGGTAAGTTGCTGCAAGAGCTATGTCATGAGATGATATGTGAGAAGAAGTGAATTCATAAACTCATGACATGAGAATCCCAATTTCTCATGGGATGGTTCCAGATGGTTCTAGATGATTCTAAACCACTCTATATAATGTATAGAACTTTCTCAGATGCAAGGTTGGTGTAAGATTTGAGAGAAGAGAGAGCTAGCCATTTCACTTGCTTCCATTGCAAGTTGAAAGCAAAATCCACATTCTGATTCAATTCCATTCATTCTTTCAATCTAAACACATTCCTCTGATCATAGTGAAGCTGTGCAGACCAATTTGAGAGCAAAACCATGGAGATTTGAAGAGTTAGCATTTGGATTTTCATGGTTGCAAGTCACCATCGAATCCTGAGATTCAAGCATTCTCCATCAAAACTTTTGCAAACAGAAGCATCAAGATTATACAAGGATCGATTCTGGAGAGTTACAAGGCTTGAGGTTAAGATCTAATACCACTGTGAATCAAGAAATACCAGGTTTGAAAAATTCACCCTACACCATAATTTATGCATCTTTAGGTAGAATGGTCAGGTTAGAACTGTTAGAGACCAATAGGAGATGAATTCTGAAAGTTTTGAGAGTAATTGATGAAGGTTGAGTTATGGACACCATTTCTTTTTGGATCAAGAACTTGTGATATAGTGAGAGATAATGAGAGTTTGATAGTTATTTTTCATCAGTGTGATATGGTGATCATTTTAGTACAAGAAAACTCACGAATTGTTGAAGTTGAGGATTGACCATAATTTTGATCTTGGATCGTGTTTCATGTTAGAGGAGGTTTCAAGGAATTCTAGGGCTATGGTCGTACTCAGCATGAAAAATGGAGCATATTAGTGTTTTGAATTGTTAAGTTTGATGAAGAAACAAAGGAACCCGAGTGGAGGTAAGAGGGAGTTTTGAAATTCTAATCAATGGATTTTTCCCTCCAAACCCTAGCCAGAGGAAGAAGATGAAGTTTCGCCCGTCAGATCATGGGAGACTCGTTGACCAGACTTAGATCCAAAGGCCGAGATTTGTTTTCATGTTATGAAGAGAAAATCTGAAACAAGATGAAACGATGCGTATCATTTAATTGGCATCTTGGGCTTAAGTTCTGAACAACTACCCACACCCCCAATCCTGGCCCATTGTGAAAATGCACTGTTTTTGCTTACTATTCGCACCAAAGATTTTTCTATTTCTTTTCATTTTTTTATTAAATTTCTGATTACATGAGTGGGCCTGGCGCTTTGCTTTTGGTACCTCCCAGTCATGGCCCACGCATCATAAACGCTACATATCATTACTATCTGCACCACATTATTTCATATTTTAATTTCATTTTCTTTTATTTTCTTTTAATCTTTGGAAAATCATAATAAATAGAAAATTAATGATTTTTGCATGGGGATTTTTTCTAGCATTTCATGTTCATGTCTAGAAAATTATAAAATTGTAATATTTGCATTTCATGCATTTTTAATATTTTTTGTGTATTTTCTCTTTTAATAGCTTTTTAATTCTTTTATGTTGATACATGGTTTTGTAGAATTTTGTTTAGCTAGTTTCCTTCATATTTTTAGGCCATTATTTTTAGGATAGTTAGATTAGGACTTTAGCTCCCCCCTGGATTTATTCCATAATTTTGTGATGAATTTTGATTAGTTTTGCTTAGGTGACTTTAGGTTGTGTAGAATTAGGTTAATCCTTAACATAGGTCCACAATAACACTAGAATTTTGGCTTTCTAGGTCAAGTTAGACATTGGGACATATGGGGTATTAAGGGTAGGTATATAGGATCCCCTAGGAATTATATTAGATTTTAATATAGTAGTATACTATTTTTAGATGATTTTTGTAGTTGATGATTGTTTGTGTTGCCCTTGTGGGCTTGCATTCTTGTTTGATTTGCTTTGTGGGCTTGGTGAACTTGGTATTGCTTGGAGGAGAATTGAGGAGCATAGTAGAAGACTTGAAGTTGATTGAGGAGCTTGAGAGCTTGGGAGTCTTGTTTGTTTTATTGTTGTTTTAGGGTTAGGAGTTAGGTAGAGTTTAGACCTAGCTAACTTCTTTCTTAAACATGGATGGTATCTTTCACCTCCATTCCTCCCTATGATTCAAAGTCCTTCCATGGTATTCACCTCTCTCCTTTGGAGGGATAAGTAATTGTACCTAGGAAGTAGAACTTCTGAGGGAACCATTCCTTTGATGTTGAACCCTTATAGGTCACCTTTGGTGGTCAATAAGCAGTTTAACAGCCTAACTTATCCAGTTAAGTGATTGCCTCTGGTTTGAGTATCTTGAGAGATGTTGAGTTTGAGTGAGAAGATGAAGACTTCATTGAAGAGTAGGGAAGAGGATGAGTCTTTGAGCATTGCCATTCCAGCTGAAGCTTGAAGAGCAACAAGAGCAAGTTGATACTTGAAGACCCAATGAAGATGAAGTAAAGACTGAAGGATGAAGTTGATACTTCTAAGTGATCAAAGATTACTCTGAGAAGCTGAGGCTTGCAGGAAGAGAAGACCAAGTTGAGACTGGTAAAGCAAGGAGAGCTTGAAAGCTTGAAGACTAAGTTGATACTTAGGAAGAGGATTCAATTGAGATTGAGGGTAGAGCTGAAGCTTGAAGATCAAAGGAAGTTGATACTTACTTTGAAGCTTGGAGATCCTGAAGGAATCAAGTTGTTACTTGTGGTTATCAGTGAAGCCTGAAGGTGGAGCTGATTAACGAGCTGAAGCTTGAAGAAGAGAATAAGTTGAAACTTATGTTGAAGGGTTGAAACCTAGAGAAGTAAATGGATATTTGTCAAGAGTGATTGAAGTCTGAAGACTGAGTTGCTGTTGGAAGAGCTGAAGCTTGAAGTTGAGAGAGGAGTTGATCTGCTTTTTTATCTTTTTCTTTGCTGTATTGACGTGTTTTGTTTGACTTGCTTGATGCATTAGAATAAGTCCATATCTAGACTAAGTAGAATCTAGGAGCAGGATTGCACTAGAGGTTGAGTTGCTCCCTCTGCTTGTATTGTTACTGTGTGGCTTTGCTTGCGGGTATTCGGTAGAGCCCAGCTCCCTTGCCCATGTGGTTTGTTTTCCTGATGGCATTTTATTTCATTTCTTCTGTATGATTGCAGTTTACTGTATTTTGCTTGATAGCATGTTTTATTTCAGTATGATTACTGTTATTCATTCTGGCTTGAGGTTGAGATGAGCTTGTGGAGGATGATGCCCCACACACATTTCCTCCCTCACTTGCATTGCGTGCATTTTACTGTTTAAGCTGATGCTTTATCTGTTTCGGTGTATCATTGACATGATCCCTTAGGACTCTCATTTCCTTTTATAAGGAGTTGATGATAGAACTTTAGGTTGAAACCTATGCATGACAACTTCTAGGAGTTCCCTGTTCAAACCTCAACCATAGGATGAATCCTTGGCATGAGAACAGTAGGACTTGATAGTCTCCCTCCTAGTTGGGCCCGTTCTCTTCTCATCTCAAAACAGTTTAAGATACAGTAATCATGAATGATTTCTTTCGTACGTTACAAGCCTTAAGCTATCTGAGAAAGGATTGTGGGAGAGTTTCTTTTCCACAGTCTGGATGTTTAGTATGGTACCCTTTGGGTGACATGCGACGCATTCACTCTCAGGTCATAGTCTCTAGTGCGATTGAAATTGCAAACACAATAAAAAACACTTCTTTCGTAAAAGACAGGAAATAAAGCATAGTGTCCCGAACTACGTAAGCTCTGATCTCTCATACCTGTTGAGAGTACGTAGGCACAGTACTGATGTATTGGCGAGCTACCTCCCCCCATAACCCGTCGTAGGTCGAACTACGTTGACTCTGATTTCTCATTCTCTGATGAGAATACGTAGGCATAAAGCGCGACGCTTTGCCGAGTCACTTTCTTTTTCTTTTCAGACCAGCCTTGATAGGTAGATAGATAAAACCAACCCGTCCAAGTAAACACAACAAGTGTGGATCCCGTCGAGTACGACGGACGTGAGGGGTGCTAATACCTCCCCCTTGCGTAACCGACTCCCGAACCCAGACAATGGTTGCGACGACCTTGTCTTACCCTTTTTCGTCAGGTTTTTCCGATCGTTTCCTTTCCTGCTCTGAGGGATAAATAACGAAAGGTGGCGACTCTTCTGTTGTGCCGGCACCTTATTTTCGCGAAAGCGACAACCCCCACCAAAAGGATGACGGAGCGAGACACATATCGGCCACTACCACCAAAATAATGGTAGGACAAATACTATCCCATAATCTGACATCAACTAACATGACAGACCCCTCACCAAAAGGATGACAGAGTGAAACTCACACCGGCCACTACCACCAAAAGGATGATAGGACAAACACTATAATACAATTTCACATCAATAAGATGACAGACCCCCTAACAAAAGGATGACAGAGCGAAACTCACACTGGCCACAACCTCCAAAATGATGATAGGACAAACACTATCCCACAATCTGACATCAATTAACATGACAGACCCCCCATCAAAAGGATGACGGAGCGAAACTCACACCGACCACTACAACCAAAAGGATGATATGACAAACTTTATCACAAAATCTGACATCAATAAGATGACACCCCCCACCAAAAGGATGACGGAGCGAAACTCACACCGGGCACTACCACCAAAATGATGATAGGACAAACACTATCCCACAATCTGATATCAAGTAACATGACAGACCCCTCACCAAAAGGATGACGGAGCGAAACTTACATCAGCTACTACCACCAAAAGGATGATAGGGCAAATACTATCGCACAATCTGACATTCATAAAAATGACATACCCACAACCAAAAGGATGACGGTGCGAAACTCACACCGGCCACTACCACCAAAAGGATGATAGGAAAAACACCATCACACTATTTGACATTAATAAGATGACAGACCCCCCACTAAAAGGATGATGGAGCGAAACTCTTAACGACAACTACCTACAAATAGATCATAGGACAAACACTATCGCACAATCTGACATCAATTAAGATGACAGACCCACCACCAAAAGGATGAGGGAGCGTACCTCATACAGGCCACTACCACCAAAAGGATGATAAGATAAACACTATCGCACAATCTGACATCAATGAGATGACAGACCCTCCACCAAAATGATGACGGAGCGAAACTCAAACTGGCAACTACCACCAAAAGGATAATAGGACAAATACTCATGCACAATGTCTTTTCTGTGAAAATAAGGTGCCGGAAAAACAGAAGAGTCGCCACCTTTCGTTATTTATCCCTCAGAAAGGGAAAGGAAACGATCGGAAAAACCTGACTAAAAAGGTATAAGACAAGGTCATCGCAACCATTGTCTGGGTTCGGGAGTCGGTTACGCAAGGGGAAGGTATTAGCACCCCTCACGTCCATCGTACTCGATGGGATCCACGCTTGTTGTGTTTATATGACGGGTTGGTTTATCTATCTACCTATCAAGGCTGGTCTGAAAAGGAAAAGAAAAATGACTCGGCAAAGCGTCGCGCTTTATGCCTACGTATTCTCATCAGAGAATGATAAATCAGAGTCAACGTAATTCGACTAACTACGGGTGATGGGGAAGGTGGCTCGCCAATACATCAGTATTGTGCCTACGTACTCTCAACAGGCATGAGAGATCAGAGCTTACGTAGTTCGGGATAATACGGATTACGGGATTTCAGATTCATCTGTTTTATCGAGTAGGGTTAACAAACAGTTCCAGCAGTTGGATGTACGCAGCTCGACCTTTGGAGACTTAGGCGTTACCGTTTGTGGTAGAACTTGGAGTTAACGACACTCTTTTCTTCAGAAAAGCTTCCTTTGAATTATGGGCCCACGGGGCAAAAAGGTTTGAAGTTTGTTTTCTGTCTTTTACGGAAGAACTGTTTTTTATGGATGTTTGCCACTAATGTCGCACTAGAGACTATGACCTGAGAGTGAATGCGTCGTATGTCACCCAAAGGGTACCATACTAAACATCCAGACTGTTGAAAAGAAACTCTCCAACAATCCTTTCTCAGATAGCTTAAGGCTCGTAACGTACGACGTCAGTTAACCTTTATTACTGTATTTTGATTTGTTTTGAGATGAGAAGAGAGAACAGGCTCAACTACGGGGGAGACTATCAAGTCCTGCTATTATCATGCCCAGGATTCATCCTATGGTTGAAGTTTGAAACAGGGATCTCCTAGAAGTTATCATGCATAGGTTTCAACCTAAAGTTCTAATCATCACTTCCTTATCAAAGGAAGTGAGATTCCTAGGGGATCATGTCAATGATAAACAGAAACAGATAAAGCATCAGCTTAAACAGTAAACAGTAAACGACTGTAAAATGCATGCAATGCAAGTGAGGGAGGAAATGTGTGTGGGGCATTAGCCTCCACAAGCTCATCTCAACCTCAAGCCAGATATGAATAACTGCAATCATACATAAGAGATAACATGCTATCAAGCAAAATACAATAATAACTGCAATCATACAGAGGAAATAAAATGCTATCAAGCAAACACAAACCACATAGGCAAGGGAACAGGGCTCTACCGAATACCCGCAAGCAAAGCCATACAGTAAAAATACAATCAGAGGGAGCAACTCAACCTCTATTGCAATCATGCTCCTAGATTAAATCAGTCTAGATATGGACTTATTCTAATGCATCAAGCAAATCAAACAAGTCACAGCAATACAGAAAAGAAAGTAGACAGACAGACAAGAAAGCAAATTAACAACTCCTACAGCTCTACAACAAAGCAATCTTCTGACAGCAATCCAGTCTTCAGTCTACAACTACCCTTCAAGGCTATCATCTTCAATAGCAAGTATCAACTTGCTTCCACAAGCTTCTAACCCATCAAACACAAGTATCAACTTATTCCCTCTTCTCCAAGCTTCATCTCTCCAGTAAATTCCACTTTCAGGCTTCAACCCTAATATCAAGTATCAACTTGTTTCTTCAGGCTCTCAATGTATCAACATAAGTGTCAACTTATCCTTTATTCCTCAAGCCTCAGCTCTTCACTCAATCTCAATTGGATCTTCTTCACAAGTGTCAACTTGGTCTTCAAGCTTCAGCTCTCTCTTCTTTACCAGTATCAACTTGTTCCTCTTCATCCACAAGCTTCAGCTTCTCAGAATAATCTTCAAACACAAAAAGGTATCAACTTCATCCTTCAATCTTCTTCAAGCAAGGAACTCCATCCTCTAACAAGGGAGAAAGATGCATCTATCAAGAGCAAATTTGGAATGATTGGTAGCAGAGTGAAGACCAAAGGTCACCACTAAGCATCCTATCATCAGAGAAAGGGACCCTCAAAGGTTCTACCAACTTGCAAAGAACCACACATCCTACCAAAGGAGGGATGAGGCCTTTACAAGGGGACCTTACATCATAGGGAAGAATGGAAGTGATCAACATCATCCATGTTTATGAAGGAAGAGAATCTATCTAGAAGCTCTGCCTACAAACCCTAATCTTAACACCTAATCAACACTACACCAAAAGAAGGGAAGATCCTCACATCCAAGCTTCTTCAAGCAATCCATTGCATTTTCAACTTGTCTTCAACATCATCCAAGAACAAGCAAAGCAAAACCCTAATCTAAGGGGACTAAAGAGGTCAACCTAGTTGAATTAGTGTATTAGAATCATCTAAAACTAGCATCTAAACTAAAATCAAACAAAAAAAGAAAACCACATTGGAAATTCCTACAAAAATTCCTAAGGGACCTTAATTCAATCATGAATCTACCCTACAAAAATCAGAGGTTGAATCACCCACCAAGTTCTAAAAATAAAACCTAGATCACAAGGTATCAACCATAAACCCTAAAAATGGAGCACCTAAAGTTTCAACTTAAAACTACCACTTATATTCATCACAAAAATGTGAGAAAAATCTATGGGGAGCATGCATATCTATGCTAACTACTCACAAAAAATCAATACCAAAATCATCATCACATGATCAAACCATATTCACCAAAATCAAGCATCAAACATGATTATTTTAATATCAATTAAAATGTAAAAATTCCCATAAAATCAGAAAATGCATGAAATAATAATATTTTTATCTAAAAAATACTAGATCCCATCATGAATCCAATGCAAAAAGAATGGGATTAACTGAATCATTTTTCCATTTTTTATGAATTAATCAATAACCATGAATAAAATGAAAAAAAAATAATGGAAATCCAAAGAAAATAACCAAACGCGTGGTGCAGGTAGCAATAGAAATCAGTTCATTTCCCAGACTGGGCCACAAAGGGGGTGTGATTAGCACTTGGATTCTTAAGCCCAAAACCACAACTTAAATGAAACGCAGCGTTCCATTTAGTTCAGAGATCCTTCCCAAATTTCATGCGCGTGTGACCGTTGGATGGAGTCTTTAGTCAAAGTCAAACCATAATCTGATGGCTATCAAGTAATCTTCTCCAATTTGAATCCCTGAAACTCAGGTCACTTGCACGCCATAGTCACCACCGGTGACTTTCTTCGGTCATCATCTCACAACTCTAATTCTCTCCACAGGCCTCCATTCCAAGAGGTCTCTACATGAATCTTACCCCAGTTTTCCTCACGAATCCATTCATGCCCTTAATTCACTCTGAAACTTCAAGATTCGCAAGAACCAAATCTCATCCGAAAATGGTAACAACCCTAATTGGTCACTAACTCTCAAATTAATGGTCTGAAAACCTCCCTACACCATTCTACAATGCATCTAACACCCTAATTCCTCTTAATTCTTCTTAATTTAAGCTGGAGATTGAAAGTTACTAACCTGAGAATTTCGTGTGCACAAAGGTAGTAAACCTTCAAATCAAGCTCCCAAATGCTCCAGACTCCTTCAGTAAATCAATTCCAAGCCTCTGTATGCAATAGAATGGAGGGAAATGCTCTGGATTCTTGGAACCACTTCTGAGTTGCAGGTGACAAAATCTGAGATCAAGAACACCAATCAGCCACGAATTTGCCTTGATTATGATCTGGAATCATTCACTAGCATCCATGGAAGAGATTGCAATCAAGAAAATTGATGGAAAGTGAAGAAAATGGTGTAATCGAATTCAGTTGCAAGCAATGAGTTTTCAATCTCAATCTCTACTCTCTCCTTCAATCATCACCAACCTTGGTCTTGGATCACCTCTATTCAATATATAGGCCATGTATGAATGATCTAGAAATTCAATATCTCACTTCATGGAATTTTCAATCTCATGGTGTGATCATGCCAATTCTGCTAGCAGCTTGTATTCACCCTCATTCCCTTCCAATTTCTCCCCTAATGGTATTTTGGATGTGTTTGGATTGAAAGAAGCCTTGGTCATGCCTTGAATTTTGGTTTGGTAAATGTTACTTATGATGTAAGTAACTACTTTTCAAAGCAAGTCCACAAATTAAAATTCAATTCAAAATTGTGGCAAAACCAATGTTCTTAAAATGTGTTTTAGAATCAAAATGACATATTACATGCCTTGGTTTGGACATGTAGATCAAAAATACCAATTTCCATCTTTGGTTCATTTGAAAATCATCCTTATTTTAAGCCATTTTTGTGATTTTGAGCTACAAGAAACTCCAAGCTCTCATGACCTCTTGGTTAGCCTTAAAACATCATTTTGAGCAAGTTTGATGTTGAACATTTTCCCATTTGAAGCTTGCAAATAGGAGTTATGGCCTTATGGTTGAAATGACCTATAATCTCCAAATGACCAAAATACTCTTGACTTGTCAAAGCCATAACTTGAGTTCTACAAATCCTATAAAGGACTTCTAGTACTCTCTAGAAAGCTAAGGGATAAGGAACAACATTCATGTTGACCAAAAGTTCATAGGAATCATCCTTCTAGCGCAAACGTTTCAGGCAAGTTGGACAACCTTCAAGCTCCAAATTCGCATACCTCTGATGACCTGTAACTTGTCAAAGTCATAACTTGAGTTCTACAAATCCTATCAAGGACTTCTAGCACTAAAATTAAAGCTAAGACCATGCTCTACAACATTCATGTTGGGGGTAGGATGAGATGACAATCACATCTTGAGCTAAACTGCCTTGAAGATAGGGGTCAAACTAGGGGATTTTACACTGTCAAGCCTTAGAAACCCTAGCTTGAAACTTCTCAAACTCTTCAATCATGATGAGTTGACCTTGGAATAATCCTTATAACATCTCAATGCATCACTCCATGATCTCATGGCCTTTGAATTAGGCCTCAACTTTGTTCAACTCATCAGTTGACCTAGGGTTGACCCAGTCAAACCCTAGATGCACCACTCATGGCTGAGGCTTCTCAATCTTGCACAATGACCTGTCTAGGCAACAAAGTGATCTTCAACACTTCACATGAGCTCTCTCAAGACCTCAAGTCTAACTTCATGGCTTCAGAATCTTCTGATGATCTTGCCCATAACTCTCAAGTTAGGAGACCTACACTCTTGGTTTCAACCACTCTCTCTGAGGATCTTTCAATTTTCCTGACAAGGAAATCAACCCTTGAACACTTGAATAAGCCTCCCAGCTAGCTTCAAAGTCTTGTGTAGCCCTTGATTGGTAATCATACCTCTTGATCTCCTGCATACATGTCAATGAAATGCAAATGATAATGCTAATGTGCATAAAATGAAACATAAGCTAGGTAAAGAAATGTTGAGCAAATTTTGGGGTGCAACACACAATCTGACATCAACAAAATGACAGACCCCCCACCAAAAGGATGACGAAGCGAAACTCACACCGGCCACTACCAACAAAATGATGATAGGACAAACATTATCCCACAATCTGACATCAATTAACATGACATACCCCTCACCAAAAGGATGATGGAGCGAAACTCACACCGTCCATTATCACCAAAAGGATGATAGGACAAATACTATCACACAATCCGACATCAATAAGGTGACAGACCCCCGACCAAAAGGATGACGGAGCGAAACTCACACCGGCCATTACCTCCAAAATGATGACAGGACAAACACTATCCCACAATCTGACATCAAGTAACATGACAGACCCCTCACCAAAAGGATGACGAAGCGAAACTCACACCGGCCACTACAACAAAAAGGATGATAGGACAAACACTATCGCACAATCTGACATCAATAAGATGACAGACTCCCCATCAAAAGGATGATGGAGCGAAACTCACACCGACCACTACCAACAAAAGGATCATAGGACAAACACTATCACACAATCTGACATCAATAAGATGACAGAATCCCCACCAAAAGGAAGACAGGGCGAAACTCATATCTGCCACTACCACCAAAATGATGATAGGACAAACTTTATCCCACAATCTGACATCAAGTAACATGACAGACCCCTCACCAAAAGGATGACGGAGCGAAACTCACACCGGCCACTACCAGAAAAAGGATGATAGGACAAACACTATCACACAATCTGACATCAACAAGATGACAGATCCCCCACCAAAAGGATGACAGAGCGAAACACACACCGGCCACTACCACCAAAATGATGATAGGACAAACACTATCCCACAATCTAACATCAAGTAACATGACAGATCTCTCACCAAAAGGATGACGGAGCGAAACTCACACCGGCCATTACCACCCAAAGGATGATAGGACAAACACTATCGCACAATCTGACATCAATAAGATGACAGACCCCCGACCAAAAGGATGAAAGAGCGAAACTCACACCGGCCACTACCACCAAAAGGATGATAGGACAAACACTATCACACAATCTGACCTAAATAAAATGACAGACCCCCTACCAAAAGGATGACGGAGCGAAACTCATACCGGCCACTACCGCCAAAATGATGATAGCACAAACACTATCCTACAATCTGACATCAACTAACATGATAGACCCCTCACCAAAAGGATGACAGAGCGAAACTCACACCGGCCACTACCACCAAAAGGATGATAAGACAAACACTATAACACAATCTGACATCAATAAGATGACAGAACTCCCATCAAAAGGATGACGGAGCGAAACTCACACTGACCACTACCAACAAAAGGATCGTAGGACAAACACTATCACACAATCTCACATCAATAAGATGACAGACCCCCCACCCAAAGGAAGACGGAGCGGAACTCATACTGGCCTATACCACCAAAATCATGATAGGACAAACACTATCCCACAATCTGACATCAAGTAACATGACAGACCCCTTACCAAAAGGATGACGGATCGAAACTCACATCGGCCACTACCAACAAAAGGATGATAGGACAACTACTATCATACATTCTGACATCAATAAGATGACAGATCCCCATCCAAAAGAGTGACGGAGCGAAACACACACCGGCCACTACCACCAAAATGATGATAAGACAAACACTATCCCATAATCTGACATCTAGTAAAATGACAGATCTCTCACCAAAAGGATGACGGAGCGAAACTCACACCAGCCACTACCATCCAAAGGATGATAGGACAAACACTATCGCCCAATCTGACATCAATAAGATGACCGACCCCCGGCCAAAAGGATGACAGAGCGAAACTCACACCGGCCACTATCACCAAAAGGATGATAGGACAAACCCTATCACACAATCTGACATCAATAAGATGACAGACCCCCCACGAAAAGGATGACGGAGCGAAACTCATATCGGCCACTACCACCAAAATGATGATAGGACAAACACTATCCCACAATTTGACATCAACTAACATGACAGACCCCTCACCCAAAGGATGACGGAGCGAAACTCACACCGACCACTACCACCAAAAGGATGATAGGACAAACACTATAACACAATCTGATATCAATAAGATGACAGACCCCCCATCAAAAGGATGACGGAGCGAAACTCATACTGGTCACTACCACCAAAAAGATGATAGGACAAACACTATCCTACAATCTGATATCAAGTAACATGACAGACCCCTCACCAAAAGGATGACGAAGCGAAACTTACACTGGCCACTACCACCAAAAGGATGATAGGGCAAACACTATCGCACAATCTGACATCCAAAAAGATGACATACCCACCACCAAAAGGATGACGAAACGAAACTCACACCGGCCACTACCACCAAAAGGATGATAGGAAAAATACCATCACACTATTTGACATTAATAAGATGACAAACCCTCTACTAAAAGGATGACGGAGCGAAACTCTCAATGGCCACTACCTACAAAAGGATGATAGGACAAACACTATCGCACAATCTGACATCAATTAATATGACAGACCCACCACCAAAAGGATGAGTGAGCGTAACTCACACATGCCACTACCACCAAAAGGATGATAAGACAAACACTATTGCATAATCTGACATCAATAAGATGACAGACCCTTCACCAAAATGATGATGGAGCAAAACTCACTTCGGCAACTACCACCAAAAGGATGATAAGACAAATACTATTGAAGAATCTGACATCAACAAGTAGACAGACCCCCCACCAAAAGGATGACGAAGCAAACTCACACTGGCCACTACCAACAAAATGATGATAGGACAAACACTATCCCATAATCTGACATCAATTAACATGACATACCCCTCACCAAAAGGGTGATGGAGCGAAACTCATACCTGCCACTTCCACCAAACGGATGATAGGACAAATACTATCGCACAATCTAACATCAATAAGATGACAGATCCCCGAGTAAAAGGATGACGGAACGAAACTCACACCGGCCACTACCTCCAAAATGATGATAGAACAATCACTATCCCACAATCTGACATCAAGTAACATGACAGACCCCTCACTAAAAGGATGACGAAGCGAAACTCACACCGGCCACTACCACCAAAAGGATGATAAGACAAACACTATCGCACAATCTGACATCAATAAGATGACAGACCCCCGACCAAAAGGATGACAGAGCGTAACTCACACCGACCACTACCAACAAAAGGATTCTAGGAGAAACACTATCACACAATCTGACATCAAGTAACATGACAGACCCCTCACCAAAAGGATGACGGAGCGAAACTCACACCGGCCACTACCACAAAAAGGATGATAAGACAAACACTATCACACAATCTGACAACAATAAAATGACAGATCCCCCACCAAAAGGATGACGGAGCGAAACACACACCGGCCACTACCACCAAAATGATGATAGGACAAACACTATCCCACAATCTAACATCAAGTAACATGACAGATCTCTCACCAAAAGGATGACGGAGCGAAACTCACACCGGCCACTACCACCCAAACGATGATAAGACAAAGACTATCGCACAATCTAACATCAATAAGATGACAGACCCCCAACCAAAATGATGACAAAGCGAAACTCACACCGGCCACTACCACCAAAAGGATGATAGGACAAACACTATCACACAATCTGACCTAAATAAAATGACAGACCCCCTACCAAAAGCATAACGAAGAGAAACTCATACTGGCCACCACAACCAAAATAATGATAGGACAAACACTATCCCACAATCTGACATCAACTAACATGATAGACCCCTCACCAAAAGGATGACGGAGCGAAACTTACACCAGCCACTACCACCAAAAGGATGATAGGACAAACACTATAACACAATCTGACATCAATAAGATGACAGAACCCCCATCAAAAGGATGACGGAGCGAAACTCACACCGACCACTACCAACAAAAGGATCATAGGACAAACACTATCACACAATCTCACATCAATAATATGACAGACCCTCCACCAAAAGGATGACGAAGTGAAACTCACACCGGCCACTACCAACAAAATGATGATAGGACAAACACTATCCCACAATCTGACATCAATTAACATGACATACCCCTCACCAAAAGGATGATGGAGCGAAACTCACACCGGTCATTTCCATCAAAAGGATGATAGGACAAATACTATCGCACAATCTAACATCAATAAGATGTTAGAACCCCGACCAAAAGGATAACGGAGCGAAACTCACACCGGCCACTACCTCCAAAATGATGATAGGACAAACACTATCCCAGAATCTGACATCAAGTAACATGACAGACCCCTCACCAAAAGGATGACGAAGCGAAACTCACACCGGCCACTACCACCAAAAGGATGATAGGACAAACACTATCACACAATCTGACATCAATAAGATGACAGACCCCCGACCAAAAGGATGACAGAGCGTAACTCACACCGACCACTACCAACAAAAGGATCCTAGGACAAACACTATCACACAATCTGACATCAAGTAACATGACAGACCCCTCACCAAAAGGATGACAGAGTGAAACTCACACCGGCCTCTACTACCCAAAGGATGAAAGGACAAACACTATCGCACAATCTGACATCAATAAGATGACAGACTCCCGACCAAAAGGATGACAGAACGTAACTCACACCGGCCACTACCACCCAAAGGATGATAGGACAAACACAATCGCACAATCTGACATCAATAAGATGACAGACCCCCCACCAAAAGGATGACGAAGCGAAACTCATATCGGCCACTACCACCAAAATGATGATAGGACAAACACTATCCCACAATCTGACATTAACTAACATGACAGACCCCTCACCAAAAGGATGAGTAGCGAAACTCACACTAGCCACTACCACCAAAAGGATGATAGGACAAACACTATCACACAATCTGACATCAAGTAACATGACAGACCCCTCACCAAAAGGATGACGGAGCGAAACTCACACCAGCCACTACCACTAAAAGGATGATAGGACAAACACTATCGCACAATCTAACATTAATAAGATGATAGACCCCCATCAAAAGGATGACGGAGGGAAACTCACACCGGCCACTACAAGTAAAAGGATGATAGGACAAACACTATCACATAATCTGACAGCAATCAGATGACAGACCCCCCATTAAAAGGATGACGGAGCGAAACTCACACCGGACACTACCACCAAAATGATGATAGGACATACACTATCCCACAATCTGATATCAAGTAACATGACAGACCCCTCACCAAAAGTATGACGGAGCGAAACTTACCGCTGCCACTACCACCAAAAGGATGATAGGGCAAACACTATCGCACAATCTGACATCCATAAAGATGACATACCCACTACCAATAGGATGACAGAGCGAAACTCACACTGGCCACTACCACTAAAAGGATGATAGGACAAACACCATCACACTATTTGACATCGATAAGATGACAGACCCCCAATAAAAGGATGATGGAGCGAAACTCTTAACGACCACTACCTACAAATGGATCATAGGACAAACACTATCGCACCATCTGACATCAATTAAGATGACAGACCCACCACCAAAAGGATGAGGGAGCGTCACTCACACAGGCCACTACCACCAAAAGGATGATAAGGCAAACACTATCACACAATCTGACATCAATAAGATGATAGACCCTCCACCAAAATGATGACGGACCGAAACTCACACCGGCAACTACCACCAAAAGGATGACAGGACAAATACTATTGCACAATTTGACATCAATTAACATGACATACCCCTCACCAAAATCATGATGGAGCAAAACTCACACCGGCCACTATCACCAAAAGGATGATAGGGCAAACACTATCGCACAATCTGACATCAAGTAACATGACAGACCCCTCACCAAAAGGATGACGGAGCGAAACACACACCGGGCAATACAACTAAAAGGATGACCGAGCGTAACTTACACCGTCCACTACCAACAAAAGGATCATAGGACAAACACAATCATACAATCTGACATCAAGTAACATGACAGACCCCTTACCAAAAGGAGGACGGAGTGAAACTCACACTGGCGACTACCATCAAATGGATGATAGGACAAACACTATCACACAATCTGACATCAATAAGATGACAGATCCCCCTCAAAAAGGATGACGGAGCGAAACATACACCAGCCACTACCACCAAAATGATGATAGGACAAACACTATCCCACAATCTGACATCAAGTAACATGACAGACCCCTCACCAAAAGGATGACGGAGCGAATCTCACACCGGCCAGTACCACCCAAAGGATGAAAGGACAAACACTATCGCACAATCTGACATCAATAAGATGACAGACCCCCTACCAAAAGGATGACAGAGCGTAACTCACACTGGCCACTGCCACCCAAAGGATGATAGGACAAACACTATCACACAATCTGACATCAATAAGATGACAGACCCCCCACCAAAAGGATGACGGAGCGAAACTCATATCGGCCATTACCATCAAAATGATGATAGGACAAACACTATCCCACAATCTAACATTAACTAACATGACAGACCCCTCACCAAAAGGATGAGTAGCGAAACTCACACCGGCCACTACCACCAAAAGAATGATAGGACAAACACTATCACACAATCTGACATCAAGTAACATGACAGACCCCTCACCAAAAGGATGACGGAGCGAAACTCACACCGTGCACTACAACTAAAAGGATGATAGGACAAACACTATCACACAATCTGACATCAATAAGATGATAGACCCCCCACCAAAAGGATGATGGAGCGAAACTCACACCGGGAACTACCACCAAAATGATGAATGGACAAACACTATCCCATAATCTGATATTAAGTAACATGACAGACCCCTCACCAAAATGATGACGGAGAGAAACGTACACCGGCCACTACCACCAAAAGGATGATAGGGCAAACACTATCGCACAATCTGACATCCATAAAGATGACATACCCACCACCAAAAGGATGACAGAGCGAAACTCACACTGGCCACTACCACCAAAAGGATGATAGGACAAACACCATCACACTATTTGACATCGATAAGATGTCAGACCCCCCACTAAAAGGATGATGGAGCGAAACTCTAAACGACCACTACCTACAAATGGATCATAGGACAAACACTATCGCACCATATGACATCAATTAAGATGACAGACCCACCACCAAAAGGATGAGGGAGCGTCACTCACACAGGCCACTACCACCAAAAGGATGATAAGACAAACACTATCGCACAATCTGACATCAATAAGATGACAGACCCTCCACCAAAATGATGACGGAGCGAAACTCACACCGGCAACTACCACCAAAAGGATGACAGGACAAATACTATTGCATAATTTGACATCAACAAGTTGACAGACCCCCCACCAAAAGGATGACGAAGCGAAACACGCACCGGCCACTACCAACAAAATGATGATAGGACAAACACTATCCCACAATCTGACATCAATTAACATGACATACCCCTCACCAAAATCATGATGGAGCGAAACTCACACCGGCCACTATCACCAAAAGGATTATAGGACAAACACTATCGCACAATCTGACATCAATAAGATGACAGACCCCCGACCAAAAGGATGACGGAGTGTAACTCACACCGACCACTACCAACAAAAGGATCATAGGAAAACACAATCATACAATCTGACATCAAGTAACATGACAGACCCCTCACCAAAAGGATGACAGAGTGAAACTCACACTGGCGACTACCACCAAAAGGATGATAGGACAAACACTATCACACAATCTGACATCAAGTAACATGACAGACCCCTCACCAAAAGGATGACGAAGCGAAACTCACACCGGGCACTACAACTAAAAGGATGATAGGACAAACACTATCACACAATCTGACAGCAATAAGATGACAGACCCCTCACCAAAAGGATGACGGAGCGAAACTCACACCAGGCACTACCACCAAAATGATGAATGGACAAACACTATCCCACAATCTGATATCAAGTAACATGACAGACCCCTCACCAAAAGGATGACGTAGAGAAACTTACACCGGCCACTACCACCAAAAGGATGATAGGGCAAACACTCTCGCACAATATGACATCCATAAAGATGACATACCCACCACCAAAAGGATGACGGAGCGAAACTCACACCGGCCACTTCCACCAAAAGGATGATAGGACAAACACCATCACACTATTTGACATCAATAAGATGACAGACCCCCCACTAAAAGGATGATGGAGCGAAACTCTTAACGACCACTACCTACAAAAGGATCATAGGACAAACACTATCGCACAATCTGACATCAATTAAGATGACAGACCCACCACCAAAAGGTTGAGGGAGCGTAACTCACACAGGCCACTACCACCAAAATGGTGATATGACAAACACTATCGCACAATCTGACATCAATAAGATGACAGACCCTCCACCAAAATGATGACGGAGCGAAACTCACACTGACAACTACCACCAAAAGGATGATAGGACAAATACTATTGCACAATCTGACATCAACAAGATGACAGACCCCCACCAAAAGGATGACGAAGCGAAACTCACACTGGCCACTACCAATAAAATGATGATAGGACAAACACTATCCCACAATCTGACATCAATTAGTATGACATACCCCTCACCAAAAGGATGATGGAGCGAAACTCACATCGTCCACTATCACCAAAAGGATGATAGGACAAATACTATCACACAATCCGACAACAATAAGATGACAGACCCCCGACCAAAAGGATGACGGAGCGAAACTCACACCGGCCACTACCTCCAAAATGATGATAGGACAAACACTATCCCACAATCTGACATCAAGTAACATGACAGACCCCTCATCAAATGGATGACGAAGCAAAACTCACACCGGCAACTACCACCAAAAGCATGATAGGACAAACACTATCGCATAATCTGACATCAATAAGATGACAGACCCCCCATCAAAAGGATGATGGAGCGAAACTCACACCGACCACTACCAACAAAAGGATCATAGGACAAAGACTATCACACAATCTGACATCAATAACATGACAGACTCCCCACAAAAAGGAAGACGGAGCAAAACTCATATCCGCCACTACCACCAAAATGATGATAGGACCAACTTTATCCCACAATCTGACATCAAGTAACATGACAGACCCCTCACTAAAAGGATGACGGAGCGAAACTCACACCGGCCACTACCACCAAAAGGATGATAGGACAAAGACTATCACACAATCTGACATCAATAAGATGATAGATCCCCCACCAAAAGTATGACGGAGCGAAACACACACCGGCCACTACCACCAAAATGATGATAGGACAAACACTATCCCACAATCTAACATCAAGTAACATGACATATCTCTCACCAAAAGGATGACGATGCGAAACTCACATCGGCCACTAACATCCAAAGGATGATAGGACAAACACTATCGCGCAATCTGACATCAATAAGATGACAGACCCCCGACCAAAAGGATGACAATGCGAAACTCACACCGGCCACTACCTCCAAAATGATGATAGGACAAACACTATCCCACAATCTGACATCAAGTAACATGACAGACCCCTCATCAAATGGATGACGAAGCGAAACTCAAACCGGCAACTACCACCAAAAGCATGATAGGACAAACACTATCGCATAATCTGACATCAATAAGATGACAGACCCCCCATCAAAAGGATGATGGAGCGAAACTCACACCGACCATTACCAACAAAAGGATCATAGGACAAAGACTATCACACAATCTGACATCAATAACATGACAGACTCCCCACAAAAAGGAAGACGGAGCAAAACTCATATCCGCCACTACCACCAAAATGATGATAGGATAAACTTTATCCCACAATCTGACATCAAGTAACATGACAGACCCCTCACTAAAAGGATGACGGAGCGAAACTCACACCGGCCACTACCACCAAAAGGATGATAGGACAAAGACTATCACACAATCTGACATCAATAAGATGATAGATCCCCCACCAAAAGTATGACGGAGCGAAACACACACCGGCCACTACCACCAAAATGATGATAGGACAAACACTATCCCACAATCTAACATCAAGTAACATGACATATCTCTCACCAAAAGGATGACGATGCGAAACTCACATCGGCCACTAACATCCAAAGGATGATAGGACAAACACTATCGCGCAATCTGACATCAATAAGATGACAGACCCCCGACCAAAAGGATGACAATGCGAAACTCACACCGGCCACTACCACCAAAAGGATGATAGGACAAACACTATCACACAATCTGACCTAAATAAAATGACAGACCCCCCCACCAAAAGGATGACGGGGCGAAACTCATACTGGCCACTACCACCAAAATGATGATAAGACAAACACTATCCCATAATCTGACATCAACTAACATGATAGACCCCTCACCAAAAGGATGACGGATCGAAACTCACACTGGCCACTACCACCAAAAGGATGATAGGACAAACACTATAACACAATCTGACATCAATAAGATGAAAGAACCCCCATCAAAAGGATGACGAAGCGAAACTCACACCTACCACTACCAACAAAAGGATCATAGGACAAACACTATCACACAATCTCACATTAATAAGATGATAGACCCCCCACCAAAAGGAAGACGGAGCGGAACTCATACCGGCCATTACCACCAAAATGATGATAGGACAAACACTATCCCACAATCTGACATCAAGTAACATGACAGACCCCTCACCAAAAGGATGACGGAGCGAAACTCACAACGGACACTACCACCAAAAGGATGATAGGACAACTACTATCACACATTCTGATATTAATAAGATGACAGATCCCCCTCCAAAAGGATGACGGAGTGAAACACACACCGGCCACTACCACCAAAATGATAATAGGACACACGCTATCCCACAATCTGACATCAAGTAACATGACAGATCTCTCACCAAAGTGATGACGGAGCGAAACTCACACCAGCCACTACCATCCAAAGGATGATAGGACAAACACTATCGCACAATCTGACATCAATAAGATGATAGACCCCCAACCAAGAGGATGACAGAGCGAAACTCACACTGGCCACTACCACCAAAAGGATCATTGGACAAACACTATCACACAATCTGACATCAATTAAGATGACAGACCCACCACCAAAAGGATGAGGGAGCGTAACTCACACAGGCCACTACCACCAAAAGGATGATAAGACAAACACTATCGCAGAATCTGACATCAATAAGATGACAGACCCTCCACCAAAATGATGATGGAGCAAAACTCACTTCGGCAACTACCACCAAAAGGATGATAGGACAAATACTATTGCACAATCTGACATCAACAAGTAGACAGACCCCCCACCAAAAGGATGACGAAGCGAAACTCACACCGACCACTACCAACAAAAGGATCATTGGACAAACACTATCACACAATCTGACATCAATTAAGATGACAGACCCACCACCAAAAGGATGAGGGAGCGTAACTCACACAGGCCACTACCACCAAAAGGATGATAAGACAAACACTATCGCAGAATCTGACATCAATAAGATGACAGACCCTCCACCAAAATTATGATGGAGCAAAACTCACTTCGGCAACTACCACCAAAAGGATGATAGGACAAATACTATTGCACAATCTGACATCAACAAGTAGGCAGACCCCCCACCAAAAGGATGACATAGCGAAACTCACACTGGCCACTACCAACGAAATAATGATAGGACAAACACTATCCCACAAATCTGACATCAATTAACATGACAGACCCCTCACCAAAAGGATGATGGAGTGAAACTCACACTGGCCACTTCCACCAAAAGGATGATAGGACAAATACTATCGCATAATTTGGCATCAATAAGATGACAAACCCCCGACCAAAAGGATGACGGAGCGAAACTCACACCGACCACTACCAACAAAAGGATCAGAGGACAAACACTATCACACAATCTGACATCAAGTAACATGACATACCCCTCACCAAAAGGATGACGGAGTGAAACTCACACCGGCGACTACCATCAAAAGGATGATAGGACAAACGCTATCACACAATCTGACATCAATAAGATGACAGATCCCCCACAAAAAGGATGACAGAGCGAAACATACACCAGCCACTACCACCAAAATGATGATAGGACAAACACTATCCCACAATCTGACATCAAGTAACATGACAGACCCCTCACCCAAAGGATGACGGAGCGAAACTCACACCGGCCACTACCACCCAAAGGATGAAAGGACAAACACTATCGCACAATCTGACATCAATAAGATGACAGACTCCCGACCTAAAGGATGACAGAGCGTAGCTCACACCGGCCACTACCACCCAAAGGATGATAGGACAAACATTATCGCACAATCTGACATCAATAAGATGTCAGACCCACCACCAAAAGGATGAGGGAGAGTAACTCACACAGGCCACTACCACCAAAAGGATGATAAGACAAACACTATCGCACAATCTGACACCAATAAGATGACAGACCCGCCACCAAAATGATGATGGAGCAAAACTCACTTCGGCAACTACCACCAAAAGGATGATAGGACAAATACTATTGCACAATCTGACATCAACAAGTAGACAGACCCCCCACCAAAAGGATGATGAAGCGAAACTCACACTGGCCACTACCAACAAAATGATGATAGGACAAACACTATCCCACAATCTGACATCAATTAACATGACATACTCCTCACCAAAAGGATGATGGAGTGAAACTCACACCGGCCACTTCCATCAAAAGGATGATATGACAAATACTATCGCACAATCTGGCATCAATAAGATGACAGACCCCCAACCAAAAGGATGACGGAGTGAAACTCACACCGGCCACTACCTCCATAATGATGATAGGACAAACACTATCCCACAATCTGACATCAAGTAACATGAAAGACCCCTCACCAAAAGGATGACGAAGCAAAACTCACACTGGCCACTACCACCAAAAGGATGATAGGACACACACTATCGCACAATCTGACATCAATAAGATGACAGACCCCCGACCAAAAGGATGACAGAGCGTAACTCACACCGACCACTACCAACAAAAGGATCATAGGACAAACACTATCACACTATCTGACATCAAGTAACATGACAAACCCCTCACCAAAAGGATGACGGAGTGAAACTCACACCGGCGACTACCATCAAAAGGATGATAGGACAAACACTATCACACAATCTGACATCAATAAGACGACAGATCCCCCACAAAAAGGATAACAGAGCGAAACATACACCAGCCACTACCACCAAAATGTTGATAGGACAAACAGTATCCCACAATCTGACATCAAGTAACATGACAGACCCCACACCAAAAGGATGACGGAGCGAAACTCACACCGGCCACTACCACCCAAAGGATGAAAGGACAAACTCTATCGCACAATCTGACATCAATAAGATGACAGACCCCCGACCAAAAGGAGGACAGAGCGTAACTCACACCGGCCACTACCACCCAAAGGATGATAGGACAAACACTATCACACAATCTGACAACAATAAGATGACGGAACAAAACTCATAGCGGCCACTACCACCAAAATGATGATAGGACAAACACTATCCCACAGTCTGACATTAACTAACATGACAGACCCCTCACCAAAAGGATGAGTAGCGAAACTCACACCGGCCACTACCACCAAAAGGATGATAGGACAAACACTATCACACAATCTAACATCAAAAGGATGACAGACCCCCCCACCAAAAGGATGATGAAGCGAAACTCACACTGGCCACTACCAACAAAATGATGATAGGACAAACACTATCCCACAATCTGACATCAATTAACATGACATACTCCTCACCAAAAGGATGATGGAGTGAAACTCACACCGGCCACTTCCACCAAAAGGATGATAGGACAAATACTATCGCATAATTTGGCATCAATAAGATGACAAACCCCCGACCAAAAGGATGACGGAGCGAAACTCACACCGACCACTACCAACAAAAGGATCAGAGGACAAACACTATCACACAATCTGACATCAAGTAACATGACATACCCCTCACCAAAAGGATGACGGAGTGAAACTCACACCGGCGACTACCATCAAAAGGATGATAGGACAAACGCTATCACACAATCTGACATCAATAAGATGACAGATCCCCCACAAAAAGGATGACAGAGCGAAACATACACCAGCCACTACCACCAAAATGATGATAGGACAAACACTATCCCACAATCTGACATCAAGTAACATGACAGACCCCTCACCCAAAGGATGACGGAGCGAAACTCACACCGGCCACTACCACCCAAAGGATGAAAGGACAAACACTATCGCACAATCTGACATCAATAAGATGACAGACTCCCGACCTAAAGGATGACAGAGCGTAGCTCACACCGGCCACTACCACCCAAAGGATGATAGGACAAACATTATCGCACAATCTGACATCAATAAGATGTCAGACCCACCACCAAAAGGATGAGGGAGAGTAACTCACACAGGCCACTACCACCAAAAGGATGATAAGACAAACACTATCGCACAATCTGACACCAATAAGATGACAGACCCGCCACCAAAATGATGATGGAGCAAAACTCACTTCGGCAACTACCACCAAAAGGATGATAGGACAAATACTATTGCACAATCTGACATCAACAAGTAGACAGACCCCCCACCAAAAGGATGATGAAGCGAAACTCACACTGGCCACTACCAACAAAATGATGATAGGACAAACACTATCCCACAATCTGACATCAATTAACATGACATACTCCTCACCAAAAGGATGATGGAGTGAAACTCACACCGGCCACTTCCATCAAAAGGATGATATGACAAATACTATCGCACAATCTGGCATCAATAAGATGACAGACCCCCAACCAAAAGGATGACGGAGTGAAACTCACACCGGCCACTACCTCCATAATGATGATAGGACAAACACTATCCCACAATCTGACATCAAGTAACATGAAAGACCCCTCACCAAAAGGATGACGAAGCAAAACTCACACTGGCCACTACCACCAAAAGGATGATAGGACACACACTATCGCACAATCTGACATCAATAAGATGACAGACCCCCGACCAAAAGGATGACAGAGCGTAACTCACACCGACCACTACCAACAAAAGGATCATAGGACAAACACTATCACACTATCTGACATCAAGTAACATGACAAACCCCTCACCAAAAGGATGACGGAGTGAAACTCACACCGGCGACTACCATCAAAAGGATGATAGGACAAACACTATCACACAATCTGACATCAATAAGACGACAGATCCCCCACAAAAAGGATAACAGAGCGAAACATACACCAGCCACTACCACCAAAATGTTGATAGGACAAACACTATCCCACAATCTGACATCAAGTAACATGACAGACCCCACACCAAAAGGATGACGGAGCGAAACTCACACCGGCCACTACCACCCAAAGGATGAAAGGACAAACTCTATCGCACAATCTGACATCAATAAGATGACAGACCCCCGACCAAAAGGAGGACAGAGCGTAACTCACACCGGCCACTACCACCCAAAGGATGATAGGACAAACACTATCACACAATCTGACATCAATAAGATGACGGAACAAAACTCATAGCGGCCACTACCACCAAAATGATGATAGGACAAACACTATCCCACAGTCTGACATTAACTAACATGACAGACCCCTCACCAAAAGGATGAGTAGCGAAACTCACACCGGCCACTACCACCAAAAGGATGATAGGACAAACACTATCACACAATCTAACATCAAAAGGATGACAGACCCCCCCACCAAAAGGATGATGAAGCGAAACTCACACTGGCCACTACCAACAAAATGATGATAGGACAAACACTATCCCACAATCTGACATCAATTAACATGACATACTCCTCACCAAAAGGATGATGGAGTGAAACTCACACCGGCCACTTCCACCAAAAGGATGATAGGACAAATACTATCGCACAATCTGGCATCAATAAGATGACAGACCCCCGACCAAAAGGATGACGGAGCGAAACTCACACCGGCCACTTCCTCCAAAATGATGATAGGACAAACACTATCCCACAATCTGACATCAAGTAACATGAAAGACCCCTCACCAAAAGGATGACGAAGCAAAACTCACACTGGCCACTACCACCAAAAGGATGATAGGACACACACTATCGCACAATCTGACATCAATAAGATGACAGACCCCCGACCAAAAGGATGACAGAGCATAACTCACACCGACCAGTACCAACAAAAGGATCATAGGACAAACACTATCACACAATCTGACATCAAGTAACATGATAGACCCCTCACCAAAAGGATGACGGAGTGAAACTCACACCGGCGACTACCATCAAAAGGATGATAGGACAAACACTACCACAAAATCTGACATCAATAAGATAACAGATCCCCCATAAAAAGGATGACAGAGCGAAACATTCACCAGCCACTACCACCAAAATGTTGATAGGACAAACACTATCCCACAATCTGACATCAAGTAACATGAAAGACCCCTCACCAAAAGGATGACGGAGCGAAACTCACACCGGCCACTACCACCCAAAGGATGAAAGGACAAACACTATCGCACAATCTGACATCAATAAAATGACAGACCCCCGACCAAAAGGATGACAGAGCGTAACTCACACCGGCCACTACCACTCAAAGGATGATAGGACAAACACTATCGCACAATCTGACATCAATAAGATGACGGAGCGAAACTCATATCGGCCACTACCACCAAAATGATGATAGGACAAACACTATCCCACAGTCTGACATTAACTAACATGACAGACCCCTCACCAAAAGGATGAGTAGCGAAACTCACACCGGCCACTACCACTAAAAGGATGATAGGACAAACACTATCACACAATCTAACATCAACAAGATGATAGACCCCCCATCAAAAGGATGACGGAGCGAAACTCACATCGGCCACTACCACCAAAATGATGATAGGACAAACACTATTCCACAATCTGACATCAAGTAACATGACAGACTCCTCACCAAAACGATGACGGAGCGAAACTCACACCAGCCACTACCACCAAAAGGATGATAGGACAAACACTATCGCACAATCTGACATCAATAAGATGACAGAACCCCCATCAAAAGGATGACGGAGAATAACTCACACCCGCCACTACCACCAAAAGGATGATAGGACAAACACTATCACATAATCTAACATCAATAAGATGACAGACCCTCCACCAAAAGGAAGACGGAGCGACACTCATACTGGCCACTACCACCAAAATAATGATAGGACAAACACTATCCCACAACCTGACATCAAGTAACATGACAGGCCCCCCACCAAAAGGATGACGGAGGGAAACTTACACCGGCCACTACCACCAAAAGGATGATAGGGAAAACACTATCGCACAATCTAACATCCATAAAGATGACATACCCACCACCAAAAGGATGACGGAGCGAAACTCACACCGACCACTACCACCAAAAGGATGATAGGACAAACACTATCACATAATATGACATCAAGTAACATGACAGACCCCTCACCAAAAGGATGACAGAGCGAAACCTACATCGGCCACTACCACCGAAAGGATGATAGGGCAAACACTATTGCAAAATCTGACATCCATAAAGATGACATACCCACCACCAAAAGGATGACAGAGCGACACTCACACCGGCCACTGCCACCAAAAGGATGATAAGACAAACACTATCACACTATTTGACATCAATAAGATTACAGACACCCCATTATAAGAATGACGGAGCGAAACTCTCACCGGCCACTACCTACAAAAGGATCTTAGGACAAACACTATCGTACAATCTGACATCAATTAAGATGACAGACTAACCACCAAAAGGATGAGGGAGCGAAACTCACATAGGCCACTACCACCAAAAGGATGATAAGAAAAACACTATCACACAATCTGATATCAATAAGACGACAGACCCTCCACCAAAATGATGAGAGAGCAAAACTCACACCGACAACTATGACCAAAAGGATGACGAAGCGAAACTCGCACCGGCCACTACCACCAAAATGATGATAGGACAAACACTATCCCAAAACCTGACATCAATTAACGTGACAGACCCCGCACTCAAAGGATGACAGAGCGAAACACACACCGGCCACTACCATCAAAAGGATGATAGGACAAACACTATCCCACAATCTGACATCAATTTACATGACAGACCCCCCACCAAAAGGTTGACGGAGCGAAACTCACAACGGCCACTACCTCCAAAAGGATGATAGGACAAACACTATCACACAATCTGATATCAATAAGATGACAGACCCCCCACCAAAAGGATGACGGAGCGAAACTCACACCGGCCACTACCATCAAAAGGATGATAGGACAAACACTATTGCACAAACTGACATCAATAAGATGACAGACCCCCCATCAAAAGGATGACGGAGCGAAACTCACACCGGCCACATCCACCAAAAGGATGATAGGACAAATACTATCGCACATTCTGACATCAATAAGATGACAGACCCCCGACCAAAAGGATGATGAAGCGAAACTCACACCGGCCACTACCTTCAAAATGATGATAGGACAAACACTATCCCACAATCTGACCTCAAGTAACATTGGAGACCCCTCACCAAAAGGATGACGGAGCGAAACTCACACCGACCACTACCACCGAAAGGATGATAGGACAAACACTATCGCACAATCTGACATCAATAAGATGACAGACCCCCGACCAAAAGGATGACACAGCGTAACTCACACCGACCACTACCAACATAAGGATCATAGGACAAACACTATCACACAATTTGACATCAAGTAACATGACTGACCCCTCACCAAAACGATGACGGAGTGAAACTCACACCGGCGACTACCATCAAAAGGATGAAAGGACAAACACTATCACACAATCTGACATACATAAGATGACAGATCCCCCACAAAAAGGATGACGGAGCCAAACATACACCAGCCACTACCACCAAAATAATGATAGGACAAACACTATCCCACAATCTGACATCAAGTAACATGACAGACCCCTCCCCAAAAGGATGACGAAGCGAAACTCACACCGGCCACTACCACCCAAAGGATGAAAGGAAAAACACTATCGCAGAATCTGACATCAATAAGATGATAGACCCCCGACCAAAAGGATGACATAGCGTAACTCACACCGGCCACTACCACCTAAAGGATGATAGGACAAACACTATCGCACAATCTGACATCAATAAGATGACAGACCCCCCACCAAAATGATGACGGAGCGAAACTCGTATCTGCCACTACCACCAAAATGATGATAGGACAAACACTATCCCACAATCTGACATTAACTAACATGACAGACCCCTCACCAAAAGGATGAGTAGCGAAATTCACACCGGCCACTACCACCAAAAGGATGATAGGACACACACTATCACACAATCTGACATCTATAAGATGACAAACCCCCCATCAAAAGGATGACGGAGCGAAACTCACATCGGCCACTACCACCAAAATGATGATAGGACAAACATTATCCCACAATCTGACATCATGTAACATGACAGACTCCTCACCAAAAGGATGACGGAGCGAAACTCACACCGGCCACTACCACCAAAGGGATGATAGGACAAACACTATCGCACAATCTGACATCAATAAGATGACAGACCCCCCATCAAAAGGATGACGGAGAAAAACTCACACCCGCCACTACCACCAAAAGGATGATAGGACAAACACTATCACATAATCTAACATCAATAAGATGACAGACCCCCCACCAAAAGGAAGACGGAGCGAAACTCATACCGGCCACTACCACCAAAATAATGATAGGACAAACACTATCCCACAACCTGACATCAAGTAACATGACAGACCCCCCACCAAAAGGATGACGGAGGGAAACTTACACCGGCCACTACCACCAAAAGGATGATAGGGCAAACACTATCGCACAATCTAACATCCATAAAGACGACATACCCACCACCAAAAGGATGACGGAGCGAAATTCACACCGACCACTACCACCAAAAGCATGATAGGACAAACACTATCACACAATCTAAAATATATAAGATGACAGACCCCCCACCAAAAGGATGACAGAGCGAAACTCACACCGACCACTACCACCAAAAGGATGATAGGACAAACACTATTGCACAAACTGACATCAATAAGATGACAGACCCCCCATCAAAAGGATGACGGAGCGAAACTCACACCGGCCACTTCCACCAAAAGGATGATAGGACAAACACTATCGCACAATTAAGATGACAGACTAACCACCAAAAGGATGAGGGAGCGAAACTCACATAGGCCACTACCACAAAAAGGATGATAAGAAAAACATTATCACACAATCTGATATCAATAAGACGACAGACCCTCCACCAAAATGATGACAGAGCAACACTCACACCGGCAACTACGACCAAAAGGATGACGAAGCGAAACTCACACCGGCCACTACCACCAAAATGATGATAGGACAAACACTATCCCAAAACCTGACATCAATTAACATGACAGACCCCGCACTCAAAGGGTGACAGAGCGAAACACACACCGGCCACTACCACCAAAAGGATGATAGGACAAACACTATCCCACAATCTGACATCAATTTACATGACAGAACCCCCACCAAAATGTTGACGGAGCGAAACTCACACCGGCCAATACCTCCAAAAGTATGATAGGACAAACACTATCAAACAATCTGACATCAATAAGATGATAGACCCCCCACCAAAAGGATGACGGAGCGAAACTTACATCGGCTACTACCACCAAAATGATGATTGGACAAACCCTATCCAACATTCTGACATCAAGTAACATCACAGACTCCTCACCAAAAGGATGACAGAGCGAAACTCACACCGGCCACTACCACCAAAAGGATGATAGGACAAACACTATTGCACAAACTGACATCAATAAGATGACAGACCCCCCATCAAAACGATGACGGTGCGAAACTCATACTGGCCACTTCCACCAAAAGGATGATAGGACAAATACTATCGCACAATCTGACATCAATAAGATGACAGACCCCCGACCAAAAGGATGACGAAGCGAAACTCACACCGGCCACTACCTTCAAAATGATGATAGGACAAACACTATCCCACAATGTGACATCAAGTAACATTGGAGACCCCTCACCAAAAGGATGACGGAGCGAAACTCACACCGACCACTACCACCGAAAGGATGATAGGACAAACACTATCGCACAATCTGACATCAAGTAACATGACAGACCCCTCACCAAAAGGATGACGGAGTGAAACTCACACTGGCGACTACCACCAAAATGATGATAGGACAAACACTATCCCACAAGTTGACATCAAGTAAAATGACAGACTCCTCACCAAAAGGATGACGGAGCGAAACTCACACCGGCCACTACCACCAAAAGGAAGATAGGACAAACACTATTGCATAATCTGACATCAATAAGATGACAGACCCCCCATCAAAAGGATGACGGAGAAAAACTCACACCCGCCACTACCACCAAAAGGATGATAGGACAAACATTGTCACATAATCTAACATCAATAAGATGACAGACCCCCCACCAAAAGGAAGACGGAGCGAAACTCATACCGGCCACTACCACCAAAATAATGATAGGACAAACACTATCCCATAATCTGACATCAAGTTACATGACAGACACCCCACCAAAAGGATGACGGAGGGAAACTTACACCGACCAATACCACCAAAAGGATGATACGGCAAACACTATCGCATAATCTAACATCCATAAAGATGACATACCCACCACCAAAAGGATGACGGAGCGAAACTCACACCGGCCGCTACCACCAAAAGGATGATAGGACAAACACTATCACACAATCTAAATTATATAAGATGACAGACCCCCACCAAAAGGATGACGGAGCGAATCTCACAACGGCCACTACCACCTAAATGATGATAGGACAAACACTATCCCATAATCTGACATCAAGTAACATGAAAGACCCCTCACCAAAAGGATGACAGAGCGAAACCTACATCGGCCACTACCATCAAAAGGATGATAGGGCAAACACTCTTGCAAAATCTGACATCCATAAAGATGACATATCCACCACCAAAAGGATGATAGAGCGAAACTCACACCGGCCACTGCCACCAAAAGGATGATAATACAAACACTATCACACTATTTGACATCAATAAGATTACAGACCCCCCACTAAAAGAATGACGGAGCGAAACTCTCACCGGCCACTACCTGCAAAAAGGATCTTAGGACAAACACTATTGTACAATCTGACATCAATTAAGATGACAGACCCACCACCCAAAGGATGAGGGAGCGAAACGCACACCGGCCACTACCACCAAAATGATGATAGGACAAACACTATCCCAAAACCTGACATCAATTAACATGATAGACCCCACACTCAAAGGATGACAGAGTGAAACACACACCGGCCACTGCCACCAAAAGGATGATAGGAAAAACACTATCCCACAATCTGACATCAATTAACATGATAGACCCCCCACCAAAATGTTGACGGAGCGAAACTCACACCGGCCACTACCTCCAAAAGGATGATACGACAAACACTGTCACACAATCTGACATCAATAAGATGACAGACCCCCCACCAAAAGGATGACGGAGCGAAACTTATAACGGCTACTACCACCAAAATGATGATAGGACAAACCCTATCCCAAAATTTGACATCAAGTAACATCACAGACACTTCACCAAAAGGATGACGGAGCGAAACTCACACCGGCCACCACCACCAAAAGGATGATAGGACAAACACTATTGCACAAATTGACATCAATAAGATGACAGACCCCCCATCAAAAGGATGACGGAGAGAAACTCACACCGGCCACTACCACCAAAAGGATGATAGGACAAACACTATCACACAATCTGACATCAATAAGATGACAGACCCCCCAGCAAAAGGAAGACGAAGTGAAACTAATACCGGCCACTACCACCAAAATGATGATAGGACAAACACTATCCCACAATCTGACATCAAGTATCATTGCAGACCCCTCAACAAAAGGATGACGGAGCGAAACACACACCGGCCACTACCAACAAAAGGATGATAGGACAAACACTATCACACAATCTGACATCAATAAGATGACAGATCCCCCACCAAAAGGATGACGGAGCGAAACTTACACCGGCCACTACCACCTAAATGATGATAGGACAAACATTATCCCACAATAAGACATTAAGTAACATGACAGACCCCTCACCAAAAGGATGACAGAGCGAAACCTACAACGGCCACTACCACCCAAAGGATGATAGGGCAAACACTATCGCACAATCTGACATCCATAAAGATGATATACCCACCACCAAAAGGATGACGAAGCGAAACTTACACCGGCCACTGCCACCAAAACGATGATTGGACAAACACTATCACACTATTTGACATAAATAAGATTACAAACCCCCCACTAAAAGGATGACGGAGTGAAACTCTCACCGGCCACTACCTACAAAAGCATCTTAGGACAAACACTATGGCACAATCTGACATCAATTAAGATGACAGACCCACCACCAAAACGATGAGGGAGTGAAACTTACATAGTCCACTACCACCAAAAGGATGATAAGACAAACACTATCTCACAATCTGATATCAATAAGATGACAGACCCTCCATCAATGTGATGATGGAGCAAAACTCACACCAGCAACTATGACCAAAAGGATGATAGGACACATACTATTGTACAATCTGACATCAACAAGATGACAGACCCCTCAACAAAAGGATGACGGAGCGAAACTCACACCGGCCACTACCACCAAAATGATGATAGGACAAACACTATCCCAAAATCTGACATCAATTAACATGACAGACCCCCCACTCAAAGGATGACAGAGTGAAACACACACCGGCCACTACCACCAAAAGGATGATAGGACAAACACTATCCCACAATCTGACATCAAGTAACTGTCATACCCCAAATTTGTCCTACTTTGGTATTTAATAAATGTCCTACTGCCACATGATTTCTGGCCATGACTCTCTAAGGTTTCGTTATAAAGACTTTGCGTATACTCATTGTGGTGATAACCCATGGCAATTTATGCTGAACTATTGTGGGAAGAGCGCGCCTCCAGCCCCTTGTACCCAAACCCGTGTGTGTCCTTGTTCTCACGATCAGCCATATATGATAGGGACAATGACATCAAATACATGATTGGATCTACCTCGTAACATGACTGATGGTTTTCAAGAAAATTAAACCCTATTTCAATTAGGTTACAAAATTCTTTAAAGGTTGTTTAAACCTCACTACGAGTTGCTTGTACAAGTTACTTGCTACGATGTGCACTTGATACAAGATACTTCACATGTTGCTGCTAGACATGGTCGATTTCACCTCAAGCGTGGTTTGATTACAAGTGTCGGGTTATAATTGAATTCTAAATCAGTTTGTGACAAACTTAGATTTAAATTGTAAATTTCAAAACATATTTTGGAAACAATTCCTAAACCTATTTTTCATATAATATCTCAGGATGTTCGGTTATACTTCAAGTTTCGCCAGTAAGGTTTTAGGTTGAGTAGGAGACACTTTGACCCTTCATAGGGGCTACGTATGAGAATGTTAAAATATGTTTCAAAGACATTTGCCGAGAAGATTTTTATCATTTTTAAGACTAAAGCCACAAGCCTTGTGTCCAATGTTAAATGGTGCTAGCCACGGGTTGTTTTAGAAGTCAAACTATTAGCAAAGCCTGTTAATAGCAATATGTCATATAAAATGGATTTGAAGGTTAAAACGCAAACGACACGCAGGCTTTTTACGGTAATATTGTTCAATGCCTGGTTCACTCAAAATAACGTTAAAATTTATTACAAGAAAAGAGTTCTACTGAGTGATGAAATAGTAAAGTCAAGAGAACCGGGGTATCATTAAATTTGGATATTACAATATGCATTGTTAGTATCACAAGCTTTAATGACTAGAAGAAAAGAATAAGTGAGTCCATGAAACTGAAGGTTCTCATGCCAATTTCTTTTTTCTTCAAAGCTCCCCGAAGTCAAAAGGTACTGATCCTTCACGCATCGAAAGTTGCTCTGCAAGCCACATCCTCTTCCCACATTGAAAGACACATCACAAGAGCATTTAATCCGGAGTTACCGCGCCGCTCTGCATTAGGTGAAGGCCAATATCTGCGGAATTGTAAACAAAAGTATAATATCATTAGCACCGCATCCCGCATAAAACGTAAGTTTCAACAAACAATAACTTGAGTAAAGATGTTTGGAGCACCACTGTTGATGAATTGTGATGAAGGAATGTGTGTGTAAATAGAATCTATGTTAAGCAAGGGACTTTCAACAGATATAAGGAAAATAACAAACTGATAACCAGAGCATTGGAAGGGTTTACGGCTGCACTCTCTCGACTAAATAATGGCTGAAACCGTCGTTGCTGTCCCCATCGCCGTCGAAGTCGATCCCAATCAAATCGAAGTCAAGCTCTTCAGCAGATGGAGCTTCGACGATGTTCAGCTTAGCGATGTGTCTCTTTCTGATTACATTGGAGTTCAATCATCCAAACATGCTACATATGTGCCTCACACTGCTGGTAGGTACTCAGTGAAGCGTTTCAGGAAGGCCCAGTGCCCCATTGTTGAGAATCACCAACTCTCTCATGATGCACGGCCGAAACAATAGGAAAGAAGCTCAGGGCTATTGGGATTATTAAGCATGCCATGGAGATCATTCACTTGCTGACTGATCAGAACCCTATTCAAGTTATTGTTGATGCTATTGTCAACTGTGGTCCCAGAGAAGATGCAACTAGAATTGGGTCTGCTGGAGTTGTTAGGAGGCAGGCTGTGGATATCTCACCTCTTCGTCGTGTTAACCAGGCTATCTATCTTCTTACAACAGGTGCCCGTGAAGCTGCATTTAGGAACATTAAGACTATTGCTGAATGCTTAGCAGATGAACTTATTAATGCTGCCAAAGGTTCATCCAACAGCTATGCTATCAAGAAAAAGGATGAGATTGAAAGGGTTACCAGCCAAATACCATAACTCTGACTACACTCATTAAGGGACACTGTCTTAAAGGCGAGGTCCATAAAGCATTGCAGCTTCATGATAAGAATGTAGCACCGGGGTTTCACTTTAATCAAGTTTGTTATGGCACCTTGATCAATGGGTTATGCAAAGTTGGAGAAACAGCAGCACCCCTGCAGTTGTTCAGACAAGTAGATGGGAAATTGATTCAGCCTAACGAGTAAGGAAAGAAAAAGAAACAAGAAGCGGTTAACACAATTCATCAGTGACGGCATACAAAGAAGTATCATACAATTCATAGTGAACCCAACCTGCACTAAATACTCCAAAGGCCATGATGTCCACTTTGGTGAGTTGAAGATCAATCTTGTGGATATGAAAGGATGGTTTGTTTAGTCCAAGAGACTCTGAGCCATATTCAATAGAAAGCCATCATGTCCAGCTGCTTGGTATATCTGGACCAGAAGGAGAGCGTGATTCTCAATTAGATTCAGATAATATAAAGAAAATACAGCAATCATTTGGATTAATTTATGTTCCCTTTATTAAAAATGGGGACTCCTAGTCCTACAAATTAGAAATCAAGTGGCACCGACGAACTCATCATGCTTATGTCTCTTTGGGCTATAAACCGAATGACTATGAACTAAATAATACACCAAAAGGCCAGACTACCTAGTTAGGGCCATTACAAGAACGCAACAACCATTATACCACCTGAAGGTTCCCTTCAATCTTCATGTTACATTTTTCAATTTGGTATAAGCAGTGCCTGAAAGTATCGTTCCAAAACTCGTCTAAATGAACAGCACCTGCAGCAAATGATAAACACAAGAAGTTATTCTACCATACTTGAACTTTCTGCTAAGGCGGTGACAAATTAAAATCCGAGCCAAGTTTTAAATAACAGAATGATTTCGTAAGATCCATGCACCAAATTCCTAAGCCACATATGAGAAACTAAAGGTAGTCAGGAATTAACGGTAAAGGAGAGGAAAAGAAGAATATGGTGATAGAGGTAAGCTTCCAAGAAATGACTGATATCAAGTATTGAAACATAACAATATGTTTTCAAAGTCAAAGGTCAAGCGTTGTCTAATTCTGCTGGCGCGTTGTATGGACTTAGTTCCATCATTCCACACCAAGTTGAAGCATGTACGTGAAGATTGGCACAAAACACAAAGAGATTAGAATGGATGATTAGTAGAGTACACAGTATAAAAAATCTGCCACAAGAGAAGTTCAGAAGAAAATAAGCACACAGTCTAACCTTACAAGTTACTATCAAGCTTAGGCTATGAGCTATATGATTAAGTTTCCTATTGCTGCTATTCCTTTGAACTAAACATAAATTGCCGCAAGTCGCATAAAGGTGTTCTAGCCTAAATTCACGGAAACCGTAATGCCACAGCATGTACATGAAGTAAAGACGGCACTCACAATTGAAATTTAAGATGTTGCTTCATCACAATCGAGTTTCAAGCACACCAAAGCGACAACTTCACAGTGATTTCGTAAACTTCAAAGCCTGCACAGCCAAAACACAAGTCTTGAATAAAGATACAAATATTGTCATATCAGTTTAAATTAACAGCATAAGTTCAAAAGGGAAAGAAGGGAATGACATAAGGATTTAACAGCTGTCATATCTTCTTTTCGTTTTCCCGTCTTCACCATCTTTACCTTGCACCAAAATACACATGAAATTCACAGAAGCACTTTAAAGATGCCAGCATTAATTTTGCAATGATTGTTAGGTGTATCAAAACAACATCCCAATATCATTGCAGTCTTTTTTAGTAAGACTCAGAAACGTCTCAGGTTGAATCTCATGGGTCACAGACCTGAAAATGTTGGATCATTGGGGGATGATGACATGGATGGTGGCAGGAGTGACACAGATATTTCCTGTGTCGTAGAGACAGGTTCAGCCAATGGCTCTGATACGTCAGACACTAAAACTGGCATGGACCAGCCTGCAGCTGATAAGAACATGTGTTGTGATGAATCCAATCCTGTAAAAGCCAACATCTCAGTTGACTTAGATTAATCAGAGGAAACTAATGGGAAAGTAGAAGATCACGAAGATGTAAATATGATTTCTAATGTATGTGTGATTGGGGGTGAGTCTAACCTGGACATTGATGGTAATGTAGGTGTCTTATATGATTCTGACAGGTCTGGTTTAGTGCGGGATCAAGATGAGCCAAGTAAAGGGGGCGTTGCAGTTATAGAACTGGTGTCTGGTATGGAGATAATTAAACCATGCTACCCTATTTCTGTTGGTGATGGTAGACTCGTTTCTGATGTTTCTTCTGGCCAACAAGGAAATGAATTGGAGGGTTCAACAGTATGTCTAGTTGATAGAGGATTAGAGATGAAGCTGATACAGACGTCGTAGTTCAATTGAAAGATAACCTCCACAATACAAGCACTTTGGTGATTACTTCACTGTAATCTCTGGAAGTTCCTTATTCAAGATTGATTTTTGATACTGGAAATGAGCCTCAATTGCGCCTTGAAAAATCTCCATTCTAAGGATCATCAAATGACCCTCTTACAATTGCAAAAATCAACATTGCTATATACTGATGCTGCTGCTGCTGTACAATACAAGAAAACAACGAGCCAAGATACACCATCCAGTAGCAATCTTGGCTATCGACTGGTTAATCTTGGTATTTCATTGGACCATGTTGAGGCTGTCCATAAATGCTATAATTTGCAAGTGCATTCGAAGAAGGAAATGAATATGAATATAAGCTGCAGCAGTCCAGCAATTGTGTTGCCACTTTTGTCCTAAAAGATTGAACAACATGGGCATTACAAAAGCGTGCAGTGTTTGTCAGATTCAGAAGAAGCACTCAGAAATGATGTGAAAATTATAAGTTACATGATTAAGAGGATTGAAATAACTACATATTTCCATCACAAAGTCTGTACCTAAAAGAGTGAATCTCAGTCTCGCAAGGATCTTGCTCTAAGGTCATCATCATCATTTTTTTTTTCGTTCTTCAATTGCCTTCATCTCCCTGGTGACTTTACTATTATAGCATGACCTACAAGAGTGAACCAAGAATGATGAACAAGTATACTCAAAATAAAAAAGAAATGTAAAGGATTAGTTCAAGATCAATGATTCATACACCAGGGCATTATACAACAAGTTTACAGACCATTTCTCCTTATGAACAACACCAGCCATTTGCAACTTTGTCAACCACCTAACAAACTTTCCACCACTGATCTGACACTCTTCAAATCACTAAACAACATTGAGAGCTGCCGGCAAAGCTTCTTGATCCTCTTCACTATTTTTACCTTGCCAAACACTAAGGACTAGTAAGTGTAACAACCTGCAATGACTACTCAACATTAGCAACATATGAAGAAGAAAGGGGATTGACAGTTATAACAGAATATGGCAACAAGAACAAAAAGCATTGAGTCAAAAAAAGAGTCCCACATCAGCAAATTGATAAGCAGTAAAAGAAACATTTTCACACAGTAAAAAATAGGGTAAAAAGCAATTTTTTTAATTCACTACAGACAAATGCAGAGGTCACTATCAAGTCTCAGAAAAGCAGAAATCATGGTATTACCTCCTAACAGAATCGTACTACCCAAATGCTCCTCATTGTCCTACCTCACACGGATCAAGCACTCCCTTCAGCAAAATTCAAATTCTCACACGTATCAAAAACCCTAAAAACTCTCCTATAAATACGGTCCTGTTCATTGGCAAAAAACAACAGAAAAACCCTAGCGAAGCTCTGCTAAATTCAATCCTCAAAATACCTAAAATCACTCCAAAGTTCTTTCTAAAGGTTGATAAAGCTTCACGTTGAAGCTTTATCCAACTCGAACTTGGCCGCCTCATTCGAATCCAGAAACTAGAGCACGCAGGACACGGACGAAGAAGAAGAAAAAGCAAAAGATATAAAGCTCGAACCACCTACCTCACGGATTCTTCGCTGTCAGAATAGCTCGAAGCTCGTAAGTTCCCTTTACTTGATTTTTGCGCGCTGTTGTATGAATATTGTGACTTATTTTGCTTGAATATGTTACTCTGTGTGGTGTTTGAACTTTGTTTAGGATTTTCTTTGCCATGGGTTATGGGTTGTGATGTTGGGTTTGTCTGTTAGGGATTTGGTAGGTGTTTAGGATTCAGGGTATCATTTTTGTGTACTGATATTTGGAAGCAGATAAATTTGAGGAAAGAGTTTCTAAAGAGTGATGTTTGGAGAGATGGAGAGATTTAATGCTTTTGTTTTATTCTCACTGTGTATGAATTATTTTAAAAGGGAATCTTGGAAACCCCAACGGGCAGCATTCCTTTATTGCTGTTCCTCCCTTTCCTTGTGTAAAGAACTAGGCACATTGACCCTTTCCTGGAGGGCATGTGAGTGTTGAGAATCCCGTTTTTTTTTTTATTTTTTAGGACAGCAACGTGTCAGTTTTAATTAACGCCATTAGGATTAATTATTATCTGATTTAGTAATTTTAGTAAAACTTAATAAGAGTTTATTTTAGAAACTAGTTAAATATAGTTTAAAATATTATTAGTAATATTATTAGCTTTTTATATTTGATATGGGTTTTACAACATGATTTTATTTAAATTTTAGAACTTTATCAAATCTTTTTTTTCCTTTTTATATTAAGTTCAAAATATTTTATTATTTGTTTAGAATAAATAAAAATCCTTCTTTCAAATTTATATGAAAGTGGTGGATCCTTAGAGTCTAGCATTCTTTGGGTCCTTAAGCGGTCGCTCTCGAGGTGCACGCCTTGAGTTGTGGTCGCTTCGTCTTTCATCCTTAAAAATATCCAACCTCGTTTAACCTTCCAAAGGTCACAAACCTTAATTCGAGCAATACGCTCACCCTAGTTTAATCTACACACTAATATTTTCAAATTAGTTTCATAATTAAATTACGAAAGTATCGAGTTCTTGGAGTCGCGCATTCCTTGAATTCGAGAATAATTGCTATCAAGGTGTACACCTCGAACAGTATATCATTCGAACATTCGTTTCTAAAATATTTCCATAATTATTTGGACAAGTATTCACCGTCCAACAAACACTATTTCATAATTAATGGGATGAAAAAGATTGTCGTTGGGATCTAGCATTCCAACGATATCCCGACTAATTGGTTGCGAGGCCGACGTCTCGTTTATCGAGTAGTCGTCATTCCTCCTAAACATACAACCTCTCTAACCTCGTTTCTCACCTCCGTACGGTCGAGTCTAAACCCTAGTATGTCTCTAAACCATACGTCAAATTCAAACCATTTTCTTAATTAAATTGCGAAAGAACTGAGTTCTTGGAGTCTCGCACTCCTTGAATTGTTTGAGTAACCACTCTTAGGGCGTACGCTTTAGGTTGTGGTTCGCTCAACCTTTTGTATATAAAATACGTGCCCTAACTACTTGGACCAATGTCATTATTGTCCATTCAAATACATTTTCATAATTAATTGAATGAAAAAGGTATCATTGGGATCTAGCATTCCAATGATATCCCGATTAATCGATTGCGAGACTGACGTCTCGTTTATCGAGTAGTCGTCATTCTCCCTTAAAATATTCAACCCAACTTTCTTCTCTCGCCCCCGTGCGATTGAACTTTCTCAAACATATTCTGTAATTATTCGAATGAAAATGTGTTATTGGGATCCAGCATTCCAATAATATCTCGATTAATTGATTGCGAGGCCGACGCCTCGTTTATCGAATAGTCGTCATTCTCCATCAAATAACTTAACTACACTCCTCTTTCTTGCCTCCGTGCAATCGAAACCTTAAACCTATTCAGATCCATTCTCTTTCCTAAACCAAAACATCCAATGCGATAAACCTAATCCCTCGCCCTTGCGCGATCCCTACAATTCAAATAATCCTTTACCAAAGAACATTGTTTAATCCTTTCTTCCGCGCATAACAAACTCGAGCTTCAGCCTCCCCTAGCGAGCAGACAAGCCAACGTTTAGCAGTTAGAATGCGACATAAACTCTTGTTCATTCCCATACCAAACCTTTTACCGTAGTTAGCCGAACTACGGCTGCTCTGATTTCTCACATTTGTTGAGAATACGTAGGCACAAGATTGCGATGATCTTGGCGAGCACAATCCCCTCTTTTTTCCCGTAGTCCCACGAACTACGAACGCTCTGATTTTCCACTTCTTACAAGTGAAGATACGTAGGCACAAGGGCCCCAATCCTTGGCGAGCACCCTATCCTAAAACCACCCATTCCCCCATAGGAGAAACCTTAGAAGAAAACAAACAAGCGTAGTTAACTTTACTCTCGAATCGATCAAGAGGTTCCCGTTGAGTACAACGGACGTAGAGGGTGCTAATACCTTCCCTCTGCGTAACCAACTCCCGAACTTAGAATATTGGTTGCGATGATCATGTTCTTATCCCTTAAAGGTTTTATCGATATTTTCCTATTCCATCCTTGGAATGAATAAAGTTCGGTGGCGACTCTGTTTCGAACAGTATTTTCCGCGGCCATCGCGAGGATCGTATTTTTCGAGGTACGACAGATGGCGACTCTGCTGGGGACGCGCATTGCCCTATGCAAGAGATAGTCAAGCCTAACTTGACTCGATTCAAGAGTACTAACCTTTTGCTTAACTGTTTCTCTTTATGTTTATTTTCTCCTATTGTTTATTTCTTGTTTTCTCTTTCTATCGTATGCTGTTTATTATATCTGCCTGTTGGATTCGGGGATAGCATTGCAAGTAAAGCTCTACACCCGAGCTTTGGAAATAGAAGAGAGAAAACATAGTTTAGAATTGGTAGTGATTATTGTTAGTCCCCAAGGACTCGCTCCTTGTGTGCCTAGCATGAAAGCTCCTCCAGAATAGACCTTTTCGTAGATCTCGTCGTAATGCAGCTAGCCTGTTGCACGATTGGATTCATGAAGGGTCCATGACTCTGGGAACCGCTCTTAGAACCAGTTTCTAAATTGGTAGTCGTGTAGTGTTGGTCCCCGAGGACTCGCTTCTCGTGAGCCTGACATGAAGACTCCTCTCAAGAGAGATCTTTTGGTATTACCGTCATAATGCAGCTCGCCTGTTGCATGACAGTGGTATCATTGGTATCTATGACCTTGAGAACCCCGTCCGTCAACATAGAAACTATCCCGTGAGTGGGTCATTTTGGGTAAAGAATTTAAAACTATCTTTATACCTATTAGGAGGGTGGGAGATACTTGTGATAGCCTGGATACCGCACTGTTGCATTCATAGACATTTACATACGCATCATAACTTACACTCATTTTTATTTCCAGGGAAGCATTTATATTGACAGGTTGAAATACGTTCACAAAATGGCCGCAAGTTCAGAAAAGAGAAAGACTATTCAGCTTAAGGCACTCAAACCTGATGTTGGTGTGATCATGAATTGTTTGAAAGAAATGCCTACCATCTTCAAGAAGACTCTGATAGGAAGGTTTGGCCAGGTGACTGATCTGATAATGATTAAAGTACAGGTCCCTGCTATTACGGCTTTAGCACAATTTTATGATCCGCAAATGAGAAGCTTCTTATTTCAAGATTTCTACTTGACACCTGCTATTGAAGAGTTTGAAGGGTTTCTAGGTTTCCCGGTCAAGGGTAGGGCACCTTATACTATGATAAGGCAGGCTCCAGAAGTGGAAGAATTGGCCGATGCTCTCAAATTATCAATTTCAATAGCCAAAGCTGGTTGGAAGAAAAGAGAAGATTTCTTCGGTTTTAGAAGCATTGTACTAGACAAAGAAGCAGTTAAGATGTTAAAGAACAAACAATGGGATGCTTTGGTGAATGTATTGGCTCTTCTCATCTATGGGCTAGTACTGTTTCCCACTTTCGAGGATTTCGTTGATTCTGCAGCTGTCAGCGTATTTTGGGCCGTTTGGAAGAAGGAGCAAAGCCCGACACACCCTTTCCTGGCTGATGTTTTTTACACTTTACACCTTCGCCATGAAAGAAAAGGTTCAGTGTTGACATTTTGTCTCCCTATTCTCTACAAATGGCTCACTTCTCACATACTCAAATGTCACGCCAGTGTCCCAACTTTGAACAATGGGGAATGGGCCCAATTTCTAGTATCTATCTCTGAAAAGAACACTACCTGGTACCCGAACAAGTTGGAGGTAAGTGAAATCATCATGAGTTGTGGTAGTTTTTGCAACGTACCATTGATCGGATCAAAAGGTTGTATAAGCTATAATCCTATATTAGCCATACGACAATTTGAGTACCCAATGTTAGGGAAGCCTGAAGACAAAGAACTAGAAGAAATGATCCTCCATGAGAGAGATGCCAAAGATCCCTCACTTCTCTGTCAGATTGTACGATCTTGGCAGAAAGTTCATACTAGAGGATCAGATTTGAGAAGAAAGGATGGTGTTACCAGGATGCCTTTTCGACAGTGGGTTCTAGAGAGGGTCAAAATAGTTAAGCTCCCTTTTTCTATTGAGGCACCTCCTAAACTCACCACTCCGTAACTGATACCTGTATCAGTCGAAGAAGTGGAAGAGATGAGAGTCAAGATAGCCCAGCTAGGGAAAGAAAACGAAGATTTACAAGTCAAGCTTCAAAATGTGACTAATGAAAGGAATCACATGAGGTATGAGATCGAGAGAAAGGATAAGCGAATTGAAGAAATGGGAAGCAAGATTAATGAAGAAAAGGGTAAAAGGAAAAGGACCAAAGCATGTATCAACCAGCCTGACAGTTGCTTAGAATCCCTCAAAGAGCAGCTGGACTACGCTCATAGAAAATGGCGAGAGAATGAACAGTGGTATCTTCTAGACACTAAACAGAATAAGGAGATCAGGGAGACATTAGGAGCTGAAATCAAGACACTTTGTGCTACGCTACGTCAATCAAGAGCTGACGAAGATAGAGAACGTCAACTCAAGGAAGAAGCCCTAAACTCATCTTGGGTTAAGCCAGAAGATTGGTGCAAGATGTGTATTGACCTAGATGAGCTCAAGAAGTTTGTTAAGTATCAAGAGAATCATCAGATAGGAGCTATTAAGGAAGACCAAGCAATTTGGTCTGCTGCAAGAGACCAGTTAACTCATGATGTTGCAGCATATGAGCAATCCATTCACATCATGAAGGATAACTGAGATGCATACCGCAACAAGCTAAATGGGTTGGTGGAATTTTGTAACTGGTTGGCCCAAGATCTGATATGGAAACATCGTGATGCTATGGAAGCCATAGATAATTCTACCGCTCCGGCTATTTATGAGTTCATATATGTGTGCAAAGAAATGTTGGCAAGATTCAAGGAGGAGCTCAAGGAGCGTGAAGTAAGAAGAAATGAAGCTTGAAGTTTTTCTTTGTCTTTTCTGTTATTTTGCGCAAATATTTTTTTTTTTTATATTCCTGGATGGATTGTACTCTGTCTATGTTGGAACAAGTTTAAGTGAATGAGGAGTAGTCTTTTTGATTATTTGTTCTTGTGCTGTTTGAATGATTAACAAATAACCGTTGGTATAAATGCTTCCCTAAAAAATATATATAATAATAAAAAATCATAATCATAAGCATAAACATAAGCATCTTTGCATCTTCACCCGACAGTACAACTCATCGGACTTTCCCTTTCTACCATTAGGAATTTGAAAGCTGACTACTCGACATCGCTACGAGACCAGGCGCAACTTTCAAATGACGCTTGAACAAATGGAAGAGACTCAGAACACTATGAGAGGTGACATCGACGCTCTCAAGATGAAGATGGATCAGCTGCTGGAGACAATGCTGACGTTAGCCCAAAAGGAAAACAATGCTGAGACTTTTGCTGATGCCAAGAAGGCGGCCGACAACATAGGAACTTCGGGGATTGTATAAACCCCCCACGTAGACCTTGTTGACCGTTCCATATCCGCGCGTCAGGGTTCTGAAGCAGACATGGACGAACAATACGATGCTTTCTACCAACCTCCACCACCTCCTCCTCAACACAATATGGGGGCTGCTAATGACTTTGCTGCAGATAGACTACGAACTGTTGAAGAGAAAATCAAGTCATTGGAAATCAAGAAGACTCCAGGGTTGGATGCTGTTGACATGTGCCTAGTCCCGGGACTGGTGATACCGAAGAAATTCGAAGTCCCAGACTTTGAGAAGTACAAGGGGGTCAGCTGCCCCAAAACCCATCTCAGAGCGTACTGTCGCAAGATGGAGGCTCACATTGATAACGACTTGATCTTAATACACTATTTCCAAGATAGCCTCAGTGGGGCATCATTGGAATGGTATATGCAGTTAGAAAAAGGACAAATCAGCACGTGGAGAGATCTAGCAGATGTGTTTTCACAACATTATCAGTATAATACTGATTTGGCACCGAATCGCACGCAGCTGCAAGATATGACTCAACGTAACAACGAGTCATTTAAAGAATATGCCCAAAGGTGGACAGAGTTGGCTGCCCGTGTTCAACCACCATTGCTGACTAAGGAGTTAACTGACATGTTTATGGGAACTCTACAACCGCAGTACTTGGACCGCATGCTTGGGTCCAGTTTCCCTAACTTTGCTGAAGTGGTGTCAGTAGGTGAAAGAATCGAGAGCAATTTGAAAAAGAACAAGGCTGCGGTCCCGATGAATGGAGGAAGGAAGCCTTTTGTGAAGAAAAGGGAAGATGAAACTAATGCCGTGATGAGAGGACGAGGAGATAGAGCTCCAGTGAACATCCAATATCCACAGGTAGCTGCAGTAGCCCATGCTCCTTATCAACAACCAGCTCAACAGCAGAATCAACAACAGAATTATCAGACAGTTCCTCCACCGCAATATCAGAATGCCCCGGCTCAAAGACAACAAAGGCCGAGACAGCCAAGAAGGCAACTTGACCCGTTACCTATGTCATATGGACAAATCTTTGCTCAGCTAAATCAAAGTGGGCACTTAACGTTGCAAGATTTACGTCCAGCAACCTTTCCATACCCCCCTGGGCACGATGAAAACGCACATTGCAAGTTTCATAAGGGAGCCTCTGGACACTCCATAGACAACTGCTATGCGTTTCAAAACAGGGTGCAGGATTTGATAGAGTCCAAAGATCTCACTTTTACACCTAGAGGTGCCAACATTACGAAGGATCCGTTACATAAACATGGAGGTCTTTCTGTCAATGCTGTGGAAGAAGATAGTGGTTTGAGACTGATTACGAATGTTGAAGATGTCCGTACTCCGATGGCCGTCATCGGAGAACAATTGAAGAAAAGTGGGATGATTCCCCAAAAAGAAGTGGAGAATTTGACTGACGAAGTGGTAAAAAAACATCCGCAAAGGTTCTTAGAGCATGGGATAATACAAATAAAACAAAGAGATTCGAACGTGTCTGCTATCGATATTCAGTATGATGAAACAAGTGCTTATCCGACGAGGCGACTTCGACCAGCACCAGTAGTCTTACAGTATGATCCTTCGGAAGCCTTTCAACAGAGGCCCGCCCGACCAGCACCCGTGATTATGCAATATGATGAAGATGACGTCAATAGACAAAGAGCAGCGCGACCAGCTCCGGTGGTAATAGAATATTCTGTCAATGAATCTGAGCCCAAAGTTTTTAAACAGAGGCCAGAGAGACTAGTGATTGAGTATGACGCTGCCAAATGCGATGCAATTGTGGGGCCTAGTGGGATGACCCGTAGCGGTCGTTTATTTGCCACCAAACCAGTGGAAGTGCCATCTAGAAGTAAAGAAAAAGCTACAATTGAACTACCAAGTGTTGAGCCACCTGTTGAGGTGTCATCACCAAAAGCAGCAGTAACACCAAAGGAAGCTGAGGAGTTTTTGAAGATCATCAGAAAAAGTGATTACAAAGTGATTGATCAACTAAACCAGACTCCTGCCAGAATTTCCATGCTCTCGTTGTTACTTAATTCAGAGGCCCACAGGTTATCTTTGATGAAGGTGTTGAGCGCGGCGCATATTGCTAAAGACATCACCGTAGCCCATTTCGATAATGTGATAGCTAGCGTAACAACCAGAAACTTTCTCGGGTTTAATGATGATGACTTGACTGCAGAGAAGAGAAACCACAATAAAGCTCTCCATATTTCTATCAAGTGCCAAGACACATTGATATCCCGAGTCTTAGTGGATACAGGTTCTTCTTTGAATGTGCTTCCCAAGGTCACCCTGGAGAGAATGCTAGTAAAAGGAGTTATCATGAAGCCAAGTGCTCTGGTAGTCAAAGCTTTTGATGGTTCCAGACGTGCTGTGATTGGCGATGTGGACTTGCCAATAAAAATCGGACCAACTGTCTTCACTATCACTTTCTAAGTAATGGATATTTATCCAGGGTACAACTGTCTATTAGGAAGACCTTGGATTCATTATGCAGGAGTTGTTACCTCTACCCTTCACCAGAAGCTAAAATTTGTCAGTAATGACAAAGTAGTTCAGATTGGAGGAGAGGAGGATATCTTGGTTAGCCACTTAACATCCTTCAGGTACATTGAAGTTGAAGGGGAAATGGTGGAAACGCCTTTTCAGTGTTTCGAAATGGTGAATACATTAGCAGTGCAGCGAATTTCAGAGGGTCAGAGTTCAAGATCAGCAATGGCATCTTATGAAGAAGCTAAGATGGTTGTAGACAAAGGGAACGCCCAAGGCTGGGGCAAAATGGTGGAATTGACTGAAAAGTTCGACAAATTTGGGCTAGGATACCATCCTTCATTCAACACTATGACGTTTGCATATGGCAAGAAGCAGATTCCTCCTGTGGCAGAAGTTTTCAAGAGCGCTGGGCATATCTTCGACCATACCTCCGCAAGCTGGATCCGACAGGCTGAACCTGGTGAAGAATTGAAGAATTGGAAGACCATCGAAATACCCCAGTTTTTCCCTCTTCAAAAGTAAAGTTTTAATTGATTTTCAAAAACCCTACGCTCTGCCCAAGGCGTAGTGGAGCTTTGTATCGGGCCCCCTGATGTTTCGAAACATGTTTAAGATGAATAAATTTTGATTTGCATTCAATTTTTGCTCATTTTCTTTTCTACTTTTTCATAATTAATGGCATTTCTTTCGCACACTCACTTTCCTAAATAAGCTGCATAAATCATAAACATGCAGAGACACCACCGAGGTCCTTGATATCGACACTGTTGTAGGCCTTTATGATTTTGATCGTCCAATATACCAAGCGGATGAGGAAGACGAGAGTGAGCTCCCCAACGAATTGGCTAGGTTGCTGCAGCAAGAGGAGAAGGTCATTATGCCGCATAAAGAGGATGTCGAGGTTATCAACCTGGGTTCAGAAAAAAATAAAAGGGAGATAAAGGTTGGAGCGTCTCTTCAAGATGTTGTCAAGGTAAAGTTAGTAGGGCTCCTCCGAGAATATGCTGATGTATTTGCATGGTCGTATCAGGACATGCCTGGTCTAGATACGAACATCGTTGTACATAAGCTGCCACTCAAAGAGGGGTGCCATGCCGTCAAGCAGAAGTTGAGAAGAACTCGCCCTGACATGGCTCTGAAAATCCGTGATGAGGTCCAAAAACAATTCGATGCAGGTTTCTTAGCAGTGGCCAAATACCCGCAATGGGTTGCAAATATCGTTCCCGTACCGAAAAAGGACGGAAAGGTCCGTATGTGTGTGGATTACCGCGATTTGAACAGAGCAAGTCCTAAAGACGATTTTCCATTGCCTCACATTGATGTGTTGGTAGATAATACGGCACAATTCTCTGTTTTTTCCTTCATGGATGGATTCTTTGGCTACAATCAAATTAAGATGGATCCAGATGACATGGAAAAGACCACGTTCATTACACCATGGGGCACATTCTGTTACAAGGTAATGCCATTTGGGTTAAAGAACGCTGGGGCAACATACCAACGTGCAATGGTAACACTCTTCCACGATATGATTCACAAAGAGATCGAAGTGTAAGTTGATGACATGATTGCTAAGTCCCAGACTGAAGAGGAGCATGTGGGTAATCTGGAAAAGTTGTTCGCCAGACTGAGGAAGTTCAAGTTGAGACTTAATCCCAACAAATGTACATTCGGGGTGCGATATGGAAAGTTGTTGGGCTTTATCGTAAGCCAGAAAGGGATTGAGGTGGACCCTGATAAAGTAAGGGCGATTCAAGACATGCCTGCACCAAAAACTGAAAAGGAGGTCCGTGGATTTCTGGGGAGGTTGAATTATATCGCAAGATTTATTTCACATCTCACAGCCACTTGCAAGCCAATTTTTAAATTACTCAGGAAAGATCAGCCGGTTGTTTGGAATGATGAGTGCCAAGGGGCATTTGATGCAATCAAAGGATATTTGCAAGAACCATCGATTTTGATACCACCAGTTCCTGGAAGGCCGCTCATTATGTACTTAACTGTGCTAGAAGAGTCCATGGGCTGCGTATTAGGACAACAAGATGATTCGTGCAAGAAAGAGCATGCTATATACTATCTCAGCAAAAAGTTTAACGACTGTGAGACTAGATACTCTTTGCTTGAGAAGACTTGTTGTGCACTTGCATGGGCTGCTAGACGACTCAGACAATATATGCTGACACACACCACATACTTAATCTCCAAGATGGATCCAATCAAATACATCTTCGAGAAACCTGCTCTTACCTGTAGGATAGCCCGGTGGAAAATGCTTCTATCTGAATACGACATCCAGTACACCACTCAGAAAGCTATAAAGGGAAGTGTGTTAGCAGATCATTTGGCCCATCAGCCGGTGGAAGAATACCAACCTTTGAGATTTGACTTTCCAGATGAGGATATCATGATGGCAATAGATTACGAAGAGCCAAGGCCAGATGAAGGGCCAGAACCAGGGGAGCGATGGACTCTTATGTTCGATATAGCTTCTAACTCTTATGGGCACGCAATTGGGGCAGTGATTACATCTCCCAAAAATTTTCACTTGCCGTTTACGGCCAAGCTTTGCTTCCCGTGCACTAACAATATAGCGGAGTACTAGGCATGTATACTAGGGCTAGAAGAAGCCATTGACTTGAGAATCAAAACTCTCAATGTATTTGGGGATTCTGCTCTAGTAATTTACCAGATAAGAGGCAATTGGGATACCAAGCATGAAAACTTAATTCCATACCGGGATTATGTGGCCAAATTGCTTCCCCGATTCGATGATATCACTTTTGCTCAGATACCTCGAGAAGAGAATCAAATGGCTGACGCTTTGGCAACTCTGGCATCCATGTACAAGTTGATATGGCCAAATCATAGACCATCTATTGATTTGTGACGCTTTGAAGAGCCCGCACATTGTCTGACTGCTGATAAAGACGCAGAGGAAAAGCCGTGGTTTTATGATATAAAGCGATATCTTGAAAAGCACGAATATCCTGAAGGAGCCCTGGGTATCGACAAAAGAACTTTGCGAAGATTGGCATCCAACTTCTTCCTCAACAGAAACGTACTGTACAAGCGCAACCATGACACTGTTTTGCTTAGATGTGTGGAGAAACGTGAAGCTGAACAGATTCTACGGGACATTCATGAGGGCTGCATTGGAACTCATGCGAATGGACATACCATGGCAAAGAAAATATTAAGGGCGGGCTATTATTGGCTTACCATGGAAGCAGATTGTTACCATCATGCCCGAACTTGTCACAAGTGCCAAATATACTCTGATAAGATTCATGTACCCACCACTCCATTGAACGTCTTAACCTCACCATGGCCTTTCTCCATGTGGGGAATAGACATGATTGGGATGATTGAACTAAAAGCTTCAAACGGACATCGCTTCATACTGGTGGCTATAGACTATTTCACCAAGTGGGTTGAAGCTGCTTCGTATACCAACTTTACTAAGCAAGTAGTCGCCCGCTTCTTGAAACAGAACATCATATGCAAATATGGAGTGCCCAATCGCATCATCACTGACAATGGGTCGAATCTCAACAACAAAATGATGGACGAGTTGTGCGCCAGTTTTAAAATAGAACACCATAACTCAACACCATATAGACCCAAAATGAATGGAGCCGTAGAATCAGCCAATAAAAATATCAAGAAAATCATCCAGAAGATGGTAGTCACATACAAAGATTGGCACGAGATGTTACCCTTTGCACTACACGGCTACCGTAATTCAGTACGAACTTCAACAGGGGAAACTCCCTACTCGTTGGTTTATGGCATGAAGGCAGTTCTCCCAATAGAGGTCGAAATCCCTTCTCTGAGGGTTTTAATGGAAGCTCAACTTAACGAAGCCGAATGGGTAAAAACGAGGTTTGAAGAACTTAATCTCATTGAGGAAAAGCGCTTGACAGCCATATGCCACGGCAAGCTTTACCAGAGAAGAATGAAGAGAGCCTTCGACAAAAGAGTACATCCCAAGACATTCGCGCAAGGAGACTTAGTACTCAAGAGGATCATGGCTATGTATAATGAATCTAGGGGCAAATGGACGGCAAACTATGAAGGCCCATATGTGGTAACAGAGGCATTCTCTGGTGGTGCCCTAAAGCTCGCAACCATGGATGGGGAGGAGTTACCTTATCCAGTGAATGCAGATTTGGTCAAACGATACTTTGCCTAAAAAAGTGGAACAATAAAGCCGCTAAGTCGAAAACCCGAAAGGGCGACTTAGGCAAAATTGGCTATCCCGGTGAACCGAAAACCCGAAAGTGCGGTTCAGGAAAAAATTAGGGATAAAATAAGAAGAGGCCCACTGATTTGAAAACCTGAAAGGGAGGCTCAGGCAAAAAAGGGCGTCCCGGTGGATTGAAAACCCGAAAGGGCGATCCAGGCAAAAGTTAGGGGCAAAATTCCAAGGCAAAGTATCCATTATGCATGATCACTTAACCCTAGTACATTATCAAGAGACATGATTAATCCAGCCATTTTCTTTTCCTGTGAAGCAAGGTGTTGAAGACTTCCAAAGTTATAGGGACTATAGCAGTGTCAAGATTCAAAGGGGCTCTAATTTTTGCCATTATGTTTTTTTCTTGCACTGTGATCACCTCATTAAGGGATTACATCTTTGTATATCTACCCATTCAAGGGTCAAATCAATATAAAAAGAGATTTCTCATTAAATTGTGCTCACTCTTTTACTTTACCTGATTGTTTGCAAATTAATTTTATTTTTGATAATTTGTGTTCGAAACTTCAGCTAAAAAAATAAAAATATAACTTTTAACAAGGTATAAAACTTGTTTTGATGTTCGAAGTTATTGGGGAAAATAGATGGTCTCCAAGAAAAATCAACAGGTAGAAGCATTGAATTAGTCGTCAGCCGCCTAAGCTTGCCATCATGAAAAGATTTGCCTTTCCAAAGGGTTTATATGATGTGGTTCCCCCAGCATCGAGTTCAAGAACTAAACTGGGGCAATCAATTCCCCCGGTCGTCATGGAATATCTAAATTTGGGATGTCGAGTAGTCTAATCCTCTCACTACCCCACAGAAAGCCCAATCTTTTATTGGCAACATCAAAAAGCCACCCCAATTGGCGCCTTAAAATTCACCCTAAAATTCCAGTCTTCATTGGAAACCACTAAAAGTCTACCCTCGTTGGCATCCTCAATAACCAAAGTCCAAACCATTTGACGGCTACCGAATCCAATCCCTAGTGATGTTCCCAACAAGGATTTATCCCCAGCGTACCTGATCATTTGCATTATCATAAGCACGACATACAATATCACATCATATCACAGTCATATCAAGCATTAGCATATCATTTGTATTCGCATCTTGCACTCCCTAGCAGTTGCATCTTGGTTGCATGTTTATGTATCATAACGCATATCATCGCCATCACCATTAACATGGCATAACAACATAGCAGGATCCAGGATCAGTTTGTAAACATCTTGGCCAATCCTCCAATGAAGTTGGCAGTATGACTCTGAAGAGATTTAATACCTCACGAGTTCAGGGAATTCTACTCCCCAGCAAGTCATTCTTCAACCATGCAGTTGATGATGATAATCCCCAGCAACTATTGCTCTGGAGTCCCCAAGCAGAGGTTATCTTAGAGAGTTTATTGAAGATTTCTCCCCTGCAGAGTTTGGACAACACTGTTCCTTTAAATTGGAATTTTAGCTCAACTATTCCTCAGCAAAATCATCACTCGAGATACTGCTTTGGTATCATCGAAGAATATTATTGGATAAGATGCTGCTTCGACCACCCAAAGAATCTCATGTGTTCAGAGATACTGCTTTGGTATCATCGAGGAACCTTATTGAATAAGTGACTGCTTCGACCACCCGAAGAATCTCAAGTTATGATCAGAGATACTGCTTTGGTATCATCGAGGAACCTTATTGAATAAGGGACTGCTTCGACCACCCGAATAATCTCAAGTTATGATCAGAGATACTGCTTTGGTATCATCGAGGAACCTTGTTGGATAAGGGACTGCATCGACCACCCGAAGAATCTCAAGTTATGATCAGAGATATTGCTTTGGTATCATCGAGGAACCTTATTGAAAAAGGGACTGCTTCGACCACCCGAAGAATCTCATGTTATGATCAGAGATACTGCTTTGGTATCATCGAGGAACCTTATTGGATAAGGGACTGCTTCGATCACCCAAAGAATCTCAAGTTATGATCATAGATACTGCTTTGGTATCATCGAGGAACCTTATTGGATATGGGACTGCTTCGACCACCCGAAGAATCTCATGTGTTCAGAGATACTGCTTTGGTATCATCGGGGAACCTTATTGGATAAGGGACTGCTTCGACCACCCGAAGAATCTCAAGTTATGATCAGAGATACTGCTTTGGTATCATCGAGGAACCTTATTGGATAAGGGACTGCTTCGATCACCCGAAGAATCTCAAGTTATGTGTTCAGAGATACTGCTTTGGTATCATCGAGGAACCTTATTAGATAAGGGACTGCTTCGACCACCCGAAGAATCTCAAGTTTTGATCAGAGATACTGCTTTGGAATCATCGAAGAGCCTTAATGGATAAGGTACTGCTTTGACCACCCGAAGAATCTCAAGTTTTCGAGATACTGCTTTGGTATCATCGAAGAGCCTTAATGGATAAGGAACTGCTTAGACCACCCGAAGAATCTCAAGTTATGATCAGAGATACTGCTTTGGTATCATCGAAGGACCTTATTGGATAAGGTACTGCTTCGACCATCCGAAGAATCTCAAGTTTTGTTCAGGATACTGCTTTGGTATCATCAAAGGACCTTAATGAATAAGGGACTGCTTCGACGACCCAGAGAATATCAGGATATCTTGTTCACCCATTCATGGTGCTTTTAACTCCTCTACCGGACAAATTTCGGGGTCTTATTATATCTAATTGACTTCCAACTTAAAATGAACGTCATACATTGATTCATTCTCTCAGGTTTAAGGCAATTAGATAGGGGCATCTGTCATACCCCAAATTTGTCCTACTTTGGTATTTAATAAATGTCCTACTGCCACATGATTTCTGGCCATGACTCTCTAAGGTTTCGTTATAAAGACTTTGCGTATACTCATTGTGGTGATAATCCATGGAAATTTATGCTGAACTATTGTGGGAAGAGCGCGCCTCCAGCCCCTTGTACCCAAACCCGTGTGTGTCCTCGTTCTCACGATCAGCCATATATGATAGGGACAATGACGTCAAATACATGATTGGATCTACCTCGTAACATGACTGATGGTTTTCAAGAAAATTAAACCCTATTTCAATTAGGTTACAAAATTCTTTAAAGGGTGTTTAAACCTCACTACGAGTTGCTTGTACAAGTTACTTGCTACGATGTGCACTTGATACAAGTACTTCACATGTTGCTGCTAGACATGGTCGATTTCACCTCAAGCGCGGTTTGATTACAAGTGTCGGGTTATAATTGAATTCTAAATCAGTTTGTGACAAACTTAGATTTAAATTGTAAATTTCAAAACATATTTTGGAAACAATTCCTAAACCTATTTTTCATATAATATCTCAGGATGTTCGGTTATACTTCAAGTTTCGCCAGTAAGGTTTTAGGTTGAGTAGGAGACACTTTGACCCTTCATAGGGGCTACGTATGAGAATGTCAAAATATGTTTCAAAGACATTTTCCGAGAAGATTTTTATCATTTTTAAGACTAAAGCCACAAGCCTTGTGTCCAATGTTAAATGGTGCTAGCCACGGGTTGTTTTAGAAGTCAAACTATTTGCAAAGCCTGTTAATAGCAATATGTCATATAAAATGGATTTGAAGGTTAAAACGCAAACGACACGCAGGCTTTTTACGGTAAAATTGTTCAATGCCTGGTTCACTCAAAATAACGTTAAAATTTATTACAAGAAAAGAGTTCTACTGAGTGATGAAATAGTAAAGTCAAGAGAACCGGGGTATTACATTAAATTTGGATATTACAATATGCATTGTTAGTATCACAAGCTTTAATGACTAGAAGAAAAGAATAAGTGAGTCCATGAAACTGAAGGTTCTCATGCCAATTTCTTTTTTCTTCAAAGCTCCCCGAAGTCAAAAGGTACTGATCCTTCACGCATCGAAAGTTGCTCTGCAAGCCACATCCTCTTCCCACATTGAAAGACACATCACAAGAGCATTTAATCCGGAGTTACCGCGCCGCTCTGCATTAGGTGAAGGCCAATATCTGCGGAATTGTAAACAAAAGTATAATATCATTAGCAGCGCATTCCGCATAAAACGTAAGTTTCAACAAAAGATAACTTGAGTAAAGATGTTTGGAGCACCACTGTTGATGAATTGTGATGAAGGAATGTGTGTGTAAATAGAATCTATGTTAAGCAAGGGACTTTCAACAGATATAAGGAAAATAACAAACTGATAACCAGAGCATTGGAAGGGTTTACGGCTGCACTCTCTCGACTCAATAATGGCTGAAACCGTCATTGTTGTCCCCGTCGCCATCGAAGTCGATCCCAATCAAATTGAATTCAAGCTCTTCAGCATATGGAGCTTCGACGATGTTCAGCTTAGCGATGTGTCTCTTTCTGATTACATTGGAGTTCAATCATCCAAACATGCTACATATGTGCCTCACACTGCTGGTAGGTACTCAGTGAAGCGTTTCAGGAAGGCCCAATGCCCCATTGTTGAGAATCACCAACTCTCTCATGATGCACGGCCAAAACAATGGAAAGAAGCTCAGGGCTGTTGGGATTATTAAGCATGCCATGGAGATCATTCACTTGCTGACTGATCAGAACCCTATTCAAGTTATTGTTGATGCTGTTGTCAACAGTGGTCCCAGAGAAGATGCAACTAGTATTGGGTCTGCTGGAGTTGTTAGGAGGAAGGCTGTGGATATATCACCTCTTCGCCGTGTTAACCAGGCTATCTATCTTCTTACAACAGGTACCCGTAAAGCTGCATTTAGGAACATTAAGACTATTGTTGAATGCTTAGCAGATGAACTTATTAATGCTGCCAAAGGTTCATCCAATAGCTATGCTATCAAGAAAAAGGATGAGATTGAAAGGGTTACCAGCCAAATACCATAACTCTGACTACACTCATCAAGGGACACTGTCTTAAAGGCGAGGTCCATAAAGCATTGCAGCTTCATGATAAGAATGTAGCACAGGGGTTTCACTTTAATCAAGTTTGTTATGGCACCTTGATCAATGGGTTATGCAAAGTTGGAGAAACAACAGCAACCCTGCAGTTGTTCAGACAAGTAGATGGGAAATTGATTCAGCCTAACGCGTAAGGAAAGAAAAAGAAACAAGAAGCGGTTAACACAATTCATCAGTGACGGCATACAAAGAAGTATCATACAATTCATAGTGAACCCAACCTGCACTAAATACTCCAAAGGCCATGATGTCCACTTTGGTGAGTTGAAGATCAATCTTGTGGATATGAAAGGATGGTTTGTTTAGTCCAAGAGACTCCGAGCCATATTCAATAGAAAGCCATCATATCCAGCTGCTTGGTATATCTGGACCAGAAGGAGAGGGTGATTCTCAATTAGATTCAGATAATATAAAGAAAATACAGTAATCATTTGGATTAATTTCTGTTCCCTTTATTAAAAATGGGGACTCCTAGTCCTACAAATTAGAAATCAAGTGGCACCGACGAACTCATCATGCTTATGTCTCTTTGGGCTATAAACCGAATGACTATGAACTAAATAATACACCAAAAGGCCAGACTACCAAGTTAGGGCCATTACAAGAACGCAACAGCCATTATACCACCTGAAGGTTCCCTTCAATCTTCATGTTACATTTTTCAATTTGGTATAAGCAGTGCCTGAAAGTATCGTTCCAAAACTCGTCTAAATGAACAGCACCTGCAGCAAATGATAAACACAAGAAGTTATTCTACCATACTTGAACTTTCTGCTAAGGCGGTGACAAATTAAAATCCGAGCCAAGTTTTAAATAACAGAATGATTTCGTAAGATCCATGCACCAAATTCCTAAGCCATATATGAGAAACTAAAGGTAGTCAGGAATTAACGGTAAAGGAGAGGAAAAGAAGAATATGGTGATAGAGGTAAGCTTCCAAGAAATGACTGATATCAAGTATTGAAACATACCTATATGTTTTCAAAGTCAAAGGTCAAGCGTTGTCTAATTCTGCTGGCGCATTGTATGGACTCAGTTCCATCATTCCACACCAAGTTAAAGCATGTACGTGAAGATTGGCACAAAACACATAGAGATTAGAATGGATGATTAGTAGAGTTCACAGTATAAAAAATCTGCCACAAGAGAAGTTCAGAAGAAAATAAGCACACAGTCTAACCTTACAAGTTACTATCAAGCTTAGGCTATGAGCTATATGATTAAGTTTCCTATTGCTGCTATTCCTTTGAACTAAACATAAATTGCCGCAAGTCGCATGAAGGTGTTCTAGCCTAAATTCACGGAAACCGTAATGCCACAGCATGTACATGAAGTAAAGACGGCACTCACAATTGAAATTTAAGATGTTGCTTCATCACAATCGAGTTTCAAGCACACCAAAGCGACAACTTCATAGTGATTTCGTAAACTTCAAAGCCTGCACAGCCAAAACACAAGTCTTGAATAAAGATACAAATATTGTCATATCAGTTTAAATTAACAGCATAAGTTCAAAAGGGAAAGAAGGGAATGACATAAGGATTTAACAGCTGTCGTATCTTGTTTTCATTTTTCCGTCTTCACCATCTTTACCTTGCACCAAAATACACATGAAATTCACATAAGCACTTTAAAGATGCCAACATTAATTTTGCAATGATTGTTAGGTGTATCAAAACAACATCCTAATATCATTGCAGTCTTTTTTAGCAAGACTCAGAAACGTCTCAGGTTGAATCTCATGGGTCACAGACCTGAAAATGTTGGATCATTGGGGGATGATGACATGGATGGTGGCAGGAGTGACACAGATATTGCCTGTGTCGTAGAGACAGGTTCAGCCAATGGCTTTGATACGTCAGGCACTAAAACTGGCATGGACCAGCCTGCAGCTGATAAGAACATGTGTTGTGATGAATCCAATCCTGTAAAAGCCAACATGTTAGTTGACTTAGATTAATCAGAGGAAACTAATGGGAAAGTAGAAGATCACGAAGATGTAAATATGATTTCTAATGTATGTGTGATTGGGGGTGAGTCTAACCTGGACATTGATGGTAATGTAGGTGTCTTATATGATTCTGACAGGTCTGGTTTAGTGCGGGATCAAGATGAGCCAAGTAAAGGGGGCGTTGCAGTTATAGAACTGGTGTCTGGTATGGAGATAATTAAACCACGCTACCCTATTTCTGTTGGTGATGGTAGACTCGTTTTTGATGTTTCTTCTGGCCAACAAGGAAATGAATTGGAGGGTTCAACAGTATGTCTAGTTGATAGAGGATTAGAGATGAAGCTGATACAGACGTCGTAGTTCAATTGAAAGATAACCTCCACAATACAAGCACTTTGGTGATTACTTCACTATAATCTCTGGAAGTTCCTTGTTCAAGATTGATTGTTGATACTGGAAATGAGCCTCAATTGCGCCTTGAAAAATCTCCATTATAAGGATCATCAGATGACCCTCTTACAAATGCAAAAATCAACATTGCTATATACTGATGTTGCTGCTGCTGTACAATACAAGAAAACAACGAGCCAAGATACACCATCCAGTAGCAATCTTGGCTATCGACTGGTTAATCTTGGTATTTCATTGGACCATGTTGAGGCTGTCCATCAATGCTATAATTTGCAAGTGCATTCGAAGAAGGAAATGAATATGAATATAAGCTGCAGCAATTGAGTTGCCACTTTTGTCCTAAAAGATTGAACAACATGAGCATTACAAAAGCGTGCAGTGTTTGTCAGATTCAGAAGAAGCACTCAGAAATGATGTGAAAATTATAAGTTACATGATTAAGAGGATTGAAATGACTACATATTTCCATCACAAAGTTTGTACCTAAAAGAGTGAATCTCAGTCTCGCAAGGATCTTGCTCTAAGGTCATCATCATCATTTTTTTTTTGTTCTTCAATTGCCTTCATCTCCCTGGTGACTTTACTATTATAGCATGACCCACAAGAGTGAACCAAGAATGATGAACAAGTATACTCAAAATAAAAAAGAAATGTAAAGGATTAGTTCAAGATCAATGATTCATACACCAGGGCATTACACAGCAAGTTTACAGACCATTTCTCCTTATGAACAACACCAGCCATTTGCAACTTTGTCAACCACCTAACAAACTTTCCACCACTGATCTGACACTCTTCAAATCACTAAACAACATTGAGAGTTGTCGGCAAAGCTTCTTGATCCTCTTCACTATTTTTACCTTGCCAAACACTAAGGACTAGTAAGTGTAACAACCTGCAATGACTACTCAACATTAGCAACATATGAAGAAGAAAGGGGATTGACAGTTATAACAGAATATGGCAACAAGAACAAAAAGCATTGAGTCAAAAAAAGAGTCCCACATCAGCAAATTGATAAGCAGTAAAAGAAACATTTTCACACAGTAAAAAATAGGGTAAAAAGCAATTTTTTTAATTCACTACAGACAAATGCAGAGGTCACTATCAAGTCTCAGAAAAGCAGAAATCATGGTATTACCTCCTAACAGAATCGTACTACCCAAATGCTCCTCATTGTCCTACCTCACACGGATCAAGCACTCCCTTCAGCAAAATTCAAATTCTCACACGTATCAAAAACCCTAAAAACTCTCCTATAAATACGGTCCTGTTCATTGGCAAAAAACAACAGAAAAACCCTAGCGAAGCTCTGCGAAATTCAATCCTCAAAATACCTAAAATCACTCCAAAGTTCTTTCTAAAGGTTGATAAAGCTTCACATTGAAGCTTTATCCAACTCGAACTTGGCCGCATCATTCGAATCCAGAAACCAGAGCACGCAGGACACAGACAAAGAAGAAGAAAAAGCAAAAGATATAAAGCTCGAACCACCTACCTCGCGGATTCTTCGCCGTCAGAATAGCTCGAAGCTCGTAAGTTCCCTTTACTTGATTTTTGTGCGCTGTTGTATGAATATTGTGATTTATTTTGCTTGAATATGTTACTTTGTGTGGTGTTTGAACTTTGTTTAGGATTTTCTTTGCCATGGGTTATGGGTTGTGATGTTGGGTTTGTCTGTTAGGGATTCGGTAGGTGTTTAGGATTCAGGGTATCATTTTTGTGTACTGATATTTGGAAGCAGATAAATTTGAGGAAAGAGTTTCTAAAGAGTGATGTTTGGAGAGATGGAGAGATTTAATGCTTTTGTTTTATTCTCACTGTGTATGAATTATTTTAAAAGGGAATCTTGGAAACCCCAACGGGCAACATTCCTTTATTGTTGTTCCTCCCTTTCCTTGTGTAAAGAACTAGGCACATTGACCCTTTCTTGGAGGGCATGTGAGTGTTGAGAATCCCGTTTTTTTTTTTAGGACAACAACATGTCAGTTTTGATTAAGGCCATTAGGATTAATTATTATCTGATTTAGTAATTTTAGTGAAACTTAATAAGAGTTTATTTTAGAAACTAGTTAAATATAGTTTAAAATATTATTAGTAATATTATTAGTTTTTTATATTTGATATGGGTTTTACAACTTGATTTTATTTAAATTTTAGAACTTTATCAAATCTTTTTTTTCCTTTTTATATTAAGTTCAAAATATTTTATTATTTGTTTAGAATAAATAAAAATCCTTCTTTCAAATTTATATGAAAGTGGTGGATCCTTAGAGTCTAGCATTCTTTGTGTCCTTAAGCGGTCGCTCTCGAGGTGCACGCCTTGAGTTGTGGTCGCTTCGTCTTTCATCCTTAAAAACATCCAACCTCGTTTAACCTTCCAAAGCTCGCAAACCCTAATTCGAGCAATACGCTCACCCTAGTTTAATCTACACACTAATATTTTCAAATTAGTTTCATAATTAAATTACGAAAGTATCGAGTTCTTGGAGTCACGCATTCCTTGAATTCGAGAATAATTACTATCAAGGTGTACACCTTGAACAGTATATCATTCGAACTTTCGTTTCTAAAATATTTCCATAATTATTTGGACAAGTATTCACTGTCCAGCAAACACTATTTCATAATTAATGGGATGAAAAAGATTGTCGTTGGGATATAGCATTCCAACGATATCCCGACTAATTGGTTGCGAGGCTGACGTCTCGTTTATCGAGTAGTCGTCATTCCTCCTAAACATACAACCTCTCTAACCTCGTTTCTCACCTCCGTACGGTCGAGTCTAAACCCTAGTATGTCTCTAAACCATACGTCAAATTCAAACCATTTTCTTAATTAAATTGCGAAAGAACTGAGTTCTTGGAGTCTCGCACTCCTTGAATTTTTTGAGTAACCACTCTTAGGGCGTACGCTTTAGGTTGTGGTTCGCTCAACCTTTCGTATATAAAATACGTGCCCTAACTACTTGGACCAATGTCGTTATTGTCCATTCAAATACATTTTCATAATTAATTGAATGAAAAAGGTATCATTGGGATCTAGCATTCCAATGATATCCCGATTAATCGATTGCGAGACTGACGTCTCGTTTATCGAGTAGTCGTCATTCTCCCTTAAAATATTCAACCCAACTTTCTTCTCTCGCCCTCGTGCGATTGAACTTTCTCAAATATATTTCGTAATTATTCGAATGAAAATGTGTTATTGGGATCCAGCATTCCAATAATATCTCGATTAATTGATTGCGATGCCGACGTCTCGTTTATCGAATAGTCGTCATTCTCCATCAAATAACTTAACTACACTCCTCTTTCTTGCCTCCGTGCAATCGAAACCTTAAACCTATTCAGATCCATTCTCTTTCCTAAACCAAAACATCCAATGAAATAAACCTAATCCCTCGCCCTTGCGCGATCCTTACAATTCAAACAATCCTTTACCAAAGAACATTGTTTAATCCTTTCTTCTGCGCATAACAAACTCGAGCTTCAGCCTCCCCTAGCAAGCAGACAAGCCAACGTTTAGCAGTTAGAATGCGACCTAAACTCTCGTTCATTCCCATACCAAACCTTTTACTGTAGTTATCCGAACTACGGCTGCTCTGATTTCTCACATTTGTTGAGAATACGTAGGCACAAGATTGCGATGATCTTGGCGAGCACAATCCCCTCTTTTTTCCCGTAGTCCCACGAACTACGAACGCTATGATTTTCCACTTCTTACAAGTGAAGATAAGTAGGCACAAGGGCCCCAATCCTTGGCGAGCACCCTATCTTAAAACCACTCATTCCCCCATAGGAGAAACCTTAGAAGAAAACAAACAAGCGTAGTTAACTTTACTCTCGAATCGATCAAGAGGTTCCCGTTGAGTACAACAGACGTAAAGGGTGCTAATACCTTCCCTCTGCGTAACCGACTCCCAAACTTAGAATATTGGTTGCGATGATCATGTTCTTATCCCTTAAAGGTTTTATCGATATTTTCCTATTCCATCCTTGGAATGAAAAAAGTTCGGTGGCGACTCTGTTTCGAACAGTATTATCCGCGGCCATCGCGAGGATCGTATTTTTCGAGGTACGACAGTAACATGACAGGCCCCTCACCAAAAGGATGACGGAGCAAATCTCACACCGGCCACTACCACCTAAATGATGATAGGACAAACACTATCCCACAATCTCACATCAAGTAACATGAAAGACCCGTCACCAAAAGGATGACAGAGCGAAACCTACATCGACCACTACCATCAAAAGGATGATAGGGCAAACACTCTTGCAAAATCTGACATCCATAAAGATGACATATCCACCACCAAAACGATGATAGAGCGAAACTCACACCGGCCACTGCCACCAAAAGGATGATAAGACAAACACTATCACACTATTTGACATCAATAAGATTACAGACCCCCCACTAAAAGAATGACGGAGCGAAACTCTCACCGGCCACTACCTGCAAAAAGGATCTTAGGACAAACACTATTTTACAATCTGACATTAATTAAGATGACAGACCCACCACCAAAAGGATGAGGGAGCGAAACTCACATAGGCCACTACCACCAAAAGGATGATAAGACAAACACTATCACACAATCTGATATCAATAAGACGAAAGACCCTCCACCAATATGATGACAGAGCAAATCTCACACCGGCAACTACGACCAAAAGGATGATAGGACAAATACCTTTGCCCAATCTGACATCAACAAGATGACAGACCCCCCACCAAAAGGATGACGAAGCGAAACTCACACCGGCCACTACCACCAAAATGATGATAGGACAAACACTATCCCAAAACCTGACATCAATTAACATGATAGACCCCCAACTCAAAGGATGACAGAGCGAAACACACACCGGCCACTACCACAAAAAGGATGATAGGACAAACACTATTCCACAATCTGACATCAATTAACATGACAGACCCCCCACCAAAAGGTTGACGGAGCGAAACTCACACCGGCCACTACCTCCAAAAGGATGATACGACAAACACTATCACACAATCTGACATCAATAAGATGACAGACCCCCCACCAAAAGGATGACAGAGCGAAACTTACAACGGCTACTACCACCAAAATGATGATAGGACAACCCCTATCCCAAAATTTGACATCAAGTAACATCACAGACTCTTCACCAAAAGGATGACGGAGCGAAACTCACACCGGCCACTACCACCAAAAGGATGATAGGACAAACACTATTGCACAAATTGACATCAATAAGATGACAGACCCCCCATCAAAAGGATGACGGAGAGAAACTCACACCGGCCACTACCACCAAAAGGATGATAGGACAAACACTATCACATAATATGACGTCAATAAGATGACAGACCCCCCACCAAAAGGAAGACGAAGCAAAACTAATACCGGCCACTACCACCAAAATGATGATAGGACAAACACTATCCCACAATCTGACATCAAGTATCATTGCAGACCCCTCACCAAAAGGATGACGGAGCGAAACTCACACCGACCACTACCAACAAAAGGATGATAGGACAAACACTATCACACAATCTGACATCAATAAGATGACAGATCCCCCACTAAAAGGATGACGGAGCGAAACTTACACCGGCCACTACCACCTAAATGATGATAGGACAAACATTATCCCACAATCTGACATCAAGTAACATGACAGACCCCTCACCAAAAGGATGACAGAGCGAAACCTACAACGGCCACTACCACCCAAAGGATGATAGGGCAAACACTATCGCACAATCTGACATCCATAAAGATGATATACCCACCACCAAAAGGATGACGGAGCGAAACTTACACCGGCCACTGCCACCAAAAGGATGATTGGAAAAACACTATCACACTATTTGACATAAATAAGATTACAAACCCCCCACTAAAAGGATGACGGAGCGAAACTCTCACCGGCCATTAACTACAAAAGCATCTTAGGACAAACACTATGGCACAATCTGACATCAATTAAGATGACAGACCCACCACCAAAACGATGAGGGAGCGAAACTCACACAGGCCACTACCATCAAAAGAATGATAAGACAAACACTATCTCACAATTTGATATCAATAAGATGACATACCCTCCACCAAAGTGATGATGGAGCAAAACTCAAACCGGCAACTATGACCAAAAGGATGATAGGACACATACTATTGTACAATCTGACATCAACAAGATGACAGACCCCCCAACAAAAGGATGACAGAGTGAAACTCACACCGGCCACTACCACCAAAATGATGATAGGACAACCACTATCCCAAAATCTGACATCAATTAACATGACAGACCCCCCACTCAAAGGATGACAGAGTGAAACACACACCGGCCACTACCACCAAAAGGATGATAGGACAAACACTATCCCACAATCTGACATCAAGTAACATGACAGGCCCCTCACCAAAAGGATGACGGAGCAAAACTCACATCGGCCACTACCACTAAAATGATGATAGGACAAACACTATCGCACAATCTGACATCAATTAAGGTGACAGACCCCCCACCAAAAGGATGACAGAGCGAAACTCACACCGGCCACTTCCACCTATAGGATGATAGGACAAACACTATCGTATAATCTGACATCAATTAAGATGACATACCTCTTACCAAAAGGATGACGCAGCGAAATTCACACCGGCCACAACAACAAAAAGGATGATAGGACAAACACTATCGAACAATCTGACATTGATTAAGAGAATAGACCCACCACCAAAAGGCAGACGGGGGAAAACTCACACCGGCCACTACAACCAAAAGGATGATAGGACAATCACTATTGCACAATCTGACATCAAGAAGATGACAGACCCCTCCACCAAAAGGATGACGGAGCAAAACTCACACCGGCCACATTGTGCGATAGTGTTTATCGTATCATCCTTTTGGTGGTAGTGGTCGGTGTGTGTTTCTCTCTGTCATCCTTTTGGTGGGGGGTCTGTCATCTTATTGATATCAGATAGTTTGATAGTGTTTGTCCTATCATTCTTTTAGTGGTAGTGGCCGGTGTGAGTTTCACTCCGTCATCCTTTTGGTGATTGGTATGTCATTTTTATGGATATCATATTGTGCGATAGTGTTTCCCCTATCATCCTTTTGGTGGTTGTGGCCGGTGTAAGTTTCGCTCCGTCATCCTTGTGGAAAATATGGAGAAAAAAAATAAAAGGGTTGTTCCACACGGATCGAACCCATGACATGTAGCAAGGCAAGGCAAATGAAAGCAAGGCATAACCACTGGGGTGGCGATACATCTGTGTATTATGCCACCCCATTAAATACTAATACCTAACAAAGTTAGCATTCTGGGCGAAAACAAAGCAAACAAAACATGAAACGGTTCAAATCCAAAGTTGATCAAATCAACATCAAATTTAACAAAATTTGACTCTAACCTGCTTGAATTTTAATGAGGATTACAAAGGTGCCAAAAGTTTTTCAAGACAATGCACATAAAGTAAAATACGATGGCAACTGTTAGATGAGAGTTTGAAAATGCAATCTTGATGCAATAAGACAAACCAAACAGATTTAAACCATAAAATCAGTCTGCACAAACTCTAAACATGTTATTTATGAATTCCAAAATCAAAAAGAACCCAAAACAAATCAAATTAGAAACTGGTACATGGACTGCAGTTTGTTGTACAAGAGTTGAAGTGGTATTTTAGAAAAGAAAAACAGTTTTATGATGTAGCATTCAAATGATCAAACATGATCCATAACATCTCCACACATCCCTTAGTTTCAAAAATGCATCACACATGGATTTTAAACTGACCAACTGAAGTTATGCTTGCACAATAGGTTGACCAACCTTAAAAATACAAGTAATGTGTCAACCTAGCATTATTCACAACATCACCAATGTTCATCAAATTTGAACTTTGGCATGGCATAAACTCAAATAATCAAGGATTTTCAAAGATAGATATCAGTTTGTTAAAACAAACAACAGCCAAATATGAACAAACAGACCTGATAGTGATAAAAAGCACACTAACACAAATTTGATCAACAGAATGCCATAACATATCCATGTTAATCTTTCAATAAAGACATACACATGTGCATAATGAACTGATCAGCCAATGTGAACATGTTGGCAGAGTTCTTGGTGCTTCAAACAGTCATTTGATGAATTCCAAAATCACTATGCCTTTACAAAGATATAGCCAACCATAATGTATAAACAAGGTAACCTTGCTTAACAGAGAAACAGACAGCAAAAGCTGATGCAGCCACAGGCAACAATCACAAGTAGTTTAGAACCTTGCCTTGACAGTCAGAGTTAACAAACTCAAACCAAAAACAACTCCTGACAGGACCAAAACAGTCTTCTAAACATAACAAGATTGACACTCTTAACAGGTTTGCCATGACAAATCAAAACACACTCCTAATAAGAGGTTGCAACCTTAAGGCAACAGCAAACACAAAACTCAAACACTGGGAACTCAGTAGCAACAAGGCATTCATGTTCTAATCATCATACCTCATGCCAATATCTTTATTAAGACCAATCAAACATACACAAATTCAACCTTTGGTATAAAAACCAGTTTTAAGACAGCAATGCATTAGAAACTAACAAACGCCCTTTCAAAAATAGTTTTGGTAGCAAAGATCATGATTTCACTACAACAATATCAATACAATACACCTCCACAGTCTAGTAGCAACATAACTATATTACCCTAGTGACAAGCCAAGTGAGTTGACAACTGGATTTAACAAACAACTCTTGACAGAACCAAAGTAGCTTCAAAACCAAGCTACTACCCTTAACAGGTTCTAAAACACAACACAACACTTTCCAAATGAGAAGTATGCAATCTCAAACAAATTAAGCCATCATAGATGCAACCATGACCATGTTGATCATCAGTACTTCATATGAGTCATCTCAACATTGGACATAACCCTCAAGCATACAACAACCCTAAATCTAAAGGCAGTTATCCACTCAATGCAAACAAACAGATATTTGGACATGCCAATCTTAAAAACAGATTGAAACAGAAAAAATAATGCAGACTAAATCAACCCAATGTTAAGTTTGAAAAGAAATTAGGCCCCCTCATGTTGATAGCTCAAAACAGTTTTGGTGAAATCCACATAATAATGTCAAGCCCAAACTGACCATGTATTTAACAACATACTTTCACAAAAGTAACAGCATACACACCTTATCCTAATGACAGCTTAACATCAAATGCACATGGTAATGGCCAAGTCAAACCTCACACAAATTTTGACAGCAAAACAAGGAATTGGTCATTAACATCACATGAGTCATCCCAATAACCTTTGACAAGTCTAATAAGACTAAACAACTTACAAGCATGCTCAAAATAGGTTAAAGACCAAGTTCAAGCGCAAAGATGATCCAAAAATGCACTATCATGGAAAATGACCTATGGATTGAAACATGTACATGAGTTGAAAAATGCTCAAAACAGAAATGGTAGCAAAGCAAAACATGATATGGTTTCAACCAATACCAAGTCAAACACCACATGAATCAAGCATATAATGACTTACACTTAAAATGCTGGCAAACAGATCAAGATTCAAACAAAGGTTGCTGCAACAGAAGCAAATCACTACCTTTCACAAACAGAAACCGAATCAAAACAATGCTCACTCTTCATAACAGTTGCCAGCATTCCCTCATATGTTCACACATGACATATAATAGCACTTAAGAGAGTTTCAACATATTGTATGAAGATCATAAGAATAATGCACATTGACAAACAACATATGGCAGATTCAAACATGAACTGCACATTGCCTTTAATCTCAAACCAACTAATGCACCTCAAACATACTCATGATAGTTAAAGATGAGGAAAGTTACTACTAACCTCTTGTAGACCTCCAAGCAAGCAAATATAAAAGGGAAAACCTTGAAGCCTCCAAATAAGATTCAATCCAATGCCTTGGTGAAAATGCAGCCTTTCTTGCACTTGAAGTAAACAAGTGAATCTTGGACCAGAACTTGAAACAAGTGACGATGATGGTATTTTAGGTTATGGACAGTTGGTACATCATAAACCTAAGGTGTTTGGAGGTTTACAATGATCAAAACAGGCCTGTCATGCGATTTGGCAGATTTGAATGTGGAGTCAAACTTTCCTTGGTTGAAAGTTAACTTTTGGGAAAATGAGGGTTTTGACTGGTTTAAGAGTTTGAACACCTCCCAAACATCATTTGTGGATTTTGTGGATGGTTTGTGGTGATTTTGGTTGAGTGAAAATGGTTTTGGAAGCTATTTTGCTCAAGGCAGATTTTCGAGGTATTTTGGGATGGTTTTCTTCACTTGTAAGAAAATGCAACATAGTATGAGAGAAAAGGTATTCTCTTGGGTTTTAGAGTGCTCTGGTGTACCTTTCAACATAGAGGAAACCTCTATTTATAGGCAAGTCAAGGCTTGGGGAAGATTGGTACTTTGGCACTTTTGGTGGGAGTTTTGAAAATGAGATCTCATTCAAGATTGTATGGCAGCTGAGTACATCACTCCCTTGGTTCAATGCAGTAAAAAAACTCAAGTAAAATGAGGGACATGAAGTGATTGAAGAGAGCATAGAGGTTAGGGAAGCAGCTACTGCAGATTTCATGGAAAGTTTCTCTTGCCTCATTGATTTTCTTTGAATAAAATATTGCAACCCTCCTTGCAACTTGCCATACCTTTCAAATCCTTCATTTCTTCTGCATTTTCCTTCATCATACTCCCTAAATATCATATACAAACATGACCCAAGGGCTGAGAATAGCTCAAGTGATCAAAAGGTTAGTTTGTGAAAAAGTGAAAATGTTGGACTCAATTGTTGAAACCTCATCTTGTAGGATCCATACCTCTCAACTCATAAGGGCTATTGAGGAATTCTAGTACATTTTGGAAATCCCTCATGTAGCTCTACAACTTTCATATTTTCATGATCTTCAGATTTCCAATGGAACTAGGTCAAAAAACCACTCAAAGTTGCTAAAAAATATGCCTAAAAAGGCCAATAGCTTAGAATTTTTCTAAGTTATTTTTCCCTCTTATAATGAAATTGGTCATAACTCCAAATATATGCATTTCCTACTCATGGACCACTATGGGACTTTTGTAGGACTTGTCAAGAGCTTTCCAATGAGCTTTGAAAGAACTCAATTAGATGTGTGGTTAGGGAGTTATGGTCTTGCCCCTTTCAAAACCCTAATTTCCCGATTTTTTGATTACTCCTCAATCCTTGACCCAATGGTCATGAAACTTCATGGACAAGTGTAATATGTTACTAGGAACATTTTTGCCTCATACTTTGAGGTCAAATTCCTTATGAGTGAAGAGTTGACGTTTCAATCAACCGAACGATCGATCGATGACTACCGAGTTGACTGTTGATGTTTCGGGTCTTTTGAGGCCTTGAAACTTTTTGAGTAGACTTTACTAAGCCATATGAACTTTGTGGACCATGATCACACCATTGGAACACCATTTAAATCAAAATTCAAACTACGGTTGACTTTTTCTAATCGAAAACCCTAATCGGGTATCCTGAACTGCACTGTTCTTGATCCTTGGGTGACAACCTCAAATTGGATTCATACTTGATCCAATGGAGTATATTTGATGATATGGAGACTTATTTCATGGGCAATCAATCCAATACATTGACTTATTAAACCGTCGAAGTCTCGATTCTCGGCTGTACGGAACCCTGATTTGCTTGTATCTTAAGAAAGACCAACTTGAAATATGTTAATGTTAGATAATCAAATGAATATGACCCTAGAATGACGATGAAGATCTAAGGGGTCAAAATTTGTGGTGCAGCAGTTGCCCCTATTTAAATATTTTCACTAGATGGCAATGAGAGATGACAATCCTCATAAAATCGTAGTGAAAGGTATTTAAATATAGAAAACCAGAAATTTTGTCCCATAGATCAGATGGTATGCAAAAGGACAAATGCTGAAATGCAATGAGTCTAAATAAGGCTTTATGATGCTTAAGTGCAAGACAACTGCAGACACACGAGCAAGAATATAAGAACTACAAGACAACGAGTAACTACTCACGGGGGACCCAACACACTGGGGAAAGATCCCAGGAAAAACAAGCAAAACTGTTCATACATGACTAATGATGTTGTTCAAGGTGAATCTTTCACTCAAGAAACGAAAATTCCACTGGGGAAGACAAATCTTCACTGGGAAAAAGGGACACACACTCCACTGGGGACGAAGGCAATTCTCCACTGGGGAAACGAAAGAAAAGAGACGCCAAACCTCACTGGTGATAACCAAATGAGGAATTTCCTATAACAAAGACTTCGAACAGGATCTTCAGGAAAAGAACAGAAACAAGACTAGACGCACTGGGGATGCTAGTATCCACTAGATCTCCGAGACTCGAATGGGAAAGCAACGGCTTTGCTGGGAACATTGGTGACGACCAGAACAACAAACAGTTTCAAGTGTGCTAGTTTCCACTAGACTTACAGGGGATGATGGTGACGACCAATCCAAAAGTTATAAACAATTGGGAATTCCGAATAGCATTGGTAAAATACAGGACTTTGGCTAGGGAAGCTGGTAACAACCAACTCACGGTACCAATAATGATTAGTTTTCAAGTAATGCCTGTAACCACTGGACTTATAGGGGACTGGTGATGACCAAATCAGGGTATACCAATAACAATCGGTCAAGATAATGCTAGCAATTACTAGACTTAACTGGGAAGATTGGTAATGACCAAGTCAAAGGAGACCAATAACCATTGGATTCAATAAATACTGGATTTTCAAAGGGTTTGGTAACAACCAGATCAAAGTGGTGATAACAATCGGATTTAAGCGATGCCAATAACTATTGGACTTAGACAGACTAGTGACGACCTAATCATAGGTATACCAATAACAACTGGTTTTGGAAATGTTAGTAACCACTTAGATTTTTTTTCAATGATGCTAGTGACTACTAGACTTAGGAAAATTGGTAATAACCGAATCAAAAGGTACTAATAACAATTGGATTTAAAGGTACTACTAGTAACTACCAGATTCAGAAAGATTGGTAATAACTGAGCCAAGGAGGTTCCAATAACGACTGGTTCCAAGCGATGCCAATAATTATTGGACTTTTAGGAAACTTGGTAACAACCATCTCAAGTACCAATGACCATCGGTTTTAAAAGGCAATACTAGTAACCACTAGATTTGACAAAGATTGGTAATAACCGAATCGAAAAGACTCCAATGACGATTGGTTGGCTTTTTATAACATAGTCAGTGACTACTGGGTTTGAAAGATTGTTGGTGACGACCAAATTGAGGTACCAAATAACAATTGGTTTTAGGAAATACCAGTAACCACTGGGCTCTTTAAATAATTTGGTGACGACAGCTCTTCAAACAGGAAGGACAGATATAGCCCTTAAAACCTTAGGAACAAAAGTCAAATATCCTCAAAGCATTAGGATACATCAAAAATTTCACACAAATGCAACATTCGAGTCTCTAGAAATTCCTGAACTCGGAATCCGAAGTATACATCTGCAAAGGTACACAACATGTGCTTGGAAACAAACTAAACATCTCCCAAGGTACGAAACCTGTGCTTGGGATGGAAGCAAACATCTATCTCCAAAGGTACGCAACCTGTGCTCATGATAGAAACAAACATCTTCAAAAGGTACAAAACCTGTGCTTGAAATCAAACGAACATCTATCTCCAAAGGTACACAACATGTGCTCAGGATAGAAACAAACATCTTCCAAAAGTACAAAGCCTGTGCTTGAAATCAAACAAACATCTATCTCCAAAGGTACACAACCTGTGCTAAGAATAGAAACAAACATCTTCCAAAGGTACGAAACCTGTGCTTGAAATCAAACAAAATCTATGTCCAAAGGTACACAACCTGTGCTTAGGATAGAAACAAACATCTTCCAAAGATACGAAACTTGTGCTTGAAATCAAACGAACAACAATCTCCAAAGGTACATAACCTGTGCTCAGGATAGAAACAAACATCTTCCAAAGGTATGAAACCTGTGCTTGAAATCAAACGAAATCTATCTCCAAAGGTACACAACCTGTGCTCAGGATAGAAACAAACATCTTCCAAAGGTATGAAACATGTGCTTGAAATCAAACGAACATCTATCTCCAAAGGTACACAACCTGTGCTCAGGATAGAAACACACATCTTCCAAAGGTATGAAACCTATGCTTGAAATCAAACTAACATCTATCTCTAATGGTACGCAACCTGTGCTCAGGATAGAAACAAACATCTTCCAAAGGTACGAAACCTGTGCTTGAAATCAAACGAACATCTATCTCCAAAGGTACACAACCTGTGCTCAGGATAGAAACAAACATCTTCCAAAGGTACGAAACATGTGCTTGAAATCAAACGAACATCTATCTCCAAAGGTACACAACTTGTGCTCAGGATAGAAACAAACATCTTCCAAAGGTACGAAACCTGTGCTTGAAATCAAACGAAATCTATCTCCAAAGGTACACAACCTGTGCTCAGGATAGAAACAAACATCTTCCAAAGGTACGAAACCTGTGCTTGAAATCAAACGAACATCTATCTCCAAAGGTACACAACCCGTGCTCAGGATAGAAACAAATATCTTCCAAAGGTACAAAACGTGTGCTTGGGATGGAAACCGTCGTGACTTTGTTTGGAATGATACACTACCAAATTTTCAGTATCTGTCATCCATGGATTTTCCCAATGCCAATTACCAACTGGCCTTTCTCGAAACATGATTGGTCACCACCAAATTTACTATACCAGTATCTGTCGCTACTGCGAAAAACGAGGCCGGAAAAACAGAAGAGTCGTCACCTTTTGTTATTTATCCCTCAGAATGGGAAATGAAACAATCGGAAAAACATGACGAAAAGGTATAAGACAAGGTCATCGCAACCATTGTCTGTATTCGGGAATCGGTTACGCAAGGGAAAGGTATTATCACCCCTCACGTCCATCGTACTCGATGGGATCCATGCTTGTTGTGTTTATCTGACGAGTTAATTATATCCATCTACGCTAAAGATCTGGTCTGAAAAGAAAATAAAGTGACTCGACAAAGCGTCACACTTTATGCCTACGTATTCCCGTCTGGAATGAGAAATCAGAGTCAACGTAGTTCGCCTAACTATGGGGAAAGGTTGCTCGCCGAGATATCGCATCTCGTGCCTACGTATTTTCACACAGCGCGAAAGATCAGAGCAAACGTAGTTCGGGACACGAGAGACACATGTTTGTCTGTTTTATCCGAGTAGGGTTAACAGACGGTTCCAGCAGTTTGGTGTATGCAGCTCGCTCGACGGAGACTTAGGCATTTACCGTTTGCGGTAGAATCGGGAGTTAACAGAACTCTCCTTCTGAAAAGGTTTCCAAGGGATTAAAGGTCCAGGAGGACAAAAAGAGTTTGATCTTTGTTTTCTGTTTTTTAGAGAAGTATCTTTTATGGATGTTTGCAACTGATATCGCACTAGAGACTATGACCTGAGAGTGAGTGCGTCGCATGTCGCCCAAAGGGTACCATACTAAACATCCAGACTTTTGAAAAGAAACTCTCCAACAATCCTTTCTCAAGTAGCTTAAGGCTCGTATCGTACGACGTCAATTAACCTTTATTACTGTATCTTGATTTGTTTGTAGATGAGAAGAGAAAAGACACACTAAAGGGGAACTGATCCAATCCTAAAGTTGTCATGAAAAATGAACCTATGGTTGAGGTTAGGAGGGGAGCTAACTAATGTTATCATGCATGGTTAGAACCCTAATGTCTGTCATAACGTCTCTTGAACAAGAGAAGTCAGAGTTCCTAGGGGAACATGGCAAAGGAAATCAACAGCAAAAGAAATAATTTTACATAAACAATTGTAAATAAAATGCATGCCATGCAACAAACAAGAAGAAGGAGACAAGCTCAACTTCTCGAGCAAGCAAGCCCAAAGGAAACACACAAAGCACAGGCAAGGGAGACAGACTCAACCTTAAGCCAGCAAGCAAAGCCAATCAATAACAGTCAAGCAGAGGGAGACAGACTCAACCTCTAAATGCAGACAAGCAAAAGGAGCTTGTCTCAACCTTTAGGATGTTCTTAAGCCTAGATCACTATATGAGAAACCTAGTCTAATGCAACACACAGTCAATCAGTCACACAAGCAAAGCAGAGCAGTCAAAGAAACAATAGACAAAATAGCAGACAAACAGCTCAACAGCAAAGCAGATAAACAGCAAACAATCAAACAGTTTGCAAACAAACAACTTCAGGCCATCTCAAGAGAAGCGTTCATCTTTATGATTCAACAAGATCCAACAAAAGGGAAGAGAATTAACATCAAGATTAATAACTGATGATGGGAAGCAAGAAGGAAACCAAGGGAATCCCTCCTAACACTCAACCAGTCATCTGAGAAAGGCATCCTCAAGGGTTCTACCTCTTGTAAAATGACACACATCCTTCCAAAGGAAAGATGAGGCTTTCACATAGGGACCTTGAATCATAGGATGAGAATGGAAAGCAAACAAAGCGATCCATGTTTATTTGAAGAAGGAGAAAGCAACTAAGCTCTTCATAAACCCTAATTGAAAAAGTTCAAAGAAAGCTTCTAAAGGGAGGTCTAAACACCAAATCAAGTATCACCAACAAGCAAGAAGAAGCTTATACATGTCTAAAACACCACCAAAGAAGATTAGCAAACTTATTATGAACTAAAGGCAACCATTAAAGTCAATCTAAAGCAAGTGCTATGTTGAAAGCAACTTAAAACTAGCCTAAGTACTAAATCTATGAAAAATACTAAAACTACTTCTAAAATCCTAAGAAATTTTATAAGGGAACCTAAAGGGAAGGTGTAACACCCCATTTAAATTATTCAGTTGCTTTGGTGTTTTCTGTGAGGTGTAGTTGTGTGGTGTCTTTAATTAAGGGTATGAGGTTAGGAGTAAGGGAGAGAGGTGACCTTAGTTGGGGTACTGTGGACCTAGATAAATGAGTAAGTTAATTATGATATCGAGAGCATTATAGTGATTAATATTATTCCAACTATTATTAATAATAATGTTAATGAGATTATTATTATTATTATTATTATTATTATTATTATTATTATTATTATTCGTATTAATAATATTATTTGGTGGAATATTATTATTATTCATATTATTATTATTAGTATGAATATTATTATTAGTGGGAGAATAATATTAGTATTATTATTATTATTATTATTATTATAGGATTTAAATAATAAAATAAGAAATAAGAGATTAAATGAAATAGAGATGTTTTTTTGGGAAAGAGAATTAGAACACGATAAACTGCCAGAGAAAGGTTTTGGGAGAAAAAGTGAGAAGAAGAACAAGGAGGAAGAGAAGGAGGCTAGGGTTGTCAATCCTTCAAGATTCTTCAACGATTGAGCAATTAATCGAGGTAAGGGGGGAGAATGGATTTCAATATGGGTGAATTAACATGAGAGGGTAGTGAGAGGTCCTTTCTCTCATAGGAATTATGTGTTCTTGAGGATTCTTGAACTAATTTTCGTAGCATGATAAATTCCATAAAATTGTTGCTGTTCTTGAATGATTATTGTATGGGGAGTATTACTTTTCATAGTTTTCTATGTATACCTTTCGGTATGTTGTGGTGATGTAAGGTTTAGGGATTTGGGTAAATATGTAGAAATGAACGCGTTATATTGTTATTAGTACGATGCTCTAAGGTTTCCCTAAGGTTTAGAGATTTGGGTTAATTGTGGGAAATAGGGAGGTAACCGTAAGAATCTGAGGTTATGACCAAATGGCCAAATGATATGTATCGTTGAATATTAATATAGAAAAAACTTATGGGAAATTGAAACTTTGTGGCCAGAACCTTAACATTGTTATATGTCTGACCCTGAAGGGATTGAATATTAGATAGTGAGTAATTTAATGTCGTAGGGTGTAATTGAAAGAAAAATTGTAATATGTTGTCCTTATAGGAATAAGAATATTCAAATGTGAGTAACTATGAAGTACTCAGAGTAATTTCAGGAAATAGTGCTTTTATGTGTTGCAAATGTTGCCAGATGAGCCTAATAAACCATAGAAGTTGTGCAGTTATTGCCGTATAACCTTAGGAATGTTTTAGTGATGTTTTAGGTGCTTTGAGTAAGTAATTCGCAAGAATAATTGTGCGAAAATCAGTTCCGGAGCGTAACAGCGTCTTTCTGTCCGTCACGACTGTTCATGTTTTCGGTCGAAATTGTTTTGGACGTAACTTTGGATCCGTAAGTCCGTTTTGATCCCCGTTCGAAGCGTTGAAAAGCTAATGAACAGAGCTATAACATAGGATAGATAATGGATTTATTTTCCCAATATTTTTATATCTAATTATGTTTGAGAAGTCAATTGTGTATATATTTTAGTAACGAATCATGTTCTGGTTCAATGATGTCTTGGTGTTTTGATAGATGTGGGCCAAGATGGTTGAATGTGGACAATCTTGTGCAATTGTGGTAATTCCCGAGAGGATTACGATAAGCGGATGGCTCGTGTGGATCAATATTGATCGTGAATTATGCATGATGTATTACATTGCATAATTGTGATGACATGCATTTCATATCATGTGTCTTGTGGAGATGGCTAGGTGGGAATCCAAGATGGGTGCCTAGTTTCATCCGGACTTCAACGTGGAAGTCGTTGTGGAGATAAGTTGTAGTTCAGAGGAACGTATATACGACTTATCCGTATTCCGACGGGAATCGGGTTCTAGTGTGAACCGTATGAGATTGTGTTGGTACCACATGCATTGTGTCGAGTCAGTGAGTCACATTGCATTATTGTAATTGAATGTGGGCTATGAATGCCAAGTGATTGAGGTGGCACGTGTATGTGCGTTAATTGTGCTTATTTTATGTGTGGTGTGTAACTACTCCTTAGCATGTGTATTTCACCGTTTATTTATTGAATGTAGTTCTCCCCCCTTTTTGTTGTTGTGTCTGTGCCCTCTTGGGAGTACAGGTGACCAGGTACCTCAGTAGTGCTTGGAGTGTGTTGCTATTTGATCGAGTCTTAGGAGTCGCTCTGATACGTAACATGGGATGACAGGATTACGTTGTTATTTGACTACTTTATTTGTTTATTGTTACGTATCTTCATTTATTGGACTTATGTTGTATGACCTTGTGTCGAGGAGAATTCTATTGGAGAATTGATTTGTATTCCGCTGCTTACTTGAAAACTAAATAATATTGATTATTTTAATGAAATGAAGTGACTTAGTGTGATATCCCACTGTGTTGGAGAACTCTGATGAATTTCATGAATTGTTTCTATATATTTATTATATTACGCGTACGGGGTAAAGTGGGGTGTTACAGAAGGCACCTAAAGAAATCCTAAAACCCGAAGAGGTCAAAAGAAACCCTATAAAGGGGAGGTCAAGGGAACTAGTCCTAAACAGAACCTAATGTTGTCTAAAAAATCTAAATTAAATCATAGGGGATCATGCATCTCTAATCTACCAGCTAGCAAAAAAATCATCCCTAAGTTCTATACCAATTGCAAGAACAAAAATCAACAAAACATGAAGAAAATAAGCCAAATTAAAGAAATTAACAAAAATGAGAAAATGCTCAATAAATGGAAAAATAAGCAAACATGAAATATAAAAGCACAAAAAATCACAAATAAAATCAGGATCATGGACATATTTTTATTTTATTTTTCTGATGAATAATGAAATTAAAATGAATTTTAGAATATTAATGGAATTAAAATAAAAGAAAATGAATTAAAAATAATAAAAAATGCAAGATTAAATGAGGCGCGTTGGATCAAGTGACCGGTCAAACCATCTAAAGGCCCTGGTCTTGCCAGCACATAAATGAAACGACTGTGTTTTGGTTCAGTCAGAGGCAAATTCAAATTAAAACGTGGCCACACAATTTTCATACAAAGTCCAGCTTCAAACCAGATCCAAGGGTGATCAATTCATCTTCCTCATTTAAACCTCAGAAAGGGGGAAACTTGCAGCGGTGGCCGGAGATGACTTTCGGTCAGCTTCTCCGGCGGTCCCAAAGTTGCAGGTCATCAAACCTCAACAAACCTTACACAGTTCTACTCCAAATCTCATGCTGATCTCAAATATGACTTCCAAATCTCCTAATTCTCAACAGAAAATGAATCACGATGAAGATCCTAAAATTCACATAATTCTGTAATCTCACCAATCCTTAATCTAAAACCATAGATCTGTTCCTCACACTTCACTGATCATCCTAAACCATCTAGATTATGTTGAATCCTCGTAATCAAGCTAAACCAACTCCAAACAAAAATCATACCTCATCCTAACTTGTCTCTAATTCTTCAAATAATGATCCAAAATCCATCTAAGCAACCTCCTAAAGCCTAACCGCATTCTAACATATGCTAGATCATGATGAGACCTTAGCAATTTTGAAAACTACATACCTGTGTTAGAGCTTGAAATTGAGGTATCTAGAACACGATTCTCAACTTCAAACTGTGCAGATCTACTCAAGGAAGTATGCTGAAGGTGTTTGTAGCTTCAATTTGCTTTGAATTGGTCTGAAATTGAAATCACGATTTCCACTTTCTCTCTTGAAACTCAACATGCAAACTCTGGTTCTGGCACGAAATGATCTCCAAAATTGCTCTGAATTCATCATAGAACTTAAATAGAAATAATTTGTGGGCTGTTTTGATCCAATGGAGGCCCAAACTCAGAAATCCACATTTCAATCTTCTTTCAAAACTTCAACAATGGTATGCACGAGTTTTCCCTCAAAAATTCCCTTGGAAGCTTCAATTCAATTGCTTGTGGTATGGTGAGAGTGTAAGGATTGATTAGAGAGCTTGAACTTATCATATGAACAAGTTGTGAAGTGTTACTTATTTGTGAAGTTACAAGTCAAACCACCATGAATTAGACCTCAAATGAAAAATCCAATAATACCAAAGTGTTTAGAATGATTTTTCTGATTAAAATGAGTACCCACTTGCCTTGTTTGAGCACAAAATTAATTAATCTTGAATTTTTCACTTAAATGCCTTTAAATTCTCCCTTTTGCCAAATTTCTCAAACCAAGTCTCACCCTAGGCCAAATCAATTCATCATGAGGACATGGTTATCCTAAAAACATCATTTTGAGAAAGTTTTGTATTGAAAAAAATGTCATTTGAAGCTTGCAAGATGGAGAAAATGACCTATAATCTTACTTTCCCAAAATACCCCTAACTTGTAAACCTCATAACTTGAGTTCTACAAATCAGATGGAAGACTTATAATAAAATTTGTAAAGCTAAGATCAAGACCTAAAACTTTCATGTTGGCCATAGATTTAGTAGAAACACCCTTCTAGATCAAAAGTTCCTTGGAAGTTGGTGAACTTTCACAGACAAATTTCACATTCCTCAGATGACCTGTAACTTGTCTAGACCATAACTTGAGTTCTATAAATCCAATGGAGGACTTCTAGTACTCAAATTAAAGCTAAGAACATGCTCTACAAGTTTCATGTTGACTAAAAGTGGAGATGAAACTTGCATCTTGAGATAAGTGGTCTTGAAGTTAGGCACTAAATAGGGGATTTTACCCTGAGAACCCTAATTTAGCAATTCCTCACACTTTGAATTCTTCTTGAATTGATCTTGGAATATCATCTCATGTATCTCAACACAACTATCCATGATCACAAATATTTAGGAATGAGCTTTTACCCTCTTCAATTGCACAGTTGACTTAGGGTTATCCAGATGAAAACCCTAATTGCAACACCCTCAACTGTGGCTCTTCACACTTGGCATTAAGACTTGAATGAGCTCCACCATGACCCTCAAGGCACTCCATAAACTCTATCCATACACTCTATCCTTGATTAAGGCTCCACAACCCACTGATGATCTTCAATTGGTCCTCAGATTAGGAGATTAACCACATACAAACATACAAACTTCACAAGAACCCAACCCTCTTCATGAGGACTTCGGTGACTTCTCAAACTTGAATAAGACCTCTAGATAGGCTCCTTTGGATATAAACCACACTTGATCTGCTGCACAAATGGACAATGCTATGCTATGAAAATTTTAGATCAATGATATGCCAATGCAAGAAACATAAACCAAGTAAGAAAAAGGATAGGAAAATTTTGGGGTGCAACAGCTGCCCCTATTCAAGCGGCTTGGACCCGACTGGATGAAAAGCGAACGGCTTTCGAACAATCGAGGTAGAAGATAGTTGAATACCAAAGAACTCGGAAATTGGCTAACCAAAGAAATAAACTGCAAAACTACTTGGGGGAAAAAGATCCAGAAAATTGAATCCGGTTGTCACGGCAACAACTGATCAATCATCTGATACAGAAACTGATTTCAACATCACCCACCTGTGTGACACCACAGGTGTCGAATCCACAATCAATCTTCAAGCATGCGCTACAATAAGCGGGCACTACGTCAAGTGCGTCATCCATGTACTATCCTGGATCTTCCATTTCCGAAGAAACGGGTATACACAACTTAAAGTGCGCCATCCTTGTACTATCCGGGATCTTCCATTTCCGAAGAAACGGGCATCACACTAAATAAAAGTGTGGTACTGTCAATGTACCATCTTTTGACCTTCCATTTCCGATGAAACGGGCATATGCTACGTAAAGCGAGTCATCCCTGTACTATCCGGGATCTTCCATTTTCAAAGAAACGGGCATCGCACTAAATAAAAGCGCGGTACTGTCAATGTACTACCTTTTGACCTTCCATTACCGTAGAAACGGGCATCGCACTAAATAAAAGCACGGTATCCCTATACTATCCAGGATCTTCCCTTTTCGAAGAAACGGGCATCGCACTAAATAAAAGCGCGGTACTGTCAAGGTACTACTTTTTTTGACCTTTCATTTTCAAAGAAACGGGCATACGCTACGTAAAGCGAGTTATCCCTGTACTATCCGGGATCTTCCATTCCCGAAGAAACGAGCACCGGACTAAATAAAAGCGCGGTATCAGACATCCGAAGACCTGAACAAGCAACTCTGCGGGGAAAATCTGGCAACAAACTTCAAAGTCTAATGATGAAGCCTTTTAATGCTGACAACAACTCCAAAGTCTAATTATGAAGCCGTGCAATGCTGATAACAACAACCCGAGGAAAACTCTGTCGAACTCCAAAGTCTAATCATGAAGCCCTCCAGAACTCTTCCGAGGAAATTCTGACAATAACTTCAAAGTCTAATTATGAAGCCGTTGAATTGACAACAACTCCAAAGTCTAATTATGAAGCTGTGTAGCGCTGATATAACAAACTTCAAAGTCTAATTATGAAGCCGTTTAATGCTGACGTAACAGCAATCCGAGGAAAACCCGGTCAAACTCCAAAGTCTAATCATGAAGCCTTCCAGAACTCTTCCGAGGAAATTCTGACAACAACTTTAAGGTCTAATTATGAAGTCGTTCAATGCTGATGACAACTCCAAAGTCCAATTATGAAGCCATAACAGCCATTCGAGGAAACTCTGCCGGGGAAATTCTTACGTCAACTGCCAGACATTAACCTTGACGATGAGTAATGACCTCAACTATCTAATCCCTGAAATCTTTCTTTTGAAATGCTGACGCAACATCAACCCGAGGAAAACTCCGTTGGGGAAGAAGAGAAACTTAATCCAGCAGCTCTAATGAGGGAACACATGACAGGACGAACGTTATCATCACACATCTCATGCCAAAAAAATAAATTTGAATATCCAAAAACCACCCTGCACAAGAATTCCAATTACCTGCAGGGAAAAACGCCTGAAAACACAGAGGTAACCAACCTGGCTTATGTTTAAAAAAGCATATGTTTGAAAATGGCGTAATGCTCCATATAAGATGGAATGCTACGCATTTGTGTAGATCCTATGCACGATGCAGATATGATGCAAATGCAGGCCCGGGCTGCCGGAGAAAAACTGGATACATAACCGCTTCAGCAAAGCCAACTCCATTGGGGATAACCGGGTATCACAGAATGATCACATCAAAATAAATGCTGAAAGTTGAACCGACTCCGCTGGGGGAGCAACAATCCTGTTCGGGGATAGTTTAACAATCTGGAGTTACGAACTTTGCTGAGGATAATCAACCTATTGGAGGAAAGGCAACCAGCTGGAGAAACAAAAAAAACCATCCTGCGTGGGGATGACCCTTTCAAGCCATGGACAACCTGGTGGTGCCCTCTGAGGACTTCACTGGGGATTACATGTGCACATGATCATCGTTGGGGATGCACATTACTGCCTAATCGCTTGCTAGCTCTCCTCCAACTCTTATGGGGATAAAGATATGACTTCCATCTTCTGGGAGGAATAAAACCACCTAGAGCATGCTCCTACGTTAAGGGACTATGGCTGGGGAAACACGATCCCTTATCTATTTGTTGCAAAGGTAACGACCCTGCAAAATACGAGCAACAACAAGATATCATATTAAAAAGGAAATATCCAGGTCAATAGCCGTGACAATTGCTCAGTCAATTCAAAGTTTTAATAATTATTGGCTGAGGCCTGCAAGTTTATGCACATGCAAGTTTATCAAAAACATCGGCGTATTCCACAAACAAAATAGTAAAAGTTAAAACAAAAATAAACAATCAAGTACTGAATAGTGTGCGTTTATTGAGAATGGGCCTGTAAATAGGCAAAGCTTTGTATAATGGATGCAACTCCTGAAATGAGGAAGCTACAAAAATAAATACAAATGTACAAAGGTAAAAAGGAATTTGTATACATGTCGGCAACATGGTACAGACGAACACCATGAGCTAATCCTCCTATGACTCGCCTGACTCCGACGCTTTTCCCAATACTCCATCCTCGGAAGAGATTGACTTGGATAATCTACCCTCAGGTACTCCCAAACCACTAAGCAATGCAGTATCAAACTCGGACCGCAATCATTTTCTTTTTCAATCCCTAACTTTTGCCTGAATCGCCTTTTGCGGGTTTTCGATTCACCGGGATAACCTTTTTTGCTGAAGTCGCCTTCTTAGGTTTTCGACTTCGCGGGTGTACATCTTTTCAATTTTATCCCTAATTTTTGCCCGAACCTTTTCTTTTTCCTTTTTGGTTCGCCGGGATGCCCCATTTTTACCTGAACTTTCTTTTTTCTGTCCAGCGGGTCTCTTTAAGCAAAGTATTTTTTAACTGCGTCCGAGTTCACAGGGGATGAAAAGTCCTCACCATCCATGGTGGAAAACAGTAAGGCTCCTCTAGAGAAGACCTTTCGAACAATATATGGACCTTCATAGTTGGGAGTCCATTTGCCCCTATGATCTGATTGTGGTGGGATAATCTTCTTTAGCACAAGATCACCCGTCTAAAAGCTTCCAGGGCGCACCTTCTTGTCGTAAGCTTTCTTCATCCGGCTCTGGTACAACTGACCATATGCGATAGATGCAAGTCTCTTCTCATCCATCAAACTGAACTGATTCAGCCTATTCCTTACCCACTCTGCCTCATCGAGTTGGACATTGAGCAATACTCTCAAGGAAGGAATCTCAACTTCTAATGGTAGGACAACCTCCATACCATACACTAGTGAGAAAGGTGTTGCCCTAGTTGATGTGCGTATCGTCGTACGATAACCGTGCAAAGCGAAGGGCAACATCTCGTGCCAGTCTTTGTATGTCATAACCATCTTCTGAACTATCTTCTTGATGTTCTTATTGGCCGCTTCAACAACGCCATTCATCTTGGGCCGATAGGGAGATGAATTGTGATGCTCAATCTTGAAATTTTGGCACAATTCCTTCATCATCTTGTTATTCAGGTTCGAACCATTGTCAATAATGATCCTTTCAGGAATGCCGTAACGACAAATGATATCCTTTTTGATAAACCGGGCTACCACTTACTTGGTAACATTGGCGTAAGACGCGGCTTAGACCCATTTGTTGAAATAATCAATAGCTACCAAGATGAACCGGTGTCCATTGGATGTGGTGGGCTCAATTTTCCCAATCATATCAATGTCCCACATGGAGAAAGGCCACGGGGACGCCATAACATTCAACGGGCTCGGCGGCACCTGAATCTTGTCTGCATAAATTTGGCATTTATGGCACTTTTTTGCAAACTTGAAACAGTCTCTTTCCATCGTCAGCCAATAATACCCTGCTCGTAATAACTTTCAAGACATAGCATGTCCGCCGGCGTGTGTGCCAAAGGTTCCCTCGTGGACCTCTTCCATAAGAAGATTAGCTTCTTTCTCATCCACACATCGTAATAGCACCAAATCATGGTTTCTCCCATACAGAACACCATCCGGATTCAAGTAGAAATTGCCAGCCAATCTCCTAAGCGTCTTCTTATCGCGGCTGGATGCCCCAGTCGGACACTCTTGGTTCTTTAAGAAATTCTGGATATCAAAATACTACGGCTTGCCATCGGAAGCTTCCTCAATGAAGAATATGAAGGCAGGCCTATCAAGGCGAGAGATAACGATTCTGGGAGCATCATTCCAGAAGTTAACCTTATACATCGAAGATAATGTCGCAAGAGCGTCAGCCATTTGATTTTATGCCCGTGGCACATGGTGAAACTCTACCCTGTCAAAGAAAGGCAACAACCTCCTTGCATAATTCATGTACGGTATCAGATTTGGCTGACAAGTCTCCCATTCACCCTTGATTTGAATCACGAATAACGTGGAGTCTCCATACACATCAAGATTTGTAATCCTCAAATCAATAGCCTCCTCGAGACCCATGATACATGCCTCATATTCAACCTCATTATTAGTAATTGGAAATGTCAGTCTAGCAGTGAATGGGATGTGCGTCCCATGGGGAGTCTTGATGATTGCCCCAATTCCACTTCCATATGAATTAACAACACTATCAAAAATTGATTGCCATTGGGAACCCAGCTCAGGACCTTCACCATGCAACGGCTCCTCGCAGTCTTTCATCTTTAAGTACATGATATCCTCGTCAGGAAAATCAAACTTCATCGGCTGGTAATCATCGATTGGCTGCTCAGCCAGGTACTCTGACAGTATGTTACCTTTGATAGCCTTTTGCGAGACATATTGTATATCGTACTCTGTCAGTACCATCTGCCATCGGGCAATCCTTCCTGAAAGTGCCTGTTTTTCAAAGACGTATTTGATCGGATCCATCTTCGAAATCAGCATGGTTGTATGATTCAGCATGTATTGTCTTAGACGTTTGGTAGCCCAAGCAAGTGCACAACACGTCTTTTCGAGCATGGATTAACGGGATTCACAATCTGTGAACTTTTTACTCAAGTAATAGATCGCATGCTGTTTTCGTCCAGTCTCGTCATGTTGACCGAGAACATAACCCATACTGTTCTCAAGAACCGTCAAGTACATGATCAGTGGTCTCACGGCTATTGGGGGTATCAAAATCGGAGGTTCCTTCAAGTATTCTTTTATTCTTTCAAACGCCTTTTGACAGTTTTCATTCCAGACAATTTCCTGATCTTTTTTCAACAATTTAAACATCAGCTCACACGTGGCTGTAAGGTGAGATATGAACCGGGCAATGTAGTTCAACCTCCCCAAAAAACCACAAACCTCTTTCTCTGTTTTTGGCGCTGGAATTTCTTGTATCTCTTTTATTTTAGCAGGATCAACCTCTATTTCTTTTTCACTAACAATGAACCTCAGTAGCTTACCAGATCTCACCCCGAAGGTGCACTTATTAGAATTCAGCCTCAACCTGAACTTCCTAAGCCTCTCAAACAATTTCAAAAGATTCACTAGATGCTCTTCCTCCGTATGGGATTTGGCAATCATATCGTCAACATAGACCTCAATCTCTTTATGCATCATGTCATGAAAGAGCGTCGTCATAGCATGTTGATATGTTGCCCCATCGTTCTTCAAACCAAAGGGCATCACTTTGTAGCAGAACGTTCCCCACGGGGTAATAAAAGTTGTTTTCTCCATATCCTCCGGCGCCATCTTAATATGATTATAGCCCGAAAAGCCGTCCATGAAGGAAAACACAGAGAATTGAGCAGGGTTGTCGACCAACACGTCAATATGAGGAAGTGGGAAGTCATCCTTAGGACTCGTCTTGTTCAGATCCTGATAGTCAACGCACATTCGTACCTTACCATCTTTCTTTGGTACAGGTACTATATTGGCGACCCAAGGAGGGTAAGTTGTAACAGCTAGGAAACCAGCGTCCCACTGTTTCTGCACTTCCTCTTTAATCTTTACAACCATATCTGGTTTCGTTCTTCTGAGCTTTTGCTTGACCGACAGACAGTCATCACGCAATGGCAAGCGGTGGACCACAATATCAGTGTCTAGCCCAGGCATATCTTCATAAGACCAAGCAAAGATGTCATTATACTCTCGAAGCATCTCAACAAGTCTCTGCTTGATATCACTTTGCAGCGCAGCCCCTATCCGGACATTCCTGGCAACTTCTTCCGAACCCAAATTAATAATCTCAATATCCTCCTGATGAGGCAGAATGATTCTCTCTTCTTGTTTTAATAGATGAGTCAGCTCTTCTGGTAAGTCATCGTCCTCAACAATCTCTTCTTCGGCTTGAAATATCGGGTGCTCAAAGTCGAAGCGAGTCATAGGGAGATCTTGATCAGTGTCATCTGCAATATAGATCCTGCAAGAGAAAGGGTTAAATGCTTCAAATGATATGCAAACGAAGCACACAACCACATTGCCATTTTATTGTAAAATAAAAACAAAAAAATAGGGATCACAAAATTTGCATGAGGAAAATGCCTTTATTTGATGATTAAAACAAAGCATACACATAAACAAGTAGGCCCTGAAATAAAATCACTATGCCCCGTGTAGGACACATGATTGTACAATAATCGAAAAAACAAGGCATTACTGTTTCGGCGTCACTTGAATAAAGTCCTGGATAGACCAGTTGCATAGGCTCTGTCTTGGCTCGCTAGGCTTGATCCATGAATCCATGTCACAGTCGCTATCTCCATCTTCACTGTCAGACACAGCATTGATCTGTTCAAAACTGACTCCTCCCGGAGTGAACACAATCGGCCCTTTGAACCTTAGAGCGCTCTGTGAAGAAGATGACGATGATGGGCGATACCCTAAGCCGAACTTGTCTTGCTTAATAGGAATCTCAAGAGCTTGACCCCAACCTTTGGCCTCCCCGGCCTGAACTACCGCTTGGGCTTCTCTGTACAACGACATATCCACCTCTGGCCCACTGCTTATGACAGGGGATTTGTCTCGGATCTGCACCCTCTCAAAGGCTTGGCACAATGTCTCATGGATCTCACCATCCACTTCGACATATTTGAACGACGACTTGTGACTAACCAGGATGTCTTCCTCCCACATATGGTGACAATTCTACCACCGACCATATACTTAAGCTTTTGGTGCAACGTAGACGTCACAGCCCCTGCAGTGTGAATCCACGTTCGTCCAAGCAAACAGCTATAACCTGGCTGTATGTCCATAATATAAAACACGGTGTCGAACACCTCTGGACCAACCTGGATTGGCAAAGTCAATTCTCCAAACACGGACCTTCTAGTCCCATCAAAAGCTCTCACTACCAAGTCGCTTGGCGTGCATATTATACCTCAGGTATCTAGCTTCAACAACGCCTTCTTGGGCAAAACGTTCGGGATGAACCAGTGTCCACAAGGACATGAGACATAAAAGTGCCCCTACAGTCAACGGAAATATGCAACGCACTGTTATGGTTGCGGCCCCTGGGTGTTAGATCAAAATCTGTAAAGCCAAGGTCATGCCCCACATTCACGTGTGCAATCACTCCTTCGAGCTGATTCACGGATATCTCCTGGGGTACGTAGGCAGCATCAAGAGCCTTTAGCAAAGCGTTCCGGCGAGCTTCGGAACAAACCAACAATGACAAGATCGAGATTTTGGAAGGCGTCTGCTGCAGATGATCAACAATTTTATAATCGCTCTTCCGAATTAATCTCATGAATTCCTCCACATCTTTGGTCAAAGCCTCTTTTTCCTTCTCTTGAGAAGGTCCCTGGTCATTGACTTTGCCTTTCCCTTTGGCAATTCTCTCAGCTTCTACTTTTGGCGAACACAAAGATTCTGCCACTGCGGGTTATGCCCCCTGCCCCCACAAGGTTATCAACTGACCCTATCAGCGGGCTTGCCAGGTTGATCTTCTCCCTATTGTAGTAAACTTCTGCCCCGTAATTCCAAGGGATGGCTTTAGTGCTTTCATACGGGAAGGGTCCAGCTTTGGTTATTGTAATAGTCGGCCTCTTGGGAGGCGCCGATATCGTGACAGTCTTGAACGGGATCGTAATCGTTGCAACTTCGCCCTGCTTTTCAGCTATTGCCTCAACAGGCTTCTCTTCAGCAGTACGGTCGAATTGCAACGTTCCTTCATCAATCAGCCCTTGGATACCTCTTCTCATGTTATGACAACCCTTAGGCTGGGCCAAACAATCAACATAATCTGCATCACAGCCAGGGAACACTCCCCCTCTTAGCAATCTGCTCTTGACATAACCCAAAGGTGTCTTTAATTCACCCACACTCATAACCAGATTCAGACTAGCATCTTCCAAAATTGCACCTACCTGTGCAGACCCGTGAGCTGGCATCGGATTCTTCTCAATATTGGGTGTCTCATTACCGAAGTTTATAGCCTTGCTATCTAACAAATCTTGCACCTTGTGCTTGAAAGCATGGCAGTTCTCGATGCTATGACCGGGTGCCCCGGAGTGAAATTCATAATGCGCATTAGCGTCATAACCAAAAGGAGGAGTGCCCTTTAACGGAGCCAATGTCCTTTTCTCAACAAGCTACAGCTGTAACAAAGTTGGAAGAAGCTGAGCATACGGCAATGGAGGTGCATCAAATACTCTCTTCATAGCCCTATCCCGACCTTGGTATCTCTGTGGAGCAGCATTTTGTCGTCCCTGTTGCTGCTGTGGCTGTTGTTGTTGCTGCTGAGGTACATAAATTGTCATACTAGCAATCTGCTGCTGACGATATTGGTTTCGACCTCTACCTCTTCCTCGGGAGCTGTATACTGAATTAGTATCCCCCTGTCTCTTATTCCCAAAAACCTTTTTACCACCTCCAACTGAGGTTGACTCTCTTGCTTGAATCTTACCAATCTTAACACCATTCTCTATGCGTTCCCCCAAAAGTATCAACTCTGAAAAGTTACTCGTCGTACAATTGATAAGCCTGTCATATTACAGCCCAGAGAAAGTGCCCACAAACATATCCACCAACTCACGCTCCACCAAGAGTGGGTGCATCCTGGCTGCAAGCTCACGCCACCTCTGGGCGTATTCTTTGAAACTCTCTGTTGCGGTGAAAATTGGATATCAAGCTATTAAATTAACTTGAATCTTAATTCTTTTTACAACCAGACTTTATTTTATCCAAAGGAAAGGTCTAAAGAAAGAAAAACCTTTTTCGCGATGCAACGACAACGCTTAAGAGATTCGGGGATCGGGGGTTGGTTATACCTACGGAAGGTGTTAGCACCCTAAGCATCTGTAGTACTCTACAGGAACCTTTTGTTTGATTGCTTGCTAAGTGTGAAATGTGTACTACGGATTTAGGATTGGGAGTTGAGTGCAAAGATAAGTAAATACCTAGTTGGTTTCCTAAGTTTGCTCGCAAAGACATCGCATCTTCTGCCTACGTATCCTAACTAGGATAGAATCAGAGCAATCGTAGTTCGCCTCACAAGGGGAAGAAGAACACTTGATTATGATCAAGGTTCAAAGGGGGGAATAAACATGACGATGTTTGTGTGGAGTTTAACAAAACTCCCTATTCTAAGTTGTAATATTCAAAAGGGGAAGTAAGAAATCATGACGATGATTTTCACACAGAGTTGACAAACTCTTTCCTAGGGTTCTAGTTGAAGAACACTCCTAGTACATGTGGGTTTCTTAGACTTGAAGCAAAGTCTAATGTCCTATAATCTAGGCTTAAAGTGACTTACCAAAGTCAAGAGAGGGATAAGAGATGTATCCATGACATGAGGGTCAAATGGACAGACTTTTCCTTTGGAGGTATACAGGGTAGGCAACTGGATGAGAGCTAACAAGCTTCATCACTCGGGGAAGAAAATAACTTAACAAATAAAATAACAACATGATAAAGGCATATTCATGGTGACAACAATTAAATAAACATATGGAATGATAAAGATGAAAGTGCGTTGATGACAATCAAAGCAGATGAATTAACAGGAACTGGGACGACAGATCGAGTTCAATTACATTCAACAGAGGGAACAAAATAAACATGGTGACAACCAAAGAAAATCCTAACATGTCAACTAACATTTAAGGATATAAATACAAACAAGTATCACAAACAAATTCAAGTGTGACCAAAGAAAAAATTCATCTGCACATGCATAAACGAACGTAAAAAGCACTTAACTTGCACAAAGTCAAAAGAGATGAAAAATTTGTCAAACATGAAAATAAAAAATATGACATGAAATTACACATTAAGATTAACACAATGAAAAAAGAACGGGTGAAAAACGATTAAAATTGAGAGAGATACGAATTTTTTAAAATGGAGTGAAAAATGACAAAAAATAACAAAAGAGTTGCCCTCCTCAGGGGTCGAACTCAGGTACAAGGCATGCAAGGCGTGTTTGGCATTATGGTCTTAACACTGGCGTGGATATACATCCGTTTGTATATGCCATCCCATAAATATATATGGGTGATTCACTTGGAATTTCTGGGCAAGAGTAAGAACACTCAAATGATTTACGTTTTCACTCGTAACTTTCCCGATTCTTAACCAAACGCGATGAAATTTATATCAATCTTGACCAGAAAAATGCAAGGATCATGATGGTGATGTTAATTTTCTGAGATTCTTCTTCTATTTAAAAATTCGAATGCACATGCTTTTGAAACTTGAAAAATGCATTTTGATATCTAAAACCTAAACCAACTGTTGTAATAATCAAATGGGGGTTTGAACATTTTAAGAATGATGTACTTGATGTATTCCAACAGTTGATTTGGATTTAAACACAACAGAACCAATACTAGTATGATCATGCAAGTATAATGTTTTAAAAATGCATTTTGAAGTGAACAACTTGCTTCAACCATTTTTGATTCAAAATAAAGATATGTACAACCCAAATATATGGTGATGAATGATATTAGCACTTAAACCAAGCTCAAAGCAAACAGTTTATGAAAATGACACTTCAAGTTGTAATTTTGCTAAAAGATGCATTCTGAAATCCAAAACATAATCCAACTGTTATTTCAACTAAATGAAAGCCTGAACATATTATACATGATGCATTTAGTGAATTCTAATATTTAGTTTGGACCAAAACACAACAGAATGGATAAAGGTATGGTCATGCTAGTGTAATGTTTGAAAAATGCATTTTGAAGTATGGATCATGCACCAGTCAGTTTCCAAACATTGTGAGTATGTACACTCAATGCAAATATGATAGTGAATGTGTTCAGTCCATTATTTTAGCTTAAAACAGTCTGTAATGAGAAATGAGGTGTGAGTTGCAAAATGATGTTTTGAAAATGCACATGGATACTTTTGAAAATTCAACAATGGAAGCAGATGAAAGAAATGATTTGAACAGGTTTTAATCATGATATGGAACAGGTTTGGTCAACAAGTTTGAGGTAAACACCAAAAAATGTGAAATTGGCATGTTGAATGAAAACTAAGGATATTTGCATTTGGGGGTGGTATTGTGTCTCAAAGGCGTTCAAACAAACAAGATGGTGGCATCAATCTATTTCATTGGCCTAAGCTGCAATCACACAAACTACAAAGGGGAATGAGATGGTTTATCCCAACACAGCAGTATTAGTGCTCACCTATTCAAACAAAAGGCTAACAGCACCAAAGACCTCCACAGAATCAATTCAAACTGAATAGCTAAACAAACTTGCCCTTCTGGTCAGAGCCTCATCTTTGAGCCTCAAAGGATTCATGGATTGATAAATCCAACCTTTCATTTTGTTAACACTCCCTAGAAACTCAAGCAGTTTTCAAAGCAGACAACAACTGCATTATGCTGGTATCAAAAACTGACCAACCTTAAAGTACATGGCAGCTAGCCCTTTAGTGTCTCAATCAAAGTTATTGATGAATCCTCATCACAGTTATGACAGCATGGTTACTTTGCCAAAGTCTAATTCATCTACCAAGCTAAATCACCACATGAGGTCACTATTCTCCCAACCAAACAAGGAAACTGTCTTGAACCTAATCAGTACTATAAATCACCACAAGGCCAAGCCAGGCCAATGTATGCTCAAGCAAAACATCCTAAATTGATACACTCCAACTTAAAACAGTCTTGGTAATAAATGCACAATTTAACCAAGACTTGGAACAACCTCATCTTGCCAATCTAACCTTGGCATGATTAACAAGTTTTGACAGCAAGCAGACCAACTCCACATCAAATGGTCATCCAAATTTGGCCTGGATTAACATTCCTAGGTACCACTTACCAAACATCTAAAAATAAAGGAACCTAGCCCTGGCACCAGCTAAACCTGAACAACTCCTAAAACCAACAACAATCTAATGGCTGATAGGATCCCAACCACATCAAAAATCAAACACAGCATCAAATCCAACCAAACTTATATTCTAGCAGAAAAACAAAGTTAACAATTCCTCCAAAATTGTCTTGACAGCAAAACAACCATTTTCGACATACTAACATTTGAAACTTGACAAGAACCAGTCAAACACACATGTTAAGACTCACCAAATCTTTACATTCATCAAAATATCAAATGTCATGAAAATCATTGAAAGTCCATAGTTCATATTTCTTAATATTGCACAAAAATGCCAAAGTATGGAAAATGATTCAAAGGTCAATGTTTATAAGCTAAATACCTCTTGTAGACTTTGTTAAACAAGCTAAAACAATCAAGAAACTCAGAGAACTTCAACCTACCTTTTTTGCCTTGAGTCCTTTCTTCACTTTGAAGCAATATGCAAATATGATGACAGTTGGAGAAATAGGATCCACCAATGATTTCTAGCACTTTGGACAGTTGAGAAATACTATATGAGAGGTGTTAGGATGATTAAAACATCAAACCAATGCCTAGAACAAGATTTGGTAGAATTTGTAGCTTTTGGTCAAAGTATCTTGATGTAGGAGTTGACTTTTTGCAAAATGAAGTTTTTGAGAGGTTAAATGGTTTAGACACCTTCTATACCATATTTAGAGATTGCATGGATGATTTTTGGGGTGTTTGAATGTAGAAAAATGGTTTTGGCAGCCCTAGTAGCAAGGCAAATTTTTTGGTGTTTTTGGTGGAAATGGAGATTTTGTGGTTTTGAAGTTTTGAGGCAAAGTGTACAAGGGCAGAGGTTTCTTCTGGTTTTTAAAAGATTGTTGATAATGAAAATGAGGTGAGGGAGAGTCCTATTTATAGGCAAATGAAGTGGCTTGGGCAGATTTGAAGTTTCTTCACTTTGAAGAAAGGTTTTGAACTTTCAAAATCAAACCTCCTCAAGTGGGTTTCCTTGATCTGCAAGGCCAGCCTCAATAGTCAAGAAACATGATGAATTTGAAGTGGATAAATGCAGGCTAGAGTGTAGCATCATGGCTGCTTCAGAACATGGCTTTACACCTCATGCTTACTTTTCACTTTTGAAGGCAAGTTGCAAGCTACTTGCAAAACTTGTCTTTTTCCATATTTCTGCATTTCCTTGGTTCTCTTGGGTTACAAACTTTCTACATATCAGATACAATAGGATTCAAAAGTTATAATTGGTCAATTTTGATGAAGGAAGTGATTTTTAAAATTGGGCAATGTGGGACTAAAGTGAAAAACCACCAACTTGCCATGACCATAACTTTCAGCTCTAAAACATTCATGCTTTCAAGAGTTTCAATTTCCCAAAGGATCTTGGCCAAAAACCCTCCCAAAGTTGCTAAAAAATGAACTTAAAAGTGAAATTTCTCCAAGTCCTTTTTTCCTCTAGAAATGAATTTGATCATAACTCCAAATATATGCATTTTCTGATCATGGACCACTTAGGGACTTTTGTAGGACTTGTAAAGAGCTTCCAAATGAGCTTTGAACCAACTCAATTGGATGTGTGGTTAAGGAGTTATAGTTTAGCCCTTTTCAAAACCCAAATTTCCCAATTTTTTGATTACTCCTTCATCCTTGATCCAATGGTCATGAAAATTGATATTCAAGTCCAATATGACATAAGGAACAATTTTGTTTCACAACTTGAAGTCCAATTCCTAAAATTTGGAGAGTTAGCTTTTCAGTCAACCGTACGACGGATCGGTGATTACCGAGTCGCCTGTTGACATTCTGGGCCTCCTGAGACTTTGAAACTTCTTGAATGAACTTTATTAAGCTATATGAACTTCATGAATCATAACCCCACCATTTAAACATCTTCCAACGTCAAAGTCAAACTACAGTTGACTTTTACTAGTCAAAAACCCTAATCGGGTGCTCTGAAATGCACTGCTCTGAATTCTGGGGTAACAACCTCAAGTTGCCTTCTCAATTGACATTATATGATACCCTTGACCTTGTTTCCTAATTGAATGAGCCCAAAACATTGACTAATCACAAACCCTGAAGCTTCGACTTTGACTGTGCCAAACCCTGATTCATCTGCAACTTGACAAAGACAAACTTGCACTGGGTTAAGGTTAGAAATTTCATGAGTATGCTCCTAAAATGATAATGAGAATCTAAGGGGTCAAAATTTGGGGTGCAACAGTTGCCCCTATTTAAATATCTTCACTAGATGGAACTGAGAGATGACGATCCTCGTAGAATCGCAGTGAAAGGTATTTAAATATAGAAAACCAAAAATTTTGTCCCTTAGATCCGATGATATGCAAAAGGACAGGTCATGATATGCCATAAATTCTAAATGATGCTTGGATGCAAGACATATGCAGAAAAACAAAACAACAAGTAACTACTCGCGGGGACCTGGCATTGTGGATCTGACACTGGGGAATACCGAGGCATAACAATCAATAGTTCAATCATGACTGGTGATAACAGAGAGAAATAATTTACATGGGGATGCACAAAATCCAATGAAGATGACAATCTTACTGGGGAAAAGCAAACACTTCAACGGGGAACGAGGTAGACTTCCACTGGGGACACGAGCGACCTTTTACTCGGGAAGTTAAAACATGAACCTCACTGGGGATGATCAGATGAGGAGCTTCCTATAGTGTAGAGTTCAAACAGGATCTTCAGGAATGGACTAAAAACAAAGACAAAACATATTGGGGATACTAGTGACGACTAGATCTCTGAGACTTGTCTGGGAAAAAGGTTTCACTGGGGATAATGATGTCACCCAGTTTTAACAAATGACTCAAGCAATGCTAGTAACCACTAGATTTCCTGGAGGTAATGGTAACGACCAACCTGAGATAACAACAAATGAAATTTCAAATCCAATCGGTAATACAGGACTTTGACTGGGGAAAGAGGTGACGACCAAATTTCAAGCAACGCCAGTAACTACTTGGACTTTAAAGGAGATTGGTAACGACCAAGTTCGGGTACCAATGATGATTGGTTTCACGCAATGCCAATTACGACTGGACTTCGGAAGAAATACATGGTGACGACCAAATCAGGGTATATCAACACATGTGGTTACGAGAATGCTAGCAAGCTACTAGGCTTTAGCTGGGGAGGTTGGTAACGACCAAACCAGAAGATATCAATAACGATTGGATTCCAAGTGATGCCAGTTATGACTGGACTTCCATGGGGAAGGTTGGTGACAACCAACACGATACCAATGACAATTGGATTTCGAGCGTCTGCCAGTTATGACTGGACTTAAACGGAAAATCAACTAGTAACGACTAGATTTCACAGGGAATTCGCTAGTGACGACTAGACTTCAGAGGAAAAGGTTGGTAACAACCGAACCAAAAGATTAATAACGATTGGAGTTTAAGACAACGCCAGTTACGACTCGGTTTCAAAGGAAAATATGGTGACGACCAACAGAAAACCAATAACGATTGGCTTCTAAATGCCGGTTATGACTGGACTTTCAGGCTGACGCTTACTAGTAGTGATCAGTTATAATCGACAGATAGCACACCGAACTCGAGAGACCGAATGAATCACACTGAACCCTGGCTGAAAAAGGTGTATGCAGCTTTTGACAAATAGATCCACTCTCAATAGGGGAACAGAGCTTTAAACAAGCTATTCAGAGATGACAAAGTAAATTCAAAACACAATGCTCAGAAATCTTCTAATGGGGACCAGTCCTTATATCATCATAAGAGGTTCCTTGAGAAAACAGTCTTCAAGTTCTGATACCCACACATGACTAAAGGAGAATCGGCAGTTCGACTTGATTATGCATCACCGAGGAATGTAATTGGATTACATATCAAAGCTTCTGCTACCCTGAGGTCTCGGGGAAGTATGTTTTTCCTCGACTTTTCATGAGTTGAAGTTTTTACGTTTGTTACTCTTTTCAAGTTTTATTCAAATAATTTGACCCTAATGCTTTCAAAATTATCGTTGATCAACGAACAATATTTTGCATAACAAAGAAGATAAAGGAACTGATAAATTTGCAAAGGAAAGAATGGCTCAAAACTGATTTTATTAAAGAATGAAATCTTGCAAATGACAAAATTCCATAGAAATTTTACAAATGGAAAAATGGCAACGTGGATAAGGTTACATTGAATCCCATGGCCAAACTATCCCTAAAGACTAAAATCCCCCAAATCCTTGCTTCTGACGAGAGCAGTTGGAAGTGGATCTCCTGTACAATCTTCTGTAATGGTGACAACCTTTTGAAGTAGTGACAACTCTTCTGATGCAGTGAAACGCCTTTGACCCTAACTTTTTCCTGGACCGCCCTTTCGGGTTTTCAATCCACTGGGACGCTCATTTTTGCCTAAGCCACCCTTTCGGGTTTTCAACTTAGCGAGCTTTGATTTTTTCTTTTTCTTTTTTTGTTCTTTTCTTTTTCTTCAACCCTAACTTTTGCATAAGCCGTTCTTTGCGAGTTTTCGACTTATCGGGTTCTTTTTAGGCGTAATATTTTCATACTGCATCAGAATTTACTAGGTGAGTAAGCTGCTCCCCATCCATGGTAGTAAGAATCAACGAGCCTCCTGAAAAGACTGTTTTCACAACAAATGGGCCGTCATAGTTAGGCATCCACTTTCCCCGTGCGTCTTTATGAACTCGTAAAATCTTTTTGAGTACAAGTTCCCCTTCACGGAATTCTCGGACACGAACTTTCTTGTCAAAAGCTCTCTTGATCCTCTTCTGATATAACTGACCATGACACATTGCGGACATGCGCTTTTCGTCGATAAGATTCAACTGATCAAACCTTTCGCTCACCCATTCTGCTTCTTCAAGCTTGGTTTCCATTATGACTCTCAAAGAAGGTATCACGACCTCAATAGGAAGCACCGCATCCATTCCATATACCAAAGAAAAAGGGGTTGCCCCTGTTGAAGTGCGGATGGACGTTTTGTATCCATGTAAGGCGAATGGCAGCATCTCATGCCAATCTTTGTAAGTTTTCACCATCTTTTGCAAAATCTTTTTGATGTTTTTATTTGCAGCTTCTACAGCCCCATTCATCTTGGGACGATAAGGAGAAGAATTGTGATGTTCAATTTTGAAGTCATTGCACAACTCTTTCATGACTTTGTTGTTCAAATTAGTACCATTGTCCGTTATGATTTGGCTCAGGATTTCGTAACGACAGATAATCTCCTTTTTTATGAAAAGGGCCACCACCTGCCAAGTAACATTAGTGTAAGATGCAGCTTCAACCCACTTTGTGAAATAGTCAATGGCAACCAGAATAAATCAGTGTCCGTTAGAAGCTTTTCGTTCAATTGCCCCAATCATATCGATGCCCCACATAGAGAAAGGCCATGGTGATGACAACATATTTAGCAACATCGGTGGTATATGCATCTTGTCCGCATAAATCTGACACTTGTGACACTTCCTGGTATATTGAATACAATCAGTTTCCAAGGTCAACCAGTAATAATCAGCCCTCAAAATCTTTTTAGACATAGTATATCCATTGGCATGAGTACCGAACATTCCTTCGTGAACATCTTGCATTAACAACTCTGCTTCTCGTCGGTCAACGCATCTAAGCGGGACCATGTCATGATTCCTTTTGTAAAGTACATCATTGCTGAGAAAGAACTTGGATGCTAATCGTCTCAGAGTTTTCTTGTCAAGTGACGTAGCATCTGCTGGATACTCTTGTTTCAACAGGTAATTCTTTATGTCATAGAACCATGGCTTATCATCGGTCTCTTCTTCAACCATCTGACAGTAGGCGGGCTTGGTCTTGCGTTCGATTCGAATGAGAGTGGCCTCATTGACATTCCTGACTTTCCACATTGAGGCTAACATGGCTAGGGCATCGGCAATGTGATTTTCAGATCTCGGGACATGCTTGAAAGTGATTTCATCGAAACACTTCATCATCTTGACAATATAGGCTCGGTAAGGAATCAAATTCTCATGTCTAGTTTCCCATTCTCCAGTAACCTGATAGATAACCAAAGTTGAATCCCCACTGACTTCAAGATGTTTGATTTCGAGGTCGATAGCTGCCTCGAGGCCGAGAATGCAGGCTTCATATTCGGCGGTATTGTTGGTGCAGTCAAAATCCAACCTGGCTGTGAATGGAGTGTAACCACCTTTCGGATTCATTAAAACGGCGCCTACACCATGCCCACTGTAGTTGGAGGAACCATTGAACTTCATTTTCCACCAAAGACCTTCCTGCGGACCGTCATCAAAACTCGGCTCTTCACAATCTTTTACTAACATGATGTTTTCATCTGGGAAATCAAATTTGAGAGGCTCATAATCTTCCACTGGTTGATCTGCAAGATATTCTGATAAAATACTACCTTTGATAGACTTCTGAGCTACGTACTAGATGTCATATTCGGATAACAACATGTGCCAGTGGGCGACCCTTCCAGTCTGAGCAGGCTTCTCAAAAATATACTTTATCGGATCCATTTTTGAAATCAACAAAGTGGTATGACAAATCATGTACTGCCTCAAGCGTTTAGCAGCCCATGCCAAAGCACAACAAGTTTTCTCCAGAAGCGAGTATCGACTTTCACAATCAGTAAACTTCTTACTCAAATAATAGATAGCATGTTCTTTTCGTCCAGACTCGTCCTGCTGACCTAACACACAACCCATTGAATTCTCAAGCACTGTTAAATACATGAAGAGAGGCCTTCTTGGAACCGGAGGTATCAAGATCGGAGGCTCTTGTAGGTAACCCTTGATCTTATCAAATGCTTGCTGAAAATCTGAATTCCAAACAACCGTCTGGTCCTTGCGTAATAATTTGAAGATGGGTTCACAAGTAGGAGTCATATTGGAAATAAATCTGGATATGTAGTTCAGTCTTCCAAGAAAACCTCTGACTTGCTTTTCTGTTTGTGGAGCTGGCATGTCTTGAATGGCTCGGACCTTGTCTGGATCTACTTCAATCCCTCGGTGACTAACAATGAAACCGAGTAATTTCCCAGATCTTACCCTAAAGGTACACTTGGCTGGATTCAGTCTAAACTGATATTTTCTGAGTCTCTTAAACAATTTCAAAAGATGTTCCAAATGGTCCTCTTCACTTTGAGATTTGGTTATCATGTCATCAACATATACCTCTATCTCCTTGTGCATCATATCATGAAATAAAGTTACCATGGCCCTTTGATAAGTAGCACCTGCATTCTTTAGATTGAAAGGCATAACTTTGTAACAGTAAGTCCCCCACGGTGTAACGAAAGTAGTTTTTTCCATGTCAATGGGATCCATCTTAATATGATTGTAACCAGAGAACCCATCCATAAATGAGAAAACTGCAAAACGAGCCGTATTATCCACCAACGTATCGATATGTGGCAAAGGGAAGTCATCCTTCGGACTGGCCTTGTTTAGATCCCTGTAATCCACACACATTCTGACTTTCCCATCTTTTTTCGGTACAGGTACAATATTGGCCACCCATTCGGGGTATTTGGACACTGCTAAGAAACCCGCATCAATCTGTTTTTTTCACCTCATCTCATATCTTCAGAGCCATGCGAGGTCTTGTTCTTCGGAGTTTTTGCTTAACCGGTGGGCATTCTGGTCGGAGCGGTAATTTGTGAACCACTATGTCAGTGTCTAAACCCAGCATATCCTGGTATGACCAAGCAAATACATCCACATATTCTTTCAAAAGTTCTTCTAGTTGCTGCTTGACATCTGCCCCTAGAGCTGCCCCAATCTTGACTTCTTTCTTGTCTTCTTCAGTGCCAAGATTAATGACTTCTACCTGTTCTTTGTAGGGTTGAAGCTCTACATACTCATGGTGTGCCAACTTTACCAGTTCATCAAGTATTTCAAAATCTTCATCCTCCTCTTCAGCTTGGTATATTAGTAAATCAAAGTCAGAAGGGAATGCAAAGTCATGGGATTCAATGGGTTTTAGGACATCACTGCACGTTGGAATGGCTTATTTTATTAAAACACATAAAGACAAATGCAACATACAACAGAGAAAAATTGTGTTTGGTTTTTTAAGATTGCCATTTTTTTTTAAATGAAAGCAAAAGCAGTAAAGGAAATAACACAAGGAATTTAACAAATAGTTCATTTTTCATTGATTTTCTTGAAAGCTCGGGGCCCTTACAAAACATTCCTATAGCCTTGGGCATGGCTATGGAGATTTAAAACAACAACAACAACAAGAAAAGAAAAACAAACAAATTACTTTGACTCAGGAAAAACCAAAGGAATCTCAATAGCTTCCCAGTTGCTCAAGGCAGTGTTGCAATGATACACTAGCTGTTCAATGTCTTCATCTTTAAAATCTTCTTCCACATCACTGACTTGGAAACCTCCACTGATGAATATTTCTTGTATAGTCTTCGGTCGTCCTTTTTCATGTGTCGGCGCTTTATCATGAGTTGGTTTGTAACCCAACCTTTGGCGATCCATTTTTGGCTTTACTTTGATAATGTCTCCCCAACCTGCAGGAGTGCCTTCTTCTAGTGTAGACTTGATGCTCTGAACGGATGCAAAAGATGGACCACCCCTAGCCACTGTTTCTTCCAACATCACTGCATTAGCTATCTCGAGTGCCTGAAAGGAAGTTTCTAACGCGCCTTCATCTGCTTCAATGTACTTGAATGATGACAGATTCCTCACCATTAGGTCCTCTTCACCGTGTACAATTACTAATTTATCATTCACAACAAATTTCATTCTCTGATGTAAGGTGGAAGTTACTACCCCAACGGCGTGAATCCATGGTCGTCCTAACAAACAACTATAAGCTGGGTTAATGTCCATGACTTGGAATGTAATATCGAACACATGAGGTCCGATCATGATTGGCAATTCTACTTCTCCAACAACCGTTCTTCTTGAACCATCAAAAGCTTTTACAATCAAAGACGTTGGTTTCATTTCTCCCCCTGCATATGCTAGCCTTGCGAGCGACCTGGCGGGCAATACATTTAATGAGGATCCAGTATCGACTAAAACTCGTGCCATTGTGTCTTCCTGGCACCTGACAGATATGTGTAACGCACGGTTGTGATTACGTCCTTCGTTCGGTAATTCTGCATCACTAAAGCTCAGGGTGTTACAGGCTGTAATGTTGGCTATTACTGAATCGAATTGTCCGAGAGTTATGTCCTTTGTCACATGTGCTTGTTTCAATACCTTCTGCAAAGCTTCTCTGTGTGCTGGAGAGTTCATTAAGAGAGACAAGATCGATATCTTTGATGGAGTTTGGTGGATCTGATCGATAACCCTGTAATCACTTTTCCGAATAATTCTTAAGAATTACTCATCGTCTCCCTCAGTACTTGGTACTTCTTTTTCTTTTGTCACAGCAGGGGTGACCTCTTTTGAAGTGACCACCGTTATTTTTGGTTGATAGATGCGACCACTACGAGTCATTTTGCTTGTACCCGCAATGTTTGTTACGTCCACTTGGTCGTCTCTTACTATCTCTTTTTGACTAACCTTCCCTGATCCTCGGTCTATCACAATCATGTCATATTTCCATGGAACGGCCTTTATGCTTTCAAAAGGGAACGATTTTGGTTTCTGAATAATAACCGGTTGAGGTTGATTGATAGCCGGCTTGTTGAAAACAGGCTTCATACCTTTGTTGGACATTCTGAACACCGAAACCTTCTCACCTTTCTTCGGTAAATTGAAAACAGGCTCAATTACTGAAACTTCTTCTTTCCTCACCTTACTACACACTTGTAATATTCCTTCATCAATCAATCCTTGGATATCTCCTCGTACTATATCACACCCTCCAGAATCACTAGAACATTTTTCACAACCATTATGGGTATCCTTTATCAATCCTGCTTTTAGTAGTTTCTCGTGAAGCAACCTCAACGGGGTTCTAATCTCTGACACATCTTGGACTATTCTTCCATCTAACATTTCTTCTACCGCATTGACCCCTCCATGGTTCGGCAATGGATTGCTTTTGACATTTGGGGGTACATCATCAAAAGACAAGATCTTCTTTTCCATCAACTCCCTGACAAGATGTTTTAAAGCAAGACATCCTTCTAAATCATGACCGGCAGCACCTTCGTGAAAGGCATAATGAGCATTTGGATTATAGTGGAGAGATGTAGTGTCTGGATTTAATGGTTGTGTTGTTACCAATCCCTGCTGCACTAAGGAGGGGTATAACTCGGTGTAAGTCATCGGTATCTGAGGAAGTGGTGGTGTTGTTGTTGGTCTCCGATTCTGGTAGTTTTGTCTGGGTGCTTGAGCTCTAGGGTGATGATGTTGTTGATAGGGTGGAGTGTTGGGCACTCGTTGATACCCTTGTTGAATTGGCTGATATACAGGTGCTGGCTGCACCGTTTGATAACTGGGAACAGGATGACTGAAAGCCGGAGTTACAACCGCCACATAAGGTTGTTGGGCATACTGCAACGGATACATTGGTCGTTGTTGCTGGGATTGCTGAACATAACTTGGTTGAGGTTGCAGAACAAAGCCTGGCTAAGGTTGTTGAACATAATTCTGCTGATACTGTTGATAAGGTGGTCTCCAGGTGCGACTCTTTCTTCCCACAGTTACTGCATTTGTCTCCCCTTCCTTCTTTCTATGAAAATTACTGCTGAGCTTCTTGACATTGTTATTACCAGAACTACCGGAACTGCTAGCTACCTTCCCATTCTTCATTCCTAACTCCACTCTCACCCCCACTACTACTATATCAGAAAAACTGGCAGTTACACTACCGATCATCTTTTCATAAAACTCTGGTCTTACTGTATCGACGAACCAATTAGTTAACTCTTTTTCACTCAAAGGAGGTTCTACCTGAGAGGCAGTTTCCCTCCACCTTTGTGCATACTCTTTGAAAGATTCTGAACTCTTTTGTGACATACTCAGTAACTGTCTTCGATCAGGGGCTAAATCCATGTTGTACTTGTAATGTCTTACAAAAGCATCAGCCAAGTCTTGGAAACTATGAATACGAGACTGATCCAAACCCAAATACCATTTAGCAGGAGCTCCTTTCAAACTATCTTGGAAACAGTGAATCATTAACTTATCGTCATCCACATGAGCGGCCATTCTTCGGTAATACATAATCAGATGTGTTCGAGGACAAGTAGCCCCAGAATACTGATCGAAATTAGGAACTTTGAATTTTGGCGGAATTACCAACCCAGACACTAGGCACATATCTCTGGCATCAGTACCAAAGATGTCATTTCCTTCCATTGCTCTGAACTTTCTTCCGATAGTCTCTACACTTTCTTTCAACTTATCATGTCGTCCGCTTTCTTCTTCATATCCATCAAGACCTTCGTACACTGGTGGAGGATTATGAAAAACCGGGTGCGCTTGAACCTGAACAGAAGGATGAGTGTAAGTAGGAATAGCTTGAGGAATTTCTGGCCCAAAGGAACTGCTTGTTGATTGACTATTGGTGGAGGTACAAAGCCAGGTGTTAACCCATAGGGTGGAACATTTGCAACAGTGACTGCCGTTGGTATCGGCTCTACAACTATGCTAGTGATTTCAGAAACAACAGTGGCTTGAGTGTCAAACTTTGCACGAATGACTTGTAGGGCTTCCATGATCTGCCCCATGCCTCCTCGTAGCTCTCCAAGTTCATTATCAATCCTGTCCACATCCAAATTCTGTCCTTCCATTCTTAGGCGAGCTTGGGCTCGGGTGTTGTATCGGTGTTGAGGACTCAGTGTGATTCTTTCTGGAGACAAGACAGCGGGATGAGAGACAACACAAGAACATGCACATGCAATGCTTATGAATGAAAAATGCAACAATGCAAAATTAATCATTCAAGGAATCCAAAGAAATATTTACATAAATTATAACAATGGGGAAATAAGCAAATTCAATTCCCAGTTTCTTCAAGTTCTTCAATTTTGGTCTATAAGATTTGCAAACAATTTTTAGTTCCTTGAATGATTAATTAACGAGGATGAAAATGCAAAAGTTTCATGGAACTCGGGTCAAAACATCATTTCATTTAATTGATTTCCAAGATTGCATTACAAAATATCTAGTACATTTTACAAAAGTCCTAAATATGAGGCTGACAGTATTCTAAATAAAAGTCTTCTTTTGCTCTGAGCTTCTTGATTTCTTCTTCCATCTGAGTCTTCTCGAGAATGAGTTTGTCCACGACTAGCTTCCATGGAGTTGGCTGAGAGCTGGAAGAAGACAAACCTTCCTATGTCTTCCTCTTCTTATAAGCAATCATTTCTTCGTCCTTCGCCTGCAGTTGTCTACGGAGTTTATCATTCTCTTCCAAGGCCACTTGGTACTTGTACTTCCAGGCTACTTCAGTTTATTGTGACTTCCTCAAGGAAATCTTTAACTTCTCCTCTTCAGACATAAAGATCATTGTGTGTTCCTCCTCTAAAGCCATGGGTTTCTGCTGAGAATAAGGCATCTTCAGTTGAATAGCTCTCTTTCGGACCCATTGGAGATAAGGATCGAGAGAGACGCAATTAAGTCTTCCTTTCCTTTCTTGTGTACATGTCCCCAAGTTTTCAGAATTTCTTCTTTCAATTCTGAACTTCCTTTAAAGAAAATATTCTCCACATGAGCGCTGTTTGGTTTGTCTTTCAAAGGATATCCAAGCTGGCGGCGAGCGAGAACAGGGTTATAATTGATTCCTCCACTTGTACCCAGGAGAGGTACGTTACCAAAGCTTCCACAACTGTCAATGATTCTTATCCCATCGTAACTACGGCTGTACCAATCAATATCAGCGTGAGTAAGAGCCATAACCTTCTGAGACCACCAACCTTCCTTCCAAAAGACATGAGCCTTAGGTAAGTGAGAAATAAACCACTTATATAACAAAGGGACACAACAGATAATCATTCCTCCTTTATGCAAATTCCTCAGATGAACAGAATGATAGGTGTCAGCTAGTAAAGTAGGCACGAGGTTTTTCTTCAAGAAAATCTTGATGGCATTGAGATCTACAAAGTTATCAAAACTTGGAAATAATAAAATCCCATAAATGAGCAAGGCAAAGATAGCTTCGAATGCATCCATACTCAAGTGATCAGCATAGTATTGTGCTTTCCCAATCAAGAATTCTGCAGTTAAACCAAATACTCCTCCCTTAGTAACCATATTTTTCTGAATATCCACCAATCCTAAACGTGTAGCTTTAGCAATTTATTCTTTCTTAGGGTCCTTCTCCATGATTGGAAAAGGAGAGTCTTCAAGAATAGGTAAACAAATCAAGAAAGAATATTCCTCAAGTGTAGGTACCAGCTAATAATTAGGAAAAGTAAAAGAATGATAAAATGGATCATAAAACTGGAGGAGTGTGGAGAGAAGTCCCAGATCCATCTTCTTTTTTATCCTCAACAGTGACAATAAGTTCCCATACCTGCTCTTGAATCCTTCTATATCTGTTATCAAAGTGCTCAACCTTTCTATGTCATCCAAGTTAGGACTTTTGTAAGTGTACTTCATAGTTTTCTTTTTTTCACTATCCATGATGATCCTAATGTTTACAAACAACAAATCTGAGTTCCATGAAACTTTTATGACATGATGTTCATGAATGCATGAATGCACAAACACAGGTAAGCACAGATTCACATATACACACAGATAAAGGTTTTGGTTTGGAGAACATGAGTATGGAGTCAAGGTCTGCCCACCCCAAAGGTATGTACTAAGGTTTTCAAAACTGCAGAGCAAGGTTCTAAAAGAGTTCCCGGAGTCCTCGACCCATCTTTCAGATATTATCAATTTCCCAAATACTTGGTGGTTGATAATATTCTCAAGAGAGTCTCATCCAAGTGTAGCATCGCGTATCAACTACTTTGGAATTACTTCCTTATAGTCATCGCACTATATCCTAATAAAGCCATAGTGGGGAAAAGGTAATCTAAAGGTCCTCAGTATTACGGGCTCCCATGTAGAAAGTAGCATTGTTTTCACGAATACTCGATCAACAATACTAACTCTCAAAAGGTCCTCTACTGAGTGGTAGTTTTCTCAAGTCAACTTGGTCGGGAATCAACTCCCTATAAGTCTCCTTGAATATACCACCATCCTATCATAAGTACGCTCAAACACGGGTATAGTGTTGTCTCACCACTCAAAGTTCCCAAGATCCAACAGGGCACGTATATACATATTTACAAGTATTCACAAATAAGCAAGTATTCAGACAAGATAGGCTAAACCCTCAAAGCAATACAAAGTCCCCAGTGAAGTCGCCATTTCTGTTGCGGTGAAAATTGGATATCAAGCTATTAAATTAACTTGAATCTTAATTCTTTTTACAACCGGACTTTATTTTATCCAAAGGAAAGGTCTAAAGAAAGAAAAACCTTTTTCGCGATGTAACGACAACGCTTAAAAGATTCGGGGATCAGGGGTTGGTTATACCTAGGGAAGGTGTTAGCACCCTAAGCATCTGTAGTAATCTACAGGAACCTTTTGTTTGATTGCTTGCTAAGTGTGAAATGTGTACTATGGATTTAGGATTGGGAGTTGAGTGCAAAGATAAGTAAAGACCTAGTTGGTTTCCTAATTTTTCTCGCAAAGACATCGCATCTTCTGCCTACGTATCCTAACTAAGATATAATCAGAGCAATCGTAGTTCGCCTCACAAGGGGGAGAAGAACACTTGATTATGATCAAGGTTCAAAGGTGGGAATAAACATGACGATGTTTGTGTGGAGTTTAACAAAACTCACTATTCTAAGTTGTAATATTCAAAAGGGGAAGTAAGAAATCATGACGATGATTCTCACACAGAGTTGACAAACTCTTTCCTAGGGTTCTAGTTGAAGAATACTCCTAGTACAGGTGGGTTTATTAGACTTGAAGCAAAGTCTAATAGCCTCTAATCTAGGGTTAAAGTGACTTAACAAAGTCAAGAGAGGGATAAGAGATGTATCCATGACATGAGGGTCAAATGGACAGACTTTTCCTTTGGAGGTATACAGGGTAGGCAACTAGATGAGAGCTAACAAGCTTCATCACTCGGGGAAGAAAATAACTTAACAAATAAAATAACATGATAAAGGCATATTCATGGTGACAACCATTAAATAAACATATGGAATGATAAAGATGAAAGTGCGTTGATGACAATCAAAGTAGATGAATTAACAAGAACTGTGACGACAGGTCGAGTTCAATTACATTCAACAGAGGGAACAAAATAAACATGGTGACAACCAAAGAAAATCCTAACATGTCAACTAACATTTAAGGATATAAATACAAATAAGTATCACAAACAAATTCAAGTGTAACCAAAGAAAAAATTCATCTGCACATGCATAAACGAACGTAAAAAGCAGTTAACTTGCATGAAGTCAAAAGAGATGAAAAATTTGTCAAACATTAAAATAAAAAATTCTACATGAAGGTAAACATTAAGATGAACACAATGAAAAAAGAACGGCTGAAAAAAGATTAAAATTGAGAGAGATACGAATTTTTGAAAAAAGAGTGAAAAATGACAAAAAATAACAAAAGAGTTGCCCTCCTCAGGGGTCGAACTCAGGTACAAGGCGTGCAAGGCGTGTTGGCATTATGGTCTTACCACTGGGGTGGCTATACATCTGTTTTTATATGCCATTCCATAAATATATATGGGTGATTCACTTGGAATTTCTGGGCAAGAGTAAGAACACTCAAATGATTTACATTTTCACTCGTAACTTTCCCGATTCTTAACCAAACGCGATGAAATTTATATCAGTCTTGACCAGAAAAATGCAAGGATCATGATGGTGATGTTAATTTTCTGAGATTCTTCTTCTATTTAAAAATTATAATGCACATGCTTTTGAAACTTGCAAAATGCATTTTGATATTTAAAACCTAAACCAACTGTTGTAATAATCAAATGAGGGTTTGAACATTTTAAAAATGATGTACTTGATGTATTCCAACAATTGATTTGGATTTAAACACAACAGAACCAATACTGGTATGATCATGCAAGTATAATGTTTTAAAAATGCATTTTGAAGTGAACAACTTGCTTCAACCATTTTTGATTCAAAACAAAGATATGTACAACCCAAATATATGGTGATGAATGATATTAGCACTTAAACCAAGCTCAAAGCAAACAGTTTATAAAAATGACACTTCAAGTTGTAATTTTGCTAAAAGATGCATTTTGAAATACAAAACATAAACCAACTGTTATTTCAACTAAATGAAAGCCTGAACATATTATACATGATGCATTTAGTGAATTCCAATATTTAGTTTGGATCAAAACACAACATAATGGATAAAGGTATGGTCATGCTAGTGTAATGTTTGAAAAATGCATTTTGAAGTATGGATCATGCATCAGTCAATTTCCAAACATTGTGAGTATGTACACTCAATGCAAATATGATAGTGAATGTGTTCAGTCCATTATTTTAGCTTAAAACAGTCTGTAATGAGAAATGAGGTGTGAGTTGCAAAATGATGTTTTGAAAATGCACATGGATACTTTTGAAACTTCAAAAATGGAAGCAGATGAAAGCAATGATTTAAACAGGTTTTAATCATGATATGGAATAGGTTTGGTCAGCAAGTTTGAGGTAAACACCAAAAAATGAGAAATTGGCATGTTGAATGAAAACTAAGGATATTTGCATTTGGGGGTGGTATTGTGTCTCAAAGGCATTCAAACAGAAACAAGATGGTGGCATCAATCTATTTCATTGGCCTAAACTGCAATCACACAAACTGCAAAGGGGAATGAGATGGTTTATCCCAACACAACAGTATTAGTGCTCACCTATTCAAACAAAAGGCTAACAGCACCAAAGACCTCCACAGAATCAATTCAAACTGAATAGTTAAACAAACTTGCCCTTCTGGTCAGAGCCTCATCTCTGAGCCTCAAAGGATTCATGGATTGATAAATCCAACCTTTCATTCTGTTAACACTCCTTAGAAACTCGAGCAGTTTTCAAAGCAGACAACAACTGCATTATGCTGGTATAAAAAACTGACCAACCTTAAAGTACATGGCAGCTAGCCCTTTAGTGTCTCAATCAAAGTTATTGATGAATCCTCATCATAGTTATGACCATTTTCGACATACTAACATTTGAAACTTGACAAGAACCAGTCAAACACACATGTTAAGACTCACCAAATCTTTACATTCATCAAAATATCAAATGTCATGAAAATCATTGAAAGTCCATAGTTCATATTTCTTAATATTGCACAAAAATGCCAAAGTATGGAAAATGATGCAAAGGGCAATGTTTATAAGCTAAATACCTCTTGTAGACTTTGTTGAACAAGCTAAAACAATCAAGAAACTCAGAGAACTTCAACCTACCTTTTTTGCCTTGAGTCCTTTCTTCACTTTGAAGCAATATGCAAATATGATGACAGTTGGAGAAATATGATCCACCAATGATTTCTAGCACTTTGGACAGTTGATAAATACTATATGAGAGGTGTTAGGATGATTAAAACATCAAACCAATGCCTAGAACAAGATTTGGTTGAATTTGTAGCTTTTGGTCAAAGTATCTTGATGTAGGAGTTGACTTTTTGCAAAATGAAATTTTTGAGAGGTTTAATGGTTTAGAAACCTTCTATACCATATTTAGAGATTGCATGGATGATTGTTGGGGTGTTTGAATGTAGAAAAATGGTTTTGGCAGCTCTAGTAGCAACGCGGATTTTTTGGTGTTTTTGGTGGAAATGGTGATTTTGTGGTTTTGAAGTTTTGAGGCAAAGTGCACAAGGGCAGAGGTTTCTTATGGTTTTTAGAAGATTGTTGATGATGAAAATGAGGTGAGGGAGAGTCCTATTTATAGGCAAATGAAGTGGCTTGGGCAAATTTGAAGTTTCTTCACTTTGAAGAAAGGTTTTGAACTTTCAAAATCAAACCTCCTCAAGTGGGTTTCCTTGATCTACAAGGCCAGCCTCAATAGTCAAGAAACATGATGAATTTGAAGAGGCTAAATTCATGCTAGAGTGTAGCATCATGGCTGTTTCAGAACTTGGCTTTACACCTCATGCTTACTTTTCACTTTTGAAGGCAAGTTGTAAGGCAACTTGCAAACTACTTGCAAAACTTGACTTTTTCCATATTTCTGCATTTCCTTGGTTCTCTTGGGTTACATACTTTCTAAATATCATATACAATAGGATTCACAAGTTAGAATTGGTTAATTTTGATGAAGGAAGTGATTTTTGAAATTGGGCAATGTGGGACTAAAGCGAAAAACCACCAACTTGCCATGACCATAACTTTCAGCTCACAAATCCTTTTGAGATGTGCTAGTACTTTTTAGAAAGCCCTCAAATAGCTCTAAAACATTTATGTTTTCAAGAGTTTCAATTTCCCAAAGGATCTTGGCCAAAAAGCCTCCCAAAGTTGCTAAAAAATGAACTTAAAAGTGAAATTTCTCCAAGTCCTTTTTTCCTCTAGAAATGAATTTGATCATAACTCCAAATCTATGCATTTTCTGATCATGGACCACTTAGGGACTTTTGTAGGACTTGTCAAGAGCTTCCAAATGAGCTGTGAAACAACTCAATTGGATGTGTGGTTAAGGAGTTATGGTTTAGCCCTTTTCAAAACCCTAATTTCCCAATTTTTCGATTACTCCTTCATCCTTGATCCAATGGTCATGAAAATTGATATGCAAGTCCAATATGACATAAGGAACAATTTTGTTTCAGAACTTGAAGTCCAATTCCTAAAATTTGGAGAGTTGACTTTTCGGTCAACCGTACGACCGATAGTTGATTACCGAGTCGCCTGTTGACATTCTGGGCCTCCTGAGACTTTGACACTTCTTGAATGAACTTTATTAAGCTATATGAACTTCATGAATCATAATCCCACCATTTAAACATCTTCCAACATCAAAGTCAAACTACAGTTGACTTTTACTAGTCAAAAACCCTAATCGGGTGCTCTGAAATGCACTGCTCTGAATTCTGGGGTAACAACCTCAAATTGCCTTCTCAATTAACATTATATGATACCCTTGACCTTGTTTCCTAATTTAATGAGCCCAAAACATTGACTAATCACAAACCCTGAAGCTTCGACTTTGACTGTGCCAAACCCTGATTCATCTGCAACTTGACAAAGACAAACTTGCACTGGGTTAAGGTTAGAAATTTCATGAGTATGCTCCTAAAATGATAATGAGAATCTAAGGGGTCAAAATTTGGGGTGCAACAGTTGCCCCTATTTAAATATCTTCACTAGATGGAACTGAGAGATGACGATCCTTGTGTGATTTGAGCTGCCCATTGACTGGTAGCAGGTATTCCTTGTGAGTTCATTACCTAAAATTTTCTACCTAGTACTGGGTATCCGGTAATGTTTCTTCACCTTTCGAGTATATTACCTCTATTGACTGGTAATATTTCTCACCCCTTTTGGTTGGTTATGCTTTACCCATTTGACCGGTAAAAGATAATCCTTCCTCCCGAGCTTGTTGCCTTTATGTTCTGCCTAATGATAGGTAGTAGGTAGCATTTTGCTCATCCTTTTTGGTCAGTTATCGACATATATTTCTACCCAGTAATCGGTAGTCGGTAATCTTTCCTTGTGAGTTCATTACCCAAAATTTTTCTACCTAGTAATGGGTATCTGGTAATGTTTCTTCACCCTTTTGAGTATTTTGCTCATCCTTTTTGGTCAATTATCGACATATATTTCTACCCAGTAATCGGTAGTCGGTAATCTTTCCTTGTGAGTTCATTACCCAAATTTTTTCTACCTAAGTAATGGGTATCCGGTAATGTTTCTTCACCCTTTTGAGTATTTTGCTCATCCTTTTTGGTCAGTTATCGACATATTTTTCTACCCAGTAATCGGTAGTCGGTAAACTTTCCTTGTGAGTTCGTTACCCAAATTTTTATACCTAGTACTGGGTATCGGGTAATGTTTCTTCACCTTTTGAGTATATTGCCTTTATTGTGCTATTTATTGATTGGTAGTCGGTAATATTCTCACCCCCTTTGGTTTATTACGCTTATTTTCTACTCAGTAACCAGTAGAAGCATTTTACCTGTTCTCTTTGGATCGTCTATATTCACCCAGTAACTGGCAGTTGGTATCTCTTTCCCTGTTGAGTCGTTTCCTTTCCTTTATTGGAATAGGATCTTGCTCTTTTGTTTTCCCTTGTGGAGTCTCTTTTCTTCTTTTGCTCCCGAACTTTTGTTTGTCTCCTATGGCATTTTCTCCCCACAGAGATCTTGTGTTTGCATACCATTAGCATAACCATATCATTTTGTGGTCTCTTAGGGCCAAAAATTGGGTTAATTGTTATATTTAAGTCTCTTCTATCTGGTCGAGACAAAGATGTCAATCTTCATATCTCCGGATAGAAGAATCTTAAATAGGGGCAGCTGTAATACCCTAATTTTTACCCCTAAGATCCCACATTGCATTTTCATTTTTGCATACACAAACAAGACCATACTTTTTGGTTCTCTCAGCGCATTTGTGTTTTCTACTTGCTTTATGTTTATTTCTGTTTACTAACCTCTAACCAAAATACCAAAAATATTTTTCAATTTGTTTGTTTCGTCTTCTCTGTGTGTTTAAGGTTTTGCAAGGAGATTGATGGCAAGGACGTTCATTCAAGTCTAAATCAGATGGAAGTTTGACCTCATCTTGGTCAAACTATCAAGAGTTTGCTTCAACTATAAATTACCCGTGGTGGTGGGCTATTTTCTCAGGAAATGTGATTGTTGAAAAATCAAATTGTCTTGTATTGAAATCCAGTGGTTTATTAAGCAGTGTTATATGAGAAGTTTGGTCCATGACTATTATGATCAAGGTTCATCAGTCCAGGTTGTGTTCGTCTATGGATTTATTTTCCCAGAGGTTAATTCAGATAAATTCAAAGTGATTCAGTTTTAACCGAAGATTCAAAAGTTTGTCTGTGCAAGTCAAGTTTGATATCCAATCAAGTGTGCCATTTTCTACTCATATGGATCTTAAAGATGGTTTTCAAGAACCTGATTTTGGGGCAAGCGTGGACCAGTTTTTTTGAATGTTTTGATGGAATGAAAAATTCTCAATCTGCTTTAGGGAATAGTGGAATGTGGAACTGGATATGTTCGGTTTTCAATGCTATTATTGCTACATTCAGCCTTGCCTCTGGATCTTTGCATATTCCCTCTGAACAGCATCACATGGAAACCAATCTCAGGGCTACTTTTTCAGGAGTATCTGTTGTTTTATCCTTCTGTGATAATGAACAAAGCTGTTTTTATAAGTCTAAAATTGGTAATACAGTTGGGTCACAGATTGATTATCTTGGTGCAGAGTGCAGTGAAATTGTTGTTGCCTTGAAGTGATGCTGAAAATCAGAGTGCTTTGGTTGGACAGTTACAAACTAAAGTCCTTGATGCTCTCCCTTTGTCTACTTCTTACAATCTATATTCAGATTCATTAATTGGGCCAAATTGCAGATATCAGTATTCATAACTTCCACCAACTATCCTAAACGGCACCTCCTTCCAATTCTCTTCAGCTACACCGACTTCCAACTCCATCCATTTTCAATTTCCGATTCTCAATTTCCCAATTTCTAGGGTTTTATTCTCGCATCTAGGGTTTTGACCCGATCGAATGGAGCCTCGTATTGGGAACAAATTTCATCTTGGCCGCAAGATTGGTAGCGGATCCTTCAGGGAGATCTATCTCGGTACAAATATACAGACAAATGAAGAGGTTGCAATCAAGCTTGAAAATGTCAAAACCAAGCATCCTCAATTGTTGTATGAATCAAAGTTGTATAAAGTACTTCAAGGAGAAACTGGTATCCCAAATGTGAGATGGTTTGGCGTTGAAGGAGAGTACAATGTTCTTGTGATGGATTTACTAGGACCTAGTCTCGAGGATTTATTCAGTTTTTGTAATCGCAAGTTGTCTCTTAAAACTGTACTCATGCTTGTTGATCAGATGATAAATCTAGTTGAATATATTCATTCCAAGTCATTTTTACATAGGGACATCAAGCCAGACAACTTCCTGATGGGTTTGGGGAGGCGTGCTAATCAAGTTTATGCCATTGACTTTGGTCTCGCTAGAAAATACAGAGACACCTCTATTCATCAGCATATTCCTTACAGAGAGAATAAGAATTTGACAGGAACTGCTAGATATGCTAGTATGAATACACATCTTGGAATTGAGCAAAGCCGTAGGGACGACTTAGAATCACTTGGATATGTTCTTATGTACTTTTTGAGAGGAAGTCTTCCATGGCAGGGATTGAAAGCAGGTACTAAGAAACAGAAGTACGAAAAATCAGCGAGAGGAAAGTTTCTACTTCTATTGAGTCCTTGTGTCGTGGCTACCCCTCAGAATCTGCTTCGTACTTCCCTTACTGTCGGTCATTGCGGTTTGATGATAAACCAGATTATGCATATTTGAAAAGGCTTTTTCGTGACCTTTTCATTCGTGAAGGGTTCCAGTTTGATTATGTCTTTGATTGGACCATCTTGAAGTATCAGCAATCTCAAATTGCCACTCCTCCTTCACGCGCCATTGGTTCTGGTGCTGGGCCAAGTTCTGGCATACCACCAGTTGTTGTGAGTGCTACTGATAGACCGACAGGTGGGGAGTTTAGCTGCTGGGTTTATTCATATATATAGGTTTTTAGAGGATGGAAGGTCTCTTGAACTACTTCACAAAACTCAAGTTGAAGGTGTTCCTCTTGCTCTAAGTCAGTTTCAGGGAAGGTTACTTGCAGGAATAGGACCTGTTCTTAGACTGTATGATTTGGGAAAAAGAAGATTCTTAAAGAAGTGTGAGAATAAGCTATTCCCCAACACAATTGTCTCTATTCAAACCTACCATGATCGAATTTATGTTGGTGACATCCAAGAGTCTTTTCATTACTGCAAGTATAGACGGGATGAAAACCAACTTTACATATTTGCTGATGATTGTGTCCCGAGATGGCTTACGGCATCATACCACATAGATTTTGACACCATGGCTGGTGCAGACAAGTTTGGCCATATTTTCGAGATTGCTTCAGGTCCATTTTCCAAAGCAGACATTGTTAGCTGCAGATGATGGTGTTGAGAATGTAGTCCCAATTTCTGGCTCAGCTGACACAAGTGCTAGAAATAACCAAGTCATGGTTGAAGAAGACACTATCACTTCATCTGTTCAGTATTGTTGTGATGGTTGTTCTACTGTACCTATACTCAGACGAAGGTGGCATTGCACTATTTGTCCTGATTTTGATTTGTGCGAGGCTTGCTTTGAAGTACTAGATACAGACCGACTTCCTCCACCACACTCTAGAGATCATCCTCTGACAGCAATTCCAATTGAAGTGGACTCAGTGGGAGATGGCAATGAATTTCACTTCACACCTAATGACGTTAGTGACACATCGCCCATACCGGCTGATAGCAACATGCAGAATTCTTCTCCCTCAATTCATGTCTTGGAGCCCAATGATTCTGGAGAGAGTTTGCTGCTGCATTGACTGATCCTGTCTCAATCTCTGCTTCAAAACGGGCAATTAATTCCTTATTACTTTCTGAGCTTTTTGAGCAATTGAAAGGATGGATGGATTCAACCTCTGGAGTCCAATCAATTCCTGTTATGCAGCTTTTCTACAGGCTGTCATCTGCTGTTGGTGGACCTTTCATCGACAGTTCAAAGTCCGACAGTTTAGATTTAGAGAAACTAATCAAATGGTTTTTGAATGAGATTAATCTCAACAGACCATTTGTAGCCAGAACCCGGTCTTCAATTGGGGAAGTTGCAATCCTAGTCTTCGTGTTTTTCACATTGATGCTTAGAAATTGGCATCAGCCCGGTAGTGATGGTTCCATGCCAAGACACAGCGGAACTACTGATGTTCATGTAATCCAACTTTCTTCATCCACTTCTAAGACTTCAGTTGATGACCAAGAGAAGAATGACTTTGCATCACAGCTGCTTCAAGCTTGTGATTCTCTTAGGCAGCAATCTTTTGTAAATTATTTGATGGATATACTGCAGCAGCTAGTGCATGTTTTCAAATCTCCTATTAACAGTGAGGGTGGATCTATTGCATGGCGTAATGTCTGATAAAGAATATAAGGTGATTTTGGATTGTACATTCATGAATTTATCAGAAGAACCAAGGCTTCCTGCTAGTTTTCGGGGTGGAAAATCTGATTCGAACGATACTATTAAGCTTCTGGTTGATAAGGTTAACCAGAACAGTCAAATTCTGTTGTCTCAGACAGTTACAATTATATCTGTTGTGATGAACCATGCCTTGCTGGAGCTTTGTAATGGCACTGATGGGGAGTCTCCATTGGCTCATATTACGTTGGAAGGTATCTGGGTTTCGTATCGCATGACATCTTCATTAGAGACAGACTTGTTCGTGACAATTCCAAAATTTTCTATTCTAGATTTTCGCCCTGATACGAAACCTGAAATGCGCCTGATGCTTGGATCTTTCACTGATGCTTTCAAACAAGCTGGTACTATAAAGGTTCCCGTTTCGTTTAACCTGGGTAGCTTTCGGAGGACAAGCAGTGAAGCTGGAATTGATGATACACCCATTTCAACAATGTTCTTGATGGACTATAGGTGGCGTATGTCATCACAATCATTTGTAACTCGTGTGCAGCAACCTCGAGTCTTTGTTGTGCCAGATTTTCTTCTTGCAGTGGCAGAGATAGACATGGACGACTGTTGTTTGGAAGTTCAAATGAGCCTCCAAAATTGATTTTTACTGCTGGTGGGAAGCAGCTCAATAGAAATCTAACTGTATATCAGGCAGTTCAAAGACAGCTTGTGATAGATGAAGGCGAGGATGATAGGTTTGCTAGAAGTGATTTGGTTTCCAGTGATGGAAGTGGACCTTGGGGTGAAACTTGCACCATCACTTATCAGAGGGCTGAAAACCAGACAAACAGAGATCCTACTGGAGGATCAAGTTCAAATACTTCGAAGGCTGCCAAATTGGGGTCTTCCTCTAATTTCAGTTCAGACGTGAAGTTGCATCAGACGTCAGTTCTAGACAGTATATTGCAGGGAGAATTGCCTTGTGATCTAGAGAAATCTAATCCGACCTACAACATTCTGGCACTACTGCGTGTGTTGGAAGGTTTGAACCAGCTTGCGCCTCGCCTAAGGGCCCAAATGGTTAATGACCGATTTGCTGAGGGAAAAATCTTTGATTTTGATGAGCTAGGTGTTACTGCCGGTGCTAGGGTGTCTCAAGAGGAATTTGTAAGTAGCAAGATTACTCCAAAATTGGCTCGGCAAATACAGGATGCACTTATACTGTGCAGTGGCAGTCTTCCCACATGGTGTAACCAGTTGACTAAAGCATGCCCTTTCTTGTTTCCTTTTGAGACTCGACGGCAGTACTTTTATTCAACTGCCTTTGGGTTATCTCGTGCACTCAATCGACTTCAGCAGCAACAAAGTGCTGAGGGTCTAGGATCAACAACTGAAAGAACGACGAGGTTAGGGAGATTACAACGGTAAAAGGTCCGTGTATCTCGAAATTAGATTTTGGACTCTGCTGCAAAAGTTATGGAGATGTATTCTAGCCAAAAAGTTGTGCTTGAAGTGGAATATTTTGGCGAAGTTGGCACTGGCCTAGGCCCCACCCTTGAGTTTTATACAATTCTAAGTCACAAATTACAAAAAGTTAGACTGCAAATGTGGAGGTCTTATTCTTCAGAGAAACATCAAATGAAGGTTGATGGAGATGAAAAGAAAATGGATAGCTGCGAAGGCTATAGGCCTAATGTCCCCGGAGATGGGAACCAGTGCAAGCTCCTACGGGGTTGTTTCCTCGGCCATGGCCTACAAATGCTGATGCATCAGAGGATAGCCAATTTACAAAAGTGGTTGAATATTTTCGGATGCTAGGCCGTGTGATGGCTAAAGCTCTTCAAGATGGACGCCTATTGGATCTTCCATTGTCAGTGGCGTTTTATAAGCTTATTCTTGGTCAAGATCTTGATTTGCATGACATTGTTTTCATTGATGCGGAACTTGGGAAGACTTTGCAAGAGTTGAATGCCATTGTTCAGCGCAAGCAACATATAAAATCTGTTTGTGCTAACTCTACTGATGCTAACACTGACTTTGTATTTCGTGGCACCCAAATTGAAGATCTCTGTTTGGACTTTACACTTCCTGGTTATCCAGAATACATGTTGAAACCAGGAGATGACATAGTTGATATCAACAATTTCGAGGAGTACGTGTCCTTGGTGGTTGACGCAACTGTCAATTATGGAATCACACGAAAAATGGAAGCATTCAGAGCAGGGTTTAACCAGGTTTTTGACATTTCGTCTTTACAAATTTTTAATCCCCAAGAACTGGATAATTTGCTTTGTGGTCGCCGGTATCAATCGATGCACAAGAATCCTGCTCGAATGCAGTACTTTTAGGCTTTGGCATTGTTGAGCAATGCACTAAGCAGGATACAGTTTCAAATCTCCTAAAACCTGGGACTGTCGAGTCGCGTACAGATGGTGCAAATACATCCTTGTTATTAGACTTGACGAAATTGCAGTTGTCAGCCATTAATGAACCTCAACAACCATTCTCATCTGACTCGTCGGTTCTTTTATACCTTAATGACAAATTCAACATCAAGAAGCCTTTGCTGTATTTTCTTCAAGATTCTGCACTTACTTCAAAGGTTACAGTTCATCTTGATGGACAAATCACATTTATGGGTGCTGAGATTCAGATGAAAGATCTTCTTTCTGTAGTTGCTGAAGAGCTTACATAAGGGTGAAAAGCACTCAATGCTTGTTCCATACTTCAGCAGAGTGAATATCAATGAAGTAGAAATACAGAGTCATTCATCTGCAATGAAGATGCAATCTACCTTAATTGCTCCTTTAAGGAGTCCTGAGCAAGTCAAAACGTACCCATGAGAAGCTTCATATTAAGCCATATTTCCAAGCCATGTTAATATAATCTTAGCTGACCCCACAAACATTCCACGTCACTTAAGTGAGTTGAAAGAAAAGGAGTAAAAACGACATGAAAAAGTTTCAGCACAAGTCACGCATAAACACCCAATTCAAAACGGTAGAAAATTTTCATAAACGGCAAATCACTCTCCCTCACTCTCAATCTATAAATACCACACATACCTCATTCATTTCTTCAAGCTTGAAAAGCCAGAAAACTTCTGCAGAAATATCACCCCAACCTCTAATTTTCTTCAAGCTTCAATCCTCTTCACCTCTCATACTTTCTTCGTTCATCAAAACCATTTCATACTATATTCACTCTTCACTTTTTTTTTTCTTCCAAATTAACCTCAAACAGAGACCAATTTCGAACTACAATTCATTCAGAAGAAGAAGAGAAGCAAGAAGAAGTTTGGATTGATTGTTGCTCCTGAGTTTGAAGGTAGTTTGAGCTTCACCGTCATTTCCGATCCGTTACTTTTTGTTGTGTTTCTTTGAATTGTTGGTGCTATTGCGAAGAGCTCTTGATTCTGATCACAACCGTGCTGGTTTCGCATCCCGCCGCTTTGATTTGAGTAAGCGTTGAAGCTCCCATGGCCGTGAGCAGTGTCGTGAGAGCCTGAAGAAGAAGTTGTATTCTGTTCTCTCTCTTTTCTTTCCTTTTCATTTATTTTTATTTCAATTTCCTTTTTCTGTTTTTTAATTTCTCTTTTTTGATTTATACGTGGAGCTTTCCACTTTTTCTTTTTTCTTTTTTTTTTACTAGTTTTATTAATAATATTCTTTAAAAAAAAAGTTCTTAAAAAAAATCATTTAAAAATATTTTGATTTGGATTAATAGTTGGTTGTTTTGGATCTTAAATTTTGATAAAATTTCATCAATATCAATGGACTTTGGGTGTCGATTTTATCCACCAAGAGAGGTGATTGATATTGATGATAATTTAATCAATTTAAGATTCAAATTGTGGTTTCTTTTTAATTTTCTTTCTTCTTCTTTTTTTTTTGATCGATGAAATCTATGGATCATAGATTGTTGATTATCAAGGTTGTTTAATCTTCATTATTTCAAATCTATGGATGAATAATCATTGAGATAATTCTCCGTACTTTGGAGTAGTGATAGATTACCTTTGATTAATTGATTAAAAATCTTGATTATGATGAGATCACTACCTCTTTTCTTTTTGTGTGGCATGTTTTAGGAGAGTGATTTACATATCACTTCTCTAACATGTATTAACACTAACATTTTATTGACCGGCCTCAGATAGTCGTGGTTTCTACATAAACCCGATTACGATTGCTTAACATAGCGCTAAAGTGTCTCTTAATCGGAAAATGATCATTCGTGGCTCAAACTTACGTTTAAAAGTCCAAGTATGATTAGTTGCTTGTCTTAACTCCAATACCTATGAAAATCATTGTTAGGAGGCTTTGATTCTATCAATCCTCTAATGAATTTTCATTAATCTTGGTCTAAGTGCAAGAATTAATCATCATTGATCATATGTTCTAACTACTAACCTCTAATTCACTAACAATATCCTTGTTTAATTTTGTTTATATTCTCTTCTTACTCTTTATTTTTTACTTTTATGCTTCCATTTTATCATTTCATACCATATCTTTGTTTATGTTTATGTCATTTTTCTTTTGTCCACTTGGACCATATCTTGTTCAAAAAATTAATAAAGGATAAAACATCTAAAAATTTGGTGCTATTAACTTTGTGGTTATACTCTTGGACCATTCTTAGACCTTGGACTTCATGGACATTTTGGACTTAGGATTAGGACTTTCTTCCCTATGCTTGGAGAATTTTGAATCTTAGCCTTTATTTGGCTCGATCATTGGCTTATACTTTAAATCGGATGGAATTCTTTTTGCTTGCTTTGGAGTGCGCTACAAGTCGGTTAGATCTTTCTTATCTTTAGCTCTTATTTTGTTTTTTAGGATAGTCACTTCATCTCCTCCCCTTCTTAAATTTTCAAAACTTTCTCCCTTTTTTTAAAACCTTCTTGGTTTCAAACTTCAAAACCGCTTTCGCAATAAAACCTTGACTTTCGTCAAGTGATTTTTAAACTTGGTTTTTCTTAATAAAAGTCAATCAATGTTAATCATGCTTTGACCAATTTCAAAAGGCATAAAAAAATACAAAAAAACTCATCAACTCTTTTTGTGCCTTTATGCACTTTTTCACTTTAAAACTTTTCATAAAGTTTAGACATGATTCATTTCTATAGTTGAGATGTAAATCTCCTATTCCCCATATTATTAAGACTTTGACATTTTCCACGTTGATGTTGAGTGATAGTCTTGTTGATAATCCAAGCAAATCCTCCATCTTTATGTGACGCAAAGGTTGTCTTAATACTCGTGGGTGGATAGTCGCAGTTTTCTCCTTGAAATGACGACTTGTCTGTACATCTAAAATCAATCAAAACCAACAAAATTTTGTCATTTGTACCACGAACTACGGGGTTTTGATTCCATATTGCACTTTATGGGTACGTAGGCATGAGACGATAAGTCTCTCCAAACACAAAAATCTAAAAAATATTCTCTTCTCATCTCCCCAATCTCTTTTCAAACAAACCATTTTCAAACCAAAAAGCGTAAATATTTCAAAGGGCTCCTATAGAGTACTATAGACGTTTTGGGTGCTAACACCTTCCCATTGCGTAACCAACCCCCTTACCCCGATCTCTGTCTCGTGTTCTTATTTTAGAACTCTTTGGTTTTGTTCGCTCTTTTTCCTTTCCTTTATTTGGATAAAATAAAAGTGCGGTGGCGACTCTTGTTTTCTTTGAGTTAAGTTAGTCAATAACTTATACTCACGATTTTTACCGCTACAGAAAAGTGGCGACTCTGCTGGGGACTCCAACGGTTCCTAGTGGGTTTCGCCTACTTTGATTTATTTATCGCTTTCTGTTTGACTTGTTTGTTACTGATTGTTCTGTTTTGGTGCCTGGTAATTTGTGTGGTGAGATAAGTCCTAACCCGGACTTGAGTGCACTTATGATAGGAGGGTGGTATAGTCTTGTTGGCTTACGTGGAGTAGTCCTTACTAAGCTGACTTGAGATCCCCCGCTCGGTGGAGGCCCCTTTGGAAATTACTGATGTCTTACGAGTAGTCGTAATTGATATTGCTTTTTTCCGACTGGGAGCCTGAGAAGCTGAGGACCTTAGAACCCTTTAACCCATCTTGGCCTTATTAGGACGTGGTGCGGTGGCTGTTCAGGTGTAGACTTGAATTGGTCGTTACGCGATACCACACTCAGATGAGTTTCTCTTGAGAATATTGTTGGCCGACGAGTAGTCGTTTAAGCCGATAATATCCAAAAGATGGAATTATGATTCTGGGAACTTTTTAGAACCTTGTTCTACAGGTGATGATATAACCATAGTACATACCATTGTGGGTTGGTTGATTCTTACCTTTGGCTCCATGCTCGTGCCGAACCTTTGAACCTGTGTGCTTTGTATGTCTTGTTTGTGGGTGTTGCATCTTGCACTCATGCATTCATGAGCATTATGTTTCAGTTGGTTTTTAAGGAACTCAGAGATTTCTTTTTGCAAATATCACAATTTTTTTTTAGAATCATGGATATTGAAAGAAGTAACACTAAGAAGTACATTTTCACGAGTTTTGACTTACAAGAGTTGAGAAAGCTTGGATCTTTGGTATCTAGTCCTGTAGATTTCAAATGTTGTTTAGGAAACTGTTGATTATTCTGAGGACTGATGTTGAAGAGGGGATTCTTAATACCTTGGTCCAGTTCTACGATCTGTTGCATCGATGATTTATTTTCCCAGATTATCAACTATTGCCAACTTTAGAGGAGTATGCCTATCTTATGGGTGTGTAAGTCTTCATTGAGTTTCTTGAGCGATGTGTCATGAAGAGATCAAGGGATCCAGAGGATTTATTTTCCTTTAGCATATCATCATCTGCTCATCTTCCTACCTCCGGTTCTTGGAAGGGTATTGTGAATCGACTCGTGAAAGAGAAAGACATCATGAAGGTCAGCTATGTAAGATAAATCAAGAGGCTTCGCAAGAAGTATCAGCTCAGAGTTGGGTCGTTTTCGGACATGTTTCCTTAGAACTAGATTTCTTTCTCTCTTGTGTTGTAAGATTGATGAAATTGTACTTCAAAGCTGTAATTCTTTCAATATTAATGAAATGAGATTTTTGTTATATCCAGTGTGTTATCTTAATGTAATGTTTGCAAATTGCTTTATAGTTCCTTGAAAACTTGCATTTGCATTTGCACATCAAGCATCATTCTGCATTGTACCTTTCCTTTCCCAGGTGTCTTATTTGCTTCCTGTTCTTGGTCTTTGTTCAGACAAGTTGTCGCATCACTACAATACTCGAGCTAAAGATGGATCAGTTGCAACGAGAGAACCGCGAGCTTCGCGAGGAATTGGCTACTTTGAGGAATGGTATGGAAAGGATCTCTACTTTGGTTGAAACTCTGGTTGTTGCTCAGAATCAACTTTCTCCTCATGTTTCTCAGACTCCACTACAAAAGACTGTGATTTCTGAAATCATTTCAACACTCAATTCTATGGCTCCCATTAGCGCTTCCAGTCATGTTACCGAGATGTGTCTCAAAGAAGGTGTCCAGAAAGGATGGTTGACCAAAGGAAATGGTTCTTCTAGCAATTCTAAGAAGTATGGAAATGGTTTTTCCAAAGAGAAAGAACAAGCTGCTAACGCTATTTCGCAAGAAAAGCGTAGAAGATCTCGTAACCAAAGTAAGCAACAACATACACAACAAAAGATTGATCAGCAAAGTTGTGTTCAAAAGCAAATGCAGTTTGATCCGATTCCGATGTCATATGCAGAATTATTTCCTGTCTTGATACAGAAGAATCTTGTGAAGACCAGATCTCCTCCTGCTGTTCCAAAAGATATTCCATGGTGGTATAAACTAGAGGCTCGTTGTGCTTTCCATCAGGGTGCACCGGGGCATGGTCTTGAAGATTGTTTTCCTTTGAAACATGAAGTGCAAAGACTAGTGCAAAAAGGAATTTTGTTTCTTAAAGGCACAAACGTCCAAGTCAATCTGCTACCCGAACATGGTAATGTCACTGTAGTTGAGATGCATACTGCAACTCCGAATCATTTCAAAGAAACTCAAGTTCGTCCGCCACTTTTTGAGAAAGAATTTTTCAAAATCCAAGATGGTTCGAATGGCCAAACTAGTGGAGAAAATTTTGTTAGTGATTCTCAAGTGGGAGAAAATGTTGAGGTTGATGCAATTCAGAATTCTCCTCAGATTCTGCAAAATCCAGTCTTGAATGAACCAAAAGGAGAGACTCGCCAATTTGATTCAATCCCAATGACTTACAGTCAATTGTGGTCTTATTTTTCCCGAAACTCGGTAGTGACACCCAGAAAAACCAGAGTCATGAAGTCTCATCCTCATTGGTACAATCCAAATGTCAGTTGTGAGTTTCATGATGGGGTAATGTGGCATCCGATTGAGGAGTGCAAAGTTTTCCAAGAAATGGTTCAAGAGATGATCGACGATGGGGTGTTGACTTTCGAAGGAGGAAGCCCATTTTTGAATGGAACGCCTTTATGTTGATAAAATATAAAACTCGAGGAAATTCATATTGCTGGTGTTAGTGGAGTGGCCTGTAGCGGTCGTGCATTTGCTTCTGTTTCTCCAAAGAAAGTTGAGGATATTCTTTCAAGCTCGGATTGAGATAGTCTCCTCAGATCATTAGTTCATTTACTGCAATTTTATTTGTAATCTCTCATGTTTGTTAATGCTTTGTTTGCTTGTAGAAACTTGTTTGATTTTGAATATTAATCATAATGCAATGAGTATGTTTGTCTTGAAGAAATCCATTCGCGTTCGCTCATAAATTTTTTCCTGCATTTGCAATACCGACTTCTTGTTTGAACTCTTGGAGGGAGGATGATGAGGTGAAAACGCAAAGTTTCTGGTTATATGCTTTTGAACAAAACCCTGCTGATGATGTAAGGCATTGTTTCAAATTCCCAAACACCGAAGATATAAGGAAGATAATCCCTTGTTAACCCTTTTGAGCCTCGAAGTAGGAGTTTTCCTTTCTAAATGAAAAAACCCTTACATTTTAACCTGGGGCAGGGTAGTCTTCAGTTAAATTGACCAAGTGTTCAAATTTCCGAAAAGAGTGTGTATTTAAGGACCTACCATGATGGTTATCCTCATTCCAAAGGAAAGAGACGGCCACAACCCTTTTAACAAGACACATAAGTCAATGTCACATGATTTGTTCAAACAACAAAAAAAAGAAAAATAAAAAGCCTGCTAAGTCGTACAACTTGAAAACAAGTGACTTAGGCAAAAATAAGGGCATCCCGCTGGACATCAAAAATTCAAAAGAATTGGTCCAGGCAAAAAATTAGAGAAAAAACGCGAAAAGCGAAAAGAAAGGATTACAATGAAAAATCCTGAACAAATCTATGTGACTACAAAAGAAAAAAGGGGGGTGACTGTTATTCCTTGAAAAGCCTTATTGGCTCTTAAACCATCATTTTTATCAGTTCCTTAACCATCAAAATCCTTTGAGGGATGAACAGTTGTGTCTAATTAGCTGAATATAGGACTGAAGAACATCACGGAGAAGGGGTGGGTACAAATAAACTTTGAGCCTAAATATCCTTTTTTTGAAAACCGTGAACCAGACCACATTAAAACCCTCGAAAGACCTAATTGAAGCAGGGTTTATTTTGAAAGCATACTTTAACGAGATAGCGTTCCTGACTCCCATGAGTTATGCTAAAAGACCTTTGTTGGTATTGCATGTGCATTCAAAAATCAATGTCACATCTTAACTAGTGATTCGTTCACAAGTTTTTTTTTGCGACATGTTTTCAGTAAAAAAAAAACTTCAAGATAAACATATGTAATTGCATTAGAATTATCATTCTCAGAATTAAGCATTTTTCTGCTTACATACATTATTTGACATCATAGAAGCTTACATACGCGTATCAGTGATGAACATAATCTTTTGAAGCCTGAAAATCTGATGAGTAATTGGCAAATCGTTTCAAGGAATGATCATATCCAGGGACATGTTTCTTGAAGACTTCGTTGAGCTTGAGCAAGTTTGTTTTCCCAGTTGATGCTTTCGCAGGGGCAAAGCTTGAATACTCCATCAGTAAAAGAATATGCCGACTACAATTAATCTGGGGAAGTTACGTCGAGATTCGACGAATCTCTCAGAGTTTGAAGATATTGGGGCAGATTATTTCAAGGTATTATGAACTCGATATTCTCCCAATTAGAGTTTGTCCTTGTTGATGTTCTCCTCGATACAGTCTGTTGACAATCTCTCAAGCAAAGTTTGGTCTTATTGATGCATTTCTCAGTTGGGCACTAGTTCAAGCATTTTTAACTTGGATTCCCCCTGCAAAGTCTTGATTCAAATTTCTTCAATTTGAGCATGGTTCTCCTTCCCTAACCTGTTTATGATCAAGCATATTTAAGTGTGAATGTGATTGTTGGATCCCATCATGTTCTATGGTAAAATTTGATGAGGAATCCCTGGCAGGTTTCTACCTCCTCCGTTATGGTTTGTTTCTCTTATGGCCAATCTGAATCACATTTCCTTTCTAAGAAGTATTGATATAGCAGTCTACTGTTGGGTTTTCTCTCACCCTGTGTTGAGCTTTAAAATCCCCTGCAGGTTGACTTTTTGCTATGATGTTAACTTCTTAATTATCCCCACAATTCCAAGTTTTTTCTCAAGGTTGTCAGTACCCAGAGAATTATCCTTGCCGATCTAGTGAAGAGGATGTATATTTATTACAAATGGTTGTGAAAGATAGAATATGACCCCCATCAGGTTCTTATTCTCCTCAGTAGAGTTTGTTGATGTTTTCCTCAACAGAGTTAGTTCTTGCTCCTCTGGTAGAATTTATTGGCAGTTCCCCAGTAGAATTGTGTTAAGGTTTCTCTAGTAGGGTTTGCTGATATTCCCTTAGTAGAGTTTTGTTCCTATGGATAACCAGATGGATATTATTCGGTTTTCCCAGCTATGTCTTGATTCAAAATCTTCTCCAGATGAGTATGTTTCCTTCATCCAACCAGGTTATGATTAGACAGGTGAGAAATTTGAAGACCACTTCTCCTTGATGTTTTTGCCCATGCGGAGATTTGTCTTTAATGATTACTAGCAGAGGTTATGCATTTTTACTTTGGATTATTCCACAAGTAGAGAACAATGTTGCTTACTTCTAAGAAGTGTTGACATAGCAGTCACCTGTTGGGTTTTCTCTCACCTTGTGATTGGGTGTTGATTTAAAATCCCCTACAGTTTGACTTTTTGCTATGATGTTAACTTTTTATTCCCCAGGCAGAGTTGGAAAATTTGTGTTGCTTTGTTTTCTCCAACAGTTTTTTTCCTCGAAGCGGAGTTCATATTGTTGAATTATTGATGGTTGAAGATTGATCTTTGGGGTTTCCTCCCCAAACGATATCTTTATCTCTTCGGCGGGATTTAAGCCTTGTAGTAGGATTTATTTTCCTTTGATGGCTCTTGTGTATATCTTGCAGGGTTTCTGTTGCTGATCCCCAGCACGATCTCCAATGATATCTCTAATTTGCTGAGATAAGCCGAGTATTTCAGTGGTGTTGTGATGTTTTGTTCACCCTCTGTTTGCCTTTTTTTTGTCTGTTTGTCAGCATATTCATACTCATATGCATTGCATGCGCATTCATTTTGGTTGAGCATAGCATGTTCTTGTTGCATTGTATATCTTGCATTTTTTGGTGTTTCCCTTTCGCCGGTGTTGTTATCCCCGCGGAGTGTGTGTGTCCTCTCTCCATTAGAGTGTCGACCCCTAAGCAGAAAATACCTATCATTTTTAATTCCCCACTGAATTTATGCCTCGTGGAAGATGTTTTGTTTAGCTTTCCGCCCCAGCTTTTATCTGGATGGAATTGTTCCCCAGTTGAGTTATTTCCTCATTGGGTCGAGTCTTGTTTGACCGTTTCTCTCCAGTTTGTTCCTGGATTGAACTTTGGTCTCTTGCAGCGGTTATTTTGGATTTCCCTGGGCTGTGAAACCTGGATGGCAAGAAGGTATTTTTGAGGATTTACTTTCCTCGGAAGGAATCTGTTATTGATTCCCATCAGAAGATGAAGAGTTGATTTCCCCAACGGTGTTTTGATAACACCTCTCTTGGTGATTGCTTGTGCGACCTCATGTGACAGTCTCTTTATTTGAGCAACTTGTATGTCTCCAACAAAATAAAACTCACCCCAACAAATGGTTGTCTCTTTATTTGAGAAGTTTGTTGTGTGATTTGAGCTGCCCATTGACTGGTAGCAGGTATTCCTTGTGAGTTCATTACCTAAAATTTTCTACCTAGTACTGGGTATCCGGTAATGTTTCTTCACCTTTCGAGTATATTACCTCTATTGACTGGTAATATTTCTCACCCCTTTTGGTTGGTTATGCTTTACCCATTTGACCGGTAAAAGATAATCCTTCCTCCCGAGCTTGTTGCCTTTATGTTCTGCCTAATGATAGGTAGTAGGTAGCATTTTGCTCATCCTTTTTGGTCAGTTATCGACATATATTTCTACCCAGTAATCGGTAGTCGGTAATCTTTCCTTGTGAGTTCATTACCCAAAATTTTTCTACCTAGTAATGGGTATCTGGTAATGTTTCTTCACCCTTTTGAGTATTTTGCTCATCCTTTTTGGTCAATTATCGACATATATTTCTACCCAGTAATCGGTAGTCGGTAATCTTTCCTTGTGAGTTCATTACCCAAATTTTTTCTACCTAAGTAATGGGTATCCGGTAATGTTTCTTCACCCTTTTGAGTATTTTGCTCATCCTTTTTGGTCAGTTATCGACATATTTTTCTACCCAGTAATCGGTAGTCGGTAAACTTTCCTTGTGAGTTCGTTACCCAAATTTTTATACCTAGTACTGGGTATCGGGTAATGTTTCTTCACCTTTTGAGTATATTGCCTTTATTGTGCTATTTATTGATTGGTAGTCGGTAATATTCTCACCCCCTTTGGTTTATTACGCTTATTTTCTACTCAGTAACCAGTAGAAGCATTTTACCTGTTCTCTTTGGATCGACTATATTCACCCAGTAACTGGCAGTTGGTATCTCTTTCCCTGTTGAGTCGTTTCCTTTCCTTTATTGGAATAGGATCTTGCTCTTTTGTTTTCCCTTGTGGAGTCTCTTTTCTTCTTTTGCTCCCGAACTTTTGTTTGTCTCCTATGGCATTTTCTCCCCACAGAGATCTTGTGTTTGCATACCATTAGCATAACCATATCATTTTGTGGTCTCTTAGGGCCAAAAATTGGGTTAATTGTTATATTTAAGTCTCTTCTATCTGGTCGAGACAAAGATGTCAATCTTCATATCTCCGGATAGAAGAATCTTAAATAGGGGCAGCTGTAATACCCTAATTTTTACCCCTAAGATCCCACATTGCATTTTCATTTTTGCATACACAAACAAGACCATACTTTTTGGTTCTCTCAGCGCATTTGTGTTTTCTACTTGCTTTATGTTTATTTCTGTTTACTAACCTCTAACCAAAATACCAAAAATATTTTTCAATTTGTTTGTTTCGTCTTCTCTGTGTGTTTAAGGTTTTGCAAGGAGATTGATGGCAAGGACGTTCATTCAAGTCTAAATCAGATGGAAGTTTGACCTCATCTTGGTCAAACTATCAAGAGTTTGCTTCAACTATAAATTACCCGTGGTGGTGGGCTATTTTCTCAGGAAATGTGATTGTTGAAAAATCAAATTGTCTTGTATTGAAATCCAGTGGTTTATTAAGCAGTGTTATATGAGAAGTTTGGTCCATGACTATTATGATCAAGGTTCATCAGTCCAGGTTGTGTTCGTCTATGGATTTATTTTCCCAGAGGTTAATTCAGATAAATTCAAAGTGATTCAGTTTTAACCGAAGATTCAAAAGTTTGTCTGTGCAAGTCAAGTTTGATATCCAATCAAGTGTGCCATTTTCTACTCATATGGATCTTAAAGATGGTTTTCAAGAACCTGATTTTGGGGCAAGCGTGGACCAGTTTTTTTGAATGTTTTGATGGAATGAAAAATTCTCAATCTGCTTTAGGGAATAGTGGAATGTGGAACTGGATATGTTCGGTTTTCAATGCTATTATTGCTACATTCAGCCTTGCCTCTGGATCTTTGCATATTCCCTCTGAACAGCATCACATGGAAACCAATCTCAGGGCTACTTTTTCAGGAGTATCTGTTGTTTTATCCTTCTGTGATAATGAACAAAGCTGTTTTTATAAGTCTAAAATTGGTAATACAGTTGGGTCACAGATTGATTATCTTGGTGCAGAGTGCAGTGAAATTGTTGTTGCCTTGAAGTGATGCTGAAAATCAGAGTGCTTTGGTTGGACAGTTACAAACTAAAGTCCTTGATGCTCTCCCTTTGTCTACTTCTTACAATCTATATTCAGATTCATTAATTGGGCCAAATTGCAGATATCAGTATTCATAACTTCCACCAACTATCCTAAACGGCACCTCCTTCCAATTCTCTTCAGCTACACCGACTTCCAACTCCATCCATTTTCAATTTCCGATTCTCAATTTCCCAATTTCTAGGGTTTTATTCTCGCATCTAGGGTTTTGACCCGATCGAATGGAGCCTCGTATTGGGAACAAATTCCGTCTTGGCCGCAAGATTGGTAGCGGATCCTTCAGGGAGATCTATCTCGGTACAAATATACAGACAAATGAAGAGGTTGCAATCAAGCTTGAAAATGTCAAAACCAAGCATCCTCAATTGTTGTATGAATCAAAGTTGTATAAAGTACTTCAAGGAGAAACTGGTATCCCAAATGTGAGATGGTTTGGCGTTGAAGGAGAGTACAATGTTCTTGTGATGGATTTACTAGGACCTAGTCTCGAGGATTTATTCAGTTTTTGTAATCGCAAGTTGTCTCTTAAAACTGTACTCATGCTTGTTGATCAGATGATAAATCTAGTTGAATATATTCATTCCAAGTCATTTTTACATAGGGACATCAAGCCAGACAACTTCCTGATGGGTTTGGGGAGGCGTGCTAATCAAGTTTATGCCATTGACTTTGGTCTCGCTAGAAAATACAGAGACACCTCTATTCATCAGCATATTCCTTACAGAGAGAATAAGAATTTGACAGGAACTGCTAGATATGCTAGTATGAATACACATCTTGGAATTGAGCAAAGTCGTAGGGACGACTTAGAATCACTTGGATATGTTCTTATGTACTTTTTGAGAGGAAGTCTTCCATGGCAGGGATTGAAAGCAGGTACTAAGAAACAGAAGTACGAAAAATCAGCGAGAGGAAAGTTTCTACTTCTATTGAGTCCTTGTGTCGTGGCTACCCCTCAGAATCTGCTTCGTACTTCCCTTACTGTCGGTCATTGCGGTTTGATGATAAACCAGATTATGCATATTTGAAAAGGCTTTTTCGTGACCTTTTCATTCGTGAAGGGTTCCAGTTTGATTATGTCTTTGATTGGACCATCTTGAAGTATCAGCAATCTCAAATTGCCACTCCTCCTTCACGCGCCATTGGTTCTGGTGCTGGGCCAAGTTCTGGCATACCACCAGTTGTTGTGAGTGCTACTGATAGACCGACAGGTGGGGAGTTTAGCTGCTGGGTTTATTCATATATATAGGTTTTTAGAGGATGGAAGGTCTCTTGAACTACTTCACAAAACTCAAGTTGAAGGCGTTCCTCTTGCTCTAAGTCAGTTTCAGGGAAGGTTACTTGCAGGAATAGGACCTGTTCTTAGACTGTATGATTTGGGAAAAAGAAGATTCTTAAAGAAGTGTGAGAATAAGCTATTCCCCAACACAATTGTCTCTATTCAAACCTACCATGATCGAATTTATGTTGGTGACATCCAAGAGTCTTTTCATTACTGCAAGTATAGACGGGATGAAAACCAACTTTACATATTTGCTGATGATTGTGTCCCGAGATGGCTTACGGCATCATACCACATAGATTTTGACACCATGGCTGGTGCAGACAAGTTTGGCCATATTTTCGAGATTGCTTCAGGTCCATTTTCCAAAGCAGACATTGTTAGCTGCAGATGATGGTGTTGAGAATGTAGTCCCAATTTCTGGCTCAGCTGACACAAGTGCTAGAAATAACCAAGTCATGGTTGAAGAAGACACTATCACTTCATCTGTTCAGTATTGTTGTGATGGTTGTTCTACTGTACCTATACTCAGACGAAGGTGGCATTGCACTATTTGTCCTGATTTTGATTTGTGCGAGGCTTGCTTTGAAGTACTAGATACAGACCGACTTCTTCCACCACACTCTAGAGATCATCCTCTGACAGCAATTCCAATTGAAGTGGACTCAGTGGGAGATGGCAATGAATTTCACTTCACACCTAATGACGTTAGTGACACATCGCCCATACCGGCTGATAGCAACATGCAGAATTCTTCTCCCTCAATTCATGTCTTGGAGCCCAATGATTCTGGAGAGAGTTTGCTGCTGCATTGACTGATCCTGTCTCAATCTCTGCTTCAAAACGGGCAATTAATTCCTTATTACTTTCTGAGCTTTTTGAGCAATTGAAAGGATGGATGGATTCAACCTCTGGAGTCCAATCAATTCCTGTTATGCAGCTTTTCTACAGGCTGTCATCTGCTGTTGGTGGACCTTTCATCGACAGTTCAAAGTCCGACAGTTTAGATTTAGAGAAACTAATCAAATGGTTTTTGAATGAGATTAATCTCAACAGACCATTTGTAGCCAGAACCCGGTCTTCAATTGGGGAAGTTGCAATCCTAGTCTTCGTGTTTTTCACATTGATGCTTAGAAATTGGCATCAGCCCGGTAGTGATGGTTCCATGCCAAGACACAGCGGAACTACTGATGTTCATGTAATCCAACTTTCTTCATCCACTTCTAAGACTTCAGTTGATGACCAAGAGAAGAATGACTTTGCATCACAGCTGCTTCAAGCTTGTGATTCTCTTAGGCAACAATCTTTTGTAAATTATTTGATGGATATACTGCAGCAGCTAGTGCATGTTTTCAAATCTCCTATTAACAGTGAGGGTGGATCTATTGCATGGCGTAATGTCTGATAAAGAATATAAGGTGATTTTGGATTGTACATTCATGAATTTATCAGAAGAACCAAGGCTTCCTGCTAGTTTTCGGGGTGGAAAATCTGATTCGAACGATACTATTAAGCTTCTGGTTGATAAGGTTAACCTGAACAGTCAAATTCTGTTGTCTCAGACAGTTACAATTATATCTGTTGTGATGAACCATGCCTTGCTGGAGCTTTGTAATGGCACTGATGGGGAGTCTCCATTGGCTCATATTACGTTGGAAGGTATCTGGGTTTCGTATCGCATGACATCTTCATTAGAGACAGACTTGTTCGTGACAATTCCAAAATTTTCTATTCTAGATTTTCGCCCTGATACGAAACCTGAAATGCGCCTGATGCTTGGATCTTTCACTGATGCTTTCAAACAAGCTGGTACTATAAAGGTTCCCGTTTCGTTTAACCTGGGTAGCTTTCGGAGGACAAGCAGTGAAGCTGGAATTGATGATACACCCATTTCAACAATGTTCTTGATGGACTATAGGTGGCGTATGTCATCACAATCATTTGTAACTCGTGTGCAGCAACCTCGAGTCTTTGTTGTGCCAGATTTTCTTCTTGCAGTGGCAGAGATAGACATGGACGACTGTTGTTTGGAAGTTCAAATGAGCCTCCAAAATTGATTTTTACTGCTGGTGGGAAGCAGCTCAATAGAAATCTAACTGTATATCAGGCAGTTCAAAGACAGCTTGTGATAGATGAAGGCGAGGATGATAGGTTTGCTAGAAGTGATTTGGTTTCCAGTGATGGAAGTGGACCTTGGGGTGAAACTTGCACCATCACTTATCAGAGGGCTGAAAACCAGACAAACAGAGATCCTACTGGAGGATCAAGTTCAAATACTTCGAAGGCTGCCAAATTGGGGTCTTCCTCTAATTTCAGTTCAGACGTGAAGTTGCATCAGACGTCAGTTCTAGACAGTATATTGCAGGGAGAATTGCCTTGTGATCTAGAGAAATCTAATTCGACCTACAACATTCTGGCACTACTGCGTGTGTTGGAAGGTTTGAACCAGCTTGCGCCTTGCCTAAGGGCCCAAATGGTTAATGACCGATTTGCTGAGGGAAAAATCTTTGATTTTGATGAGCTAGGTGTTACTGCCGGTGCTAGGGTGTCTCAAGAGGAATTTGTAAGTAGCAAGATTACTCCAAAATTGGCTCGGCAAATACAGGATGCACTTATACTGTGCAGTGGCAGTCTTCCCACATGGTGTAACCAGTTGACTAAAGCATGCCCTTTCTTGTTTCCTTTTGAGACTCGACGGCAGTACTTTTATTCAACTGCCTTTGGGTTATCTCGTGCACTCAATCGACTTCAGCAGCAACAAAGTGCTGAGGGTCTAGGATCAACAACTGAAAGAACGACGAGGTTAGTGAGATTACAACGGTAAAAGGTCCGTGTATCTCGAAATTAGATTTTGGACTCTGCTGCAAAAGTTATGGAGATGTATTCTAGCCAAAAAGTTGTGCTTGAAGTGGAATATTTTGGCGAAGTTGGCACTGGCCTAGGCCCCACCCTTGAGTTTTATACAATTCTAAGTCACAAATTACAAAAAGTTAGACTGCAAATGTGGAGGTCTTATTCTTCAGAGAAACATCAAATGAAGGTTGATGGAGATGAAAAGAAAATGGATAGCTGCGAAGGCTATAGGCCTAATGTCCCCGGAGATGGGAACCAGTGCAAGCTTCTACGGGGTTGTTTCCTCGGCCATGGCCTACAAATGCTGATGCATCAGAGGATAGCCAGTTTACAAAAGTGGTTGAATATTTTCGGATGCTAGGCCGTGTGATGGCTAAAGCTCTTCAAGATGGACGCCTATTGGATCTTCCATTGTCAGTGGCGTTTTATAAGCTTATTCTTGGTCAAGATCTTGATTTGCATGACATTGTTTTCATTGATGCGGAACTTGGGAAGACTTTGCAAGAGTTGAATGCCATTGTTCAGCGCAAGCAACATATAAAATCTGTTTGTGCTAACTCTACTGATGCTAACACTGACTTTGTATTTCGTGGCACCCAAATTGAAGATCTCTGTTTGGACTTTACACTTCCTGGTTATCCAGAATACATGTTGAAACCAGGAGATGACATAGTTGATATCAACAATTTCGAGGAGTACGTGTCCTTGGTGGTTGACGCAACTGTCAATTATGGAATCACACGAAAAATGGAAGCATTCAGAGCAGGGTTTAACCAGGTTTTTGACATTTCGTATTTACAAATTTTTAATCCCCAAGAACTGGATAATTTGCTTTGTGGTCGCCGGTATCAATCGATGCACAAGAATCCTGCTCGAATGCAGTACTTTTAGGCTTTGGCATTGTTGAGCAATGCACTAAGCAGGATACAGTTTCAAATCTCCTAAAACCTGGGACTGTCGAGTCGCGTACAGATGGTGCAAATACATCCTTGTTATTAGACTTGACGAAATTGCAGTTGTCAGCCATTAATGAACCTCAACAACCATTCTCATCTGACTCGTCGGTTCTTTTATACCTTAATGACAAATTCAACATCAAGAAGCCTTTGCTGTATTTTCTTCAAGATTCTGCAGTTACTTCAAAGGTTACAGTTCATCTTGATGGACAAATCACATTTATGGATGCTGAGATTCAGATGAAAGATCTTCTTTCTGTAGTTGCTGAAGAGCTTACATAAGGGTGAAAAGCACTCAATGCTTGTTCCATACTTCAGCAGAGTGAATATCAATGAAGTAGAAATACAGAGTCATTCATCTGCAATGAAGATGCAATCTACCTTAATTGCTCCTTTAAGGAGTCCTGAGCAAGTCAAAACGTACCCATGAGAAGCTTCATATTAAGCCATATTTCCAAGCCATGTTAATATAATCTCAGCTGACCCCACAAACATTCCACGTCACTTAAGTGAGTTGAAAGAAAAGGAGTAAAAACGACATGAAAAAGTTTCAGCACAAGTCACGCATAAACACCCAATTCAAAACGGTAGAAAATTTTCATAAACGGCAAATCACTCTCCCTCACTCTCAATCTATAAATACCACACATACCTCATTCATTTCTTCAAGCTTGAAAAGCCAGAAAACTTCTGCAGAAATATCACCCCAACCTCTAATTTTCTTCAAGCTTCAATCCTCTTCACCTCTCATACTTTCTTCGTTCATCAAAACCATTTCATACTATATTCACTCTTCACTTTTTTTTTTCTTCCAAATTAACCTCAAACAGAGACCAATTTCGAACTACAATTCATTCAGAAGAAGAAGAGAAGCAAGAAGAAGTTTGGATTGATTGTTGCTCCTGAGTTTGAAGGTAGTTTGAGCTTCACCGTCATTTCCGATCCGTTACTTTTTGTTGTGTTTCTTTGAATTGTTGGTGCTATTGCGAAGAGCTCTTGATTCTGATCACAACCGTGCTGGTTTCGCATCCCACCGCTTTGATTTGAGTAAGCGTTGAAGCTCCCATGGCCGTGAGCAGTGTCGTGAGAGCTTGAAGAAGAAGTTGTATTATGTTCTCTCTCTTTTCTTTCCTTTTCATTTATTTTTATTTCAATTTCCTTTTTCTGTTTTTTAATTTCTCTTTTTTGATTTATACGTGGAGCTTTCGACTTTTTCTTTTTCTTTTTTTTTTACTAGTTTTATTAATAATATTCTTTAAAAAAAAAAGTTCTTAAAAAAAATCATTTAAAAATATTTTGATTTGGATTAATAGTTGGTTGTTTTGGATCTTAAATTTTGATAAAATTTCATCAATATCAATGGACTTTGGGTGTCGATTTTATCCACCAAGAGAGGTGATTGATATTGATGATAATTTAATCAATTTAAGATTCAAATTGTGGTTTCTTTTTAATTTTCTTTCTTCTTCTTTTTTTTTGATCGATGAAATCTATGGATCATAGATTGTTGATTATCAAGGTTGTTTAATCTTCATTATTTCAAATCTATGGATGAATAATCATTGAGATAATTCTCCGTACTTTGGAGTAGTGATAGATTACCTTTGATTAATTGATTAAAAATCTTGATTATGATGAGATCACTACCTCTTTTCTTTTTGTGTGGCATGTTTTAGGAGAGTGATTTACATATCACTTCTCTAACATGTATTAACACTAACATTTTATTGACCGGCCTCAGATAGTCGTGGTTTCTACATAAACCCGATTACGATTGCTTAACATAGCGCTAAAGTGTCTCTTAATCGGAAAATGATCATTCGTGGCTCAAACTTACGTTTAAAAGTCCAAGTATGATTAGTTGCTTGTCTTAACTCCAATACCTATGAAAATCATTGTTAGGAGGCTTTGATTCTATCAATCCTCTAATGAATTTTCATTAATCTTGGTCTAAGTGCAAGAATTAATCATCATTGATCATATGTTCTAACTACTAACCTCTAATTCACTAACAATATCCTTGTTTAATTTTGTTTATATTCTCTTCTTACTCTTTATTTTTTACTTTTATGCTTCCATTTTATCATTTCATACCATATCTTTGTTTATGTTTATGTCATTTTTCTTTTGTCCACTTGGACCATATCTTGTTCAAAACATTAATAAAGGATAAAACATCTAAAAATTTGGTGCTATTAACTTTGTGGTTATACTCTTGGACCATTCTTAGACCTTGGACTTCATGGACATTTTGGACTTAGGATTAGGACTTTCTTCCCTATGCTTGGAGAATTTTGAATCTTAGCCTTTATTTGGCTCGATCATTGGCTTATACTTTAAATCGGATGGAATTCTTTTTGCTTGCTTTGGAGTGCGCTACAAGTCGGTTAGATCTTTCTTATCTCTAGCTCTTATTTTGTTTTTTAGGATAGTCACTTCATCTCCTCCCCTTCTTAAATTTTCGAAACTTTCTCCCTTTTTTTAAAACCTTCTTGGTTTCAAACTTCAAAACCGCTTTCGCAATAAAACCTTGACTTTCGTCAAGTGATTTTTAAACTTGGTTTTTCTTAATAAAAGTCAATCAATGTTAATCATGCTTTGACCAATTTCAAAAGACATAAAAAAATACAAAAAAACTCATCAACTCTTTTTGTGCCTTTATGCACTTTTTCACTTTAAAACTTTTCATAAAGTTTAGACATGATTCATTTCTATAGTTGAGATGTAAATCTCCTATTCCCCATATTATTAAGACTTTGACATTTTCCACGTTGATGTTGAGTGATAGTCTTGTTGATAATCCAAGCAAATCCTCCATCTTTATGTGACGCAAAGGTTGTCTTAATACTCGTGGGTGGATAGTCGCAGTTTTCTCCTTGAAATGACGACTTGTCTGTACATCTAAAATCAATCAAAACCAACAAAATTTTGTCATTTGTACCACGAACTACGGGGTTTTGATTCCATATTGCACTTTATGGGTACGTAGGCATGAGACGATAAGTCTCTCCAAACACAAAAATCTAAAAAATATTCTCTTCTCATCTCCCCAATCTCTTTTCAAACAAACCATTTTCAAACCAAAAAGCGTAAATATTTCAAAGGGCTCCTATAGAGTACTATAGACGTTTTGGGTGCTAACACCTTCCCATTGCGTAACCAACCCCCTTACCCCGATCTCTGTCTCGTGTTCTTATTTTAGAACTCTTTGGTTTTGTTCGCTCTTTTTCCTTTCCTTTATTTGGATAAAATAAAAGTGCGGTGGCGACTCTTGTTTTCTTTGAGTTAAGTTAGTCAATAACTTATACTCACGATTTTTACCGCTACACTTGGATGCAAGACATATGCAGAAAAACAAAACAACAAGTAACTACTCGCGGGGACCTGGCATTGTGGATCCGACACTAGGAAATACTGAGGTATAACAATCAATAGTTCAATCATGACTGGTGATAACGGAGAGAAATAATTTACATGGGGATGCACAGAATCCAATGAAGATGACAATCTTACTGGGGAAAAGCAAACACTTCAACGGGGAACGAGGTAGATTTCCACCGGGGACACGAGCGACCTTTGACTGGGGAAGTTAAAACATGAACCTCACTGGGGATGATCAGATGAGGAGCTTCCTATAGTGAAGAGTTCAAATGGGATCTTTAGGAATGGACTAAAAACAAAGACAAAACATATTGGGTATACTAGTGACGACTAGATCTCCGAGACTTGTCTGGGAAAAAGGTTTCACTAGGGATAATGATGTCACCCAGTTTTAACAAATGACTCAGGCAGTGCTAGTAACCACTAGATTTCCTGGAGGTAATGGTAACGACCAACCTGAGATAACAACAAATGAAATTTCAAATCCAATCGGTAATACAGGACTTTGACTGGGGAAAGAGGTGACGACCAAATTTCAAGCAACCCCAGTAACTACTTGGACTTTAAAGGAGATTGGTAACGACCAAGTCCGGGTACCAATGAAGATTGGTTTCACGCAATTCCAGTTACAACTAGACTTCGGAAGAAATACATGGTGACGACCAAATCAGGGTATATCAACACATGTGGTTACGAGAATGCTAGCAAGCTACTAGGCTTTAGCTGGGGAGGTTGGTAACGACCAAACCAGAAGATACCAATAACGATTGGATTCCAAGTGATGCCAGTTATGACTGGACATCCATGTGGAAGGTTGGTGACAACCAACACGATACCAATGACAATTGGATTTTGAGCATCTGCCAGTTATGACTGGACTTAAACGGAAAATCAACTAGTAACGACTAGATTTCACAGGGGATTCGCTAGTGACGACTAGACTTCAGAGGAAAAGGTTGGTAAAAACCGAACCAAAAGGTTAATAACGATTGTAGTTTAAGACAACGCCAGTTACGACTCTGTTTCAAAGGAAAATATGGTGACGACCAACAGAAAATCAATAACGATTGGCTTCTAAATGCCGGTTACGACTGGACTTTCAGGCTGACACTCACTAGTAGTGATCGGTCATAATCGACAGATAGCACACCGAACTCGAGAGACCGAATGAATCACACTGAACCCTAGCTGAAAAAGGTGTATGCATCTTTTGACAAATAGATCCACTCTCAACAGGGGAACAGAGCTTTAAATAAGCTATTCAGAGATGACAAAGTAAATTCAAAACACAATGCTCAGAAATCTTCTAATGGGGACCAGTCCTTATATCATCATAAGAGGTTCCTTGAGAAAACAGTCTTCAAGTTCTGATACCCACACATGACTAAAGGTGAATCGGCAGTTCGACTTGATTACGCATCACCGGGGAATGTAATTGGATTACATATCAAAGCTTCCGCTACGCTGAGGTCTCGGGGAAGTATGTTTTTCCTCGACTTTTCATGAGTTGAAGTTTTTACGTTTGTTACTCTTTTCAAGTTTTATTCAAATAATTTGACCCTAATGCTTTCAAAATTATCGTTGATCAACGAACAATATTTTGCATAACAAAGAAGATAAAGGAACTGATAAATTTGCAAAGGAAAGAATGGCTCAAAACTGATTTTATTCAAGAATGAAATCTTGCAAATGACAAAATTCCATAGAAATTTTACAAATGGAAAAATGGCAACGTGGATAAGGTTACATTGAATCCCATGACCAAACTATCCCTAATGACTAAAATCCCCCAAATCCTTGCTTCTGACGAGAGCAGTTGGAAGTGGATCTCCTGTACAATCTTCTGTAATGGTGACAACCTTTTGAAGTAGTGACAACTCTTCTGATGCAGTGAAATGCCTTTGTCCCTAACTTTTGCCTGGACCGCCCTTTCGGGTTTTCAATCCACCGGGACGCTCATTTTTGCCTAATCCGCCCTTTCGGGTTTTCAACTTAGCGAGCTTTGATTTTTTCTTTTTCTTTTTTTGTTCTTTTCTTTTTCTTCAACCCTAACTTTTGCATAAGCCGTTCTTTGCGAGTTTTCGACTTATCGGGTTCTTTTTAGGCGTAATATTTTCGTACTGCATCAGAATTTACTGGGTGAGTAAGCTGCTCCCCATCCATGGTAGTGAGAATCAACGAGCCTCCTGAAAAGACTGTTTTCATAACAAATGGGCCGTCATAGTTAGGCATCCACTTTCCCCGTGAGTCTTTATGAACTGGTAAAATCTTTTTGAGTACAAGTTCCCCTTCGCGGAATTCTCGGATACGAACTTTCTTGTCAAAAGCTCTCTTGATCCTCTTTTGATATAACTGACCATGACACATTGCGGACATGCGCTTTTCATCGATAAGATTCAACTGATCAAACCTTTCTCTCACCCATTCTGCTTCTTCAAGCTTCGTTTCCATTATGACTCTCAAAGAAGGTATCTCGACCTCAATAGGAAGCACCGCATCCATTCCATATACCAAAGAAAAAGGGGTTGCCCCTGTTTAAGTGCGGACGGACGTTCTGTATCCATGCAAGGCGAATGGCAGCATCTCATGCCAATCTTTGTAAGTTTTCACCATCTTTGGCAAAATCTTTTTGATGTTTCTATTTGCAGCTTCTACAGCCCCATTCATCTTGGGACGATAAGGAGAAGAATTGTGATGTTCAATTTTTAAGTCATCCCAGAACTCTTTCATGACTTTGTTGTTCAAATTAGTACCATTGTCTGTTATGATTTGGCTCAGGATTCCGTAACGACAGATAATCTCCTTTTTTATGAAACGGGCCACCACCTGCCGAGTAACATTAGTGTAGGATGCAGCTTCAACCCACTTTGTGAAATAGTCAATGGCAACCAGAATAAATCGGTGTCCGTTAGAAGCTTTTGGTTCAATTGCCCCAATCATATCGATGCCCCACATAGAGAAAGGCCATGGTGATGACAACACATTTAGCAACGTCGGCGGTATATGCATCTTGTCCGCATAAATCTGACACTTGTGACACTTCCTGGTATATTGAATACAATCAGTTTCCAAGGTCAACCAGTAATAACCAGCCCTCAAAATCTTTTTAGACATAGCATATCCATTGGCATGAGTACCGAACATTCCTTCGTGAACATCTTGCATTAACAACTCTGCTTCTCGTCGGTCAACGCATCTAAGCAGGACCATATCATGATTCCTTTTGTAAAGTACATCATTGCTGAGAAAGAACTTGGATGCTAATCGTCTCAGAGTTTTCTTGTCAAGTGACGTAGCATCTGTTGGATACTCTTGTTTCAACAGGTAATTCTTTATTTCATAGAACCATGGCTTATCATCGGTCTCTTCTTCAACCATCTGACAGTAGGCGGGCTCGGTCTTGCGTTCGATTCGAATGAGAGTGGCATCATTGACATTCCTGACTTTCCACATTGAGGCTAACATGGCTAGGGCATCGGCAATGTGATTTTCAGATCTCGGGACATGCTTGAAAGTGATTTCATCGAAACACTCCATCATCTTGACAATATAGGCTCGGTAAGGAATCAAAATCTCATGTCTAGTTTCCCATTCTCCAGTAACCTGATAGATAACCAAAGCTGAATCCCCACTGACTTCAAGAAGTTTGATTTCGAGGTCGATAGGTGCCTTGAGGCCGAGAATGCAGGCTTCATATTCGGCGGTATTGTTGTGCAGTCAAAATCCAACCTGGCTGTGAATGGAGTGTAACCACCTTCCGGATTCATTAAAACGGCGCCTACACCATGCCCACTGTAGTTGGAGGAACCATCGAACATTATTTTCCACCAAAGACCTCCTGCGGACCCTCATCAAGACCCGGTGGTAGTGACCGGTGTGAGCTTCGCTCCGTCATCCTTTTGGTGGTAGGTATGTCATCTTATTTAAGGTCAGATTGTGCGATAGTGTTTGTCCTATCATCCTTCTGGTGGTAGTGGCCGGTGTGAGTTTCGCTCCGTCATCCTTTTGGTGGGGGGTCTGTCTTCTTATTGATGTCAGATTGTGCTATAATGTTTGTCCTATAATCCTTTTGGTGGTTGTGGCCGGTGTGAGTTTCGCTCCGTCATCCTTTCAGTGGTAGGTATGTCATCTTAATTATTGTCAGATTGTGCGATAGTGATTGTCCTATCATCCTTTTGGTGGTAGTGGCCGGTGTGAGTTTCGCCCCGTCATCCTTTTGGTGGGGATGTATTTCATCTTAATTGATGTCAGATTGTGCGATAATGTTTGTCCTATCATCCTTTTTGTGGTAGTGGCCGGTGTGAGTTTCACTTTGTCATCCTTTTGGTGGGGGGGGTCTGTCATCTTGATTGATGTCAGATTGTGTGGTTTTGTTTGTCCTATCATTCTTTTGGTGGTAGTGGGCGGTGTGAGTTTAGCTTCATCATCAATTAGGTGGGGGATCTGTCATCTTGTTGATGTCAGATTGTGCAATATTGTTTGTCCTATCATCATTTTGGTGGTAGTGGCCGATGTGAGTTTCGCTCTGTCATCCTTTTGGTGGGGGGTGTGTCATTTTGATTGATGTCAGATTGTGTGATAGTGTTTGTTCTATCATCCTTTTGGTGGTAGTGGCCGCTGTGAGTTTAGCTCCATCATCATTTAGGTGGGGGATCTATGATCTTGTTGATGTCAGATTGTGCGATAGTGTTTGTCCTATCATCCTTTTGGTGGTAGTGTCCGATGTGAGTTTCGCCCCGTCATCCATTTGGTGGGGATGTCTTTCATCTTGATTGATGTCAGATTATGTGATAGTGTTTGTTCTATCATCCTTTTGGTGGTAGTGGCTGGTGTGAGTTTAGCTCCATCATCATTTAGGTGCGGGATTTGTCATCTTATTGTTGTCAGATTGTGCGATAGTGTTTGTCCTATGATCCTTTTGGTGGTAGTGTCCGGTGTGAGTTTCTCCCCATCATCCTTTTGGTGGGGGGTCTGTCATCTTATTGATGTCCGATTGTGCTATAGTGTTTGTCCTATCATCCTTTTGGTGGTAGTGGCCGGTGTTAGTTTCGCTCCATCATCCTTTTAGTGGGGGGTCTGTCATCTTATTGAAGTCAGATTGTGTTATAGTGTTTGTCTTATCATCCTTTTGGAGGTAGTGGCCGGTGTGAGCTTCGCTCCGTCATCCATTTAGTGGTAGGTATGTCATCTTATTTAAGGTCAGATTGTGCGATACTGTTTGTCCTATCATCCTTCTGGTGGTAGTGGCCGGTGTGAGTTTTGCTCCATCATCCTTTTGGTGGGGGTCTGTCTTCTTATTGATGTCAGATTGTGCTATAACGTTTGTCCTATCATCCTTTTGGTGGTAGTGGCCGGTGTGAGTTTCGCTCCGTCATCCTTTCGGTGGTAGGTATGTCATCTTAATTATTGTCAGATTGTGCGATAGTGATTGTCCTATTATCCTTTTGGTGGAATTGGCTGGTGTGAGTTTCGCTCCGTCATCCTTTTGGTGGGGATGTCTTTCATCTTGATTGATGTCAGATTGTGCGATAATGATTGTCCTATCATCCTTTTGGTGGTAGTGGCCGGTGTGAGTTTCACTTTGTCATCCTTTTGGTGGGGGGGTCTGTCATCTTGAATGATGTCAGATTATGTGATAGTGTTTGTTCTATCATCCTTTTGGTGGTAGTGGCCGGTGTGAGTTTAGCTCCATCATCATTTAGGTGGGGGATCTGTGATCTTGTTGATGTCAGATTGTGCGATAGTGTTTGTCCTATCATCCTTTTGGTGGTAGTGTCCGATGTGAGTTTCGCCCCGTCATCCATTTGGTGGGGATGTCTTTCATCTTGATTGATGTCAGATTGTGTGATAGTGTTTGTTCTATCATCCTTTTGGTGGTAGTGGCTGGTGTGAGTTTAGCTCCATCATCATTTAGGTGCGGGATCTGTCATCTTATTGTTGTCAGATTGTGCGATAGTGTTTGTCCTATGATCCTTTTGGTGGTAGTGTCCGGTGTGCGTTTCTTCCCATCATCCTTTTGGTGGGGGGTCTGTCATCTTATTGATGTCCGATTGTGCTATAGTGTTTGTCCTATCATCCTTTTGGTGGTAGTGGCCGGTGTGAGTTTCGCTCCATCATCCTTTTAGTGGGGGGTCTGTCATCTTATTGAAGTCAGATTGTGTTATAGTGTTTGTCTTATCATCCTTTTGGTGGTAGTGGCCGGTGTGAGCTTCGCTCCGTCATCCATTTAGTGGTAGGTATGTCATCTTATTTAAGGTCAGATTGTGCGATACTGTTTGTCCTATCATCCTTCTGGTGGTAGTGGCCGGTGTGAGTTTTGCTCCATCATCCTTTTGGTGGGGGTCTGTCTTCTTATTGATGTCAGATTGTGCTATAACGTTTGTCCTATCATCCTTTTGGTGGTAGTGGCCGGTGTGAGTTTCGCTCCGTCATCCTTTCGGTGGTAGGTATGTCATCTTAATTATTGTCAGATTGTGCGATAGTGATTGTCCTATTATCCTTTTGGTGGAATTGACTGGTGTGAGTTTCGCTCCGTCATCCTTTTGGTGGGGATGTCTTTCATCTTGATTGATGTCAGATTGTGCGATAATGATTGTCCTATCATCCTTTTGGTGGTAGTGGCCGGTGTGAGTTTCACTTTGTCATCCTTTTGGTGGGGGGGTCTGTCATCTTGAATGATGTCAGATTGTGTGATAGTGTTTGTTCTATCATCCTTTTGGTGGTAGTGGCCGGTGTGAGTTTAGCTCCATCATCATTTAGGTGGGGGATCTGTGATCTTGTTGATGTCAGATTGTGCGATAGTGTTTGTCCTATCATCCTTTTGGTGGTAGTGTCCGGTGTGAGTTTCGCCCCGTCATCCTTTTGTTGGGGATGTCTTTCATCTTGATTGATGTCAGATTGTGTGATAGTGTTTGTTCTATCATCCTTCTGGTGGTAGTGGCTGGCGTGAGTTTAGCTCCATAATCAATTAGGTCTGGGATCTGTCATCTTGTTGATGTAAGATTGTGCGATAGTGATTGTCCTATCATCCTTTTGGTGGTAGTGGCCGGTGTGAGTTTTGCTCCGTCATCCTTTCGGTGGTAGGTATGTCATCTTAATTAATGTCAGATTGTGCGATAGTGTTTGTCCTATCATCCTTTTGGTGGTAGTGGCCGGTGTGAGTTTAGCTCCGTCATCCTTTTGGTGGGGATGTCTTTCATCTTGATTGATGTCAGATTGTGCAATAGTGTTTGTCCTATCATCCTTTTGGTGGTAGTGGCCGGTGTGAGTTTCACTGTGTCGTCCTTTTGGTGGGGGGTCTGTCATTTTGATTGATGTCAGATTGTGTGATAGTGTTTGTCCTATTATTCTTTTGGTGGTAGTGGCCGGTGTGAGTTTAGCTCCATTATCATTTAGGTGGGGGATCTGTTATTTTGTTGATGTCAGATTGTGCGATAGTGTTTGTCCTATCATCCTTTTGGTGGTAGTGGCTGATGTGAGTTTCGCTCTGTCATCCTTTTGGTGGGGGGTCTGTCATCTTATTACAGTCAGATTGTGTTATAGTGTTTGTCCTATCATCCTTTTGGTGGTATTGTCCGGTGTGAGGTTTGCTCAGTCATCCTTTTGGCGGTAGGTATGTCATCTTAATTAATGTCAGATTGTGCGATAGTGTTTGTCCTTTCATCCTTTTGGTGGTAGTGGCCAGTGTGACTTTCGCTCCATCATCCTTTTTGTGGGGGTTCTGTCTTCTTATTAATGTCAGATTGTGCTATAACGTTTGTCCTATCATCCTTTTGGTGGTAGTGGCCGGTGTGATTTTCGCTCTGTCATCCTTTCGGTGGTAGGTATGTCATCTTAATTAATGTCAGATTGTGCGATAGTGTTTGTCCTATCATCCTTTTTATGGTAGTGGCCGGTGTGAGTTTCGCTCCGTCATCCTTTTGGTGGGGATGTATTCCATCTTGATTGTTGTCAAATTGTGCGATAGTGTTTGTCCTATCATCCTTTTGGTCGTAGTGGTCGGTGTGAGTTTCGCTCTGTCATCCTTTTGGTAGGGGGGTCTGTCATCTTGATTGATGTCAGATTGTGTGATAGTGTTTGTCCTATCATTCTTTTGGTGTTAGTGGCCGGTGTGAGTTTAGCTCCATCATCATTTAGGTGGGGGATCTGTCATCTTGTTGATGTCAGATTGTGCGATAGTGTTTGTCCTATCATACTTTTGGTGGTAGTGTCCGGTGTGAGTTTCGCCCCATCATCCATTTGGTGGAGATGTGTTTCATCTTGATTGATGTCAGATTGTGTGATAGTGTTTGTTCTATCATCCGTTTGGTGGTAGTGGCTGGTGTCAGTTTAACTCCATCATCATTTAGGTGGGGGATCTGTCATCTTATTGATGTCAGATTGTGCAATAGTGTTTGTCCTATCATCCTTTTGGTGGTAGTGTCCGGTGTGAGTTTCGCCCCGTCATCCTTTTAGTGGGGGGTCTATCATCTTTTTGATGTCCGATTGTGCTATTGTGTTTGTCCGATCATCCTTTTGGTGGTAGTGTCCGGTGTGTGTTTCGCTCCGTCATTCTTTTAGTGGGGGGTCTGTCATCTTATTGAAGTCAAATTGTGTTATAGTGTTTTTCCTATCATCCTTTTGGTGGTAGTGGCCGGTTTGAGTTTCACTGTGTCATCCTTTTGGTGGGGGTGTCTGTCATCTTGATTGATGTCAGATTGTGTGATAGTGTTTGTCCTATCATTCTTTTGGTGGTAGTGGCCGATGTGAGTTTAGCTCCATCATCATTTAGGTGGGGGATCTGTCATCTTGTTGATCTTAGATTGTGCAATAGTGTTTGTCCTATCATCCTTTTGGTGGTAGTGGTCGGTGTGAGTTTCGCTCTGTCATCCTTTTGGTATGGGGTCTGTCTTCTTATTGATGTCAGATTGTGCTATAACGTTTGTCCTATCATCCTTTTGGTGGTAGTAGCCGGTGTGAGTTTTCCTCCGTCATCCTTTCGGTGGTAGGTATGTCATCTTAATTAATGTCAGATTGTTCGATAGTGTTTGTCCTATCATCCTTTTGGTGGTAGTGGTCGGTGTGAGTTTCGCTCTGTCATCCTTTTGGTGGGGATGTCTTTCATCTTGATTGATGTCAGATTGTGCGATAGTGTTTGTCCTATCATCCTTTTGGTGGTAGTGGTCGGTGTGAATTTAGCTCCATTATCATTTAGGTGGGGGATCTGTTATTTTGTTGATGTCAGATTGTGCGATAGTGTTTGTCCTATCATCCTTTTGGTGGTAGTGGCTGGTGTGAGTTTCGCTCCGTCATCCTTTTGGTGGGGGGTCTGTCATCTTATTGAAGTCAGATTGTGTTATAGTGTTTGTCCTATCATCCTTTTGGTGGTAGTGGCCGGTGTGAGGTTTGCTCAGTCATCCTTTTGGCGGTAGGTATGTCATTTTAATTAATGTCGGATTGTGCGTTAGTGTTTGTACTTTCATCCTTTTGGTGGTAGTGGCCAGTGTGAGTATCGCTCCATCATCCTTTTTGTGGGGCGTCTGTCTTCTTATTGATGTCAGATTGTGCTATAACGTTTGTCCTATCATCCTTTTGGTGGTAGTGGCCGGTGTGATTTTTGCTCTGTCATCCTTTCGGTGGTAGGTATGTCATCTTAATTAATGTCAGATTGTGCGATAGTGTTTGTCCTATCATCCTTTTTGTGGTAGTGTCCGGTGTGAGTTTCGCTCCGTCATCCTTTTGGTGTGGATGTCTTTCATCTTGATTGATGTCAGATTGTGCGATAGTGTTTGTCCTATCATCTCTTTAGTCGTAGTGGTCGGTGTGAGTTTCGCTCTGTCATCCTTTTGGTGGGGGGGTCTGTCATCTTGATTGATGTCAGATTGTGTGATAGTGTTTGTCCTATCATTCTTTTGGTGGTAGTGGCCGGTGTGAGTTTAGCTCTATCATCATTTAGGTGGGGGATCTGTCATCTTGTTGATGTCAGATTGTGTGATAGTGTTTGTCCTATCATCCTTTTGGTGGTAGTGTCCGGTGTGAGTTTCGCCCCATCATCCATTTGGTGGAGATGTCTTTCATCTTGATTGATGTCAGATTGTGTGATAGTGTTTGTTCTATCATCCTTTTGGTGGTAGTGGGTGGTGTGAGTTTAGCTCCATCATCATCTAGGTGGGGGATCTGTCATCTTATTGATGTCAGATTGTGCAATAGTGTTTGTCCTATCATCCTTTTGGTGGTAGTGTCCGGTGTGAGTTTCGCCCCGTCATCCTTTTGGTGGGGGATCTGTCATCTTATTGATATCCGATTGTGCTATAGTGTTTGTCCTATCATCCTTTTGGTGGTAGTGGCCGGTGTGAGTTTCGCTCCGTCATCCTTTTAGTGGGGGGGTCTATCATCTTATTGAAGTCAAATTGTGTTATAGTGTTTGTCCTATCATCCTTTCAGTGGTAGTGGCCGGTCTGAGTTTCACTGTGTCATCCTTTTGGTGGGGGGGTCTGTCATCTTGATTGATGTCAGATTGTGTGATAGTGTTTATTCTATCATCCTTTTAGTGGTAGTGGCCGGTGTGAGTTTAACTCCATCATCATTTAGGTGGGGGATCTATCATCTTGTTGATGTCAGATTGTGCGATAGTGTTTGTCCTATCATCCTTTTGGTGGTACTGTCCGGTGTGAGATTCACCCCGTCATCCTTTTGGTGGGGGGTCTGTCATCTTATTGATGTCCGATTGTGTTATAGTGTTTGTCCTATCATCCTTTTGGTGGTAGTGGTCGGTGTGAGCTTCGCTCCGTCATCCTTTTGGTGGTAGCTATGTCACCTTATTTAAGGTCAGATTGTGCGATAGTGTTTGTCCTATCATCCTTCTGGTGGTAATGGCCGGTGTGAGCTTCGCTCCATCATCCTTTTGGTAAGGGGTATGTCTTCTTATTGATGTCAGATTGTGCTATAACGTTTGTCCTATCATCCTTTTGGTGGTAGTAGCCGGTGTGAGTTTCGCTCCGTCATCCTTTCGGTGGTAGGTATGTCATCTTAGTTAATGTCAGATTGTGCGATAGTGTTTGTCCTATCATCCTTTTGGTGGTAGTGGTCGGTGTGAGTTTCGCTCTGTCATCCTTTTGGTAGGGGGTCTGTCATCTTGATTGATGTCAGATTGTGTGATAGTGTTTGTCCTATCATTCTTTTGGTGGTAGTGGCCGGTGTGAGTTTAGCCCCATCATCATTTAGGTGGGGGATCTGTCACCTTGTCGATGTCAGATTGTGCGATAGTGTTTGTCCAATCATCCTTTTGGTGGTAGTGTCCGGTGTAAGTTTCGCCCCGTCATCCATCTGGTGGAGATGTCTTTCATCTTGATTGATGTCAGATTGTGTGATAGTGTTTGTTCTATCATCCTTTGGTGGTAGTGGCTGGTGTGAGTTTAGCTCCATCATCATTTAGGTGGGGGATCTGTCATCTTATTGATGTCAGATTGTGCAATAGTGTTTGTCCTATCATCCTTTTGGTGGTAGTGGCCGGTGTGAGTTTCGCTCCGTCATCCTTTTAGTGGGGGGTCTGTCATCTTATTGAAGTCAAATTGTGTTATAGTGTTTGTCCTATCATCCTTTTGGTGGTAGTGGCCGGTGTGAGCTTCGCTCTGTCATCCTTTTGGGTGTAGGTATGTCATCTTATTTAAGGTCAGATTGTGCGATACTGTTTGTCCTATCATCCTTCTGGTGGTAGTGGCCGGTGTGAGTTTCTCTCCATCATCCTTTTGGAAGGGGGTCTGTCTTCTAATTGATGTCAGATTGTGCTATAACGTTTGTCCTATCATCCTTTTGGTGGTAGTGGTCGGTGCGAGTTTCACTCCGTCATCCTTTCGGTGGTAGGTATGTCATCTTAATTAATGTCAGATTGTGTGATAGTGTTTGTCCTATCATCCTTTTGGTGGTAGTGGCCGGTGTGAGTTTCGCTCCGTCATCCTTTTGGTGGGGATGTCTTTCATCTTGATTGATGTCAGATTGTGCGATAATGTTTGTCCTATCATCCTTTTGGTGGTAGTGGCCGGTGTGAGTTTCACTCTGTCATCCTTTTGGTGGGGGGTCTATCATCTTGATTGATGTCAGATTGTGTGATAGTCTTTGTCCTATCATATTTTTGGTTGTAGTGGCCGGTGTGAGTTTAGCTCCATCATCATTTAGGTGGGGGATCTGTCATCTTGTTTATGTCAGATTGTGCAATATCGTTTTTCCTATCATCGTTTTGGTGGTAGTGGTCGGTGTGAGTTTCGCTCTGTCATCCTTTTGGTGGGCGGGTCTATCATCTTGATTGATGTCAGATTGTGTGATAGTGTTTGTTCTATCATCCTTTTGTTGGTAGTGGCTGGTGTGAGTTTAGCTCCATCATCATTTAGGTGGGGGATCTGTGATCTTGTTGATGTCAGATTATGCGATAGTGTTTGTCCTATCATCCTTTTGGTGGTAGTGTCCGGTGTGAGTTTCGCCTCGTCATCCTTTTGGTGGGGATGTCTTTCATCTATATTGATGTCAGAATGTGTGATAGTGTTTGTTCTATAATCCTTTTGGTTGTAGTGGCTGGTGTGAGTTTAGCTCCATAATCATTTAGGTGGGGGATCTGTCATCTTATTGATGTAAGATTGTGCGATAGTGATTGTCCTATCATCCTTTTGGTGGTAGTGTCCGGTGTGAGTTTCGCCCCGTCATCCTTTTGGTGGGGGGTCTGTCATCTTATTGATGTCTGATTGTGCTATAGTGTTTGTCCTATCATCCTTTTGGTGGTAGTGGACGGTGTGAGTTTCGCTCCGTCATCCTTTTAGTGGGGGGTCTGTCATCTTATTGAAGTCAGATTATGTTATAGTGTTTGTCCTATCATCCTTTTGGTGGTAGTGGCCAGTGTGAGTTTCGCCCCGTCATCCATTTGGTGGAGATGTCTTTCATCTTGATTGATGTCAGATTGTGTGATAGTGATTGTTTTATCATCCTTTTGGTGGTAGTGGGTGGTGTGAGTTTAGCTCCGTCATCATCTAGGTGGGGGATCTGTCATGTTATTGAAGTCAGATTGTGTTATAGTGTTTGTCCTATCATCCTTTTCGTAGTAGTGGCCGGTGTGAGTTTCGCTCCGTCATCCTTACGGCGGTAGGCATGTCATCTTAATTAAGGTCAGATTGTTCGATAGTGTTTGTCCTATCATCCTTTTGGTGGTAGTGGCCAGTGTGAGTTTCGCTCCGTCATCCTTTTGGTGGGGGGTCTGTCATCTTATCGATGTCAGATTGTGCTATAACATTTGTCTTATCATCCTTTTGGTGGTAGTGGCCGGTGTGAGTTTTGCTCCGTTATCCTTTCGGTGGTAGTTATGTCATCTTAATTAATGTCAGATTATGCGATAGTGTTTGTCCTATCATCCTTTTGGTGGTAGTGGCCGGTGTGAGTTTTGCACCATCATCATTTAGGTGGGGGATTTGTCATCTTGTTGATGTTAGATTGTGCAATAGTGTTTGTCCTATCATCCTTTTGGTGGTAGTGGCCGGTGTGAGTTTCGCCCTATCATCCTTTTGGTGGGGGGTCTGTCGTCTTGATTGATGTCAGATTGTGTGATAGTGTTTATTCTATCATCCTTTTGGTGGTAGTGGCCGGTGTGAGTTTAGCTCCATCATCATTTAGGTGGGGGATCTGTCATCTTGTTGATGTCAGATTGTGCGATAGTGTTTGTCCTATCATCCCTTTGGTGGTACTGTCCGGTGTGAGATTCACCCCGTCATCCTTTTGGTGGGGGGGTCTGTCATCTTATTGATGTCCGATTGTGTTATAGTGTTTGTCCTATCATCCTTTTGGTGGTAGTGGCCGGTATGAGTTTCTCTCCATCATCCTTTTAGTGGGGGGTCTGTCATCTTATTGAAGTCAGATTGTCGTATTGTGTTTGTCCTATCATTCTTTTGGTGGTAGTGGCCGGTGCGAGTTTCGCTCCGTCATCCTTTTAGTGGGGCTATGTCACCTTATAGATGTCAAATTGTGCGATAGTGTTTGTCCTATAATCCTTTTGGTGGTAGTGGCCGGTGTATGTTTCGCTCCGTCATCCTTTTGGTGAGGGGTCTGTCATGTTAATTGATGTCAGATTTGGTGATAGTGTTTGTCCTATCATCCTTTTGGTGGTAGTGGCCGATGTGAGTTTCGCTCCGTCATCCTTTTAGTGGGGGTCTGTCATATTGATTGATATCATATTGTGTGAGAGCGTTTGTCCTATCATCCTTTTAATGGGGGGTATGTCATCTTGTTGATGTCAGGTTGTGCGATAGTGTTTCTCCTATCATCCTTTTGGTTGTAGTTGCCGGTTTGAGTTTCCCTCATTCATACTTTTGGTGGGGGGTTTGTCATCTTAATTGATGTCAGATTGTGCTATAGTGTTTTACTTATCATCCTTTTGGTGGTAGAGGCCGGTGTGAGTTTCGCTCCGTCATCCTTTTGGTGGCGGTCTGTCATCTTTTTGATGTCCGATTGTGCGATATTGTTTTTCCTATCATTCTTTTGGTGGTAGTGGCCAGTGTGAGTTTCGCTCCGCCATCCTTTTGGTGGTAGGTATGTCATCTTAATTAATGTAAGATTGTGCGATATTGTTTGTCTTATCATCCTTTTGGTGGTAGTGGCCAGTGTAAGTTTCGCTCCGTCATTCTTTTAGTGGGGGGTCTGTCATGTTAATTGATGTCAGATTTTGTGATAGTGTTTGTCCTATCAACTTACTGGTGGTAGTATCCGGTGAGAGTTTCGCTTCGGCATCCTTTTGGTGGGGGTCTGTCATATTGATTGATGTCAAATTGCGCGATAGTGTTTGTCCTATCATCCTTTTGTTGGTAGTGTCCGGTGTGAGTTTCGCTCCGGCATCCTTTTGGTGGGGGGTCTATCATCTTATTGATGTTAGATTGTGCGATAGTGTTTGTCCTTTCATCCTTTTGATGGTAGTGGCCTGTGTGAGTTTCACTCCGTCATCCATTTGGTGAGGGGTCTTTTATCTTAATTGATGTCAGATTGTGCGATAGTGTTTGTCATATCATCCTTTTGGTGGTAGTGGCGGGTGTGAGTTTCGCTCCATCATCCTTTTGGTGGTGGGTCTGTCATCTTAATTGATGTCAGATTTTGCAGTAGTGTTTCTCCTATCATCCTTTTGGTGGTAGTGGTCGGTGTGAGTTTTGCTCTGTCATCCTTTTGGTCAGGGGTCTGTCATCTTAATTGAAGTTAGATTGTGCGATAGTGTTTGTCCTATTATCCTTTTGGTTGTACAGGTCGGTGTGAGTTTCGCTCCGTCATCCTTTTGGTGGGGGGTCTGTCATCTTTTTGATGTCAGATTGTGCGATAGTATTTGTTCTATCATCCTTTTGATGGTAGTGGCTGGTGTGAGTTTTGCTCCGTCATCCTTTTGGTGGGGGGTCTTTTATCTTAATTGATGTGAGATTGTGCGATAGTGTTTGTCCTATCATCCTTTAGATGGTAGTGGCGGGTGTGAGTTTCGCTCTGTCATCCTTTTGGTGGTGGGTCTGTCATCTTAATTGATGTCAGATTTTGCAGTAGTGTTTCTCCTATCATCCTTTTGGTGGTAGTAGTCGGTGTGAGTTTTGCTCTGTCATCCTTTTGGTGAGGGGTCTTGTTAGAACACAGATTGGTGTTTCTTATATCTCTATGTTTTGATGATAACTTTTATGGAATTTTGTATTTAGAAAATATACACTCTAAAATTTGTTCAAGTATTATTGTTTCAGGTATAAAATTAAATACTCTTATAGAAGCAAAATACATAAGTACAAAGAAAGTATGCAAAGCTCTGAAGCATCAGATGCAAGACTATCAGATGATTCTGAAGCGCTGCCAGAAGGATCTGAAGCAGAAACTACAAAATGATCTGAAGCGTTAATGAAAGGAGTGTACAAAAGTTGAGGCTTTGATAATCAGACTCTTATCATTAATATTCACGCTCTTAGCACTTACTGCTGCATACTCTGATGAAGACTCTGATCAAGATTGAGACTTTGATACATTAAGATCTGATCATATATCAAGGCTCTGAACTTCTCATTCATCTTAAGCTCCGATCATCTTAAAGCAGTCCATACCTTTTAAGCTCACTACAAGTTCTGAAGTGCAGATTATGAAGACTTCATCTTGAAGGAAGCTTGTTGAAGAAGCTGTAAACTTGATTAGACGTGGTGCTACTTCCATAGTAACCAACGGCTAATTTGTCCAAAGAAGTGACGTGGTGCAAATCCGAAGGCTTTTACAACCATACCTTTCTGCAGAAAGCATATCCCTGCCCATACTTTTGGTGATGAAAAGTCTTACAAATTTAATATTATATTCAGCTGCACATCACTCAAGGCATTTGGAAAAAGCTATAAAAGGAGAACTACTACAACATTTTGAGGTTTCTAATTCACTACTCACCATTTGCTCATTGCAAGTTCACTCAGAAAGAAATACACGCTTGATTCATAAAAGAGAAAAATCTCTCAAAATCTTATTCATTTGATCTTTCATAAAACCATATAGTTCTTGTTGTACTTAATCTTAAGTGTATACATCACAGTTGTGATACAACTTATTAGAAGCATTCAAACACTTGTTAGTTTACATTAATTTGTAAGAAGTTCCTTAAGAAGACCAAGGTGTGGTCAGTAGTTCTTGAGAAGACTAAGACAGTTGTTCTTAGTGCTTTCTATTGTAATCAGTTGACCAATAGTGAATTAAGTCCTTGCAGAGAAAGGCAAATCATCTTTAATAAGGTGGACTGGAGTAGTTGAGTTCAACGAACCAGGATAAAAATCTTGAGTTGTTTTTATTGCCATATTTCTTAAAAACTCTTATTCAACCCCCCCCCCCCCTTCTAAGTGTTTTTCTCACTTTCAGTTGGCATCAGAGCTCTGGTTCTGTTTGTGCTATCACTTAACCGTGACCAGAAAAGATCCAGTGGGAAAAACTCTTGATACTCTTGGTTGATATACATTATGGCTGCTGAAACTTCAACACCCAACAACAACAAATATGAAGAAAGAGTCAGCACAAAACCTCCCATGTTTGATGGAGAGAAATTTGATTATTGGAAAGATAGACTGGAAAGTTTCTTTCTAGGATTTGATGCTGATCTATGGGACTTAGTTATTGATGGATATGTTTACCCCACTGATGGGAATGGCAAGAAAGTTGACAAAAAATCAATGATTGAGGAGCAAAAGAAGGAATTCAGAAATCATCACAAGGCTAAAACTATATTGCTAAATGCTATATCTCATACTGAGTATGAGAAAATAACCGACAGAGAAACTTCCTTTGATATATTTGAATCCCTGAAGATGACTCATGAAAGGAACTCTCAAGTTAAGGAAACCAAGGCTCTGGCGCTGATCCATAAGTATGAAGCTTTCAAGATGGAAGACTCTGAATCTATTGAAGCCATGTTTTCCAGATTCTAGATTCTCACTGCTGGCCTAAAGGTTCTGGACAAGGGTTACTCTACAACAGATCATGTCAAGAAAATAATCAGAAGCTTGCCAACCAGATGGAGACCCATGGTCACTGCTCTGAAGCTGGCAAAGGATCTGAACAAGATTACGCTGGAGGAACTAATCAGTTTTCTAAGGAGTCACGAGATTGAACTAGAGGAAGACGAGCCTCTAAAGAAAGGTAAGTCAATTGCGTTAGAATCTAATAAAGTTGTTAAAGCATTGCAGGTATTAGAAGAAAGCTCTAAAGAGTCTGCTTCTGAAGATGAAGAAGAAATATCCTTGCTGTCCAGAAGAATCAACAAACTCTGGAAGAATAAGCAAAGGAAGTTCAAGAACTTTAGAAAACCAGATCAACACAAAGAATCTTCTAGGCACAGAAGATCTGGAGAATAGTCTGGGTACAGAAGATCTGGAGAATCCTCTGGACACAGACGATCTGGAAAAAGAGAGGTTGTTTGCTATGAATGAAAAGAACCTGGGCACTACAAGAGTGAATGTCCAAAGCTTCAGAAGGAGAACCCAAAAAGAAAGTCAGATCACAAAAAGAAAGTTCAGATGGATACCTGGGATGACTCAGATGCATCTGATTCGTCATCAGAGTCAGAAGAGGAATGTGCAAATGTAGCATTTATGGCTGACATTGAAGACAGTGCTGAATCATCTGGATCAGAATTAGAATCTGATTCTGAGGAGGTATTTGCTGAACTTTCTAGACAGGAACTTGTTAATAGTTTATCTGATATTCTTGAAAACTATAGTAAAGTTAAACTCAAATACAAAACGCTTCTAAAGCATATTGAATTTGAGAGTAACAAGTTTGAATCAGAAATAGCTGAACTAAAAGCTGAAAATCTTCAATTGAAAAATAATTTAGAATCTGCTCAACTAAACTCTGATTCAAAATCTGAACCTTGCTCTAAAAATATTTTACAAGAGTATGACTATAGTTTCAGGAAGTTTCTAACTAAAAGTCTAGATAGAAGAAAAACGGCTTCAATGATCTATGGTATTAGCAGAAACTACAGAAAAGGTGATGGATATAAGTCTTTCTCTTATGAAGATTCAAATTCAAAATCTGTAGATAAACTGGATATCAAGTATCCTCCTTTATATTCTCAATTTACATTTGGTCACCTGAATGATATTAAACACACAAGTTCTAATCAGAACAAACCTGTGTTTAATAAATCTAAAGCTAATCAGAACAAGTCTTATGTTGAAAGACAGAAGTTCAGAAAAAGCTTTAAGGCAACTAACATAAAAGGACCCAAGAAAATCTGGGTACCTAAGGATAAGATAATTTATGTTGCAGACATCCTTAGTAGCAAAGTCAAGACTCCAGTCATGGTACCTGGACTTTGGATGCTCATGACATATGACGGGAAAAAGGTCTATGTTCCAAAGTCTGGAGCTTAGATCTGGAGGAGATGTCAAGTTTGGAGGGAATCAGAAGGGCAAAATAATTGGCTCTGGAACCATAGGCAATGGTAAACTTCCTTCCATAACTAATGTCTTGCTTGTTGAAGGGTTATCTCATAATCTATTGTCCATAAGTCAATTAAGTGACAATGGTTATGACATTATCTTCAATCAAAAGTGTTGCAAAGCTGTTAGTCAAAAGGATGGCTCAATCCTCTTTAATGGTAAAAGGAAAAACAACATTTATAAAATTAGTGTTTAAGAACTTAAGGTTCAGAATGTTAAATGCCTTATGTCTGTTAATGAGGAGCAATGGGTCTGGCACAGAAGATTGCGTCATATTAATATGAGACGTATATCTCAGATTACTAAGCTTAATCTGGTCAGAGGACTTCCTAATCTCAAGTTCAACTCAGATGCTCTTTGTGAAGCATGTCAGAAAGGAAAATTTTTAAAATCATCTTTCAAATCCAAAAATGTTGTTTCAACTTCAAAACCATTAGAGTTACTTCACATTGATCTGTTTGGACCAGTGAAAATTGCATCCATCAGAGGCAAGAAGTATGGATTAGTCATTAATGATGACTACAACAGATGGACATGGGTAAAATTCCTAAAACACAAGGATGAGTCACACTCTGTGTTCTTTGACTTCTGCAAACAAGTCCAAACTGAAAAAGATTTGAAAATTGTTAAAGTCGGAAGTGATCATGGTGGTGAATTTGAAAAAAAACATTTTGAAAAATATTTTAACGAAAATGGCATTGTTCATGATTTCTCCTGTCCTAAAACTCCACAACAGAAGGGAGTTGTAGAGAGGAAAAATAGAACTTTGCAAGAGATGGCCAAAACCATGATCAATGAAACTAACATGGCAAAACATTTTTGGGCAGAGGCAATTAACACAACATGTTACATTCAGAACAGAGTGTCAATTAGACCTCTTCTGGAAAAGACTCCTTATGAATTGTGGAGGAATAGAAAGCCAAACATTTCTTATTTCCATCCTTTTGGATGTATTTGTTTTATGCTGAACACTAAAGAGAATCTTAACAAGTTTGATTCTAAAGCAAAAAAGTGTTTCATGCTTGGATATTCTGAACGCTCTAAAGGCTACAAAGTATACAATACTGAGACACAGATTGTGGAAGAATCTAAACATGTTAGATTTGATGATAAGCTTGGCAATCAAAAGCCAAAGCAGTTCGAAAACTCTGTAGATGGAGAAGTTATTCTCATAGAATCTGAGAAACCAGAGGTAGAGAAAGCTCAAGAAGAAGCTACGTCATCCTTTTGGTGAGGGGTCTGTCATGTTAATTGATGTCATATAGTGTGATAGTGTTTGTCCTATCATCCTTTTGGTGGTAGTGGCCGATGAGAGTTTCACTTCGTCATCCTTTTGGTGGGGGTCTATCATATTGATTGATGTCAGATTGTGCGATAGCGTTTTTCCTATCATCCTTTTCTTGTTAATGACCGATGTGAGTTTCGCTCTGTCATCCTTTTCATGAGCGGTCTGTCATCTTGTTGATGTCAGATTGTGTGATAGTGTTTGTCCTATCATCCTTTTTGTGGTAGAGGCCGGAGTGAGTTTCGCTCCTACATCCTTTTGGTGGGGGGTCTATCATCTTATTGGTATCAGATTGTGCGATAGTGTTTGTCCTATCATCCTTTTGATGGTAGTGGCCGATGTGAGTTTCGCTCCATCATCCTTTTCGAGGGGGGTCTGTCATCTTAATTGATGTGAGATTGTGCGATGTTTTTTGTCGTATCATCTTTTTGGTGGTACTGACGGGTGCGAGTTTAGATCTGTCATCCTTTTGGTGTCGGGGGGGGGGGGGGGGGGCGGGGGTCTGTCATCTTGATTGATGTCAGATTGTGCGATACTGTTTGTCCTATCATCCTTTTGTTGTTAGTGGCCGATGTGAGTTTCGCTCTGTCATCCTGTTGATGGGGGGTCTATCATCTTGTTGATGTCTGATTGTTCGATAGTGTTTGTCCTATCATCCTTTTGATGGTAGAGGCCGGTGTGAGTTTCGCTCCGTCATCTTTTTGGTGGGGGTCTATCATCTTATTGATGTCAGATTGTGCGATAGTGTTTGTCCTATCATCCTTTTGATGGTAGTGGCTGATGTGAGTTTCGCTCCGTCATCCTTTTGGTGGGGGGCCTGTCATCTTAATTGATGTGAGATTGTGCGATAGTTTTTGTCCTATCACCCTTTTGGTGGTAGTGGCTGGTGCGAGTTTAGCTCTATCATCCTTTTGGTGGGGGGGGGTCTGTCATCTTGATTGATGTTAGATTGTGCGATAGTGTTTATCCTATCATCCTTTTGGTGGTAGTGGCCGCTGTGAGTTTAGCTTCATCATCCTTTAGGTGGGGGATCTGTCATCTTGTTGATGTCAGATTGTGCGATAGTGTTTGCCCTATCATCCTTTTGGTGGTAGTGGCCGGTGTGAGTTTCGCTCCATCATCCTTTTGGTGGTGGGTCTGTCATCTTAGTGTTAGAACACATATTGGTTCTTAATAATATCTCTATGTTTTGATGATAACTATTATGAAATTTTGTAATTAAGAATTATATACTCTAAAATTTGCTTGAGAGTGTTTGCTGCAGATATCAAAATAATTATCACTCCAGAAGCAAATCAGAACTGAACATAAGAAATTTGCTAGACTCTGAAGCGCCAGATGCATCCATTAGAAGATTATGAATGCTGCCAACAGAAGATCCTGAGCGTAGCCTCCAGAAGGATCTGAAGCAGAAGCTCCAGAAGGATCTGAAGCAGAAGCTCCAGAAGGATCTGAAGAAGAAGCTCCAGAAGAATCTGAAGCATGTCAGAAGCATCTGAACCAAAGAAGAATTCTGTATGAAGAGTTTTCAAGGCATAGTTACTACAGAAGATTCTGAAAGTACTAAAGCTGCCAGTACTGAGGATCTGACTCAAATATGCTCAGATCTTAAACACGCTAAAAGCACACCTGCTGCAGAAGACTCTGATTCAGCAAAACTCTGATCAACATCAGAAGGCTCTGATCAATTTAGACTCTGATGAATCTTGTTGAAATTTGAAGAAGAAGAATTCAAAGATTATGTCCATTGGAATAATCCAAACGACTCTTTCCTTATTTATGCTAGACACAAGAACACGGACAAAAAGGATTTTTCTGTGCTTTCTTCTTCTAGGAAAGGTCACTTGATGTGAAGACAAAAAGGCTCAGACCTCTTGGACACCCTTCTCAACGTGAAGCTCTCTTGGATCAGCTGCCTATAAAAGCAAGTCTTCACCCATCTTCTTCAGTTGACGTTTTATCTTAAAGAAATCAACATTCAAAGCTCTCATACTATTCATATTCTTTCTAAGAATTAATTTCTTTGTTCTTAATATTTAAGTGAAAAATCACAGTTGTGATAAAGCTTTTTAGAAGCAATTTAAACACTTGTATTTGTTATTACAATTGATTGTAAACCTTAAGAAGATCCAGTTAGGATCAGTAGTTCTTGAGAAGACTTTGAACAATTGTTCTTAGTGTTTACTATTGTAATCAGTTGATTAAATAGTGGATTAAGTCCTTGATTGAGAAAGGAAATCACTCTAGGAAGGGTGGACTGGAGTAGTTGAGTTCAACGAACCAGGATAAAAATACTTGAGTTTTTATTTCTATGTTTTTATCTTCGTACTTATTCAACCCCCCTTCTAAGTATTTTCTCACCTTCAGTTGGCATCAGAGCTCCGGTTCTGTGTGTGCTACCACTTCACAGTGACAGTAAAGATCCAGTGAGAAAAACTTTGATATATATTTGGTTGTTACTATGGCTGATAATACTATGTCTAACGTTAGTAACAAATATGAAGAAAGGGACAAAATCAGCACTAAACCCCCTATGTTTGATGGGGAGAAATTTGATTATTGGAAAGACAGGATTGAAAGTTTTTTCCTTGGATATGATGCTGATTTATGGGATCTGGTCATAGATGGATATGTTCATCCCACTGATGGGAATGGCAAGAAAATAGACAGAGAATCTATGACAGATGCTCAGAAGAAGGAATTTAGAAATCACCACAAGGCCATAACAATATTGTTGAATGCAATACCTCACACTGAGTATGAAAAAATTACAAATAGGGAGATTGCATTTGACATGTTTGAATCCTTAAAGATGACTCGTGAGGGAAACTCTCAAGTCAAGGAAACAAAGGCTCTGGCTTTGATCCAGAAGTATGAAGCCTTCAAGATGGAAGACTCTGAATCTGTTGAAGCTATGTTCTCCAGATTTCAAATACTTATAGTTGGACTAAAGGTTCTGGATAAAGGATACTCTACTGCTGATCATGTGAAAAAGATCATCAGAAGCTTACCTACCAGATGGAGACCTATGGTGACAGCGCTGAAAATGGCTAAAGATCTGAACAAGATCTCCTTGGAGGAACTGATCAGTTCACTAAGAAGTCATGAAATTGAACTTGAGGAAGATGAACCTCAAAAGAAAGGTAAATCAATTGCTTTAAAATCTAATAAATCTGCTAAAGTATTGCAGGTAATAGAGGAAAGCTCTGAAGAATCCTCATCTGAAGATGAAGATGAAATATCCATGCTGTCCAGAAGAATAAACAAACTCTGGAAGCATAAAGGAAAGAAGTTCAGAAACTTCAGGAAGCCTGACCAAAGAAAATAATCTTCTGGACACAGAAGATCTGGCAAAAAGGAGGTTGTCTGTTATGAATGTAAAGAACCTGGACATTACAAAAATGAATGTCCAAAGGTGCTGAAAGAAAAGCCTAAAAGAAAATTTGATAAGAAGAAAAAGGTTCTAATGGCCACCTGGGATGATTCAGATACATCTGAATCTTAATATGAGTCAGAAGAGGAATGTGCCAATGTAGCTTTGATGGCAGACATAGAAGATCAGGAGGAAGGAACTTCAAGATCTGAATCTGACTCTGACGCTGAAGAGGTAATGGCTAAACTCACTAAAGAAGAACTTATCAAAGTGTTATCAGAAGTGTTGCGGTGGAAATAGGATCACAAACTATTAATGAGTTTGAATCGCAATTCAATTCACAACCGCTCTTTGATTTATCCGAAGGAAAAGGTCAAAAGAGGGAAAACCTATTTTGCATCGTAAACACAATGCGGGGAAAGATCTAGGGTTCGGGGGTTGGTTAAATTTAGGGAAGGTATTAGCACCCTAAACTTCTGTAGTACTCTACAGGAACCTTTTGTTCAAATGTTTACTATTTTGCTTTATTTATTTGCTTAAGATATATGTACAAAGGGATTAAAGTGAGAAAAGAGACCTAAGGGGTTAATTCTAAGTTTACTCGGCAAAACATCGCATCTTGTGCCTACGTATCCTTACGGGAATGGAATCAGAGTAATCGTAGTTCCCCTCAATAGGGAGGTTAGAAACTTCTTGACTGTGGTCAAGGTCTCAAGGGGAATAAACGCATCTTAAGGACACGCTTACGTGGAGTGTAGAAACTCCAAATCTCTACGTTGAAATGTTAAGTTGTAATTAGGGTTAAATTAGGGATTCCACGGCGGGAAACCCTAAAATGAGCGCGGCGGCTCTTTGACCTAATGCTAAGGGTAAAATTGTAATTTTGCCTGCGGCGAGGCATTTGTGAAAATTAGGGTTTGATCCATTAAAGGGGTAAGGCTATTGACTCGGCGGTCAAAAGGCTGGACCTAATCCTTCGGAAGGATAAAACTGTAAAAAAATGTGAAAATATGACAAATCATTATATGGAGGAATAATTAAAGTACAGAAATAAGAAAAGTAATAAAGGCAGAGGGTATAAAGAAACAAAGAAACATTTCTGAAAACATGAAGAATATGAAAATATGTAATGACACTTAGAATGAAGTGAGGGAGGAAAATAGTGTGGGGCTGTGGCCACCACAAGCACATCTCAACCTCAAGCATGCAAATGAAATGCAGGAATAAAGAAAACAAAAGGTACACAAAATGACACGGCAAAGGAGTTCCTTACGAAAAGGTTTTAATTTTTTAATATTTTAATTATGTAAAAAAAATGTTTTAATTTTTTTAATATTTTAATTATATATATAAAAAGGTTTTAATTTTAAAATGGAATTACTTAGTTAAAAAAATTTAAGTTTAAATTATAAAAAAAATGTTAAGTTTAAATTATATATAAAAAAAAATGTTTTTGGGAACAAAAAGGTTTTTTTGGAAAAAAATGTTTACGGGAACAAAAAAAGGCTTTTTTTGGAAAAAAATGTTTACGGGAACAAAAAAGGTTTTTTTTTGGGAAAAAAATGTTTACGGGAACAAAAAAAGGTTTTTTTTGGGAAAAAAATGTTTACGGGAACAAAAAAGGTTTTTTTTGGGAAAAAAATGTTTACGGGAACAAAAAAAGTTTTTTTTGGGAAAAAAATGTTTACGGGAACAAAAAAGGTTTTTTTTGGGAAAAAAAATGTTTACGGGAACAAAAAAGGTTTTTTTTGGGAAAAAATGTTTTGATAAAAAAAAATAACAATAGAATTGCAAATGCAAACAGACAATTAATGGACATGCAAACAATCCTATACGACACAATCATGGTTCATACATATCAAAATCTACGGATCTAAACAACAATGAAGGTTAACATGGCAAGGATGCAAATAAATATGAAAAATGCAAAGGATTTAGTAATTTAACGGACCTAAACACATTAACATGGCAAAATATGCACATAAACATGAAAAGGCAAAAGGTTTAGTAATTTAACCTACGAAGCGGAGGTTTGCTTCGGTAAATGTGAAAAAGGTTTGAATAAGGGAACACTGGAGAGCTCCAATCCTTCTTAAGAGTTGTGGGAACGACCGCCTTTCTTCTCTGGGGATCTCCTTTGTTTCTCTCTCTCTCCTCTTTTCTGAAGAAAACCTTCTGACCCCTCTTAGGTTTTTTTTTCATTCTCCCCTCTTTTCCAACAAGGCAACACATGTATATATAGGGAACAAATTAGGGTTAACACCAAATTGTCAATAATGTCCCTAAAGCCCATTTTAAAGCCCAAACTAAATAATTAGTTAAGAAAAAATAAAATTTAAATAATTTAAAATAATTAAAATAAACTTAAAATAAAAACTAATAATCCTATTGATTCCTAAAATAAAAAATATTATAAAAGGAACAAAATTTTTCAATATTTTTTTATTTTATGATTTTTTGGATATTTTTATGAATAATTTAGAAAAAAGTGAAAAAAATAATATTTTAAAAAATGATTTAATTAAAATACGAAAATAATAATTAAATAATAATAAAAAACTATTTTTGTTATTTTTTTAATGAAAGATAGAAAAATTTAGAGTAAAAATAATAAAGAACAAAAAAAGTGACAAAGGTGAGATTTAATTTTTAAAATAGTTAGAAAAAAAAAAGATTTAATTTTAAAAAAGAATTTAGAGGAAAAAAAGATTTAATTTTAAAAAAGTTAGAAAAAAAATTTAGTTTTAAAAAGGTTAGAAAAAAATATTTAATTTTAAAAAAGTTAGAAAAAAAAGATTTAATTTTAAAAAGTTAGAAAAAAAAGATTTAAAGTTAGAAAACAAGATTTAGCTTTAAAAATAGTTAGAAAAAAAGATTTAATTTTAAAAAAGATAGAAAAAGATTTAACTTTAAAGAGGAGTTAGAAAAAGATTTAAAAAAAGTTAGAAAAAAGATTTAATTTTAAAAAGAAGTTAGATTTTTATTTTTAAAAAAAATATTAGAATTTGATTAAAAAATGTGTTAGAAATTAATTTAAAAAAAGGTTATAAAAAATTTACTCTTGAAGAAAAGAAAAAAAAAAGTTAAATTTTAATCTAAATCCTAAAAGTTAGTAAGAAGAGCTTAAAATAAATAAACTAAATAGAAAAAAAAAAAAAGTTAATAAAAAATATTAGTAAAGTTATAAAAAAATTTAAAAAAAACAAGATCTAAAAAAAAGGTTAATTTATTAGGTTAATAAGAATTTAAAATAAAAATAAAAAAGAAAGGGTAAAATTTGGGGTATTACAGTTGCCCCTATTTAAATAGCTACACCAGATGATTTGAGTGACGGAGACTCAAGGAATCATGGTGGAGGGATTTAAATATAGATAACCGAAAATTTTGCCCTTATATGCGGCGATATGCAATGCTATGGACAAAGCGAGAACAGATTAATGCAGATGATGCCGTGAATATGATGTGATGCGTATGCTGGAATGATGAATGCGAAAATGCTGACGAATACGACGACACAGATGCTACGAGAAGAACACACTGGGGAAAACGACGCGCTGAGACACAGTACAACACTGGGGAATTCTAAAAATGATGGTCAACTGGTGCGAACACGACCAATTGTTATTTTGGGAATGAGATTCTCAAATGGAGATGACACCTGTGAGACGGCCTCCACTGGGGAATCTAAAAATAAAACTGGATCATGTACGATTGCAAGATCGATCACAGAATGCATGGAGCATTGAGCAAAGAATAACATCCAAGCTTCTGTAACCTATCCCTCGTGACAGGATCAAACGGACTTTTCGGGAATCCGTAGCAAATATACAGGGTGAAAAGAACCGGTTGTATGCCAAAATAAATGGACTTTGAGTGGGAAATGCCCTGATAAGCTTCTCGAGGGAGAACTGTCACTTATCGTTGGAAGGGGCTTATGTGCCAAAATGGATAAGCACTCAAATAAAGAGGCTGCTGCTTATCTGATAAATAAATCTTCTCGCATTTAAGGTCGGCGCCTGGAATACGATTCTGATTCTTCTCTTACTGAAGGATAGATAAACTTCTTCATGCTTCAAGATTATGCTCTCCTGAACATGAAAAGGGTAAACTGAACTTCCTCATACTTCAGAATCGTGCTCTCCTGAATATGATGCTGGATGACTGAATTTCTTCATATTTTAGAATCGTGCTCTCCTGAATATGAAACTGAATGACTGAAGATACTCATATTTCAGAATCGTGCTCTCCTGAATATGAAACTGGATGACTGAATTTCTTCATATTTCAGAATCGTGCTCTCCTGAATATGAAACTGGGTAATCGAACTTCCTCATAACTCAGAATCGTGCTCTCCTGAATATGATTCGGTTCCTGAAATTTCTTCATTCTTCAGAATCGTGCTCTCCTGAAAAACGGCCAACTGAACTTCCTCATAACCCAGAATCGTGCTCTCCTGAATATGATTCCGTTCCTTCTTTTACTAAAGGATAAATGAACTTCTTCATAACTCAGAATCGTGCTCACCTGAATATGATTTCGCTCAAACCTTCCCGTAACTCAAGATCGTGCTCTCCTGAATACGATTTGGTTCAAACCTCAAGACGGCAGGTAAATGGAAGCCCAACTGCTCCATGGAGATGGCCATTTGCTGCGAGTCATAACGAGGATATGATCGACTTCTTAGGTGAGAAATGTCGTATGTTGATGCTGTAAAATGTAAAGTGTAAAAGGTTGTAACATGTAGGATTGTAAAGTGTTGTACTGATGGATTTTCCAGGCGTGAACTGGCGTGCATCTGTAAAGGATCGTAGTTGATTTTCTTGAAAGATAGTGCAAAATAAATGCACGTCCGGGTACAGTGATAACCCTCTTGGGCGAGAACAGTCGCGTATTTGCCATGGTGTGGTGAAAACCTTTAGATGGTGCAAAATAAATGCACGTCCGGTTGGGCTTGACGACCGACAATACTGAGATTCAATCTAGGATCGAGCTAGAAAGAAGACTGGTAATCAAGACTCCATCGAGGGAATGATCTCGGAGGGTAAATATCTTATCCTGGTGAGGAAAGATAGCTGAAGTAACCGTCATCCACGAGGATCGAGCTCTGTGGGGAAACTGGAAACAAGTAAGTATTTTATGCTTATGGCTGACAATCTATTTGGAGAGAATGGGCAAACCCCAGTTACTTGGCGGTAACGACCAATGATGGAGACACGATGAACCTGTGAATGCTAACGCATATGTTGATGCATATGTTAATGTGAATGTATGTTAATGTCTATGTATGTTAATGTCTATGTATGTTAATGTTTATGTATGCAAGATGTTATGAGTATGTAATGAGTATGTAATGACATAGGCATGTGATGCTTATGCCCTTGTGTATGCTGACGAAACTGACTAGAGACGGGACGAGAGATGAAATAAACATCTCGACGGAAATACCCTGCGTTCTCTGCAACCAATACGTCAATCATGGGTAAGAGAGATCAATGGTAGAACCAAATCTGGTTTTAAAGTTCTGAATTCTCTGAGGGAAGGTAATCTGCTTCTGGTGTACAGTATCACGCCTTCTTATGGGGAGAAGAAAACCTGAGGGACACTTTCGAGTTACCCAAAAAAAAAGTTGTCAGCTTATAGTCTCGCTGGGGACTGTCACTGGGAGCATGTCAGTGAAATCTCTGATGCCTTAGGGACCACTGGCTCCATCCAAAGTATTGTCAGCTTAGAGTCTCGTTGGGGACTAAATCAGAGCAATGGTTTAGGAACCTGTTGCAACACTGAGGCTTACTGGGGTATGAAGGCCGTTGTGAGTAAAATCCATCGGGTGCATGAAAAAATTGTGAAATCCCATGGTTTTGATCTTGCAGGACCTTATAGTAGCCGCCATTTGTTTCTTCAAAAACATGGTGCCCCAGGATACTTGCGTTGCGAGGTAGGGTCATCTCAAGAGGATTCTATAGAGAACACCGAGTCCGGTTGCCCCATTGTTCTCAAACTCTTTGAGAGATTTGTCAGGTCTCGACGTAACTGGCACAAATTAATCGTGTTACGACGAAATGTTTGGGAAATAGCTCTTAAGAATGTCAGACTCGCGTTGGTAAGCGAATTGGGAAACTGCCTGCCCCTGTTCAGCAGGATCTTCAAGTTCCACGGGTTATGTTCATATGTAAATCTCTAAGATATCAAGCAAAGTTGTCATGCCTGAAATGCCTATCCTGAGCTTGTCAATGTACACATATATTTGTCTTGAATTTTTGTTTTGAAAAAAAGATATCGCAACAACTTGTGACCGAAATCACTAGTCAGGATATAAGTTTTAATTATAATGCCATCATGAATTTTTTTCTGAGCATAGCTCGTAGGAGTCAGGAAACATGATCTTGTCAAGTATGCTTTCAACCGAAGTCCTACTTCAATTAGGTCTTTTAAAGGTTGTATCGTGGCTCAGTTCACGGTTTAAGAAACAAAAGGATAAAGGCTCAAAGTTATATTTGTACCCACCCATTCTTCGTGATGTTCTCCAATCCTAATTCAGTTAACCGGATACGAACGCTCATATCTCAAGCGGATTTGCTATGGTCGAGAACTTATCAAGGCTTTGGACATGGCAGTCACTCACCTATTTCTTTTGGCGTTTCTATCACACGACCTTGTTCTTTAATAGGGGTTATTTATTGTACCCTCTTGTTTGGCTTTTATTCCCTAACTTTTGCCTGGACAACGTCTTTTGATCTGACTTTGGAGTCCAGCGGGATGCCCCAGTTTTGCCTAAGTCTCCTTCATAGGTTTTTGACTTAGCGGGCTCTTATTTTTTGAATATTCTTTTATGCACAAGTTGTGTAAATCTTTTGAAAGGCTCGTGACTGCCCCACTCCTTAGGTAACCGAAGGATAGTCATTGTATTGGACTTCTTAAGATGCTAAGGATAAATTCTCGAAGGTTTTCTCTTCCTTTTTAAGAGTCTAAGCGCTCGATCGGTTTAACTGAAACCTACCCTGCACCAGGTTAGGATGAAGGTTCTTTAAAAGAAAGAAAAACTCCTACTTCAAGGCTCAAAGGGTTGACTAGGGATTAACATCCTTATATCTCCAGTGTTTGGGATTTGAAACAATGCCTTACATCATCAGCGGGTTTCAATCGAAAGCATACGACAAGAAATCTGACGTTTTGGGTTCGTCATCCTCCCCCCAATTCTCCATCAGAACAAGAGATCGGGTAAAGTTGGCATTATAATTTATGAAAACGTTTTTGAATGAGTGAAGCGAATGGATTTATTCAAGACAAACATATGTGTTGCATCAAAGATAAACAAGTTCGTGCATGCTAAATATGCTTAATCAAAGAGAAATGCATATAAATAAACAAATGAACTGTCGGAAAAATCCTTCTAAATGTTTATGAAATCTTGCATTCAAGAGTAACAGTTTCCTTTGGCGGAGCCTCAATGGAAAGGACGTCTGGTTCATGATCACTGTGAGTCGTCATGGCTTACCCCAGTTATGCTGGTCACATCTTCAACAATTTTCAGTCGTTGCTTCAAAATAAATTTCCCAGATCCTTTGTTGATCCCGGTCATATCACCTTGAGGGTTACTGAAATGAAGCGGGCTAGGCCTTTGAATAATGACTGGATTCGGCTGATAGGCGTAGCATGCTTTGCAGAATTTGCACTTGACGAGTGAGGAACCCCGAAAGGAGTCTCGATCTTCAGCTGAGCATCGCCAAAAGACAACTTCTTCGTTTCTAGCAAATTTCTGACAACTTTCTTAAGAGCATAGCAATTCTCTAGATCATGGCCGGGCGCACCCTCATGAAATAAACAATGAGCGGTAGCGTTGTAACTTGCAGGTAATGGATTAGGTGGAGGATTAGGAGGCGGACCCAAAGCCCGAGTAGTGATGAGACCTTGCTTGACCAAAGAGGGATACAACTCGGTAAAAGTCATCGGGATCGGCGGACAAGGTTTATACGTTCTTCTGTTTGGCATATTCTGGCGAGGAGCCGGACTCTTTGGCTGTTGAGGAGCAGGAGTATTTGGGTGCCTGTAGGTAGTTGACAGGAGGCGGCTAAACAGGAGGTTGTTGCATAGGTTGATACATGGGAACCTGTTGATTGAAAGAAGGTGTAATAGCTGCCACATAGGGTTGTTGAGCATATTGGACCGGGTACCCTTGAGGTTGAGCATAACCTTGCGGATGCCGATAAAAGCGTTCCCTTGGTTTACCAGAGGATATAGCATTAGTCTCACTCTCCTTCTTTTTCTGGGAGCTATAAGGAGGTTTCTTCGGCTGATCCTTAGAAGCGCCATGATTATTTGTCATTTTACCACTCTTCATACCCAATTCAATCTTGACACCCACAGCAACGATGTCGGAGAAATTTGAAGTCACACTACCCACCATTCTCTCGTAAAATTCTGGACGGACTGTGTCGACAAACCAATCAGCTAACTCTTTCTCGGTCAAAGGAGGTTCTACCTGCGAAGCAGTCTCTCTCCACCTTTGAGCATACTCTTTGAATGACTCAGAATTCTTTTGTGACATACTCAGCAATTGTCTTCTGTCAGGAGCCAGATCCATATTGTACTTGTAGTGTTTGAGGAAAGCGTCAGATAAATCTTGAAAGCTCTTAACGCGGGATTGGTCCAAAGTTAAATACCACTTGGAAGAAGCACCCTTCAAACTGTCTTGGAAGCAATGAATCATCAGTTTATCATTCTCAACATGGGCAGCCATTTTGCGATAATACATGATCAAATGACTCTTAGGACAGGTGGCACCTTCATAACGATCGAAGTTCGGAGTTTTGAACTTCGGGGGAATAACCAAACCTGAGACCAAACAAACATCCCTTGCAGCAGTCCCGAAAATTTGATCACCCTCTACCTTTTTCAATCTCTGGACGATGGTGTTCACTTCCTCACGAAGCTTATCATGTCTCTCATAACCCTCAACATTCTCATCAAGATCATCAAAAACTGTCTCATTGAAGTACGGTTGCGCACGAGTGTGTACAACAGGTGGTGCAAAGATAGGAGCCCCCCTAGAAACTTCAGAAAACAAGGGCACGGCTTGCTGAACAGGTTGATTAATCGGAACAGTGGCTTGAGGAGGCACAAAACCGGGAGCAAGACCATAAGGTGGGTCCCTCGCTACGGTCACACTTGGTGGAGGGTCCACAGTAACGCCGGTAATCTCAGAAACAACAGTGGGCTGGGTATCCATCTTAGCATTCATGACATGTAACAATTCCATCATACGCCCCATACCCCCTCGAAGGTCTTCAAGTTCATTGCTAAGGCGATCAATCTCTTTTGCCTGATCCTCCATTCTTTTCCGAGTTTGAGCTCTGGTGTTGTATTGGTGCCGAGAACTCAGGGTGACGAAACTGGAAGGTGAGAGAACCGAGTGTGAGAAATCGGGAGACACATGTAATGCAAAAGTATGATGCTAAAATGTGAATGTAAATGAAGATTTCATGGAATTCAAAACATTTACTAATGTCGTGGGGTACCAAGGAAATCTTTTTCTTGTTTTTTCCATTTTATATATTTTTTCTTATTTATGGTATCCCGCGATATCCATAAATGATGTTTGAACTCCATGAAATACAATGCGATGAGATGCTTTATGGATGCAATGCATGAAAACACACAAAGTCCTAGGTTAAAAGCTTGCATGAGGTTCAAAGGCAAATACCCTCCCCTGAAGTTAGATGGTTCATCCTGTCCTACAAAAGTAACCAGGTTCTAAGGGATCTCAATATCATTGATCCTTCACAAGGGTGGTTGTTCAGAAGGCAACTTACTTGCCAACCAAAACCCTCCAAGTTTAAGATCTCAATGAGCGTAGTATCGAGTGTCAACCAACTTCAGTCTGCACCAAAGCCGGTTACCTCACTACTTTCTAAAGGCCAAGATGAGTTAACTAGGGTTCTAAAAGTCAGTTAGTGCGTTGACAACATATGGCAACCTCAATATTATCCTCAACTTGACTTAAGGAATATAAGCACCAACCAAGAAGTCGCACTAACCATGGCCACCAGATCAACCGTATCGATATACGTCGTACAGTTTCCTTGGTCTATTGCCATTTACCTAAGGTACACTAGATCCGGGTGTAGGACTCATCTCACAGCACAAGGAACAGTCCCACAATCAAAGCACATGCAAATGAATAATAACACAGATAGTAATAATTATGAACAAGTTAGGGATAACCCTCAAAAGTTTTTAGATTTCCCCAGTGAAGTCGCCATTTTCTGTTGCGGTGGAAATAGGATCACAAACTATTAATGAGTTTGAATCGCAATTCAATTCACAACCGCTCTTTGATTTATCCGAAGGAAAAGGTCAAAAGAGGGAAAACCTATTTTGCATCGTAAACACAATGCGGGGAAAGATCTAGGGTTCGGGGGTTGGTTAAATTTAGGGAAGGTATTAGCACCCTAAACTTCTGTAGTACTCTACAGGAACCTTTTGTTCAAATGTTTACTATTTTGCTTTATTTATTTGCTTAAGATATATGTACGAAGGGATTAAAGTGAGAAAAGAGACCTAAGGGGTTAATTCTAAGTTTACTCGGCAAGACATCGCATCTTGTGCCTACGTATCCTTACGGGAATGGAATCAGAGTAATCGTAGTTCCCCTCAATAGGGAGGTTAGAAACTTCTTGACTGTGGTCAAGGTCTCAAGGGGAATAAACGCATCTTAAGGACACGCTTACGTGGAGTGTAGAAACTCCAAATCTCTACGTTGAAATGTTAAGTTGTAATTAGGGTTAAATTAGGGATTCCACGGCGGGAAACCCTAAAATGAGCGCGGCGGCTCTTTGACCTAATGCTAAGGGTAAAATTGTAATTTTGCCTGCGGCGAGGCATTTGTGAAAATTAGGGTTTGATCCATTAAAGGGGTAAGGCTATTGACTCGGCGGCCAAAAGGCTGGACCTAATCCTTCGGAAGGATAAAACTGTAAAAAAATGTGAAAATATGACAAATCATTATATGGAGGAATAATTAAAGTACAGAAATAAGAAAAGTAATAAAGGCAGAGGGTATAAAGAAACAAAGAAACATTTCTGAAAACATGAAGAATATGAAAATATGTAATGACACTTAGAATGAAGTGAGGGAGGAAAATAGTGTGGGGCTGTGGCCACCACAAGCACATCTCAACCTCAAGCATGCAAATGAAATGCAGGAATAAAGAAAACAAAAGGTACACAAAATGACACGGCAAAGGAGTTCCTTACGAAAAGGTTTTAATTTTTTAATATTTTAATTATGTAAAAAAAATGTTTTAATTTTTTTAATATTTTAATTATATATATAAAAAGGTTTTAATTTTAAAATGGAATTACTTAGTTAAAAAAATTTAAGTTTAAATTATAAAAAAAATGTTAAGTTTAAATTATATATAAAAAAAAATGTTTTTGGGAACAAAAAGGTTTTTTTGGAAAAAAATGTTTACGGGAACAAAAAAAGGCTTTTTTTGGAAAAAAATGTTTACGGGAACAAAAAAGGTTTTTTTTTGGGAAAAAAATGTTTACGGGAACAAAAAAAGGTTTTTTTTGGGAAAAAAATGTTTACGGGAACAAAAAAGGTTTTTTTTGGGAAAAAAATGTTTACGGGAACAAAAAAGGTTTTTTTTGGGAAAAAAATGTTTACGGGAACAAAAAAGGTTTTTTTTGGGAAAAAAAATGTTTACGGGAACAAAAAAGGTTTTTTTTGGGAAAAAATGTTTTGATAAAAAAAAATAACAATAGAATTGCAAATGCAAACAGACAATTAATGGACATGCAAACAATCCTATACGACACAATCATGGTTCATACATATCAAAATCTACGGATCTAAACAACAATGAAGGTTAACATGGCAAGGATGCAAATAAATATGAAAAATGCAAAGGATTTAGTAATTTAACGGACCTAAACACATTAACATGGCAAAATATGCACATAAACATGAAAAGGCAAAAGGTTTAGTAATTTAACCTACGAAGCGGAGGTTTGCTTCGGTAAATGTGAAAAAGGTTTGAATAAGGGAACACTGGAGAGCTCCAATCCTTCTTAAGAGTTGTGGGAACGACCGCCTTTCTTCTCTGGGGATCTCCTTTGTTTCTCCCTCTCTCTCCTCTTTTCTGAAGAAAACCTTCTGACCCCTCTTAGGTTTTTTTTTCATTCTCCCCTCTTTTCCAACAAGGCAACACATGTATATATAGGGAACAAATTAGGGTTAACACCAAATTGTCAATAATGTCCCTAAAGCCCATTTTAAAGCCCAAACTAAATAATTAGTTAAGAAAAAATAAAATTTAAATAATTTAAAATAATTAAAATAAACTTAAAATAAAAACTAATAATCCTATTGATTCCTAAAATAAAAAATATTATAAAAGGAACAAAATTTTTCAATATTTTTTTATTTTATGATTTTTTGGATATTTTTATGAATAATTTAGAAAAAAGTGAAAAAAATAATATTTTAAAAAATGATTTAATTAAAATACGAAAATAATAATTAAATAATAATAAAAAACTATTTTTGTTATTTTTTTAATGAAAGATAGAAAAATTTAGAGTAAAAATAATAAAGAACAAAAAAAGTGACAAAGGTGAGATTTAATTTTTAAAATAGTTAGAAAAAAAAAAGATTTAATTTTAAAAAAGAATTTAGAGGAAAAAAAGATTTAATTTTAAAAAAGTTAGAAAAAAAATTTAGTTTTAAAAAGGTTAGAAAAAAATATTTAATTTTAAAAAAGTTAGAAAAAAAAGATTTAATTTTAAAAAGTTAGAAAAAAAAGATTTAAAGTTAGAAAACAAGATTTAGCTTTAAAAATAGTTAGAAAAAAAGATTTAATTTTAAAAAAGATAGAAAAAGATTTAACTTTAAAGAGGAGTTAGAAAAAGATTTAAAAAAAGTTAGAAAAAAGATTTAATTTTAAAAAGAAGTTAGATTTTTATTTTTAAAAAAAATATTAGAATTTGATTAAAAAATGTGTTAGAAATTAATTTAAAAAAAGGTTATAAAAAATTTACTCTTGAAGAAAAGAAAAAAAAAAAAAGTTAAATTTTAATCTAAATCCTAAAAGTTAGTAAGAAGAGCTTAAAATAAATAAACTAAATAGAAAAAAAAAAAAGTTAATAAAAAATATTAGTAAAGTTATAAAAAAATTTAAAAAAAACAAGATCTAAAAAAAAGGTTAATTTATTAGGTTAATAAGAATTTAAAATAAAAATAAAAAAGAAAGGGTAAAATTTTGGGTATTACAAGAAGTTCTGAAAAGCTAAAACAATAATAAGCTCAAATACAAGAAGCGTCAAAGCAATCTTTTATCTGAGAATAATATTCTCAAATCAGAAGTAGCTGAGCTAAATGAAAAGAACTTAAAATTGAAAAATGATTCCGAATGCAAAAATATTTTTGAAAAATATGATTATAGCTTTCAGAAGTTTCTTGCTAAAAGCATAGACAGAAGCAAAATGGCTTCTATGATCTATGGAGTTAGCAGAAATAACAGAAACGGAATTGGATATGAATCCTCCTCTGGAAAGGATTTAAATCCAAAACCTGTTGATAAAATTATCATCAAGAAAAGTCCTTTATATTCCCACTTTAAATTTGGTCACTTGAATGATATTGAACAAACACGCTCTGAAAAGAATATTCATGTGTTTAAATCTAAGGCTATTCAGAATAAACCTTATGTTGACAAACAAAAGTTTAGACAATCCTTCAGAACAACTAACCCTAAAGGACCCAAGAAGATCTGGGTACCTAAAAGTAAAATAATTCCTGTTGCAGATGTTCTTAGCAGCAAGGTCAGGACGCCAATCATGGTACATGGACTCTGGATGCTCGCGACACATGACAGGAGAAAGGTCTATGTTCCAAATTCTGGAGCTTAGATCTGGAGGTGATGTGAAGTTTGGAGGGAATCAGAAGGGCAAGATCATTGGATCTGGCACCATTGGAAATGGTAAACTTCCCTCTATTACTAATGTTTTACTTGTTGAAGGGTTAAAGCATAACTTATTGTCCATAAGTCAATTAAGTGACAATGGTTATGATATTACTTTTAATCAAAAATGTTGTAAAGCTATTAGTCAAAAGGATGGCTCTATCCTATTTAGTGGTAAGAGGAAAACAACATTTATAAAATAAATCTTCCAGAACTCAAGGTTCAGAATGTTAAATGCCTCTTGTCTGTTAATGAGGAGCAATGGGTCTGGCACAGAAGATTGGGGCATAATAATATGAGACGTATATCTCAGATTAATAAACTTAATCTTGTCAGAGGACTTCCTAATCTGAAGTTCACCTCAGATGCTCTTTGTGAAGCATGCCAAAAAGGGAAGTTTTCAAAATCATCTTTGAAATCAAAAAATGTTGTTTCTACTTCCAAACCATTAGAATTACTTCATATTGATCTGTTTGGACCAGTGAAAACTGCATCCATCAGAGGCAAGAAGTATGGATTAGTCATTGTTGATGACTATAGTAGATGGACATGGGTAAAGTTCTTAAAACACAAGGATGAGTCACATTCTGTGTTCTTTGACTTCTGTAAACAAGTCCAGAATGAAAAAGATTTCAAAATAATAAAAGTCAGGAGTGATCATGGTGGTGAATTTGAAAATAAATATTTTGAAAAATATTTTGATGAAAATGGCATTGCTCATGATTTTTCCTGTCCTAGAACTCCACAACAAAATGGGGTTGCAGAGAGGAAAAACAGAAGTCTGCAAGAAATGGCCAGAACCATGATCAATGAGACTAATCTGGCAAAACACTTTTGGGCAGAAGCAATCAACACAGCCTGTTACATTCAGAACAGAGTGTCTGTAAGACCTCTTATGGAGAAGACTCCATATGAACTGTGGAAGAACAGAGAGCCCAACATTTCATATTTTCATCCTTTTGGATGTATTTGCTATATGTTAAATACTAAAGAAAATATGAAAAAGTTTGATTCCAAAGTACATAAGTGTTTCATGCTTGGATATTTTGAACGCTCTAAAGGCTACAGAGTATACAACACTGAGACACAGATTGTGGAAGAATCTATTCATGTTAGATTTGATGATAAGCTTGGCAGTAAAAAGCCAAAGCAGTCTGAAAACTCTGCAAATAGAGAAGTTGTCTTCACAGACTCTAAAGGCTCAGAGGTAGACAAAGCTCAAGTGAAAGAACCAGAAGCAACGCCAGATGCCATTCCTTTAACTTCTCAGATGAACAATTTAAACATTTCTGAAGAATCAACTGTTAGAGGATCATCTTCCAGAATCAAAGCTTCTCATCCAGAGAATGTTATTATTGGAAAGAAGGATGATCCCATCAGAACAAGATCCTTTCTTAGATCATCTGAAGCATCATTATTTGGACTAGTGTCAGTAATTGAACCAACTTCTGTAGATGAATCTCTGCAAGACAATGATTGGATTATTTCCATGCAAGAAGAGTTAAATCAATTCACCAGAAATGATGTGTGGGATTTAGCTCAAAGACCAAAAGGATTCAATATAATTGGAACAAAATGGGTCTTCAGAAATAAGCTAAATGAGAAAGGAGAAGTTGAAAGAAATAAGGCAAGGCATGTTGCTCAAGGGTACAGCCAATAAGAAGGTATTGATTACACTGAAACTTATGCTCCAGTGGCAAGGTTAGAATCTATACGCCTTCTTATTTCATTTGCTGCACAAAATAACATCACTCTGTATCAGATGGATGTTAAAAGTGCCTTTCTAAATGGTATCACAGAAGAAGAAGTTTATGTCCACCAGCCTCCTGGTTTTGAGAGTGAAAAATTTCCAGATCATGTTTTCAAACTAAAGAAATCTCTGTATGGTTTAAAACAAGCTCCCAGAGCTTGGTATGAGAGATTGAGCAATTTTCTTCTGGAGAAAAATTTCATCAGAGGCAAAGTGGACACAACATTCTTTTGTAAATCATTTAAGAAAGATCTTCTAATTTGTCAAATTTATGTGGATGATATAATATTTGGATCTACCAATACTATGATGGGAAAGGAGTTTGCTCAATGTATGCAGGCAGAATTTGAATGAGCATGATGGGAGAACTGAGATTCTTTCTAGGAATTCAAGTCAACCAAACTCTAGAGTGCACTTACATACATCAGACCAAATATGTTAAAGAACTTCTGAAGAAATTTAACATGACTGATAGTAAGCTGGCAAAGACTCCCATGCATCCAACTAGCTCACTAGGCAAGGAAGAGGTAAGTAAGAAAGTAGATCAGAAAATCTACAGAGGTATGATAGGATCTCTTCTTTACTTAACTGCTTCTAGACCTGACATATTGTTCAGTGTATGCTTGTGTGCTAGATTCCAATCAGATCCTAGAGAATCACACTTGACAGCTGTCAAGAGGATCTAAGGTATCTGAAAGGTACTTCTAATGTGGGTTTGTGTTATAGAAAATCTGATGATTTCAAATTAGTTGGATTCTGTGATGCTGACTACGCTGGAGACAGAGTGGAAAGAAAAAGTACTTCTGGAAGTTGTCAATTTCTAGGAAGAAATCTAATCTCTTGGTACAGCAAGAAGCAACCGACAATTGCATTATCAACCACAGAGGCAAAAATATATTGCTGCTGCTGGATGTAGCACGCAGATGCTCTGGATGAAAAGTCAGCTAGAAGATTATCAGATATTTGAAAGTAACATTTCTATATTCTGTGATAATAGTTCTGCTATATGTTTGTCTAAAAACCCCATTTTACACTCTAAGGCAAAACATATAGAAATTAAGCATCATTTCATCAAAGACTATGTTTAGAAGGGAATTATAAATTTGGCCTTTGTTGACACAGATCATCAATGGGCAAATATTTTCACAAAACCCCTTGTTGAAGATAGATTCAAATTTATTCTGAAAAATATTGGTATGGATTTTTGTCCAGAATGATATTTGTCAGAAGCAAATTTTACAGATGCAAAAATGCCTAATGCTCTGAAGTATTTCTTCTGATTACTTATTCATTTTCTTTAATTATTTTCTTGTGAAACTATGAACTAACAATCCTCAAAGGATCTGAATGTTGGTTAACGTTTCATTTCTCAAGAGAATTCAGAAGCACATGCAAGCAAACACGTGTCACTCTAAATCTGCAAAGGTAGCGTGCACACTACTGAAGAGACGTTTGAGGTGAAGTTTGAATAGTAAAAATCTTGATTTCCCCCCCAAATTGTCAGAATCAATAAATGCTTGAAATGATTTTTATTCTTTTCATTAAATGCTTTGTGTGAACTGCTTTCATCTGACTGTTTGTATGCCTAAGTGTTTAGTATAAATACATCATTTCTCACCATTTTCACACTTTTCACATCTCAAACCTTTTATGCATTTCTGTCTTCTCTTCTCTCTTCACAAAAACCCTAAGCGTTTGACAAACTCATCTTCAATGGCAACTTCATCATTAACTGCTGCACAATTTCAATCAACCATGGTTGCAGTTACTTCTGCAAATATGGGTGTGACTCCTTATACACCACCAAAGAGAACATTGTTAACACCTGTTGAAAAACTAGAGGTTCTCTGTGAATCAATGGTGGAATTTGATTCACTGGCTGAGAATGGGTTTGAGTTTCGCTCCATAATAGATGCTCAAGGATGGGTGAAGTATTTTGACAGACTTTTTGGACCAGTCTACCCCCTTTTGGTAAAAGAATTCTGGATACATGCTTCTGTATACCCTAAGTTCATTTTATCTTCTGTTTTGGGTAAAGAGATAATCATCACAGAAGATTTGATCAGGAAACTCATTGGATATGAGGAAACAGATGGAGTATCACACTTGCCAGCTGGGCGTGTAGATATGGATGAAGTATATGAGGAAGTGATGACTGCTGGATAAGCTTCTAATAAGTTCAAAGATCTGAAGCCTGACTACAAGATCTGGGCTAAGATTTTCATGGGATGCATTCATCACAGAAAGTCTACCAACTCTCCAGACTATGTCAACAATGAACAACTCTACTTTATGTATTGCTTAAGTCAGAGCACCAAGGTAGATCTTCCATATATTCTGTTTATGCACTTATGGAATCATATAAATGCCTCTAGAGAATATGTGAAAGAAAAAGGTCAGAAGATAAGAACTTGGATTCCTTTTGGAAGGTTAATTTCATATCTTCTAACAGAAAATGGACTGGTGACTGCTCTATATGTTGCTGGAGTCACAGAAGAACTGGAATTCATTCTTGGAAAGCCTCTGAATGTCAAAAGTCTTCAGAGACTAAAATTAGTAGAAGAACTCACAACAACACCCAAGAAGCTGAACATCACTGAACTCAGTCAGAAGAAAATCCCAGTAGATGACTACCCTCTGTTCTATGCTGAAGAACCAAGGGAAATTGTAGTAAGATATATTGATGATTGCAAGGCAGAAGGAAAGCCTATTCCTACAGATATTATAAAGAGAGCAAGGGAACCATTGCCTGTTGTAGTAGAAGAGACACCAAGAAAGAAAGTCAATCAGAAGTAGAAGATGCACCTGTTCAGAAGAAGCCCAAGGTTGCTGAGAAACCTCAAAAGCTGCTAAAGAGGAAAGAATCTGGAGACACTCCTTTTGTTCCTGCTAAACGCATCAAGATTAAAGGTACCAAATCTTCTGTATCTTCTGCAAATACTATGGTTATAAATGATTCAACTTTTAAGTCTATTCCAAAACCACCTTCTACACAACAACAATCTGTTACTGCTCCACCTCATGTTTCAGCTCCATCTCCACAAAATTAATCTAATCCTATTTCAATCTCACCTGTAAAACAATCATTTGTACCAAAACCAACAACAACAAAACCAAAAATTCAGACTCCACAACCAGAAATTCCAACCAAACAATCTGTACCACAACAACAACAATCAGAAAAACAACCCACATAACAACAACAACAACAAGAAAAACAATCTGAACCTCTACAAGAAAAAGACTCTGAACATCAACAACAAAAACCATATGAACCTCAAACACAACAACAAAAGAAACAACCACAATAAGAAAATCCACCATCCAACACATCTGAACCCACTGCATCTGTACCAGTTACTTCTGAACCTATAAAAGTAACGTCTGATCCACCCACATCAGAACGACCTACATCTGAACCCTCATCAAAACCTTCTGTAAATCCTTCAGCATCAACCAACCCATCTGGAACCAATATCCCTGAGACAGAGGTTCTTGATGTTACACCTCTGAAAATTGTCTTTCAAGTGTCTTCTACCTCTTGCACACCAACCACATCATCCAATTCCTCAAAATCTGACATACACCCAGATTTTCTGGTATCCCCATCTCATACAGATTCTGAGGTAAACCAACCAGAACCCCCTGTATCTTCTGAAGTTCTTATTCAAGATCCTACTCCCACACCTAAACCATCATCTGAAATCCTCATTCCAAATCCTATCCCAACATCTACACCAAGAACATCTGTAACTTCTGCTTCGTGCGAACAATTCTCATCTTATCTTCACAACCTTTCCTATGGTTTCAAACTCAAAGATTTCTATGACAGAGTTGAACCATCTGACCCTATCCCTCCTTTCAAACCCAAACTTACAATCATTCTACCATCTGTGCTTCTAACTTATATTAAATCAATGTCAGAAGTAGGTTCATTAGATACAATATCATACTCTGCTAAATCTGCAAAAGTTGTTACTTCTGCTAAACCTGCTTCATCTTATAAACCTGCTAATTCTGATGAACCTGATACTTCTGAAAAACCTGCTAAATCTGCTTTCCAACCTTATTCTAATAAACCCTTTGATGTGGTTTCCTATCACACCAAAGCAAAACCAAATCTATTGAATGCCTTAAACAGATCAAAACCTGACAAATCCCCTGAAATTCCTTTCATACCCTACTACCCTCCTCCTCTGATCTCCATTCACAAATCCATATTTCCACCTACTCCCCAACCAAAGCCAATAACCTTGGAAACTCTGTTAAACCCCAGACCTAGACTAAATGTTGATCATTTATTTACATGTTTTTTGCAAGAAATACAAAAGTATTTAGGTACTGTACAGAGGAAGTGTTCGGCAACAATGGATGCAAAGGAATCTGAGGTCATTTGGAATGGCTTCATAAACAGATTCAACACTGTAGCATCAAATCTGAAGAACATATGTTTTGATGATGCGAAGCTCAAATTTGCTGAAGCTGCTAGAAGTTTGTTCTGGACTGTTAAGAGATCTGGACCACTACTTCTTACAGATGCTCCTTCATCATCAGAAGAGAATACTGAATCTGCATCTGAAGACAACCCTCTGGCCATGACTCTGATAGAACATCCTTCTGGCTCTACTGCTCCAAGCTCTAAAGCCCCTATGGAAATTGACTATGTTCAAGCTTCAGAAACTGTTCAACCTTCTTCATTTGAGATTAAGAAAGAACATCCAGATCTTAAGGATAAGATTGTAGTTCTGGAAGCTGGTCAATAAGAAATCAAGTCATGGATGGCTAAACAAGATAAGAAGTCTGAAGATATGACTCAGTGGATGTCCCAACAGGATCAGAAGAATGAAACAATGGCTAAGTGGATGTCAAAACAAGAACAATCCTCTTCTGAGATCACGGATCTAATGAAAATGCTTTTGTCAAAACCCTCTTAGTTTATTTTTTTTCATTCTGATGTTTGCATCTGATGTTTGCATATGTATTTTTTTGAATATCTTCTGATGTGTGTACTCTTGCTCTGAATTGAATGAATGAATGTTTCAAAGTTTTCTTCACTTGATCTATCTCCTTTACTGTTTCCTTTTATTTGTCTTTTCAAAGTTTTTACTTTTTGCTTATGACAAAAAAGGGGGAGAAAATATAGATTTGAACTGTTTAATTAAACTTCACCAAAATGAAACTTCAGACATATCTATTTTATCTAGCATTAAATCTGAGTATTTCAGAACATTTGATAAGTACACTCTGAAAAAGAAACTCTAAGACTTTCAGATCATTTGACAATATGCAAGACTTTGACTCTGAAATTTGCAAGACACTCTGACTCTCAAATGTTAAAAGAACAACCAAGATCTAACTCTGAAAAATACTCAAGACAAAAGGGAAGTTTCTATTCCTTATTTGTATTTAATTCAGGGGGAGATTCATCATCTCAGAGGGAGTTATAATTATTATATTTTAAATTAAACAAAATTTCTAATGTTTTTGTCATCATAAAAAAGGGGGAGATTGTTAGAACATAGATTGGTTCTTAATAATATCTCTATGTTTTGATGATAACTATTATGAAATTTTGTAATTTAGAATTATATACTCTAAAATTTGCTTGAGAGTGTTTGCTGCAGATATCAAAATAATTATCACTCCAGAAGCAAATCAGAACTGAACATAAGAAATTTGCTAGACTCTGAAGTGCCAGATGCATCAATTAGAAGATTCTGAATGCTGCCAACAGAAGATCCTGAGCGTAGCCTCCTGAAGGATCTGAAGCAGAAGCTCCAGAAGGATCTGAAGCAGAAGCTCCAGAAAAATCTGAAGCAAGTCAGAAGCATCTGAACCAAAGAAGAATTATGTATGAAGTTTTCAAAGCATAGTTACTACAGAAGATTCTGAAAGTACTAAAGCTGCCAGTACTGAGGATCTAACTCCAATATGCTCTGATCTTAAACATGCTAAAAGCACACTTGCTGTAGAAGACTCTGATTCAGCAAAACTCTGATCAACATCAGAAGGCTCTGATCCATTTTGACTCTGATGAATCTTGCTGAAATTTGAAGAAGAAGAATTCAAAGATTATGTCCGTTGGAATAATCCAAACGACTCTTTCCTTATTTATGCTAGAAATGAGAACACAGAAAAAAAGGATTTTTCTGTGCTTTCTTCTTCTAGGAAAGGTCACTTGATGTGAAGACAAAAAGGCTCAGACCTTTTGGACACTCTTCTCAACGTGAAGCTCTCTTGGATCAGCTGCCTATAAAAGCAAGTCTTCACCCATCTTCTTCAGTTGACGTTTTATCTGAAAGAAATCAACATTCAAAGCTCTCATACTATTCATATTCTTTCTAAGAATTAATTTCTTTGTTCTTAATATTTAAGTGAAAAATCACAGTTGTGATAAAGCTTTTTAGAAGCAATTTAAACACTTACATTTGTTATTACTATTGATTGTAAACCTTAAGAAGATCCAGTTAGGATCAGTAGTTCTTGAGAAGACTTTGAACAGTTATTCTTAGTGCTTACTATTGTAATCAGTTGATTAAATAGTGGATTAAGTCCTTGATAGAGAAAGGCAAATCACTCTAGGAAGGGTGGACTGGAGTAGTTGAGTTCAATGAACCAGGATAAAAATACTTGAGTTTTTATTTCTATGTTTTTATCTTCATACTTATTCAACCCCCGTTCTAAGTATTTTCTCAACTTCACTTAGTTGAAGTCAGATTGTGCGATAGTGTTTCTCCTATTATCCTTTTGGTGGTAGTGGTCGGTGTGAGTTTCGCTCTGTCATCCTTTTGGTGGGGGTCTGTCATCTTGTTCATGTCAGATTGTGCGATATTGTTTGTCCTATCGTCCTTTTGGTGGTAGTGGCCGGTGTGAGTTTCGCTCCATCATCCTTTTGGTGGGGGGTCTGTCATCTTATTGATATCAGATTGTGCAATAAATTTTGTCCTATCATCCTTTTAGTGGTTGTGGCCGGTGTGTGTTTTGCTCCGTCATCCTTTCGGTGGTAGGTATGTCATCTTAATTAATGTGAGATTGTGCGATAGTGTTTGGCGTATCATCCTTTTGGTGGTAATGGCCGGTGTTAGTTTTGCTCCGTCATCCTTTTGGTGGGGATGTCTTTCATCTTGATTGGTGTCAGTTTGTGTGATAGTGTTTGTTCTATCATCCTTTTGGTGGTAGTGGCTGGTGTGAGTTTAGCTTCATCATCATTTAGGTGGGGGATCTGTCATCTTGTTGATGTCAGATTGTGCGATAGTATTTGTCCTATCATCCTTTTGGTGGTAGTGTCCGGCGTGAGTTTTGCCCCGTCATCCTTTTGGTGGGGGTTCTGTCATCTTATTGATGTCCGATTGTGCTATAGTGTTTTTCCTATCATCCTTTTGGTGGTAGTGGCCGGTGTGAGCTTCGCTCCGTCATCCTTTTGGTGGTAGGTATGTCATCTTATTTAAGGTCAGATTGTGCGATAGTGTTTGTCCTATCATCCTTCGGGTGGTAGTGACCGGTGTGAATTTCGCTCCATCATCCTTTTGGTGGGGGGTCTGTCTTCTTATTGATGTTAGATTGTGCTATAATGTTTGTCCTATCATCCTTTTGGTGGTAGTGGCCGGTGTGAGTTTCGCTCCGTCATCCTTTTGGTGGGGATGTCTTTCATCTTGATTGATGTCAGATTGTGCGATAGTGTTTGTCCTATCATCCTTTTGGTGGTAGTGGTCGGTGTGAGTTTTGATGTGTCATCCTTTTGATGGGGGGGGTCTGTCATCTTGATTGATGTCAGATTATGTGATAGTGTTTGTCCTATCATTCTTTTAGTGGTAGTGGCCGGTGTGAGTTTAGCTCCATCATCATTTAGGTGGGGGATCTATCATCTTGTTGATGTCAGATTGTGCGATAATGTTTGTCCTATCATCCTTTTGGTGGTAGTGGCCGGTGTGAGTTTCGCTCCGTCATCCTTTTGGTGGGGGGTCTGTCATCTTATTGAAGTCAGATTGTGTTATAGTGTTTGTCCTATCATCCTTTTCGTGGTAGTGGCTGGTGTGAGTTTTTCTCAGTCATCCATTTGGTGGTAGGTATGTCATCTTAATTAATGTCAGATTGTGCAATAGTGTTTGTCCTTTCATCCTTTTGGTGGTAGTGGCCGGTGTGAGTTTCGCTCCATCATCCTTTTGGTGGGGGGTCTGTCTTCTTATTGATGTCAGATTGTGCTATAACGTTTGTCCTATCATCCTTTTGGTGGTAGTGGCAGGTGTGAGTTTCGCTCCGTCATCCTTTTGGTGGTAGGTATGTCATCTTAATTAATGTCAGATTGTGCGATAGTGTTTGTCCTATCATCCTTTTGATGGTAGTGACCGGTGTGAGTTTCGCTCCATCATCCTTTTGGTGGGGGGTCTGTCATCTTATTGATATCAGATTGTGCAATAAATTTTGTCCTATCATCCTTTTAGTGGTTGTGGCCGGTGTGTGTTTTGCTCCGTCATCCTTTCGGTGGTAGGTATGTCATCTTAATTAATGTGAGATTGTGCGATAGTGTTTGGCGTATCATCCTTTTGGTGGTAATGGCCGGTGTTAGTTTTGCTCCGTCATCCTTTTGGTGGGGATGTCTTTCATCTTGATTGGTGTCAGTTTGTGTGATAGTGTTTGTTCTATCATCCTTTTGGTGGTAGTGGCTGGTGTGAGTTTAGCTTCATCATCATTTAGGTGGGGGATCTGTCATCTTGTTGATGTCAGATTGTGCGATAGTATTTGTCCTATCATCCTTTTGGTGGTAGTGTCCGGCGTGAGTTTTGCCCCGTCATCCTTTTGGTGGGGGTTCTGTCATCTTATTGATGTCCGATTGTGCTATAGTGTTTTTCCTATCATCCTTTTGGTGGTAGTGGCCGGTGTGAGCTTCGCTCCGTCATCCTTTTGGTGGTAGGTATGTCATCTTATTTAAGGTCAGATTGTACGATAGTGTTTGTCCTATCATCCTTCGGGTGGTAGTGACCGGTGTGAATTTCGCTCCATCATCCTTTTGGTGGGGGGTCTGTCTTCTTATTGATGTTAGATTGTGCTATAATGTTTGTCCTATCATCCTTTTGGTGGTAGTGGCCGGTGTGAGTTTCGCTCCGTCATCCTTTTGGTGGGGATGTCTTTCATCTTGATTGATGTCAGATTGTGCGATAGTGTTTGTCCTATCATCCTTTTGGTGGTAGTGGTCGGTGTGAGTTTTGATGTGTCATCCTTTTGATGGGGGGGGTCTGTCATCTTGATTGATGTCAGATTATGTGATAGTGTTTGTCCTATCATTCTTTTAGTGGTAGTGGCCGGTGTGAGTTTAGCTCCATCATCATTTAGGTGGGGGATCTATCATCTTGTTGATGTCAGATTGTGCGATAGTGTTTGTCCTATCATCCTTTTGGTGGTAGTGGCCGGTGTGAGTTTCGCTCCGTCATCCTTTTGGTGGGGGGTCTGTCATCTTATTGAAGTCAGATTGTGTTATAGTGTTTGTCCTATCATCCTTTTCGTGGTAGTGGCTGGTGTGAGTTTTTCTCAGTCATCCATTTGGTGGTAGGTATGTCATCTTAATTAATGTCAGATTGTGCAATAGTGTTTGTCCTTTCATCCTTTTGGTGGTAGTGGCCGGTGTGAGTTTCGCTCCATCATCCTTTTGGTGGGGGGTCTGTCTTCTTATTGATGTCAGATTGTGCTATAACGTTTGTCCTATCATCCTTTTGGTGGTAGTGGCAGGTGTGAGTTTCGCTCCGTCATCCTTTTGGTGGTAGGTATGTCATCTTAATTAATGTCAGATTGTGCGATAGTGTTTGTCCTATCATCCTTTTGATGGTAGTGACCGGTGTGAGTTTCGCTCCGTCATCCTTTTGGTTGTAGGTATGTCATCTTATATAAGGTCGGATTGTGCGATAGTGTTTGTCCTATCATCCTTCTGGTGGTAGTGGTCGGTGTGAGTTTCGCTCCATCATCCTTTTGGTGGGGGTCTGTCTTCTTATTGATGTCATATTATGCTATAACGTTTGTCCTATCATCCTTTTGGTGGTAGTGGCCGGTGTGAGTTTCGCTCCATCATCCTTTCGGTGGTAGGAATGTCATCTTAATTAATGTCAGATTGTGCGAAAGTGTTTCTCATATCATCCTTTTGGTGGTAGCGGCCGGTGTGAGTTTCGCTCCGTCATCCTTTTGGTGGGGATGTCTTTCATCTTGATTGATGTCAGATTGTGCAATAGTGTTTGTTCTATCATCCTTTTAGTGGTAGTGGTAGGTGTGAGTTTCGCTCTGTCATCCTTTTGGTGGGGGGGTCTGTCATCTTGATTAATGTCAGATTGTGTGATAGTGTTTGTCCTATCATTCTTTTGGTGGTAGTGGCCGCTGTGAGTTTAGCTCCATCATCATTTAGGTGGGGGATCTGTCATCTTGTTGATGTCAGATTGTGCGATAGAGTTTGTCCTATCATCCTTTTGGTGGTAGTGGCCAGTGTGAGTTTCGCTCCGTTATCATTTAGGTGGGGGGTCTGTCATCTTGTTGAAGTCAGATTCTGTTATAGTGTTTGTCCTATCATCCTTTTGGTGGTAGTGGCCGGTGTGGGTTTCGCTCCATCATTTTTTTGGTGGTAGGCATGTCATGTTAATTAATGTCCGATTGTGCGATAGTGTTTGTCCTATCATCCTTTTGGTGGTAGTGGCCGGTGTGAGTTTCGCTCTGTCATCCTTTTGGTGGAGGGTCTGTCATCTTAGTGAAGTCAAATTGTGTTATAGTGTTTGTCCTATCATTTTTTTAGTGGAATTGGCCGGTGTGAGTTTCGCACTGTCATCCATTTGGTGGTAGGTATCTCATCTTAATTAATGTCAGATTGTGTGATAGTGTTTTTCCTATCATCCTTTTGGTGGTAGTGGCCGGTGTGAGTTTCGCTCTGTCATCCTTTTGATGAGGTGTCTGTCATCTTGTTGATGTCAGATTGTGCGATAGTGTTTGTCCTATCATCCTTTTTGTGGTAGAGGCCGGTGTGAGTTTCGCTCCGACATCCTTTTGCTGGGGGGTCTATCATCTTATTGGTGTCAGATTGTGCGATAGTGTTTGTCCTATCATCCTTTTGATGGTAGTGGCCGATGTGAGTTTTGCTCCGTCATCCTTTTGGTGGGGGTCAATCATATTAATTGATGTGAGATTGTGTGATAGTTTTTGTCCTATCCTCCTTTTAGTGGTAGTGACGGGTGGGAGTTTAGCTCTGTCATCCTTTTGGTGGGGGGGGGGGGGGGGTCTGTCATCTTGATTGATGTCAGATTGTGCGATAATGTTTGTCCTATCATCCTTTTGTTGTTAGTGGCCGATGTGAGTTTCTCTCTATCATCTTATTGATAGGGGGTCTGTCATCTTATTGATGACTGATTGTGCGATAGTGTTTGTCCTATCATCCTTTTGGTGGTAGAGGCCGGTGTGAGTTTCGCTACGTCATCTTTTTGGTGGGGGGTATCTCATCTTATTCATGTCAGATTGTGCGATAGTGTTTGTCCTATCATCCTTTTGATGGTAGTGGCCGATGTGAGTTTCGCTCCGTCATCCTTTTGGTGGGGGGTCTGTCATCTTAATTGATGTGAGATTGTGCGATAGTTTTTGTCCTATCATCCTTTTGGTGGTAGTGGCTGGTGCGAGTTTAGCTCTATCATCCTTTTGGTGGGGGGGGGGTCTGTCATCTTGATTGATGTCAGATTGTGCGATAGTGTTTATCCTATCATCCTTTAAGTGGTAGTTGTCGGTGTGAGTTTAGCTCCATCATCCTTTAGGTGGGGGATCTGTCATCTTGTTGATGTCAGATTGTGCGATAGTGTTTGTCCTACCATCCTTTTGGTGGTAGTGGTCGGTTTGAGTTTCGCTCCTTTATCCTTTAAGTGGGGGGTATGTCATCTTATTGATGTCAGGTTGTGCTATAGTGTTTGCCCTAACATCCTTTTGGTGGTAGTGGCTGGTGTGAGTTTTTCTCCGTCATCCTTTTGGTGGTGGGTCTATCATCTTAATTGATGTTAGATTGTGCGATGGTGTTTCTCCTATCATCCTTTTAGTGGTAGTGGTCATTGTGAATTTCGCTCTGTCATCCTTTTGGTGGGGGTCTGTCATTTTTTTCAAGTCAGATTGTGCGATATTGTTTGTCCTATCATCCTTTTGGTGGTAGTGGCCGGTGTGAGTTTTGCTCTGTCATCCTTTTGGTGGTAGGTATGTCATCATAATTAATGTCAGATTGTGCGATAATGTTTGTCCTATCATCCGTTTGGTGGTAGTGGAAGGTGTGAGTTTCGCTCTGTCATTCTTTTGGTGGGGGGGTCTGTCATCTTGATTGATGTCAGATTGTGTGATAGTGTTTGTCCTATCATCCTTTTGGTGTTAGTGCCGTTGCGAGTTTAGCTACATCATCATTTATGTGGGGGATCTATCATCTTGTTGATGTCAAATTGTGTGATAGTGTTTGTCCTATCATCCGTTTGGTGGTAGTGGCCAGTGTGAGTTTCTCCCCGTCATCCTTTTGGTGGGGGGTCTGTCATCTTATTGATGTCCGATTGTGCTATAGTGTTGGCCCTATCATCCTTTTGGTGGTAGTGGCCAGTGTGAGTTTCACTCCGTCATCCTTTTAGGGGGGGTCTATCATCTTATTGAAGTCAGATTGTGTTATAGTGTTTGTCCTATCATCCTTTTGTTAGTAGTGGCCGGTGGGAGTTTCGCTCCGTCATCCTTATGGTGGTAGGTATGTGATCTTAATTAAGGTCAGATTGTGCGATAGTGTTTGTCCAATCATCCTTTTGGTGGTAGTGGCCGGTGTGAGTTTCGCTCCGTCATCCTTTTGGTGGGGATGTCTTTCATCTTGATTGATGTCAGATTGTGCGATAGTGTTTGTCCTATCATCCTTTTGGTGGTAGTGGTCGGTGTGAGTTTTGCTCTATCATCCTTTTGGTGGGGGGTCTGTCATCTTGATTGATGTCAGATTGTGTGATAGTGTTTGTCCTATCATTCTTTTGGTGGTAGTGGCTTGTGTGAGTTTAGCTCCATCATCATTTAGGTCGGGGATCTGTCATCTTGTTGATGTCAGATTGTGCGATAGTGTTTGTCCTATCATCCTTTTGGTGGTAGTGGCCTGTGTAAGTTTCTCCCCTTCAACCTTTTGGTGGGGGGTCTGTCATCTTATTGATGTCCGATTGTGCTATAGTGTTTATCCTATCATCCTTTTGGTGGTAGTGACAGGTACGAGTTTCTCTCCGTCATCCGTTTAGTGGGGGGTCTGTCATCTTATTGAAGTCAGATTGTGGTAGAGTGTTTGTCCTATCATTCTTTTGGTGGTAGTGGTCTGTGTGAGTTTCGCTCTGTCATCCTTTTGGTGGTAGGTATGTCATCTTAATTAATGTCAGATTGTGCGATAGTGTTTGTCCTATCATCCTTTTGGTGCTAGTGGCCGGTGTGAGTTTCGCTCCGTCATCCTTTTAGTGGGGGTATGTCATCTTATTGATGTCAAATTGTGCGATAGTGTTTGTCCTATCATCCTTTTGGTGTTAGTGGCCGGTGTATGTTTCGCTCCTTCATCCTTTTGGTGAGGGGTCTGTCATGTTAATTGATATCAGATTTTTTGATAATGTTTGTCCTATCATCCTTTTGCTGGTAGTGGCCGGTGAGAGTTTGCTTCGTCATCCTTTTGGTGGGGGTCTGTCATATTGATTGATGTCAGATTGTGCGAGAGTGTTTGTCCTATCATCCTTTGGTTGTTAGTGGTTGATGTGAGTTTCGCTCTGTCATCCTTTTGATGGGGGGGTCTATCATCTTGTTGATGTCAGATTGTGCGATAGTGTTTGTCCTATCATTCTTTTGGTGGTAGTGGTCGGTTTGAGTTTCGCTCCTTCATACTTTTGGTGGAGGATCTGTCATCTTAATTGATGTTAGATTGTGCTATAGTGTTTTCCCTATCATCCTTTTGGTGGTAGAGGCCGGTGTGAGTTTCGCTCCGTCATCCTTTTGGTGAGGGGTCTGTCATCTTTTTGATGTCAGATTGTGCGATATTGTTTGTCCTATCATCCTTTTGGTGGTAGTGGCCGGTGTGAGTTTCGCTCTGTCATCCTTTTGGTGGTAGGTATGTCATCTTAATTAATGTAAGATTGTGCGATAGTGTTTGTCCTATCATCCTTTTGGTGGTAGTGGCCGGTGTGAGTTTTGCTCTGTCATCCTTTTGGTGGTAGGTATGTCGTCTTAATTAATGTCAGATTGTGCGATAGTGTTTGTCCTATCATCCTGTTGGTGGTAATGGCCGGTGTGAGTTTCGCTCTGTCATCCTTTTAGTGGGGGTATGTCATCTTATTGATGTCAAATTGTGCGATAGTATTTTTCCTATCATCCTTTTGGTGGTAGTGGCCGGTGTGTGTTTCGCTCCGTCATCCTTTTGGTGAGGGGTCTGTCATGTTAATTGATGTCAGATTTTGTTATAGTGTTTGTCCTATCATCCTTTTGGTGGTAGTGGCCGGTGAGAGTTTCGCTTCGTCATCCTTTTGGTGGGATTCTGTCTTATTGATTGATGTCAGACTGTGCTAGAGTGTTTGTCCTATCATCCTTTTGTTGTTAGTGGCCGATGTGAGTTTCGCTCTGTCATCCTTTTGATGGGGGTCTGTCATCTTGTTGATGTCAGATTGTGCAATAGTGTTTGTCCTATCATCCTTTTGGTGGTAGTGGCCGGTTTGAGTTTCGCTCCTTCATACTTTTGGTGGGGGGTCTGTCATCTTAATTGATGTCAGATTGTGCTATAGTGTTTTCCTATCATCCTTTTGGTGGTAGAGGCCGGTGTGAGTTTCGCTCCGTCATCCTTTTGGTGGGTGGTCTGTCATCTTTTTGATGTCAGATTGTGCGATATTGTTTGTCCTATCATCCTTTTGGTGGTAATGGCCGGTGTGAGTTTCGCTCCGTCATCCTTTTGGTTGTAGGTATGTCATCTTAATTAATGTAAGATTGTGCGATAGTGTTTAACCTATCATCCTTTTGGTGGTAGTGGCCGGTGTGAGTTTCGCTCCGTCATCCTTTTAGTGGGGGGTCTCTCATCTTATTGATGTCAGATCGTGCGATAGTGTTTGTCCTATCATCCTTTTGGTGGTAGTGGCCGGTGTGAGTTCCGATCCGTCATCCTTCTGGTGAGGGGTATGTCATGTTAATTGATCTCAGATTTTGTGATAGTGTTTGTCCTATCATCCTACTGGTGGTAGTATCCGGTGAGAGTATCGCTTTGGCATCCTTTTGGTGGGGGTTTGTCATATTGATTGATGTCAGATTGCTCGATAGTATTTGTCCTATCATCCTTTTGCTGGTAGTGTCCGGTGTGAGTTTCGCTCCGGCATCCTTTTGGTGGGGGGTCTATCATCTTATTGATGTTAGATTGTGCGATAGTGTTTGTCGTTTCATTCTTTTGATGGTAGTGGCCTGTTGGAGTTTCACTCCGTCATCCATTTGGTGGGGGGTCTGTTATCTTAATTAATGTGAGACTGTGCGATAGTGTTTGTCCTATCATCCTTTTGGTGGTAGTGGCGGGTGTGAGTTTCGCTCCATCATCCTTTTGGTGGTGGGTCTGTCATCTTAATTGATGTCAGATTTTGCAGTAGTGTTTCTCCTATCATCCTTTTGGTGGTAGTGGTCGGTGTGAGTTATGCTCTGTCATCCTTTTGGTCAGGGGTCTGTCATCTTAATTGATGTTAGATTGTGCGATAGTGTTTGTCCTATCATTCTTTTGGTGGGAGTGGACGGTGTGAGTTTAGCTCCGTCATCCTTTTGGTGGGGGGTCTGTCATCTTGATTGATGTCAGATTGTGTGATAGTGTTTGTCCTATCATCCTTTTGGTGGTAGTGGCCGGTGTGAGTTTCGCTCCGTCATCCTTTTGGTAGGGATGTCTTTCATCTTGATTGATGTCAGATTGTGCGATAGTGTTTGTCCTATCATCCTTTTTGTGGTAGTGGTCGGTGTGAGTTTCGCTCTGTCATCCTTTTGGTGGGGGGAGGGGGGGGGGGTTTGTCATCTTGATTGATGTCAGATTGTGTGATAGTGTTTGTCCTATCATTCTTTTGGTGGTAGTGGCCGGTGTGAGTTTAGCTCCATCATCATTTAGGTGGGGGATCTATCATCTTGTTGATGTCAGATTGTGCGATAGTGTTTGTCCTATCATCCTTTTGATGGTAGTGGCCGGTGTGAGTTTCGCTCCGTCGTCCTTTTGGTGGGGGGTCTGTCATCTTATTGAAGTCAGATTGTGTTATAGTGTTTGTCCTATCATCCTTTTGGTGGTAGTGGCCAGTGTGAGTTTTGCTCTGTCATCCTTTTGGTGGTAGGTATGTCATCTTAATTAATGTCAGATTGTGCGATAGTGTTTGTCCTTTCATCCTTTTGGTGGTAGTGGCCGGTGTGAGTTTTGCTCTGTCATCCTTTTGGTGGTAGGTATGTCGTCTTAATTAATGTCAGATTGTGCGATAGTGTTTGTCCTATCATCCTGTTGGTGGTAATGGCCGGTGTGAGTTTCACTCTGTCATCCTTTTAGTGGGGGTATGTCATCTTATTGATGTCAAATTATGCGATAGTATTTTTCCTATCATCCTTTTGGTGGTAGTGGCCGGTGTGTGTTTTGCTCCGTCATCCTTTTGGTGAAGGGTCTGTCATGTTAATTGATGTCAGATTTTGTTATAGTGTTTGTCCTATCATCCTTTTGGTGGTAGTGGCCGGTGAGAGTTTCGCTTCGTCATCCTTTTGGTGGGATTCTGTCATATTGATTGATGTCAGACTGTGCTAGAGTGTTTGTCCTATCATCCTTTTGTTGTTAGTGGCCGATGTGAGTTTCGCTCTGTCATCCTTTTGATGGGGGTCTGTCATCTTGTTGATGTCAGATTGTGCAATAGTGTTTGTCCTATAATCCTTTTGGTGGTAGTGGCCGGTTTGAGTTTCGCTCCTTCATACTTTTGGTGGGGGGTCTGTCATCTTAATTGATGTCAGATTGTGCTATAGTGTTTTCCTATCATCCTTTTGGTGGTAGAGGCCGGTGTGAGTTTCGCTCCGTCATCCTTTTGGTGGGGGGTCTGTCATCTTTTTGATGTCAGATTGTGCGATATTGTTTGTCCTATCATCCTTTTGGTGGTAATGGCCGGTGTGAGTTTCGCTCCGTCATCCTTTTGGTTGTAGGTATGTCATCTTAATTAATGTAAGATTGTGCGATAGTGTTTAACCTATCATCCTTTTGGTGGTAGTGGCCGGTGTGAGTTTCGCTCCGTCATCCTTTTAGTGGGGGGTCTCTCATCTTATTGATGTCAGATCGTGCGATAGTGTTTGTCCTATCATCCTTTTGGTGGTAGTGGCCGGTGTGAGTTCCGATCCGTCATCCTTCTGGTGAGGGGTATGTCATGTTAATTGATCTCAGATTTTGTGATAGTGTTTGTCCTATCATCCTACTGGTGGTAGTATCCGGTGAGAGTATCGCTTTGGCATCCTTTTGGTGGGGGTTTGTCATATTGATTGATGTCAGATTGCTCGATAGTATTTGTCCTATCATCCTTTTGCTGGTAGTGTCCGGTGTGAGTTTCGCTCCGGCATCCTTTTGGTGGGGGGTCTATCATCTTATTGATGTTAGATTGTGCGATAGTGTTTGTCGTTTCATTCTTTTGATGGTAGTGGCCTGTTGGAGTTTCACTCCGTCATCCATTTGGTGGGGGGTCTGTTATCTTAATTAATGTGAGACTGTGCGATAGTGTTTGTCCTATCATCCTTTTGGTGGTAGTGGCGGGTGTGAGTTTCGCTCCATCATCCTTTTGGTGGTGGGTCTGTCATCTTAATTGATGTCAGATTTTGCAGTAGTGTTTCTCCTATCATCCTTTTGGTGGTAGTGGTCGGTGTGAGTTATGCTCTGTCATCCTTTTGGTCAGGGGTCTGTCATCTTAATTGATGTTAGATTGTGCGATAGTGTTTGTCCTATCATTCTTTTGGTGGGAGTGGACGGTGTGAGTTTAGCTCCGTCATCCTTTTGGTGGGGGGTCTGTCATCTTGATTGATGTCAGATTGTGTGATAGTGTTTGTCCTATCATCCTTTTGGTGGTAGTGGCCGGTGTGAGTTTCGCTCCGTCATCCTTTTGGTAGGGATGTCTTTCATCTTGATTGATGTCAGATTGTGCGATAGTGTTTGTCCTATCATCCTTTTTGTGGTAGTGGTCGGTGTGAGTTTCGCTCTGTCATCCTTTTGGTGGGGGGAGGGGGGGGGGGGGGGGGGTTTGTCATCTTGATTGATGTCAGATTGTGTGATAGTGTTTGTCCTATCATTCTTTTGGTGGTAGTGGCCGGTGTGAGTTTAGCTCCATCATCATTTAGGTGGGGGATCTATCATCTTGTTGATGTCAGATTGTGCGATAGTGTTTGTCCTATCATCCTTTTGATGGTAGTGGCCGGTGTGAGTTTCGCTCCGTCGTCCTTTTGGTGGGGGGTCTGTCATCTTATTGAAGTCAGATTGTGTTATAGTGTTTGTCCTATCATCCTTTTGGTGGTAGTGGCCAGTGTGAGTTTTGCTCTGTCATCCTTTTGGTGGTAGGTATGTCATCTTAATTAATGTCAGATTGTGCGATAGTGTTTGTCCTTTCATCCTTTTGGTGGTAGTGGCCGGTGTGAGTTTTGCTCTGTCATCCTTTTGGTGGTAGGTATGTCTTCTTAATTAATGTCAGATTGTGCGATAGTGTTTGTCCTATCATCCTGTTGGTGGTAATGGCCGGTGTGAGTTTCACTCTGTCATCCTTTTAGTGGGGGTATGTCATCTTATTGATGTCAAATTATGCGATAGTATTTTTCCTATCATCCTTTTGGTGGTAGTGGCCGGTGTGTGTTTTGCTCCGTCATCCTTTTGGTGAAGGGTCTGTCATGTTAATTGATGTCAGATTTTGTTATAGTGTTTGTCCTATCATCTTTTTGGTGGTAGTGGCCGGTGAGAGTTTCGCTTCGTCATCCTTTTGGTGGGATTCTGTCATATTGATTGATGTCAGACTGTGCTAGAGTGTTTGTCCTATCATCCTTTTGTTGTTAGTGGCCGATGTGAGTTTCGCTCTGTCATCCTTTTGATGGGGGTCTGTCATCTTGTTGATGTCAGATTGTGCAATAGTGTTTGTCCTATAATCCTTTTGGTGGTAGTGGCCGGTTTGAGTTTCGCTCCTTCATACTTTTGGTGGGGGGTCTGTCATCTTAATTGATGTCAGATTGTGCTATAGTGTTTTCCTATCATCCTTTTGGTGGTAGAGGCCGGTGTGAGTTTCGCTCCGTCATCCTTTTGGTGGGGGGTCTGTCATCTTTTTGATGTCAGATTGTGCGATATTGTTTGTCCTATCATCCTTTTGGTGGTAATGGCCGGTGTGAGTTTCGCTCCGTCATCCTTTTGGTTGTAGGTATGTCATCTTAATTAATGTAAGATTGTGCGATAGTGTTTAACCTATCATCCTTTTGGTGGTAGTGGCCGGTGTGAGTTTCGCTCCGTCATCCTTTTAGTGGGGGGTCTCTCATCTTATTGATGTCAGATCGTGCGATAGTGTTTGTCCTATCATCCTTTTGGTGGTAGTGGCCGGTGTGAGTTCCGATCCGTCATCCTTCTGGTGAGGGGTATGTCATGTTAATTGATCTCAGATTTTGTGATAGTGTTTGTCCTATCATCCTACTGGTGGTAGTATCCGGTGAGAGTATCGCTTTGGCATCCTTTTGGTGGGGGTTTGTCATATTGATTGATGTCAGATTGCTCGATAGTATTTGTCCTATCATCCTTTTGCTGGTAGTGTCCGGTGTGAGTTTCGCTCCGGCATCCTTTTGGTGGGGGGTCTATCATCTTATTGATGTTAGATTGTGCGATAGTGTTTGTCGTTTCATTCTTTTGATGGTAGTGGCCTGTGTGAGTTTCACTCCGTCATCCATTTGGTGGGGGGTCTGTTATCTTAATTGATGTGAGACTGTGCGATAGTGTTTGTCCTATCATCCTTTTGGTGGTAGTGGCGGGTGTGAGTTTCGCTCCATCATCCTTTGGGTGGTGGGTCTGTCATCTTAATTGATGTCAGATTTTGCAGTAGTGTTTCTCCTATCATCCTTTTGGTGGTAGTGGTCGGTGTGAGTTATGCTCTGTCATCCTTTTGGTCAGGGGTATGTCATCTTAATTGATGTTAGATTGTGCGATAGTGTTTGTCCTATCATTCTTTTGGTGGTAGTGGACGGTGTGAGTTTAGCTCCGTCATCCTTTTGGTGGGGGGTCTGTCATCTTGATTGATGTCAGATTGTGTGATAGTGTTTGTCCTATCATCCTTTTGGTGGTAGTGGCCAGTGTGAGTTTCGCTCCGTCATCCTTTTGGTAGGGATGTCTTTCATCTTGATTGATGTCAAATTGTGCGATAGTGTTTGTCCTATCATGCTTTTTGTGGTAGTGGTCGGTGTTAGTTTCGCTCTGTCATCCTTTTGGTGGGGGGAGGGGGGGTTTGTCATCTTGATTGATGTCAGATTGTGTGATAGTGTTTGTCCTATCATTCTTTTGGTGTTAGTGGCCGGTGTGAGTTTAGCTCCATCATCATTTAGGTGGGGGATCTATCATCTTGTTGATGTCAGATTGTGCGATAGTGTTTGTCCTATCATCCTTTTGATGGTAGTGGCCGGTGTGAGTTTCGCTCCGTCGTCCTTTTGGTGGGGGGTCTGTCATCTTATTGAAGTCAGATTGTGTTATAGTGTTTGTCCTATCATCCTTTTGGTGGTAGTGGCCAGTGTGAGTTTTGCTCTGTCATCCTTTTGGTGGTAGGTATGTCATCTTAATTAATGTCAGATTGTGCGATAGTGTTTGTCCTTTCATCCTTTTGGTGGTAGTGGCCGGTGTGAGTTTCGCTCCATCATCCTTTTGGTGGGGGGTCGGTCTTCTAATTGATGTCAGATTGTGCTATAACGTTTGTCCTATCATCCTTTTGGTGGTAGTGGCCGGTGTGAGTTTCGCTCTGTCATCCTTTCGGTGGTAGGTATATCATCTTAATTAATGTCAGATTGTGCGATAGTGTTTGTCCTATCATCCTTTTGGTGATAGTGGCCAGTGTAAGTTTCGCTCCGTCATCCTTTTGGTGGGGATGTCTTTCATCTTGATTGATGTCAGATTGTGCGATAGTGTTTGTTCTGTCATCCTTTTGGTGGTAGTGGTCAGTGTGAGTTTCACTCTGTCATCCTTTTGGTGGGGGGGGGGGGGGTCTGTCATCTTGATTGATGTCAGATTATGTGATAGTGTTTGTCCTATCATTCTTTAGGTGGTAGTGGCCGGTGTGAGTTTAGCTCCATCATCGTTTAGGAGGGGGATCTGTCATCTTGTTGATGTCAGATTGTGCGATAGAGTTTGTCCTATCATCCTTTTGGTTGTAGTGGCCGGCGTGAGTTTCGCTCCGTCATCCTTTTGGTGGAGGGTCTGTCATCTTATTGAAGTCAAATTGTGTTATAGTGTTTGTCCTATCATTTTTTTGGTGGTATTGGCCGGTGTGAGTTTCGCACTGTCATCCTTTTGGTGGTAGGTATGTCTTCTTAATTAATGTAAGATTGTGCGATAGTGTTTGTCCTTTCATCCTTTTGGTGGTAGTGGCCGGTGTGAGTTTCTCTCCATCATCCTTTTGGTGGGGGGTCGGTCTTCTTATTGATGTCAGATTGTGCTATAACGTTTGTCCTATCATCCTTTTGGTGGTAGTGGTCGGTGTGTGTTTTGCTCTGTCATCCTTTCGGTGGTAGGTATGTCATCTTAATTAATGTCAGATTGTGTGATAGTGTTTGTCCTATCATCCTTTTGGTGGTAGTGGCCAGTGTGAGTTTCGCTCCGTCATCCTTTTGGTGGGGATGTCTTTCATCTTGATTGATGTCAGATTGTGCGATAGTGTTTGTTCTGTCATCCTTTTGGTGGTAGTGGTCGGTGTGAGTTTCGCTCTGTCATCCTTTTGGTGGGGGGTCTGTCATCTTGATTGATGTCAGATTGTGTGATAGTGTTTGTCCTATCATTCTTTTGGTGGTAGTGGCCGGTGTGAGTTTAGCTCCATCATCGTTTAGGTGGGGGATCTGTCATCTTGTTGATGTCAGATTGTGCGATAGAGTTTGTCCTATCATCCTTTTGGTTGTAGTGGCCGATGTGAGGTTCGCTCCGTCATCCTTTTGGTGGGGGGTCTGTCATCTTATTGAAGTCAGATTGTGTTATAGTGTTTGTCCTATCATCCTTTTGGTGGTAGTGGCCGGTGTGGGTTTCGCTCCGTCATTTTTTGGGTGGTAGGTATGTCATCTTAATGAATATCAGATTGTGCGATAGTCTTTGTCCTATCGTCCTTTTGGTGGTAGTGGCCGGTGTGTGTTTTGCTCCGTCATCCTTTAGGTGGGGGTATGTCATCTTATTGATGTCATATTGTGCGACAGTGTTTTTCCTATCATCCTTTTGGTGGTAGTGGCCGTTGTGAGTTTCGCTCCGTCATCCTTTTGGTGGAGGGTCTGTCATCTTATTGAAGTCAAATTGTGTTATAGTGTTTGTCCTATCATTTTTTTGGTGGTATTGACCGGTATGAGTTTCGCACTGTCATCCTTTTGGTGGTAGGTATGTCATCTTAATTAATGTCAGATTGTGTGATAGTGTTTTTCCTATCATCCTTTTGGTGGTAGTGGCCGGTGTGAGTTTCGCTCCGTCATCCTTTTGGTGAGGGGTCTGTCATGTTAATTGATGTTAGATTTTGTGATAATGTTTGTCCTATCATCCTTTTGGTGGTAGTGGCCGGTGAGAGTTTTGCTTCGTCATCCTTTTGTTGGGGGTCTGTCATATTGATTGATGTCAGATTGTGCGATAGCGTTTTTCCTATCATCCTTTTGTTGTTAATGGCCGATGTGAGTTTCGCTTTGTCATCCATTTGATGAGGGGTCTATCATCTTGTTGATGTCAGATTGTGCGATAGTGTTTGTCCTATCATCCTTTTTGTGGAAGAGGCCGGTGTGAGTTTCGCTCCGATATCCTTTTGGTGGGGGTTCTATCATCTTATTGGTGTCAGATTGTGCGATAGTGTTTGTCCTATCATCCTTTTGATGGTAGTGGCCGATGTGAGTTTTGCTCTGTCATCCTTTTGGTGGGGGGTCTATCATATTAATTGATGTGAGATTATGTGAAAGTTTTTGTCCTATCCTCCTTTTGGTGATAGTGACGGGTGGGAGTTTAGCTCTGTCATCCTTTTGGTGGGGGGGGGGGGGGGTATGTCATCTTGATTAATGTCAGATTGTGCAATAATGTTTATCCTATCATCCTTTTGTTGTTAGTGGCCGATGTGAGTTTCGCGCTGTCATCCTTTTAGTGGGGGTATGTCATCTTATTGATGTCAAATTGTGCGTTAGTATTTTCCCTATCATCCTTTTGCTGGTAGTGGCCGGTGTGTGTTTCGCTCCGTCATCCTTTTGGTGAGGGGTCTGTCATGTTAATTGATGTCAGGTTTTGTGATATTGTTTATCCTATCATCCTTTTGGTGGTAGTGGCCGGTGTGGGTTTCGCTCCGTCATTTTTTTGGTGGTAGGTATGTCATCTTAATTAATGTCAGATTGTGCGATAGTCTTTGTCCTATCATCCTTTTGGTGGTAGTGGCCGGTGTGAGTTTCGCTCTGTCATCCTTTAGGTGTGGGTATGTCATCTTATTGATGTCAAATTGTGCGACAGTGTTTCTCCTGTCATCCTTTTGGTGGTAGTGGTCAGTGTGAGTTTCACTCTGTCATCCTTTTGGTGGTGGTGGGGGGGGGGGGGGTCTGTCATCTTGATTGATGTCAGATTATGTGATAGTGTTTGTCCTATCATTCTTTTGGTGGTAGTGGCCGGTGTGACTTTAGCTCCATCATCGTTTAGGTGGGGGATCTGTCATCTTGTTGATGTCAGATTGTGCGATAGAGTTTGTCCTATCATCCTTTTGGTTGTAGTGGCCGGTGTGAGTTTCGCTCCGTCATCCTTTTGGTGGAGGGTCTGTCATCTTATTGAAGTCAAATTGTGTTATAGTGTTTGTCCTATCATTTTTTTGGTGGTATTGGCCGGTGTGAGTTTCGCACTGTCATCCTTTTGGTGGTAGGTATGTCATCTTAATTAATGTCAGATTGGGTGATAGTGTTTTTCCTATCATCCTTTTGGTGGTAGTGGCCGGTGCGAGTTTCGCTCCGTCATCCTTTTGGTGAGGGGTCTGTCATGTTAATTGATGTCAGATTTTGTGATAGTGTTTGTCCTATCATCCTTTTGGTGGTAGTGGCCGGTGAGAGTTTTGCTTTGTCATCCTTTTGTTGGGGGTCTGTCATATTGATCGATGTCAGATTGTGCGAGAGTGTTTGTCCTATCATCCTTTTGTTGGTAGTGGCCGATGTGAGTTTCGCTCTGTCATCCTTTTGATGGGGGGTCTGTCATCTTGTTGATGTCAGATTGTGCAATAGTGTTTGTCCTATCATCCTTTTGGTGGTAGTGGCCGGTTTGAGTTTCGATCCTTCATACTTTTGGTGGGGGGTCTGTCATCTTAATTGATGTCAGGTTGTGCTATAGTGTTTTCCTATCATCCTTTTGGTGATAGAGGCTGGTGTGAGTTTCGCTCCGTCATCCTTTTGGTGAGGGGTATGTCATGTTAATTGATGTCAGATTTTGTGATAGTGTTTGTCCTATAATCCTACTGGTGGTAGTATCCGGTGAGAGTATCGCTCCGGCATCCTTTTGGTGGGGGTCTGTCATATTGTTTGATGTCAGATTGCGCGATAGTGTTTGTCCTATCATCCTTTTGTTGGTAGTGTCCGATATGAGTTTCACTCTGTCATCCTTTTGATGGGGGGTCTGTCATCTTGTTGATGTAAGATTGTGCGGTAGTGTTTGTCCTATTATCCTTTTGGTGGTAGAGGCAGGTGTGAGTTTCGCTCCGGCATCCTTTTGGTGGGGGGTCTATCATCTTATTGATGTTAGATTGTGCGATAGTGTTTGTCGTTTCATCCTTTTGATGGTAGTGGCCGGTGTGAGTTTCACTCCGTCATCCATTTGGTGGGGGGTCTTTTATCTTAATTGATGTGAGATTGTGCGATAGTAATTGTCCTATCATCCTTTTGGTGGTAGTGGCGGATGTGAGTTTCGCTCCATCATCCTTTTGGTGGTGGGTCTGTCATCTTAATTGATGTAAGATTTTGCAGTAGTGTTTCTCCTATCATCCTTTTGGTGGTAGTGGTCGGTGTGAGTTTTGCTCTGTCATCCTTTTGGTCAGGGGTTTGTCATCTTAATTCATGATAGATTGTGCGATAATGTTTGTCCTATTATCCTTTTGGTTGTACTGGTCGGTGTGAGTTTCGCTCTGTCATCCCTTTGGTGGGGGGTCTGTCATCTTGATTGATGTCAGATTGTGTGATAGTGTTTGTCCTATCATTCTTTTGGTGGTATAGGCCGTTGTGAGTTTAGCTACATCATCATTTAGGTGGGGGATCTGTCATCTTATTGATGTCAAATTGTGCGATAGTGTTTGTCCTATAATCCTTTTGGTGGTAGTGGCCAGTGTGAGTTTCGCCCCGTCATCCTTTTGGTGGGGGGTCTGTCATCTTATTGATGTCCGATTGTGCTATAGTGTTTGCCCTATCATCCTTTTGGTGGTAGTGGCCAGTGTGAGTTTCACTCTGTCATCCTTTTAGGGGGGGGGGGTCTATCATCTTATTGAAGTCAGATTGTGTTATAGTGTTTGTCCTATCATCCTTTTGTTAGTAGTGGCCGGTGTGAGTTTCGCTCCGTCATCCTTATGGTGGTAGGTATGTCATCTTAATTAAGGTCAGATTATGCGATAGTGTTTGTCCTATCATCCTTTTGGTGGTAGTGGCCAGTGTGAGTTTTGCTCCATCATCCTTTTGGTGGGGGGTCTGTCATCTTATTGATGTCAGATTGTGCTATAACGTTTGTCTTATCATCCTTTTCGTGGTAGTGGCCGTTGTGAGTTTTGCTCCGTCATCCTTTCGGTGGTAGGTATTTCATCTTAATTAATGTCAGATTGTGCGATAGTGTTTGTCCTATCATCCTTTTGGTGGTAGTGGCCGGTGTGAGTTTCGCTCCATCATCCTTTTGGTGAGGATGTCTTTCATCTTGATTGATGTCAGATTGTGCGATAGTGTTTGTCCTATCATCCTTTTGGTGGTAGTGGCCGGTGTGAGTTTTGCTCTATCATCCTTTTGGTGGGGGGTCTGTCATCTTGATTGATGTCAGATTGTGTGATAGTGTTTGTCGTATCATTCTTTTGGTGATAGTGGCCGGTGTGAGTTTAGCTCCATCATCATTTAGGTTGGGGATCTGTCATCTTGTTGATGTCAGATTGTGCGATAGTGTTTGTCCTATCATCCTTTTGGTGGTAGTGGCCTGTGTAAGTTTCTCCCCTTCAACCTTTTGGTGGGGGGTCTGTCATCTTATTGATGTCCGATTGTGCTATAGTGTTTATCCTATCATCCTTTTGGTGGTAGTGACAGGTACGAGTTTCTCTCCGTCATCCGTTTAGTGGGGGGTCTGTCATCTTATTGAAGTCAAATTGTGGTAGAGTGTTTGTCCTATCATTCTTTTGGTGGTAGTGGTCTGTGTGAGTTTCGCTCTGTCATGCTTTTGGTGGTAGGTATGTCATCTTAATTAATGTCATATTGTGCGATAGTGTTTGTCCTATCATCCTTTTGGTGGTAGTGGCCGGTGTGAGTTTCGCTCCGTCATCCTTTTAGTGGGGGTATGTCGTCTTATTGATGTCAAATTGTGTGATAGTGTTTGTCCTATCATCCTTTTGGTGTTAGTGGCCGGTGTATGTTTCGCTCCTTCATCCTTTTGGTGAGGGGTCTTTCATGTTAATTGATGTCAGATTTTGTGATAGTGTTTGTCCTATCATCCTTTTGGCGGTAGTGGCCGGTGAGAGTTTGCTTCGTCATCCTTTTGGTGGGGGTCTGTCATATTGATTGATGTCAAATTGTGCGAGAGTGTTTGTAGTATCATCCTTTTGTTGTTAGTGGCCGATGTGAGTTTCGCTTTGTCATCCTTTTGATGGGGGGTCTATCATCTTGTTGATGTCAGATTGTGCAATATTGTTTGTCCTATCATCCTTTTGGTGGTAGTGGTCGGTTTGAGTTTCGCGCCTTCATACTTTTGGTGGGGGGTCTGTCATCTTAATTGATGTCAGATTGTGCTATAGTGTTTTCCTATCATCCTTTTGGTGGTAGAGGCCGGTGTGAGTTTCGCTCCGTCATCCTTTTGGTGGGGGGTCTGTCATCTTTTTGATGTAAGATTGTGCGATATTAGTTGTCCTATAATCCTTTTGGTGGTAATTGCCGGTGTGAGTTTCGCTCCGTCATCCTTTTGGTGGTAGGTATGTCATCTTAATTAATGTAAGATTGTGCGATAGTGTTTGTCCTATCATCCTTTTGGTGGTAGTGGTCGGTGTGAGTTTCGCTCCGTCATCCTTTTAGTGGGGGGTCTCTCATCTTATTGATGTCAGATTATGCGATAGTGTTTGTCTTATCATCCTTTTGGTGGTAGTGGCCGGTGTGAGTTCCGATCCGTCATCCTTCTGATGAGGGGTATGTCATGTTAATTGATGTCAGATTTTGTGATAGTGTTTGTCCTATCATCCTACTGGTGGTAGTATCCGGTGAGAGTATCGCTCTGGCATCCTTTTGGTGGGGGTCGATCATATTGATTGATGTCAGATTACGCGATAGTATTTGTCCTATCATCCTTTTGTTGGTAGTGTCCGGTGTGAGTTTCGCTCCGGCATCCTTTTGGTGGGGGGTCTATCATCTTATTGATGTTAGATTGTGCGATAGTGTTTGTCGTTTCATCCTTTTGATGGTAGTGGCCTGTGTGAGTTTCACTCCGTCATCCATTTGGTTGGGGGTCTTTTATCTTAATTGATGTGAGATTGTGCGATAGTGTTTGTCCTATCATCCTTTTGGTGGTAGTGGCGGGTGTGAGTTTTGCTCCATCATCCTTTTGGTGGTGGGTCTGTCATCTTAATTGATGTCAGATTTTGCAGTAGTATTTCTCCTATCATCCTTTTGGTGGTAGTGGTCGGTGTGAATTTTGCTCTGTCATCCTTTTGGTCAGGGGTCTGTCATCTTAATTGATGTTAGATTGTGCGATAGTGTTTGTCCTATTATCCTTTTGGTTGTACAGGTCGGTGTGAGTTTCGCTCCATCATCCTTTTGGTGGGGGGTCTGTCATCTTGATTGATGTCAGATTGTGTGATAGTGTTTCTCCTATCATCCTTTTGGTGGTAGTGGCCGTTGTGAGTTTCGCTCCGTCATCCTTTTGGTAGGGATGTCTTTCATCTTGATAGATGTCAGATTGTGCGATAGTGTTTGTCCTATCATCCTTTTGGTGGTAGTGGTCGGTGTGAGTTTCGGTCTGTCATCCTTTTGGTGGGGGGGTCTGTCATCTTGATTGATGTCAGATTGTGTGATACTGTTTGTCCTACCATTCTTTTGGTGGTAGTGGCCGGTGTGAGTTTAGCTCCATCATCATTTAGGTGGGGGATCTATCATCTTGTTGATGTCAGATTGTGCGATAGTGTTTGTCCTATCATACTTTTGATGGTAGTGGCCGGTGTGTGTTTCGCTCCGTCATCCTTTTGGTGAGGGGTCTGTCATCTTATTGAAGTCAGATTGTGGTATAGTGTTTGTCCTATCATCCTTTTGGTGGTAGTGGCCAGTGTGAGTTTTGCTCTTTCATCCTTTTGGTGGTAGGTATGTCATCTTAATTAATGTCAGATTGTGCGATAGTGTTTGTCCTTTCATCCTTTTGGTGGTAGTGGCCGGTGTGAGTTTCGCTCCGTCATCCTTTTGGTGGGGATGTCTTTCATCTTGATTGATGTCAGATTGTGCGATAGTGTTTGTTCTGTCATCCTTTTGGTGGTAGTGGTCGGTGTGTGTTTCGCTTTGTCATCCTTTTGGTGGGGGGGTCTGTCATCTTGATTGATGTCAGATTGTGTGATAGTGTTTGTCCTATCATTCTTTTGGTGGTAGTGGCCGGTGTGAGTTTATCTACATCATCGTTTAGGTGGGGGATCTGTCATCTTGTTGATGTCAGATTGTGCGATAGAGTTTATTCTATCATCATTTTGGTTGTAGTGGCCGGTGTGAGTTTCGCTCTATCATCCTTTCGTTGGTAGGTATGTCGTCTTATTTAATGTCAGATTGTGCGATAGTGTTTTTCCTATCATCCTTTTGGTGGTAGTGGCCAGTGTGAGTTTCGCTCCGTCATCCTTTTGGTGGGGATGTCTTTCATCTTGATTGATGTCAGATTGTGCGATAGTGTTTGTTCTGTCATCCTTTTGGTGGTAGTGGTCGGTGTGTGTTTCGCTTTGTCATCCTTTTGGTGGGGGGGTCTGTCATCTTGATTGATGTCAGATTGTGTGATAGTGTTTGTCCTATCATTCTTTTGGTGGTAGTGGCCGGTGTGAGTTTAGCTCCATCATCATTTAGGTGGGGGATCTTTCATCATCGTTGATGTCAGATTGTGCGATAGAGTTTGTCCTATCATCCTTTTGGTTGTAGTGGCCGGTGTGAGTTTCGCTCCGTCATCCTTTAGGTGGGGGGTCTGTCATCTTATTGAAGTCTGATTGTGTTATAGTGTTTGTCCTATCATCCTTTTGGTGGTAGTGGCCGATGTGGGTTTCGCTCCGTCATTTTTTTGGTGGTAGGTATGTCATCTTAATGAATATCAGATTGTGCGATAGTCTTTGTCCTATCGTCCTATTGGTGGTAGTGGCCGATGTGAGTTTTGCTCCGTCATCCTTTAGGTGGGGGTATGTCATCTTATTAATGTCAAATTGTGCGACAGTGTTTTTCCTATCATCCTTTTGGTGGTAGTGGCCGTTGTGAGTTTCGCTCCGTCATCCTTTTGGTGGAGGGTCTGTCATCTTATTGAAGTCAAATTGTGTTATAGTGTTTGTCCTATCATTTTTTTGGTGGTATTGGCTGGTGTGAGTTTCGCACTGTCATCCTTTTGGTCGTAGGTATGTCATCTTAATTAATGTCAGATTGTGTGATAGTGTTTTTCCTATCATCCTTTTGGTGTTAGTGGCCGGTGTGAGTTTCGCTCCGTCATCCTTTTGGTGAGGGGTCTGTCATGTTAATTGATGTCAGATTTTGTGATAGTGTTTGTACTATCATGCTTTTGGTGGTAGTGGCCGGTGAGAGTTTTGCTTCGTCATCCTTTTGTTGGGGGTCTGTCATATTGATTGATGTCAGATTATGCGATAGCGTTTTTCCTATCATCCTTTTGTTGTTAATGGCCGATGTGAGTTTCGCTCTGTCATCCTTTTGATGAGGGGTATGTCATCTTGTTGATGTCAGATTGTGCGATAGTGTTTGTCCTATCATCCTTTTTGTGGAAGAGGCCGGTGTGAGTTTCGCTCCGACATCCTTTTGGTGGGGGGTCTATCATCTTATTGGTGTCAGATTGTGCGATAGTGTTTGTCCTATCATCCTTTTGATGGTAGTGGCAGATGTGAGTTTTGCTCCGTTATCCTTTTGGTGGGTGGTCGATCATATTAATTGATGTGAGATTGTGTGATAGTTTTTGTCCTATCCTCCTTTTGGTGATAGTGACGGGTGGAAGTTCAGCTCTGTCATCCTTTTGGTGGTGGGGGGGGGGGGTCTGTCATCTTGATTAATGTCAGATTGTGCGATAATGTTTGTCCTATCATCCTTTTGTTGTTAGTGGCCGATGTGAGTTTCAGGTTGTCATCCTTTTAGTGGGGGTATGTCATCTTATTGATGTCAAATTGTGCGATAGTGTTTGTTCTGTCATCCTTTTGATGGTAGTGGTCGGTGTGAGTTTCGCTTTGTCATCCTTTTGGTGGGGGGGGGGGTCTGTCATCTTGATTGATGTCAGATTGTGTGATAGTGTTTGTCCTATCATTCTTTTGGTGGTAGTGGCCGGTGTGAGTTTAGCTCCATCATCGTTTAGGTGGGGGATCTTTCATCTTGTTGATGTCAGATTGTGCGGTAGAGTTTGTCCTATCATCCTTTTGGTTGTAGTGGCCGGTGTGAGTTTCGCTCCGTCATCCTTTAGGTGGGGGGTCTGTCATCTTATTGAAGTCAGATTGTGTTATAGTGTTTGTCCTATCATCCTTTTGGTGGTAGTGGCCGGTGTGGGTTTCGCTCCGTCATTTTTTTTGGTGGTAGGTATGTCATCTTAATGAATATCAGATTGTGCGATAGTCTTTATCCTATCGTCCTTTTGGTGGTAGTGGCCGGTGTGAGTTTTGCTCCGTCATACTTTAGGTGGGGGTATGTCATCTTATTGATGTCAATTGTGCGACAGTGTTTTTCCTATCATCCTTTTGGTGGTAGTGGCCGTTGTGAGTTTCGCTCCGTCATCCTTTTGGTGGAGGGTCTGTCATCTTATTGATGTCAAATTGTGTTATAGTGTTTGTCCTATCATTTTTTTGGTGGTATTGGCTGGTGTGAGTTTCGCACTGTCATCCTTTTGGTCGTAGGTATGTCATCTTAATTAATGTCAGATTGTGTGATAGTGTTTTTCCTATCATCCTTTTGGTGGTAGTGGCCGGTGTGAGTTTCGCTCCGTCATCCTTTTGGTGAGGGGTCTGTCATGTTAATTGATGTCAGATTTTGTGAAACTGTTTGTCCTATCATCCTTTTGGTGGTAGTGGCCGGTGAGAGTTTTGCTTCGTCATCCTTTTGTTGGGGGTCTGTCATATTGATTGATGTCAGATTATGCGATAGCGTTTTTCCTATCATCCTTTTGTTGTTAATGGCCGATGTGAGTTTCGCTCTGTCATCCTTTTGATGAGGGGTATGTCATCTTGTTGATGTCAGATTGTGCGATAGTGTGTGTCCTATCATCCTTTTTGTGGAAGAGGCCGGTGTGAGTTTCGCTCCGACATCCTTTTGGTGGGGGGTCTATCATCTTATTGGTGTCAGATTGTGCGATAGTGTTTGTCCTATCATCCTTTTGGTGGTAGTGGCAGATGTGAGTTTTGCTCCGTCATCCTTTTGGTGGGGGGTCGATCATATTAATTGATGTGAGATTGTGTGATAGTTTTTGTCCTATCCTCCTTTTGGTGATAGTGACGGGTGGAAGTTTAGCTCTGTCATCCTTTTGGTGGGGGGGGGGGGGTCTGTCATCTTGATTAATGTCAGATTGTGCGATAATGTTTGTCCTATCATCCTTTTGTTGTTAGTGGCCGATGTGAGTTTCAGGTTGTCATCCTTTTAGTGGGGGTATGTCATCTTATTGATGTCAGATTGTCTGATACTGTTTGTTCTGTCATCCTTTTGGTGGTAGTGGTCGGTGTGAGTTTCGCTTTGTCATCCTTTTGGTGGGGGGGTCTGTCATCTTGATTGATGTCAGATTGTGTGATAGTGTTTGTCCTATCATTCTTTTGGTGGTAGTGGCCGGTGTGAGTTTAGCTCCATCATCGTTTAGGTGGGGGATCTTTCATCTTATTGATGTCAGATTGTGCGATAGAGTTTGTCCTATCATCCTTTTGGTTGTAGTGGCCGGTGTGAGTTTCGCTCCGTCATCCTTTAGGTGGGGGGTCTGTCATCTTATTGAAGTCAGATTGTGTTATAGTGTTTGTCCTATCATCCTTTTGGTGGTAGTGGCCGGTGTGGGTTTCACTCCATCATTTTTTTGGTGGTAGGTATGTCATCTTAATGAATATCAGATTGTGCGATAGTCTTTATCCTATCGTCCTTTTGGTGGTAGTGGCCGGTGTGAGTTTTGCTCCGTCATCCTTTAGGTGGGGGTATGTCATCTTATTGATGTCAATTGTGCGACAGTGTTTTTCCTATCATCCTTTTGGTGGTAGTGGCCGTTGTGAGTTTCGCTCCGTCATCCTTTTGGTGGAGGGTCTGTCATCTTATTGAAGTCAAATTGTGTTATAGTGTTTGTCTTATCATTTTTTTGGTGGTATTGGCCGGTGTGAGTTTCGCACTGTCATCCTTTTGGTGGTAGGTATGTCATCTTAATTAATGTCAGATTGTGTGATAGTGTTTTTCCTATCATCCTTTTGGTGGTAGTGGCCGGTGTGAGTTTCGCTCCGTCATCCTTTTGGTGAGGGGTCTGTCATGTTAATTGATGTCAGATTTTGTGAAACTGTTTGTCCTATCATCCTTTTGGTGGTAGTGGCCGGTGAGAGTTTTGCTTCGTCATCCTTTTGTTGGGGGTCTGTCATATTGATTGATGTCAGATTATGCGATAGCGTTTTTCCTTTCATCCTTTTGTTGTTAATGGCCGATGTGAGTTTCGCTCTGTCATCCTTTTGATGAGGGGTATGTCATCTTGTTGATGTCAGATTGTGTGATAGTGTGTGTCCTATCATCCTTTTTGTGGAAGAGGCCGGTGTGAGTTTCGCTCCGACATCCTTTTGGTGGGGGGTCTATCATCTTATTGGTGTCAGATTGTGCGATAGTGTTTGTCCTATCATCCTTTTGGTGGTAGTGGCAGATGTGAGTTTTGCTCCGTCATCCTTTTGGTAGGGGGTCGATCATATTAATTGATGTGAGATTGTGTGATAGTTTTTGTCCTATCCTCCTTTTGGTGATAGTGACGGGTGGAAGTTTAGCTCTGTCATCCTTTTGGTGGGGGGGGGGGGGGGGGGGGTCTGTCATCTTGATTAATGTCTGATTGTGCGATAATGTTTGCCCTATCATCCTTTTGTTGTTAGTGGCCGATGTGAGTTTCAGGTTGTCATCCTTTTAGTGGGGGTATGTCATCTTATTGATGTCAGATTGTGTGATAGTGTTTGTTCTGTCATCCTTTTGGTGGTAGTGGTCGGTGTGAGTTTCGCTTTGTCATCCTTTTGGTGGGGGGGTCTGTCATCTTGATTGATGTCAGATTGTGTGATAGTGTTTGTCCTATCATTCTTTTGGTGGTAGTGGCCGGTGTGAGTTTAGCTCCATCATCGTTTAGGTGGGGGATCTTTCATCTTATTGATGTCAGATTGTGCGATAGAGTTTGTCCTATCATCCTTTTGGTTGTAGTGGCCGGTGTGAGTTTCGCTCCGTCATCCTTTAGGTGGGGGGTCTGTCATCTTATTGAAGTCAGATTGTGTTATAGTGTTTGTCCTATCATCCTTTTGGTGGTAGTGGCCGGTGTGGGTTTCACTCCGTCATTTTTTTGGTGGTAGGTATGTCATCTTAATGAATATCAGATTGTGCGATAGTCTTTATCCTATCGTCCTTTTGGTGGTAGTGGCCGGTGTGAGTTTTGCTCCGTCATCCTTTAGGTGGGGGTATGTCATCTTATTGATGTCAATTGTGCGACAGTGTTTTTCCTATCATCCTTTTGGTGGTAGTGGCCGTTGTGAGTTTCACTCCGTCATCCTTTTGGTGGAGGGTCTGTCATCTTATTGATGTCAAATTGTGTTATAGTGTTTGTCCTATCATTTTTTTGGTGGTATTGGCTGGTGTGAGTTTCGCACTGTCATCCTTTTGGTCGTAGGTATGTCATCTTAATTAATGTCAGATTGTGTGATAGTGTTTTTCCTATCATCCTTTTGGTGGTAGTGGCCGGTGTGAGTTTCGCTCCGTCATCCTTTTGGTGAGGGGTCTGTCATGTTAATTGATGTCAGATTTTGTGAAACTGTTTGTCCTATCATCCTTTTGGTGGTAGTGGCCGGTGAGAGTTTTGCTTCGTCATCCTTTTGTTGGGGGTCTGTCATATTGATTGATGTCAGATTATGCGATAGCGTTTTTCCTATCATCCTTTTGTTGTTAATGGCCGATGTGAGTTTCGCTCTGTCATCCTTTTGATGAGGGGTATGTGATCTTGTTGATGTCAGATTGTGCGATAGTGTGTGTCCTATCATCCTTTTTGTGGAAGAGGCCGGTGTGAGTTTCGCTCCGACATCCTTTAGGTGGGGGGTCTATCATCTTATTGGTGTCAGATTGTGCGATAGTGTTTGTCCTATCATCCTTTTGGTGGTAGTGGCAGATGTGAGTTTTGCTCCGTCATCCTTTTGGTGGGGGGTCGATCATATTAATTGATGTGAGATTGTGTGATAGTTTTTGTCCTATCCTCCTTTTGGTGATAGTGACGGGTGGAAGTTTAGCTCTGTCATCCTTTTGGTGGGGGGGGGGGGGGTCTGTCATCTTGATTAATGTCAGATTGTGCGATAATGTTTGTCCTATCATCCTTTTGTTGTTAGTGGCCGATGTGAGTTTCAGGTTGTCATCCTTTTAGTGGGGGTATGTCATCTTATTGATGTCAGATTGTGTGATAGTGTTTGTTCTGTCATCCTTTTGGTGGTAGTGGTCGGTGTGAGTTTCGCTTTGTCATCCTTTTGGTGGGGGGGTCTGTCATCTTGATTGATGTCAGATTGTGTGATAGTGTTTGTCCTATCATTCTTTTGGTGGTAGTGGCCGGTGTGGGTTTCGCTCCGTCATTTTTTTGGTGGTAGGTATGTCATCTTAATTAATGTCAGATTGTGCGACAGTGTTTTTCCTATCATCCTTTTGGTGGTAGTGGCCGGTGTGAGTTTCGTTCCGTCATACTTTTGGTGGAGGATCTGTCAACTTATTGAAGTCAAATTATGTTATAGTGTTTGTCCTATAATTTTTTGGTGGTATTGGCCGGTGTGAGTTTCGCACTGTCATCCTTTTGGTGGTAGGTATGTCATCTTAATTAATGTCAGATTGTGTGATAGTGTTTTTCCTATCATCCTTTTGGTGGTAGTGGCCGGTGTGAGTTTCGCTCCGTCATCCTTTTGGTGAGGGGTTTATCATGTTAATTGATGTCAGATTTTGTGATAGTGTTTGTCCTATCATCCTTTTGGTGGTAGTGGTCAGTGTGAGTTTCGCTCTGTCATCCTTTTGGTGGGGGGGATCTATCATCTTGTTGATGTCAGATTGTGTGATAGTGTTTGTCCTATCATTCTTTTGGTGGTAGTGGCCGGTGTGAGTTTCGCTCCGTCAACCTTTTGGTGGGGGGTCTGTCATCTTATTGAAGTCAGATTGTGTTATAATGTTTGTCCTATCATCCTTTTGGTGGTTGTAGCCAGTGTGAGTTTTGCTCTGTCATCTTTTTGGTGGTAGGTATGTCATCTTAATTAAAATCAGATTGTGCGATAGTGTTTGTCCTTTCATCCTTTTGGTGGTAGTGGCCGGTGTGAGTTTCGCTCCATCATCCTTTTGGTGGGGGTCTGTCTTCTATTTGATGTCAGATTGTGCTATAACGTTTGTCCTATTATCCTTTTGGTGGTAGTGGCTGGTGTGAGTTTCGCTATGTCATCCTTTCGGTGGTTGGTATGTCATCTTAATTATTGTCAGATTGTGCGATAGTGTTTGTCCTATCATCCTTTTGGTGGTAGTGGCCAGTGTGAGTTTCGCTCCGTCATCCTTTTGGTGGGGATGTCTTTCATCTTGATTGATTTCAGATTGTGCGATAGTGTTTGTTCTATCATCCTTTTGGTGGTAGTGGTCGGTGTGATTTTCGCTCTGTCATCCTTTTGGTGGAGGGGTCTGTCATCTTGATTGATGTCAGATTGTGTGATAGTGTTTGTCCTATCATTCTTTTGGTGGTAGTGGCCGGTGTGAGTTTAGCTCCATCATCATTTAGGTGGGGGATCTATCATCTTGTTGATGTCAGATTGTGCGATAGAGTTTGTCCTATCATCCTTTTGGTTGTAGTGGCCGGTGTGAGTTTCGCTCCGTCATCCTTTAGGTGGGGGGTCTGTCATCGTATTGAAGTCTGATTGTGTTATAGTGTTTGTCCTATCATCCTTTTGGTGGTAGTGGCCAGTGTGAGTTTTGCTCTGTCATCCTTTTGGTGGTAGGTATGTCATCTTAACTAATGTCAGATTGTGCGATAGTGTTTGTCCTATCATCCTTTTGGTGGTAGTGGCCGGTGTGAGTTTTACTCCGTCATCCTTTTGGTGGAGGATCTGTCATCTTATTGAAGTCAAATTATGTTATAGTGTTTGTCCTATAATTTTTTGGTGGTATTGGCCGGTGTGAGTTTCGCACTGTCATCCTTTTGGTGGTAGGTATGTCATCTTAATTAATGTCAGATTGTGTGATAGTGTTTTTCCTATCATCCTTTTGGTGGTAGTGGCCGGTGTGAGTTTCGCTCCGTCATCCTTTTGGTGAGGGGTCTATCATGTTAATTGATGTCAGATTTTGTGATAGTGTTTGTCCTATCATCCTTTTGGTGGTAGTGGTCGGTGAGAGTTTTGCTTCGTCATCCTTTTGTTGGGGGTCTGTCATATTGATTGATGTCAGATTGTGCGAGAGTGTTTGTCCTATCATCCTTTTGTTGTTAGTGGCGGATGTGAGTTTCGCTCTGTCATCCTTTTGATGGGGTGTCTGTCATCTTGTTGATGTCAGATTGTACAATAGTGTTTGTCCTATCATCCTTTTGGTGGTAGTGGCCGGTTTGAGTTTCGCTCCTTCATACTTTTGGAGGGGGGTCTGTCATCTTAATTGATGTCAGATTGTGCTATAGTGATTTCCTATCATCCTTTTGGTGATAGAGGCCGATGTGAGTTTCGCTCCGTCATCCTTTTGGTGAGGGGTATGTCATGTTAATTGATGTCAGACTTTGTGATAGTGTTTGTCCTATCATCCTACTGGTGGTAGTATCCGGTGAGAGTATCGCTCCGGCATCCTTTTGGTGGGGGTCTGTCATATTGATTGATGTCAGATTGCGTGATAGTGTTTGTCCTATCATCCTTTTGTTGGTAGTGTCCGATATGAGTTTCACTCTGTCATCCTTTTGATGGGGGGTCTGTCATCTTGTTGATGTAAGATTGTGCGGTAGTGTTTGTCCTATTATCCTTTTGGTGGTAGAGGCCGGCATCCTTTTGGTGGGGGGTCTATCATCTTATTGATGTTAGATTGTGCGATAGTGTTTGTCGTTTCATCCTTTTGATGGTAGTGGCCTGTGTGAGTTTCACTCCGTCATCCATTTGGTGGGGGGTCTTTTATCTTAATTGATGTGAGAGTGTGCGATAGTGTTTGTCCTATCATCCTTTTGGTGGTAGTGGCGGGTGTGAGTTTCCCTCCATCATCCTTTTGGTGGTGGGTCGTTCATCTTAATTGATGTCAGATTTTGCAGTAGTGTTTCTCCTATCATCCTTTTGATGGTAGTGGCCGGTGTGAGTTTTGCTCTATCATCCTTTTGGTGGGGGGGTCTGTCATCTTGATTGATGTCAGATTGTGTGATAGTGTTTGTCGTATCATCCTTTTGGTTGTACTGGTCGGTGTTAGTTTCGCTCCGTCATCCTTTTGGTGGGGGGTCTGTCATCTTGATTGATGTCAGATTGTGCGATAATGTTTGTCCTATCATCCTTTTGGTGGTAGCGGCCGGTGTGAGTTTCGCTCTATCATCCTTTTGGTGGGGGGTCTGTCATCTTATTGAAGTCTGATTGTGTTATAGTGTTTGTCCTATCATCCTTTTGGTGGTAATGGCCAGTGTGAGTTTTGCTCTGTCATCCTTTTGGTGGTAGGTATGTGTTGCACCCCAAAATTTGACCAACAATTATTTATTCATTGAGTGTTTGAAAGTGGATACCTTCATCAGAAAGTTCAAGAGATCTTCAGAGGAATTGGTTGAAACCAGGGTTGTGTGCTTCATAGCTTGAGAGTTGTGGGTGCTCCTCAGATGGTTCTGAGACTTTGAGAATGAACTTGATGTTTTGGGAAAGCCTATGAGATGTCTTGATAGCCATCATGAAGCCCAGAGAGGTCATTGTGTAAGAGTTCAGAAGATTCAACCATGAATGGTAGAATTAGGGTTTTGACTGGGTCAACCCTAGATCAGCTGAAGATTTGGAGAAGGTTGAGACCTAATCCAAGGGCCATGAGATCATGGAATGATGTATAGAGATGTTATAAAGATGATTCCTAGACCAACTCATCATGAGTGAGGAGTTTGAGAAGTTTCAAGTCAGGGTCCCCAAGGATTGTCAGTGAAAAACCCTAATTTGATCCCTATCTTCCAGGCAGTTTTAGCTCAAGATGTGATTGATATCTCACCTTCCCCATAACATGAATGTTGTAGAGCTTGTTCTAAGCTTTAATTTGGGTGGTGGAAGTCCTTGATAGGAGTTACAGAGCCCAAGTTATGGTTTTGACAAATTACAGGTCAGCAGAGGTGTGTGAATCTGGGTCCTTTAAAGTCACCCAACTTGCAGACAACTTTTGCCCTAGTAGGATGATTCCTATGATTTCTTGGTCAACATGAATGTTGAAGAGGATCTACTTAGCTTTAATTTGAGTGGTAGAAGTCCTTGATTGGATTTGTGGAACTCAACTTATGGTTTGAACAAGACAGGGGTATTTTGGTCATTTGTCAGTTATAGGTCATTTTAGCCAATGCCTAAAACTCCTATTTCCAAGCCTCAAATGGAAAAACTCAAAACATGAAAGTTGCTCAAAATGTGATTTTAAGTCTAGAAAGAAGGTCACAAATTGTTGGAAAAGCTCATGGCATGAGATTACATGATTGGTCAAAAATGAACTAAAAATGGCTTATAAACTTGAAAAGTTGAATTTGGAAATTGATTTGGGAGATCCACAAATCCAAAATAGGTCATCCAATATATCATTTTGATTGGAAAAACCATTTTGAGAACATTGGTTTAGCTAGAATTTTGATTTGGAGCCTTAAGATGGGTGATGCTTTGAAAAGTTGTTACTTGAAAAGGAAGGCAATGTTGAAAAACCTTACACAAGCCAAAGATGAGCTTGTTTTTCACTCATCCACACTCAATATCTCTCATAAGGAGAATTTGGCACAAAAATTGCAAGGCATAACATATGAGATATGAGATAACCAATATGGCATGTCATGAGATTTTCAAGAAACTTCCACCACATTCTAGATGAATCTAGACACATCCAATGATCATTATAAAGAGAATGCCATGAAGAGAGTTCAAGGTTGGTGAAACTTGGTGAATTGAGTAGAGAAGAGAGAGATTCGAGCTAGGGTTTCAAGGTGCTCCATCATTGCATTTCAGTTTCAAAGTCATTATTACAAGCTTTCTTCTTCAAGATCCTTGCAAACAGAAAGCATATCTCCATTGGAGGATCATTGGGAGTGAATTGCAAGCTTGGAATCGTGCCCTAGCATCACATACCATCATCACTTGACAGGTTCCTTTTCTTCTCTCTTCCACCTTAATTATGCATAGATGTATCATGTTTTAGGTTTAGAATGGCTAGGCTAGGATAGATGACTAAATACTGAGAGTTGCAGCCTGTTCCGTGAAGTTCCATGGCAGGACCAAGAATCTTTGATTCTCAAGAAGTGTTTGAACTTGGAGTTTAAATCATCAAGAATTGGTTTAGCACGGTTAGGTTCACATATAGAACATCTGTAGATCATTAGAGTTAGGGTTAATGAAGGTTGGTCTCAGGTGATTTTGGTTTGGATCGTGACATTGCAAGCCTCTGTTAGAATAACCTAGGTAGAATTAAGAAAAACTACTCGTGCCATTTTATTCCTCTCATTGAGTAGCACAACTTTCATTTTGGAATCATGTTGTTTCGTGGCCTGAGTAGAGAGAGCAGAGAAGGAGAAGTTCGTGCATGGATGAGGGGTTTGCAGGTTAGGGTTTGGTCCAAGGTTGAAGAAGGGTTCGTGGCCGTTAGATGGAAGTCAATGGATTGACTGGGGGGAACGATCGTGTGGCCACGATTCAAATAGAAAAACGGAGGGAAGACTCAAGCCTCAAAACGCCCCGTTTCACTTAAAGTGAAATCCTGGGCCTAAATCTGATTGCTATTCCCAACCCCCCAAAAGCCCAATCTCCCAATAACGCGTGAATCCCTTGCTTATCTCACCCCCCAGGCGTTCTCTTTTTAGTTTTGTTTTTCTGATTTAATATGGGCCTTAGCAAATTGATACGCGCACCCCCACCCTCATGGCCCATCAGTATTTCCAACTAGCGTGAGTTGCTATTCCAACCCCCCTCCCTTTAATTGATTTAAATTCTTTTATTTTCTTCTTTTATTTTTCTGTTTTGATTAATTCATAAATAAATGATAAAAAATGATTTTTGACTTCTTCTTTTTTCTATGATTAGATGATAATGTGTAGAAAATATTAAAAATAAAAATAGGATTTTATTTTTAAGTCTAGTATTTTTAATAGATTTTTCTTTTAAGTAGCTTTTATAATGTTTAGTTTTATATCATGATTTTGTAGGAATTGTTTTAGGACCTTCCTTTAGTCTTTTTAATCCATTCTTTTTTGTGCAATTAGATGATGAATCATATTTCCCCATAGGATTTTTTCTAGAATTTTAGAATTAAATTTTGATTAGTTTAATTAGGGTAGATCTAGGGTATCCTAATTAGGGTTTAGGTTGTGTTTAGGTGAAGAATTCCTTTCTTTGATTGAGTTTTGTCTTGATTTTTAGGTAGAGGCCTATGTGGATGTTATGGGTAGATGTTGAGGACCCTTGTGAATAATTGTTAGATTTTTCCCCCTTGGTTTAGTATTTTTAGGTATTTTCTGAAGTTGCCTGTTGATTTTGTCTGCCCTGTGGTTATCTGTTCATCTTTGGGGTTCATTGTGGGGAATTTGTTTAGGGGCTTGTGTTGCCTTGAAGACCTTGATGGAGAGCATCATGAAGTGAAGATTGTAGATAAAAATTCAGAGACCCAGAGCTTGGCCTATTCCCTGTCTGTGAGGTTTGAGATCCTGAAGTTTGAAGGAAGTTCATGGTACTTTCCTGAGGAAGGCACTATGAATGACTTTCATTCTTTCTTCTCACCTCTTTCTTAAGTATCCAATGATGTTGGAGCCAACTTGTGAGTTTAATTTCTCCTGAGGAGGAATGTAAACTGATCACATGTTGTTGAGCCACATGGGATGCAATTCCTAAGTGGAAGCCCCCTAGTACTTTCCTGAGGAAGGTCCTATGAGTCTATTCACTTAGTTCCATTAGTTTATCTAGGATTTCTCAAGTATCCAATGATGTTGGAGCCAACTTGTGAGTTTAATTTCTCCTGAGGAGGAATGTAAACTGATCACATGTTGTTGAGCCACATGGGATACAATTCCTAAGTGGAAGCCTCCTAGTACTTTCCTGAGGAAGGTCCTATGAGTCTATTCACTTAGTTCCACTAGTTCAGATAGGATTTCCTAAATATCCAGTGATGTTGGAGCCTGCTTGTGAGTTTAATTTCTCCTGAGGAGGAATATAAACTGATCACAGTGGTTGAGCCACATAGGGTATGACTCCTGAGTATACACCTCCTAGTGTTCTCCTGAGGAAGACACTATGAGTTTATTTACTTAGCTCCCTTTCTTTGGTAAGCTTGTTCTGAAGCTTGAAGACTGGGATTGATTTCTTTTGGTTAGGTTTTGCTTTAGGGCTTTGCTTAGATTTGATCAGGATTCTGTGTTAGGGATAGGATTAGGGAGTAGATGATTCTTTCTCAGGCATGTGTGTTTTGTTTGCCTGATGGCACTTCATTCCTTTTATCTGGTTATTGCTTGATAGCATGTTGTTTATTTCAGTATGATTACTATTATTTCGTGACTGGCTTGAGGTCGAGATGAGCTTGTGGAGGCTGAAGCCCCACACACATTTCCTCCCTCACTTGCATTGCATGCATTTTACTGTTAAAGCTGATGCTTTTGTCTGTTTTGGTGTATCATTGACATGATCCCTTAGGACTTTCATTTCCTCTGATGAGGATTTGATGATAGACTTTTAGGTTGAAACCTATGCATGACAACATCTAGGAGTTCCCTGTTCAAACCTCAACCATAGGATGAATCCATGGCATGATAACAGTAGGACTTGATAGTCTCCCTCCTAGTTGAGCCATTTTTCCCGTAGTTTCCCGAACTACGTTTGCTCTGAGCTTTCATACCAGATGAAAGTACGTAGGCATGGGATGCGATATCCTAGCGAGCAACCTTCAACCTTAACCCGTAGTTAGCCGAACTACGTTGACTCTGATTTCTCATTCTCTGATGAGAATACGTAGGCATAAAGCGCGATGCTTTGCCGAGTCATTTTTTCTTTTCTTTTTTCAGCCAGCCTTGATAGGTAGATAGATTATAACCAACCCGTCCAAGTAAACAAACAAGCGAGGATCCCGTCGAGTACGACGGACGTGAGGGGTGCTAATACCTTCCCCTTGCGTAACCGACTCCCGAACCCAGACAATGGTTGCGATGACCTTGTCTTACCCTTTTTCGTCAGGTTTTTCCGATCGTTTCCTTTCCTGCTCTGAGGGATAAATAACGAAAGGTGGCGACTCTTCTGTTTTGCCGGCACCTTATTTTCGCGCAAGCGACAGCTGGCGACTCTGCTGGGGACATATAGCATCTAGGGACTTTTCCCATCCCTTATGCTGGGACCGTTTCCCATCCCCTACGCGAGTCAATCCTATCGTTGTGTGTTTTCTTGTTGGGTTGCGTTTATTTATCGCATTTTTACTTCCCGCATTTTTACTTCCCGCATTTTTACTTCCCGCATTTTATTTCCCGCATCTTATTTCCAGTTGATATGATCATCTGTGCTGCTGTGGGAGAGGGATGTTACTGTGAGTGAAAAGCCGGACCTGGGCTTGAGTACACACCTAGATATAGTTGCGGAGAAGTAGTAGACGAACCTGTCTGCTGAGCAGGCACAGTTCCCTACCAAAATCTGCGCTCAGACGAGATTCTTGCAGAGGTGCTCCTTTCCGGTCCTGAGGATCTGAGGGGAGTCCAGACGTGAGGATTGTCGACTCTGGGGACCGATCATTTGGAAGTCAGCTAAGAGAGGCCTCTTCATGACTTGACGATGCCACTCCTTCTGGGAATCGTATTGTCACTCGTGAAAGTCTGTGACGCTGATGACCGCATAGGATGTCGTACCGTTGTCCATGGATTAGGTCCATCATACCTGTGAGTGGGGTTGGGATATTGCAGGAAACTTTGACCTCCAGACTACCTGGTTTTCTTGACAGTGAATCAGTTATGTTGGGTTCTCAGTTGCAGAGATGTTCTTGATAGAGCAAGGGTTTAATCAGAGGATTCTATCATCGGGTGTTTGTCTGTTCCTGATAGAGCAGGTTCCGATCAGAGTATTGTTATCAGAGGTTTGTTCTGGATGGAGCAGATTTTTGAGTGAGGTCTGAGGATCTCGTCAGCAGTTGTTATTTGTTCCTGATAGGGCAGATTTTGAGTGGGGTTTGAAGATCTCATCAGCAGCTGTGCATTTGTTCTTGAGAGGGCAGATTTTGATTTGGGGGTCCGAAGACTTCATCAACAGATATTCCTTGATCTAGCATCCGGGGTCTTTATTATCAGGCCTTCGTTCTTGTCAGGGCAGAATGCTGATCTCGATCCTATCAGATGGTTATTCGCAGCAGATCAGATCAGTGGTTTTACACCGGGGTTTCCTTCTCATCAATGACTGTTGGCATCGAATCTCCACAGCAGCCACCTGGATATATTGTTGCATACCTGCATTCTGCATTAGCTTGCATAATCATTCCATTAGCGTGTGTCTGTGACAGGTACCGTTTCCCTGATCCAAGATCTCTCATTGTGTTATTGCAACCGTTCTCAGAAAGACTGATGCGTATGAGTTCTCGGTCCTTGATGTGTCGAATCTGACTATTGCTATGTGAAGTTGCTGTTTCCATGATTGGGCCCAGATTCCTCTCCTTGTTATTGTCAGCAGGCGCCAGGATCGGGGGAAATCTCTCAAGCACGCAGACACACGCATGCATCTGCATAAAGCATTTTTGCATGACATACATTCTGTTGCTTTTCCTAACCTTTGATCTTGACAGGTTTTTCAGGTACTCAAGTTCCGAGCTGCTTTCGATCTCCAGGATTGATCAAAGATTCATCCACCGCTACTCAACTCGCGCCAATCAAACGAGAATCATGGACCAGGTACAGTCAGATGTTCAGGAGCTTCGTGAATGGATGGATCGTTTTATGGAGCTGATGCAAGTAGTTGCGAACGGGCAAGACCAGCTTCGTACTTTGGTTCAACCTCTTATCTCCAGGGTTGACAGTAATGGAATACTTCACGGCGGGGCCGTGCCTACTCCTCCTCAAGGGGATACTCCACAGAACGTTGTTCCTGCTGCCGGGGGCAACGGCAGTGCTAACGGCAATCTCATGACTAATCTCGGACTTAATGCGGCGGGCGCCGGCAATGGTGGTTTGGGAGCCAATGTTAACATGGGGCCGGTCAACGGCAATGTTGGTGCAAGAAATATGGTGGTGCCTCAACCGTGGCTGGAGGACCATCAGGATGACATTTTCTCTCAGAGAGGTGTAGAGGCTGAGTTGACTGCTGAGGCTCGACTCAGGTTCAAGGCGCTGGAAGATAAAATGAGAGATATAGAAAATCAGAACACATTGGGCGTTGACATGTCCAAACTCGGGTTGATTGCTGACTTTAAAGTACCTCACAAGTTTAAGGTGCCTATCTTTGAGAAGTATAGGGGCACTACTTGTCCCCGTGTTCACCTCCGATCTTATTACAGAAAGATGTCCGCTTATTCTGACGATGAGAAGCTGCTGATGCACTTCTTTCAGGATAGTCTTTCTGGCCCATCGCTCGAATGGTATATGGGTTTGGAGCCCGCTGCTGTGCGCACCTGGAAAGATCTTGCTGAAGCATTTGTCCTCCACTATCAATATAATAGCGACTTGGCTCCCAACCGAGTTCAGCTTCAGAATCTCTCGCAGCGGAGCAATGAAAGCTTCAAAGAGTACGCCCAGCGGTGGCGTGAATTGGCTGCTCGGGTTCAACCGCCGATGGTTGAGCGTGAGTTGGTACAAATGTTCGTGGCTACCCTTCCTGGAGTCTATTATGAGAAGCTAATCAGTGGCATGTCCGGAACATTCTCGGCCCTCATCACTTTGGGCGAGCATGTTGAAAATGGTATAAAGATCGGCAAGATTCAAGGCGAATCATCCTCATCTGGAGGAGCCAGCAAGAAACCCTATACTGGCAAGCGTCGAGAGGGAGATGCCAATGCTGTCACTAATGCTAGGAGAAAGGGCAAGGGCCCTCAGTCTCAGATTGCTAGCATAAACATCCCAACTGCTCCCCCGCAGCCGCAGCAGCAGCCCCAGCAACAGAATAATCCGGGATATAAGAGATATCAGAATCGGGGTCCCCTCGCAAACCGTCATTTGGAAACTCCTCCTATGTCATATGCACAGCTTCTGCAGACGTTGCTTCAGCTCCAATTAGTTCAAAAGAGAACGTTGGCTCCCTTGACAGGGGCACCACCACCGGGGTATGATGCTAATGCTACTTGTGAATTTCATTCTGGGGCACCTGGCCATACAGTTGAGAATTGTAAAGCTTTTAAGCACAAAGTCCAGGACTTGGTCGACGCCAAGGTGATCAACTTTTCTGACAGCGTGCCCAACGTCACCAAGAATCCCATGCCTCATCATAGGGGGGGCGGGGTAAATGCTGTTATCACTGAAGAGAATTCAGACTTGCTGACTGATGTCAGAGATTTGAAGACGCCGTTGAGTTTTGTTAAAGCTAAGTTGCTAAAGAAAGGCTTCTTTCCTGGATGTGGAGAGTTTTGCATGGATTGTGCTACACTTCCTGATGGGTGTGGGCAGTTGATCGAAGGTATCCAAAGTCTGATGACCGAGGGTATTTTGCAGTTCAGTCGAAGCGTTGAGAATGCGTCAGGAGAAGTCGTGCTGAAGCAGGCGGACGAAGTTGCTACCATTACTATTCCTCGCCACCCTATCACTATTTCTGCACCTCGTCCGCCTACTATCACCATCACCAGGGCCGGACCAATCCCATTCGAGAGCACTAATGCCGTCCCATGGCATTACGGCGCCGAAGTGTATTGTAACGGTCAGAAGATAGAGCTTGAGTCATCCGGATCGACTGCGCTGAATCTTACTGAAGTCAGTGGTATCACCAGGAGTGGCAGAGTGTTCGCGCCGGCAGAGGTCGCCGCAGAGAAAGTAGTCCGAGCTGACGCTATGGACAAAGGCAAAGGTAAAGTTGTTGAAGAGGTTCCTGCAGGGGCAGAGAAAGACTTGTTGGTTAAAGATGCAGAAGAGTTCATGCGACTAATCAGGAAAAGTGACTACAAGATTGTAGATCATCTTCACCAGACTCCGTCAAAGATCTCGATTCTTAACCTGTTGCTGTGTTCTGAAGCGCACCGCAACGCATTGCTGAAGGTATTGAATGCTGCATACGTGCCGCAGGAGATATCAGTGAATCAACTTGAGGAAGTAGTAGCCCATGTCAATGCTGGTAATGGGCTGGGATTTACGGATCTGGAGCTGACTCCCAAGGGAAGAGATCACAACAGCGCCTTGCACGTCTCGATAGAGTGCAGAGGCACGATTATGTCACATGTCCTAGTGGATACGGGCTCCTCGCTTAACGTGCTTCCGAAGAAGGCACTGATGAAGTTGGATACCCGTGGACTGCTGTGCACGCCCAGTGATCTGGTCGTGAAGGCCTTTGACGGAACCAAGCGCCACGTCTTCGGAGAATTGACCCTGCCAATTCAGGTTGGTCCAGAGACGTTTAATGCGGTGTTCTATATTATGGATATCATGCCCGCCTATAGTTGCCTCTTAGGACGGCCGTGGATTCATTCTGCTGGTGCCGTGACGTCCACGCTGCATCAGAAGCTTAAATATGCTGTTGGGGGCAGCATAGTGACAGTCTGTGGAGAGGAGGACATCATGGTAAGCCACCTGTCGTCCTTTAAATATGTCGAAATGGATGGTGAGATCCATGAGACTCTTTGCCAAGCTTTTGAAACCGTCAGGGTGAAGGAGGTAGCTCCCGTTGTTGCAGAGAAGCAAGAGGTGAACCTCTCCTCGTTTAAGGAAGCTCGGGCTGTTGTCGAAGCTGGTTCCACCCCAGGCTGGGGGCATGTTTTTGATATACCAATCAAACAGGATAAGTTTGGATTGGGATATTCTCCGCAAGCTGAAGCTTCATCTTCTTCTGGCAGTTCGTCTCGTGGGAAAGGGCCGATCTTATTCACCAAGGGGGGAGTAATCTTCGAGAGTATCAACGCTACGTCAGAGGACAACGGGGACAGTGATTGTGATCTTGATGCCTGGATTCAACCGAGCAAGCCAGGCGAGCACCTTCACAATTGGACCATCAAGGAGATTATCGAGCTGACAAGTGAAGAGTAATGATTTGCTTTTTACAATCTTTGTACAACCCTATGTCCTGCCCGGGGCATAGTGGTTTTACTGTCAGGGCCTTGTTGGATTATGTGTATGCATTTTGTTAAATAAATAAAAGGCGTTTTCTTCGTAATCAAATATTGTGTTCTCTGTTATTCATGCTTTATGTTTGTTTCGAAAAACAGCAAAATGGCAACGAGGTTCGTGCTAACCTGCATATTCTTGCTTTAAACTTAACCCTTGTTATTGCAGGATCCACGTAACAGATGACATCGACTCTGGACCCTCTACGGCTCACTACGACTTTGATTGCCCGATCTATCAAGCCGAGGATGAGATTGATGAAGACGAAGACCTTCCGGAAGAGTTGGCCCGCTTGTTGAGACAAGAGGAGAAGGTTATTCTGCCTCACGAGGAGGAGATTGAGATTGTAAATCTGGGTTCTGAGGAGCTTATCAGGAATGTCAGAGTTGGGGCTGCGCTGCAGAATGATGTCAAGCATAGACTGGTCGAGATGCTTCGAGAGTATAGTGACGTCTTTGCTTGGTCGTATGAGGATATGCCCGGACTTGACACAGATATCGTGGTTCATCGCTTGCCGTTGCGAGAAGATTGCCCTCCAGTCAAGCAGAAGCTCAGGAGGACGAGACCAGACATGGCTGTAAAAATCAAAGAAGAAGTCCAGAAGCAGTTGGACGCAGGATTTCTAGCCGTTACCACTTACCCTCCGTGGGTCGCCAACATAGTGCCTGTACCGAAGAAGGACGGTAAGGTACGCATGTGCGTCGATTATCGGGATTTGAATAGGGCGAGCCCTAAGGATGATTTCCCGTTGCCTCATATCGATGTGTTGGTCGACAATACAGCCCAGTTTTCCGTGTTTTCGTTCATGGATGGCTTCTCCGGTTACAATCAGATTAAGATGGCGCCGGAGGACATGGAGAAAACGACGTTTATTACCCCCTGGGGCACGTTTTGCTACAAGGTAATGCCCTTCGGTCTGAAGAACGCAGGGGCCACTTACCAGCGAGCAATGGTAACTTTGTTTCATGATATGATTCATCATGAGATCGAGGTCTATGTTGATGACATGATTGCGAAGTCCCAAACGGAGGAGGAGCATCTGGTCAATTTGCTGAAGCTGTTCGAAAGGCTTAGGAAGTTCAAGCTGAGGCTGAATCCTAACAAGTGCACTTTCGGAGTGCGGTCCGGAAAGTTATTGGGGTTTATCGTTAGTGAACGAGGTATTGAAGTTGATCCTGCGAAGATAAAAGCTATCCAAGAAATGCCAGCGCCGAAAACAGAAAAAGAAGTTCGTGGTTTCTTGGGCCGAATAAACTACATTGCAAGGTTTATCTCTCAGCTCACGGCCACTTGTGAACCGATGTTCAAGTTGTTAGAGAAAAATCAGGCGATTACCTGGAATGAGGATTGCCAGAAGGCATTCGATAAGATAAAGCAGTATCTTCAAGAGCCTCCAATCTTGATACCCCCAGTGGCTGGACGGCCATTAATCATGTACTTGACAGTTCTGGAGAATAGTATGGGGTGTGTTCTCGGTCAGCACGACGAGACGGGCAGAAAGGAGCATGCCATTTATTATTTGAGTAAAAAGTTCACTGAGTGTGAATCTCGATACTCGACGCTGGAGAAGACGTGTTGTGCATTAGCTTGGGCTGCCAAACGTCTACGACAGTATATGCTCAACCACACCACTATGCTAATTTCGAAGATGGATCCGATCAAGTACGTCTTCGAGAAGCAGGCTCTTTCGGGCAGGATTGCCAGATGGCAGATGGTGTTAACAGAATATGATATTCAGTACGTCTCTCAGAAAGCCATCAAGGGAAGCGTATTGTCTGACTACCTTGCCGAACAGCCAATCAAAGACTATCAGCCGATGAAGTTCGAATTCCCTGACGAGGACATTATGTTTCTCAAAGCGAAGGATTGCGATGAGCCATTGCCCGATGAGGGGCCAGATAGGAAGTCTCAGTGGAAGTTGATATTCGACGGAGCGGTTAATTCCTATGGAAGTGGCATCGGGGCTATCATTACGACTCCTCATGGATCCCACATCCCTTTTACTGCGAGACTGACGTTTCCAGTTACCAATAACGAAGCAGAGTATGAAGCATGTATTATGGGTCTAGAAGAGGCAATTGATTTGAGAATCAAGAATCTAGACATATATGGTGACTCAGCGCTTGTAATCAATCAGATTAAAGGGGAGTGGGAAACTCGTCAAGCGAATTTAGTGCCGTACATGAATTATGCCAGGAGGCTGCTTCCTTTCTTCGACCGGGTGGAACTTCATCATGTACCCAGGGCTGAAAATCAAATGGCTGATGCTTTAGCTACGTTGGCTTCCATGTATAAAGTCAATTATTGGAATGAGGCTCCAAGAATTGTACTTTCGCGTCTTGATAGACCGGCATTTATCTTTGCAATCGAGGATGCCACTGACGGCAAGCCATGGTTCCACGACATCCAGACCTTCCTTATGACTAAGGAGTATCCTGCGGGTGCGTCCACCCAGGATAAGAAGACTCTGAGGAGGCTATCTGGAAACTTTTATCTCAATCCTGACGGAGTGCTGTATAAGAGGAACCACGATCTCGTGCTACTCAGATGTGTGGATGAAAAAGAGGCGAGCATGCTCATGGAGGAAGTCCATGAGGGCACATTTGGTACGCACGCCGGCGGGCATGCCATGACGAGAAAGATCCTGAGAGCAGGGTATTACTGGCTGACTATGGAGTCGGATTGCTTCAGATTCGCGAGGAAATGTCACAAATGCCAGATTTATGCTGATAAAGTTCATGTGCCGCCGTGCCCATTGAATGTCATGTCCTCCCCTTGGCCGTTCTCCATGTGGGGCATCGACATGATAGGCAAGATCGAGCCCACTGCATCCAATGGTCATCGTTTCATTTTGGTAGCTATCGACTACTTCACCAAGTGGGTGGAGGCAGCCTCGTACGCTAATGTGACCAAGCAGGTGGTTGCTAAATTCATAAAGAGGGACATCATCTGTCGCTATGGAATTCCCGAGCGGATCATTACTGATAATGGTTCGAATCTGAATAATAAGATGATGAAGGAGCTGTGCCAGAGCTTCAAGATTGAACACCACAACTCATCTTCTTACCGACCGAAGATGAATGGCGCTGTTGAAGCGGCCAACAAGAACATCAAGAAGATTGTTCAAAAGATGGTTGTGACGTATAAAGATTGGCACGAGATGCTGCCGTTTGCCTTGCACGGTTATCGTACCACGGTGCGTACGTCGACCGGGGCAACTCCTTTCTCCTTGGTGTACGGTATGGAAGCTGTCCTACCGCTAGAAGTGGAGATTCCCTCTTTGCGAGTTTTGGTTGATGTGAAACTTGATGAGGCATAATGGGTTACGAATCGCTTGAACCAACTCAGCCTGATGGACGAGAAGAGGTTAGCATCGATTGCATTTGGTCGCCTGTACCAAAGCCGAATGAAGAAAGCTTATGATAAGAAGGTGCGTCCTCGAAGCTTTCAGACGGGTGATCTCGTCCTGAAGAAGATTCTTCCGCCACACTCCGATCACCGGGGCAAGTGGACTCCGAATTACGAAGGGCCGTATGTCGTCAGCAAGGTCTTCTCGGGAGGAGCTTTGTTGTTATCCACGATGGATGGTGAAGATTTGGCATCCCCGGTGAACGCGGACGCAGTTAAAAAATACTTTGCTTGAAAGCGACCCGCTGGACAAAAAAAGAAAGAGTCCAGGCAAAAAAGGGGCATCCCGGCGAACCAAAAACAGAATAAAAGGTTCGGGCAAAATTAGGGATATATTGAAAAATGTACACCCGCGAAGTCGAAAACCTACACTGGGCGGCTTCGGCAAAAAAGGGTATCCCGGTGAACTGAAAACCCGTGAAGGGCGGTTCACGCAAAAGTTAGGGATTTGAATAAGCAAATGACTGCGTTCCGCGTATGGACTTTCATTGTTTAGTGGTTCGGAAGACCTGAGGGCCGTTTATCTGAATCAATCTCTTCCAAAGCTGAAGCATCGGAGAAGTATCGAAGTCGAGTGGGTCTTAGAGGGATCAACTCATGGTGTTCGTCTACGCCTCGATTGCCGACATTTGTATATACTGATGTATATTTATGTTTTCTTTTTGCGCGGCTTCCTCATTCCAGGAGCTTGCCTCTGTTGTAAAACATTTTTGCCCGTTCAGGGGTTCATCATCAATAAAGTGCACATTATTCAGCAATTTTACTTGTCTGTTTAGCATTTATCTGTTTTGTTTGCGAATGATAACGCCGATGTGTTTTTGATAAAATGCGCATACATAAACTTGCGGGCCTGAGCCCATTGATTGTTGAAACAATTAACTAACTGAACATTGTCACGAGATAATAACCTGATAGGCCCCTTTGAGGAGGGTATCTTGTCTGTTTGTTTGTGTTGTTGCAGGTGTAGCACCTTCCAGAAGATGTGCCGTGCGTATCCCCGAAGCAGGACGAGTCCTCCTTCCCCAGCAGAGTTCAGTAGCCTCTCCTCCGCAGAATCTGAATGCAAGATGGTGAGCATTGATATGTCTTCCCCAGGTAGAGGTGATTCTCTTCCCCAAGCAGATGCATCCTGAAGGAACGCCACCTCATCGGCTGAGTCAAGCACCGAGGAATGATGTCGTCTTCCCCAGCACCGGGTCACAAGTGTAGAGTTCATAGAAATGTTTGGGTACTGGAGCTCATGTTTTCCCCAGTAAAGTCACTGAAGCAGGTCTTTCCCCGCACCGGGTCACAAGTGCAGGTTTCGTAGGAAGCTGTTCGTATGCCGAAGGATGCAGTAACTGATGATGCCGGACTGAAGTCTCCAGTGGAATTGAGATTCCTCACCAGGGTCAGGCTCTCTCCTGGAGTTCGATGATTCCTTCTTCCCCAGTAGAGTGTTGGAACAGCTGATGTTGTATTCCCCTGCAGAGTCGTACTCTCTTCCCCGAAGTCAGATGATTCTTTCTTCCCCAGCGGAATTGAAATCCCTCATCAGAGTCGTACTCTCCAATGAAGTAGAATGACTTCTCTCCCCGGCTGAATCCGCAGAAAAGCAGAACCTTTGAACATTGATCAGATCATGATTGATTTTCCCCAGCAGAGCGTGGGGCAGCTAATGCTGTGTTTCCCCAGCATCGCACTCTCTCCATCGAAGCAGAATGATTTCTCCTTCCTCAGCCGAATTTGCAGATGTCCAAGAGATCCGAATCCTTGGAAGTTGATCAGATCATGATTGGTTTTTCCCCAGTGGAGTGTTGAGCAGCTGAAGTTGATTCCCCTCAGAGTGGTCATCCCCAGAAGAGTAGCCGAGACGGCCGCGCAATTCATTCTCGCGATTGATATCAGCAGATCCGAGTTCTCGTAGAGCTTCATCCCCTGCAGCAGTCAGCTGAAGTTGTTCCCCTGCAGCAGTACGCGGAAGATCAGTTCCCCAGACAGAGCCTAATTGATATTGGCGTGTTCACGTTCTCCTCAGCAGGATGACTCCTCCACCTGAGTGGTTCTTTCTCCTTGACAGGAGGATTTCCCCCCTTCGGCATTTATTTTGCTGATGGGATCGCATCATTGTGCATGATTGCATAGCATTGTGCATGATTGCATGGCATTTAGCATAACCGCATATCATTCCCATGTGGAGCGTAGCGCAGAAGCATACGCATCTTAAGCATGACCTAGGTCATCATCATCCTTATTATACAGATGTACCACCAAAAGACCGGTTGCTCAGGACGATTCTTGATGTTCCCCCCAGCAAGGTTGTTTTCTTAGATGATTCTTAAAGACCCCGGTGTGATCCCCGCGGTCGCTCGATCAAGATGATTTTTGAGATCCCCAGCAAAGTCTTCAGTTCAAGATGATTCTCGAACTCCTCAGCAGGGCCATTTGCTTAAGACGATTCTTAAGACCCCAGCGCAGGTTCCCGAGTTGTTTACCTAGGGTGATACTTGAGCTCCCCGATAGCGCCTCCAGCAAGAGTTGCCCAGGAAGATTCCTGGAATTCCCAACAGAATGTTTGCTCCAGAAAGGTTATTAGTTCAGGACGATTCTTGAAGATGCCCGACGGATCTGTTTGTTCAAGTTGATTCTTGAAGTCCTCAGCAGCATGATATGTCTGCTCCAACAACGATGTCTAATCTGAAGATGGATTTCGTAAGCGCCCGATGGCGATATCAGAAGGTTCCGGTGAGTCCAGATTTCCGTGTTGAAGAATCAACGGGGGGCTAAAGACAAGGTTCCAGGGTTGTAGATACAACAGAGTGATTCGTGTGAGTCTGAAGACCAAGTCAGTTGTCCTGAGGAGATGATTGATTGCGATCAAGTGAATAGTGTTTCTTCTGACTGAAGTCAAAGATGTTTCTCCAGCTGAAGCGGAGTTTTGCCTGAAGGCAAAGTGTTTGAATCCCCGTAGAGTCATGAATGGCTCAGGATACCATTTCTTTGACTGAAGTCACAGATTTCCCAAGCTGAAGCGAAGGTGCCTAAGGGCAAGGTTATCCCCAAGGTCATGAATGACCTAGGATTCATTTTTCGGACTGAAGGCCGAAGTATATCCCTGACTGAAGTCACGGATGCTCTATAGCAAAGGCGGAATTGCCTGAAGGCATATCCATGTATCCTTGAAGGTCAAGGACCATTGCTTTAGACTGAAGTCGAAGGTGCCTCCTGCAGAGTTGCCGACGGGCAAAGTTTACATCCTTGAAGGCCAAGGATGTTCTTTTTAGCTGAAGCTGGAATGGCCAGGGGCCAGGGTTCCATCTATCTTCAGAAATACTTGAAGATATTTTCTGGCTGAAGATGGAAGTGGCCAGGGGCCAGGGTTTCATATATCTTTGATGTTGAAGTTCTACGGTGGGCTCAGTATGCAGTAGTATTTGGATGTTCGTTATGGTTCTGAGGGTGAACCCCAGATCAGAGTGTGCTTGGTTGAGTCTCTCATCCCCAGCAGAGTAGCTCCAAATACACAAGTGTACCTTTTGTTCCAGTTACCAGGGGTGAACCCCAGGGGCAGAGTTGTTCAGTGTTGTAGTTCTCCAGCGGCGATGCGGAGTATTTTGATTGTTCGACGGCGATATCAGGTTTAGTCTTCCAGCGGTGATGCTGGGTGTCGTGGTTGTCTGAAGGCTATGTCAGAAAAAGTTAACGTGGATAACTGACGGCGATGTCAGATCAGCATCTCTCCAGCTAGCGGCCGTGCAGCTAGCATTGTAATATTCGAAGATTTGTTCTCCGCAGAGTACCGTGTGCTCGTGCAGTTGGCAAATTTTCGGGTTTACCGATATTCAACCGTCTCGTACCTTGATTGGTTGAGAGCCGTTCGCTTCTCACCCAGTCAGGTTCAAGCCGTTTGAATAGGGGCAGCTGTTGCACCCCAAAATTTGACCAACAATTATTTATTCATTGAGTGTTTGAAAGTGGATACCTTCATCAGAAAGTTCAAGAGATCTTCAGAGGAATTGGTTGAAACCAGGGTTGTGTGCTTCATAGCTTGAGAGTTGTGGGTGCTCCTCAGATGGTTCTGAGACTTTGAGAATGAACTTGATGTTTTGGGAAAGCCTATGAGATGTCTTGATAGCCATCATGAAGCCCAGAGAGGTCATTGTGTAAGAGTTCAGAAGATTCAACCATGAATGGTAGAATTAGGGTTTTGACTGGGTCAACCCTAGATCAGCTGAAGATTTGGAGAAGGTTGAGACCTAATCCAAGGGCCATGAGATCATGTAATGATGTATAGAGATGTTATAAAGATGATTCCTAGACCAACTCATCATGAGTGAGGAGTTTGAGAAGTTTCAAGTCAGGGTCCCCAAGGATTGTCAGTGAAAAACCCTAATTTGATCCCTATCTTCCAGGCAGTTTTAGCTCAAGATGTGATTGATATCTCACCTTCCCCATAACATGAATGTTGTAGATCTTGTTCTAAGCTTTAATTTGGGTGGTGGAAGTCCTTGATAGGAGTTACAGAGCCCAAGTTATGGTTTTGACAAATTACAGGTCAGCAGAGGTGTGTGAATCTGGGTCCTTTAAAGTCACCCAACTTGCAGACAACTTTTGCCCTAGTAGGATGATTCCTATGATTTCTTGGTCAACATGAATGTTGAAGAGGATCTACTTAGCTTTAATTTGAGTGGTAGAAGTCCTTGATTGGATTTGTGGAACTCAACTTATGGTTTGAACAAGACAGGGGTATTTTGGTCATTTGTCAGTTATAGGTCATTTTAGCCAATGCCTAAAACTCCTATTTCCAAGCCTCAAATGGAAAAACTCAAAACATGAAAGTTGCTCAAAATGTGATTTTAAGTCTAGAAAGAAGGTCACAAATTGTTGGAAAAGCTCATGGCATGAGATTACATGATTGGTCAAAAATGAACTAAAAATGGCTTATAAACTTGAAAAGTTGAATTTGGAAATTGATTTGGGAGATCCACAAATCCAAAATAGGTCATCCAATATATCATTTTGATTGGAAAAACCATTTTGAGAACATTGGTTTAGCTAGAATTTTGATTTGGAGCCTTAAGATGGGTGATGCTTTGAAAAGTTGTTACTTGAAAAGGAAGGCAATGTTGAAAAACCCTACACAAGCCAAAGATGAGCTTGTTTTTCACTCATCCACACTCAATATCTCTCATAAGGAGAATTTGGCACAAAAATTGCAAGGCATAACATATGAGATATGAGATAACCAATATGGCATGTCATGAGATTTTCAAGAAACTTCCACCACATTCTAGATGAATCTAGACACATCCAATGATCATTATAAAGAGAATGCCATGAAGAGAGTTCAAGGTTGGTGAAACTTGGTGAATTGAGTAGAGAAGAGAGAGATTCGAGCTAGGGTTTCAAGGTGCTCCATCATTGCATTTCAGTTTCAAAGTCATTGTTACAAGCTTTCTTCTTCAAGATCCTTGCAAACAGAAAGCATATCTCCATTGGAGGATCATTGGGAGTGAATTGCAAGCTTGGAATCGTGCCCTAGCATCACATACCATCATCACTTGACAGGTTCCTTTTCTTCTCTCTTCCACCTTAATTATGCATAGATGTATCATGTTTTAGGTTTAGAATGGCTAGGCTAGGATAGATGACTAAATACTGAGAGTTGCAGCCTGTTCCGTGAAGTTCCATAGCAGGACCAAGAATCTTTGATTCTCAAGAAGTGTTTGAACTTGGAGTTTAAATCATCAAGAATTGGTTTAGCACGGTTAGGTTCACATATAGAACATCTGTAGATCATTAGAGTTAGGGTTAATGAAGGTTGGTCTCAGGTGATTTTGGTTTGGATCGTGACATTGCAAGCCTCTGTTAGAATAACCTAGGTAGAATTAAGAAAAACTACTCGTGCCATTTTATTCCTCTCATTGAGTAGCACAACTTTCGTTTTGGAATCATGTTGTTTCGTGGCCTGAGTAGAGAGAGCAGAGAAGGAGAAGTTCGTGCATGGATGAGGGGTTTGCAGGTTAGGGTTTGGTCCAAGGTTGAAGAAGGGTTCGTGGCCGTTAGATGGAAGTCAATGGATTGACTGGGGGGAACGATCGTGTGGCCACGATTCAAATAGAAAAACGGAGGGAAGACTCAAGCCTCAAAACGCCCCGTTTCACTTAAAGTGAAATCCTGGGCCTAAATCTGATTGCTATTCCCAACCCCCCAAAAGCCCAATCTCCCAATAACGCGTGAATCCCTTGCTTATCTCACCCCCCAGGCGTTCTCTTTTTAGTTTTGTTTTTCTGATTTAATATGGGCCTTAGCAAATTGATACGCGCACCCCCACCCTCATGGCCCATCAGTATTTCCAACTAGCGTGAGTTGCTATTCCAACCCCCCTCCCTTTAATTGATATAAATTCTTTTATTTTCTTCTTTTATTTTTCTGTTTTGATTAATTCATAAATAAATGATAAAAAATGATTTTTGACTTCTTCTTTTTTCTATGATTAGATGATAATGTGTAGAAAATATTAAAAATAAAAATAGGATTTTATTTTTAAGTCTAGTATTTTTAATAGATTTTTCTTTTAAGTAGCTTTTATAATGTTTAGTTTTATATCATGATTTTGTAGGAATTGTTTTAGGACCTTCCTTTAGTCTTTTTAATCCATTCTTTTTTGTGCAATTAGATGATGAATCATATTTCCCCATAGGATTTTTTCTAGAATTTTAGAATTAAATTTTGATTAGTTTAATTAGGGTAGATCTAGGGTATCCTAATTAGGGTTTAGGTTGTGTTTAGGTGAAGAATTCCTTTCTTTGATTGAGTTTTGTCTTGATTTTTAGGTAGAGGCCTATGTGGATGTTATGGGTAGATGTTGAGGACCCTTGTGAATAATTGTTAGATTTTTCCCCCTTGGTTTAGTATTTTTAGGTATTTTCTGAAGTTGCCTGTTGATTTTGTCTGCCCTGTGGTTATCTGTTCATCTTTGGGGTTCATTGTGGGGAATTTGTTTAGGGGCTTGTGTTGCCTTGAAGACCTTGATGGAGAGCATCATGAAGTGAAGATTGTAGATCAAAATTCAGAGACCCAGAGCTTGGCCTATTCCCTGTCTGTGAGGTTTGAGATCCTGAAGTTTGAAGGAAGTTCATGGTACTTTCCTGAGGAAGGCACTATGAATGACTTTCATTCTTTCTTCTCACCTCTTTCTTAAGTATCCAATGATGTTGGAGCCAACTTGTGAGTTTAATTTCTCCTGAGGAGGAATGTAAACTGATCACATGTTGTTGAGCCACATGGGATGCAATTCCTAAGTGGAAGCCCCCTAGTACTTTCCTGAGGAAGGTCCTATGAGTCTATTCACTTAGTTCCATTAGTTTATCTAGGATTTCTCAAGTATCCAATGATGTTGGAGCCAACTTGTGAGTTTAATTTCTCCTGAGGAGGAATGTAAACTGATCACATGTTGTTGAGCCACATGGGATACAATTCCTAAGTGGAAGCCTCCTAGTACTTTCCTGAGGAAGGTCCTATGAGTCTATTCACTTAGTTCCACTAGTTCAGATAGGATTTCCTAAATATCCAGTGATGTTGGAGCCTGCTTGTGAGTTTAATTTCTCCTGAGGAGGAATATAAACTGATCACAGTGGTTGAGCCACATAGGGTATGACTCCTGAGTATACACCTCCTAGTGTTCTCCTGAGGAAGACACTATGAGTTTATTTACTTAGCTCCCTTTCTTTGGTAAGCTTGTTCTGAAGCTTGAAGACTGGGATTGATTTCTTTTGGTTAGGTTTTGCTTTAGGGCTTTGCTTAGATTTGATCAGGATTCTGTGTTAGGGATAGGATTAGGGAGTAGATGATTCTTTCTCAGGCATGTGTGTTTTGTTTGCTTGATGGCACTTCATTCCTTTTATCTGGTTATTGCTTGATAGCATGTTGTTTATTTCAGTATGATTACTATTATTTCATGACTGGCTTGAGGTCGAGATGAGCTTGTGGAGGCTGAAGCCCCACACACATTTCCTCCCTCACTTGCATTGCATGCATTTTACTGTTAAAGCTGATGCTTTTGTCTGTTTTGGTGTATCATTGACATGATCCCTTAGGACTCTCATTTCCTCTGATGAGGATTTGATGATAGACTTTTAGGTTGAAACCTATGCATGACAACATCTAGGAGTTCCCTGTTCAAACCTCAACCATAGGATGAATCCATGGCATGATAACAGTAGGACTTGATAGTCTCCCTCCTAGTTGAGCCATTTTTCCCGTAGTTTCCCGAACTACGTTTGCTCTGAGCTTTCATACCAGATGAAAGTACGTAGGCATGGGATGCGATATCCTAGCGAGAAACCTTCAACCTTAACCCGTAGTTAGCCGAACTACGTTGACTCTGATTTCTCATTCTCTGATGAGAATACGTAGGCATAAAGCGCGATGCTTTGCCGAGTCATTTTTTCTTTTCTTTTTTCAGCCAGCCTTGATAGGTAGATAGATTATAACCAACCCGTCCAAGTAAACAAACAAGCGAGGATTCCGTCGAGTACGACGGACGTGAGGGGTGCTAATACCTTCCCCTTGCGTAACCGACTCCCGAACCCAGACAATGGTTGCGATGACCTTGTCTTACCCTTTTTCGTCAGGTTTTTCCGATCGTTTCCTTTCCCGCTCTGAGGGATAAATAACGAAAGGTGGCGACTCTTCTGTTTTGCCGGCACCTTATTTTCGCGCAAGCGACAGTATGTCATCTTATTGATGTCAAATTGTGCGACAGAGTTTGTCCTATCATCCTTTTAGTGGTAGTGGCCGGTGTGAGTTTCGCTCCGTCATCCTTTTGGTGGAGGGTCTGTCATCTTATTGATGTCAAATTGTGTTATAGTGTTTGTCCTATCATTTTTTTGGTGGTATTGGCCGGTGTGAGTTTCGCACTGTCATCCTTTTGGTGGTAGGTATGTCATCTTAATTAATGTCAGATTGTGTGATAGTGTTTTTCCTATCATCCTTTTGGTGGTAGTGGCCGGTGTGAGTTTCGCTCCGTCATCCTTTTGGTGAGGGGTCTGTCATGTTAATTGATGTCAGATTTTGTGATAGTGTTTGTCCTATCATCCTTTTGGTGGTAGTGGCTGGTGAGAGTTTTGCTTCGTCATCCTTTTGTTGGGGGTCTGTCATATTGATTGATGTCAGATTGTGCGATAGCGTTTTTCCTATCATCCTTTTATTGTTAACGGCCGATGTGAGTTTCGCTGTCATCCTTTTGATGAGGGGTCTATCATCTTGTTGATGTCAGATTGTGCGATAGTGTTTGTCCTATCATCCTTTTCGTGGTAGAGGCCGGTGTGAGTTTCGCTCCGACATCCTTTTTGTGGGGGGTCTATCATCTTATTGGTGTCAGATTGTGCGATAGTGTTTGTCATATCATCCTTTTGATGGTAGTGGCCGATGTGAGTTTTGCTCCGTCATCCTTTTGGTGGGGGGTCTATCATATTAATTGATGTGAGATTGTGTGATAGTTTTTGTCCAATCCTCCTTTTGGTGATAGTAACGGGTGGGAGTTTAGCTCTGTCATCCTTTTGGTGGGGGGGGGGGGGTCTGTCATCTTGATTAATGTCAGATTGTGCGATAATGTTTGTCCTATCATCCTTTTGTTGTTAGTGGCCGATGTGAGTTTCGTGCTATCATCCTGTTGATGGGGTCTGTCATCTTGTTGATGTCTGATTGTGCGATAGTGTTTATCCTATCATCCTTTTGGTGGTAGACGCCGGTGTGAGTTTCGCTCCGTCATCTTTTTGGTGGGGGGTCTATCATCTTATTCATGTCAGATTGTGCGATAGTGTTTGTCTTATCATCCTTTTGGTGGTAGTGGCCGGTGTGAGTTTTGCTCCGTCGTTTTTTTGGTGGTAGGTATGTCATCTTAATTAATGTCAGATTGTGCGATAGTCTTTGTCCTATCATCCTTTTGGTGGTAGTGGCCGGTGTGAGTTTCGCTCCGTCATCCTTTAGGTGGGAGTATGTCATCTTATTGATGTCAAATTGTGCGACAGTGTTTGTCCTATCATCCTTTTAATGGTAGTGGTCGGTGTGAGTTTCGCTCCGTCATCCTTTTGGTGGAGGGTCTGTCATCTTATTGAAGTCAAATTGTGTTATAGTGTTTGTCCTATCATTTTTTTGTGGTATTGGCCGGTTTGAGTTTTGCACTGTCATCCTTTTAGTGGTAGGTATGTCATCTTAATTAATGTCAGATTGTGTGATAGTGTTTTTCCTATCATCCTTTTGGTGGTAGTGGCCGGTGTGAGTTTTGCTCCGTCATCCTTTTGGTGAGGGGTCTGTCATGTTAATTTATGTCAGATTTTGTGATAGTGTTTGTCCTATCATCCTTTTGGTGGTAGTGGCTGGTGAGAGTTTTGCTTCGTCATCCTTTTGTTGGGGGTCTGTCATATTGATTGATGTCAGATTGCGCGATAGCGTTTTTTCTATCATCCTTTTATTGTTAATGGCCGATGTGAGTTTCGCTGTCATCCTTTTGATGAGGGGTCTATCATCTTGTTGATGTCAGATTGTGCGATAGTGTTTGTCCTATCATCCTTTTCATGGTAGAGGCCGGTGTGAGTTTCGCTCCGACATCCTTTTTGTGGGGGGTCTATCATCTTATTGGTGTCAGATTGTGCGATAGTGTTTGTCCTATCATCCTTTTGATGGTAGTGGCCGATGTGAGTTTTGCTCCGTCATCCTTTTGGTGGGGGGTCTATCATATTAATTGATGTGAGATTGTGTGATAGTTTTTGTCCAATCCTCCTTTTGGTGATAGTGACGGGTGGGAGTTTAGCTCTGTCATCCTTTTGGTGGGGGGGGGGGGGGTCTGTCATCTTGATTAATGTCAGATTGTGCGATAATGTTTGTCCTATCATCCTTTTGTTGTTAGTGGCCGATGTGAGTTTCGCGTTGTCATCCTGTTGATGGGGGGTCTGTCATCTTGTTGATGTCTGATTGTGCGATAGTGTTTATCCTATCATCCTTTTAATGGTAGACGCCGGTGTGAGTTTCGCTCCGTCATCTTTTTGGTGGGGGGTCTATCATCTTATTCATGTCAGATTGTGCGATAGTGTTTGTCTTATCATCCTTTTGGTGCTAGTGGCCGGTGTGGGTTTCGCTCCGTCATTTTTTTGGTGGTAGGTATGTCATCTTAATTAATGTCAGATTGTGCGATAGTCTTTGTCCAATCATCCTTTTGGTGGTAGTGGCCGGTGTGAGTTTCGCTCTGTCATCCTTTAGGTGGCGGTATGTCATCTTATTGATGTCAAATTGTGCGACAGTGTTTGTCCTATCATCCTTTTGGTGGTAGTGGCCGGTGTGAGTTTCGCTCCGTCATCCTTTTGGTGGAGGGTCTGTCATCTTATTGAAGTCAAATTTTGTTATAGTATTTGTCCTATCATTTTTTTGGTGGTATTGGCCGGTGTGAGTTTCGCACTATCATCCTTTTGGTGGTAGGTATGTCATCTTAATTAATGTCAGATTGTGTGATAGTGTTTTTCCTATCATCCTTTTGGTGGTAGTGGCCGGTGTGAGTTTTGCTCCGTCATCCTTTTGGTGAGGGGTCTGTCATGTTAATTTATGTCAGATTTTGTGATAGTGTTTGTCCTATCATCCTTTTGGTGGTAGTGGCTGGTGAGAGTTTTGCTTCGTCATCCTTTTGTTAGGGGTCTGTCATATTGATTGATGTCAGATTGTGCGATAGCGTTTTTCCTATCATCCTTTTATTGTTAATGGCCGATGTGAGTTTCGCTGTCATCCATTTGATGAGGGGTCTATCATCTTGTTGATGTCAGATTATGCGATAGTGTTTGTCCTATCATCCTTTTCGTGGTAGAGGCCGGTGTGAGTTTCGCTCCGACATCCTTTTTGTGGGGGGTTTATCATCTTATAGGTGTCAGATTGTGCGATAGTGTTTGTCCTATCATCCTTTTGATGGTAGTGGCCGATATGAGTTTTGCTCTGTCATCCTTTTGGTGGGGGGTCTATCATATTAATTGATGTGAGATTGTGTGATAGTTTTTGTCCTATCCTCCTTTTGGTGATAGTGACGGGTGGGAGTTTGGCTCTGTCATCCTTTCGGTGGGGGGGGGGGGGGGGGGGGGTCTGTCATCTTGATTAATGTCAGATTGTGCGATATTGTTTGTCCTATCATCCTTTTGTTGTTAGTGGCAGATGTGAGTTTCGCGCTGTCATCCTGTTTATGGGGGGCCTGTCATCTTGTTGATGTTTGATTGTTCGATAGTGTTTATCCTATCATCCTTTTGGTGGTAGACGCCGGTGTGAGTTTCGCTCCGTCATCTTTTTGGTGGGGGGTCTATCATCTTATTCATGTCAGATTGTGTGATAGTATTTGTCCTATCATCCTTTTGGTGGTAGTGGCCGGTGTGGGTTTCGCTCCGTCATTTTTTTGGTGGTAGGTTTGTCATCTTAATTAATGTCAGATTGTGCGATAGTCTTTGTCCTATCATCCTTTTGGTGGTAGTGGCCGGTGTGAGTTTCGCTCCGTCATCCTTTAGGTGGGGGTATGTCATATTATTGTTGTCAAATTGTGCGACAGTGTTTGTCCTATCATCGTTTTGGTGGTAGTGGCCGGTGTGAGTTTCGCTCTGTCATCCTTTTGGTGGCGGGTCTGTCATCTTATTGAAGTCAAATTGTGTTATAGTGTTTGTCCTATCATTTTTTTGGTGGTATTGGCCGGTGTGAGTTTCGCACTGTCATCCTTTTGGAGGTAGGCATGTCATCTTAATTAATGTCAGATTATGTGATAGTGTTTTTCCTATCATCCTTTTGGTGGTAGTGGCCGGTGTGAGTTTCGCTCCGTCATCCTTTTGGTGAGGGGTCTGTCATGTTAATTGATGTCAGATTTTGTGATAGTGTTTGTCCTATCATCCTTTTGGTGGTAGTGGCCGGTGAGAGTTTCGCTTCGTCATCCTTTTGTTAGGGGTCTGTCATATTGATTGACGTCAGATTGTGCGATAGCGTTTTTCCTATCATCCTTTTGTTGTTAATGGCCGATGTGGGTTTCGCTCTGTCATCCTTTTGATGAGGGGTCTGTCATCTTGTTGATGTCAGATTGTGCGATAGTGTTTGTCCTATCATCCTTTTTATGGTAGAGGCCGGTGTGAGTTTCACTCCGACATCCTTTTGGTGGGGTGTCTATCATCTTATTGGTGTCAGATTATGCGATAGTGTTTGTCCTATCATCCTTTTGATGGTAGTGGCCGATGTGAGTTTTGCTCCGTCATCCTTTTGGTGAGGGGTCTGTCATGTTAATTGATGTCAGATTTTTTGATAGTGTTTGTCCTATCATCCTTTTGGTGGTAGTGGCCGGTAAGAGTTTCGCTTCGTCATCCTTTTGTTGGGGGTCTGTCATATTGATTGATGTCAGATTGTGCGATAGCGTTTTTCCTAACATCCTTTTGTTGTTCATGGCCGATGTGAGTTTCGCTCTGTCATCCTTTTGATGAGGGGTCTGTCATCTTGTTGATGTCAGATTGTGCGATAGTGTTTGTCCTATCATCCTTTTGTTGTTAGTGGCCGATGTGAGTTTCGCTCTGTCATCCTGTTTATGGGGGGTCTGTCATCTTGTTGATGTCTGATTGTGCGATAGTGTTTGTCCTATCATCCTTTTGGTGGTAGAGGCCGGTGTGAGTTTCGCTCTGTCAACTTTTTGGTGGGGCGGTCTATCATCTTATTCATGTCAGATTGTGCGATAGTGTTTGTCCTATCATCCTTTTGATGGTAGTAGCCGATGTGAGTTTTGCTCCGTCATCCTTTTGGTGGTGGGTCTGTCATCTTAATTGATGTGAGATTGTGCGATAGTTTTTGTCCTATCATCCTTTTGGTGGTAGTGGCTGGTGCGAGTTTAGCTCTATCCTCCTTTTGGTGGGGGGGGGGGGGGGGTCTGTCATCTTGATTGATGTCAGATTGTGCGATAGTGTTTATCCTATCAACCTTTTAGTGGTAGTTGTCGTTGTGAGTTTAGCTCCATCATCCTTTTGGTGGAGGATCTGTCATCTTGTTGATGTCAGATTGTGCGATAGTGTTTCTCCTATCATCCTGTTGGTGGTTGTGGCCGGTTTGAGTTTCGCTCCTTCATCCTTTTGGTGGGGGGTCTGTCATCTTATAGATGTCAGATTGTGCTATAGAGTTTACCCTATCATCCTTTTGGTGGTAGTGGCCGGTGTGAGTTTTGCTCCGTCATCCTTTTGGTGGTGGGTCTATCATCTTAATTGATGTTAGATTGTGCGATAGTGTTTCTCCTATCATCCTTTTGGTAGTAGTGGTCGGTGTGAATTTCGCTCTGCCATCCTTTTGGTGGGGGTCTGTCATTTTTTTCATGTCAGATTCTGCGATATTGTTTGTCCTATCATCCTTTTGGTGGTAGTGGCCGGTGTAAGTTTTGCTCCGTCATCCTTTCGGTGGTAGGTATGTCATCTTAATTAATATAAGATTGTGTGATAGTGTTTGTCCTATCATCCGTTTGGTGGTAGTGGAAGGTGTGAGTTTCGCTCTGTCATCCTTTTGGTGGGGGGGTTTGTCATCTTGATTGATGTCAGATTGTGTGATAGTGTTTGTCCTATCATCCTTTTGGTGGTAGTGGCCGTTGTGAGTTTAGCTACATCATCATTTAGCTGGGGGATCTGTCATCTTGTTGATGTCAGATTGTGCGATAGTGTTTGTCCTATCATCCTATTGGTGGTAGTGGCCGGTGTGAGTTTCGCCCCGTCATCCTTTTGGTGGGGGGTCTGTCATCTTATTGATGTCCGATTGTGATATAGTGTTTGCCCTATCATCCTTTTGGTGGTAGTGGCCAGTGTGAGTTTCGCTCCGTCATCCTTTTGGTGAGGGGTTTGTCATGTTAATTGATGTCAGATTTTGTGATAGTGTTTGTCCTATCATCCTTTTGGTGGTAGTGGCCGGTGAAAGTTTCGCTTCGTCATCCTTTTGTTGGGGGTTTGTCATATTGATTGATGTCAGATTGTGCGATAGCGTTTTTCCTATCATCCTTTTGTTGTTAATGGATGATGCGAGTTTTGCTCTGTCATCTTTTTGATGAGGGGTCTGTCATCTTGTTGATGTCAGATTGTGTGATAGTGTTTGTCCTATCATCCTTTTTGTGGTAGAGGCCGGTGTGAGTTTCGCTCCGACATCCTTTTGGTGGGGGGTCTATCATCTTATTGGTGTCAGATTGTGCGATAGTGTTTGTCCTATCATCCTTTTGATGGTAGTGGCCGATGTGAGTTTTGCACTGTCATCCTTTTGGTGGGGGGTCTATCATATTAATTGATGTAAGATTGTGTGATAGCTTTTGTCCTATCCTCCTTTTGGTGGTAGTGACGGGTGGGAGTTTAGCTGTGTCATCCTTTTGGTGGGGGGAGGTTCTGTCATCTTGATTAATGTCAGATTGTGAGATAATGTTTTTCCTATCATCCTTTTGTTGTTAGCGGCCGATGTGAGTTTCGCTCTGTCATCCTGTTGATGGGGGGTCTGTCATCTTGTTGAAGTCTGATTGTGTGATAGTGTTTGTCCAATCATCCTTTTGGTGATAGAGGCCGATGTGAGTTTCGCTCCGTCATCTTTTTGGTGGGGGTCTATCATCTTATTCACGTCAGATTGTGCGATTGTGTTTGTCCTATCATCCTTTTTATGGTTGTGGCCGATGTGAGTTTCGCTCCGTCATCCTTTTGGTGGGGGGTCTTTCATCTTAATTGATGTGAGATTGTTCGATAGTTTTTGTCCTATCATCCTTTTGGTTGTAGTGGATGGTGCGAGTTTAGCTCTATCATCCTTTTGGTGGGGGGGTTTATCATCTTGATTGATATCAGATTGTGCGATAGTGTTTATCCCATCATCCTTTTAGTGGTAGTTGTCATTGTGAGTTTAGCTCCATCATCCTTTAGATGGGGGATCTGTCATCTTGTTGATGTCAGATTGTGCGATAGTGTTTGTCCTATCATCCTTTTGGTGGTAGTGGCCGATTTGAGTTTCGCTCCTTCATCCTTTTGGTGGGGGGTCTGTCATCTTATAGATGTCAAATTGTGCTATAGTGTTTGCCCTATCATCCTTTTGGTGGTAGTGGCCGGTGTGAGTTTTTCTCCGTCATCCTTTTGGTGGTGGGTCTATCATCTTAATTGATGTTAGATTTTGCGATAGTGTTTCCCCTATCATCCTTTTGGTGGTAGTGGTCGGTGTGAATTTCGCTCTGTCATCCTTTTGGTGGGGGTCTGTCATTTTTTTCATGTTAGATTGTGCGATATTGTTTGTCCTATCATCCTTTTGGTGGTAGTGGCCGGTGTGAGTTTTGCTCCGTCATCCTTTCGGTGGTAGGTATGTCATCTTAATTAATGTCAGATTGTGCGATAGTGTTTGTCCTATCATCCGTTTGGTGGTAGTGAAAGGTGTGAGTTTCGCTCTGTCATCCTTTTGGTGGGGGGGGGGGGGGGGGGTTTGTCATCTTGATTGATGTCAGATTGTGTGATAGTGTTTGTCCTTTCATCCTTTTGGTGGTAGTGGCTGTTGTGAGTTTAGATACATCATCATTTAGGTGGGGGATCTATCATCTTGTTAATGTCAGATTGTGCGATAGTGTTTGTCCTATCATCCTTTTGGTGGTAGTGGCCGGTGTGAGTTTCGCCCCGTCATCCTTTTGGTGGGGGGTCTGTCATCTTATTGACGTCCGATTGTGCTATAGTGTTTGCCCTATCATCCTTTTCGTGGTAGTGGCCAGTGTGAGTTTCGCTCCGTCATCCTTTTGGTGAGGGGGTTGTCATGTTAATTGATGTCAGATTTTGTGATAGTGTTTGTCTTATCATCCTTTTGTTAGTAGTGGCCGGTGTGAGTTTCGCTCCGTCATCCTTACGGTGGTAGGTATGTCATCTTAATTAAGGTCAGATTGTGCGATAGTGTTTGTCCTATAATCCTTTTGATGGTAGTGGTCTGTGTGAGTTTCGCTCCATCATCCTTTCGATGGTGGGGGGTCTGTCATCTTATTGATGTCAGATTGTGCTATAACGTTTGTCTTATCATCATTTTCGTGGTTGTGGCCGGTGTGAGTTTTGCTCCGTCATCCTTTCGATGGTAGGTATGTCATCTTAATTAATGTCAGATTGTGCGATAGTGTTTGTCCTATCATCCTTTTAGTGGTAGTGGCTGGTGTGAGTTTTGCTCCGCGATCCTTTTGGTGTGGATGTATTTCATCTTGATTGATGTCAGATTGTGCGATTGTGTTTGTCCTATCATCCTTTTGGTGGTAGTGGCCGGTGTGAGTTTTGCTCTATCATCCTTTTGGTGGGGGGGTCTGTCATCTTGATTGATGTCAGATTGTGTGATAGTGTTTTTCCTATCATTCTTTTGGTGCTAGTGGCCAGTGTGAGTTTAGCTCCATCATCATTTAGGTGGGGGATCTGTCATCTTGTTGATGTCAGATTGTGCGATAGTGTTTGTCCTATGATCCTTTTGGTGGTAGTGGCCGGTGTAAGTTTCGCCCCTTCATCCTTTTGGTGGGGGGGGGGGGGGGGGGCGGTCTGTCATCTTATTGATGTCTGATTGTGCTATAGTGTTTATCCTATCATCCTTTTGGTGGTAGTGTCCGGTATGAGTTTCTCTCCGTCATCTGTTTCGTGGGGGGTCTGTCATCTTATTGAAGTCAGATTGTGGTATAGTGTTTGTCCTATCATTCTTTTGGTGGTAGTGGCCGGTGTGAGTTTTGCTCTGTCATCCTTTTAGTGGGGGGTCTCTCATCATATTGATGTCAGATTGTGCGATAGTGTTTGTCCTATCATCCTTTTGGTGGTAGTGGCCGGTGTGAGTTCCGATCCGTCATCCTTTTGGTGAGGGGTATGTCATGTTAATTGATGTCAGATTTTGTGATAGTGTTTGTCCTATCATCCTACTGGTGGTAGTATCCGGTGAGAGTATCGCTCCGGCATCCTTTTGGTGGGGGTCTGTCATATTGATTTATGTCAGATTGCGCGATAGTGTTTGTCCTATCATCCTTTTGTTGGTAGTGTCCGATGTGAGTTTCGCTCTGTCAGCCTTTTGATGGGGTGTCTGTCATCTTGTTGATGTAAGATTGGGCGGTAGTGTTTGTCCTATTATCCTTTTGGTGGTAGAGGCGGGTGTGAGTTTCGCTCTGGCATCCTTTTGGTAGGGGGTCTATCATCTTATTGATGTTAGATTGTGCGATAGTGTTTGTCCTTTCATCCTTTTGATGTTAGTGGCCTGTGTGAGTTTCACTCCGTCATCCATTTGGTGGGGGGTCTTTTATCTTAATTGATGTGATATTGTGTGATAGTGTTTGTCCTATCATCCTTTTGGTGGTAGTGGCGGGTGTGAGTTTCGCTCCATCATCCTTTTGGTGGTGGGTCTGTCATCTTAATTGATGTCAGATTTTGCAGTAGTGTTTCTCCTATCATCTTTTTGGTGGTAGTGGTTGGTGTGAGTTTTGCGCTGTCATCCTTTTGGTCAGGGGTCTGTCATCTTAATTGATGTTAGATTGTGCGATAATGTTTGTCCTATTATCTTTTTGGTTGTACAGGTCGGTGTGAGTTTCGCTCCGTCATCCTTTTGGTGGGGGGTCTTTTATCTTAATTGATGTGAAATTGTGCGATAGTGTTTGTCCTGTCATCCTTTTGATGGTATTGGCGGGTGTGAGTTTTGCTTCGTCATCCTATTGGTGGTGGGTCTGTCATCTTAATTGATGTCAGATTTTGCAGTAGTGTTTCTCTTATCATCCTTTTAGTGGTAGTGGTCGGTGTGAGTTTTGCTCTGTCATCCTTTTGGTCAGGGGTCTGTCATCTTAATTGATGTTAGATTGTGCGATAGTGTTTGTCCTATTATCCTTTTGGTTGTACAGGTCGGTGTGAGTTTCGCTCTGTCATCCTTTTGGTGGGGGGTCTGTCATCTTTTTGATGTCAGATTGTGCGATATTGTTTGTTCTATTGTCCTTTTGATGGTAGTGGCCGATGTGAGTTTCGCTCCGTCATCCTTTTGGTGGGGGGTCTTTTATCTTAATTGATGTGAGATTGTGCGATAGTGTTTGTCCTATCATCCTTTTGATGGTAGTGGCGGGTGTGAGTTTTGCTCCGTCATCCTATTGGTGGTGGGTCTGTCATCATAATTGATGTCAGATTTTGCAGTAGAGTTTCTCCTATCATCCTTTTGGTGGTAGTGCTCGGTGTGAGTTTTGCTCTGTCATCCTTTTGGTGAGGGGTCTTGTTAGAACACAGATTGGTGTTTCTTATATCTCTATGTTTTGATGATAACTTTTATGGAATTTTGTATTAAGAAAATATACACTCTAAAATTTGTTCAAGTATTATTGTTTCAGGTATAAAATTAAATACTCTTATAGAAGCAAAATACATAAGTACAAAGAAACTATGCAAAGCTCTGAAGCATCAGATGCAAGACTATCAGAAGATTCTGAAGCGCTGCCAGAAGGATATGAAGCAGAAGCTACAGAATGATCTGAAGCGTTAATGAAAGGAGTGTACAAAAGTTAAGGCTTTGATAATCAGACTCTTATCATTAATATTCACGCTCTTAGCACTTACTGCTGCATACTCTGATGAAGACTCTGATCAAGATTGAGACTCTGATACATTAAGATCTGATCATCCATCAAGGCTCTGAACTTCTCATTCATCTTAAGCTCTGATCATCTTAAAGCATTCCATACCTTTTAAGCTTACTACAAGTTCTGAAGTGCAGATTATGAAGACTTCATCTTGAAGGAAGCTTGTTGAAGAAGCTGTAAACTTGATTAGACATGGTGCTACTTCAAAAGTAACCAACGGCTAATTTGTACAAAGAAGTGACGTGGTGCAAATCCCAAGGCTTCTACAACCATACCTTTCTGCAGAAAGCATATCCTTGCCCATACTTTTGGTGATGAAAAGTCTTACAAATTTAATATTATATTCAGCTGCACATCACTCAACGCATTTGGAAAAAGCTATAAAAGGAGAACTACTTCAACATTTTGAGGTTGCTAATTCACTACTCTCCATTTGCTCATTGCAAGTTCACTCAGAAAGAAATACACGCTTGATTCATAAAAGAGAAAATCTCTCAAGATCTTATTCATTTGATCTTTCATAAAACCATATAGTTCTTGTTGTACTTTATCTTAAGTGTATACACCACAGTTGTGATACAGCTTATTAGAAGCATTCAAACACTTGTTAGTTTACATTAATTTGTAAGAAGTTTCTTAAGAAGACCAAGGTGTGGTCAGTAGTTCTTGAAAAGACTAAGACAGTTGTTCTTAGTGCTTTCTATCGTAATCAGTTGATCAATAATGGATTAAGTCCTTGTAGAGAAAGGCAAATCATCTTTGATAAGGTGGACTGGAGTATTAAGTTCAACGAACCAGGATAAAAATCTTGAGTTATTTTTATTGCCATATTTCTTAAAAACTCTTATTCAACCCCCCTTCTAAGTGTTTTTCTCACTTCCAGTTGGCATCAGAGCTCCAGTTCTGTTTATACTATCACTTAACCGTGAACAGAAAAGATCCAGTGGGAAAAACTCTTGATACTCTTGGTTGATATACATTATGGCTGCTGAAACTTCAACACCCAACAACAACAAATATGAAGAAAGATTCAGCACAAAACCTCCCATGTTTGATGGAGAGAAATTTGATTATTGGAAAGATAGACTGGAAAGTTTATTTCTAGGATTTGATGCTGATCTTTGGGACTTAGTTATTGATGGATATGTTCACCCCACTGATGGGAGTGGCAAGAAAGTTGACAGAAAATCGATGACTGAGGAGCAAAAGAAGGAATTCAGAAATCATCACAAGGCTAGAACTATATTGCTAAATGCTATATCTCATACTGAGTATGAGAAAATAACCAACAGAGAAACTGCCTTTGATATATTTGAATCCCTGAAGATGACTCATGAAGGGAACTCTCAAGTTAAAGAAACCAAGGCTCTAGCGCTGATCCAGAAGTATGAAGCATTCAAGATGGAAGAATCTGAATCTATTGAAGCCATGTTTTCCAGATTCCAGATTCTCACTGCTGGCCTAAAGGTTCTGGACAAGGGTTACTCTACAGCAGATCATGTCAAGAAAACAATCAGAAGCTTGCCAACCAGATGGAGACCCATGGTCACTGCTCTGAAGCTGGCAAAGGATCTGAACAAGATTACGCTGGAGGAACTAATCAGTTCTCTAAGGAATCATGAGATTTAACTAGAGGAAGATGAGCCTCTAAAGAAAGGTAAGTCAATTGCGTTAAAATGTAATAAAGTTGTTAAAGCATTGCAGGTATTAGAAGAAAGCTCTGAAGAGACTGCTTCTGAAGATGAAGAAGAACTATCCTTATTGTCCAGAAGAATCAACAAACTCTGGAAGAATAAACAAAGGAAGTTCAAGAACTTTAGAAAACCAGATCAACACAAAGAATCTTCTGGGCACAGAAGATCTGGAGAACACTCTGGGTACAGAAGATCTGGAGAATCCTCTAGACACAGACGATCTGGAAAAAGAGAGGTAGTTTGCTATGAATGCAAAGAACCTGGGCACTACAAGAGTGAATGTCCAAAGCTTCAGAAGGAGAACCCAAAAAGAAAGTCAGATCACAAAAAGAAAGTTCTGATGGCTACCTGGGATGACTCAGATGCATCTGATTCGTCATCAGAGTCAGAAGAGGAATGTGCAAATGTAGCATTCATGGCTGACATTGAGGACAATGTTGAATCATCTGGATCAGAATCAGAATCTGATTCTGAGGAGGTATTTGCTGAACTTTCTAGACAGGAACTTGTTGAAAGTTTATCTGATATTCTTGAAAACTATAGTAAAGTTAAACTCAAATACAAAACGCTTCTAAAGCATATTGAATTTGAGAGTAACAAGTTTGAATCAAGAATAGCTGAACTAAAAGCTGAAAATCTTCAATTGAAAAATAATTTAGAATCTGCTCAACTAAACTCTGATTCAAAACCTGAACCTTGCTCTAAAAATATTTTACAAGAGTATGACTATAGTTTCAGGAAGTTTCTAACTAAAAGCCTAGATAGAAGCAAAATGGCTTCAATGATCTACGGTATTAGCAGAAACTACAAAAAAGGTGTTGGATATAAGTCTTTCTCTTATGAAGATTCAAATCCAAAATCTGTAGATCAACTGGATATCAAGTATCCTCCTTTATATTCTCAATTTATATTTGGTCACCTGAATGATATTAAACACACAAGTTCTAATCAGAACAAACCTGTGTTTAATAAATCTAAAGCTAATCAGAACAAGTCTTATGTTGAAAGACAGAAGTTCAGAAAAAGCTTTAAGGCAACTAACCAAAAAGGACCCAAGAAAATCTGGGTACCTAAGGATAAGATAATCTATGTTGCAGACATCCTTAGAAGCAAAGTTGTAACACCCCCTTTCCATACCCCCAAATAACACTATTAAATCATTTAGGCACGAATTAAAAATTCCATCAAAGTATATTTTTTTCATGGTATAAAAGAAGTGTGTCACATTACTCGCGAAACGACCACATGAATATTAATGTTTATAAAGAAATAATTCAAAAGAGGTAAATCTCAACTAAAAAGAATAAACGCATGGTTCTTAAAATAAGCATATTCATGTTTTCTGTTAAAGCGGAAGACTAAAACATTGAATTACTTAAGACATGATAAAATACAAGTACACGTCATTAGGTTGTTCATAACATCAATCACAGTTTACCAAACATCATCAATTATTGCATATATATATATATAATGTATCACGAAGATACTCTATAAGCCTAGCTACCCGACGTTACATATCAGAGCGACCGACTCAAGAGAAAAGGAGCTATACTCCAAAATACACCTCCAGCAATCCTAATCTGCAATGCCTCATAGAGCATCATAAAATAGCAGAAGGGTGAGAAATATTACCATAATAACAATGCATATAATTATGTATATAAACAACCATAAAAGACATATATGCCACATTTCTCAATCAATTCACACACTCACCACTCCCACATCAACATATCGTATATATATATATACATATGTGTAAGAAAACAGATTGTTTCTTAGTAATATCTCTATGTTTTGATGATAACACTTATGAATTTTGTATTTAAGAATTATGTACTCTAAATTTGTTCTAGACTGTTTGCTACAGGTACTAAAGAAAATATTCTTAAAGAGCAAATTTGGATCTGAACAATGATATTATGAAAGGCTTCAAAGGTTCAAGAGCATCTTAAATGAAGATCTGAACGTTGTCTCTAGAAGAATCTAAGTGCTGTCTTCTGAAGATTCTGAAGCAGAAGCCTCTAAAGAATAGAAGACTTTGAGAGTTCAGAACTTAGTCATCAGAAGACTCTGAAGATACTGCGCTGCATAGTATTGAGAATCTGATATAGAAGACTCTGCTCTGACAGAACTACACACTCAAGCACACAAGCTGCATATATTATGATTCAGCATAATCTAAAGAACATCCCAAGACTCCGAAGATCCAGAAGATCTCTACTCTGGAGATTCTGAAGATCCAGACTCTGATGTTGATAGCTGAACTTACTTAGTGAAGAAGATTTGAATATGTCTGTTGGCATATCTCAACAGCTCTTTCCTCTTTTATGCTAGACACAAGAACACAGACAAAAAGGTTTTATCTGTGCATTCCATTCTAAGGAAAGTTTCTGTAAAGAGAAGACAAAAGGCACCAGGCTTTTTCAGCACAACCTCCAACGTAAAGACAAAAGGCACCAGGCTTTTTCAGCACAGCCTCCAACGTTGAGAATACTTCATGGATCTAAGTGCCTATATAAAGAAGTCCACTCCATCTTCTTCATAAGACAAATTTCTTGAAAAAATCACTTATCAAAGCTAATCTCTCAAAAGCTCTTATATTCTATTTGCTGTAACATTGTTTTTAAACTTAAGAGAAATATCACAGGTGTGATAATAGCTTTTTAGAAGTATTCTTACTCTTGTAATAGTTTTACATTGATTGTAAAAGGTTTCCTTAAGAGGATCTAGTTGGGATCAGTAGCTCTTGAGAAGACTAAGAACAGTTGTTCTTAGGTGTTACTATTGTAATCTATTTGATTAAATAGTGGATTAAGTCCTTGACTAAGAAAGGCAAATCACTCTTGAGAGGGTGGACTGAAGTAGTTGAGTTCAACGAACCAGGATAAAAATAACTGTGTTTGAATCTTTGATTATTTTTCATACTTATTCAACCCCCCTTCTAAGTATTTTCTCACCTTCAGTTGGCATCAGAGCTCCGGTTCTGCGTGTGCTACCACTTAACCGTGTCAGTAAAGATCCAGTGAGAAAAGTTACTTTGATATATATATTTGTTTGTCATTATGGGTGATGCTTCTACATCCAATTGTAACAAATATGAAGGGGATAGAATCAGCACAAAGCCTCCTATGTTTGATGGAGAGAAATTTGATTACTAGAAGGACAGGATAGAAAGTTTCTTCCTTGGTTATGATGCTGATTTGTGGGACTTGGTCATTGATGGCTATGAACATCCTACAAATGTGGATGGCAAGAAAATTGATAGAAAATCAATGATAGAAGCCCAAAAGAAGGATTTCAAAAATCACCATAAGGCTAGGACAATATTGCTTAATGCAATCTCTCATACTGAGTATGAAAAGATTAATAACAGAGAAACAACTCATGGAATGTTTGAGTCACTTAAAATGACTCATGAGGGAAATTCTCAAGTGAAGGAGACCAAGGCTCTAGCGCTTATACAGAAGTATAAAGCGTTCAAAATGGAAGAATCTGAAAATATAGAAGCTATGTTTTCTATATTTCAGATCCTCACAGCTAGTCTAAAAGTTCTGGACAAGGGATACTCCACATCAGATCATATAAAGAAAATCATCAGAAGTCTACCTACCAGATGGAGACCAATTGTGACTGCCTTGAAGATGGCTAAAGATCTGAACAAGATCTCTTTAGAAGAACTCATCAGCTCACTGAGGAGCCATGAAATTGAGCTTGAGGAAGATGAACCTCAAAAGAAAGAGAAAGGTAAATCTATTGCTTTAAAATCTAATAAATCTGCTAAAGCTTTGCAGGTTATTAAAGAAAGCTCTGAAGGATCTTCTTCTGAAGAAGAAGATGAATTATCCATGTTGTCCAGAAGGATCAACAAACTCTGGAAGCACAAGGGAATGAAGTTCAACAACTTCAGAAAATCTGATCATAGAAAGGAATCTTCTGGGCACAGAAGATCTGGCAAGAAAGAAGTTGTATGCTATGAGTGCAAAGAACCTGGGCATTACAAGAATGATTGCCCCAAACTTCAAAGATAAAAACCCAAGAAGAAGTTTGACAAAAAGAAGAAGGTTCTGATGGCAACATGGGATGACTCAGATGAATCTAAATCATCTTCTGAGTCAGAAGAAGAATGTGCCAATGTAGCTTTGATGGCAGACATAGAAGATCAGGAGGAAGGAACTTCAGGATCTGAATCTGATTCTGAATCTGACTCTGACGCTGAAGAGGTAATGGCTAAACTTACTAAAGAAGAACTTATCAAAGTGTTATCAGAAGTTCTGAAAAGCTATAACAATATTAAGCTTAGATACAAGAAGCTTAAAATCAGTCTTGAATCTGAGATTGATCTTTTGAAGACAGAACTTGTTGAGCAAAAAGAAATTAATTTGAAAATAAAAAATGACTTTGAAATAGCTCAACAAGAATCTGAATCTGAGACTAAGTCATCTGAAAACATTTTAGAAAAATATGACTCTAGCTTTTAGAGATTCCTTACTAAGAGCATAGACAGAAGCAAGATGGCTTCTATGATCTATGGTGTTAGTGGGAACAACAGAAGAGGTATTCGATATGAATCTTCCTCTGGAAGTAATCCAAAATCTGTTGACAAACTCTTCATCAAGAAGACACCTCTGTACTCTCAATTTAAGTTTGGTCACCTAAATGACATTCAACACACAAGCTCTGAGAAGAATACTTATGTGTTTAAACCCAAGGCAAGTCAGAATAAGCATTATGTTGAAAAACAGAAGTTTAGACAAACCTACAAACCAACTAACCCTAAAGGACCCAAGAAGATCTGGGTACCTAAGAGCAAAATAATCCCTGTTGCAGATGTTCTTAGCAGTAAGGTCAGGACGCCAGTCATGGTACCTGGACTCTGGATGCTCACGACACATGACAGGAGAAAGGTCTATGTTCCAAAGCCTGGAACTTAGATCTGGAGGTGACATGAAGTTTGGAGGGAACCAGAAAGGCAAGATCATTGGATCTGGCACTATTGGAAATGGTAAACTTCCCTCTATAACTAATGTTTTACTTGTTGAAGGCTTAAAGCATAATCTATTGTCCATAAGTCAATTAAGTGACAATGGTTATGATATTACCTTCAATCAACAATGTTGCAAAGCTATTAGTCAGAAGGATGGCTATATCCTATTTAGTGGTAAGAGGAAAAACAACATTTATAAAATAAATCTTTCAGAACTTAAAGTTCAGAATGTTAAATGCCTCTTGTCTGTTGATGAAGAGCAATGGGTCTGGCACAGAAGATTGGGGCATATTAATATGAGACGTATATCTCAGATTAATAAACTTAATCTTGTCAGAGGACTTCCTAATCTGAAGTTCACCTCAGATGCTCCTTGTGAAGCATGCCAAAAAGGGAAGTTTTCAAAATCATCTTTTAAATCAAAAAATGTTGTTTCTACTTCCAGACCACTAGAATTACTTCATATTGATCTGTTTGGGCCAGTGAAAACTGCATCCATCAAAGGCAAGAAGTATGGATTAGTCATTGTTGATGACTATAGTAGATGGACATGGGTAAAGTTCCTAAAACACAAGGATGAGTCACATTCTGTGTTCTTTGACTTCTGTAAACAAGTCCAGAATGAAAAAGATTTCAAAATTATAAAAGTCAGAAGTGATCATGGTGGTGAATTTGAAAATAAATATTTTGATAAATATTTTAATGAAAATGGCATTGCTCATGATTTTTCCTGTCCTAGAACTGCACAATAAAATGGAGTTGTAGAGAGGAAAAACAGAACTCTGCAAGAAATGGCCAGAACCATGATCAATGAGACAAATCTGGCAAAACACTTTTGGGCAGAAGCATTTAACACAGCTTATTACATTCAGAACAGAGTGTCTGTAAGACCTCTTCTGAAAAAGACTCCCTATGAATTGTGGAGGAACAGAAAGCCCAACATTGCTTATTTTCATCCTTTTGGATGTACTTGTTATATGCTTAACACTAAAGAGAATCTTAACAAGTTTGATTCCAAAGCACAAAAGTGTTTCATGCTTGGTTATTCTGAACGCTCTAAAGGCTACAGAGTATTCAATACTGAAACACAGATTGTGGAAGAATCTATTCATGTAAGATTTGATGATAAGCTTGGCTCTGAAAAGCCAAAGCAGTTTGAAAGTTCTGGAGATAGAGAAGTGATTCTCACAGACTCTGAAGGCTCAGAGGAAGAAAAGGCTAAAGAGAAGGAATCTGAAGCAACTCCAGATGCTATTCCCTTATCTTTTCAATTGGATAACTTACACATTTCTAAAAGATCAAATGTTAGAGGATCTTCTTCCAGAATCAAGGCAACTCACCCAGAAGATGTGATTATTGGAAAGAATGATGATCCAATCAGGACAAGATCCTATCTCAGAACATCTGAATCTCATTGTTTGGCGTAGTGTCAATAATTGAACCAACATCTGTGGATGAGGCTCTGAAAAATAATGAATGGATTATTGCCATGCAAGAAGAGCTAAATCAATTCACCAGAAACTAAGTTTGGGATCTGGTTCCTAGACCTAAAGGATTCAACTTTATTGGAACAAAATGGGTCTTCAGGAATAAGTTGAATGAAAAGGGAGAAGTTGAAAGGAATAAGGCAAGGCTAGTTGCTCAGGGTTACAGTCAGCAAGAAGGAATTGACTATACAGAGACTTATGCTCCTGTTGCCAGGTTAGAGTCTACACGTTTACTCATTTCTTTTGCTGCACAGAATAACATTACTCTATATCAGATGGATGTTAAAATTGCCTTTCTTAATGGTATTATAGAAGAGGAAGTATATGTCCACCAACCTCCTGGTTTTGAAAATGAAAACTTTCCAGATCATGTTTTTAAACTAAAGAAATCTCTTTATGGTTTAAAACAAGCTCCCCATAGCTTGGTATGAGAGGTTGAGCAATTTCCTTCTGGAGAAAAATTTTATTAGAGGAAAACTGGATACAACTTTATTTTATAAAACTCTTAAGAAAGATCTGTTGATTTGTCAAATATATGTAGATGATATTATTTTTGGATCAACAAATATTATGCTTGGAAAGGAGTTTGCTAAATGTATGCAGGCAGAGTTTGAGATGAGCATGATGGGAGAATTGAGATTCTTTTTGGGAATCCAAGTCAACCAGACTCTAGAGTGCACCTACATACATCAGACCAAATATGTTAAAGAGCTTTTGAAGAAGTTCAACATGGTTGATAGTAAGATGGCAAAGACTTCAATGCACCCTACAAGCACTCTTGGTAAGGAAGAGGTGAGTAAGAAGGTAGATCAGAAACTCTACAGAGGTATGATAGGATCTCTTCTATACTTGACTGCTTCTAGACCTGATATTCTGTTTAGTGTCTGCTTATGTGCAAGATTCCAATCAGATCCTAGAGAATCACACTTAACAGCTATTAAGAGGATTCTAAGGTATCTGAAAGGTACTACTAACATGGGTCTGTGTTACAAAAGATCTGATGAATTTTCATTAGTTGGATTTTGTGATGCTGATTATGCTGGAGACAAAGTTGAACGTAAAAGCACTTCTGGAAGCTGTCAGTTTCTTGGAAGTCATCTGATCTCATGGTACAGCAAGAAGCAACCCACTATTGCACTATCAACTACAGAGGCAGAATACATTGTTGCTGCTGGATGTTGTACGCAGATGCTCTGGATGAAGAGTCAACTAGAAGACTATCAGATCTATGAGAGTAATCTTTCTATCTTCTGTGATAATACTTCTCCTATATGTTTGTCAAAAAATCCAATCTTACACTCTAAGGCTAAACATATAGAAATTAAACATCACTTCATCAGAGACTATGTTCAGAAGGGTGTAATAAATCTAGCTTTTGTTGATACAGATCATCAATGGGCTGATATTTTCACAAAACCCCTTGCTGAAGATAGGTTTAAGTTCATTTTGAAAAATATTTGTATGGATTTTTGTCCAGAGTAATATTTATCAGAGGCAACTTATCAGATGCAAAATGTTTAAAGATCTGAAGTATTTCATCTGATTATTTGTTCATTTATCTTTGATTGATTTATTTGTGTGAAACTCTGAACTAACAAACTCAGAAGATCTGAACGTTGGAAACGTTTCATTTCTTGAGAGACATCAGATGCACATACAAGCAAACACGTGTCACTCAAAATCTGAAAAGATGGAGTGCTCTACTGAATCGACGTTTGAGGTACTGCTTTGAAAATCTCATTTTTCTTGGATTTCCCCCCATTTGTCATATCTTTAAATTGAAATGATTATTTTCATTAAATGCTATGTGTAAACGTGCGTATGTGTCTATTGATGTGCCCAATGTTTGATTTTTTGGTTTTCTATAAATACCACCTATCACACCATTTTCACACTTTTCACACTCACTACACTTATGTGTTTTTGCTTACTCTTCAACCTCTACCAAAACCCTAAACCCAAATCAAAATCTTCATCTTCATCAATGGCTTCTTCATCAAATGCTGCTGAAATCTCCAACAACAATATAATGTACAAGAAACCAGTACGCACTCTATTTACTCCAGTTGTGGATCTTGAGGTTCTGTGCGAAAGTTTCATTGATCTTGAATCAATAGAAGAAAATGGGTTTGACCTAACAACTGCCGTTAAAGCTCAAGGCTGGGAGAAGTATTTTGATAGACTGATGGGTCCTGTGTACCCAACTCTTGTGAAGGAATTCTGGATTCACGCTCATGCTGGTCCTAAGTTCATTCACTCATCTGTCCTTGGGAAGGAGATAGTGATCACTGAGAAACTGATCAGGCAGCTGTTTAGTTATAAAGAATCTGATGGTGTTACAAACCTAGCTTCTGCACGTATTGATATGGCTAAGGTGTATGAAGAGATTACTGTATCTGGAACACAAACAAGCAAGGTTAAAGATCTAAAACCTATCTATAGGATCTGGGCGAAGATATTTATGAGTACAATCTTTCACAGAAAGTCATCCAACTCACCAGACTATGTGAGTACAGAGCATCTATACTTCATGTACTGCATCAGCAAGAATACTAAGGTGGATCTGCCCTATCTGATTTTCAGTCATCTTCTGACTCATGTCAAAGAGACTAGAGAAGAGGTCAGAGCTAAAGCTGGGAAAGTTAGAACTTGGATACCTCTGGGAAGACTTATTTCAGACATCCTTACAGAGAATCAGTTGGTGAAGCATCTGACAGATGCAAAAATGATAGAGGATCTGTCCTACATCATTGGATCTGAGATAAACGGACTTACTCTGAAAAGAATGAAGATCATTTCAGAGCTGAATGGTAAACTAAGGAAGATAAACTCTGAGGAGGTCAATGGCAGAAGGATACCAGTAGAAGATTTTCCAATGTTCGGCGCAGATGAATCAAAAGGTATTGTCTGGGCTTACATTGCAGATTGTCTGAAGAATGGAATTCCTCTACCTGGTAACCTTGTTCAGAAACAAGGAGAAGAATTGCCCAATCTGATGAAGGAAAGGCATAGTAAGAGAAAAGCTGAAGAAGGCACTGTTCAGAAGAAAAGGAAAGAATCTGAAGTTCCAAGGAAGAAGAAGAAAGGAGTAAAGAAAGTCAGAATCAATTCTAGAGATGCTACTCTGGAAGAGATAAGAGACACTATTCATTAGGTACTAACATCTGATCCTACCCCTGCTGTTCATTCACCCCTTCCATCACCTCAACTCTCTCCAACCCTTAGACATAGAACTTTTAACCCCCAACCATCTGCAAACCTTTCATCTGAACCACCTTCATCTCCCTCAGTACATTCACAACCATCTTCTGTACCAACAACCTCTGACCCCCAACCTCATACTACATCTGAACCCCCTCAACCTACTTCACCAGAAATTCCACAACCAGATATTCCACAACCAGAAATTCCACAACAAGATATTCTGGATATCCAACCCCTGAATCAATCCATTAACATTTCTTCAACATCTGTTCACTCAGAAGGATCTTCTGATTGTGAATCATCTGATTTTGAACCAGAGTCTCTCAAACAAGCTCGTTCTGACATTGCTATGAAGGAACATATTAACATTTCTATGTTTCAAGCTTCATCATCTGGAACTCATACTCCACCCAACTCCCCACCTCAGATAACCATCCCTCAACCATCTGAAACTCATCTATCTGAAACCCAAACCATTCCTCAACCAACTGAACTCCCTCAGTCTGACACCCAAACATCTCAACCAACATCACCTCAACCACAACCATCTGAACCTACACCATCTGAACCTACTCATGTTAACACTCCTAATCCTAAACCCTCTGAACAGTCAGATCTAGGATCATGTGTTAATACTATGTTTGAAATATTCAAGAAGGAGATAGATTCTGAGTATGCTCGTGTTAAGGAAGTGTGCTTGTGAAGTTTGGATCCGGTTGTTTCAAATGCTTCTTGGAAACATTTCATCTGGATGTTCAACAAAGTTGCTTTAAAAGTTAGAGCTAAATGTTCTAAGCTTGCAAAGACTCAGTTTGCAGAGTTAATCAAGATAACTCTGATGAACCTTCCTCCTCCTCCTCCTGTGTTGCTTCTGGAAGCTGCTCCTCCAGAGGCTCCTGCATCTGAATTGGTTGAACAAGCTTCTGAAGAGAACCAGTCTAACAAGAACACTGCTGCTACTGCATCTGCTTCTTCTTCATCCGTGGTCACAGAGCTTGTGAATGATGTCAAAGAAATAAAAGATTGGATGGTACAGCAAGAGAAGACAACTGATGAGATCAAGACCTGGATGTCTAAGTAAGAAGAGTCAATAACCAAAATGACATAGCTTCTAACCCTTATTGCCTCACGCCAGACTTAGTTTTATTTGATGTTTTTGCACATGTTATTGCTTCTGTTGTTTTCTTATTGTTTTGTTATGCTTTTTGGCATCTATTTGTTCTTTTGTGACTCTGTTTGATTGTGAACTCTGATCTGCTTAAATGAAAGTTGATGTTTTTGCTTCTATATGCTTCTTTTCTTCTGTATCTTTATGTCCTTAAAAATCTTTTTGATTATGACAAAAAGGGGGAGAAAAAGAGAATTTGATTGTTCAACCTATAAGCAATTACTAAAACTGAAATTCAGACATTTTATTAACTTACTTTGAATTTAAGTCTTTCAGATTACATTGATATATCTGACATAATTCATTGAAGTTACCCTGAGACTTTTCCAACCAGAACCTGATCTTCCAAAGCAAATCTGAGTATTCAATCAACTCTGATATCTTACTCTGATACCTTTACTATGAAAGATAATTCAAGCAAGATGATAACCAGGCGCTCTGACTGAAGGAAGTCATAATTATCTGGCATCAAGATTTGATTCTGAAATTCAAATCTCTTGCATCAGGCTCTGAATCTGAAATACACTTAATCAAAAAGGGAAGTGTTTTCTTCTATTAGAGTATTCATTTCAGGGGGATATTGTTAATCTCAGGGGGAGTTATAATTCATACTTTTTATTGAATAAAATTTCTCATGTTTTGTCATCATCAAAAAGGGGGAGATTGTAAGAACACGGATTGTTTCTTAGTAATACCTCTATGTTTTGATGATAACACTTATGAATTTTGTATTTAAGAATTATGTACTCTAAATTTGTTCTAGACTATTTGCTATAGGTACTAAAGAAAATATTCTTAAAGAGCAAATTTGGATCTGAACAATGATATTATGAAAGGCTTTAAAGGTTCAAGAGCATCTTAAATGAAGATCTGAACGATGTATCCAGAAGAATCTAAGTGCTGTCTACTGAAGATTCTGAAGCAGAAGCCTCTAAAGAATAGAAGACTCTGAGAGTTCAGAAGCTTCCTCATCAGAAGACTCTGAAGATACTGCACTGTATAGTATTGAGAATCTGATATAGAAGACTCTGCTCTGACAGAACTACACGCTCAAGCACACAAGCTGCATATACTCTGATTCAGCATAATCTGAAGAACATCCCAAGACTCTGAAGATCCAGAAGATCTCTACTCTGGAGATTCTGAAGATCCGGACTCTGATGTTGATAGCTGAACTTACTTAGTGAAGAAGATTTGAATATGTCCGTTGGCATATCTCAACAGCTATTTCCTCTTTTATGCTAGACACAAGAACACAGACAAAAAGGTTTTATCTGTGCATTCCATTCTAAGGAAAGTTTCTGCAATGAGAAGACAAAAGGCACCAGGCTTTTTCAGCACAGCCTCCAACGTAAAGACAAAAGGCACCAGGCTTTTTCAGCACAACCTCCAACGTTGAGAAGACTTCATGGATCTAAGTGCCTATATATAGAAGTCCACTCCATCTTCTTCATAAGACGAATTTCTTGAAAAAATCACTTATCAAAGCTAATCTCTCAAAAGCTCTTATATTCTATTTGCTGTAACATTGTTCTTAAACTTAAGAGAAATATCACAGTTGTGATAATAGCTTTTTAGAAGCATTCTTACTCTTGTAATAGTTTTACATTGATTGTAAAAGGTTTCCTTAAGAGGATCCAGTTGGGATCAGTAGCTCTTGAGAAGACTAAGAACATTTGTTCTTAGGTGTTACTATTGTAATCTGTTTGATTAAATAGTGGATTAAGTCCTTGACTGAGAAAGGAAAATCACTCTTGAGAGGGTGGACTGGAGTAGTTGAGTTCAACGAACCAGGATAAAAATAACTGCGTTTGAATCTTTGATTATTTGTCATACTTATTCAACCCCCCCCCCCCCCCCTTCTATGTATTTTCTCACCTTCAATATGCACACTTATCCTAACAATCACATATACATTATGTTTCATTTACCGCAAATCTTATAAGCATATACAATCATACTTCTATAATTCACATCATTTTCACATAAACATTTACAACATGTTTATTCCATTGCTAATTCACATAAACATCTACATTCATGTTTATTTCACCAATGCATTATATGAAGATGACAACATGCAACTCATAGAGACTGACACACGACTTTATGTAGATACAAATGTGGTACCGACTCATTTCAGCAGGTTCAATTGAAGAACCAAAAATAACCATCGCTCACACCCCCCAAGGGCACACGAGGTTCTGCAGATTCTCCGAGGAATCAATATAACCATCACAACATACAAGGTTCTGCAAATCCTCCGAAGGATCAATAAATAACCATCGCTCACACCCCACAAGGGCACACGAGGTTCTGCAGATTCTCCGAGGAATCAATATAACCATCGCAACATACGAGGTTCTGCAAATCCTCCGAGGGATCAATAAATAACCATCGCTTACAACCCACAAGGGCACACGAGGTTCTGCAGATTCTCCGAGGAATCAGACATACAAGAATGCATACCATGATGCTTCACATGCAACATGACTCATGACACTCTTGAAATGCACACATGTTTACAAACATACTCATGCATTCATCATGTTAATCGCATATATTCATTATGCATTCACAATATTTAAACATGGTTCACATTTACAATAATCATACATCACATACGAGCAATATGCACTTGCAAATATCGTGCCAAACGGCAATAAACTCAATCACATCCATCATGCATTTTCAATCAATTTAAACAATGCGTCACATATGCCAAAAGGCCACATATTCACAATCAATTCATAATCTAGGATTCACGCCATACGGCTACCCACAGCACACATAACGACATATAATTAGTCATCTCAGACAAGGAATGATCGCAACCAAACCACACAATCAATCCACGAATGGAAAGCACAAGAAAAGAAAACATGCTGTTGTGTTCGCTAACCTTCGCATGGCGAAGCCCCTGGCGAACCTTTGCTACCCGTTCGCCTGGCGAACTTGCCAGCGAAGACCACTGGGATTTATTCTGGAATTACTCGCTAGCACTCGCTAGCATACTCGCCTGGCGAACCTTAGTCATTCTCATTCGCCTGGCGAACTTGCCAGCGAAGACAGGGTGTTTGGTTCTGACTTGATTCGCTACCGTTCGCTGGGCTTCGCCTGGCGAAGCCTCGCTGTCATTCGCCTGGCGAACCTGCGAGATCAGAACTTCTATGGCTGTTCAAAAGCCCAAACCTCGCAAAACCAACTGATTTAATCCAAATCAGTTTCAGTAGCACGGCCCACTCATCACCCGACTATACTACACCTCCTATTCCAAATTCTAACCGATAAAACTCAGTTTCTATCGATTAAATCCACTTCCGACCTAAAATGGAAAAATGTAGGAAACCCATAAAAAATCCAAACACACACATACATAATCATACACATTGATTAAGATAGTAAGATTTCACACCCTTACCTTGATTAATCGGAAGCTAGAGGATGTTCTTGATGTTCTTGATGATTCTCCAAGTTTCCTCTCTTTCTCCTCCTTTTCTCTTCATCCTCTTTCTTTCCCTTTCTTTTCTCTTCCTTCCTTTTTCTTTCTTTTTCTTTCCACTTCCTCATATATATCTTTCTCTTTATTTCTTTCCAATATATTCCCTCTCTCAAAACATCTATCAATCCATTTAAACAATCATCTAATTATTCAAATAATTAGGATAATCCAAATAAACCAATTAATTAACACAAATAATTAATTATTGAAAATTGGGTTGTTACAAAAGTCAAGACTCCAGTCATGGTACCTGGACTCCGGATGCTCACGACATATGACGGGAAAAAGGTCTATGTTCCAAAGTCTGGAGCTTAGATCTGGAGGAGATGTCAAGTTTGGAGGGAATCAGAAGGGCAAAATAATTGGCTCTGGAACCATAGGCAACGGTAAACTTCCTTCCATAACTAATGTCTTGCTTGTTGAAGGGTTAGCTCATAATCTATTGTCCATAAGTAAATTAAGTGACAATGGTTATGACATTATCTTCAATCAAAAGTGTTGCAAAGCTGTTAGTCAAAAGGATGGCTCAATCCTCTTTAATGGTAAAAGGAAAAACAACATTTATAAAATTAGTCTTTCAGAACTTAAGGTTCAGAATGTTAAATGCCTTATGTCTGTTAATGAGGAGCAATGGGTCTGGCACAGAAGATTGGGTCATATTAATATGAGACGTATATCTCAGATTAATAAGCTTAATCTGGTCAGAGGACTTCCTAGTCTGAAGTTCAACTCAGATGCTCTTTGTGAAGCATGTCAGAAAGGAAAGTTTTCAAAATCATCTTTCAAATCCAAAAAAGTTGTTTCAACTTCAAAACCATTAGAGTTACTTCACATTGATCTGTTTGGACCAGTGAAAACTGCATCCATCAGAGGCAAGAAGTATGGATTAGTCATTGTTGATGACTACAGCAGATGGACATCGGTAAAATTCCTAAAACAAAAGGATGAGTCACACTCTGTATTCTTTGACTTCTGCAAACAAGTCCAAACTGAAAAAGATTTCAAAATTGTTAAAGTCAGAAGTGATCACGGTGGTGAATTTGAAGACAAACATTTTGAAAAATATTTTAATGAAAATGGCATTGCTCATGATTTCTCCTGTCCAAAAACTCCACAACAGAATGGAGTTGTAGAGAGGCCAGAACCATGATCAATGAGACTAACATGGCAAAACATTTTTGGGCAGAGGCAATTAACACAGCATGTTACATTCAGAACAGAGTGTCACTTAGACCTCTTCTGGAAAAGACTCCTTATGAATTATGGAGGAATAGAAAGCAAAACATTTCTTATTTCCATCCTTTTGGATGTATTTGTTTTATGCTGAACACTAAAGAGAATCTTAACAAGTTTGATTCTAAAGCACAAAAGTGTTTCATGCTTGGATATTCTGAATGCTCTAAAGGCTACAGAGTATACAATACTGAGACACAGATTGTGGAAGAATCTATACATGTTAGATTTGATGATAAGTATGGAAATCAAAAGCCAAAGCAGTTTGAAAACTCTGCAGATGGAGAAGTTATTCTCATAGAATCTGAGAAACCAGAGGTAGAGAAAGCTCAAGAAGAAGCTACGCCAGATGCAACTCCATTAGCTTCTCAGATGAATAACATGAATATTTCTGAAGAACCAACAGTTAAAGGATCATCCAGAATCAAGGCTTCTCATCCAGAAGAAATGATTATTGGGAAGAAAGATGACCCTATAAGAACAAGGTCGTTTATTAGATCATCTGCAACATCACTTCTTGGGTTGGTGTCTATTATTGAACCAACATCTATGGATGAGGCTCTGAGTGACAATGATTGGATACTTGTAATGCAAGATGAGCTAAATCAATTTACACGAAATGATGTGTGGGATCTGGTTCCTAGACCAAAAGGTTTCAACATTATTAGAACAAAGTGGGTATTCAGAAATAAACTAAATGAGCAAGGAGAAGTTGTTAGGAACAAGGCAAGGCTGGTAGCTCAAGGTTACAGTCAACAAGAAGGTATTGATTACACTGAAACTTATGCTCCAGTAGCAAGGTTAGAATCTATACGCCTTCTTATTTCATTTGCTGCACAACATAACATCACTCTATATCAGATGGATGTTAAGAGTGCCTTCTTAAATGGTATTATAGAAGAAGAAGTTTATGTCCATCAACCTCCTGGTTTTGAATGTGATCAATTTCCAGATCATGTTTTCAAACTCAAAAAATCTCTTTATGATTTGAAACAAGCTCCTAGAGCTTGGTATGAAAGATTAAGTAATTTTCTTCTAGAAAAGAACTTTATCAGAGGCAAAGTGGACACAACTCTTTTCTGTAAAACATTTAAGAAAGATTTACTAGTTTGTCAAATTTATGTGGATGATATTATTTTTGGATCTACCAATGTTATTCTGGGAAAGGAGTTTCCTTTGTCTATGTAGGCTGAATTTGAAATAAGCATGATGGGTGAACTTAGATTCTTTCTGGGAATCCAACTAAATCAGACTTCAGAATGCACATATATTCACCAGACTAAATATGTCAAAGAGCTTCTGAAGAAATTTAATCTGAATGAAAGCAAACTGGCAAAGACTCCAATGCATCCTACAAGCACACTTGGTAAGGAAGAGGTAAGTAAGAAAGTTGATCAAAAACTTTACAGAGGTATGATTGGATCTCTCTTATATTTGACTGCTTCAAGACCTGATATTTTATTCAGTGTGTGTCTGTGTGCTAGATTCCAATCAGATCCTAGAGAATCTCACTTAACAGCTGTTAAGAGGATTCTAAGGTATCTGAAAGGTACTACTAATGTGGGTTTGTGTTACATAAGATCTGATGAGTATAAATTAGTTGGATTCTGTGATGCTGACTATGCTGGAGACAGAGTAGAACGTAAAAGTACTTCTGGAAGCTGTCAATTTCTTGGAAGTCATCTGATCTCTTGGTTCAGCAAGAAGCAACCCACAATTGCACTTTCAACAACAAAGGCAAAATATATTGCTGCTGCTAGTTGTAGCACCCAGATGCTCTGGATGAAAAGTCAACTGGAAGATTATCAGATCTTTGAGAGTAACATTTTTATCTTCTGTGATAATACTTCTGCTATATGCTTATCTAAAATCTGTATTTTACACTCTAAATCTAAGCATATAGAGATTAAACATCATTTCATTAGAGACTATGTTCAGAAAGGAATTATAAATTTAAACTTTGTAGATACAGATCATCAGTGGGCTAATATCTTTACAAAACCCCTTGCCGAAGATAGATTTAAATTTATTCTGAAAAATATAATTATGGACTTCTGTCCAGAATAAAATATTCATCAGATGAAATTTTTTTTCAGATGATAAATGTCTAAACTCTGATGTATTTCTTTTGTTCAATTATGTGTTTATTTATTTGTGTGTAAATCTGAACTAACAAGGCTCAGAGGATCTGAACGTTGCCTAACGTTTCATTTCTCAAAGAGTTTCAGAGGCACATGCAAGCAAACACGTGTAGCTCAGAATCTGGAAAGGTAGAGTGCACCATACTGAAGTGACATTTAAGGTATTGCTTTGAAAATCCAAAATCTCTTGATTTTCCCCCCTTCTGTCAGAATCTTAAATGCTTGATATGATTTTATTTTTTGCATTAATTGCTTGATATGATTATGTTTCACTTCATTCAATGCTTGTGTGTACGCGTGAGATTGTGTGTCTTTTTGCATGCCAAAATTTCTCTATAAATTCTCACAACACTTCAAAAATCACACTTTACACTCTTTTCATCTCTCATATGCATTTTTGTCTTCTCTACTGCTTCCATCTTATTTCAAAACCCAAAACCTCTCGTAAACCCAGACGCATCTCAAGAACATCAATGGCTTCAGCATCTTCAACATCTGCTCAGATGCAAACTTCAACTGTTGCTGCATCATCTCCAAATACTGCTGGTTCATCCCAAACTGCTGCTGTGTACAAGGCACCTGTGAGATCTCTTCTCACTCCAACCAAAGAACTTGAAGTTCTGTGTGAGAACTTTGTGGATTTTGAATCCATCAAAGAAAATGGTTTTGATCTCTATTCAACCATCAAAACTCAGAACTGGGAAAATTATTTTGACAGGATGATGGGTCCTGTTTATCAATCCTTAGTGAAGGAATTCTAGATACACGCTCAAGTATGCCCTAAGTTCATTCATTCATCTGTTCTTGGGAAGGAAATTGTCATCACTGAAAAATTAATCAGACAACTACTTGAGTATAAGGAAACTGAGGGAATCACAAGTATGGCTACTGATCGTGTGGATTTGGCTGACATTTTTCAAGAAGTTTGTGTTTTTGGGGAACCATCCAACAAGGTCAGAGATCTGAAGCCTGTTTACAGAATCTGGGCCAAGATTTTCATGAGTTCTATCTTTCACAGAAAATCTTCTAACTCACCAGATTATGTGAACTCAGAACAAATTTACTTCATGTTCTGTATGAGTAAAGGAAAGAAGGTGGATTTACCTTATCTTATTTTCAGTAATCTTCTAAACCATATCAAAGAAACAAGAGAAGAAGTAAGGGTTAAAGCTGGAAAGATCAAAAATTGGATCCCTATGGGAAGACTGATATCATACATTCTAACAGAGAATGGTCTTGTGAAACATCTTTTTGATGCTGGAGTAACAAATGATCTGTCTTATGTCATAGGATCTTTCATCAATGGGAACACTCTGAAAAGAATGAACATCTGATCCCAAACCATTTGTCCCTTCACTCTCACCTTCACCTCCACCATCTACTCCTAAATCATGAACCTCATTCATGTGAACCCATTTCATCTCCTCACAAACATTCTCAACCATCTTCTATTCAACTACCATCTGAACCCCCTCAACAAACACAATCTGAACCACAAAACAACAATCCTCTGAACAACAAAAACAATCTGAACCACTCTCTTCTACTCAACCACCAGAAGAACCAATCATCCAAAATCCTGAACCATCTGTCCAACAACCATCTGAAGACATTCTGGATGTGCAACCTATTGCAACCATGTATGTCATCTCTTCAACTTCATGTCATTCAACTGAATCATCTGATATTGATGAATCTGAAGTCCCTTCACCAACTAGCTTAAAAATTCCTGATCCTTATAAACCACTACCATCTGACCTACCTGCTTCTAACAACCCTCTTCGCTTCAAATTCAATTTCACAGATTTTATAACACCCTCATATGACGTTGTTACATCAACACCATCTGATGGTGACACCTCTACTCCTCAACTCACCATACCACAAACATCCATACCACAACCATCTGAACCACAACCATCCATACCCCAACAATCTAAACAACCACCATCTGAACAACCATCATCTGATCACCCACCTCCTGAACAAAACAAAACACCTCCTGAACCATCACAACCAGTCACCCTAGAGGACTTTCTGAACCCAAAACCCAGATCAGATGTTTCTACTCTGTTCAATAATTTCATGAAGGAAATACGTATAGGAATTGCTTCTGTGGAGAAAGAGTGCATGGCTAGTATGGATCCTGCTGAATCTGAAGCTTCTTGGAACAGATTCATCTCTAAGTTTAACTCTGCTGCATCTGACCTCAGAACACTCAGTGTTGATGATGCAAAGGCTAAGTTTGCTGAAATAGTCAGACAGACTCTGTTGAGCATTATCACAACCCTAGTGCTTCTTCTGGAAGATGCTCCTGCTGAAGATTCTGCAATGATAGAAGATACTCATGCATCTGACATGGAGATTGATCATCCAATGGCAACTGCATCTGCTTCTGAACCTTCTGCATCTGAGATGAAAACTGAGATTCCAGATGTTGTCCAAGAAGTCAAGGAAATCAGAACATGGATAATAAAACAGGAACAGACTACTGAAGAGATCAAGACTTGGATGGCCAAGCAAGAAGAGTCCACTGCCAAGATTACTGATCTTCTGACCTTGATTGCTTCTCGCCAGCCCTATTTTTTTTTCATGTCTTTGCATTCGTGTTTTGAACTTGTTTTCTCTTGTTCTATTTTCTATCATCTGCTGTATGAACATCTTATGCTTTTTGTGCTACTTTAATCTGAATGAATCTAGCTGCTATGTTTTTCATTTATGTGTTGTGTCTCTCTCTTCTTCTGTTATCTTTTCTGTCTTTAAAATTCTTTTTGATTGTGACAAAAAGGGGGAGAAAGAGAATTTGATTGTTCAAACCATAAGCAATACTAAAATGAAATTCAGACATTGTTTTAATCTAACATTGAATCTTAAGACTTTCAGATCTTATTATTTCATCTGACAAAAATGATCTGAAGTTACCCTGAGAATTACCCAACCAGGCTCTGATCCTTGAAGCGAATTTGACTCTGAATCTGGAAGATTTACCAGACTTTTCATTTTGAAAGAAATCATCAGACTCTAATTCTGGAAAGCATCCAGGCTCTGATTCTTTCTCTCAACAAGGATTTCTACCAGGTTCTGAAATATACTCAAGCAAAAAGGGAAGTGTTCTCTTCTATTAGAGTATTAATTTCAGGGGGAGATTCTTAATCTCAGGGGGAGTTATATATTTTATTTCTCTTTATTGAACAAAATTCCCTATGTTTTGTCATCATCAAAAAGGGGGAGATTGTTAGAACACATATTGGTGTTTCTTATATCTCTATGTTTTGATGATAACTTTTATGGAATTTTGTATTAAGAAAATATACACTCTAAAATCTGTTCAAGTATTATTGTTTCAGGTATAAAATTAAATACTCTTAAAGAAGCAAAATACATAAGTACAAAGAAACTATGCAAAGCTCTGAAGCATCAGATGTAAGACTATCAGAAGATTCTGAAGCGCTGCCAAAAGGATCTGAAGCAGAAGCTACAGAATGATCTGAAGCGTTAATGAAAGGAGTGTACAAAAGTTGAGGCTTTGATAATCAGACTCTTATCATTAATATTCACGCTCTTAGCACTTACTGTTGCATACTCTGATGAAGACTCTGATCAAGATTGAGACTTTGATACATTAAGATCTGATCATCTATCAAGGCTCTGAACATCTCAATCATCTTAAGCTCTAATCATCTTAAAGCATTCCATACCTTTTAAGCTTACTACAAATTCTGAAGTGCAGATTATGAAGACTTCATCTTGAAGGAAGCTTGTTGAAGAAGCTGTAAACTTGATTAGACGTGGTGCTACTTATAAAGTAACCAACGGCTAATTTGTCCAAAGAAGTGACGTGGTGCAAATCCCAAGGCTTCTACAACCATACCTTTATGCAGAAAGCATATCTCTGCCCATACTTTTGGTGATGAAAAGTCTTACAAATTTAATATTATATTCAGCTGCACATCACTAAAGGCATTTGGAAAAAGCTATAAAAGGAGAACTACTTCAACATTTTGAGGTTGCTAATTCACTACTCAACATTTGCTCATTGCAAGTTCACTCAAAAATAAATACACGCTTGATTCATAAAAGGGAAAATCTCTCAAGATCTTATTCATTTGATCTCTCATAAAACTGTATAGTTTTTGTTGTACTTAATCTTAAGTGTAAATATCATAGTTGTGATACAGCTTATTAGAAGCATTCAAACACTTGTTAGTTTACATTAATTTGTAAGAAGTTCCTTAAGAAGACCAAGGTGTGGTCAGTAGTTCTTGAGAAGACTAAGACAGTTGTTCTTAGTGCTTTCTATTGTAATCAGTTGATCAATAGTGGATTAAGTCCTTGCAGAGAAAGGCAAATCATCTTTGATAAGGTGGACTGGAGTAGTTAAGTTCAACGAACCAGGATAAAAATCTTGAGTTGTTTTTATTGCCATATTTCTTAAAAACTCTTATTCAACCCCCCTTCTAAGTGTTTTTCTCACTTTCAGGTTTGTCATCTTAATTTATGTTAGATTGTGTGATAGTGTTTGTCCTATCATCCTTTTGGTGGTAGTGGTCGGTGTAAGTTTCGCTCCATCATCCTTTTGGTGGGGGTCTGTCATCTTTTTGATGTCATATTGTGAGATAGTGTTTATCCTATCATCCCTTTGGTGGTAGTGCCCGGTGTGAGTTTTGCTATGTCATCCTTTTGGTGGTGGGTTTGTCATCTTAATTGATGTTAGATTGTGTGATAGTGTTTGTCCTATCATCCTTTTGGTGATAGTGGCCGGTGTGAGTTTTGCTCCATCATCCATTTGGTGGGGGATCTGTCCTCTTAATTGATGTCAGATTTTTCAGTAGTGTTTCTCCTATCATCCTTGGGGTGGTAGTGGTCGGTGTGAGTTTCGCTCCGTCATCCTTTTGGTGGTGGGTCTGTCATCTTGATTAATGTCAGATTGTGGGATAGTGTTTTTCATATCATCCTTTTGGTAGTAGTGGTCGGTGTGAGTTTCGCTGCATCATCCTTTTGGTGGGGGGTCTGCCATCTTTTTGATGTAAGATTGTGCGCTAGTGATTGTCCTATCATCCTTTTGGTGGTAATGGCCGGTTTGAGTTTTGCTCTGTCATCCTTTTCGTGGTGGGTCTATCATCTTAATTGATATCAGATTGTGCGATAGTGTTTGTCCGATCATCCTTTTGGTGGTAGTGGCCGGTGTAAGTTTCGCTCTGTCATCCTCTTGTTAAGGGGTCTGTCATCTTATTTGATGTCAGATTGTGTGATAGTGTTTGTCCTATCATCCTTTTGGTGGTAGTGGACGGTGTGAGTTTCGCTCCATCATCCTTTTGGTGGGCGGTCTGACATCTTTTTCATGTCTGATTGTGCGATAGTGTTTGTCCTGTCAACCTTTTGGTAGTAGTGGCCGGTGTGAGTGTTGCACGCCAAAATTTGCCTAACCTTTTTCTTTACCTAACTTGTATTTCATTGCATTCATTTTAGCATTATCATCTGCAATGCATTGACATGTGTGCAGGAGATCAAGAGGTATGACTACCAATAAAAGGCTACCAAGGTCATGAAGCTACCTAAGAGTCTACATTCAAGTATTCAAGGGTTGATATCCTCATCAAAGAAGTCAAAGTACCTCAGAGAGAGGGTTTGACACAAAAATGCACATCTCCTAACTTGAAGGTTATGGGAAGTTATTCAGATGATTCTAAATCCATGAAGTTATACTTGAAGCCTTGAAAGAGCTCATGAGAAGTATTGAAAGTCATTGTGAAGCCTAGACAGGTCATCATGTGAAGTATATGAAGCTACTACCAAGATGGTGTAATTAGGGTTTCATCTGGTCAACCCTAGGTCAAAAGATGATTTGAAGATGGTTGAGATCTGATTTCAAGGCCATGTGATCATGGATTGATGTATTAAGATGCCCAAGGGATGATTCCAAGGTCAACACATCATGAATCAAAAGTGTAAGGAGTTCCTAGGCTAGGGTTTCTAGGCTTGACCCTAACATGATTGTTGTAGAGCATGATCCTAGCTTTAATTTGAGTACTAGAAGTCCTTGATAGGATTTATAGAACTCAAGTTCTGAGTTAGACAAGTTACAGGTCATCAGATGAATGTGAATTTGGAGCTTGAAAGTCAACCAACTTGCATGACATTTTTGACCTAGAAAGATGATTCTCCTCAACTTTTGGCCAACATGAATGTTGTTCCTTATCTTCTTAGCTTTCCAAAAATTACTATACGTCCATGATTGGATTTGTAGAACTCCAGATATGAGCTTTGCAAGACAAGGGTATTTTCGGAAAGTTGAGATTATAGGACATCTTTGATTATGGGTCAATTTCACCATCTTACACACCTCAAATGGAATTTTGTTCAACCTGAAAGTTGTTCAAAATGAAGTTATTTACTCAATTAAGCCCTAAGAATCCATTGACATGGATTAAAATGAGAAATGTGTGATGAAATTTTCATGAATGAACCATTAAAAGGAATTAAATGAGAAAATTCCAAATTAATTCATATTGGTTCAAATTAGTGCAAGTTTATGCATTTTTTGAAGGTAAATGACATTTGGAATAGATTGGCACTGTTAGATTTCCAAATTAGAGTTTGTTTCATGACAAAATTCAAGGTTTCTTAAGATTGAAGTTACATGATCAAGACACACCATTGATTAGGAATTAAGGAAGTAATCTCAGCCCTTCATCCTCACCACCATACAAGCAATGAATTTGAGCAATTTGGAAGGCAAAACAGAGTTGTATGCATGCTCTACCATGAAGCAAAAGTGGAGAAAATGTGAAAATGGAATTGGACTTTCAAGCAAGTTTTGGGCCCCCATTTCAGCCCAGATCAGTTCTATATAACCTCATGAATGATTCAGATCAAGTTTGCTGATGGATTGAGCTTGCAGAGGTAAGAAGCAGTTGAAAAAAGTTAGTTACAATTGAAATTGGAATTTCACCATTGGAGCCATTTCTGAAGAAATTGAAGGTTGAAGAAACTTCTACAATCATCACTGAGTGATTTTGCACAGCTTTGGTTGAAGATTGGTGGCTATATCATCCTTTGTTGAAGCTTATACCAGGTTTTCTTCTTTTCATGATTACTCTCAATAGATGATGAATTAGAGTAGTTCCTGTATGCGGTTAGGTAGAACTTAGGTCCTAGACGGATTTAGGTTTGATATTGGAGCTTTTTGTGAAGTTTCTTAGTGATGATCAAAAACTTGGAAGGATCAGTTAGGCCTTATTCTTGGTTGATATCAAGATTTGTTTATGGATTCTTGATCAGTGTTAGATGTAAAAGAGATTAGTGGAAATAATTTGAGGATTAGAGATGATTTTTGGAAGTGTACCATTTCTGTTCATCTTCGTATCTGCTTGATCCTTGAGATAAATGAAAAAAAGAAGTGTATCATGGTGATCCTCGTGAGTAGAGGAAGAGATCTGGGTAAATTTTATGGAGTTTGGTGTTGTCTGAGATTCTGGCCACTGTTAACTCGCCGGAGAAGACGACCGGAGTCTTCTCCGGCCACCGTGAGTTTCCCCCCTGGTTTCAGAGTTTAAAATGAAGAAGATGATGTTTAAACCGTTGGATGAATTTGACTGGCTTGACTTAGTATTAAGATCCTAGGCGTGTGGTTCGTTCTGAAGAATGTTGACTGTTGACTAGTGATGTGGCACGCTGATGTGTGTTGGATTGTACTACTTTTAGAATGGGCGTGTGAGATTAGAGACTATGGTGAACCATAGTCAACATAAGAGCACGTGATCATGAATGAAACGAATCGTTTCATTAAATCCCTTCTGAGCACGCATGGCAAGCTTGTGAGCGTAGGATATGTTGACTGGTAGTTGGATCTTGTGGCCACGTTATTTTCCAGCATTTTTTAATTTTCTTTAATTCATTTTGGATTTTCTTTTATTCATTTTATCATTTTTAATGCTTTAAAATTAGAAATAATTGTTAGAAAAATCATGAATGATCTTTGGCATGTCCCTGATTTTTGTATGCAATTTAATTGAGTTTTTGGCTTATTTTCCATTTATTGTTATTTTTTCATTTTAATTAGATGATTAAAAATGTAAAAAATGATTGATTTTCTTTCTCATTTTTGTGTTATCTCATGGATGTGAATTTAGTTATGAATTTTTGTATGATTGTTTTAGATATATTGATAGAGTTGTATGATTTTTCTTTATTTTATTAGAGACTTTTAAGTATAGGTTTGAGATATATTTCTAGGACCTTCCCCTTGTGGATTCCCTTGAGCATACCTTTAAGTGTAGAATTTGTTTAGTACTTTTAGATTTAGGTCTTGACTATGGATTTTCTACCATGATTCCTTAACACACTTAGGAAGCCTTAGGATTTTTCCTAGCCTTTTAGGTTTGATTTTAGTATTTTTCCTAGAATTTACAAGTTGATTATGTTTAGGGTGATCCTAATGTAGTTTACCTCATAGTTTAGTTGCTAAAGTGAACTTTAGCTAACGTTAGGCTTCAAATTCCTTCTTGATAGAATAAATATTAGGTTGATACCTATTTAGAACATTGATAAGGCCTTGATCGAGCTTCTAAATCCTTTTAGTTAGGTGATCCTTGGAACTAATCATTAGGTTTTCATAGTGACTCTTCTTTGAATGTTTTGCATTCTTTCATCCATGAATGGTTGAGTGTCATGATGGATACCCTTGGTATACATCATGCTTCCCATGGTTCAATTCTCCCATGAATGGTTGAGTGTCATGATGGATACCCTTGGTATACATCATGCTTCCCATGATTCAATTCTCCCATGAATGGTTGAGTGTCATGATAGATACCCTTGGTATACATCATGCTTCCCATGATTTAATTCTCCCATGAATGGTTGAGTGTAATGATGGATACCTTTGGTATACATCATGCTTGCCATCATCAAATTTCATCTTTGGTTGAATGCCTTGATGTATTCCTTTGGTTTACATTATGCATGCATCCATCCATCATTTTCCTTCTCTCTAGGATTAGATGCCCTGTTTGATTATTTTGGAATGATTTCCTTACATGTCATATTGTTCATCCCCTCAGTCTTTCATTCATGATTGTTTGACATTGCTTGATGCATTAGGATAGTATCATGTATAGAGTATTTTAGGCTAGGTCCATGACTGCACTGAAAGGTTGAGCTGAGCTCCCTTTGCTTGTTTGCTTTAGAGGTTGAGTTTCTCCCTCTGCTTGTGTGTTATTTCCCTTTTCTTACTGATGTGTTTGCATTGAGAGGTTAAGGTGACCCTCCCTTTGCTTGTCTGTTTTTGTTTGTTCCCTTTGCTTGTTTGCTTAAAGGTTGAGTTTCTCCCTCTGCTTGTATTGCTGCATTCCATTTGCATCTTTACTGTTTGCTCTTCTGTTTTATCTACTTTAATGATTTTTGTAGTTTGTTTGTGTTTCCCATTGACATGATCCCTTAGGACTCTCACTTCCTTTGATAAGGAAGTGATGACAAACTTTTAGGTTGAAACCTTTGCATGATAACATCTAGGAGTTCCCTGTTTCAAACTCAACAATAGGATGAATCCATTGCATGACAACAGTAGGATGCTTGATAGTTTCCCCTGTAGAGTTCATTCTCTTCTCATCTCCAAAACAACAGTAAAGTACATAATAATGGCAAGTTGGTACAGTACGTTACGAGATTTAAGCAACTAAGGAAATGGTTATTGGAGGGTTTCCTTCCAATAATCAGGATGTTTAGTATGGTACCCTTTGGGTGACATGCGACACATTCACTCCTAAGTCATAGTCTCTAGTGCAGTACGAACTACAAATATCCATAAAAAACACTTCTTTCCGTAAATGACAAAAAACAAATTTCAAATCTCTTTTGCCCCGTGGGCTCTCTTAACTCAGGAAAACCTTTTCAGGAAAAAAGAGTGTCGTTAAATCTCAGTTCTACCGCAAACGGTAACGCACGAGTCTCCGACGAGCGAGCTGCATACACCAAACTGCTGGAACAGTTTGTTAACCCTACTCGAAAAAAAATAGATGAATCAAAACCCGTGTTCCGTAGTTTCCCGAACTACGTTCGCTCTGATTTCTCTGATGAGAATATGTAGGCACAAGATGTGATATCTTGGCGAGCAACCTTCCCTTTATCCATAGTTAGCTGAACTACGTTGACTCCGATTTCTCGTTCTCTAACGAGAATACGTAGGCACGAAGCACGATGCTTTGCTGAGTCATTTTTATTTTCTTTTGAACCAGCCTTGATAGGTAGATAGTTAAACCAACCCGTCAGATAAACACAACAAGCGTGGATCTCGTTGAGTACAACGGACGTGAGGGGTGCTAATACCTTCTCCTTACGTAACCGACTCCCGAACCCAGACTTGGTTGCGATGACCTTGTCTTATACCTTTTCACTAGGTTTCTTCTGATCGTTTCCTTTCCCTCCTATGGGATAAATAACAAAAGGTGGAGACTCTTCTATTTTGTCGACACCTTATTTTCACAGTAGCGACAGCTGGCGACTCTGTTGGGGATCGAACCTCCCCCATGCGAGTCAATCCTTACGCTTGTTTGTTTACTTATTGGGTTTGCATTTATTTATCGCACTTTACTTTCCGCATTTTATTTTCAGTACAATATGATTATTTGCTGTGCTGTTGTGGGAGGGAGGATCTGATGAGTGATAAGCCAGACCCAGGCTTGAGTGTATACCTAGCATTAGTTGAGGAAAATAGTGGGCGCGTGCATGCTTTGCATGTACTAGTGTCCCGCAAAATCCACGCTCAGACGAGATTCTCTTGGTTGACTTCTTTTCCAGCCCTTCGGGCTTGAGGGGTTGTTGGTCTGGAGGGTTGTCGACTCTGGGAACCGATCATTTGTGACTCAGCTAAGTGAGGCCTCTTTAGGGAGTGATGATGCCAAACCAGAAATGGTGAACGTATCATCATTTCGTGAAAGTCTGTGACGCTGGGAAACGCATAGGATGCCATACCTTGTCAGTGGATAGGATTCATACCTGTGAGCGGGGTTGGGTTGTGCAGGAAACTTTGACCTTCAGACAACCTGGTTTTCTTGACAGTATGAATCAGTATTATTGACATCAGGGTCTTATTGTTAGAATAGTGTTGTGATTTTGTTGAAACAGAACCTTTGTCTCCTCAACAGCACATTCTTGATCTCCTGCTGCATGATTGCATCCTGCATCTTTTGCATACCCATATGCATGTCATTAACGTGTGTCTGTGTTGCAGGAGCATATCCTATCCCCCGGTTCCAGTAATCTTGCCCTCTGTTTGCTATCATGGAATCAGTGAAGAAGAATGTGGCTTACAAGCTCCCTACCCTAGACCTTGCTTCACTGCTGAGTTTGATTGCCTTGGCAGATAGTACAGTAAGAGGAGAATTCAAGAAATCTTATGGGAAGTTGCTCAGTCTGGTCCGTCAACCTTCAGTCTATGAGTTGAACGGGTTGTATGCATTGCTACAGTTCTATGACCCTCCGTTGAGGTGCTTCACTTTTCCAGATTTCATTCTGGCGCCTACCTTAGAAGAGTATGCTGAGCTGTTGGGTGTGCCTATTAAGAATCAGATGTCGTTTGTTCACATGGATGCTAAGCGTTATCTGGCTAACGTAGCCGCTGCTCTTCACCTAGATGCCTCTGAGCCGCTTCAGAGCTGCCTTCCATATCTTTGCATCGGGAAATCCAGTGCCCACTTTGCTTGGTGATTTATATCATTATGTCCATTACAAGAATGAAAATAGAAGGGGTAAAAATGTGTCGTGTTGTGCGCCTTTACTCTACCGATGGTTTGATAGCCACATGCCCAAGAAAGCTCTCTTTGTTTCCTCTGTAGCCACAACTGAGTGGTCTGAACGCCTGATGGGTTTGTCAGCAGAGAGCATCATCTGGTTTGATCGGGATATGCTGGGTACTGAAGTCGTCTACCGTCGCAGTGGCTTTCCTAATGTTCCCTTGATTGGAAGAAAAGGCTGTATTAACTACAATCCCTCATTACTTGTCAGGCAGTTTGCGTACGCCTTGAGAGGTCCACCGAAGGACGAGGAGGTGCAGGAATCTCTGTACCTCAAGGGGCTTCTAGATGGGGATATGTTAGCCAAGCTCAAGCATGCTTGGAACGACATCAGCAGGCGAGGGAAAACACTGTTGGGTAAGAGCAACAACCAGCCTTATGCTCCTTATGTGACCTGGATTCAAAGCAGGGCAGAAACAGTAGGGATGCCTTTTCCACCTGTTAAGAAGGATTGCCATCTAGTGTTGAAGAACCCACTACAGTGTCCATTCAGAAATACAACCAGGTATTGGCTGAAAAGGAAGAGTTGAAGAAGGTCAACGAGAAGTTGGAAAAAGAACTTGTTCAGCTTAGAAGCGAGAGGAACAAAGTCGTCTATTCCTTCAAAAAACAGACGGAGCTGGTGAACCGGCTAGGCACAGACTTGACCAAATAGAGGGCTGAGCATGAACGTTTAGGTTTGGATTTCAAGGTTGTCAACGATGTGCTTGCCACCAAAAAGCTAGACCGGGATAATGCTTACTTGAGGATCTCCAAATTTAACCAGTAGTGGAAGGCCACCCTGACCAACAACAAAGAGCGGGAGGACAAGCTGAAGCAACAGATCTCCAAGTTGAAGGCTCAATTGAAGGCCAGTGATAAGAAGTTTGATGATGAAACTGCTCGTAGGTACGCCACTCAAGACATGTTGAACAAGGCTATTGCAAACTTGAGGGATTGCAAGCAAATTTTTGAGTCTAAGAAGCGAAGATTAGAAGACTGTTTTGGCAAAGAAGAGTGGGAGGACTCTGTTGAAGGTATTCAGTACACCGCTGTCCGCTGTGCAAAAGGAGTTACTTGTCGAAGGTTTACTCACTCAGATTGATCATCCCAAAAAGAAGGAGTTGCTAGAAGAGTTTTGCGCCCGTTGTCGCACTTGACTACCTTGTAATCCTTTGTATTTTCTGATCATTGTTGTATGCTGACCATCACCAGACTTATTGGTCGAGGTCATGCTGTTGATTCCACATGTACTCAGTGACATTGTATGCTGCCTTGTTGGGCTTTATATATATACAAGACGTTATCTCCACGACTGGATCTGGACTTCTTATTATCAGCATTGGCACTTTGGCACTAGAATCGGGGGAGAAATCTCCCGAAGGCACAAACACACGTTTGCATTTGCATGAATCATTTGAATAACAGATACCTTGAGCTGTTTTTCTAACCCTTTGTGCTTGCAGGTTTGTATCAGGATTGAGCGAAGGCAGATTCAGCGGTATTCTACCAGAGCAAATCAGGTCAGAGTAATGGAACAGGTTCAGACTGACATTCAAGAGCTCAGGGAGAGGATGGATTGTTTTATGGATCTCATGCAAGTGGTCGCCAATGGCCAGGAACAACTCAGAACACTGGTGCAACCTCTAATTGCACGCGTTGACAGTAACTGCGTGTTACACGGTGGGAATGCTGCAAACCCTCCACTTGTTGAGACCTTTCATGCTGACATCCCTGTTACTGGAGGGAATGGAAGTGGAAATGGTAATGTTGTTACTAATGTTGGAGCTAATGGGAATGCAACTGGAGCCGGAAATGGCAACTTTGAAGCCAATGGTAATATTGGTATGGGCAATGGCAATAATGATGGAACGGGTAGTGCTGGAAACGCTGGTGCTGGTAATCTGTATGGTCTTGATGCTGCTGGATTTGCTCATGGTAATGGCCATCAACCTTGGCATGAGGATCGTCAAGAGGACTTATTCTCAATGAAAGGAGTCAAGGGCGAACTGAATTCTGAAGCTCGTTTAAGGTTCAAAGCGCTCGAAGACAAGATGAGGAGTCTTGAGAATGTGAGTTCCATGGGCGTTGATATGATCAAGCTGGGGCTGATCTCATACCTCAAGGTGCCTCCAAAGTTTAAGGTACCTGACTTCGAGAAGTATAAGGGAACCACTTGCCCCCGTGTCCATCTGAGGTCTTATTATCGAAAGATGTCTGCACATTCTGAAGATGAGAAGTTGCTAATGCACTTCTTCCAAGACAGCCTGTCAGGCCCCTCGCTGAAGTGGTATATGGGTTTAGAGCCCACCAGTGTACATAGTTGGAAAGACCTTGTTGAAGCATTCGTGCGCAGTACAACAGTGATCTGTCTCCTAACCGGGTTCAGCTACAAAATTTGTCCCAGAAGAATAACGAAGGCTTTAAGGAGTACGCCCAGAGGTGGCGTGAGCTGGCAGCGAGAGTTCAACCACCGATGGTTGAGCGAGAACTGGTCGAGATGTTCGTGGCTACTCTTCCAAGTATTTATTACGAGAAGCTTGTCAGTGGTATATCGGGAAGCTTCTCCGACCTCACAATTACTAGAGAACATGTGGAGAATGGCATCAAACTCAGAAAGATTCAGGGTGTAGGTGTACCCTCAGCTGGAGGGGGAAAGAAGCCTTTCAATGGTAAAAGACGCGAAGGTGAGACAAGCTCACTGTCTAATGCTCGGGGAAAAGGAAAAGGCCAGCGCCAGCAGGTCGCTAGCATTACTATTCCTGCTGTCCAGCAACCTCAGCAGCAGCAGCAACAGAACCAGCAAGGGTACCGGAGGTACCAGAATAAAGCACCTTTGTCAAGTCGTCACCTTGAAACCCCACCTATGTGATACGCCCAGCTATTGCAGACATTGCTTCAGTTGCAGCTGATTCAGAAGAGAACTTTGACTCCCTTGACAGGGGCACCTCCACCTGGCTACGATGCGAATGCGAGATGCGAGTTTCATTCAGGGGCACCTGGCCACTCGATTGACTACTGTAAGGCATTTAAGCACAAGGTACAGGATATGGTTGAAGCCAAGATAATTAACTTTTCTGATAATGTTCCAAATGTTACGATGAACCTTATGCCCAACCACGAGGGAGATGGGGTTAGCGCCATCATTAAAGAGGAGGATTCGGACTTATTGACTAATGTCAAAGACGTGAAAACACGACTTGGTTTCGTTAAAGCCAAGTTGATGAAGAAGGGTATTTTTCCGGGCTGTGGGAAGTTTTGTATGGATTGTGCGAACCATTCAGATGGCAGTGATCAGTTGGTAGCAGGGATCCAGAGCTTGATGAACGAGGGAATTCTGCAGTTTAGTCGAAGGGCTAAGAACACATCAGGGGAAGTAATGCTGAAACAGAAGAATGAGGTTTCCACTATCATCATCCCTCGTAAAATAATTACCATTTCTGCATCAAGGCCACCTACGATCACCATAACGAAGGCTGGCCCTATAATGTTCGAGAGCACTAACGCTGTTCCATGGAACTATGGGGCAGATGTCTATTGCAATGGATAGAAGTTGGAGTTAGATACATCCGGGAAATCTGTTGACAACCTAGTCGGGACTGGGGAATAACGCGTAGTGGAAGAGTGTTCGCTCCACCAGAGACTGTAGCTGATAGAGCTGACAAGGCCGAGAAGACTGACAGAGGTAAAGGTAAGGTCGTTGAAGAAACCTCCCGTGAGGTAGAAAAAGACCTTCTTGTGAAAGACGCCGAGGAATTTATGAGACTGATCAAGAAAAGCGACTACAAGATAGTTGATCATCTTCATCAGACATTGTCTAAGATCTCTATTCTGAATCTGTTGTTGTGTTCCGAGGCACACCGCAACGCCCTCCTGAAGGTTCTGAATGCAACATATGTACCGCAAGAGATCTCCGTCAACCAGCTAGAGGGAGTGGTTGCTCATGTGAATGCTGGTAATGGATTAGGGTTTACTGACTTAGAGCTGACGCCAAAAGGAAGGAACCATAATAGCGCCTTGCATATATCGATAGAATGTCGAGGAACGGTCATGTCCCATGTGCTCGTGGACACGGGATCATCTCTGAACGTTCTCCCTAAGAAAGCTCTGATGAGGCTGGATACAAGAGGGCTGACATGTACACCCAGTGATCTGGTGGTAAAAGCTTTTGATGGGACTAAGCAGATTGTCTTTGGAGAAGTGTCTCTGCCCATTCAGGTTGGGCCAGAAACCTTTGACGCGGTTTTCTATATCATGGATATCATGCCTGCCTATTGCTGTTTATTGAGCCGGCCTTGGATCCATTCTGCAGGCGCAGTAACTTCCACATTGCACCAGAAACTGAAGTATGCTGTGGGTGGCAGCATCGTGACCGTCTGTGGAGAAGAGGACATAATGGTGAGCCATTTGTTATCTTTTAAGTATATTGAGGTGGATGGCGAGGTCCACGAAACTTTGTGCCAGGCGTTTGAGACTGTTAAAGTCAGGGATGCGATTCCGACGATGATCGAAAAACCTGAGGTGACCCTGTCTTCCTTCAAGGAAGCTCAAGCTGTGGTTCAAGCTGGTTCTGCCCCGGGCTGGGGGCAAGTCCTGGATATCCCTAACAAGTAAGATAGGTTTGGATTAGGGTATTCTCCTTCTTCCGTTGCTTCATCCTCTCGCAGTACGTCATGCATCAAGGGGCCGATTCAGTTCACAAAAGGTGGAGTAATATTTGAGAATGTCAACACCGTGTCTGAAGACAACGAGGATAGTGACTGTGACCTGGACTCCTAGATTCAGCCATGCAAGCCAGGCCAGAGCCTCAACAATTGGTCCGTCCAGGATGTCATACAAGTGACGCATAAAGAGTAATGCTTTGTCTTTTCCCGTTATTGTACAACCTTATGCTCTACCCGGGGCATAACGGTTTTATTGTCAGGGCCTTGATTGCTTATGCATGTATATATTATCAATAAATCAAAGGGCGTTTTCTTTGCATTCAAATTTTGTGATCTATGTTATTCTCGTTTTATTTTTGTTTTGAAAAACAATAAAATGGCAATGCGGTTTATGCTGACCTGTATATCCTCTTTTTAAGCTTAACCATTTTTATTGCAGGATTCACACTACAGATGACATCGACCCTGAACCTTCTATGACTCACTTCGACTTTGATTGCCTGATATATCAAGCTGAAGAAGAGATTAATAAGGACAAAGACCTTCCGGAAGAGTTGGCTCGATTGTTGAAACAAGAAGATAAGATCATTCTGCCTCACGAGGAAGAAATTGAGATTATTAATCTGGGGTCCGAGGAAGTTGTCAGAAATGTCAGGATAGGGGCTGCATTGCAGAGTGATGTCAAGCGAAGATTGGTCAAGATGCTGCGAGAGTATAGTGACATCTTTGCTTGGTCGTAGGAAGATATGCTCAGGCTCGACACTGACATAGTAGTTCATCATCTACCACTGCGTGAAGATTGTCCTCTAGTTAAGCAGAAGCTTAGAAGGACACGACCAGACATGGCCGTCAAAATCAAAGAAGAGGTCAAAAAACAGTTGGATGCTGGATTCTTGGCTGTGACTACTTACCGTCCGTGGGTCGCCAACATAGTACCTGTACCGAAGAAGGATGGTAAGGTGCGGATGTGCGTTGATTATCGGGATTTGAATAAGGCGAGCCCCAAAGATGATTTCCCGCTTCCTCATATTGATGTATTGGTCGACAATATAGCTCAACTTTCCGTGTTTTCGTTCATGGATGGCTTCTCCGGCTATAACCAAATCAAGATGGCGCCAGAAGACATGGAGAAAACCACGTTCATTACACCATAGGGGACGTTCTGCTACAAGGTAATGCCTTTCGGTCTGAAGAACGCAGGGGCAACTTACCAGCGGGAGATGGTCACATTGTTTCATGACATGATTCACCATGAGATTGAAGTCTATGTTGATGACATGATTGTGAGTCCCAAACGGAGGAGGGACATCTGGTCAATTTGCTGAAGCTATTTGAGAGGCTTAGGAAGTTCAGGTTGAGGTTGAATCCTAACAAATGTACTTTCGAAGTACGGTCCGGAAAACTACTGGGGTTTATTGTGAGCGAAAAAGGCATTGAAGTTGATCCTGCGAAAATAAAAGCAATACAAGATATGCCAGCGCCAAAGACTGAAAAAGAAGTTCGTGTCTTTCTGGGGAGATTGAACTACATTTCTAGGTTCATATCTCAAATCACGACCACATGGGAAGCAATGTTCAAGTTGTTGAAAAAAGATCAGGCGATTATCTGGAACGAGGATTGCCAGAAGGCATTTGACAAGATAAAACAATATCTACAGGAACCTCCAATTTTGATTCCCCCAGTGGCCGGAAGACCCTTAATCATGTACTTGACAGTTCTTGAGAATAGCATGGGTTGCGTTCTCAGTCAGCACGACGAGACTGGCAGAAAGGAGCATGCCATTTATTACTTGAGTAAAAAGTTCACAAATTGTGAGTCCCGTTACTCAATGCTGGAAAAAACGTGTTGCGCACTCGCGTGGGCTGCCAAACGTTTACGACAGTATATGCTCAATCACACGACCATGTTAATTTCGAAGATGGATCCGATCAAGTACGTCTTTGAAAAGCAAGCGCTTTCAGGCAGGATTGCCCGATGGCAAATGGTACTGACGGAGTATGATATTGAATACGTTTCCTAGAAGGCCATCAAGGGAAGTGTTTTGTCTGAGTACCTTGCCGAACAGCCTATCGAAGACTATCAGCCGATGAAATTTGAATTCCCTGACGAGGATATCATGTTTCTCAAAGTGAAAGATTGTGATGAACCGCTGCCAGATGAAAGGCTACATAGGAAGTCCCAGTGGAAATTAATATTTGACGGTGCAGTTAATTCATACGAAAGTGGAATCGGGGAAATCATTACGACTCCCCAGGGATCACACATCCCGTTCACTGCCAGATTAACATTTCCGGTCACCAACAATGAAGCGGAGTATGACGCATGCATCATGGGTTTAGAAGAAGCCATTGATTTGAGAATCAAGAACCTGGATGTATACGGTGACTCGACACTCGTTGTTAACCAAATAAAAGGGGAGTGGGAGACTCGTCAGTCGAATTTGGTCCCGTACATGAATTATGCCAGAAGGTTGCTTCCTTTCTTTGATCGAGTGGAACTCCATCATGTGCCTAGAGCTGAAAATCAGATGGCCGATGCCTTAGCCACGTTGGCTTCAATGTACAAAGTTAATTTTTGGAATGAAGCTCCAAGAATTGTTATTTCCCATCTTGACAGACCTGCATTCGTCTTTGTAGTTCAGGAAGCCTCCGATGGCAAGCCATGGTTCTACGATATCCAGAACTTCCTTATGACTAAGGAGTATCCAGTGGGAGCGTCAACCCAGGATAAGAAGACTTTGAGGAGGTTGTCTGGAAATTTTTACCTCAATCCTGATGGAGTTTTGTACAAGAGAAATCACGATCTCGTGCTACTCAGATGTGTGGACGAAAAAGAAGCTAGTTTGCTTATGGAGGAGGTCCATGAAGGCACATTTGGTTAGCACGCCGGTGGACATGCCATGACGCGGAAAATACTATGAGCAGGATATTAATGGCTGACGATGGAGTCGGATTGTTTCAAATTCGCGAAGAAATGTCACAAATGCCAAATTTATGCTGATAAGATACATGTGCCACCGTGCCCGTTGAATGTCATGTCATCCCCGTGGCCATTCTCCATGTGAGGCATTGATATGATTGGCAAGATCGAGCCCACTGCATCTAATGGGCACCGTTTCATTTTGGTAGCCATCGACTACTTCACCAAGTGGGTGGAGGCAACCTCGTACGCTAATGTGACCAAACAAGTGGTAGCTAGATTCATAAAGAAGGACATCATCTGCAGATATGGAATTCTCGATCGGATCATTACCGACAATGGTTCGAATCTGAATAATAAGATGATGAAGGAGTTATGCCAGAACTTCAAGATTGAACATCACAACTCATCGCCTTATCGGCCGAAGATGAATGGTGCGGTTGAAGCGGCCAACAAGAACATTAAAAAGATAGTGCAAAAGATGGTTGTGACCTACAAAGATTGGCATGAGATGTTGCTATTTGCATTGCACGGTTATCGTACGACGGTACGCACATCAACCGGGGTAACTCCTTTCTCACTAGTATACGGTATGGAAGTTGTCCTACCGTTGGAGGTCGAGATTCCTTCTTTGCGAGTTTTGGTTGACGTGAAACTCGATGAGGCAGAATGGATCAAGAATAGATTGAATCAACACAGCTTGATGGATGAGAAGAGATTAACATAGATTGCTTACAGTCATCTGTACCAAAGCCGAATGAAGAAAGCTTATGATAAGAAGGTGCGTCCTAGAAGCTTTCAGACGGGTGATCTCGTCCTGAAGAAGATTCTTCCACCACACTCCGATCACAGGGGCAAGTGGACTCCTAACTACGAAGGTCAGTATGTCGTCAGTAAGGTCTTCTCGGGAGGAGCCTTGTTGTTATCCATGATGGATGGCGAAGATTTTGCATCCCCTGTGAACACGGACGCAGCCAAAAAATACTTTGCTTAAAATGACCCGCTGGAAAGAAAAAAGAATATCCCGGCAAAAATGGGGCATCCTGGCGAACCATAAAAAAGGAATAAAAGGTTCAGGCAAAAATTAGGGATATAAATGAAAAATGTACACCCGCAAAGTTGAAAACCTGAAAGGGCGGCTTTGGCAAAAAAGGGTATCCCGGTGAATCGAAAACCCGAAAGGGCAGTTCAGGCAAAAGTTAGGGATTAAAGAAAGCAAATGACTGTGTCCCACGTGTGAACTTTCATTGTTTAGTGGTTTGGAGAGACCTGAGGGCCGTTTATCCAAATCAATCTCTTCTAAAGCTGAAGCGTCGGAGAAGTATCGAAGTCGAGTGAGTTCTAGAGGGATCAACCTATGGTGTTCGTCTACACAGCATTACCGACATTTGTGTATATATTGTTGTATATTTTTGTATATACTTGCGCAGCTTCCTCATTTCAGGAGCTTGCATCTGTTGTAAAACATTTACAGGCTTGTTTATCAATAAACATATACTATTCAGTATTTCTGTTTGCTTGTTTTAGCTTTTATTTGTTTTGTTTGCGAAAAGCGCCCGATGTTTTTGTTAAAATGCGCATACATAAACTTGCTGGCCTAGACCGATAATTGTTAAAGCATTGAATTAACTGAGCATTGTCAAAGATGATAACCTTGATAGGTCCCTTTGTGAAGGGTATCTTGTCTGTTTGTTCACTTTGTTGCAGGGTCATCACCCTCTAAGTAGTTGCCGAGATGTATCCTAGGCAGGATCATCATTTCCCCAGCTGAGTCATGCGGAGAGGTGTATACTCGTTCCCAACAGTGGGTTAACAGGCAGTTTTCTCGTAGAAGATTATCCGCAATTGTTCAAGCTCTCGATAGTTCAAACTGAAGTCTCCAACAGAGTTGAATTCACCACAGAGTCGTGTTCTCCCCGGCAGGTAGGATTTACTCCAGCATCTGGTTGTCTATCCTCAGCCGAGTTTGTAATCCTCCATGAGATCCAAGTCCTTGGAAGTCGTTCAAGCCATTATTGGTTTGCCCCAGCGGAGAGTGTTTGGATAGCTGTTGTTGTACTTCCCCATCGGAGTCCGTATCTCTAGGAAGATTCTATCTGCGAAGGCCGTGCAATTGATTTCTGCAATTGATATGTTTCCCTCAGCAGTTCGTGGTTCGTATACCCAGTTGAGCAAGTACAGGTTCTCGTAGAACTTTGTTTCCCAGTGGAAAGTCGTCAGAGGTTAGTTTCCCCAGGTTAAGTCCAATCGAGATTGGTGTGATCCCTTCTCCTCGGCAGGATGATTCCTTCTCTCCATCAGGATGGTTCCTTCTCCTTGACAGGAGGATCTTCCCTTCAGCATTTATTTTGCTGATGTGGTTCTGTAGCATTTTGCATGATTGCATAGCATCCACCCTAAACGCGTAACATTTTCATCGTGTGGAGCATTACGCCATTGCCAAACATATGCATGTGAAACATGAGCTAGGTCGTTACCATTCTTGTGTGCAGGTGTTCCTCAACAAAGTTGTTTGTTCAGGATGATTCTTGATTCCTCAGCAGATTTTATTTGCCCAGGATGGTTCCTGAATCCCCAAAGCAGAGTACTTGATAGTTCTCTAGAATCCCCAGCGGAGATGTGTCATCCCCAGCAGGTTTTGAACAGAGAAGTTGAAATTTCCCTTGCAGCCTTGATGATTGAAGTCCGACAGCAATGCCAAGCTCCCTATGACTTACTCATGAAGTCCGACTGTAATGTCGAAGGAGTTCCTTCTAGCTGACGCGGAGTGCCTGATGGCAGAAGTTTAGATATTCCAATTGGTTCATGATTGACTAAGGATTCTACTTTCGACTTGATGACGAAGTCCGGCTGACGCCCGAGAATTTCCTTGAATGCCCGACGGCATAATTGACTTGATTGTCAAACGTCCAGTGACCTGACGAGTCCAGAGAGGATGTTAAGGAATTCTTCTGCTATGATGCAAAATGCTCGATGGCATCATCACGATCCTTCACCCGTTACCGTATAACCAATGATCCCTTATTGACTTACTGACGAAGTCCGACGGAGATTGTCAAACGTTCCTAATGACCTAATGAGTCCAGAGGAATTCTTCTGCCGTGCCGCAAAATGCCTGACGGCAATATCAGCTATTCTTCACCAGTTACCGTGTAACTGGTGATCCCTTGATGACTTGAGGACGATGTTCTACAGCGAAATCAGATGATCATCCTGACGGAGATTTGAAGTTAACCACTCACCAGCAAGTTGTCGTGGAACTATCATTTCAGTTTCCGAAGATTTTCCTACCAATCAGAGTATCGTTTACTTGTGCGGTTGGCAAATTTTCGGGTTTATTGGTATTCAACTGTCTTTTACCTTGATTGTTTGAGAGCCTTTCGCTTCTCACCTAGTCAGGTCCAATCCGTTTGAATAGGGGCATTTGTTGCACCCAAAAATTTGCCTAACCTTTTTCTTTACCTAGCTTGTGTTTCATTGCATTCATTTTAGCATTATCATCTGCATTGCATTGACATGTATGCAGGAGATCAAGAGGTATGACTACCAACAAAAGGCTACCAAGGTCATGAAGCTACCTAAGAGTCTTCATTCAAGTATTCAAGGGTTGATATCCTCATCAAAGAAGTCAAAATACCTCAGAGAGAGGGTTGGACACAGGAATGCACATCTCCTAATTTGAAGGTTATGGGCAGCTATTCAGATGATTCTAAATCCATGAAGTTAGACTTGAAGCCTTGAAAGAGTTCATGAGAAGTATTGAAAGTCATTGTGAAGCCTAGATAGGTCATCATGTGAAGTATATGAAGCTACTACCAAGATGGTGCAATTAGGGTTTCATCTGGTCAACCCTATGTCAACAGATGATTTGAAGAAGGTTGAGACCCAATTTCAAGGCCATGTGATCATGGATTGATGTATTAAGATGCCAAAGGGATGATTCCAAGGTCAACTCATCATGAATCAAGATTGTGAGGAGTTCCTAGGCTAGGGTTTCTAGGCATGACAGTGTAAAATCCCCTAGTTTAGTGCCTAACTTCAAGACCACATAACTCAAGATGTCATTTTCATCTCACCTTGACCCCAACATGATTGTTGTAGATCATGATCCAAGCTTTAATTTGAGTACTAGAAGTTCTTGATAGGGTTTATATAACTCAAGTTAAGAGTCAGACAAGTTACAGGACATCAGATGAATGTGAATTTGGAGCTTGAAAGTCAACCAACTTGTATGACATTTTTGACCTAGAAAGATGATTCTCCTCAACTTTTGGCCAACATGAATGTTGTTCCTTATCTTCTTAGCTTTCAAAAACGTACTAGAAGTCCATGATTGGATTTGTAGAACTCTAGATATGAGCTTTACAAGACAAGGGTATTTTGGAAAAGTTGAGATTATAGGCCATCTTTGATTATGGGTCAATTTCACCATCTTACACACCTTAAATATAATTTTGTTCAACCTGAAAGTTGTTCAAAATGATGTTAGTTACTCAATCAAGCCCTAACAATCCATTGACATGGATTAAAATGAGAAATGTGTGAAGAAATTTTAATGAATGAACCATTAAAAGGCATTAAATGAGAAAATTCCAAATTAATTCATATTGGTTCAAATCAGTGCAAGTTTATGCATTTTTTGAAGGTAAATGACATTTGGAATAGATTGGCATTGTTAGATTTCCAAATTGGAGTTTGTTTCATAGCAAAATTCAAGGTTTCTTAAGATTGAAGTTACATGATCAAGACACACCATTGATTAGGAATTAAGGAAGTAATCTCAGCCCTTCATCCTCACCACCATATAAGCAATGAATTTGAGCAATTTGGAAGGCAAAATAGAGCTGTATGCATGCTCTACCATGAAGCAAAAGTGGAGAAAATGTGAAAATGGAATTGGACTTGCAAGCAAGTTTTGCGCCCCCATTTCAGCCTAGATCAGTTCTATATAACCTCATGTATGAGTTCAGATCAAGTTTGGTGATGGATTGAGCTTGCAGAGGTAAGAAGCAGTTGAAAAAATTTAGTTACAATTGAAATTCGAATTTCACCATTGGAGCCATTTCTGAAGAAATTGAAGGTTGAAGATGCTTCTACAATCATCACTGAGTGATTTTGCACAGCTTTGGTTGAAGATTGGTGGCTGTATCATCCTCTGTTAAAGCTTATACAAGGTTTTCCTCTTTTCATGATTACTCTCAATTGATGATGAATTAGAGTAGTTCTTGTATGCGGTTAGGTTGAACATAGGTCCTAGATGGACTTAGGTTTGATATTGGAGCTGTTTGTGAAGTTTCTTGGTGATGATCAAAAACTTGGAAGGATCAGTTAGGCCTTATTCTTGGTTGATATCAAGATTTGTTTATGGATTCTTGATCAGTGTTATATGTAGAAGAGATTAGTGGAAAGAATTTGAGGATTAGAGATGATTTTTGGAAGTGTACCATTTCTGTTCATCTTCGTATCTGCTTGATCCTTGAGATAAATGAAAAAAGAAGTGTATCATGGTGATCCTCGTGAGTAGAGGAAGAGATCTGGGTAAATTTTATGGAGTTTGGTATGTTCTGAGATTTTGGCCACTGTTGACTCGCCGGAGAAGACTCCGGTCGTCTTCTCCGGCCACCGTGAGTTTCCCTCCTGGTTTCAAAGTTTAAAATGAAGAAGATGATGTTTAAACCGTTGGATAAATTTGACTGGCTTGACTTAGTATTAAGATCCAAGGCATGTGGTTCGTTCTGAAGAGTGTTGACTGTTGACTGATGTTGTGGCACGCTGATGTGTGTTGGATTGTACTACTTTTAGAATGGGCGTGTGAGATTAGAGACTATGGTGAACCATAGTCAACATAAGAGCACGTGATCATGAATGAAACAAATCGTTTCATTAAATCCCTTTTGAGCACGTGTGGCAAGCTTGTGAGCGTAGGATAGGTTGATGGTATTTGGATCTTGTGGCAACGTTATTTTCCAGCTTTTTTTAATTTTCTTTAATTCATTTTGGATTTTCTTTTATTCATTTTATCATTTTTAATGTTTTAAAAATAGAAATAATTGTTAGAAAAATATGAGAAAAATCATGAATGATCTTTGGCATGTCCATGTTTTTTGTATGCAATTTAATTGAGTTTTTGGATGATTTTCCATTTACTGTTATTTTTTCATTTTAATTAAATGATTAAAAATGTAAAAAGTCATAAGCATCCCCCTGGAATTACTCGCTAGCACACTCGCCTGGCGAACCTTCGCCACTCTCATTCGCCTGGCGAACTTGCCAACGAAGATAGGGGGATGCTTCTGACTTGGTTCGCTATTGTTCGCTGGGCTTCGTCTGGCGAACCTGCGAACTCAGAACTCCCATGGCTGTCCAAAAGCCCAAACTTCACAAATCGACCGATTCTAAAACCAAACAACCCTAGTAAGTTCAACCCAATAACACCCGACTATCCTACTCCATCCATTTCTCGATTCTAACCGGTTAAAATAACATTCTACCGATTAAATCCTAATATTGCCCTAAGATGAAAGTGAGTAGAAACTCTTCTCAATCCAACATCAAACGACCAAAAGCATACATAATCATACACATTAACAGTATAATAGAGCTTCACACCCTTACCCGATCGATTGAAAGCTTGGATGTTGATCCTTGATGAAATCCTAGGTTGTCCTCTTCTTTCTCCTCTTTCTCTTCTCTCTTCTTTCTTTCTCTTGTTTTTCCACTAATGTTTCTATCTATCTCCTTTTCTCTCTTAATCTCATATTATATTTTCTTTCCTCTCCATTTCCTTCCAAACACTTACCAATTTATTCGCACACACTAATCCACTTAACACTTAATACTAAATGTCTAAAATACCCTTTACTTTATTTTCCCCGAAAACTCTCTGATTCGGTAAAAATAGCACACCAAGCAAACATAACACATTAACACATAAATCTCACAATTAAAAACAAATGTAATTCAAATAAATCAACGGACTCAACAAAATAATGGGAATTCAGAATTTGGGGCGTTACAACTCTCCCCCACTTTAGAAATTTTCGTCCTCGAAAATATTACCTGATTCAAACAACTCTGGATGCGACTCTCGCATCTTGCTCTCCAATTCCCAAGTCATATTGCCCTCTGTAGCACCTCCCCAGGCTACTTTCACAAGTGCAATATCCTTGCCCCTTAGCTTTTTAACTTCATGATCCAAAATCTTAATCGGTAAAACCTCAACCGTAAGGTTATCTCTTACTTCAACCTAGTCGATAGGAATAACATGTGACGGATCCGGAACATACTTCCGAGGTTGAGAAACATGGAACACATCATGCAAATTTGAAAGGTTCGGAGGCAACTCCACACGATACGCCACATCACCCACACGTGCAATAATCTGATACAAACCGATGAAACGAGAAGTCAACTTCTTCGACTTCAAGGCACGACCTACACCTGTAACCGGTGTAACTCTCAAAAAGACATGGTCGCCTTCTTGAAACTCGAGGTCCTTCCTTCTCTTATCATGGTAACTCTTCTGCCTACTCTAAGAAGCTCTCATCTTTTCCCGAATAAACTTCACCTTTTCCGTCGTCTGTTGTACCATCTCCGGTCCAACTACCGACCTGTCACCTGTCTCATGCCAACACAAAGGTGTTCGACATCTCCGACCATACAAAGCCTCAAATGGTGCCATACCAATGCTCGAATGAAAACTTTTATTATAGGTGAATTCAATAAACGCCAAATAACCGTCCCAAGCACCACCTTGCTCTAGCACACAAGCACGCAACAAATCTTCCAACGACTGAATTGTCCTCTCGGTTTGACCGTCCGCATGCGGATGGTAAGCTGAACTCAATCTCAACTTAGAACCCAAGGCACCTTGTAAACTTTCCCAAAATCTTGAGGTAAATCTAGGATCTCTATCCGATACAATACACTTACGAACTCCGTGCAAATTCACAATCGCACGGACATAAATCTCGGCTAATTTCTCCAAAGGATAACTAATATCAATCAGAATGAAGTGAGAAGATTTAGTAAGTCTATCAACGATCACCCAAATAGCATTATGACCTCTTTGCGTATTCGGCAATCCCGTAACAAAATCCATCGATATGCTATCCCATTTCCATTCCGGAATATCCAACGGTTGCATCAATCCACTAGGCTTCTGATGTTCCACCTTCGACTTGTGACACGTCAAACACGAATACACAAAATGAGCAATATCTCGCTTTAATCCGGACCACCAAAAGATCTTTTTCAAATCTTGGTACATCTTATTCGCTCCCGGATGAATACTCAAGTTACTTCGATGTCCTTCTTCAAATATCATCTTCTTCATTTCCGCATCATCGTGAATGCAAATACGACCACGGAATCTCAAAACACCAAATTCATCAACCTTGAAATCTTCATTCTCATTCATCATCAAATCAACGAACTTTAAATCCAACTTTTGTTTTTCACCAACGGTCGCAAGAAAATCGTTCGTAACATGAAGCATACCAAGTCTCACACTCCTCGGCGTCACTTCACAAACGTAACTCAAATCTCTAAAGCTTTCCAAAAGTTCCCACTCTTTCACCATCATTGTAGACATGTGCAACGACTTCCGACTTAAGGCATCGGCTACCACGTTTGCCTTACCCGGATGATAATTCAAACCAAAATCGTAGTCTTTCAAAAGCTCTAGCCATCTCCTTTGTCTCATGTTCAACTCTTTCTGGTCAAATAAATACTTCAAACTCTTGTGGTCGCTAGAAACCTCAAATCTTGCACCATAAAGATAATGTCTCCAAATTTTCAAAACAAACACCACGGCCGCTAATTCCAAATCATGGGTAGGATAATTCTTTTCATGCACTCTCAATTGCCTAGAAGCATAAGCCACCACTTTTCCGTCTTGCATCAAAACACCACCCAAACCTGACAAAGAAGCATCACAATAAACCAGAAACGACTCCTTCGGATTCGGCAAAATCAAAATCGGTGTCGTCGTCAATCTTCTCTTTAATTCCATGAAACTACCTTCACAACTAGCATTCCAAATGAAAGCCTTTCCCTTCACACTCTCAGGATAATAATTTCTCAAAAATTCGGTGCGAAATAGATTCCAAGTGATTTCCTCATCGTCTACTTCCAGAACTTGTCTCATACCGACCCACCAGTCATCGGCTTCCTCTCTCAACATATGAGTCCCAAGTCTCACCTTGTTGCCTTCAGCACAATTCATAACTCTAAAGATCCCCTCGATCTCCTTTAACCAAATCTGAGCACCGTCCGGATCAAATCTTCCCTTGAATACCGGTGATTGGTTCTTTCTAAACTCAGCGTTCGCATTCATATTCGGTGCGCCTTGCACCGCCCTATCCATTGTCTCCAATGCAACAGCCATCGCATTGTCATTACGACCAGCCATATTCTGGTTATTCCCAAAAATAACAACAAGGTTAAACGCAACACAACAATAAGACAGACACAACTGACTCAACACTGGCTCTGATATCACTTAATGTAACACCCCCTTTCTATACCCCCAAATAATTAAATAAATCATTTAGGCACTTGATAAAAATTTCATCAGAGTTTAATTAATACATGATATAAAAGAGGTGTATCACATTATCATGAAATTATACACATACAACATCTGCTCAAATAGATATGCAACAATGGGCAATTCACGACTGAAGAACATAGTTCTAAAACCCACATCTCAATATTTAGAATAAAGCGAAAACATCTAAACATTGAATCAATACATTCATATAAACATATATACATCATTCAGTTAATTCATATGTACAAACATCCATCATCAGATACATACACAGATGTATCACAAAAGAAATCAAAACAAATGTATCTCCAAAAAGAGCCAAATGCTTCCTAACAACCCAAATGTTACATATGAGATCCATCGACCAAAAATAATGAAGACCTACTTCACACAAAAATGACCTCCAGCAATCCTACTCTGCAATGCCTCATAGAGCATTATGAAACAGTAGAAGGGTGAGAAACAATATCATAACAGTCAATGCATATAATTATATATCTATATACATTCATGGGATTTATACAATTCAAATTCTCACCACCTCTCATCACAATTCATCATATACATCTTAAGGCATATTCACACCATCAAGCATATTCATCAAATCATGCATCTATACATACTTATCATTTTCCACATAACATCAACCATTATGTTCAATTCACTCAATGCATCATATAAAAATGACCAATACAACTTACAGAGACTGACTCACGACTCTATGCAGATGCAAATGTGGTACCGACTCAATTCAGCAGATTCTCCAAGGAATCAAGTATTCAGCAAATTCTCCAAGGAATCAAGTATTCAGCAAATTCTCCAAGGAGTCAAATATTCATCAGATTCTCCGAGGAATCGAATATTCAGCAGATTCTCCGAGGAATCAAATACTCAATAGATTCTCCTAGGAATCAAATACTATAACAGATTCTCCAAGGAATCAACATCACTAGGATGTACATCATGATGCCTTTTATGCAAAATGACTCACAACATTTCTCTACATGCATACATATTCGCAAATATATCACTATGTATATCACAATATACTTATACTCCATAATATATATATACTCTTCATTTCAACACATACCATTCCATATAAGGCATATACTTGCACAATAAAAATTCCACATTCTAGGATTCACGCCTTGTGGCTACCCACAGCATAACGTACCACACGACACACAAAACTATTTAATTCGATAAGGTTTAAACATAAGTGTCGCTTCCGCGAAAATAAGGTGCCGGCAAAACAGAAGAGTCACCACCTTTCGTTATTTATCCCTCAGAACGGGAAAGGAAACGATCGGAAAAACTTGACGAAAAGGTATAAGGCAAGGTCATCGCAGCCATTGTCTGGGTTCGGGAGTCGGTTATGCAAGGGGAAGGTATTAGCACCCCTCACGTCGATCGTACTCGATGGGATCCACGCTTGTTGTGTTTACTGGACGAGATGGTTTATCTATCTACCTATCAAGGCTGGCTTAAAAAGAAAAGAAAATGACTCGGCAAAGCGTCGCACTTTATGCCTACGTATTCTCATCAGAGAATGAGAAATCAGAGTCAACTTAGTTCGACTAACTACGGGTTACGGGGAAGGTGGCTCGCCAATACGTCAGTATTGTGCCTACGTACTCTCAACAGGTATGAGAGATCAGAGCTTACGTAGTTCGGGCTAATACGGATTACGGGAATTCAGATTCATCTGTTTTATCAAGTAGGGTTAACAAACAGTTCCAGCAGTTTGGTGTACGCAGCTCGACCCTTGGAGACTTAGGCGTTACCATTTGCGGTACAACTGGGAGTTAACGACACTCTTTTCTTCAGAAAAACTTCCTTTGAATTATGGGCCCACAGGGCAAAAAGTTTGATGTTTGTTTTCTATCTTTTACGAAAGAACTGTTTTTTATTGTGTTTGCAATTTCAATCACACTAAAGACTATGACCTGAGAGAGAATGCGTCGCATGTCACCCAAAGGGTGCCATACTAAACATCTGGACTGTTGAAAAGAAACTCTCCAACAATCCTTTCTCAGATAGCTTAAGGCTCGTAACGTATGAAAGAAATCATTCATGATTACTGTATCTTAATTTTTTTTGAGATGAGAAGAGAGAACGAGCTGGTTCAACTGAAGGGAGACTATCAAGTCTAATGTTGTCATACCAAGGATTCATCCTATGGTTGAGGTTTGAAATAGGGAACTCCTAGAAGTTATCATGCATAGGTTTCAACCTAAAGTTCTATCATCACTTCCTTGTCAAAGGAAGTGAGATTCCTAAGGGATCATGTCAATGATAAACAGAAACAGGTAAAGCATCGGCTTAAACAGTAAACAGTAAACGACTGTAAAATGCATGCAATGCAAGTGAGGGAGGAAATGTGTGTGGGGCATCAGCCTCCACAAGCTCATCTCAACCTCAAGCCAGATATGAATAACTGCAATCATACAGAAGAAATAACATGCTATCAAGCAAGATACAATAACACATAGGCAAGGGAGCAGGGCTCTACCGAATACCTGCAAGCAAAGCCATACAGTAACAATACAAGCAGAGGGAGCAACTCAACCTCTAGTGCAATCATGCTCCTAGTTTAAGTCAGTCTAAATATGAACTTATTCTAATGCATCAATCAAATCAAACAAGTCACATCAATACAGGAAAGAAAAGAAAGCAGATCAACAGCTTCCTACAGCTTCTCAGCAAAACTCCTCTGACAGCAGTTCAGTCCTCAGTCTTCAACTGCCCTTCAAGGCTATCACCTTCAATAGCAAGTATCAACTTGCTTTTCCAAGCTTCTAACACATCAAACATAAGTATCAACTTATTCCCTCTTCTTCAAGCTTCAGCTCTTCAGAGTCAATTCCACCTTCAGGCTTCACTTCCAATGTCAAGTATCAACTTGTTCTTTCTTCTTCAAGCTTCAGCTCTCTAGTAAATTCCACCTTCAGGATTCACTCCTCATATCAAGTATCAACTTGACTCCCTCAGGCTCTCAATGCATCAACATAAGTATCAACTTATCCTTTATTCCTCAAGCCTCAGCTCTTCAGTAAATTCCACCTTCAGGCTTCACTCCTAATATCAAGTATCAACTTGGCTCCTTCAGGCTCTCAATGTATCAACATAAGTATCAACTTATCCTTTATTCCTCAAGCCTCAGCTCTTCAGTAAATTCCACCTTCAGGCTTCACTCCTAATATCAAGTATCAACTTGGCTCCTTCAGGCTCTCAATGTATCAACATAAGTATCAAATTATCCTTTATTCCTCAAGCCTCAGCTCTTCACTCAATCTCCATTGGATCTTCTTCACAAGTTTCAACTTGGTCTTCTGGTTTCAGCTCTCTTTGCTTCACCAGTATCAACTAGCTTTCCTCTTCTACAAGCTTCAGCTTCTCAGAGTAATCTTCAATCACATGGAAGTGTCAACTTCACTCTTCAACCTTCTTCAAGTAAAGAACTCCATCCTCTAGCAAGGGAGAAAGATGCATCTATCAAGAGCAAAGTTGGGATGATTGGTAGCAGAATGAAGACCAAAGGTCACCACTAAGCATCCTGTCATCAGAGAAAGGGACCCTCAAAGGTTCTACCAATTTGCAAAGAGCCACATCCTACCAAAGGAGGGATGAGGCCTTTACAAAGGGACCTTTCATCATAGGGAAGAATGGAATTGATCAACATATTCCATGTTTATGAAGGAAGAGAACTATCCAGAAGCTCTGCCTATAAAACCCTAATCTTAACCTAATCAAAACTACACCACAAGAAGGGAAGATCTTCAAATCCAGGCCTCTTCAAGCAATCCAATGCATATTCAACTTGTCTTCATCATTATCCAAGAACAAGAGAAACAAAACCCTAATCTAATGGAACCTAAGATGTTAATCTAGTTGAGTTAGTGCCTTAGAATCATCTAAAACTAACACCTAAACTAAAATCAATCAAAAATAGCAAACTATCTTATAAATTTCTACAAAAATTCCTAAGGGATCCTAATTCAATTAAGAATGCCTCATACAAAAACCAGGGACTAAATCACCTATTAAGCCCTAAAATTAAGTCCTAAATCCAAAGGTATCAATCATAAACCCTAAAAAGGGAGCTTCTAAAGGTTTCAACCTAAACTACCACCTATGCTCATCACAAAAATATGAGAAAATTCTATGGGGAGCATGCATATCTATGCTAACAACTCACAAAAAATCAGGATCAAAATCATCACCACATGATCACACAAAATTCCACAAAATCAAGTATCAAAGATAACCATTTTAATATCAATTAAAATATGAAAATTCCCCTAAAATCCAAAAGTGCATGAAATAAAAATATTTTTTATCTAAAAAATACTAGATTCAATCATGAATATAATGCAAAAAGAATGGGGTTAATTGGATCATTTTTAAATTTTATATGATTTAATCAAGAACCATGTATAAAATGAAGAAATTAAAGAAAATCAAAAGAAAAAGATAAACACACGGTGCAGATAGTAAACACAATCAGTTCAATTCATGGATTGGGCTCGCTGGGGGGTGTGGATAGTGGTCTCTTACCAAAGCCCAAAACCTTTTGTTTAATGATACACAGCGTTTAGGGCATCAACATTCTTTCCTCTTCATAACCTGAGATTAAAACACGGCCCTTGGATCTGGCTCTGGTCAATGGTCATACGTGGATCTGATGGCTAGGACTTCATCACCTACCTCTAGCCATGAAAATGGAGGGAAGCATCCATTGTAACATAGCTCAAACATCAACCTCATCCTCACTCGAGCTCCCTCAAATCTCCATCAAAATTCAAGATCTAAAACACTAAATCACTCTAAATCTCTCCCTGAGTCTAACCCTAGCCTCAAAATTCATTGAATCAACCTCTAACCTAAAACACGATCAAGAATCAGAATTATGCTAAAACCTCAACTATCACTATTCTTCAAATAGTTTGGTCTAAAATGTTCACCACATTACCCTGATCACTTCCCGCTATAACACTCACATGATCTCTCAATATCCAGCATGTTCTTGATCCAAACAAAAATTGTGTCATCTCATTGATCATCACCAAATCCTCTCTAAATTTCCAGAAACGGTCCCCTAATCGCATACTATCAATCTAACCTAACAAATTGAGGTAATTCTTCTTAAATTAAGGTGAGGGATGAAAGATTCAAGCCTGTGAATTCTTGAGTAACAGGTGTAGCAATTCTTCAATTCAACCCTTCTACTGCTCTGGAATCATTCAATGTACCAAGTTCTTGCTTCTGTATGCAAGAGAATTGATTGCAAATGCTTGGAACTCCAAACCCGATGGTGACTTGCAGGTTCTGAAATTCAATTGCTCATACACGATTCAGCCATGGATTTGCTTGGGATTTGCTATGGAAACACTCACGCACATTCAAGAAAGTTGTTAGGATCAAAAGAAAGGGTCAAAATGGTGTGGAATGCTGAAACAGAATTCAAGTTGCAATGAACAATTTGAAGTTGCAAACTCTCTTCTCTCCCTCAATTCTCACCAACCTTGCACTTGAACTCCTTCTAATCAATATATAGATGATGTTGGACCTCTCTAGAATCTTCTGGAATCATCCAAGGAGATATTGAATTTCTCATGTCATCAAAATACCATCTCATGCCATACTCACACCAATTCTGGTTTCACTTGTTGCAGTAGCTTTTTATGATCCCAAAATCTCTCCAAATTAGATATTAGATGTGTTACAATGCCTTAGAAGCTTGTGCATTGATCTCTCATGTGTTTTGCAAATGTTACTTAAGATGCAAGTAACTACTTTTCAAAGCAAGTCCACCAATTACACCTCAACTCAAAAATATGGCTAAACCAATGTTCTTAAAATGCTTTTTAGAGTCAAAATGATATATTACATGCCTTGGTTTGGATGTGTAGATAAAAAATATCAATTTCCAACTTTGGTTTATTTAACTTATACCCTTATTTTAGGTCATTTTTGCAACTTTGAGATACAAGCACTTCCAACATCTCATGACCTCTTTACTAGCCTTAAAACATCATTTTGAACAATTTTTATTTTGGACATTTTCCCATTTGAAGCTTAGAAATAGGAGTTATGGCCTTATGATTGAAATGACCTGTAATCTCCAAATGACCAAAATACCCTTGACTTGTCAAAGCCATAACTTGAGTTCTACAAATCCTATCGAGGACTTCTAGTACTCTCTATAAAGCTAAGAGAATAAGAAACAACATTAATTTTGACCAAAAGTTCATAGGAATCATCCTTCTAGGGTAAAAGTTTGATGCAAGTTGGGTAACTTTCAAGCTCCCACATCCACAGACCTCAGATGACCTGTAACTTGTCAAAGTCATAACTTGAGTTCTATAAATCCTATCAAGGACTTCTAGCACTCAAATTAAAGCTAAGACCATGCTATACAACATTCATGTTAGGGACAAGATGAGATGACAATCACATCTTGAGCTAAATTGCCTTCAAGATAGGGGTCAAACTAGGGGATTTTACACTGTCAAGCCTTAGAAACCCTAGCTTGAAACTTCTCAAACTCTTCAATCATGATGAGTTAACCTTGGAATCATCCTTATAACATCTCAATGTATCAATCCATGATCACATGGATCTTGAATTAGGTCTCAACCTTCTCCAAAATATCAGTTGACTTAGGGTTGACCCAGTCAAACCCTAATTGCACCACTCATGGCTGAGGCTTCTTAATCTTGCACAATGACATGTCTAGGCCTCAAAGTGATCTTCAACACTTCTCATGAGATCTCTCAAGACCCCAAGTCCATCTTCATGGCCTCAGAATCATCTGAGGACTTCCCACAACTCTCAAGTTAGGAGACACACACACTTGGCTTCAATCACTCTCTTTGAGGATCTTTTGACTTCTCTGACAGGGATATCAACCCTTGAACATTTGAATAACCTTCTTAGCCATCTTCATAGTCTTGTGTAGCTCTTAATGGGTAATCATACCTCTTGATCTCCTGCATACATGTCAATGAAATGCAAATGATAATGCTAATGTGAATGAAATGAAACACAAGCTAGGTAAAGAAATGTTGGGCAAATTTTGGGGTGCAACAGCTGCCCCTATTCAAACGGCTTGAACCTGAGTGGTTGAGAAGCGAACGGCTCTCAACCAATCAAGGTGCGAGACGGTTGAATACCGACAAACCCGGAAATTTTCCAACTGCACAAGTACACGGTACTCTGATGGGAACAAATCTTCGAAAACTGAAGCAGTAGTTGCACGGCAACTAGCTGGGGGATTGGTCACACGGTAACTGGTGATACATGGTCGATCATGCCGTCGGGCTCCAGGACTCCTCGGGACTCATCAGGTCAACAACCAAGTTAATCGTGCCATCGGGCACTCAAAGAAATTTTTGGGCGTCAGCCGAACTTCGTCAGTAAGTCGGGAATAGAATTCTCGGTCAATCATGAACCAATTGGGGATACTCAAACTTCTGCCGTCAGGCACTCCGCATCAGCTGAGAGAACTGCTTTGTCACGACGGTTGGACTTCAATCATCAAGTCTTCAAGGGAAGTTTCAACTTCGCGGTTCAGAAACCTGCTAGGGATGACATATCTCCGCTGGGGTTCTGGAGAACTATCAAGTAACTCTGCTTCGGGGATCCAGAAATCATTCTGGGTGAATCATCTCTGTTGAGGAAATCAAGAATCATCTTGAACCAATAACTTTGCGGGGACTTCAAGAATCATCCTGAACCAATAACTCTGCTGGAGATTTCAGGAATCATCCTGGGCAATCACTCTGCCGGGGACTCTAAGCGTTAACTTGAGCAACCCTCTCTGGCGACTTCACTGGGGATTTTAAGAATCATCTTAAACGGGCGCCCTCGCTAGAGAATTCAAGAATCATCTTGGGCAAACGACTTTTGCTGGGGATTTTAAGAATCATCTTAAACGGGCGCCCTCGCTGGAGAATTCAAGAATCATCTTGGGCAAACGACTTTTGCTGGGGAGCACCTGCAAAACAAGAACGGTAGAGACCTAGCTCATGTTTCGTATGCATATGCTTTGGCAATGGCACAATGCTCCATACGGTGGAAATGCTACGCGTTTTTTTTTGGATGAATGCTATGCAATCATGCAAAATGCTATGACCCCATCAACAAAATAAATGTTGGAGGGAGCATCCTCCTGTCAAGGAGAAAGAACCACTCTGGTGGAGGAAGGACTCATCCTGCTGAGGAGAAAAAGTCACACAGATCTCAATCGGACTCCGCCTGGGGGCACAAACTTCAGTCGACTGCTGCAGGAGAACGAAGCTCTACGAGAACCCGGACCTGCTCCGGAAAGCAATGTCAATCGCAGAAATAAACTGCGCGGCCTTCGCGACTACTTCCCTGGAGGTAACGACTCTGGCGGGGAAATACAGCATCAACTATTCAACACTCTACTGGGGAAAACCAATCATGGCCCGAACTGCCTTCCAAGGACTCGGCTCTCTTGGGGAACTGCAAACTCGGCTGGGGGAAGTAAGGAATCATCCTGCCTACAAGGGAGAGTACGACTCTGTGGGGGTCTTTCAATCCCGCTGGAGACTTCAGTCTGGAACTATCAATTGCTGCACACTTCAGTATGTGGCTCAGCTGGGGAGATGACAACCCTTCGGGATGCATCTGATTGGGGAGAGAATCTTCTCTGCTTGGGGAAAACATATCAATGCTTACGATCTCACATTCAGACTCTGCGGGGAGAGGCTGCTGAACTTTGCTGGAGAAGAAGGAATCATCCTGCGTGGGGACGCATACGGCGTACCACCTGGTATATGTTGTACCAGTAACAACACAAACAGACAGACAAGATACCCTTCTCAAAGGGACCTACCAAGGTCATCATCTTGTGACAATGTTCAAATAATTTATTGTTTCAACAGTCAGTGGCCTAGGCCAGTAAGTTTATGTATGCGCATTTTATCAAAAACGTTGGCGTTCTTTTTCGCAAACAAAACAGGTAAATGCTAAACAAACAAACAGAATTGCTGAATAGTATACATTTTATTGATAACGAACCCCTGAATGAGTAAAAATGTTTTACAACAGATGCAAGCCCCTGGAATGAGGAAGCTGTGCAAACATAAAAGCACAAATATACATCAGTATATACAAATGTCGGCAACGAGGCGTAGACGAACACCATGAGTTGATCCCTCTATGACCCACTCGACTTTGATACTTCTCCGACGCTTCAGCTTCAGAAGAGATTGATTCAGATAAACGGCCCTCAGGTCTTCCAAACCACTAAACAAAGACAATCCATACGCGGAACGCGGTCATTTGCTTTTTCAAATCCCTAACTTTTGCCTGAATCGCCCTTCCGGGTTTTCGATTCACCGGGATGCCCTTTTTTGCCAAAGTCGCCCCTCCGGGTTTTCGACTTTGCGGGTGTACATTTTTTCTTTTATATCCCTAATTTTTGTCCGAACCTTTTTCCTTTTTTATGGTTCGCTGGGATGCCCCATTTTTTCCTGGATATTCTTTTCTTTCCGTTTTCATCGGGGATGCAAAATTTTCGCCATCCATCGTGGATAACAACAAGGCTCCTCCCGAGAAGACCTTGCTGACGACGTACGGACCTTCGTAATTAGTAGTCCACTTGCCCCGGTGATCGGAGTGTGGAGGAAGAATCTTCTTCAGGACGAGATCACCCGTCTGAAAGCTTCTAGGACGCACCTTCTGATTATAAGCTTTCTTCATTCGGCTCTGGTACAGACGACCATGCGCAATCGATGCTAACCTCTTCTCGTCCATCAGGCTGAGCTGGTTTAATCAGTTCTTAATCCATTCTGCCTCATCGAGTTTTGCGTCAACCAAAACTCGCAAAGAAGGGATCTCCACTTCTAACGGTAGGACAGCTTCCATACCGTACACTAAGGAGAAAGGAGTTGCCCCGGTTGACGTACGTACCGTGGTACGATAACCGTGCAGTGCAAATGGCAACATCTCGTGCCAATCCTTGTAGGTCACAACCATCTTCTGAACAATCTTCTTGATGTTCTTATTAGCCGCTTCAACGGCGCCATTCATCTTCGGCCGGTAAGGAGATGAGTTGTGGTGTTCAATCTTGAAATTCTGGCACAGCTCCTTCATCATCTTGTTATTCATATTCGAACCATTATTAGTAATGATCCGCTCGGGGATTCCGTAGCGACAGATGATGTCCCTCTTTATGAATTTAGCCACCACCTGCATGGTCACATTAGCATATGAGGCTGCCTCCACCCACTTGGTGAAGTAGTCGATGGCTACTAGAATGAAGCGATGACCGTTAGATGTAGTGGGCTCGATCTTGCCTATCATGTCGATGCCCCACATGGAGAACGGCCATGGGGAGGACATGACATTTAACGGGCACGGCGACACATGAATCTTATCAGCATAAATCTGGCATTTATGACATCTCCTCGCGAATTTGAAACTATCCGATTCCATTGTCAGCCAGTAATATCCTGCTCTCAGGATCTTTCTCGTCATAGCATGCCCGCCGGCGTGCGTACCAAATGTGCCTTCATGGACTTCTTCCATGAGCATATTCGCTTCTTTCTCATCTACGCATATGAGTAGCACGAGATCGTGGTTTCTTTTATACAAAACTCCATCAGGATTGAGATAAAAATTTCCAGATAGCCTCCTCAGAGTCTTCTTATCCTGGGTTGACGCTCCCGCAGGATATTCCTTAGTCATAAGGAAGGTCTGGATATCATGGAACCATGGCTTGCCATCGGAGGCTTCCTCGATTGCAAAGACGAATGCAGGTCTATCAAGACGAGAAACAACAATTCTTGGAGCTTCATTCCAAAAATTGACTTTATACATCGAAGCCAACGTGGCTAAGGCATCAGCCATCTGATTTTCTGCTCTGGGCACATGATGGAGTTCCACTCGATCAAAGAACGGAAGCAGCCTTCTGGCATAGTTCATGTACGGCACCAAATTTGATTGACGAGTCTCCCACTCCCCTTTAATCTGGTTGATCACAAGCGCCGAGTCACCATATACATTTAGGTTCTTGATTCTCAAATCAATTGCTTCTTCTAGACCCATGATGCATGCTTCGTACTCCGCTTCGTTATTGGTGACCGGAAACGTCAGTCTCGCAGTAAACGGGATGTGGGATCCATGGGGAGTCGTGATGATCGCCCCAATGCCACTTCCATAAGAATTAACCGCCCCGTCAAATATCAATTTCCATTGGGATTTCCTGTCTGGACCCTCGTCGGGCAACGGTTCATCACAATCTTTCGCTTTAAGAAACATGATATCCTCGTCAGGGAATTCAAATTTCATCGGCTGGTAATCTTCGATCGGCTGTTCGGCGAGGTATTCAGACAATACGCTACCCTTGATGGCCTTTTGGGAAACGTACTGAATGTCATATTCTGTCAACACCATTTGCCATCTGGCAATCCTGCCCGAAAGCGCTTGCTTCTCGAAGACGTACTTGATCGGATCCATCTTCGAAATTAGCATGGTGGTGTGATTGAGCATGTACTGTCGTAAACGTTTGGCAGCCCAGGCTAGTGCACAACACGTCTTCTCCAGCATCGAGTAACGAGATTCAAAGTCTGTGAACTTTTTACTCAAATAATAAATGGCATGCTCCTTTCTGCCCGTCTCCTCATGCTGACCGAGAACACACCCCATACTATTCTCAAGAACTGTCAAGTGCATGATTAAGTTTCGCTCTGTCATCCTTTTGGTAGGGGTCTGTCATATTGATTGATGTCAGATTGTACGATAGTGTTTGTCCTATCATCCTTTTGGTGGTAGTGGCCGGTGTGAGTTCGCTCCATCATCCTTTTGGTGGTGGGTCTGTCATTTTAATTGATGTCAGATTTTGCAGTAATGTTTCTCCTATCATCCTTTTGGCGGTAGTGGTCGGTGTGTGTTTTGCTCCGTCATCCTTTAGGTGAGGGGCCTGTCATCTTAATTGATGTCAGATTGTGCAATAGTGTTTGTCCTATCATCCTTTTGGTGGTAGTGGACGGTGTGAGTTTCGGTCTGTCATCCTTTTGGGGGGGTCTGTCATCTTGTTGATGTCAGATTGTGCAGTAGTGTTTGTCCTATCATCCTTTTGGTGGTAGTGGCCGGTGTGAGTTTCGCTCTGTCATCCTTTTGTTGGGGGATCTGTCATCTTATTGAAGTCAGATTGTGCGATAGTGTTTGACCTATCATCCTTTTGGTGGTTGAGGCCAGTGTGAGTTTCGCACTTTCATCTTTTTGGCGAGGGGCCTGTCATCTTGATTGATGTCAGATTGTGTGATAGTGTTTGTCCTATCATCCTTTTGGTGGTAGTTGCTAGTGTGACTTTCGCTCCGTCATCCTTTTGGTGGAGGACCAGTCATCTTATTCATGTCAGATTGTGCGATATTGTTTGTCCTATCATCCTTTTGGTAGTAGTGGCCGGTGTGAGTTTCGTTCCGTCATCCTTTTTGTGGTAGGTCTTTCATGTTAATTGATGTCAGATTGTGTGATAGTGTTTGTCCTATCTTTCTTTTGGTGGTAGTGGCCGGTGTGAGTTTCGCTCTGTCATCCTTTTGGTTGGCGTCTGTCATATTGATTGATGTCAGATTGTACGATAGTGTTTGTCCTATCATCCTTTTGGTGGTAGTTGCTAGTGTGACTTTCGGCCGTCATCCTTTTGGTGGAGTGTCTGTCATCTTATTCATGTCAGATTGTGCGATATTGTTTGTCCTATCATCCTTTTGGTAGTAGTGGCCGGTGTGAGTTTCGTTCCGTCATCCTTTTGGTGGTAGGTCTTTAATCTTAATTGATGTCAGATTGTGTGATAGTGTCTGTCCTATCATCCTTTTGGTGGTAGTGGCTGGTGTGACGTTTGCTCCGTCATCCTTTTGGTAGGGGTCTGTCATATTGATTGATGTCAGATTGTGCGATAGTGTTTTTCCTATCATCCTTTTGTTGGTAGTGGTCGGTGTGAGTTTCGCTCTGTCATTATTTTGATGGGGGGTGTTTCATCTTGTTAATGTCAAATTATGTAATAGTGTTTGTCCCATCATCATTTTGGGGGTAGTGACCGGTGGGAGTTTTGCTCCGTCATCCTTTTGGTGGGGGATCTGTCATCTTATTGATGCCAGATAGTGCGATAGTGTTTGTCCTATCATCCTTTTGGTGGTAGTGGCCGGTGTGAGTTTGCTCGGTTATCCTTTTTGTGGTGGGTCTGGCATTTTAATTGATGTCAGATTTTGCAGTAGTGTGTCTCCTATCATCCTTTTGGTGGTAGTGGTCGATGTGAGTTTTGTTCCGTCATCCTTTAGGTGAGGGGCCTGTCATCTTAATTGATGTCAGATTGTGCGATAGTGTTTGTCCTATCATCCTTTTGTTGGTAGTGGACGGTGTGTGTTTCGGTCTGTCATCCTTTGGGGGGGGGGGTCTGTCATCTTGTTGATGTCAGATTGTGCGGTAGTGTTTGTCCTATCATCCTTTTGGTGGTAGTGGCCAGTGTGAGTTTCGCTCTGTCATCCTTTTGCTGGGGGATCTGTCATCTAATTGAAGTCAGATTGTACGATAGTGTTTGACCTATCATCCTTTTTATGGTTGTGGTCGGTGTGAGTTTCGCTCTTTCATCCTTTTGGTGAGGGGTCTGTCATCTTGATTGATGTCAGATTGTGTGATAGTGTTTGTCCTATCATCCTTTTGGTGGTAGTCGCTGCTATGAGTTTCGCTCCATCATCCTTTTGGTGGGGGGTATGTCATCTTGTTGATGTCAGATTGTGCGATAGTGTTTATCCTATCATCCTTTTGGTATTAGTGGTCATGTGTGAGTTTCGCTGCATCATCCTTTTGGTGGGGGGTCTGTCATCTTATTGTTGTAAGATTCTACTATAGTGTTTGTCCTATCATCCTTATGGTGGTGGTGGCCGGTGTGAGTTTCGCTTCGTCATCCTTTTGGTGGTGGGTCTGTCAACTTAATTGATGTCAGATTGTGTGATAGTGTATCTCCTATCATCCTTTTGGTGATAGTGGTAGGTGTGAGATTCACTCGGTCATCCTTTTGGTGGGGGGTCTGTCTTCTTGTTGATGTCAGATTATGCAATAGTGTTTGTCCTATCATTCTTTTGGTGGTATTTGCTAGTGTGACTTTTGCTCCGCCATCCTTTTGGTGGAGGGCCTGTCATCTTATTCATGTCAGATTGTGCGATATTGTTTGTCCTATCATCCTTTTGGTAGTAGTGGCCGGTGTGAGTTTCGTTCCGTCATCCTTTTGGTGGTAAGTCTTTAATCTTAATTGATGTCAGACTGTGTGATAGTGTCTGTCCTATAATCCTTTTGTTGGTAGTGGCTGGTGTGAGTTTTTCTCCGTCATCCTTTTGGTAGGGGTCTGTCATATTGATTGATGTCAGATTGTGCGATAGTGTTTGTCCTATCATCCTTTTGTTGGTAGTGGTCGGTGTGAGTTTCGCTCTGTCATCATTTTGATGGGGGGTCTTTCATCTTGTTAATGTCAAATTATGCAATAGTGTTTGTCCCATCATCCTTTTGGGGGTAGTGGCCGGTGGGAGTTTCGCTCCGTCATCCTTTGGATGGGGGATCTGTCATCTTATTGATGTCAGATAGTGCGATAGTGTTTGTCCTATCATGCTTTTGGTGGTAGTGGCCTGTGTGAGTTTCGCTCCGTCATCCTTTTGGTGTGGGGTCTGTCATAGTCATTAATGTCAGATTGTGCGATAGTGTTTGTCCTATCATCCTTTTGGTAGTAGTGGTCGGTGTGAGTTTCGCTGCGTCATCCTTTTGGTGGGGGGCCTGTCATCTTATTGATGTCAGATTGTGCTATAGGGTTTGTCCTATCATCCTTATGGTGGTAGTGACCGGTGTGAGTTTCGCTCCGTCATCCTTTTGGTGGTGGGTCTGTCAACTTAATTGATGTCAGATTGTGTGATAGTGTTTCTCCTAGCGTCCTTTTGGTGGTAGTGGTAGGTGTGAGATTCGCTCTGTTATCCTTTTGGTGGAGGGTCTGTCATCTTGTTGATGTCAGATTATGCAATAGTGTTTGTCCTATCATCCTATTGGTGGTAGTTGCTAGTGTGACTTTCGCTTCGTCATCCTTTTGGTGGAGGGCCTGTCATCTTATTCATGTCAGATTGTGCGATATTGTTTGTCCTATCATCCTTTTGGTAGTAGTAGCCAGTGTGAGTTTCGTTCCGTCATCCTTTTTGTGGTACGTCTTTCATCTTAATTGATGTCAGATTGTGTGATAGTGTTTGTCCTATCATCCTTTTGGTGGTAGTGGCCGGTGTGAGTTTCGCTCTGTCATCCTTTTGGTTGGGGTCTGTAATATTGATTGATGTCAGATTGTACGATAGTGTTTATCCTATCATCCTTTTGGTGGTAGTCGCCGGTGTGAGTTCGCTCCGTCATCCTTTTGGTTGTGGGTCTGTCATTTTAATTGATGTCAGATTTTGCAGTAATGTTTCTCCTATCATCCTTTTGGTGGTAGTGGTCGGTGTGAGTTTTGCTCTGTCATCCTTTAGGTGAGGGGCCTGTCGTCTTAATTGATGTCAAATTGTGCGATAGTGTTTGTCCTATCATCCTTTTGGTGGTAGTGGACGGTGTGTGTTTCGGTCTGTCATCCTTTTGGGGGCGGTCTGTCATCTTGTTGATGTCAGATTGTGCGGTAGTGTTTGTCCTATCATCCTTTTGGTTGTAGTGGCCGGTGTGAGTTTCGCACAATCATCCTTTTGCTGGGGGATCTGTCATCTTATTGAAGTCAGATTGTGCGATAGTGTTTGACCTATCATCCTTTTTGTGGTTGTGGCCGGTGTGAGTTTCGCTCTTTCATCCTTTTGGTGAGGGGTCTGTCATCTTGATTGATGTCAGATTGTGCGATAGTGTTTGTCCTATCATCCTTTTGGTGGTAGTCGCTGCTATGAGTTTTGCTCCATCATCCTTTTGGTGGGGGGGTATGTCATCTTGTTGATGTCAGATTGTGCGATAGTGTTTGTCATATCATCCTTTTGGTAGTAGTGGTCGGTGTGAGTTTCGCTGCGTCATCCTTTTGGTGGGGGGCCTGTCATCTTATTGATGTCAGATTGTGCTATAGGGTTTGTCCTATCATCCTTACGGTTGTAGTGGCCGGTGTGAGTTTTGCTCCGTCATCTTTTTGGTGGTGGGTCTGTCAACTTAATTGATGTCAGATTGTGTGATAGTGTTTCTCCTAGCATCCTTTTGGTGGTAGTGGTAGGTTTATAGATTCGCTCCATAATCCTTTTGGTGGGGGGTCTGTCATCTTGTTGATGTCAGGTTATGCGATAGTGTTTGTCCTATCATCCTTTTGGTGGTAATTGCTAGTGTGACTTTCGCTCCATCATCCTTTTGGTGGAGGGCCTGTCATCTTATTCATGTCGGATTGTGAGATATTGTTTGTCCTATCATCCTTTTGGTAGTAGTGGCCGGTGTAAGTTTTGTTCCGTCATCCTTTTTGTGGTAGGTCTTTCATCTTAATTGATGTCAGATTGTGTGATAGTGTTTGTCCTATCATCCTTTTGGTGGTAGTGGCTGGTGTGAGTTTTGCTCCATCATCCTATTGGTAGGGGTCTGTCATATTGATTGATGTCAGATTGTGCAATAGTGTTTGTCCTATCATCCTTTTGTTGGTTGTGGTCGGTGTGAGTTTCGCTCTGTCATCATTTTGATGTGGGGTCTTTCATCTTGCTAATGTCAAATTATACAATAGTGTTTGTCCCATCATCCTTTTGGGGGTAGTGGTCGGTGGGAGTTTCGTTCCGTCATCCTTTTGGTGGGGGATCTGTAATCTTATTGATGCCAGATAGTGCGATAGTGTTTGTCCTATCATCCTTTTGGTGGTAGTGGTCGGTGTGAGTTTGCTCCGTCATCCTTTTTGTGGTGGGTCTATCATTTTAATTGATGTCAAATTTTGCAGTAGTGTTTCTCCTATCATCCTTTTGGTGGTAGTGGTCGGTGTGAGTTTCGGTCTGTCATCCTTTTGGGGGGGGGGTCTATCATCTTGTTGATGTCAGATTGTGCAGTAGTGTTTGTCCTATCATCCTTTTGGTGGTAGTGGCCGGTGTGAGTTTCGCTCTGTCATCCTTTTGCTGGGGGATCTGTCATCTTATTAACGTCAGATTCTGCAATAGTGTTTGACCTATCATCCTTTTTGAGGCAGTGGTCGGTGTGAGTTTTGGTCCGTCATCCTTTTGGGGGGGTATGTCATATTAATTGATGTCAGATTGTGCGATAGTGTTTGTCCTATCATCCTTTTGGTGATAGTGGTCGCTGTGAGTTTTGCTCCATCATCCTTTTGGAGGGGGGTCTGTCATCTTGTTGATGTTGGATTGTGCGATAGTGTTTGTCCTGTCATCCTTTTGGTAGTAGTGGTCGGTGTGAGTTTCGCCGCGTCATCCTTTTGGTGGGGGGTCTGTCATCTTATTGATGTCACATTGTGCTATAGGATTTGTCCTATCATTCTTATGGTGGTAGTGGCCGGTGTGAGTTTCACTCCGTCATCGTTTTGGTGGTGGGTCTGTCAACTTAATTGATGTCAGATTGTGTGATAGTGTTTCTCTTAGCATCCTTTTGGTGGTAGTGGTTGGTGTGAGATTCGCTCTGTTATCCTTTTGGTGGGGGGTCTGTCATTTTAAATGATGTCAGATTTTGCTGTAGTGTTTCTCCTATCATCCTTTTAGTGGTAGTGGACGGTGTGAGTTTCGGTCTGTCATCCTTTTGGAGGGGGGGGGGGGTGGTCTATCATCTTGTTGATGTCAGATTGTGCAGTAGTGTTTGTCCTATCATCCCTTTGGTGGTAGTGGCCGGTGTGAGTTTCCCCTGTAGAGTTCGTTCTCTTCTCATCTCCAAAACAACAGTAAAGTACGTAATAAAGGCAAGTTGGTACAGTATGTTACGAGCCTTAAGCCACTTAGGAAATGGTTATTAGAGGGTTTCCTTCCAATAATCAGGATGTTTAGTATGGTATCCTTTGGGTGTCATACGACGCATTGACTCCTAAGTCATAGTCTCTAGTGCTGTACAAACTATAAATATCCATAAAAAACACTTCTTTCCGTAAAAGACAAAAAACAAATTTCAAATCTCTTTTGCCCCGTGGGCTCTCTTAACTCAGGAAAACCTTTTCAGGAAAAAAAAGCGTCGTTAACTCTCAGTTCTTTCCCAAACTACGTTCACTCTGATTTCTCTGATGAGATTATGTAGCCACAAGATGCGATATCTTGGCGATCAACTTTCCCTATATTCGTAGTTAGCCGAACTACGTTGAGTCTGATTTCTCGTTCTCTGATGAGAATACGTAGGCACGATGCGCGATGCTTTGCTGAGTCATTTTTCTTTTCTTTTGAACCAGCCTTGATAGGTAGATAGATAAACCACCCCGACAGATAAACACAACCAGCGTGGACCCCGTTAAGTACAACGGACGTGAGGGGTGCTAATACCTTCCCCTTGCGTAACCGACTCCCAAACCCATACTTGGTTGCGGTGACCTTGTCTTATACCTTTTCACTAGGTTTCTTCTGATTGTTACCTTTCCCTCCTATGGGATAAATAACGAAAGGTGGCGACTCTTCTGTTTTGCCGGCACCTTATTTTTGCAGTAGCGATAGTGAGTTTTGCTCCGTCATCCTTTTGGTGGTGGGTCTGTCATCTTAATTGATGTCAGATTGTGCGATAGTGTTTATCCTATCATCCTTTTGGTGGCAGCGGTCGGTGCGGGTTTCACTCCGTCATCCTTTTGGTGGGGGGTCTGTCATCTTGTTGATGTCAGATTGTGCGATAGTGTTTGTCCTATCATCCTTTTGTGGTAGTTCCTGGAGTGAGTTTCACTTTGTCATCCTTTTGGTTTGGGGTCTATCATTTTATTAATGTCATATTGTGCGATATTGTTTGTCCTATCATCCTTTTAGTGGTAGTGGCCGGTGTGAGTTTCACTTCGTCTTCCTTTTGGTGGTGGGTATGTCATCTTAATTGATGTTAGATTGTGCGATAGTGTTTGTCCTATCATCGTTTTGGTGGTAGTGGCCAGTGTGAGTTTCGCTCTGTCATCCTTTTGGTTGGGGTCTTTCATATTGATTGATGTCAGATTGTACGATAGTGTTTGTTCTATCATCCTTTTGGTGGTAGTGGTCGGTGTGAGTTTCGGTCTGTCATCCTTTTGGGGGCGGGGGTCTATCATCTTGTTGATGTCAGATTGTGCAGTAGTGTTTGTCCTATCATACTTTTGGTGGTAGTGGCCGGTGTGAGTTTCGCTCTGTCATCCTTTTGCTGGGGGATCTGTGATCTTATTGATGTCAGATTCTGCGATAGTGTTTGACCTATCATCCTTTTTGAGGCAGTGGTCGGTGTGAGTTTTGGCCCGTCATCCTTTTGGGGGGGGGGGGGTATGTCATATTAATTGATGTCAGATTGTGCGATAGTGTTTGTCCTATCATCCTTTTGGTGATAGTGGTCGCTGTGAGTTTTGCTCCATCATCCTTTTGGAGGGGGGTCTGTCATCTTGTTGATGTTAGATTGTGCGATAGTGTTTGTCCTATCATCCTTTTGGTAGTAGTGGTCGGTGTGAGTTTCGTTGCGTCATCCTTTTGGTGGGGGGTCTGTCATCTTATTGATGTCAGATTGTGCTATAGGGTTTGTCCTATCATCCTTATGGTGGTAGTGGCCGGTATGAGTTTCACTCCGTCATCGTTTTGGTGGTGGGTCTGTCAACTTAATTGATGTCAGATTGTGTGATAGTGTTTCTCCTAGCATCCTTTTGGTGGTAGTGGTAGGTGTGAGATTCGCTCTGTTATCCTTTTGGTGGGGGGTCTTTCATTTTAATTGATGTCAGATTTTGCAGTAGTGTTTCTCCTATCATCCTTTTGGTGGTAGTGGACGGTGTGAGTTTCGGTCTGTCATCCTTTTGGAGGGGGTGGGGTCTATCATCTTGTTGATGTCAGATTGTGCAGTAGTGTTTGTCCTATCATCCCTTTGGTGGTAGTGGCCGGTGTGAGTTTCGCTCTGTCATCCTTTTGCTGGGGGGTCTGTCATCTTATTGATGTCAGATTCTGCGATAGTGTCTGACCTATCATCCTTTTTGAGGGAGTGGTCGGTGTGAGTTTTGGTCAGTCATCCTTTTGGGGGGGTATGTCATATTAATTGATGTCAGATTGTGTGATAGTGTTTGTCCTATCATCCTTTTGGTGATAGTGGTCGCTGTGAGTTTTGCTCCATTATCCTTTTGGAGGGGGGTCTGTCATCTTGTTGATTTAGATTGTGTGATAGTGTTTGTCCTATCATCCTTTTGGTAGTAGTGGTCGGTGTGAGTTTCGCTGCATCATCCTTTTGGTGGGGGGTCTGTCATGTTATTGATGTCAGATTGTGCTATAGGGTTTGTCCTATCATCCTTATGGTGGTAGTGGCCGATTTGAGTTTCACTCCGCCATCCTTTTGGTGGTGGGTCTGTCAAATTAATTGATGTCAGATTGTGTGATAGTGTTTCTCCTAGCATCCTTTTGGTGGTAGTGGTTGGTGTGAGATTCGCTTTGTTATCCTTTTGGTGGGGGGTCTGTCATCTTGTTGATGTCAGATTATGCGATAGTGTTTGTCCTATCATCCTTTTGGTGGTAGTTGCTAATGTGACTTTTGCTCCGTCATCCTTTTGGTGGAGGGCCTGTCATCTTATTCATGTCAGATTGTGCGATATTGTTCGTCCTATCATCCCATTGGTAGTAGTGGCCGGTGTTAGTTTCGTTCCGTCATCCTTTTTGTGGTAGGTCTTTCAACTTAATTGATGTCAGATTGTGCGATAGTGTTTGTCCTATCATCCTTTTGGTGGTAGTGGCCGGTGTGAGTTTCGCTCTGTCATCCTTTTGGTTGGGGTCTTTCATATTGATTAATGTCAGATTGTACGATATTGTTTGTCCTATCATCCTTTTGGTGGTAGTGGCCGGTGTGAGTTCGCTCCGTTATCCTTTTGGTGGTGAGTCTGTCATTTTAATTGATGTCACATTTTGCAGTAATGTTTCTCCTATCATCCTTTTGGTGGTAGTGGTCGGTGTGAGTTTTTCTCCGTCATCCTTTAGGTAAGGGGCCTGTCATCCTAATTGATGTCAGATTGTGCGATTGTGTTTGTCCTATCATCCTTTTGGTGGTAGTGGACGGTGTGATTGTGCGATTGAGTTTTGTTCCATCATCCTTTTGGTGGGGGGTCTGTCATCTCGTTGATGTTAGATTGTGCGATAGTGTTTGTCCTATCATCCTTTTTATGGTAGTTGCTGGAGAGAGTTTCGCTCTGTCTTCCTTTTGGTGTGGGGTCTATCATTTTATTGATGTCATCCTGTGCGATAGTGTTTGTCCTATCATCCTTTTGGTGGTACTGGCCGGTGTGAGTTTCCCCTTCAGAGTTCGTTCTCTTCTCATCTCCAAAACAACAGTAAAGTACGTAATAAAGGCAAGTTGGTACAGTATGTTATGAGCCTTAAGCCACTTAGGAAATGGTTATTAGAGGGTTTCCTTCCCATAATCAGGATGTTTAGTATTGTACCCTTTGGGTGTCATACGACGCATTCACTCCTAAGTCATAGTCTCTAGTGCAGTACAAACTATAAATATCCATAAAAAACACTTCTTTCCGTAAAAGACAAAAAACAAATTTCAAATCTCTTTTTCCCCGTGGGATCTCTTAACTCAAGAAAACCTTTTTAGGAAAAAAGAGTGTCGTTAACTCTCAGTTCTTTCCCAAACTACGTTCGCTCTGATTTCTCTGATGAGATTATGTAGCCACAAGATGCGATATCTTGGCGAGCAACTTTCCCTTTATTCGTAGTTAGCCGAACTACGTTGAGTCTGATTTCTCGTTCTCTGATGAGAATACGTAGGCACGACGCGCGATGCTTTGCCGAGTCATTTTTCTTTTCTTTTGAACCAGCCTTGATAGGTAGACAGATAAATCACCCCGTCAGATAAACACAACCAGCGTGGATCCTGTTGAGTACAACGGACGTGAGGGGTGCTAATACCTTCCCCTTGCGTAACCGACTCCCGAACCCAGACATGGTTGCGGTGACCTTGTCTTATACCTTTTCGCTAGGTTTCTTCTGATTGTTTCCTTTCCCTCCTATGGGATAAATAACGAAAGGTGGCGACTCTTCTGTTTTGTCGGCACCTTATTTTTGCAGTAGCGATAGTGAGTTTTGCTCCGTCATCCTTTTGGTTGTAGGTCTGTCATCTTAATTGATGTCAGATTGTGCGATAGTGCTTGTCCTATCATCCTTTTGGTGGTAGCGGTCGGTGCGGGTTTCACTCCGTCATCCTTTTGGTGGGGGGTCTGTCATCTTGTTGATGTCAGATTGTGCGATAGTGTTTGTCCTATCATACTTTTGTGGTAGTTCCTGGAGTGAGTTTCGCTCTGTCATCCTTTTGGTTTGGGGTCTATCATTTTATTAATGTCATATTGTGCGATAGTGTTTGTCCTATCATCCTTTTAGTGGTAGTGGCCAGTGTGAGTTTCACTTCGTCTTCCTTTTGGTGGTGGGTATGTCATCTTAATTGATGTTAGATTGTGCGATAGTGTTTGTCCTATCATCGTTTTGGTGGTAGTGGCCTGTGTGAGTTTTGCTCCATCATCCTTTTGGTGGGGGATCTGTCATCTTAATTGATTTCAGATTGTGTGATAGTGTTTGTTCGATCATCATTTTGGTGGTAGTGGCCGGTGTGAGTTTCGCTCCTTCATCCTTTTGGTGAGGGGTCTGTCATGTTAATTGATGTCAGATTTTGTGATAGTGTTTATCCTGTCATCCTTTTAGTGGTAGTATTCGATGAGAGTTTCGCTCCGTCATCCTTTTTGTGGGGGTTTGTCATATTGATTGTTGTCAGATTGTGCGATATTGTTTGTCCTATCATCCTTTTGGTGGTAGTGGTCGGTGTAAGTTTCGCTCTGTCATCCTTTTGGTGGGGGGGTCTGTCATCTTAATTGATGTCAGATTGTACGATAGTGTTTGTCCTATCATCCTATTGGTAGTAGTGTTCGGTGTAAGTTTCGCTCCGTCTTCCTTTTGGTGGGGGGTCTATCATCTTATTGATGTCAGATTGTGCTATAGTGTTTGTCCTATCATCCTTATGGTGGTAGTGGCCGGTGTGAGTTTCGCTCCGTCATTCTTTTAGTGGGGGGTCTGTCATCTTATTGATGTCAGATTATGTGATAGTGTTTGTCCTATCGTCCTTTTTGTGGTAGTTGCTGGAGTGAGTTTCGCTCTGTCTTCCTTTTGGTGTGGGGTCTAACATTTTATTGATGTCATCTTGTGCAATAATGTTTTTCCTATCATCTTTTTGGTGGTAGCGGCCGGTGTGAGTTTCACTTCGTCATCCTTTTGTTGGTGGGTCTGTCATCTTAATTGATGTTAGATTGCACGGTAGTGTTTGTCCAATCATCCTTTTGGTGGTAGTGGCCGGTGTGAGTTTCGCGCCATCATACTTTTGGTGGGGGGTCTGTCATCTTAATTCATGTCAGATTTTGCAGTAGTGTTTCTCCTATCATCCTTTTGGTGGTACTGGCCGATGTGAATTTCCCTCCGTCATCCTTTTGGTGGGGGGTCTGTCATCTTGATTGATGTCAGATTGTGCAATAGTGTTTTCCTATCATCCTTTTGGTAGTAGTGGTCGGTGTGAGTTTCGCTCCATCATCCTTTTGGTGGGGGGTCTGTCATCTTTTTGATGTCAGATTGTGCGATAGTAGTTGTCCTATCATCCTTTTGGTGGTAGTGGCCGGTGTGAGTTTTGGTCTATCATCCTTTTGAGGGGGGGTCTGTCATCTTGTTGATGTTAGATTCTGCGGTAGTGTTTGTCCTATCATCCTTTTGCTGGGGGATCTGTCATCTTATTGATGTCAGATTGTGCAATAGTGTTTGACCTATCATCCTTTTTATGGTAGTGACTGGTGTGAGTTTCGGTCCGTCATCCTTTTGGTGGGGGGTCTGTCATCTTAATTAATGTCAGATTATGTGATAGTGTTTGTCCTATCATTATTTTGGACATAGTGGCCGGTGTGAGTATCTCTTCGTCATCCTTTTGGTGGTGGGTCTGTCATCTTAATTGATGTCAGATTGTGCTATAGTGTTTGTCCTATCTTCCTTTTCGTGATAGTGGTCGGTGCGGGTTTCGCTCTGTCATCCTTTTAGTGGGGGGTCTGTCATCTTGTTGATGTCATATTGTGCGATAGTGTTTGTCCTATAATCATTTTATGGTAGTTGCTGGAGTGAGTTTCTCTAGCCATCCTTTTGGTTTGGGGTCTATCATTTTATTGATGTCATATTGTGCGATAGTGTTTATCCTATCATCCTGTTAGTGGTAGTGGCCGGTGTGAGTTTCACTGCATCTTCCTTTTGGTGGTGGGTATGTCATCTTAATTGATGTTAGATTGTGCGATAGTGTTTGTCCTATGATCCTTTTGGTGGAAGTGGCCGGCGTAAGTTTCGCTCCGTCATCCTTTTGGTGGGGGGTCTGTCATCTTAATTGATGTCAGATTGTGTGATAGTGTTTGTCCTATCATCCTTTTGTTGGTAAGGGTTGATATGAGTTTCGCTCTGTCATCCTTTTGATGGGGAGTCTGTCATCTTGTTGATGTATGATTGTGCGATAGTGTTTGTCCTATCATCCTTTTGGTGGTAGAGGTCGGTGTGAGTTTCGCTCCGTCATCCTTTTGGTGGGGGGTTTATCATCTTATTGATGTTTGATTGTGCGATAGTGTTTGTCCTGTCATCCTTTTGGTGGTAGTGGTCGGTGTGAGTTTCGCTCCGTCATCCTTTTGGTGGGGGGTCTGTCATCTTAATTGATGTCAGATTGTGCGATAGTGTTTGTACTATCATCCTTTTGGTGGTAGTGACCGGTGTGTGTTTCGCTCCATCATCCTTTTGGTGGGGGGGTCTATCATCTTGACTGATGTCAGATTGTGCGATAGTGTTTGGCCTATCATCCTATTGGTAGTAGTGGTCCGTGTAAGTTTCGCTCCGTCATCCTTTTGGTGGGGGGTCTGTCATCTTATGGATGTCAGATTGTGCTATAGTGTTTGTCCTATCATCCTTAGGGTGGTAGTGGCCGGTGTGAGTTTCGCTCCGTCATCCTTTTGGTGGTGGGTCTGCCAACTTAACTTATGTCAGATTATGTGATAGTGTTTCTACTATCATCCTTTTGGTGGTAATGGTAGGTGTGAGATTTACTCCGTCATCCTTTCGGTAGGGGGTCTGTCATCTTGTTGATGTCAGATTAAGCGATATTGTTTGTCCTATCATCCTTTTGGCGGTAGTTGCTAGTGTGACTTTCGCACCGTCATCCTTTTGGTGGAGGGCTTGTCATCTTATTCATGTCAGATTGTGCGATATTGTTTGTCCTATCGTCCTTTTGGTGGTAGTGGCCGGTGTGAGTTTCGCTCCGTCATCCTTTTGGTAGGGGTCTGTCATATTGATTGATGTCAGATTGTGCGATTGTGTTTTTCCTATCATCCTTTTGGTGGTAGTGGCCGGTGTGAGTTCGCTCCGTCATCCTTTTGGTGGTGGGTCTGTCATTTTAATTAATGTCAGATTTTGTAGTAATGTTTCTCCCATCATCCTTTTGGTGGTAGTGGTCGGTGTGAGTTTTTCTCCGTCATCCTTTAGGTGCGGGCCAGTCATCTTAATTGATGTCAGATTGTGCGATAGTATTTGTCCTATCATCCTTTTGGTGGTAGTGGACGGTGTGAGTTTCGGTCTGTCATCCTTTTGGGGAGGTCTGTCATCTTATTGTTGTCAGATTGTGCAGTAGTGTTTGTCCTATCATCCTTTTGGTGGTAGTGGACGGTGTGGGTTTTGCTCTGTCATCCTTTTGCTGGGGGGTCTGTCCTCTTATTGATGTCAGATTCAGCGATAGTGTTTGAGCTATCATCCATTTTGTGGCAGTGGCCGGTGTGAGTTTCGGTCCGTCATCCTTTTTTTTTTTGGGGGGGGGGGGGGGTATGTCATCTTAATTGATGTCAGATTGTGCGATAGTGTTTTTACTATCATCTTTTTGGTGATAGTGGTCGCTGTGGGTTTTGCTCTGTCATCCTTTTGGTGGGGGGTCTGTCATCTTGTTGATGTCAGATTGTGCGATAGTGTTTGTCCTATCATCCTTTTTGTGGTAGTTGTTGGAGTGAGTTTCGCTCTGTCTTCCTTTTGGTGGTAGTGGTCGGTGTGAGTTTCACTTCGTCATCCTTTTGTTGGTCGTTCTGTCATCTTAAATGATGTTAGATTGTGCGATAGTGTTTCTCCCATCATCCTTTTGGTGGTAGTGGCCGGTGTGAATTTCGCACCATCATCCTTTTGGTGGGGGGTCTGTCATCTTAATTCATGTCAGATTTTGCAGTAGTGTTTCTCCTATCATCCTTTTGATGCTACTGGTCTGTCATCTTGATTGATGTAAAATTACGCAATAGTGTTTTTGTATCATCCTTTTGGTAGTAGTGGTCGGTGTGAGTTTCGCTCCATCATCCTTTTGGTGGGGGGTCTGTCATCTTTTTGATGTCAGATTGTGCGATAGTAGTTGTCCTATCATCCTTTTGGTGGTAGTGGCCGGTGTGAGTTTCGGTCTGTCATCCTTTTGAGGGGGGGTCTGTCATCTTGTTGATGTTAGATTGTGTGGTAGTGTTTGTCCTATCATCCTTTAGGTGGTAGTGGCCGTTGTAAGTTTTGCTCTATCATCCTTTTGCTGGGGGATCTGTCATCTTATTGATGTCAGATTGTGCGATAGTGTTTGACCTATCATCCTTTTTATGGTAGTGGCCGGTGTGAGTTTCGCTCCGTCATCCTTTTGGTGGGGGGTCTGTCATCTTAATTGATGTCAAATTATGTGATAGTCTTTGTCCTATCATTATTTTGGACGTAGTCGCCAGTGTGAGTATCTCTCCGTCATCCTTTTTGTGGTGGGTCTGTCATCTTAATTGATGTCAGATTTGGCTATAGTGTTTGTCCTATCATCCTTTTGGTGATAGTGGTCGGTGCGGGTTTTGCTTCGTCATCCTTTTGGTGGGGGGGTAGTCATCTTGCTGATGTCAGATTGTGCGATAGTGTTTGTCCTATAGTCCTTTTGTGGTAGTTGTTGGAGTGAGTTTCTCTCTGTCATCCTTTTGGTTTGGGGTCTATCATTTTATTGATTTCATATTGTGCGATAGTGTCTGTCTTATCATCCTTTTAGTGGTAGTGGCCGGTGTGAGTTTCACTGCGACTTCCTTTTGGTTGTGGGTATGTCATCTTAATTGATGTTAGATTGTGCGATAGTGTTTGTCCTATCATCCTTTTAGTGGTAGTGGCAGGTGTAAGTTTCGCTCTGTCATCCTTTTGGTGGGGGGTCCTTTCATCTTAATTGATGTCAGATTGTGCGATAGTGTTTGTCCGATCATCATTTTGGTGGTAGTGGCCGATGTGAGTTTCGCTCCTTCATCCTTTTGGTGAGGGGTCTGTCATGTTAATTGATGTCGGATTGTGCGATAGTGTTTGTCCTATCATCCTTTTGTTGGTAAGGGTTGATGTGAGTTTTGCTCTGTCATCCTTTTTATCGGGGGTCTGTCATCTTGTTGATGTAAGATTGTGCGATAGTGTTTGTCCTATCATCCTTTTGGTGGTAGAGGCCGGTGTGAGTTTCGCTTCATCATCCTTTTGGTGGGGGGTTTATCATCTTATTGATGTTAGATTGTGCGATAGTGTTTGTCCTATCATCCTTTTTATGGTAGTGCCCGGTGTGAGTTTAGCTTCGTCATGCTTTTGGTGGGGGGTCTGTCAACTTAATTGATGTCAGATTGGGCGATAGTGTTTGTCTTATCATCCTTTTGGTGGTAGTGGCCGGTGTGAGTTTCGGTCTGTCATCCTTTTGGGGGGGTCTGTCATCTTGTTGATGTCAGATTGTACGGTAGTGTTTGTCCCATCAACCTTTGTGTGGTAGTGGCCGGTGTGAGTTTCGCTCTGTTATCCTTTTGGTGGTGGGTCTGTCATCTTAATTATTGTCAGATTGTGCGATAGTGTTTGTCGTATCATCCTTTTGGAGGATGTGGCCGGTGTGAGTATCGCTCCATCATCCTTTTGGTGGTGGGTCTGTCATCTTAACTGATGTCAGATTGTGCAATAGTGTTTGTCCTATCATTCTTTTAGTGATAGTGGTCGGTGTGGGTTTTGCTCCGTCATCCTTTTGGTGGGGGGTCTGTCATGTTGTTGATGTCAGATTGTGCGATAGTGTTTGTCCTATCATCCTTTTTGTGGTAGTTGCTGGAGTGAGTTTCCATCTGTCATCCTTTTGTAGTGGGGTCTATAATTTTATTGATGTCATATTGTGTGATAGTGTTTGTCCTATCATCCTTTTGGTGGTAGTGGCCGGTGTGAGTTTCACTTCTTCATTTTTTTGGTGGTGGGTTTGTCATCCTTATTGATGTTAGATTGTGCGATAGTGTTTTGTCCTATCATCCTTATGGTGGTAGTGGCCGGTGTGAGTTTCGCTCCGTCATCCTTTTGGTGGTGGGTCTGTCAACTTAATTGATTCCAGATTATGTGATAGTGTTTCTCCTATCATCCTTTTAGTGGTAGTGGTAGGTGTGAGATTCGCTCCGTCATCCTTTTGGTGGGGGGTCTGTCATCTTGTTGATGTCAGATTATGCGATAGTGTTTGTCCTATCATCCTTTTGGTGGGAGGGTCTGCCATCTTATTCATGTTAGATTGTGCGATATTATTTGTCCTATCATCCTTTTGGTAGTAGTGGCCGGTGTGACTTTCGTTCCGTCATCCTTTTGGAGGTAGGTCTTTCATCTTAATTGATGTCAGATTATGTGATAGTGTTTGTCGTATCATCCTTTTGGTGGTAGTGGCTTGTGTGAGTTTCGCTCTGTCATCCTTTTGGTAGGGGTCTGTCATAATTATTAATGTCAGATTGTACGATAGTGTTTGTCCTATCATCCTTTTGTTGGTAGTGGTCGGTGTGACTTTCGCTCTGTCATCATCTTGATGGGGGGTCTTTCATCTTGTTGATGTCAAATTATGCGATAGTGTTTGTCCTATCATCCTTTTGGTGGTAGTGGCCGGTGTGAGTTTCGCTCAGTCATCCTTTTGGTGGGGTATCTGTCATCTTATTGATGTCAGATAGTGCGATAGTGTTTGTCCTATCATCCTCTTGTTGGTAGTGGTCGGTGTGTGTTTGCTCCGTCATCCTTTTGGTGGTGGGTCTGTCATTTTAATTGATGTCATATTTTGCAGTAGTGTTTCTCCTATCATCCTTTTGGTGGTATTGGTCGGTGTGAGTTTTCCTCCGTCATCCTTTAGGTGAGGGGTATGTAATCTTAATTGATGTCAGATTGTGCGGTAGTGTTTGTCCTATCATCCTTTTGGTGGTAGTGGACCGTATGAGTTATGGTCTGTCATCCTTTTTGGGGGGGGGGGTCTGTCATCTTGTTGATGTCAGATTGTGCGGTAGTGTTTATCCTATCATCCTTTTGGTGGTAGTGGCCGGTGTGAGTTTCGCTCTGTCATCCTTTTGCTGGGGGGTTTGTCAACTTATTGATATCAGATTCTGCGATAGTGTTTGACCTATCATCCTTTTTGTGGTAGTCGCCGGTGTTAGTTTCGCTCCGTCATCCTTTTGGTAGGGGGTCTGTCATCTTAATTGATTTGAGTTTGTGCGATAGTGTTTGTCCTATCATCCTTTTGGTTATAGTGGTCAGTGGGGGTTTTGCTCCGTCATCCTTTTGGTGAAGGGTCTGTCATCTTGTTGATGTCAGATTGTGCGATAGTGTTTGTCCTATCATCCTTTTTGTGGTAGTTGTTGGAGTGAGTTTCGCTCTATCATCCTTTTGGTGTAGGGCCTATCATTTTATTGATAACATATTGTGCGATAGTGTTTGTCCTATCATCCTTTTGATGGTAGTGGCCGGTGTGAGTTTCACTTAGTCATCCTTTTGTTGGTGGGTTTGTCATCTTGTTGATGTCAAATTATGCGATAGTGTTTTGTCCTATCATCCTATTGGTGGTAGTGGCAAGTGTGAGTTTCGATCCATCATCCTTTTGGTGGGGGGTCGGTCATCTTATTGATGTCAGATAGTGCGATAGTGTTTGTCCTATCATCCTTTTGATGGTAGTGGTCGGTGTGAGTTTCGCTCCATCATCCTTTTTATGGGGGGTCTGTCATCTTGATTGATGTTAGATTGTGCAATAGTGTTTTTCCTATCATCATTTTGGTAGTAGTGGTCGGTGTGAGTTTCGCTCCATCATCCTTTTGGTGGGGGGTCTGTCATCTTTTTGATGTCAGATTGTGCGATAGTAATTGTCCTATCATCCTTTTGGTGGTTGTGGCCGGTGTGAGTCTCGGTCTGTCATCCTTTTGGGGGGGGGGGGGGGGGGTTTGTCATCTTGTTGATGTCAAATTGTGGGGTAGTGTTTGTACTGTCATCTTTTTCGTGGTAGTGGCTGGTGTGAGTTTCGCTCTGTCATCTATTTGCTGGGGGATCTGTCATCTTATTGATGTCAGATTGTGCGATAGCGTTTGACCTATCATCCTTTTTGTGGTAGTGGCCGGTGTGAGTTTCGCTCCGTCATCCTTTTGGTGGGGGGTTTGTCATCTTAATTGAGGTCAAATTGTGCGATAGTGTTTGTCCTATCATCCTTTTGGAGGTAGTGGCCGGTGTGAGTTTCGGTCTGTCATCCTTTTGAGGGGGGGTCTGTCATCTTGTTGATGTTAGATTGTGTGGTAGTGTTTGTCCTATCATCCTTTAGGTGGTAGTGGCCGGTGTAAGTTTTGCTCTATCATCCTTTTGCTGGGGGATCTGTCATCTTATTGATGTCAGATTGTGCGATAGTGTTTGACCTATCATCCTTTTTATGGTAGTGGCCGGTGTGAGTTTTGCTCCGTCATCCTTTTGGTGGGGGGTCTGTCATCTTAATTGATGTCAAATTATGTGATAGTCTTTGTCCTATCATTATTTTGGACGTAGTCGCCAGTGTGAGTATCTCTCCGTCATCCTTTTTGTGGTGGGTCTGTCATCTTAATTGATGTCAGATTTGGCTATAGTGTTTGTCCTATCATCCTTTTGGTGATAGTGGTCGGTGCGGGTTTTGCTTCGTCATCCTTTTGGTGGGGGGGTAGTCATCTTGCTGATGTCAGATTGTGCGATAGTGTTTGTCCTATAGTCCTTTTGTGGTAGTTGTTGGAGTGAGTTTCTCTCTGTCATCCTTTTGGTTTGGGGTCTATCAATTTATTGATGTCATATTGTGCGATAGTGTCTGTCTTATCATCCTTTTAGTGGTAGTGGCCGGTGTGAGTTTCACTGCGACTTCCTTTTGGTTGTGGGTATGTCATCTTAATTGATGTTAGATTGTGCGATAGTGTTTGTCCTATCATCCTTTTAGTGGTAGTGGCAGGTGTAAGTTTCGCTCCGTCATCCTTTTGGTGGGGGGTCCTTTCATCTTAATTGATGTCGGATTGTGCGATAGTGTTTGTCCTATCATCCTTTTGTTGGTAAGGGTTGATGTGAGTTTTGCTCTGTCATCCTTTTTATCGGGGGTCTGTCATCTTGTTGATGTAAGATTGTGCGATAGTGTTTGTCCTATCATCCTTTTGGTGGTAGAGGCCGGTGTGAGTTTCGCTTCATCATCCTTTTGGTGGGGGGTTTATCATCTTATTGATGTTAGATTGTGCGATAGTGTTTGTCCTATCATCCTTTTTATGGTAGTGCCCGGTGTGAGTTTAGCTTCGTCATGCTTTTGGTGGGGGGTCTGTCAACTTAATTGATGTCAGATTGGGCGATAGTGTTTGTCTTATCATCCTTTTGGTGGTAGTGGCCGGTGTGAGTTTCGGTCTGTCATCCTTTTGGGGGGGTCTGTCATCTTGTTGATGTCAGATTGTACGGTAGTGTTTGTCCCATCAACCTTTGTGTGGTAGTGGCCGGTGTGAGTTTCGCTCTGTTATCCTTTTGGTGGTGGGTCTGTCATCTTAATTGTTGTCAGATTGTGCGATAGTGTTTGTCGTATCATCCTTTTGGAGGATGTGGCCGGTGTGAGTATCGCTCCATCATCCTTTTGGTGGTGGGTCGGTCATCTTAACTGATGTCAGATTGTGCAATAGTGTTTGTCCTATCATTCTTTTAGTGATAGTGGTCGGTGTGGGTTTTGCTCCGTCATCCTTTTGGTGGGGGGTCTGTCATGTTGTTGATGTCAGATTGTGCGATAGTGTTTGTCCTATCATCCTTTTTGTGGTAGTTGCTGGAGTGAGTTTCCATTTGTCATCCTTTTGTAGTGGGGTCTATCATTTTATTGATGTCATATTGTGTGATAGTGTTTGTCCTATCATCCTTTTGGTGGTAGTGGCCGGTGTGAGTTTCACTTCTTCATTTTTTTGGTGGTGGGTTTGTCATCCTTATTGATGTTAGATTGTGTGATAGTAGTTGTCCTATCATCCTTTTGGTGGTAGTGGCCGGTGTGAGTTTCGGTCTGTCATCCTTTTGAGGGGGGGTCTGTCATCTTGTTGATGTTAGATTGTGTGGTAGTGTTTGTCCTATCATCCTTTAGGTGGTAGTGGCCGGTGTAAGTTTTGCTCTATCATCCTTTTGCTGGGGGATCTGTCATCTTATTGATGTCAGATTGTGCGATAGTGTTTGACCTATCATCCTTTTTGTGGTAGTGGCCGGTGTGAGTTTCGCTCCGTCATCCTTTTGGTGGGGGGTTTGTCATCTTAATTGAGGTCAAATTGTGCGATAGTGTTTATCCTATCATCCTTTTGGAGGTAGTGGCCGGTGTGAGTTTCACTCCGTCATCCTTTTGGTGGGGGGTCTGTCATCTTAATTGATTTCAGATTATGCGATAGTGTTTGTCCGATCATCCTTTTGGTGGTAATGGAAGGTGTGAGTTTCTCTCCTTCATCCTTTTGGTGAGGGGTCTATCATGTTAATTGATGTCAGATTTTGTGATAGTGTTTATCCTATCATCCTTTTAGTGGTAGTAGCCGGTGAAAGTTTCGCTTCGTCATCCTTTTGTTAGGGGTCTGTCATATTGATTGATGTCAGATTGTGCGATAGTGTTTGTCCTATCATCCTTTTTTAGGAAGTGGCTGCGGTGAGTTTCGCTCCGCCATCCTTTTGATGGGGGGTCAGTCATCTTGTTGATGTAAGATTGTGCGATAGTGTTTGTCCTATCATTCTTTTGGTGGTAGAGGCCGGTGTGAGTTTCGCTCTGTCGTCCTTTTGGTGGGGGGTCTATCATCTTATTGATGTTAGATTGTGCGATAGTGTTTGTCCTATCATCCTTTTGATGGTAGTGGACGGTGTGGGTTTCGCTCTGTCATCCTTTTAGTGGGGGTCTGTCATCTTAATTGATGTCAGATTGTGCAATAGTATTTGTCATATCATCCTTTTGGTGGTAGTGGCCGGTGTGAGTTTCGGTCTGTCATCCTTTTGGGGGGGTCTGTCATCTTGTTGATGTCATATTATGCGGTAGTGTTTGTCCTATCATCCTTTTGGTGGTAGTGGCCGGTGTGAGTTTCGCTCTGTCATCCTTTTGCTGGGGGGGTCTGTCATCTAATTGATGTCAGATTATGCGATAGTGTTTGACCTATCATCCTTTTTGTGGTAGTGGCCGATGTGAGTTATGCTCCGTCATCCTTTTGGTGGGGGGTTTGTCATCTTAATTGATGTCAGATTGTGCGATAGTGTTTGTCCTATCATCCTTTTGGAGGTTGTGGCCGGTGTGAGTATCACTCCGTCATCCTATTGGTAGTTGGTCTGTCATCTTAATTGATGTCAGATTGTGCGATAGTGTTTGTCTTATCATCCTTTGGGTGATAGTGGTCGGTGTGGGTTTCGCACCGTCATCCTTTTGGTGGGGGGTCTTTCATGTTGTTGATGTCAGATTGTGCGATACTGTTTGTCATATCATCCTTTTGGTGGTAGTAGCCGGTGTGAGTTTCACTTCGTCATCCTTTTTGTGGGGGGGGGGGGGGTATGTCATCTTGTTGATGTCAGATTGTGCGATAGTGTTTGTCCTATCATCCTTTTGGTAGTAGTGGTCGGTGTGAGTTTCGCTCCGTCATCCTTTTGGTGGGGGGTTTGTCATCTTATTGATGTCAGACTGTGCTATAGTGTTTGTCCTATCATCCTTATGGTGGTAGTGGCCGGTGTGAGTTTCGCTCCGTCATCCTTTTGGCTGTGGGTCTATCAACTTAATTGATGTCAGATTATGCGATATTGTTTCTCCTATCAATGTTTTGGTGGTAGTGGTAGGTGTGAGTTTCGCTCTGAAATCTTTTTAATGGGGAGTATGTCATCTTGCTGATGTCAGATTGTGTGATAGTGTTTGTCCTATCATCCTTTTGGTGGTAGTTGCTAGTGTGACTTTCGCTCCTTCATCCTTTTGGTGGAGGGTCTGTCATCTTATTCATGTCAGATTGTGCGATATTGTTTGTCCTATCATCCTTTTGATAGTAGTGGTCGGTGTGAGTTTCGTTCTGTCATCCTTTTGGTGGTAGGTCTTTCATCTTAATTGAAGTCAATTTGTGTGATAGTGTTTGTCGTATCATCCATTTGGTGGTAGTAGGCGGTGTGAGTTTCGCTCCGTCATCTTTTTGGTGGGGGTCTGTCATATTGATTGATGTCAGATTGTGCGATAGTGTTTGTCCTATAGTCATTTTGTTGGTAGTGGTCGGTGTGACTTTCGCTCTGTCATCATATTGATGGGGGGTCTTTCATCTTGTTGATGTCAAATTATATGATAGTGTTTGTCCTATCATCCTTTTGGTGGTAGTGTTCGGTGTGAGTTTTGGTCCGTCATCCTTTTGGTGGGGGGTCTGTCATCTTATTAATGTTAGATACTGCGATATTGTTTGCCCTATCATCCTTTTAGTGGTAGTGGTTGGTGTGAGTTTTGCTCCGTCATCCTATTAGTGGTGGGTCTCTCATTTTAATTGATGTCAGATTTTGCAGTAGTGTTTCTCCTATAATCCTTTTGGTGAGGGGTTTGTCATCTTAATTGTTGTCAGATTTTGAGATAGTGTTTGTCCTATCATCCTTTTGGTGGTAGTGGTCGGTGTGAGTTTCGGTCTATCATCCTTTTGGTGGGGGGTCTGTTATCTTGTTGATGTCAGATTGTGCGATAGTGTTTATCCTTTCATCCTTTTGGTGGTAGTGGCCGGTGTGAGGTCGCTCTGTCATCCTTTTGCTGGGGGGGTCTGTCATCTTATTGATGTCAGATTGTGCAATAGTGTTTGTCCTATCATCCTTTTTGTGGTAGTGGCCGGTGTGAGTTTCGCTCCGTCATCCTTTTGGTGGGGGTCTGTCATCTTAATTGATGTCAGATTATGCGATAGTGTTTGTCCTATCATCCTTTTGGTGCTATTGGCTGGTGTAAGTTTCGCTCCGTCATCCTTTTCGTGGTGGGTCTGTCATCTTAATTGATGTCAGATTGTGCAAAAGTGCTTGTCCTATAATCCTTTTGGTGATAGTGGTCGGTGTGGGTTTCTCTCCGTCATCCTTTTGGTGGGGGTATGTCATCTTATTGATGTTAGATTGTGCGATAGTGTTTGTCCTATAATCCTTTTTGTGGTAGTTGCCAGAGTGAGTTTCGCTCTGTCATCCTTCTGGTGTGGGATCTATCATCTTATTGATGTCATATTGTGCGATACTGTTTGTCCTATCATCATTTTGGTGGTAGTGACCGGTGTGAGTTTCACCTCGTCATCCTTTTGGTGGAGGGTCTGTCATCTTAATTGATGTTAGATTGTGCGATAGTGTTTATCCTATCATACTTTTGGTGGTAGTGGCCGGTGTGAGTTTCGCTCCGTCATCCTTTTGGTGGGGGGTCTGTCATCTTATTGATGTCAGATTGTGCGATAGTGTTTGTCCTATCATCCTTTTGATGGTAGTGACTGGTGTGAGTTTCGCTCTATTATCCTTTTGGTGGAGGGTCTGTTATCTTGGTGATGTCAGATTGTGCAATAGTGTTTGTCCTATCATCCTTTTAGTAGCAGTGGCCGGTGTGAGTTTCGCTCCATCATCCTTTTGGTGGTGGGTCTGTTATCTTACTAATGTCAGATTTTGCGATAGTGTTTGTCCTATCATCCTTTTGGTGGTAGTGGCCGGTGTGAGTTTCGCTCTGTCATCCTTTTGGTGTGGGTTCTGTAAACTTCTTGATGTAAGATTGTGCGATAGTGTTTGTCCTATCTTCTTTTTGGTGGTAGTGGTCGGTGTTAGTTTCGCTGCGTCATCCTTTTGGTGGTGGTCTAACATCTTAATTGATGTCAGATTGTGCGATAGTGTTTGTCCTATCATCCTTTTAGTGGTAGTGGCCGGTGTAAGTTTCACTTTGTCATCCTTTTGGTGGGGAGTCTGTCATCTTATTGATGTCATATTGTGCGATGATGTTTGTCCTATCATCCTTTTGGTGGTAGTGGCTGGTGTGAGTTTCGCTCTGTCAGCCTTTTGGTGAGGGGTCTGTCATCTTAATTGATGTCAGATTGTGTGGTAGTGTTTGTCCTATCATCCTTTCGGTGGTAGTGGCCGGTGTGAGTTTTGCTCCATCATCCTTTTGGTGGGGGTCTGTCATCTTGATTGATGTCAGATTGTGCGATAGTGTTTGTTCTATCATCCTTTTAGGGGTAATGGTCGGTGTGAGTTTCGCTCCGTCGTCCTTTTGGTGGGGGTCTTTCATATTATTGATATCAGATTGTGCTAGTGTTTGTCCTATCATCCTTTTGGTGTTAATGGTCGGCGTATGTTTTGCTCCGTCATCCTTTTAGGGGGGGGTTTGTCATCTTGTTGATATTAGATTGTGTGACAGTGTTTGTCCTATCATCCTTTTGATGGTAGTGGCCTTTGTTAGTTTTGCTATGTCATTCTTTTGGTGGGGGTCGGTCTACTTGATTGATGCTAGATTGGGCGATGGACTTTGCTCTATCATCCTTTTGGTGGTATAAGGCAGTGGGAGTAGTTCTCTGTCATCCATTTGATGGTGGGTCAGTGTTTTCGTTGATGCGAGTTTGTGCAAGTGTTTTTCTCCATCGTCCTTTTGGTTGTAGTAGTCGTGTGTGTTTCATCCCGTCATCCTTTTGATGGTACTGGTCGGTGTGAGTTTCGCTTTGTCATCATTTTGATGGGGGTCTTTCATCTTGTTGATGTCAAATTATGCGATAGTGTTTGTCCTATCATCCTTTTGGTGGTAGTGGCCGGTGTGAGTTTCGCCCCGTCATCCTTTTCGTGGGGGGTCTGTCATCTTATTGATGTCAGATAGTGCGATAGTTTTTGTCCTATCATCCTTTTGGTGGCAATGGTCGGTGTGAGTTTTGCTCCGTCATCCTTTTGGCGGTGGCTCTGTCATTATAACTGATGTCAGATTTTGCAGTAGAGTTTCTCCTATCATCCTTTTGGTGGAAGTGGTCGGTTTGAGTTTTGCTCTGTCATCCTTTTGGTGAGGGGTCTCTCATCTTAATTGATGTCAGATTATGCGATAGTGTTTGTCCTATCATTCTTTTGGTGGTAGTGGCATGTGTGAGTTAGATTTGTCATCCTTTTGGTGGGGGGTCTGTCATCTTGTTGATGTCAAATTTTGCGATAATGTTTATTCTATCATCCTTTTGGGTGTAATTGTCGGTGTGAGTTTCGCTCTGTCATCCTTTTGCTGGGGGGTCTGTCATCTTATTGATGTCAGATTGTGCGATAGTGTTTATCGTATCATCCTTTTTGTGGTAGTGGCCGACGTGAGTTTCGCTTCGTCATCCTTTTGGTGGGGGGTCTGTCATCTTAATTGATGTCAGATTGTGCGGTAGTGTTTGTCATATCATCCTTTTGGTGGTAGTGGCTAGTGTGAGTTTCTCACCGTCATCCTTTTGGTGGTGGGTCTGTCATCTTAATTGATATCAGATTGTGCGATAGTGTTTGTCCTATTATCGTTTTTGTGGTAGTTGCCGGAGTGATTTTCGCTCTGTTATCCTTTTTGTGTGGGGTCTATCCTCTTATTGATGTCATGTTGTGCGATAGTGTTTGTCCTATCATCCTTTTGGTGGTAGTGACCGGTGTGAGTTTCACTTCGTCATCCTTTTGGTGGTGGGTCTGTCATCTTAATTAATGTCAAATTGTGCGATAGTGTTTTTCCTATCATCATTTTGGTGGTAGTGGCCGGTGTGAGTTTCGGTCTGTCATCTTTTTGGTGGGGGGTCTGTCATCTTGTTGATGTCAGATTGTGCGATAGTGTTTGTCCTATCATCCTTTTGGTGGTAGTGGCCGGTGTGAGTTTCACTCTGTCATCCTTTTGATGACGAGTATGTCATCTTATTGATGTCAGATTGTGCGATAGTGTTTGTCCTATCATCCTTTTTGTGGTAGTGGCCGGTGTGACTTTCGCTCCGTCATCCTTTTGGTGGGAGGTCTGTCATCTTAATTGATGTCAGATTGTGCGATAGTGTTTGTCCTATCATCCTTTTGGTGGTATTGGCCGGTGTGCTTTTCGCTCCGTCATCCTTTTGGTGGTGGGTCTGTCATCTTAGTTGATGTCAGATTGTGCGATAGTGTTTGTCCTATCATCCTTTTGGTGATAGTGGTCGGGGTGGGTTTCGCTCCGTCATCCTTTTGGCGAGGGTCTGTCATTTTGTTTATGTCAGATTGTGCGATAGTGTTTGTCCTATCATCCTTTTTGTGGTAGTTGCTGAAGTGAGTTTCGCTCTGTCATCCTTTTGTTGTGGGTTCTATCATCTTATTGATGTCAGATTGTGCGATAGTGTTTATCCTATCATCCTTCTTGTGGTAGTGGCCGGTGTGAGTTTCGCTCCGTCATCCTTTTGGTGGGGGGTCTGTCATCTTAATTGACGTTAGATTGTGCGATATTGTTTGTCCTATCATCCTTTTGGTGGTATTGGCCGGTGTGAGTTTCGCTCCGTCGTCCTTTTGGTGGTGGGTCTGTAATATCAATTGATGTCAGATTGTGCGATTGTGTTTGTCCTATCTTCCATTTGGTGATAGTGGTCGGTATGGGTTTCGCTCCGTCATCCTTTTGGCGGGGGGTCTGTCATCTTGTTGATGTCAGATTGTGCGATAATGTTTGTCCTATCATCCTTTTTGTGGTAGTTGCTGGAGTGAGTTTCGCTCTATCATCCTTTTTATGTGGGGTCTATCATCTTATTGATGTCATATTGTGCGATAGTGTTTGTCCTATCATCCTTTTGGTGGTAGTGGCCGGTGTGAGTTTCACTTCGTCATCCTTTTGGTGATGGGTCTGTCATCTTAATTGATGTCAGATTGTGCGATAGTGTTTATCCTATCATACTTTTGGTGGTAGTGGACGGTGTGAGTTTCGCTCTATCATCCTTTTGGTGAGGGTCTGTCATCTTGTTGATGACAGATTGCGCAATAGTGTTTGTCCTATCATCCTTTTGGTAGCTGTGGCCGGTGTGAGTTTCGCTCCATCGTCATTTTGGTGGGGGGTCTGTCATCTAATTGACGTCAGATTGTGCGATAGTGTTTGTAATATCATCCTTTTGGTGGAAGTGGCCGGTGTGTGGTTCGCTCTATCATTCTTTTGCTGGGGGGTCTGTCATCTTATTGTTGTCAGATTGTGCGATGGTGTTTGTCCTATCATCCTTTCGATGGTAGTGGCCGGTATGAGTTTTGCTCCGTCATCCTTTTGGTGGGGGTCTGTCATCTTGATTGACGTCAAATTGTGCGATAGTGTTTATTCTATCATCCTTTTGGGGGTAGTGGCCGGTGTGAGTTTCGCTCCGTCGTCCTTTTGGTGGGGGGTCTGTCATATTATTGATGTCAGATTGTGCGATAGTGTTTGTCCTATCGTCCTTTTGGTGATAGTGGTCGGTGTGGGTTTCGCTCTGTCATCGTTTTAGCGGGGGGTCTGTCATCTTGTTGATGTCAGATTGTGCGATAGTGTTTTTCCTATCATCCTTTTTGTGGTAGTTTCCGAAGTGAATTTTGCTCTGTCATCCTTTTGGTGTGGGGTCTATCATCTTATTTATGTGATATTGTGCGATAGTGTTTGTCCTATCATCCTTTTGGTGGTAGTCGCCGGTGTGAGTTTCACTTCGTCATCCTTTTGGTGGTGGGTATGTCATCTTAATTGATGTTAGATTGTGCAATAATGTTTATCCTATCATACTTTTGGTGGTAGTGGCTGGTGTGAGTTTCGCTCTGTCATCCTTTTGGTGGGGGGTCTGTCATCTTATTGATGTCAGATTGTGCGATAGTGTTTATCCTATCATCCTTTTGGTGGTAGTGGCCGGTGTGAGTTTCGCTCTATCATCGTTTTGGTGGAGTGTCTGTCATCTTGTTGATGTGAGATTGCGCAATAGTGTTTGTCCTATCATATTTTTGGTAGTAGTCGCCGGTGTGAGTTTTGCTCCATCATCCTTTTGCTGGGGGTCTGTCATCTTACAGATGTTAGATTGTGCGATAGTGTTTGTCCTATCATTCTTTTGGTGGTAGTGGCCGGTGTGAGTTTCACTCTGTCATCCTTTTGGTGTGGGGTCTGTCATCTTCTTGATGTAAGATTGTACGATAGTTTTTGTCCTATCTTCCTTTTGGTGGTAGTGCCCGGTGTTAGTTTCGCTTCGTCATCCTTTTGGCGGGGAGGTCTGTCATCTTAATTGATCTCAAATTGTGCGATAGTGTTTGTCCTATCATCCTTTTAGTGGTAGTGGTCGGTGTAACTTTCATTCCATCATCCTTTCGGTAGGGAGTCTGTCATCTCATTGATGTTAGATTGTGTGATAGTGTTTACCTATCATCCTTTTGGTGGTAGTTGCCACTCTAAGTTTCGCTCCATCATCCTTTTGGTGAGGGGTCTGTCATCTTAATTGATGTCAGATTGTGCGATAGTGTTTGTCCTATCATCCTTTCGGAGGTAGTGGCCGGTGTGACTTTCGCTTCGTCATCCTTTTGGTGGGGGATCTGTCATATTATTGATGTCAGATTGTGCGATAGTGTTTGTCCTATCATCATTTCGGTGGTAGTGGCCGGTGTGAGTTTCGCTCCGTCATCCTTTTGGTGGGGTCTGTCATCTTGATTGATGTCAAATTGTGCGATAGTGTTTGTTCTATCATCATTTTGGGGGTAGTGGCCGGTGTGAGTTTCGCTCCGTCGTCCTTTTGGTGGGTGGTCTGTCATATTATTGATGTCAGATTGTGCGATAGTGTTTGTCCTATCGTCCTTTTGGTGATAGTGGTCGGTGTGGGTTTCGCTCTGTCATCCTTTTGGCAGGGGGTCTGTCATCTTGTTGATGTCAGATTGTGCGATAGTGTTTTTCCTATCATCCTTTTTGTGGTAGTTGTCGAAGTGAGTTTTGCTTTGTCATCCTTTTGGTGTGGTGACTATCATCTTATTTATGTCATATTGTGCGATAGTGTTTGTCCTATCATCCTTTTGGTGGTTATGGCCTGTGTGAGTTTCACTTCGTCATCCTTTTGGTGGTGGGTATGTCATCTTAATTGATGTCAGATTTTGCAATAATGTTTATCCTATCATACTTTTGGTGGTAGTGGCCGGTGTGAGTTTCGTTCCGTCATCCTTTTGGTGGGGGGTCCGTCAACTTATTGATGTCAGGTTGTGCGATAGTGTTTGTCCTATCATCCTTTTGGTGGTAGTGGCCGGTGTGAGTTTCGCTCTATCATCCTTTTGGTGGAGGGTCTGTCATCTTGTTGATGTCAGATTGCGCAATAGTGTTTGTCCTATCATCTTTTTGGTAGTAGTCGCCGGTGTGAGTTTTGCTCCATCATCCTTTTGCTGGGGGTCTGTCATCTTACAGATGTTAGATTGTGCGATAGTGTTTGTCCTATCATTCTTTTGGTGGTAGTGGCCGGTGTGAGTTTCACTCTGTCATCCTTTTGGTGTGGGGTCTGTCATCTTCTTGATGTAAGATTGTACGATAGTTTTTGTCCTATCTTCCTTTTGGTGGTAGTGCCCGGTGTTAGTTTCGCTTCGTCATCCTTTTGGCGGGGAGGTCTGTCATCTTAATTGATGTCAGATTGTGCGATAGTGTTTGTCCTATCATCCTTTTAGTGGTAGTGGTCGGTGTAACTTTCATTCCATCATCCTTTCGGTAGGGAGTCTGTCATCTCATTGATGTTAGATTGTGTGACAGTGTTTACCTATCATCCTTTTGGTGGTAGTTGCCACTCTAAGTTTCGCTCCATCATCCTTTTGGTGAGGGGTCTGTCATCTTAATTGATGTCAGATTGTGCGATAGTGTTTGTCCTATCATCCTTTCGGAGGTAGTGGCCGGTGTGACTTTCGCTTCGTCATCCTTTTGGTGGGGGGTCTGTCATATTATTGATGTCAGATTGTGCGATAGTGTTTGTCCTATCATCATTTCGGTGGTAGTGGCCGGTGTGAGTTTCGCTCCGTCATCCTTTTGGTGGGGTCTGTCATCTTGATTGATGTCAAATTGTGCGATAGTGTTTGTTCTATCATCATTTTGGGGGTAGTGGCCGGTGTGAGTTTCGCTCCGTCGTCCTTTTGGTGGGTGGTCTGTCATATTATTGATGTCAGATTGTGCGATAGTGTTTGTCCTATCGTCCTTTTGGTGATAGTGGTCGGTGTGGGTTTCGCTCTGTCATCCTTTTGGCAGGGGGTCTGTCATCTTGTTGATGTCAGATTGTGCGATAGTGTTTTTCCTATCATCCTTTTTGTGGTAGTTGTCGAAGTGAGTTTTGCTTTGTCATCCTTTTGGTGTGGTGACTATCATCTTATTTATGTCATATTGTGCGATAGTGTTTGTCCTATCATCCTTTTGGTGGTTATGGCCTGTGTGAGTTTCACTTCGTCATCCTTTTGGTGGTGGGTATGTCATCTTAATTGATGTCAGATTTTGCAATAATGTTTATCCTATCATACTTTTGGTTGTAGTGGCCGGTGTGAGTTTCGTTCCGTCATCCTTTTGGTGGAGGGTCCGTCAACTTATTGATGTCAGGTTGTGCGGTAGTGTTTGTCCTATCATCCTTTTGGTGGTAGTGGCCGGTGTGAGTTTCGCTCTATCATCCTTTTGGTGGAGGGTCTGTCATCTTGTTGATGTCAGATTGCGCAATAGTGTTTGTCCTATCATCTTTTTGGTAGTAGTCTCCGGTGTGAGTTTTGCTCCATCATCATTTTGGTGGGGTGTCTGTCATCTTATTGATGTCAAATTGTGCGATAGTGTTTGTCCTATCATCCTTTTGGTGGTAGTGGCCGGTGTGAGTTTCACTCTGTCATCCTTTTCGTGTGGGGTCTGTCATCTTCTTGATGTAAGATTGTACGATAGTTTTTATCCTATCTTCCTTTTGGTGGTAGTGCCCGGTGTTAGTTTCGCTTCGTCATCCTTTTGGTGGGGAGGTCTGTCATCTTAATTGATGTCAGATTGTGCGATAGTGTTTGTCCTATCATCCTTTTAATGGTAGTGCTCGGTGTAACTTTCATTCCATCATCCTTTCGGTAGGGAGTCTGTCATCTCATTGATGTCAGATTGTGTGATAGTGTTTACCTATCATCCTTTTGGTGGTAGTTGCCACTCTAAGTTTCGCTCCATCATCCTTTTGGTGAGGGGTCTGTCATCTTAATTGATGTCAGATTGTGCGATAGTGTTTGTCCTATCATCCTTTCGGAGGTAGTGGCCGGTGTGACTTTCGCTTCGTCATCCTTTTGGTGGGGGGTCTGTCATATTATTGATGTCAGATTGTGCGATAGTGTTTGTCCTATCATCATTTCGGTGGTAGTAGCCGGTGTGAGTTTCGCTCCGTCATCCTTTTGGTGGGGTCTGTCATCTTGATTGATGTCAAATTGTGCGATAGTCTTTGTTCTATCATCCTTTTGGGGGTAGTGGCCGGTGTGAGTTTCGCTCCGTCGTCCTTTTGATGGGTGGTCTGTCATATTATTGATGTCAGATTGTGCGATAGTGTTTGTCCTATCGTCCTTTTGGTGATAGTGGTCGGTGTGGGTTTTGCTCTGTCATCCTTTTGGCAGGGGGTCTGTCATCTTGTTGATGTCAGATTGTGCGATAGTGTTTTTCCTATCATCCTTTTTGTGGTAGTCGTCGAAGTGAGTTTTGCTTTGTCTTCCTTTTGGTGTGGTGACTATCATCTTATTTATGTCATATTGTGTGATAGTGTTTGTCCTATCATCCTTTTGGTGGTTGTGGCCTGTGTGAGTTTCACTTCATCATCCTTTTGGTGGTGGGTATGTCATCTTAATTGATGTCAGATTGTGCAATAATGTTTATCCTATCATACTTTTGGTGGTAGTGGCCGGTGTGAGTTTCGTTCCGTCATACTTTTGGTGGGGGGTCCGTCAACTTATTGATGTCAGGTTGTGCGATAGTGTTTGTACTATCATCCTTTTGGTGGTAGTGGCCGGTGTGAGTTTCGCTCTATCATCCTTTTGGTGGAGGGTTTGTCATCTTGTTGATGTCAGATTGCGCAATAGTGTTTGTCGTATCATCTTTTTGGTAGTAGTCGCCGGTGTGAGTTTTGCTCCATCATCATTTTGGTGGGGTGTCTGTCATCTTATTGATGTCAAATTGTGCGATAGTGTTTGTCCTATCATCCTTTTGGTGGTAGTGGCCGGTGTGAGTTTCACTCTGTCATCCTTTTGGTGTGGGGTCTGTCATCTTCTTGATGTAAGATTGTACGATAGTTTTTGTCCTATCTTCCTTTTGGTGCTAGTGCCCGGCGTTAGTTTCGCTTCGTCATCCTTTTGGTGGGGAGGTCTGTCATCTTAATTGATGTCAGATTGTGCGATAGTGTTTGTCCTATCATCCTTTTAGTGGTAGTGGTCGGTGTAACTTTCATTCCATCATCCTTTTGGTAGGGAGTCTGTCATCTCATTGATGTCAGATTGTGTGATAGTGTTTACCTATCATCCTTTTGGTGGTAGTTGCCACTCTAAGTTTCGCTCCATCATCCTTTTGGTGAGGGGTCTGTCATCTTAATTGATGTCAGATTGTGCGATAGTGTTTGTCCTATCATCCTTTCGGAGGTAGTGGCCGGTGTGACTTTCGCTTCGTCATCCTTTTGGTGGGGGGTCTGTCATATTATTGATGTCAGATTGTGCGATAGTGTTTGTCCTATCATCATTTCGGTGGTAGTGGCCGGTGTGAGTTTCGCTCCGTCATCCTTTTGGTGGGGTCTGTCATCTTGATTGATGTCAAATTGTGCGATAGTGTTTGTTCTATCATCCTTTTAGGGGTAGTGGCCGGTGTGAGTTTCGCTCCGTCGTCCTTTTGGTGGGTGGTCTGTCATATTATTGATGTCAGATTGTGCGATAGTGTTTGTCCTATCGTGCTTTTGGTGATAGTGGTCGGTGTGGGTTTCGCTCTGTCATCCTTTTGGCAGGGGTTCTGTCATCTTGTTGATGTCAGATTGTGCGATAGTGTTTTTCCTATCATCCTTTTTGTGGTAGTTGTCGAAGTGAGTTTTGCTTTGTCATCCTTTTGGTGTGGTGACTATCATCTTATTTATGTCATATTGTGCGATAGTGTTTGTCCTATCATCCTTTTGGTGGTTGTGGCCTGTGTGAGTTTCACTTCGTCATCCTTTTGGTGGTGGGTATGTCAACTTAATTGATGTCAGATTGTGCAATAATGTTTATCCTATCATACTTTTGGTGGTAGTGGCCGGTGTGAGTTTCGTTCCGTCATCCTTTTGGTGGGGGGTCCGTCAACTTATTGATGTCAGGTTGTGCGATAGTGTTTGTCCTATCATCCTTTTGGTGGTAGTGGCCGGTGTGAGTTTCGCTCTATCATCCTTTTGGTGGAGGGTCTGTCATCTTGTTGATGTCAGATTGCGCAATAGTGTTTGTCCTATCATCTTTTTGGTAGTAGTCGCCGGTGTGAGTTTTGCTCCATCATCATTTTGGTGGGGTGTCTGTCATCTTATTGATGTCAAATTGTGCGATAGTGTTTGTCCTATCATCCTTTTGGTGGTAGTGGCCGGTGTGAGTTTCACTCTGTCATCCTTTTGGTGTGGGGTCTGTCATCTTCTTGATGTAAGATTGTACGATAGTGTTTGTCCTATCTTTCTTTTGGTGGTAGTGGCCGGTGTTAGTTTCACCCGTCATCCTTTTGGTGGTGGGTCTGTCACTTTAATTGATGTCAGATTGTGCGATAGTGTTTTTCTTATCATCCTTTTAGTGGTAGTGGTCGGTGTAAGTTTCATTCCATCATCCTTTTGGTGGGGAGTCTGTCATCTTATTGATGTCAGATTTTGCAATAGTGTTTACCTATCATCCTTTTGGTTGTAGTGACCGATGTGAGTTTCGCTCCGTCATGCTTTTGGTGAGAGGTCTGTCATCTTAATTGATGTTAGATTGTGCGATAGTGTTTGTCCTATCATCCTTTCGGAGGTAGTGGCCGGTGTGAGTTTCGCTCCGTCATCCTTTTGGTGGGGGGTCTGTCATATTATTGATGTCAGATTGTGCGATAGTGTTTGTCCTATCATCCTTTCGGTGGTAAGGGCCGGTGTGAGTTTCGCTCCGTCATCCTTTTTGTGGGGGTTTGTCATCTTGATTGATGTCAGATTGTGCGATAGTGTTTGTTCTATCATCCTTTTGGGGGTAGTGGCCGGTGTGAGTTTCGCTCCGTCGTCCATTTGGTGGGGGGTCTATCATATTATTGATGTCAGATTGTGCGATAGTGTTTGTCCTATCATCATTTTGGTGTTAATGGCTGGTGTGAGTTTTGCTCCGTCATCCTTTTAGTGAGGAGTCTGTCATCTTATTGATGTCAGATTGTGAGATAGTGTTTGTCCTATCATCCTTTTGATGGTAGTGGCCGATGTGAGTTTCGCTCCGTCATTCTTTTGGTGGGGTGTCGGTCATCTTGATTGATGGCAGATTGTGTGATGGTGTTTGCTCTATCATGCTTTTGGTGGTAGAAGGTTGTGTGAGTATTGCTCCGTCATCCTTTTGGTGGTGGGTATATCTTTTCATTGATGCCAGATTGTGAAAGTTTTTTTCTCTACCATCCTTTTGGTTGTAGTAGTCATGTGTCTTTCATCCCGTCATCCTTTTGGTGGTAGTGGCCAGTGTGAGTTTTGCTCCGTCATCCTTTTGGTGGGGGGACAGTTATCTTATTGATGTCAGATAGTGCGATAGTGTTTATCCTATCATCCTTTTGATGGTAGTGGCCGGTGTGAGTTTCACTCAGTCATCCTTTTGGTGGTGGCTCTGTCATTTTAATTGATGTCAGATTTTGCAGTAGTGTTTTTCTTATCATCCTTTTAGTGTTAGTGGTCGGTGTGAGTTTTTCTCTGTCGTCCTTTTGGTGAGGGGTATGTCATCTTAATTGATGTCAGATTGTGCGATAATATTTTTCCTACCATCCTTTTGGCGGTAGTGGCCGGTGTGAGTTTAGGTCTGTCATCCTTTTGGTGGGGGGTCTGTCATCTTGTTGATGTCAGATTGTTTGGTAGTGTTTGTTCTATCATCCTTTTGGTGGTAGTGGCCGGTGTGACTTTCGCTTTGTCATCCTTTTGCTGGGGGGGTCTGTCATCTTATTGATGTAAGATTTTGCGATAGTGTTTGTCCTATCATCCTTTTTATGGTAGTGGCCGGTGTGAGTTTCGCTCTGTCATCCTTTTGCTGGGGGGTCTGTCATCTTAATTGATGTTAGATTGTGCGATAGTGTTTGTCCTATCATCTTTTTGGTGGTAGTGGCTGGTGTGAGTTTCGCTCTTTCATCCTTTTGGTGAGGGGTTTTTCATCTTAATTGATGTCAGATTGTGCGATAGTGTTTGTCCTATCATCCTTTCGGTGGTGGTGGCCGGTGGGAGTTTCGCTCCATCATCCTTTTGGTGGGGGTCTGTCATCTTGATTGATGTCAGATTGTGCAATAGTGTTTGTTCTATCAATCTTTTGGGGGTAGTGGCCGATGTGAGTTTAGCTCCATCGTCCTTTTGGTGGGGGGTCTGTCATATTACTGATATCAGATTGTGCGATAGTGTTTATCCTATCATCCTTTTGGTGTTAATGGTCGGTGTAAGTTTTGCTCCGTCATCCTTTTAATGGGGGTTCTGTCATCTTGTTGATGTCAGATTGTGCGATAGTGTTCGTCCTATCATCCTTTTGATGGTTGTGGCCGGTGTGAGTTTCACTCCGTCATTCTTTTGGTGGGGGGTCGGTCATCTTGATTGATGGCAGATTGTGCGATGGTGTTTGCTCTATCATTCTTTTGGTGGTAGAAGGTTGTGTGTGTATTGCTCTGTCATCCTTTTGGTGGTGGGTCTATCTTTTCGTTGATGCCAGATTGTGCAAGTGTTTTTCTCTACCATCCTTTTGGTTGTAGTAGTGGTGTGTGTTTCATCCCGTCATCCTTTTGGTGGTAGTCGTCGGTGTGAGTTTCACTTTGTCATCATTTTGACGGGGATCTTTCATCTTGTTGATGTCAAATTATGCGATAGTGTTTGTCCTGTCATCCGTTTGGTGGTAGTGGACGGTGTGAGTTTTGCTCCGTCATCTTAATTGATGTTAGATTATGCGATAGTGTTTGTCCTATCATCCTTTTGGTGGTAGTGACGGTGTGGATTTCGCTCTGTCATCCTTTTGGTGGTGGGTTTGTCATCTTAATTGATGTCAGATTGTGCGATATTGTATGTCATATCATCCTTTTGGTGATAGTGTTCGGTGTGGGATTCGCTCTGTCATCCTTTTGGCGGGGGGTCTATCGTCTTGTTGATGTCAGATTGTGCGATAGTGTTTGTCCTATCATCCTTTTAGTTGTAGTTGCCGGAGTGAGTTTCGCTTTGTCATCCTTTTTGTGTGGGGTCTATCATCTTATTGATGTTATGTTGTGCGATAGTGTTTGTCCTATCATCCTTTTGGTGGTAGTGGTCGGTGTGTGTTTCACTTCGTCATCCTTTTGGTGGTGGGTCTGTCATCTTAATTGATGTCAGATTGTGCGATAGTGTTTATCCTATCATACTTTTGGTGGTAGTGTCCGGTGTGAGTTTCGCTCCGTCATCCTTTTGGTGGGGGTTCTATCATATTATTGATGTCAGATTGTGCGATAGTGTTTGTCCTATCATCCTTTTGGTGGTAGTCGCCGGTGTGAGTTTCGCTCTATCATCCTTTTGGGGGAGGGTCTGTCATCTTGTTGATGTCAGATTGCGCAATACTGTTTGTCCTATCATCCTTTTGGTAGCAGTGCCTGATGTGAGTTTTGCTCCATCATCTTTTTGGCGGGGGGTCTGTCATCTTACAGATGTCAGATTGTGCGATAGTGTTTGTCCTATCATACTTTTGGTGTTAGTGGTCGGTGTGAGTTTCGCTCCGTCATCCTTTTGGTGTGGGGTCTGTCATCTTCTTGATGTAAGATTGTGCGATATTGTTTGTCCTATCTTCCTTTGGGTTGTACTGGCCGGTGTTAGTTTCGCTCCGTCATCCTTTTGGTGGTGGGTCTGTCATTTTAATTGATGTGAGATTGAGCGATAGTGTTTGTCCTATCATCCTTTTGGTGGTAGTGGCTGGTGTGAGTTTCGCTCTTTCATCCTTTTGGTGAGGGGTTTTTCATCTTAATTGATGTCAGATTGTGCGATAGTCTTTGTCCTATCATCCTTTCGGTGGTGGTGGCCGGTGGGAGTTTCGCTCCATCATCCTTTTGGTGGGGGTCTGTCTTCTTGATTGATGTCAGATTGTGCAATAGTGTTTGTTCTATCATCCTTTTGGGGGTAGTGGCCGATGTGAGTTTAGCTCCATCGTCCTTTTGGTGGGGGGTCTGTCATATTATTGATATCAGATTGTGCGATACTGTTTATCCTATCATCCTTTTGGTGTTAATGGTCGTGTAAGTTTTGCTCCGTCATCCTTTTAATGGGGGTTCTGTCATCTTGTTGAAGTCAGATTGTGCGAAAGTGTTCGTCCTATCATCCTTTTGATGGTTGTGGCCGGTGTGAGTTTCACTCCGTCATTCTTTTGGTGGGGGGTCGGTCATCTTGATTGATGGCAGATTGTGCGATGGTGTTTGCTCTATCATTCTTTTGGTGGTAGAAGGTTGTGTGTGTATTGCTTTGTCATCCTTTTGGTGGTGGGTCTATCTTTTCGTTGATGCCAGATTGTGCAAGTGTTTTTCTCTACCATCCTTTTGGTTGTACATCGGCGCCGGTTGAACAGAAGAGTCGCCACCGTGCGTTTATTTATCCCAACGGAGGGAAAGGAAACGCTCAGAGTAAACCTACCGCAAAGACGGGAAAGGAATGGTCATCGCAACCAAATCCTGGATTCGGGAGTCGGTTACGCAAGGGGAAGGTATTAGCACCCCTCACGTCCGTCGTACTCGACGGGATCCACGCTTGCTTGGGTTGTCTAAAGGATGCAAAACAATATATCTACGGCTGCTAAATCTAAACGGAAGGGAATTGAATCGATAGAGCGTCGCACTCTATGCCTACGTATTCTCAAGAGAGAAAGTCAGAGTCAACATAGTTCGGGAAACTACAGGGAATTGGCTCGCCAAGACTTCGCGTCTTGTGCCTACGTACTTCCACACAACATGGAAGATCAGAGCTTTCGTAGTTCGGGCTAACTACGGCTAGGCAGGGTGTTCTCGATCACACAGGAAGTGAGAGATTAAGATGGTTTTAAAGGTACGGGAACCTATGGGAACTAAAACTACGGTCTGGTCTCAAATGCACTCGGGCAAGAGAAAGGGAAAACGATCAGTCGTCAGTGGGAAAGTCTCGGTCGCACAGCAGCGAGAGAACAAAAGGTTAGTTGTTAGTGTGCTTGCTAGGATATCGCATCCTATGCCTACATATTCTCGCTCAGTACGAGAAATCAGAGCAGTTGTAGTTCAGCTAACTACGGGTAGAACGGAGACCACATCATTAATCTCATTTTATTAATATCCGGAAAGGTTACAATTATTGAGAAATAGGACTAAATTCCTAAAAAAATACTATCCTATCCATCTATAATGGAAAATCAAGTGGAAAATAGTCCCCTAACAAATGGACTTCTAAAACTACCTCTGAAAAGGTAAAATAAACTCCTATGAAGAAAATATCTATTCTAAAGAAAATATTAAATCTACAAACTAATATTTTTATACTCCCTTTTTTTTTAACTATTTTTTTTCTATTCTTTTCATATATTCTTTTTTCATATTTCTTTTTCAATATTCTTTTTCTTTCTTAAGATCTAAACAAATGCACAAAAAAAATAACAAAAAAACAAAAAGAAAAACAAAGGGGGTGCAGGGCCAGGCAGGGGGTACAGCAGCGAAAATAATGAAAGAAACTGGGCCCAGCCCAAATGGAACTGAAACGGGGAGGGGGTGTTGTAAGTGAACCGGGGGGTGTAATCAGCAAATGGGCTGCAGGACCCAGCCCATCAGACCAATAACGAAATGGAGGGTGAATGTCCAGAAACGGGGGTGTGAATCAGAAAAACGATTGGGCCCGGCCCAATCCACACACGGTCCGACCCTCCCTCTTCTCCTTCCACCTTCAGAAACCCTAACTCCTTTCCCTAATCATTGTTCACAGAAAAAACCTAACGCCGCTCGCCTTCCTCTCTCACTCAGTCTCTTTGTCTCCACCTCCGTCTCAACCTCTCACCTTCGTCTCCAATCATCCTCCAACCTCTCCCATATCATCTTCAACTTTCGTTTCACAACCTACAACATAAATGAACAAACTAGAACAACAAAGTGATTGCAAATCTCTGAAAGCAACTTCATCTGTGGCTTGCACGTTGCTCGTTAAAGACCTTGAAAGATTTCTGGAAATTGCTACGAAGTTGTTGAAAGTCTTGAATCAGAAGATCTGAAGGTATTGACGAAAGATCTGGAAGAATCTCGAAGTTAGCATTGATGATGGTTGACGGTTTGTTCTCGACGAAGATCTATGAAGATATGATGAAGCAGGATGAAGGATGAACGTTGTTGGTGTGGAGCGATGAAGATCGAGGGATTTGGACGAAGAACCGGAAAGATTTTTGTTATGAACATGGATGAAGGTCTATGAAGATCTTTGAATGCTTCTAGGGATTTCTGATGAACGATGAACGGATGTTGATTGTCGAAGGCTCGTCCAAGATGCAGATTATGATGAAGCCTATGAATGATGTGATGAACACGGATGAATATCTAGAAAACATTGAAGATTCGATGAACACGGTGAAGATTGATGCGATTTGGGCAAAGAGTTGAAGATCTACGAATTCTGGAAAATCTTATCTGTGGATCTTGATGAAGGTTTTTGAAGAAACGGTGAAGATATTGGTGAATCTTTGCAGAAATTCTGGAAAAAAATTATGGAGCTCCAAGAATGTCAATGGAGATCGTGACGTTTCTGGAAACATCGTTGGATGAAGATTCGTATGAATCTTAGAAGGATTTCTGGAAAACTGGAAAGAACCTTCAAGGGGATGATGAACACCGTTGCAGTTTCCGGCGGGTAGCATGAATTTTCCGGCGAGGTTTTGCAGCTACCGGTGAATGTTAGATGAAGGTGATGGATAAAGAAGATGAAGATGCGATGAATTCTGGAGATTTTCTGGAAAAAAAGTATGATTCCGGTGGTTGTTGTGGTGGTCGGAGGGAGTTAGGGTGGTCGGAGGTGAGCAGTTAGGGTGGCCGGAAGAAGTTGGTAGCGGTGGTTGCATGGCTGCCGGCCATGCAACCGGTGAAGCTCCGGTGAGGACAAGTGGCAGGGAGGGTTGTATGCATGAAGCACACGTGGCTTGAGGGTGGTAATAGTGAGAAACGTGGGAGCTGGAGGGAGTGTAACGTGGCCAATTCTGAGTGCATGGAATTATGAGGTGGCCCCTAGGAATTTACACGCGTGGCAGCTTTTATAGGATGACACATGGCAATTCTGGACTTTTGCTGAAGTGGGCCTTCACAAAAACTCAGAGCCCACGAAAATAAATGGCTTTGGACTGGATTAAGGGCTAAATGAAAACCTAATTAACTAATTAACTAATGGTTAAGCCTAATTAACTCTAACTAAAATTAAAAACTGCAATTAAGTCTTAAATGAAAATTAAACTAATCTAATTAATCCTGATAAACTCTAATTAAAATCTAAACAAAAGATTAAAATCCTAATTAATCTCTATTAAGTCCTAATTAACTCTAATAAAGAGAATTAACCTAAAACTATATTAATTCTAAACTAATAAAACTCTAATAATTCCACTAATCTCTAAACTAATAATAAAAAAAACTCTAATAATTTCTACTAATCCTATTTAAAAACTCTAGTAAAAGAAAATCATATTAAACTATTATCTAAAAAATGACTTAATATCTAAAAAAAAGTTTATTCTAAAATCTATTAAAAAATAATTTATAAATTCTAAAAAAGATTTAAAACTATTAAAAATATTAAAAGAAATCTATTTAAATTCTAGAAAATCTATAAAACCTATTTAAAATCTACAAAAGGCTATTAAATCCTAAAAAAAGTAAACAAAGGCAGATAACCAACATAAAAGAGAGCGTGAGACCAGATCGAAGCAAACAGTAAACCCCGACACCAAGAACCTCCAAAATCACTGCGTAAGCTGAAAACACCCAGGAAGCGCGTGACTTCTCAAAATAACCTCCGATTATCCGAACCGGTCCGAAACACCTGAAATGCGACAGCAGGGCTGTAATCCCGATAAAATCACCATGATTGAGAAAATGCACTATATGCAGTATGTAAATGCTAATGCGAAATGCGTCAAAACATCGAGCTAGATACGGGACCCGGTTGGTCAAATTTTAGGGTGCAACAGCTGACCCTATTCAAGCGGCTTGGACCTGAATGGTTGAAGAGCGCCCAACCTTTAATCATTCAAAGGTAGAAGATGGTTGAATACAAATGAAACCCTGGAATTTGCCAACCGTAAAATAAACTGCAAAACTGCTTGAGAAATAGCGTCCAATAAACTGAAGTCTGGTTGTCACGGCAACAACTGGTCAATTATCTGATAAATTTTCTGCTGTTTTTTTTTCAACATCAATACCTGCGTGACGCCACAGGCATTGATTCTTCGGAATAATGCTTCAAAAAAAAACACCTTACCATCTACTATGGGATCGTTTCTGTTGACTCATGGTTTCAGCGAACCTGAGGAAACTCTCTTGGGGAATTCTGAATTGAACTGCCTGACACCCATTTCGACGAAGGCGGCAGCTTCAGAAGTTTGATATATGTCAATCTTTCTTTCTTTTTTTTTCCGGTGCCGACGTAACAACCAAATATGAAGGAAATACTCCGCTGGGGGGAGTAGAGAAGCTTAACCAAACAACTCTGCAGGGGAACAGATTCGAAATCCAATAGGTAACCACCTTGGTGTATGTTTCGACATGCGGATGTCTGAAATGATGCAATGCCCTATATGACATGTAAATGTTATGCATTTGTAAATGCAATCCCCTATACGGCATGGATATGCTATGTACTTGTAAATGCAATGCCCCATACGGCATGAATATGCTATGTACTTGTAAATGCAATGCCCCATACGGCATGAATATGCTATGCGTTTGTGAATGCAAATCCGACGATATATGCAAATGTTAATGTAAGCTCGAGCTGCCAGAGAACACCAGGTCTACAAACCGTTTGGCAAAATAAATGCCGGAGGCAAAGTCAATTCCACTGAAGGTAATCGGTTATCACATAATCATCTCGACGATATTCTTTTCTAACCACTGTCAAACTGCATTCTGTGGGGATTAACCCAATAGGGGTTGATTGTGGACGGCTCACTGCTGGAGACTGCCCCTTCTATCAAGGATATCAATCTTAATTGGCTGGGGATACTCCTGATCCTACTCTGCTGCGGGATAAAATACAATCTCAATTCTTCCGGGAACAATACACAACTTTCAACTGCTGAAGAGGAGTAATTCTGACTTAACAACGTCCATACGACATTCAACATTAATCGGGGAACTGGAATCCATTACGCTCCGTATCGGGGAACCTGACAAATTATTGTACCGGGTATTTACACATTTTTTGGTTTTTTAGGATAACAACGGGTTATTAACAAGATGGAAAATACTAGACGAGAACTAGCATTCAAAGGTAGACTACCAGGCGAGAACTAATAGCAAAATAGATTAGGAAAATTGAACGAAAATTGGTTTTTTATGTTTTGAACGTCAGACGGGGCTGACTGGATAATAGGTAAAGAAAAGACAACCAGGCGAGAACTGGATGAAAGCTGACATGTACCAGACGAGAACTGATACAACAATAGGTTAAAGAAAAGAAAACAACCAGACGAGAACTGGTTGGAAGTTGACATGCATCAGGCGAGAACTGATGTTTACGGAAAAAGATCGACGATACGATAACTGGTTAAACGAAGACGGGTACCAGGCGAGAACTGGTATTTACGGAAGCATGGGCCAGACGAGAACTGGTTACCGGTTTGCCAGGCGAGACCTGGGCTTTGGAAGCGACTTGGTTACGAAGTTCTGACAGGTAACAGATTTAAACTGTAGGATAACAATCCACCGACAACATGACTCTTCTTATTTAGAAGGTTCGGGTTTTTGATAAGGGTATTGACACGATTCCCCGATACTCAACTCTGGCTGGGGATAAACAAACTTGCTTGAACAACTTGCCCCAGTACAATTCAACTTGCCCCAATCCAACTTTTGGGAATACTCTGAACAACTTGCTACGAGGCGACCTCGAGATTACTTGCCCCGGTATCTGTATGGTAAAAGCATTCAATCTCAATTAAACATCTGTCAACCCAGTTGGTCTTCACTATCTCTGAAGTGACTTTGCCCCTTAATGAGCGTATAAGCGACTTAACCTGATCTGATCATTCACCTGAAGTATCTGCTTTCAAATCTCAATATTCTGTATAATTGCCCCTGATTGGCTCTCGAGAAGACTCACTTCTGATCAGCTTCTTCTCAAACAGACCGCCCCATAACCAACTGATGCTTTGGGACTTGTCCGCAGACTAACTGATTCTGAACTTACTGGAAATTAATGCCCCTGATTCACAGGTATTCACAACATACTATTCTGGTTCAGACTACTGTATTTTTCAGTCCTGTTTGATTATTCCCGGTTGGAATTTCCTTCGTGTCAACTACTAGCCTACAAGTAAAAATCGTCTATTCACGAATGGTAATCTTAATGCAATGTTTATGCAGATTTTGAATTTTTTTTTTGTCTCGTCACTCATTTATGTGCTATGATTGTGAGTGACGAATGAACCTAAGTTCAAATGTAGTGCTGATTTGATCAGTGAAAAAATACAACAAGGATATGATTAGCAAATCAAGAAGGAGTCAGGTTACTCAACCTTATCGTAATGCGCTTTCAGAACAAACCCTGCCTCAATTAGGTCTTTTAAGGGTTGTATCGTGGTCGGGTTCACGGTTCGTGAAACAAAGGATATTTGGCTCAAATTTTGATTTGTACCCACCCCTTCTACGTGATGATCTCCGATCCTAAAGTTCAGTTAACGTGGCTCGAGCGCTCGCCTCTTCGAGAGGTATGTTGAATAGTAAGGACCATGGCTAAGGAATTCACAAGGTTTTTCGGAGTGACAGTTACTCCTTCTTCGTTTTCGGTCTCTGTATACACGACTTTGTCTTTCACTGGGGATCTATATTTTTTTTATCCCTTCTTTTATTCTTTTTGATTCCCTAATTTTTGCCTGGACTGACTCCTTTTGAGTTCTTTTCGAGTTTTTCCTTTTCTTTTGAAGTCCAGCGGGATGCCCTGATTTTTGCCTAAGTATTAGCTTTCCAGCTTTTCATTTCTTTTTTACTTAGCGGGATTTATTATTTCTTTCTTTTTTTTCTTGGAACAAAGTCGTGTGACACTGATTGTCTTGATTGTTCCGAAAAGATGGTAACTGTCTCACTCCTGATTGGTGAGACTTAACCTTTGTGGTTGACGAGATGAGAGGTATAAACTGTTATTGGTCCTCGAATGGAAACACTCCTCTGTAAGACTTGAACGCTCGGTCAAGCTAACTGACAACTACCCTGCCCCGGGTTAAAATGTGAGGGTTTAAAAGTCCGAAAAAACTTCTACTTCCTGGCTCGAAGTGGTTAACAAGGGACTAACTCCTTATATCTCCAGTGTTTAGGGGATTTGAAATAATGCCTTGTACGTCATCGGTAAGGTCTTATCTGAAAGCATACGATCATCGGTCATGAGTTTATTTCGTCATCCTCCCTCTAATCTTTGCTAATCATGTGACAAAGTAGAGTGAATAAAAGGCAAGTGTCAGTGCAATACAATAAATGAGCGACAACGACATGATTAATTCAGAAAATGCATAGTCACCTTATTAATATCACCATTCGAAACATACAATGTTTACAGCAAGTAGTAACTGACAGAAAAGAAAACTACAAATGCAAATGATATAAAAGTCTGAGGACTGCCAATGTCGAGGCGCCCGCCTGTCTGAATCACTGGCTCCTTTGAAAACAACCTTCTGAATCTACGAGCTTAGACAGCTGAGCGGTTGGTATGAACAAACAGAAATCCTTCTCGAAAGGAAATGCGATCTTGGTCGATCAACTGTTGTACTTTCGCCTGAAATGCTTTACAATCTTCCGGCGAATGCCCTAGAGAGCCACCATGGTAACCACACTGAACGTGGGGATTGTACCCAGGAGGGTAAGGTTCTGGAACTGGCTTAAGAGCTTTAGGTTCCACCAAAGAACTCTGGATCAAAGATGGTAGCAGCTGGCTATACGGCATAGGCACTGGGTGAGAAGGAGCTTTCCTTCGTTCCAAATTGTTGCGAGGTCGATTCTGATTCTGATGCTGATTCTGATAACCTCGACCACGAGTTCGCTGATTTGCAAGGGGAGCGACATAAGATTCCTGATAGGGTGCCTGAGGCACAATTGTTTGTCCAGTATAACAAGCCACAGGAGGTACTGATCGCTGATAAGATGAAGGCCCAACAAAATTCACCGATTTGTCTCGAGGATATTCGACATTTGGCAGGGATGCATTGATTACAACTTCTTCTTTGTTCTGATAGTCACAAGGATATTCAGTTTCACCAGCTTGATCGTTCGAAATAATCTGAATTTTCCCGATTCTTATGGCATACTCAAGGCGTTCTCCTAATGTTACCACGTCAGAGAAACTTAACGGAAGTCCTAGCAGTCTTTCGAAGTACGGATCTTGTAGGGAATCTACAAACATGCTTGTTAACTCTCGGTCCAAAAGTGGTGGGTGCACTCTAGCAGCAAATTCTCTCCATCTCTGAGCATACTTCCTGATAGGTTCATTGTTCTCTTGAGAAAGTTCTTGCAATAGCATGCGATGGGGAGCTATGTCTAAATTATAATCGTACTGCTTCAGAAAAGCTCTGGCTAAATCCACCCATGATCGAATCTGATTTCTCTCTAACTGCATATACCACCTCAAAGATGCCCCAGTCAGACTATCTTGAAAGAAATGGATCATCAATTTGTCATCTCGCACAAACGAAGTCATTCTTCGACAGAACATCATCAAATGTTGTTTTGGACAGCTATCTCCCGTGTACTTCTCAAATTTCGGCACTTTGAACTTATAAGGTAACACCAGGCCAGGAACCAAACACATGTCTGCAACATTCAGGTTAACAGCATCTTTCATTTTCAAAGCTTTAACTCCTTCTTCCAATGCTCGGAGTTTTCTATCCATCTCAAGAGCTCTTGGATCTACGGTCCTGGCTATTGGAATATCTCTTCGGTAATTCATCACAGGGAAAACAACACCTTGATAGTTAACAGGAGGAGGACGTTCATTTCGGGCAACAAACTGCTCATGTCGATCTCGGTTCTCAACAGAAGGTTGTACAACTTGGTTTGCAGTAACGTTGTTCGCTTGCGGAAAGTCTTCCATAGAATCATACAGAGAATTGGATGTCATAGTAAACCCTGTCAAGGTGTTAGAAGACTGGAAATTGCCTTCAGACATAGCTACCAATAATCTTCAGCTGACTTCAATGCTCGATTCTGCTCTACTCAACCCCTAGGTCGTCTTTTGACAATCACAATTGCTCAATCCAAACTCCAGGTAATCACCTTCAGGAAACAAAGGCTGGATCAGAACTCTGGCTAACTGGAGGATGATATGCAATATGATGCAACACGTTTATCCAAATGATATGCAAGATGCAGCAAACAACGGGATCACAGCCCCCACACAGTCTGAATACTGCTGCGCTGCTGACGGAGTACATTCGCTCTGAAGAGAAGACCAAAATAATGGGTAGGTTGGAAGTCAAGGTTCCTGCAAAAACCCTCCCACTCACGGCTAATGGACCTAGATCTGTCAAGGTACGACATCCTATGCGGTCGTCAGCGTCACAGACTTTCAAAACTGACGATATGATTCCCAGAAGGAGTGGCATCATCAAGTCCTGAAGAGGCCTCACTTAGCTAACTTCCAATTGATCGGTTCCCGGAGTCGACAATTCAACTAACCAACAACCCCTTCGACCCAAAGGGTAGAAAAAGAAGTCAACCAGAAGAACCTCGTCCGAGTGTGGATTTTGCGGGACACTAGTACAAGCAAAGCCGGTACGCGCCCACTACTTTCCACTCTAATTCTAATGTACACTCAAGCCCAGGTCCGGCTTATCTCTCAAAGGAACATCCCCACCCAACAGCACAACAGCAACAGATAATATCAATAAATAAACCCCAATAGACAAGCAAACAAGCGCTAGGATTGACTCTCTTAGGGGACGTTGGATCCCACATGCATAAGGAACTATCGCAGTCCTTAGCAGCCAGGGGACGTTGGATCCCCAGCAGAGTCGCCAGCTGTCGCTACTGCGAAAATCAGCGCCGGCTGAACAGAAGAGTCGCCACCGTGCGTTTATTTATCCCAACAGAGGGAAAGGAAGCGCTCAGAGTAAACCTACCGCAAAAACGGGAAAGGAAGCGCTCAGAGTAAACCTACGCAAGGGGAAGGTATTAGCACCCCTCACGTCCGTCGTACTCGACGGGATCCACGCTTGCTTGGGTTGTCTAAAGGATGCAAAACAATCTATCTACGGCTGCTAAATCTAAACGGAAGGGAATTGACTCGATAGAGCGTCGCACTCTATGCCTACGTATTCTCAAGAGAGAAAGTCAGAGTCAACGTAGTTCGGGAAACTACAGGGAATTGGCTCGCCAAGACTTCGCGTCTTGTGCCTACGTACTTCCACACAGCATGGAAGATCAGAGCTTTCGTAGTTCAAGCTAACTACGGCTAGGCAGGGTGTTCTCGATCACACAGGAAGTGAGAGATTAAGATGGTTTTAAAGGTACGGGAACCTATGGGAACTAAAACTACGGTCTGGTCTCAAATGCACTCGGGCAAGAGAAAGGGAAAACAATCAGTCGTCAGCGGGAAAGTCTCGGTCGCACAGCAGCGAGAGAACAAAAGGTTAGTTGTTAGTGTGCTCGCTAGGATATCGCATCCTATGCCTACATATTCTCGCTCAGTACGAGAAATCAGAGTAGCTGTAGTTCAGCTAACTACGGGTAGAACGGAGACCACAGCATTAATCTCGTTTTATTAATATCCGGAAAGGTTACAATTATTGAGAAATATGACTAAATTCCTAAAAAAAATACTATCCTATCCATCTATAATGGAAAATCAAGTGGAAAATAGTCCCCTAACAAATGGACTTCTAAAACTACCTCTGAAAAGGTAAAATAAACTCCTATGAAGAAAATATCTATTCTAAAGAAAATATTAAATCTACAAACTAATATTTTTATATTCCCTTTTTTTTAACTATTTGTTTTTCTATTCTTTTCATATATTCTTTTTTCATATTTCTTTTTCAATATTCTTTTTCTTTCTTAAGATCTAAACAAATGCACAAAGAAAATAACAAAAAAACAAAAAGAAAAACAAAGGGGGTGCAGGGCCAGCCAGGGGGTACAGCAGCGAAAATAATGAAAGAAACTGGGCCCAGCCCAAATGGAACTGAAACGGGGAGGGGGTTTTGTAAGTGAACCGGGGGGGGTGTAATCAGCAAATGGGCTGCAGGACCCAGCCCATCAGACCAATAACGAAATGGAGGGTGAATGTCCAGAAACGGGGGTGTGAATCAGAAAAACGATTGGGCCCAGCCCAATCCACACACGGTCTGACCCTCCCTCTTCTCCTTCCACCTTCAGAAACCCTAACTCCTTTCCCTAATCAATGTTCACAGAAAAAACCTAACGCCGCTCGCCTTCCTCTCTCACTCAGTCTCTTTGTCTCCGCCTCCGTCTCAACCTCTCACCTTCGTCTCCAATCATCCTCCAACCTCTCCCATATCATCTTCAACTTTCGTTTCACAACCTACAACATAAATGAACAAACTAGAACAACAAAGTGATTGCAAATCTCTGAAAGCAACTTCATCTGTGGCTTGTACGTTGCTCGTTGAAGACCTTGAAAGATTTTTGGAAATTGCTACGAAGTTGTTGAAAGTCTTGAATCAGAAGATCTGAAGGTATTGAGGAAAGATCTGGAAGAATCTCGAAGTTAGCATTGATGATGGTTGACGGTTTGTTCTCGACGAAGATCTATGAAGATATGATGAAGCAGGATGAAGGATGAACGTTGTTGGTGTGGAGCGATGAAGATCAAGGGATTTGGACGAAGAACCGGAAAGATTTTTGTTATGAACATGGATGAAGGTCTATGAAGATCTTTGAATGCTTCTGGGGATTTCTGATGAACGATGAACGGATGTTGATTGTCGAAGGCTCGTCCAAGATGCAGATTATGATGAAGCCTATGAATGATGTGATGAACACGAATGAATATCCGGAAAACATTGAAGATTCGATGAACACGGAGAAGATTGATGCGATTTGGGCAAAGAGTTGAAGATCTACGAATTCTGGAAAATCGTATTTGTGGATCTTGATGAAGGTTGTTGAAGAAACGATGAAGATATTGGTGAATCTTTGCAGAAATTTTGGAAAAAAATTATGGAGCTCCAAGAATGTCAATGGAGATCGTGGCGTTTCTGGAAACATCGTTGGATGAAGATTCGTATGAATCTTAGAAGGATTTCAGGAAAACTGGAACGAACCTTCAAGGGGATGATGAACACCGTTGCAGTTTCCGGCGGGTAGGATGAATTTCCCGGCGAGGTTTTGCAGCTACCAGTGAATGTTAGATGAAGGTGATGGATAAAGAAGATGAAGATGCGATGAATTCTGGAGATTTTCTGGAAAAAAGTATGATTCCAGTGGTTGTTGTGGTGGTCGGAGGGAGTTAGGGTGGTCGGAGGTGAGCGGTTAGGGTGGCCGGAAGAAGTTGGTAGTGGTGGTTACATGGCCGCCGGCCATGCAACCGGTGAAGCTCCGGTGAGGACAAGTGGCAGGGAGGGTTGTATGCATGAAGCACACGTGGCTTGAGGGTGGTAATAGTGGGAAACGTGGGAGCTGGTGGGAGTGTAACGTGGCCAATTCTGAGTGCATGGAATTATGAGGTGGCCCCTAGGAATTTACACGCGTGGCAGCTTTTATAGGATGACACATGGCAATTCTGGACTTTTGCTGAAGTGGGCCTTCACAAAAACTCAGGGCCCACGAAAATAAATGGCTTTGGACTGGATTAAGGGTTAAATGAAAACCTAATTAACTAATTAACTAATGGTTAAGCCTAATTAACTCTAACTAAAATTAAAAACTGCAATTAAGTCTTACATGAAAATTAAACTAATCTAATTAATCCTGATAAACTCTAATTAAAATCTAAACAAAAGATTAAAATCCTAATTAATCTCTATTAAGTCCTAATTAACTCTAATAAAGAGAATTAACCTAAAACTATATTAATTCTAAACTAATAAAACTCTAATAATTCCACTAATCTCTAAACTAATAATAAAAAAAACTCTAATAAATTCTATTAATCCTATTTAAAAACTCTAGTAAAAGAAAATCATATTAAACTATTATCTAAAAAATGACTTAACATCTAAAAAAAAGTTTATTCTAAAATCTATTAAAAAACAATTTATAAATTCTAAAAAAGATTTAAAACTATTAAAAATATTAAAAGAAATCTATTTAAATTCTAGAAAATCTATAAAACCTATTTAAAATCTACAAAAGGCTATTAAATCCTAAAAAAAGTAAACAAAGGCAGATAACCAACATAAAAGAGAGCGTGAGACCAGATCGAAGCAAACAGTAAACCCCGACACCAAGAACCTCCAAAATCACTGCGTAAGCTGAAAACACCCAGGAAGCGCGTGACTTCTCAAAATAACCTCCGATTATTCGAACCGGTCCGAAACACCTGAAATGCGACAGCAGGGCTGTAATCCCGATAAAATCACCATGATTGAGAAAATGCACTATATGCAGTATGTAAATGCTAATGCGAAATGCGTCGAAACATCGAGCCAGATACGGGACCCGGTTGGTCAAATTTTAGGGTGCAACACTATCATCCTTTTTGTGGTAGTGGTCGGTGTGAGTTTCGCTCCGTTATCCTTTTGGTGGTAGTGGCCGGTGTGAGTTTCGCTCTATCATCCTTTTGGTGGAGGGTCTGTCATCTTGTTGATGTCAGATTGCGCAACACTGTTAGTCCTATCATCCTTTTGGTAGCAGTGGCCGATGTGATTTTTGCTCCATCATCCTTTTCGTGGGAGGTCAGTCATCTTACAGATGTCAGATTGTGCGATAGTGTTTGTCCTATCATCCTTTTGGTGGTAGTGGCCATTGTGAGTTTCGCTCCGTCATCCTTTTGGTGTGGGGTCTGTCATCTTCTTGATGTAAGATTGTGCGAAATTATTTGTCCTATCTTCCTTTTGGTTGTAGTGGTCGGTGTTAGTTTCGCTCCGTCATCCTTTTGGTGGTGGGTCTGTCATTTTAATTGATGTCAGATTGTGCGATAGTGTTTGTCCTATCATCCTTTTAGTGGTAGTGGCCGGTGGAAGTTTCACTCTGTCATCCTTTTGGTGGGGAGTCTGTCATCTTATTAATGTCAGATTGTGCGATAGTGTTTGTCCTATCATCCTTTTGGTGGTAGTGGCCGGTGTGAGTTTCGCTCTTTCATCCTTTTGGTGAGGGGTTTGTCATCTTAATTGATGTCAGATTGTGCGATAGTGTTTGTCCTATCATCCTTTCGGTGGTAGTGGCCGGTGTGAGTTTCGCTCCATCATCCTTTTGGTGGGGGTCTGATAACTTGATTGATGTCAGATTGTCCAATAGTGTTTGTTCTATCATCCTTTTGGTGGGGGGTCTGTCATATTATTGATATCAGATTTTGCAATAGTGTTTGTCCTATCATCCTTTTGGTGTTAATGGCCGGTGTATGTTTTGCTCTGTCATCCTTTTAGTGGGGGTTCTGTCATCTTGTTGATGTCAGATTGTGCGATAGTGTTTGTCCTATCATCCTTTTGATGGTAGTGGCTGGTGTCAGTTTCGCTCCGTCATTCTTTTGGTGGGGGGTCAGTCATCTTGATTGATGGCAGATTGTGCGATGGTGTTTGCTCTATCATCCTTTTGGTGGTAGAAGTCAGTGTGAGTATTGATCTGTCATCCTTTTGGTGGTGGGTCTGTCTTTTCGTTGATGCCAGATTGTGCAAGTGTTTTTCTCTACCATCCTTTTGGTTGTAGTAGTCGTGTGTGTTTCATCCCATCGTCCTTTTGGTGGTAGTGGTCGGTGTGAGTTTTGCTCTGTCATCATTTTGATGGGGGGTCTTTCATCTTGTTGATGTCAAATTATGCAATAGTGTTTGCCCTATCATCCTTTTAGTGGTAGTGGCCGTTGTGAGTTTGGCTCCGTCATCCTTTTCGTGGGGGGTCTGTCATCTTATTGATGTCAGATAGTGCGATATGGTTTGTCCTATCATCCTTTTGGTGGTAGTGGTATGTGTGAGTTTTGCTCCGTCATCCTTTTAGTGAGGGGTCTGTCATCTTAATTGATGTCAGATTGTGCGACAGTGTTTGTCCTATCATCCTTTTGGTGGTAGTGGCAGGTGTGAGTTTTGGTCTGTCATCCTTTTGGTGGGGGGTCTGTCATTTTGTTAATGTCAGATTGTGTGATAGTGTTTGTCCTATCATCCTTTTGGTGGTAGTGGCCGGTGTGAGTTTCGCTCTTACATCCTTTTGCTGGGGGGTCTGTCATCTTATTGAGGTCAGATTGTGCGATAGTGTTTGTCCTATCATCCTTTTGGTGATAGTGGTCGGTGCGGGTTTCACTCCATCATCCTTTTGGCGGGGGGTCTGTCATCTTCTTGATGTCAGATTGTGCAATAGTGTTTGTCCTATCATCCTTTTTGTGGTAGTTGCCAGAGTGAGTTTCGCTTTGTCATCCTTTTGGTGTGGGGTCTATCATCTTATTGATATCATATTGTGCGATAGTGTTTGTCCTATCATCCTTTTGGTGGTAGTGGCCGGTGTGAGTTTCACTTCGTCATCCTTTTGGTGGTGGGTCTGTCATCTTAATTGATGTCAAATTGTGCGATAGTGTTTACCCTATCATACTATTGGTGGTAGTGGCCGGTAAGAGTTTCGCTCTGTCATCCTTTTGGTTGGGGGTCTGTCATCTTATTAATGTCAGATTGTGCGATAGTGTTTGTCCTATCATCCTTTTGGTGGTTGTGGCCGGTGTGAGTTTCGCTCTATTATCCTTTTGGCGGAGGGTCTGTCATCTTGTTGATGCCCTATTGTGCAATAGTGTTTGTCCTATCATCTTTTTGGTAGTAATGGCCGGTGTGAGTTTCGCTCCATCATCCTTTTGGTGGGGGGTTTGTCATCTTACTGATGTCAGATTGTGCGATAGTGTTTATTCTATCATCCTTTTGGTGGTAGTGGCTAGTGTGATTTTTGCTCCGTCATCCTTTTGGTGTGGGGTCTGTCATCTTTTCGATGTAAGATTGTACGATAGTGTTTGTCCTATCTTCCTTTTGGTGGTAGTGGTCGGTGTTAGTTTCGCTCCGTCATCCTTTTGGTGGTAGGCCTGTCATCTTAATTGATGTCAGATTGTGCGATAGTGTTTGTCCTATCATCCTTTTAGTCGTAGTGGTCGGTGTAAGTTTCACTCCATCATCCTTTTGGTGGGGAGTCTGTCATCTTATTGATGCCAGATTGTGCGATTGGGTTTTTCCTATCATCCTTTTGGTGTTAATGGTCGGTGTAAGTTTTGCTCCGTCATCCTTTTAGTGGGGGTTCTTTCATCTTGTTGATGTCAGATTGTGCGATAGTGTTTGTCCTATCATGCTTTTGATGGTAGTGGCTGGTGTCAGTTTCGCTCCGTCATTCTTTTGGTGGGGGGTCGGTCATCTTGATTGATGGCAGATTGTGCGATGGTGCTTGCTCTGTCATCCTTTTGGTGGTAGAAGGCAGTGTCAGTATTGATCTGTCATCCTTTTGATGGTGGGTCTGTCTTTTTGTTGATTCCAGATTGTGCAAGTGTTTTCCTCTACCATCCTTTTAGTTGTAGTAGTCGTGTGTGTTTCATCCCGTCATCCTTTTGGTGGTAGTGGTCGGGGTGAGTTTCGCTTTGTCATCATTTTGGTGGGGGGTCTTTAATCTTGTTGATGTCAAATTATGCGATAGTGTTTGTCCTATCATCCTTTTGGTGGTAGTGGCCGGTGTGAGTTTCGCTCCGTCATCCTTTTCGTGGGGGTTCTGTCATCTTATTGATGTCAGATAGTGCGATACGGTTTGTCCTATCATCCTTTTGGTGGTAGTGGCCGGTGTGAGTTTCTCTCCGTCATTCTTTTGGTGGTGGCACAGTTATTTTAATTGATGTCAGATTTTGCAGTAGTGTTTCTCCTAACGTCCTTTTGGTGGTAGTGGTCGGTGTGAATTTTGCTCCGTCATCCTTTTTGTGAGGGGTCTGTCATCTTAATTTATGTTAGATTGTGCGATAGTGTTTGTCCTATCATCCTTTTGGTGGTAATGGCAGGTGTGAGTTTCGGTCTGTCATCCTTTTGGTGGGGGGTCTGTCATGTTGTTAATGTCAGATTGTGCGATAGTATTTGTCCTATCATCCTTTTGGTGGTAGTGGTCGGTGTGAGTTTCGCTCTGTCATCCTTTTACTGGGTGTCGCTACTGCGAAAATCGGTGTCGGCTATGACAGAAGAGTCGCCACCGTGCGTTATTTATCCCACAAGAGGGAAAGGAAACGCTCAGAGAAAACCTAACGCAAAGAGGGAAAGGAATGGTCATCGCAACTAAATCCTGGATTCGAGAGTCGGTTACGCAAGGGGAAGGTATTAGCACCCCTCACGTCCTTCGTACTCGACAGGATCCACGCTTGTTTTCTATCTAAGGGTGTTTTTATCTATCTACTCTACAGGTCTGGTCTAAAAAGAAAAGAAAATGACTCGACAAAGTATCGCACTTTATGCCTACGTATTCCCGTCTGGAACGAGAAATCAGAGTCAACGTAGTTCGCCTAACTACGGGTTATGGGGGAAGGTTGCTCGCCGAGATGTCGCATCTCATGCCTACGTACTTTCATACGGCATGAAAGATCAGAGCAAACGTAGTTCGGGCTACGGAAGACACAAGCTTGTCTGACAGTTTTTTATCTCCTTAAGAAAGGGTTTTCCTGATTATAGGTCCAAGAGGACAAAAACAGAGTTTGAATGTTTGTTTGAGCCTTTTACGAAAGAACTGCTTTTTAGGATGTTTGCAATCTCAGTCGCACTAGAGACTATGACCCAGGAGTGAACGCTTCGTATGTCACCCAAAGGGTACCACACTAACATCCAGATTACTGGAGAGAGACCCTCCACCAACCTTTTCCCAGATAGCTTAAGGCTCGTAACGTACGACTTCAATCAACCTTATTACTGTGTTTTTGAATTGTTTTGAGAAGAGAAGAGAAAGACACCCTAAAACTATGGTTGAAAGGGAATCTACCTACAATTATCATGCATGGGTCAAAACCTACTGGCTGTCATAATTCCCTCTTGCACAGAGGAAATCAGAGATCCTAAGGGAAACAACAAAAGAAAGCAAGCAGTAAACAGTAAACAGTAAACAGTAAACAATAAACAGTAAAATGCATGCTATGCAACAGTACAAGCGAGGCGAGGGAGTCCGGCTCAACCTCAAACCTAAGAAAACAACAGGCAAGAGGAGACAAGCTCCACCTCAAACCTAGAGGTAATCAACACAAGCAAACAGACAATACAACAAAAGAAAAGAAACAGAGGACACGGCCTAAGCAACAGCAACAGTCTTCAGTAGACAGCAACTTTAATACTCAACAGCAGCAGCTCTAAACAGCAAATCCTCTAGACAGCAAAGTTGACAGCAAAAGACTTCATCCTCTATCTAGCTTCTATCTTCAAGCTTCATCATACTTCATCTTCAAGCTCTAGCAAGCACACTCCAAGCAGAGGAATAATCACTAAGATCAAGGTTGCAATGTTAAGAACCAAATGAAAACCAAAGGAAATCATCAAGTACCAACATTGAAATGGAAGGGCATCCTCAAAGTTCTACTCAACTATGGGCATACCACACATCCCTCCAAAGGAGAGATGGAGTTTCCCTAGGAGGACTTTACATCATTGGATAGAATAGATGCACACAATGCATTCTATGTTTGATGAAAGAATCAAAACTAGTCCTAATGGCTCTTCCTAAAACCCTAATTTCCTAAGCTCCTAAAACAACTCCTAAAAGAAAAGAAAACTTCAACTCCAAGCTCCAATCTTCAAGCCACAGCAGCTACACCAAGTCTAGAAGACCTCCCAGGAAAGAAACCAAGCAAATCCAGCTCCTAAGTCACCAACAAAACCAAGCAAGCAAAGGCATACAAAATAGAACACCACAAGCACAAGAAACTTGAAAAATACAACTAAAATAGAAATAAAAGTTTTAAAATTCTAATAAAATTCCTAGGGGAACATACATGTTTGAACAGCCTAGGGTTAAAATATTAAAGCCTAATTCAACTTCTAAGTCACCTAAATAATTTCTAGATTGAAGGGTATCAAGGTGATCCACAAGTTTGGGAAGGCACTAATCTCAACACCTAAACCAGAACCTAAATTTGTTCTAAAATTCCAACAAAAATCCTAAGGGAGCATACATGTCTACCCTAATACATACTAAAAATTCAAAGCCAAAATCATCACCAATTGGAAGAACAAAATTCAACAAAACAGATTGCCAAATATGCAAAATTAAAAGAATTAAACAAAATAAGAAAAATCAAATTATTGGAAAATGCATGAAAATGTATTTTATTGATTTCATAAAATCACAAATCCTATCAAGATCATGTAGATATTTTTGAAATAATTTTGGGATCAAAATTGAATTTATTGTGATTTTTTGAATCAATAAAGCATTTAAAAATAATAAAAATGAATAAAAGAAAATAGAAACTCAGAATAAAACATGAGCCACAGGATTGCATGACTGGTCCACTTATCCAAGCGCTGAGGGCATGCCACCTCATTTAATGAAACTGCATCGTTTTGATCCTCAGAAAGTCAAATAAAACTTTAAGTCGTGGCCGTTGGATTATTGGCTTAGTCGTTGGTCAAAGGCAGATCTGATGGCTTAGGAGTCATCTTCTCCAAATCACAGGCTGGCCTGAGTGAGACTTAATGTGGTGGCCGGAGAAGACTCCGGTCGTCTTCTCCGGTGAGCAGGTGGTTGCAGGTGTCCAAAAACAGCAATCCTTATACCAATCTCATTCAGAATTTCATCAGGAATTCAAATCTGCTATCCATATATTCTAACTCTCCATAGATTTCAAGATTCGAAGCAAAGTTCAGAACACACATCCAAATCAATCATCATCAATTGCAAATCTAAGGCTATAGAATTCATCCTCATGCTTCATACATCACTCTGATCTATCTAGATTGCTCTAACTCTCCATGAATCGAGAGATTCGAATCAAAACAGAAATGCTAAGTCATGATCAATCATCACCAAATGGTTCCAAATTGATCCTAAAACGATCTACATCTTGTCTAGATCCTAACCACAAGTTCAAATCTAAATACATCATGCTAATTCATGTGGAAAGTTGAAAGTTACTAACCTGTTGTAGATCTAGCAACAGAGGTAGCTAGAGCTTGATTCAACGTTCAAAACTCTCCAGAATCATTCAAGGATGCAGATAGAGATGTTGTAAGCCTCAATTTGCTCTGAATCAGCCTGGAACTCAAAACCCGATCTGCACTTGCTTGCTTGAAAATGAAGTTGCTATCTCTGCTTCAGCCACAAAACTTGCACCAAAATGATTCTGAAATCATCAAAAAAACTTAAATAGAACATGTCTATGGGCTTTAGAAGCTCAATTGAGGCCCAATCCAGCCAATCCAAATTTTTGTTTTTCTCTTCACATGTGCAATGTAACAGTCACGAATTGGCCATGAAAATTGCTCTAGAAGCTTCCCTTTCACTTGCAAATTCCCTTGTGAGTGTATTCAGACTAAAAGGAGCACTTGAATTGCATTGGTAAAGAACTTGGATGTGTGACTTGCAAATGAAGAAATCAAATGAAAACTCATGAAACTTGGCCTAAACTCAAAATTCTGGTAATTCCAAAGTGTCTAAAATTCAATTTCCATTCAAAAAATGTAGTTACTTGACATGTTTTGGTCCTATAACTCAAAATTAGCATTTTCCCTCCATAATTCATTTGAAAATTTCCCTTTTTGAAACCATTTCAAACCAATTCTTGCTATGAGCCCAATCAATCCATCATGACTTCTTGGTTAGCCTAAAAACTCCATTTTGAGAAACTTTCATGTTGAACAAAAGTTCATTTGACAAGTGCAAGTTGGAGATTTTGGCCTATGATTGAAAATGACCTATAATCTCACTTTCCCAAAATACCCCTGACTTGTAAACCTCCTAACTTGAGTTCTACAAATCAGATGGAATACTTCTAGTACAATTTAGAAATCTACGATCATGAGGAACAACTTTCATGTTAGCCAAAAGTTCATGTGAAACCTCCTTCTAGGTCAAAAATAGCTTTGAAGTCAGATGATTTTCACAGACAAATTTCAGAAGCATCTGAGGACTTGTAACTTGTTTGGGTCATAACTTGAGTTCTATAAATCCCCCTGAGGACTTCTAGTACTCAAATTAAAGGTATTTAGATGCTATACAAGTTTCATGTTGGCCAAAGATCCATTTGAAACTTGTATATTGACCTATGTGGTCATGAAGTTAGGCACTAAACAGGGAATTTTTGCACTGAAACCCTAATTTAGCAACTTCCCACACTCTTGATTCTTCTTGATTTGATCTGGGCACAACACCCCAAGTGTCTCATCATACCAGTTCATGAACTCCATGACCGAAAAGTAGGCCTTGATACCCTTCAATTGCACAGTTGACCTAGAATTGATCCAGATGAAACCCTAATTGCTTGCACCTGAACTGTGGCTCTTGCATTTGACACAATGACTTGATTAAACTCTCCCATGACCCTTTAGGCATTATATGAGCTCCATAAACATCCTCTTCTCACATTCAACACTTCACAACCCTCTGATGGTCTTCAGTTGACCCTCAAGTTAGGAGAAGATTCACACTCAAACCTCTAAACCCTTGGGCATTCAAACCACCTTCTGATGACTTTGACAAGTCCTCAATCTTGAATGAGACCTCTTGATAGGCTTCTTTTGAGAAGAATCACACTTGATCCCCTGCTATATGAATGATATCATGATATGCAAATGATATAACTATGCAAATGTTAATGCAATGAAACATAAACCAGGTAAGAAAATGTTGAGCAAATTTTGGGGTGCAACAGCTGCCCCTATTCAAACGGCTTGGACCCGACTGGGTGAAGAGCGAACGACCTTCAAACAATCGAGGTAGAAGACGGTTGAATACCAAGAAACCCGGAAATTTGCCAACCGCAGAAATACACAGCAAAAACTGCTTAGGGAACAACATCCGTTGTGCTGCACCCAGTTTTTACGGCAACAACTGATCAATCATTTGATAAAACTTGGGATTTCAACATTAACCCCCTGCGTGACGCCATAGGCATCGAATTAACTTTGCAAGAAACAACTCCATCCACAACTGGACTAAACTTCGTCAATATGAGGAGAGACTCCATCACCATGGGTACGATTTCTGTTCATAACTGGAATAACGATCTCTGTCAATCAAGGTAACAACTCCACTGGGGACAATTCCGTCGATCACGGATAATAACTCCGTCCATACGGGTAGCAATCACTGTCAACACAGGTAACACTTCCGTCAACACAGGCAACAATCACTGTCAACACAGGTAAAAAATCCGTCAACACGGATAATAATCTCCAACGATTTCACTGGGACGACTCCGTCAATCATGGGTAACAACTCCGTCAACACGGATAACAATCACTGTCAACACATGTACGATCTCTGTCAGCCACAGGTAACCATCACTGTCAACACAGGGTACGATCCGTAGACACGGGCGCAATCACTGTCAATCACAGGTACAGTTCATGTCAACACAGGCACAACAATCACTGTCAACACAGGTACGATTTCGTCAACACGGATAACAAACACTGTCAGCACAGGTACGATCTCTGTCCATCACAGGTAACAATCTCTGTCCATTACAGGTAACCATTCCGTCAACACGGATCCGTTTGAAGAATACTTTGCTGGGGAATATGAAAAACTTAACCAAACACTCTGTGGGGAAATCACTAGTGACAACTCCGGAAGTTTAAGGCATGAAATCTTCTAATGCTGACGTAACAGCAACCTGAGAAGAATTCCGCTGAGGATGAAGAGAAACTTAACCAAGCAACTCTGTTAGGGGACGAACATTATCATCACTTATCTCACGCTGAAAATTTGAATATCTAGAGATCCTTCTGAGCAAGAATCCCACTCCTCTGCAAGGGATAACACCTGAAAACAATGAGGTAACCAATCTAGCTTATGTTTCAAAATGCGTATGCTCGACAATGGCGTAATGTTCCATACGGCATGGAAATGCTACGCGTTTAGGTAGATGCAAATATGATGATATATGCAAAATGCAAAGATGCCAAGAGGCGCTTCAGCAGAATAAATGCCGAAGACAAAGCCGAATCCACTGGGGATAACCAGGTACCACAGACATATTCCAGCAAAACAAATGCTGGAACAGTGCAACCAACTCCGCTGGGGATAACCATTTTGTCGGAGGATGACTCACAAGCTTGAAATTACGAACTCGGTTGGGAATGTTCATCCTGTCGGAGGAAAAACAACCTGCTGGGGAGAAGGAAAAACAATCCTGCGCGGGGATAATCCTTCTGAACCAAAGATGACTTGGTTATACTGCGAAAGTTACCCATGTTGGGAATGGAGTGTGTATATACTCACTGCTGGGAATGCACCTTCTATTGGGGGCAATAAAATCCATTGAGGATACTTTCTAGGCAACTTCCCTAGGGAATACTCTTCTGGGGAGGACCACCCACATTCAATAGGGATAAGTGCCATCTCAAATCTTCTGAGATAAGATGTGACTTCCATCTGCTAAGGAATGATACTATCACTATGTCACAGGACTCCGGCTGGGGAACACAAATTCCTTGACCGTTTGCTCCAAAGATGAGATCCCTGCAAAACACAAGCGAGACAAAAACAAATCTATACAACAAGATCTATTCCAGTTAGCATCTGTGACGTTCGTTCAGTCAATTCGAAGTTTTAGCAATTATTGGCAAGGGCCAGCAAGTTTATGCACGTGCGAGTTCATCAAAAACATCGGCGTTTCTCACAAACAAAACAGTAAAGAACAAGCATCAAGTACTGAATAACATGCTTTATTGATAACGGGCCTGTAAATAGGCAAAATTTTGTACACTGGATGCAACTCCTGAAAAGAGGAAGTCACACATAAACAAAATACAAATATACATAAGTACAAAGAAAATTTGTATACGTGTCGGCAACGTGGTACAGACGAACACCATGAGCTGATCCTCCTATGACTCGCCTGATTCTGACGCTTTCCCGATACTTGATCTTCAGAAGAGATTGTTTCGGATATACGACCCACAGGTACTCCCAAACCACTAAGCAAGGCAGTATCAAACTTGGACCGGAGTCATTTGCTTTTTCAACTCCCTAACTTTTGCATGAACCGCCCTTTGCGGGTTTTCAATTCACCGGAATACCCTTTTTTTCCGAAATCACCCTTTTCAGGTTTTCAACTTCGCGGGTGTACATCTTTTTCAATTTTATCCCTAACTTTTGCCCGAACCTTTTATTTCCTTTTTTATGGTTCGCCGGGATGCCCCATTTTTGCCTGGACTTTCTTTTTCTGTCCAGCGGGTCTCTTTAAGCAAAGTATTTTTTAACGGCGTCCGAGTTCACAGGGGATGTAAAATCCTCACCATCCATGGTGGACAACAGTAAGGCTCCTTCAGAGAAAACCTTTCTAACAACATATGGACCTTCATAGTTGGGAGTCCATTTGCCCCTGTGATTTAATTGTGGTGGGAGAATCTTTTTCAGCACAAGATCACCCGTCTAAAAGCTTCGGGGACACACCTTTTTATCGTAAGCTTTCTTCATCCGGCTCTGATACAGCCGACCATATGCTAGAGAAGCCAGTCTCTTCTCGTCCATTAAACTGAGCTGATTCAATCTATCTTTCACCCATTCTACCTCATCTAATTGAACATCACGCAAAACCCTCAGAGAAGGAATCTCAACCTCCAATGGTAGGACCGCCTCCATACCATATACCAGTGAAAAAGGAGTTGCCCCGGTAGATGTGCGTATCGTCGTACGATAACCGTGCAAAGCAAAAGGCAACATCGCATGCCATTCCTTATAGGTCACAACCATCTTCTGAACGATCTTCTTTATGTTTTTATTGGCCGCTTCAACAGCGCCATTCATCTTGGGCCGATAAGGAGAAGAGTTGTGATGTTCAATTTTGAAATTCTGGCACAATTCCTTCATCATCTTGTTATTCAAATTCGAACTGTTGTCAGTGATAATCCGCTCCGGGATTTCATATCTGCAGATAATATCCTTCTTGATAAATCTGGCTACCACCTGCTTGGTAACATTAGCATACGATGCCGCTTCAACCCATTTGGTGATGTAATCAATAGCTACCAAGATAAAACGATGTCCGTTGGATGTCGTGGGCTCAATTTTCCCAATCACATCAATTCCCCACATGGAAAACGGCCAGGGTGACGACATAACACTTAGAGGGCTCGGAGGCACATGAATCTTGTCCGCATAAATCTGGCATTTATGACACTTCTTTGCAAATTTGAAACAATCAGTTTCCATTGTTAGCCAGTAATACCCTGCTCTTAATAGCTTTCTCGTCATTGCATGTCCGCCGGCATGTGTGCCAAATGTACCCTCGTGGATTTCTTCCATTAGCAACTTAGCCTCTTTCTCGTCCACACACCGCAACAAAACCAAGTCGTGGTTTCTCTTGTACAAAACCCCATCCGGATTCAAATAGAAATTTCCAGCCAATCTCCTAAGAGTCTTCTAATCACGACTGGATGCCCCAGCCGGATACTCTTGGTTCTTCAGGAAATTCTGGATATCATAATACCACAGTTTACCATCGGAAGCTTCCTCAATGGCGAATATGAAAGCGGGCCTATCAAGGCGAGAGATAAATATCCTGGGAGCCTCATTCCAGAAGTTAACCTTATATATCGAAGACAAAGTCGCGAGAGCGTCTGCCATCTGATTTTCTGCTCGTGGTACATTGTGCAATTCAACCTTGTCAAAGAAAGGTAACAACCTCCTTGCATAATTCATATAAGGTATCAGATTGGGCTGACGAGTCTCCCACTCTCCCTTGATCTGGTTAACAACTAGAGCAGAGTCTCCGTACACGTCAAGATTTTTAATTCTCAGATCGATAGCCTCTTCGAGACCCATAATGCACGCTTCATATTCGGCCTCATTATTGGTAACTGGAAAGGTCAATCTGGCAGTGAATGGGATGTGCGACCCATGAGGAGTAGTAATGATTGCCCCTATTCCACTTCCATATGAATTAACGGCACCATCAAATATCAATTGCCATTTGGAACCCAACTCTGGACCTTCATCCGGCAACGGCTCCTCACAGTCCTTCATTTTTAAGTACATGATATCCTCGTCAAGAAAATCAAACCTCATCGGCTGGTAATCATCAATTGGCTGCTCAGCTAGGTATTCTGACAGAACACTACCTTTAATAGCCTTTTGAGAAACATACTGGATATCGTATTCTGTCAATACCATCTGCCGTCGGGCAATCCTTCCGGAAAGTGCTTGCTTTTCAAACACGTATTTGATTGGATCCATCTTTGAAATTAGCATGGTTGTATGATTTAGCATGTATTTCCTCAAGCGTTTCGCAGCCCAGGCTAGCGCACAACACGTCTTTTCGAGCATTGAGTAACGGGACTCACAATCTGTGAACTTTTTACTCAAGTAGTAAATCGCATGCTCTTTACGTCCAGTCTCGTCATGTTGACCGAGAACACAACCCATACTTTTCTCAAGAACCGTCAAATACATAATCAATGGTCTCCCGATTACTAGGGGTATCAATATTGGAGGTTCCTGCAAATATTCTTTTATTTTTTCAAACTCCCTTTGACAATCTTCATTCCAGGTCACTGCCTGATCTTTTTTCAATAACTTGAATAATGGCTCGCACGTGGCCGTTAGATGAGATATGAACCGGGCAATGTAGTTCAACCTCCCTAAAAAATCACGAACCTCTTTTTCTGTTTTCGGCGTTGGCATTTCTTGTATTGCTTTTATTTTAGCAGGATCAACCTCAATTCCTTTTTCGCTCACAATAAACCCCAATAGCTTACCGGATCTCACCCCGAAGGTGCACTTGTTAGGATTCAGCCTCAGCCTGAATTTCCTAAGCCTCTTGAACAATTTCCGAAGATTAACCAGATGCTCTTCTTCCTTCTGGGATTTGGCAATCATATCGTCAACATAGACTTCGATCTCTTTATGCATCATGTCATGAAAGAGTGGTTTCATAGCTCGCTGATATGTTGCCTCGGCGTTCTTCAAACCAAAGGGCATCACTTTGTAGCAGAACGTTCCCCACGGGGTAATGAAAGTTGTCTTCTCCATATCATCTGGCGCCATCTTTATCTGATTATAGCCCGAAAAGCCGTCCATGAAGGAAAACACGGAGAATTGAGCGGTGTTGTCGACCAGCACATCAATATGAGGAAGCGGAAAGTCGTCTTTTGGGCTCACCTTATTCAAATCTCGATAGTCCACGCACATCCGCACCTTACCATATTTCTTTGGTACAGGTACTATATTAGCGACCCATGAGGGATAAGTTGTAACAGCCAGGAAACTAGCATCCCATTGTTTCTAAACTTCCTCCTTAACTTTCACAGCCATATCTGGTCGAGTTCTTCTGAGTTTCTGCTTAACCGGCGGACATTCCTCACGCAATGGCAGATGGTGAACCACCATATCAGTATCCAATCCAGGCATGTCTTCGTAAGACCAAGCAAAAATATCACTGTACTCCCGCAGCATCTCAATAAGCCTTTGCTTGATATCACTTTGCAGTGCAGCCCCTATCTGGATATTCCTGACAACCTCTTCGGACCCCACGTTGATAATTTCAATTTCCTCCTGATGAGGCAGAATGATTCTCTCTTCTTGTTTCAAAAGTCGAGTCAACTCTTTTTATAAGTCATTATCCTCAACAATCTCTTCTTCTGCTTGAAATATCGGGTGCTCGAAGTCGAAGCGAGTCATAGGAAGTTCATGATCGGTGTCGTCTGAAATATGAATCCTGCAATGAGAATGGTTAAATGTTTCAAATAATGTAAACAAAGCACATAACCACATTTCCATTTTATTGTTAAACAAAAACAGGAAAAACAAGGATCACAAAATTTGCATGAGAAAAACGCCTTTATTAATGATTAAACAAAGTACACACATAAGCAAGTAGCCCTAAAAACAAAATCACAACGCCCCGGGTAGGACACAGGATTATACAATAATTGAGAAAACAAATCATTACTGTTTTGTAGTCACTGGGACAAGTTCCTGGATAGACCAGTTGTACAGATTCTGTCCTGGCACGCCGGGCTTGATCCACGAGTCCATATCGCAGTCACTATCTCCGTCTTCAGCATCGGAAACAGCATTGATCGGTTCATAACAGACCCCACCTGGAGTGATCACCACTGGTCCTTTGAACTTTGGCACGCCTGATGCGGAAGGTGACGACGTCGGGCGATACCCCAACCCAAACTTGTCCATCTTGACCGGAATTTCCAAGACTTTGCCCCATCCTTTGGTTGCTCCGGCCTGAACCACTGCGTAAGCGTCTTTGTACGAAGACATGGCCACCTCTGGCCCTTTGTTAGGAACATGAGACTTGTCCTTGATCTGCAACCCCTCAAAGGCTTGGCATGGCGTCTCATGGATCTCCCCATCCACTTCGACGTACTTGAATGACGAAAGATGACTAACCAGAATGTCCTCCTCTCCGCAAATAGTAACAACACTGTCACCGACCATGTATTTAAGCTTCTGATGCAGCGTGGACGTCACAGCCCCTGCAGAATGTATCCATGGTCGCCCGATTAAACAGCTGTAAGCTGGATGTATGTCGATGATGTAAAACACTGTGTCAAACACTTCCGGCCTGACCTGGAGCGACAACGTTATGGATCCAAACACCGACCTCCGGGTCCCATCAAAAGCCCTCACGACCAAATCACTTGGCGTGCATATGATTCCTCGGACATCTAGCTTCATCATAGCCTTCTTCGGCAACACATTCAAAGATGATCCAGTGTCTACAAGAACGTGCGACATAACAGTGCCCCGACATTCCACTGAAATGTGCAAAGCCATATTATGATCCCGACCTCTAGGCGTCAAATCAAAGTCAGTAAAACCCAGGCTGTGGTCAGCATTCACATGCGCCAGTACCCCCTCAAGCTGATTAACAGTTACTTCCTGAGGTACAAAAGATGTGTCCAAGATTTTCAACAAGGCATTCCGATGGGCCTCGGAACAAAGCAACAATGATAGTATTGAAATTTTGGAGGGCGTCTGCTGCAAGTGCTCCACAATCTTATAGTCACTTTTGCGAATCAACCTCATAAACTCTTCTACATCCTTGACCGATGTTTCTTTCTCTTTTGACTGGGAAGGTCCTCCTTCACTCACTTTGGCTTTGCCTCTAGCAATCCTTTCAGCCTCAATTTCGGGTGAAGTGAAGATTCTACCACTGCAGGTCATACCTCCCGCTTCAACAATATTGCCCACTACCCCTGCTGGCTAGCTATCCACATTAATCTTTTCCCCATTGCAAAAAGCTTCCAACCCATAATTCCATGGAATGGCTTTCGTACTCTCATAAGGAACGGGTCCTGCTTTCGTTATCGTGATAGTTGGCCGCTTGGCGAGCGCTTATATCGTAATACTCTTTCGTGGAATTGTAATTGTTGCGACCTCATCCTGCTTTTCACATGTTACCTCATCAAGTTTCTCAACAGCAGTGCGGTCAAACTGTAAAGTTCCCTCATCAATCATGGCCTGAATACCTCTCTTCAAATCAATACAGCCCTCTGGTCGGGTCCAACAATCCAAACAGTACTCATCACATCCAGGGAAGACCCCCCCCCCTTCAACAATCTGCTTTTAACATAGCTTAAAGGTGTCTTCAAATCATTTACGTCCATAACCAAATCCAAATCCTCCTCTGTCAAAACAACATTTGCTCCATGATTCGGCATTGGTTTCTGTACAATGTTGGGACCATCATTACTGAAGTTAATGACTTTACTATCAACCAAATCTTGGACTTTGTGTTTAAAAGCATGACAACTCTCGATATCATGTCCGGGTGCCCCGGAATGAAATTCACACTGCTTACTAGTATCATACCTGTAAGGAAGTGCCCCTAAGGGTGGGTCCAACATTCTCTTCTCAACCAGATTCAAACTTAACAGCGTCAGAAGCAGTTCTGCATACGTTGACGGAGGTGTATCAAATACCCTCTTCGGCTTCCCATTCTGGATCCTTCTCTGAGCAGGATTATACCTTTGTTGTTGTTGTTGCTGCTATTGTGGTTGTTGTCGTTGTTGTGGTATAGGTATCGTCACACTAGCAACTTGTTGTTGAATATACTGGTTCCGACCTCTACCTCGTCCTCGACCACCATACACTGCGCTGACGTCTCCTTGCCTTTTACCACCAAATACCTTTTTCGCACCTCCAGCTGAGGTCGATTCACCGGCTTGAATCTTACCAATTTTGATGCCATTTTCAATTCGTTCCCCCATGAGTATCATGTCAGAGAAACTACCCATCGAGCAATTGATTAATTTATCATAATACATCCCAGAGAATGTTCCAACGAAAATATCAATCAATTCCCTTTCAACGATAGGGGGTGGACTCTTGCTGCCAGATCGCGCCAACGCTGAGCATACTCCTTGAAACTCTCCCCATTCTTCTGTGAAAGACTTTGAAGCTGGACCCTATTTGGTGCAAGGTCACTATTGTATTGGTAATGTCTAACGAAAGCATCATCCAATTGTTTCCAACTTCCGATCTGTGCAGGCTCTAGTCCCATGTACCATTCCAGCGATGGTCCTGAAAAACTATCTTGAAAAAAATGCATAAGCATCTTCTCATCATCAGAGTACGCAGACATCCTCCGATAATATGAACGCACATGAACCCGTGGGCATGTATCCCCTTTATATTTATCGAAAGTGGGAGCTTTGAACTTTAATGGTACTCTCAGCCCAGGAACCAGCCCCATAGTAGCCATGTCCAAACCTGTAGAATTTTGATTGGCTATACCTCTCATCTGTTCCTCTAGCATTTTAATCCTCCGATCACTATCAGTGGGACCCTCAAAACCCATGCCTTTCCCAGAAAAGGCATCTTCCTGACGATCTCTATTCCAGTACGGCCCCTCATTACCATATCCGTCATAAGCAGCATTACGACCATGACCATGACCACTTTGGAAGAACCTGGGATCATACCTCAGATTGCCAAGCTCTTGGTTAGCAGCCGCTGTCCCAAAGCCAGTATTGAAATGACCCATCCCAGCACCATTGGTATTCACATTTCCAAACCCAGCATTGCCGTAGCCAAGACCTTGGTTGTTATCACTGAACCCTCCGTTGCCGAGGCCCTGATTATTGAAACCATCATTGCCATCCCGATTGCCAAAGCCAAGACCCTGATTGTTGTCACCGAAACCAGTATTGATACCAACATTCCTGTTGGTTTCCACGTTCCCATTAACATTATCAACATTTCTGTTACCAGCGTTGCCATTGCCGTTGCCAATACCAGTCTCACCAGCATTTGGTATCACTTCCTCCCTGCGAGGAGTCTCAACATGAGCAGAGTTGTATTCAGTATTACCATCCGCTCGCACTAGCAGCGGTTGCACCAGAGTTTGAAGATGTTCCTGACCTTTAGCCACAGCCTCCATAGTCTGCATGAATTGGGCCAACCTATCCCGGATCTCCTGCATCTCAGACTGTACCTGATCCATGATCTTCTTACTATTGCTTCTTGTAGCATACCGGTGAGTTCTTTGTTCGTCAATCTTGAAACAACCTATAAGATGCAGAAGATAAGATTCGAGCTTAAAAATGTACCTGCCATGCAATATGAATATGCAAATGCACACGTGTAAATATGCAACAGGTTAATTTCCCCCCGATTCTAGTTCCGGAGAAGAAGCCATAACGACAATGGAGTCCCAAGTAAGTAAGTGCAGAATCAGAAACCTCATACATAAACAAATGCCAAGAGGCAGAGTACAAAGATACAACTGAATACAACTGAAAAAGACCTCGGCCAACAAGCCTGGCGATGGTCAAAATACAAGTACAAATAACAAGAGAAAAGCAAAGGTAAATCGGGCCAAATGGCGCGCCCTGACATCTTCCAATATCCTCAACGTCTCCGGGTGACCTAGCCTGGAGATTAGCTCCTGTATCAGTAATGCATGTCACTCAACAGTGGATCTCAGCTTTTTGGCGTCCTCTTCACAAGCTCCCCTGCCAAAACACTTATCAATCCTGCATCTTTTGAAGCCAACCTTCAATTCACCACCCCTAGTTTCTTTGACCATGTTGCTCACTCTAGACTCAGCGTCACGTCTAAGAGATACCTCTTCAGCAATCTTCGCATCCTTAGCACTGAGCTGCTCCTCTAACTGGGAAATCTGAAGCTTCAACTTATCTTCACGCTCCTTCCGGCTAATAAGCGTGGCATTCCACAAAAGTTCCCATTTGGAGAGTCGAGAATAAGCCTTGTTCAAAAGTTCTTTCTTAGTAGCAAGTACACTACTAACCCCATTCAGAGCTACTCCTACTTTCTCTCTCTTGTTGCTCTCTTCAGTCAAGTCCGAACCCAACCTATTAATCATCTCAGTCTTCTTCTTCAAAGTGATGGTTGCCTTATTCTTCTCATGCCGAAGCTGGAAAATTTCTTTCTCTAGCTCTTTATTTGCTCTCTGCAACTCTTCCTTTTCAGCCAGCAGCTTGTTATACTTCTCAATCTCTACTGAAGTAGGTTCCTCAATCACCGGAAGATACAAAGGCTCTGCAGCAGGATATGGCATCAAATAAGGATTGTACCCCAAAATTTGACCAACTCTTCTTTACCTAGCTTGTGTTTCATTTCATTCACATTAGCATTATCATTTGAATTTCATAGACATGTATGCAGGAGATCAAGAGGTATGAGTACCAATCAAGAACTTTGAAGCTAGCCAAGAAGCTTACTCAAGTGTTCAAGGGTTGATATCCTTGTCAGAGAAGTTAAAAGATCCTCAGAGAGATTGGTTGAAACCAAGGTTGTGTGCCTCCTAGCTTGAGAGTTGTGGAAAGACCTCAAATGATTCTGAAGCCATGAAGAAGGACTTGAGGTCTTGAGAGAGCTCGTGAGAAGGTTTGAAGATCACTTTGAAGTCTAGATAGGTCATTGTACAAGATTAAGAAGACTCAGCCATGAGCGGTATAATTAGGGTTTGATTGGGTCAACCCTAGGTCAACTAATGATTTGAACAAGGTTGAGACCTAATTCAAGAGCCATGTGATCATGGATTGATGCATTGAGATGCTATAAGGATGATTCCAAGGTCAACTCATCATGATTGAAGAGTTTGAGAAGTTTCAAGCTAGGGTTTCTAAGGCTTGACAGTGTAAAATCCCCTAGTTTGACCCCTATCTTCAAGGCAGTTTAGCTCAAGATGTGATTGTCATCTCATCTTGCCCCTAACGTGAATGTTGTAGAGCTTGTTCTTAGCTTTAATTTTAGTATTATAAGTCCTTGATAGGGTTTATAGAACTCAAGTTATGACTTTGACAAGTTACAGGTCATCTGAGGTATGTGAATCTGGGGCCTTGAAAGTCACCCAACTTGCATCAAACGTTTGCTCAAGAAGGATGATTCCTATGAACTTTTGGTCAACATGAATGTTGTTCCTTATCTTCTTAGATTTCTAGATAGTACTAGAAGTCCTTGATAGGATTTGTAGAACTCAAGTTATGGCTTTGACAAGTCAAGGGCATTTTGGTCATTTGGAGATTACAGGTCATTTCAAGCATAATGCCATAACTCCTATTTCCAAGCTTCAAATGGGAAAATCTTCAACATCAAACTTGTTCAAAATGATGTTTTAAGGCTATTAAGGAGGTCATGAGATGTTGGAAATGCTTGTAGCTCAAAGTTGCAAAAATGACCTAAAATAAGGGCATAAGTTAAATAAGTCAAAGTTGGAAATTGATATTTTCAACCTACACATCCAAACCATGGCATGTAATATATAATTTTGACTCTAGAAAACATTTTAGAGACAATGGTTTAGCCATATTTTTGATTTGAGGTCTAAATCATGGACTTGCTTTGAAAAGCACTTGCTTGCATATTAAGTAACATATGCATAACTCAAAATTAAGGCATGAGCAAGGAACTTGGCAAGCTAAACTATTCCAAAATGCCACTAGGGGAGAAATTGAAGGAGATTGAGATGAATTTCAAACTGAAAACAGAATTGAGCATGGCATGCTAAGTGATTCAAAATCTCATGACATGAGATGTGTAAAATCTCATTGGAAGGATCTAGAGGGTTCTAGATCATCCAAACTCCATCTATATATTGAGTAGAATGAATTCATGGCAGAAGTTGGTGATCATTGAAGGTTTGAGCATAGTTTGAGATTGAGTTTTCATAGCTTGCAAGTGCAATCGGTTTCACCAAATTCCTCCATTTTCTTGATTAATTCTTCTTCCATGAGTATCAAGGATTGATTCCAGATCATTTCCAAGAAGAATTGGTGGCAAGATCGTGTGGGAGCAAGTGATTTTCAGCACCTGCAACTCAGCATCGTGTTTCAAGATTGAAGCACTTTCTATTGAATCTTTTGCATACAGAAGCAAGGAGGAGGTTCAGTGATCATGTCCAGAAGATTTGAGAGCTTGAAGTGGAGATTTCGTGCATCTGTTATTCAAGAATTTCCAGGTTTGTAACCTTCTTCCTATAGCTTGATTCAGGTAGAATTAGGTTGAATTAGGGTGCTAGATTAGTTGTAGAATGGCCTAGGATGGTTTTCAGATGGTTAATTGTTGAATTAGAGACAAATTAAGTGAATCACCATTTTCGGTTGAGATTTGGAGATGATAATTCTTGGGGTTTCAGAAGAAACTAATGGTATGATTGAGTTTGTGGCAAGATTTGGAGTGTGTTTCATGTTTTGACCTCTTGGATTGGAGGCCTCTAGGAAGAACTAGGGTTGAAGGGGACGATCAAAGCTCCATCGGCGGTGGCCGGAGCTGGGCGCGAAGCTCAGAGCTTTGAAATGGAGAAGATGAAGTTCTCACCATTAGATGATGGATTGACCATTGACTGGGAGAAGATCCAAGGGCCACGTTTTAATTCTGAGTTGTGAAGGGTTTCTGAAGGAAACGCCGCATTTCATTAATTCAGGCGTTTGGGCTTAGTGAAATAAGTGTTATCCACACCCCCCAGCAAGCCCAACCCATGTTTTTAACTGAAAATGTTTACTTCCTGCACCGCGCGCTTCATTATTTTCATTTAATTTCCATTTTATTCATGGTTTTTGTAAAATTCATAACTAATTGAATATTAATCCAATTCAACCCATTCTTTTTGCATATTACTCATGATTGAGTCTATTATTTTTTAGAGAAAAAATATTTTCATTTCATATAATTTATGATTTAATTGGAATTTTGCATTTTAATTGATATTAAAATGTTCATGTTTGATGCACATTTTTGTGGAATTTTGTTTTATCTCATGGTGATGATTTTGAGCCTGAATTTTTGTGTGTGGCTAGGTTAGACATGTATAATCCCATAAAATGTTTCTCACATTTTTGTGATGAAAATAGGTGTGCTTTCTAGATTGATGTTTAGATACTTCCTTTTTAGGGTTTTAGGTTGATACCTTGTAATGTAGGATTTAGTTCTAGGTCCAAATTGATGATTTAATCTTTGAAACTAATGTGATAGAGTCATGATTGACCTAGGTTCCGATAGTAATTTTTGTAGGATTTTAAAATTGGTTTTAGTATTTTAGTTAGGACTAACTTTAGTGCTAGGTTTTAGGTGACCCTAACTTACTAATTCATATAGTTTAACTTCCCTAGTTCCCTTAGATTAGGGTTTGTGTTTGGTTTGCCTTTGGTTGAGATTGAAGACAAGTTGAAAACAAGGAGAAGTTGCTTGGAGCTTTGGATTTGCTTGTGCCTGAAGGTATCTGATGAAGATTAGGAGATAGGACATAGGGAGAGCTTTGTAGTTAGAATGTTTTCTTTCAGAAACATGGAAAGCATCTTGTGCTTCCATTCCTCCCAATGATTAAAAGTCCTTCCATGGTATTCACCTCCCTCCTTTGGAGGGATAAGTGATGGTACCTAGGAAGTAGAACTTTTGAGGGAACCATTCTTCTGATGTTAAACCCTTATAGGCCTCCTTTGGTGGTCAATAAGCAGTTTAATATCCTAGCTTATCCAGTTAAGTGATTTCTTCTGGTTTGAGTATCCTGAAAGATGTTGGACTTGAGTTTGAAGATGAAGACTTCATTGAAGAGTGTGGAAGAGGATGATTCCTTGAACATTACCATTGCAGCTGAAGCTTGAAGAGCAAGAAGAGCAGGTTGATACTTGAGGATCCAGTAAAGATTGAATGAAGAGCTGAGGCTTGAGCAAGAATTGAAGGATGAAGTTGACACTTCTAAGTGATTAAAGACTACTATGAGAATCTGAAGCTTGTAGGAGAAGAAGACCAAGTTGATACTGGTGAAGCAAAGAGAGCTGAAGCTTGAGGACTAAGTTGATACTTATGAAAATGATTCAATTGAGATTGAGTGTAGAGTTGAGACTGGAGGAATAAAAGATAAGTTGATACTTGGAGGGCATGAAGGAAGAAAGTTGATACTTGTGGTTAAGAGTGAAGCCTGAGGGTGGAACTGACTGTAAAGATGGAAGCTTGGAGAAGTGAAGATTAAGTTGAAACTTATGTTGAAGGGTTGAAACCTGGAGAAGCTAATTGATACTTGTCCTGAAAGATGATAGCCTTGAAGGGTGATGGAAGTCTGAAGACTGAATTGATGTCAGAAGAGCCGAAGCTTGGAATTGGGAGAGAGTTGTTGATCTGCTTTCTTGTCTGTTTTCTTTGTTGTGCTGATGTGCCTTGTTTGACTTGCTTGATGCATTAGAATAAGTTCATATCTAGACTGACTTTAAATTAGGAGCATGATTGCACTAGAGGTTGAGTTGCTCCCTCTGCTTGTATTGTTACTGTATGGCTTTGCTTGCGGGTATTCGGTAGAGCCCAGCTCCCTTGCCCATGTGGTTTATTTTGCTTGATAGCATGATTCTATTTTCACCTGTATGATTGCAGTTTATTGTATTTTTGCTTGATAGCAGATTATATTTCCCCTGTATGATTACAGTTATTCATATCTGGCTTGAGGTTGAGATGAGCTTGTGGAGGCTGCTGCCCCACACACACTTCCTCCCTCACTTGCATTGCATGCATTTTACAGACGTTTATCTGTTTCTGTTTATCATTGACATGATCCCTTAGGACTCTCATTTCCTTTGATAAGGAAGTGATGATTAGAACTTTAGGTTGAAACCTATGCATGATAACTTCTAGGAGTTCCCTGTTGCAAACCTCAACTATAGGATGAATCCTTGGCATGACAACAGTAGGACTTGATAGTCTTCCCCTTAGTTGTCCCTCTCTCTTCTCATCTTAAAACAGCTTAAAATACAGTAATCATGAATGATTTCTTCTGTACGTTACGAGCCTTAAGCTACCTGAGAAAGGATTGTTGGAGAGCTTCTTTCCAACAGTCTGGATGCTTAGTATGGCACCCTTTGGGTGACATGCGACGCATTCACTCTCAGGTCATAGTCTTTAGTGCGATTGAAATTGCAAACACAATAAAAAACACTTATTACTGTGTTTTTGAATTGTTTTGAGAGGAGAAGAGAAAGACACCCTAAAACTATGGTTGAAAGGGAATCTACCTACAGTTATCAAGCATGGGTCAAAACCTAATGTCTGTCATAATTCCCTCTTGCAGAGAGGAAATCAGAGATCCTAAGGGAAACAGCAAAAGAAAGCAAGCAGTAAACAGTAAACAGTAAACAGTAAAATGCATGCTATGCAACAGTACAAGCGAGGCGAGGGAGTCCAGCTCAACCTCAAACCTAAGAAAACAACAGGCAAGAGGAGACAAGCTCCACTTCAAACCTAGAGGTAATCAACACAAGCAAACAAATAATACAACAAAAGAAAAGAAACAGAGGACACAGCCTAAGCAACAGCAACAGTCTTCCGCAGACAGCAACTTCAATACTCAACAACAGCAGCTCTAAACAGCAAATCCTTAGACAGCAAAGTTGACAGCAAAAGACTTCATCCTCTAGCTAGCTTCTATCTTCAAGCTTTATCAAACTTCATCTTCAAGCTCTAGCAAGCACACTCCAAGCAGAGGAATAATCACTAAGATTAACGTTGCAATGTTAAGAACCAAAGGAAAACCAAAGGAAATCATCAAGTACCAACATTGAAATGGAAGGGCATCCTCAAAGTTCTACTCAACTATGGGCATACCACACATCCCTCCAAAGGAGAGATGGAGTTTCCCTAGGAGGACTTTACATCATTGGATAGAATAGATGCACACAATGCATTCTATGTTTGGTGAAAGAATCAAAACTAGTCCTAATGGCTCTTCCTAAAACCCTAATTTCCTAAGCTCCTAAAACAACTCCTAAAAGAACAGAAAACTTCAACTCCAAGCTCCAATCTTCAAGCCACAACAGCTACACCAAGTCTAGAAGACCTCCCAAGAAGGAAACCAAGCAAATCCAGCTCCTAAGTCACCAACAAAACCAAGCAAGCAAAGGCACACAAAATAGAACACCACAAGCAACTTGCAAAATACAACTAAAATAGAAAACAAAGTTGTAAAATTCTAATAAATTTCCTAGGGGAACATACATGTTTGAACAGCCTAGGGTTAAAATATTAAAGCCTAATTCAACTTCTAAGTCACCTAAATAATTTATAGATTGAAGGGTATCAAGGTGATCCACAAGTTTGGGAAGGCTCTAATCTCAACACCTAAAACAGAACCTAAAGTTGTTCTAAAATTCCAACAAAAATCCTAAGCGAGCATACATGTCTACCCTAACACATACTAAAAAATCAAAGCTAAAATCATCACCAATTGGAAGAACAAAATTCAACAAAACAGATGGCCAAATATGGAAAATTAAAAGAATTAAACAAAATAAGAAAAATCAAATTAAATTGAAAAATGCATGAAAATGCATTTTATTGATTTCAGAAAATCACAAATCCTCTCAAGATCATGGAGATATTTTTGAAATAATTTTGGGATCAAAATTGAATTTATTGTGATTTTTTGAATCAATAAAGCATTTAAAAATAATAAAAATGAATAAAAGAAAATAGAAACTCAGAATAAAACATGAGCCACAGGATTGCATGACTGGTCCACTGATCCAAGCGCTGAGGGCATGCCACCGCATTTAATGAAACTGCATCGTTTTGATCATCAGAAAGTCAAATAAAACTTTAAGTCGTGGCCGTTGGATGATTGGCTTAGTCGTTGGTCAAAGGCAGATCTGATGGCTTAGGAGTCATCTTCTCCAAATCACAGGCTGGCTTGAGTGAGACTCAATGTGGTGGCCGGAGAAGACTCCGGTCGTCTTCTCCGGTGAGCAGGTGGTTGCAGGTGTCCAAAAACAACAATCCTTATACCAATCTCATTCAGAATTTCATCAGGAATTCAAATCTCCTATCCATATATTTTAACTCTCCATAGATTTCAAGATTCAAAGCAAAGTTCAGAACACACATCCAAATCAATCATCATCAATTGCAAATCTAAGGCTATAGAATTCATCCTCATGCTTCATACATCACTCTGATCTATCTAGATTGCTCTAACTCTCCATGAATCGAGAGATTTGAATCAAAACAGAAATGCTAAGTCATGATCAATCATCACCAAATGCTTCCAAATAGATCCTAAAACGATCTACATCTTGTCTAGATCCTAACCACAAGTTCAAATCTAACTACATCATGCTAATTCATGTGGAAAGTTGAAAGTTACTAACCTGTTGTAGATCTAGTAACAGAGGTAGCTAGAGCTTGATTCAACCTTCAAAACTCTCCAGAATCATTCAAGGATGCAAGAGAGAGATGTTGTAAGCCTCAATTTGCTCTGAATCAGCCTGGAACTCAAAACCTGATCTATACTTGCTTGCTTGAAAATGAAGTTGCTATCTCTGCTTCAGCCACGAAACTTGCACCAAAATGATTCTGAAATCATCAAAGAACTTAAATAGAACATGTCTATGGGCTTTAGAAGCTCAATTGAGGCCCAATCCAGCCAATCTAAATTTCTGTTTTTCTCTTCACATGTGCAATGTAACAGTCACGAATTGGCCATGAAAATTGCTCTACAAGCTTCCCTTTCACTTGCAAATTCCCTTGTGAGTGTATTCAGACCAAAAGGAGCACTTGAATTGCATTGGTAAGGAACTTGGATGTGTGACTTGCAAATGAAGAAATCAAATGACAACTCATGAAATTTGGCCTAAACTCAAAATTCTGGTAATGCTAAAGTGTCTAAAATTCAATTTCCATTCAAAAAATGTAGTTACTTGACATGTTTTGGTCCTATAACTCAAAATTGGCATTTTCCCTCCTTAATTCATTTGAAAATTTCCCTTTTTGAAACCATTTCAAACCAAGTCTTGCTATGAGCCCAATCAATCTATCATGACTACTTGGTTAGCCTAAAAACTCCATTTTGAGAAACTTTCATGTTGAACAAAAGTTCATTTGACAAGTGCAAGTAGGAGAGTTTGGCCTATGATTGAAAATGACCTATAATCTCACTTTCCCAAAATACCCCTGACTTGTAAACCTCATAACTTGAGTTCTACAAATTAGATGTACGGCTTCTAGAACAATTTAGAAAGCTAAGATCATGAGGAACAGCTTTCATGTTGGCCAAAAGTTCATGTGAAACCTCCTTCTAGGTCAAAAATAGCTTTGAAGTCAGATGATTTTCAGAGACAAATTTCAGAAGCATCTGAGGACTTGTAACTTATCTGGGTCATAACTTGAGTTCTATAAATCCCCTTGAGGACTACTAGTACTTAAATTAAAGGTATTGAGATACTCTACAAGTTTTATGTTTGCCAAAGATCCATTTGAATTTTGTATCTTGACTTATGTGGTCATGAAGTTAGGCACTAAACAGGGAATTTTTGCACTGAAACCCTAATTTAACAACTTCCCACACTCTTGATTCTTCTTGATTTGATCTTGGCACAACACCACAAGTGTATCATCATACCATTTCATGAACTCCATGACCTAAAAGTAGGCCTTGATACCCTTCAATTGCACAGTTGACCTAGAATTAATCCAGATGAAACCCTAATTGCTTGCACCTCAACCGTGGCTCTTGAATTTGACACAATGACTTGATTAAACTCTCCCATGGCCCTCTAGGAATTCTATGAGTTCCATACACATCCTCTTCTCACATTCAACACTTCACAACCCTCTGATGGCCTTCAGTTGACCCTTAAGTTAGGAGAAGATTCACACTCAAACCTCTAAACCCTTAGGCATTCAAACCACCTTCTGATGACTTTGACAACTCCTCAATCTTGAATGAGACCTCTTGCTAGGCTTCTTTTGAGAAGAATCACACTTGATCCCCTGCTATATGAATGATATCATGATATGTAAATGATATAACTATGCAAATGTTAATGCAATGAAACATAAACCAGGTAAGAAAATGTTGAGCAAATTTTAGGGTGCAACACTGGGGGGTCTGTACTCTTATTGATGTCAGATTGTGCGATAGTGTTTGTCCTATCATCCTTTTTATGGTAGTGGTCGGTGTGAGTTTCGCTCCATCATCCTTTTGGTGGAGGGTCTGTCATCTTAATTGATGTCAGATTGTGCGATAATGTTTGTTCTATCATCCTTTTGGTGGTATTGGCTGGTGTGAGTTTCGCTCCGTCATCCTTTTGGAAGTGGGTTTGTCATCCTGTTGATGTCAGATTGTGCGATAGTGTTTGTCCTATCATCCTTTTAGTGGTAGTTTCTGGAGTGACTTTCGCTCTGTCATCCCTTTGGTGTGGGTTCTATCATCTTATTAATGTCATATTATGTGATAGTGTTTGTCCTATCATCCTTTTGGTAGTAGTGGCCGGTGTGAGTTTCACTTCGTCATCCTTTTGGTGGTGGGTCTGTCATCTTAATTGATGTCAGATTGTGCGACAATGTTTATCCTATCATCCTTTTGGTGATAGTGGTCGGTGCGCGTTTCGCTCCGTCATCCTTTTGGCGGGGGGTCTGTCATCTTGTTGATGTCAGATTGTGTGATAGTGTTTGTCCTATCATCCTTTTTGTGGTAGTTGCTGGAGTGAGTTTCGCTTTGTCATCCTTTTGGTGTAGGGTCTATCATCTTATTGATGTCATATTGTGCGATAGTGTTTGCCCTATCATCCTTTTGGTGGTAGTGGCCGGTGTGAGTTTCACTTCGTCATCCTTTTGGTGGTGGGTCTGTCATCTTGATTGATGTCAGAATGTGCGATAGTGTTTATCCTATCATACTTTTGGTGGTAGTGGCCGATGTGAGTTTCCCTCCGTCATCCTTTTGATGGGGGGTCAGTTATCTTATTGATGTTAGATTGTGCGATAGTGTTTGTCCTATCATCCTTTTGGTGGTAGTGACCGGTGTGAGTTTCGCTCTATCATCCTTTTGGTGGAGGGTCTGTCATCTTGTTGATGTCAGATTGCACAATAGTGTTTGTCCTATCATCTTTTTGGTAGTAGTGGTCGGTGTGAGTTTCGCTCCATCATCCTTTTTGTGGGGGGTTTGTCATCTTACTGATGTCAGATTGTGCGATAGTGTTTGTCCTATCATCCTTTTGGTGGTATTGGCCGGTGTGAGTTTCGCTCCGTCATCCTTTTGGTGTGGGGTCTGTCATCTTCTTGATGTAATATTGTACGATAGTGTTTGTCCTATCTTCCTTTTGGTGGTAGTGGCCGGTGTTAGTTTCGCTCCGTCATCCCTTTGGTGGTGGGTCTGTCATCTTAATTGATGTCAGATTATGCGATAGTGTTTGTCCTATCATCCTTTTAGTGGTAGTGGTCGGTGTAAGTTTCACTCTATCATCCTTTTGGTGGGGAGTCAGTCATCTTATTGATGACAGATTGTGCGATAGTGGTTTTCCTATCATCCTTTTGGTGTTAATGGCCGGTGTAAGTTTTGCTCCGTCATCCTTTTAGTGGGGGTTCTGTCATCTTGTTAATGTCAGATTGTGCGATAGTGTTTGTCCTATCATCCTTTTGATGGTAGTGGCTGATGTCAGTTTCGCTCCGTCATTCTTTTGATGGCAGATTGTACGATGGTGTTTGCTCTATCATCCTTTTGGTGGTAGAAGGCAGTGTGAGTATTAATCGTTCATCCTTTTGACGGTGGGTCTGTCTTTTGGTTGATGCCGGATTGTGCAAGTGTTTTCCTCTACCATCCTTTTGGTTGTAGTAGTCGTGTGTGTTTCATCCCGTCATCCTTTTGGTGGTAGTGGTCGGTGTGAGTTTCGCTTTGTCATCATTTTGCTGGGGGGTTTTTCATCTTGTTGATGTCAAATTATGCGATAGTGTTTGTCCTATCATCCTTTTGGTGGTAGTAGTCGGTGTGCGTTTCGCTCCGTCATCCTTTTCGTTGGGGGTCTGTCATCTTATTGATGTCAGATAGTTCGATAAGATTTGTCCTATCATCCTTTTAGTGCTAGTGGCCGGTGTGAGTTTCTCTCCGTCATCCTTTTGGTGGTGGCTCTGTTATTTTAATTGACGTCAGATTTTGCAGTAGTGTTTCTCATATCATCATTTTGGTGATAGTGGTCAGTGTGAGTTTTGCTCCGTCATCCTTTTGGTGAGGGGACTGTCATCTTAATTGATGTCAGATTGTGCAATAGTGTTTGTTCTATCATCCTTTTGGTGGTAGTGGCAGGTGTGAGTTTCGGTATGTCATCCTTTTGGTGGGGGGTCTGTCATCTTGTTAATGTCAGATTGTGCGATAGTGTTTGTCCTATCATCCTTTTGGTGGTAGTGGTCGGTGTGAGTTTCGCTCTGTCATCCTTTTGCTGGGGGTCTGTGATCTTATTGATGTCAGATTGTGCGATAGTGTTTGTCCTATCATCATTTTTGTGGTAGTGGCCGGTGTGAGTTTCGCTCCGTCATCCTTTTGGTGGGGGGTCTATCATCTTAATTGATATCAGATTGTGCGATAGTGTTTGTTCTATCATCCTTTTGGTGGTATTGGCTGGTGTGAGTTTTGCTCCGTCATCCTTTTGGCGGTGGGCCTGTCATCTAGTTGATGTCAGATTGTGCGATAGTGTTTGTCCTATCATCCTTTTAGTGGTAGTTGCCGGAGTGAGTTTCGCTCTGCCATGCTTTTGGTGTGGGGTCTATCATCTTATTTATATCATATTATGCGATAGTGTTTGTCCTATCATCCTTTTGGTGGTAGTGGCCGGTGTGAGTTTCACTTCGTCATCCTTTTTGTTATGGGTATGTCATCTTAATTGATGTCAGATTGTGCGATAGTGTTTATCCTATCATCCTTTTGGTGATAATGGTCGGTGCGGGTTTCACTCTGTTATCCTTTTAGCGGGGGGTCTGTCATCTTGTTGATGTTAAATTGTGTGATAGTGTTTGTCCTATCATCCTTTTTATGGTAGTTGCCGGAGTGAGTTTTGCTCTGTCATCCTTTTGGTGTAGGGTCTATCATCTTATTGATGTCATATTGTGCGATAGTATTTTTCCTATCATCCTTTTGGTGGTAGCGGCCGGTGTGACCTTCACTTTGTCATCCTTTTGGTGGTGGGTCTGTCATCTTAATTGATGTCAGAATGTGTGATAGTGGCCGGTGTGAGTTTCACTCCGTTATCCTTTTGGTGGCGGGTCTGTTATCTTATTGATGTCAGATTGTGCGATAGTGTTTGTCCTATCATACTTTTGGTGGTAGTGGGCGGTGTGAGTTTCGCTCTATCATCCTTTTGGTGGACGGTATGTCATCTTGTTGATGTCAGATTGCACAATAGTGTTTATCCTATCATCCTTTTGGTAGCAGTGGCCGGTGTGAGTTTCACTCCATCATCCTTTTGGTGGGGGGTCTGTCATCTTACTGATATCAGATTGCGCGATAGTGTTTGTCCTATCATCCTTTTGGTGGTAGTGGCCGGTGTGAGTTTCCCTACGTCATTCTTTTGGTGTGGGGTTTGTCATCTTCTTGATGTAAGATTGTATGATAGTGTTTGTTCTATCTTCCTTTTGGTGGTAGTGGCCGGTGTTAGTTTCGCAACGTCATCCTTTGGGTGGTGGGTCTGTCATCTTAATTGATGTCAGATTGTGCGATAGTGTTTGTCCTATCATCCTTTTGGTGGTAGTGGCAGGTGTGAGTTTCGGTCTGTCATCCTTTTGGTGGGGGGTCTGTCCTCTTGTTAATGTCAGATTGAGCGATAGTGTTTGTCCTATCATCCTTTTGGTGGTAGTGGTCGGTGTGAGTTTCGCTTTGTCATCCTTTTGCTGGGGGGTCTGTCATCTTATTGATGTCAGATTGTGCGATAGTGTTTGTCCTATCATCCTTTTTTTGGTAGTGGCCGGTGTGAGTTTCGCTCCGTCATCCTTTTGGTGGGGGGTCTGTCATCTTAATTGATGTCAGATTGTGCGATAGTGTTTGTCCTATCATCCTTTTGGTGGTATTGGCTGATGTGAGTTTTGCTCCGTCATCCTTTTGGCGGTGGGTCTGTCATCTTGTTGATGTCAGATTGTGCGATAGTGTTTGTCCTATCATCCTTTTTATGGTAGTTACCGGAGTGAGTTTCGCTCTGTCATCCTTTTGGTGTAGGGTCTATCATCTTATTGATGTCATATTGTGTAATAGTGTTTGTCCTATCATCCTTTTGGTGGTAGTGGCCGGTGTGAGTTTCACTTCGTCATCCTTTTGGTGGTGGGTCTGTCATCTTAATTGATGCAGAATGTGCGATAGTGTTTATCCTATCATACTTTTGGTGGTAGTAGCCGGTGTGAGTTTCACTCCATCATCCTTTTGGTGGAGGGTCTGTTATCTTATTGATGTCAGATTGTGAGATAGTGTTTGTCCTATCATCCTTTCGGTGGTAGTGGCCGGTGTGAGTTTCGCGCCGTCATCCTTTTGGTGGGGGTCTGTCATCTTGATTGATGTCAGATTGTGCGATGGTGTTTGTTCTATCATCCTTTTAGGGGTAGAGGCCGATGTGAGTTTCGCTTCGTCGTCCTTTTGGTGGGGGGTCTTTCATATTGTTGATGCCAGATTGTGCGATAGTGTTTGTCCTATCATCCTTTTGGTGTTTATTCGCCGGTGTGAGTTATACTCCGTCATCCTTTTAGTGGGGGTTCTGTCATCTTGTTGATGTCAGATTGTGCGATAGTGTTTGTCCTATCATCCTTTTGATGGTAGTGGTCGGTGTCAGTTTCGTTCCGTCATTCTTTTGGTGGGGTGTCAGTCATCTTGAATGATGGCAGATTGTGCGATGGTATTTGCTCTATCATCCTTTTGGTGGTAGAAGGCAGTGTGAGTCTTGATCCGTCTTCTTTTTGGGTGTGGGTCTGTCTTTTCGTTAATGTCAGATTGTGCAAGTGTTTTTCTCTACCATCCTTTTGGTTGTAGTAGTCGTGTGTGTTTCATCCCGTCATGCTTTTGGTCGTAGTGGTCAGTGTGAGTTTCGCTTTGTCATCATTTTGATGGGGGTCTTTCATCTTGTTGATGTTAAATTATGCGATAGTGTTTGTCCTATCATGCTTTTGGTGGTAGTGGCCGGTGTGGGTTTTTCTCTGTCATCCTTTTCGTGGGGGGTCTGTCATCTTATTGATGTCAGATTGTGCGATACGGTTTGTCCTATCATCCTTTTGGTGGTAGTGGCCGGTGTGAGTTTCGCTCCGTCATCCTTTTGGTGGTGGCTCTGTCATTTTAATTGATGTCAGAATTTGAAGTAGTGTTTCTCCTATCATCCTTTTGGTGGTAGTGGTCAGTATGAGTTTTGCTCCGTCATCCTTTTGGTGAGGGGTCTGTCATCTTAATTGATGTCAGATTGTGCGATAGTGTTTGTTCTATCATCCTTTTGTTGGTAGTGGCATGTGTGAGTTTTGCTCTATCATCCTTTTGGTGGAGGGTCTGTCATCTTGTTGATGTCAGATTGCACAATAGTGTTTATCCTATCATCCTTTTGGTAGCAGTGGCCGGTGTGAGTTTCGCTCCATCATCCTTTTGGTGGGGGGTCTGTCATCTTACTGATGTCAGATTGTGCGATAGTATTTGTCCTATCATCCTTTTGGTGGTAGTGGCCAGTGTGAGTTTCGCTCCGTCATCCTTTTGGTGGTGGTTCTGTCATCTTCTTGATGTAAGATTGTACGATAGTGTTTGTCCTATCTTCCTTTTGGTGGTAGTGGCCGGTGTTAGTTTCGCTCCGTCATCCTTTTGGTGGTGGGTCTGTCATCTTAATTGATGTCAGATTGTGCGATAGTGTTTGTCCTATCATCCTTTTGGTCGTAGTGGAAGCTGTGAGTTTCGGTCTATCATCCTTTTGGTGGGGGGTCTGTCATCTTGTTAATGTCAGATTGTGCGATAGTGTTTGTCCTATCATCCTTTTGGTGGTAGTGGTCGGTGTGAGTTTTGCTCTGTCATCCTTTTGGTGGTGGGTCGGTCATCTTCTTGATTTTAGATTGTGCAATAGTGTTTGTCTTATCATAAATTCGGTATTAGTGGCCTGTGTGAGTTTCCCTCCATCATCCTTTTGGTGGGGGGTCTGTCATCTTACTGATGTCAGATTGTGCGATAGTGTTTGTCCTATCATCCTTTTGGTGGTAGTGGCATATATGAGTTTCACTTTGTCATCCTTTTGGTGAGGGGTTTGTCATCTTAATTGATGTCAGATTGTGCAATAGTGTTTGTCCTATCATCCTTACGGTGGTAGGGGCCGGTGTGTGTTTCGCTCCATTATCCTTTTGGTGGGGGTCTGTCATGTTGGTTGATGTCAGATTGTGCGATAGTGTTTGTTCTATCATCCTTTTGGAGGTAGTGGCCGATGTGAGTTTTGCTCTATCGTCCTTTTAGTGGGGGGTCTGTCATATTATTGATATCAGATTGTGCGATAGTGTTTGTCCTATCATCCTTTTGGTGTTAATGGGCGGTGTAAGTTTTGCTCCGTCATCCTTTTAGTGGGGGTTTTGTCATCTTGTTGATGTCAGATTGTGCAATAGTGTTTGTCCTATCATCCTTTTGATGGTAGTGGCCAGTGTCAGTTTCGCTCCGTCATTCTTTTGGTGGGGGGTCGGTCATCTTCATTGATGGCAGATTGTGCGATGGTGTTTGCTCAATCATCCTTTTGGATGTAGAATGCAGTGTGAGTATTGATCCGTCATCCTTTTGGTGGTGGTTCTGTCTTTTCGTTGATGCCAGATTGTGCAAGTGTTTTCCTCTACCATCCTTTTTGTTGTAGTAGTCGTGTGTGTTTCATCCCGTCATCATTTTGATGGGGGGTCTTTCATCTTGTTGATGTCAAATTGTGCGATAGTGTTTGTCCTATCATCGTTTTGGTGCTAGTGGTCGGTGTGAGTTTCGCTCCGTCATCCTTTTCGTGGGGGGTCAGTCATCTTATTGATATCAGATAGTGCAATATGGTTTGTCCTATCATCAATTTGATGGTAGTGGCCGGTGTGACTTTTGGTGGTAGTGGTATGTGTGAGTTTTGCTCCGTCATCCTTTTTGTGAGGGGTCTATCATCTTAATTGATGTCAGATTGTGCGATAGTGTTTGTCCTATCATCCTTTTGGTGGTAGTGGCAGGTGCGGTTTTCGGTCTGTCATCCTTTTGGTGGTAGTGGCAGGTGCGGTTTTCGGTCTGTCATCCTTTTGGTGGGGGGTCTGTCATCTAGTTAATGTCAGATTGTGCGATAGTGTTTGTCCTATCATCCTTTTGGTGGTAGTGGCCGGTGTGAGTTTCGCTCTATCATCCTTTTGGTGGTGGGTCGGTCATCTTCTTGATTTTAGATTGTGCAATAGTGTTTGTCTTATCATAAATTCGGTATTAGTGGCCTGTGTGAGTTTCCCTCCATCATCCTTTTGGTGGGGGGTCTGTCATCTTACTGATGTCAGATTGTGCGATAGTGTTTGTCCTATCATCCTTTTGGTGGTAGTGGCATATATGAGTTTCACTTTGTCATCCTTTTGGTGAGGGGTTTGTCATCTTAATTGATGTCAGATTGTGCGATAGTGTTTGTCCTATCATCCTTACGGTGGTAGGGGCCGGTGTGTGTTTCGCTCCATTATCCTTTTGGTGGGGGTCTGTCATGTTGGTTGATGTCAGATTGTGCGATAGTGTTTGTTCTATCATCCTTTTGGAGGTAGTGGCCGATGTGAGTTTTGCTCTATCGTCCTTTTAGTGGGGGGTCTGTCATATTATTGATATCAGATTGTGCGATAGTGTTTGTCCTATCATCCTTTTGGTGTTAATGGGCGGTGTAAGTTTTGCTCCGTCATCCTTTTAGTGGGGGTTTTGTCATCTTGTTGATGTCAGATTGTGCAATAGTGTTTGTCCTATCATCCTTTTGATGGTAGTGGCCAGTGTCAGTTTCGCTCCGTCATTCTTTTGGTGGGGGGTCGGTCATCTTCATTGATGGCAGATTGTGCGATGGTGTTTGCTCAATCATCCTTTTGGATGTAGAATGCAGTGTGAGTATTGATCCGTCATCCTTTTGGTGGTGGTTCTGTCTTTTCGTTGATGCCAGATTGTGCAAGTGTTTTCCTCTACCATCCTTTTTGTTGTAGTAGTCGTGTGTGTTTCATCCCGTCATCATTTTGATGGGGGGTCTTTCATCTTGTTGATGTCAAATTGTGCGATAGTGTTTGTCCTATCATCGTTTTGGTGCTAGTGGTCGGTGTGAGTTTCGCTCCGTCATCCTTTTCGTGGGGGGTCAGTCATCTTATTGATATCAGATAGTGCAATATGGTTTTTCCTATCATCAATTTGGTGGTAGTGGCCGGTGTGACTTTTGGTGGTAGTGGTATGTGTGAGTTTTGCTCCGTCATCCTTTTTGTGAGGGGTCTATCATCTTAATTGATGTCAGATTGTGCGATAGTGTTTGTCCTATCATCCTTTTGGTGGTAGTGGCAGGTGCGGTTTTCGGTCTGTCATCCTTTTGGTGGTAGTGGCAGGTGCGGTTTTCGGTCTGTCATCCTTTTGGTGGGGGGTCTGTCATCTTGTTAATGTCAGATTGTGCGATAGTGTTTGTCCTATCATCCTTTAGGTGGTAGTGGCCGGTGTGAGTTTCGCTCTGTCATCCTTTTGCTGGGGGGTCTGTCATCTTATTGATGTCAGATTGTGCGATAGTGTTTGTCCTATCATCCTTTTTGTGGTAGTGGCTGGTGTGAATTTCGCTCCGTCATCCTTTTGGTGGGGGTTCTGTCATCTTAATTGATGTCAGATTGTGCGATAGTGTTTGTCCTATCATCCTTTTGGTGGTATTGGCTGGTGTGAGTTTCGATCCGTAATCCTTTTGGTGGTGGGTCTGTCATCTTAATTGATGTTAGATTGTGCAATAGTGTTTGTCCTATCATCCTTTTGGTGATAGTGGTCGGTGCAGGTTTCGCTCCGTCATCCTTTTGGCGGGGGGTCTGTCATCTTGTTGATGTCAGATTGTGCGATAGTGTTTGTGCTATCATCCTTTTTGTGGTAGTTGCCGGAGTGAGTTTTGGTCTGTTATCCTTTTGGTGTGGGGTCTATCATCTTATTGATGTCATGTTTTGCGATAGTGTTTGTCCTAGCATCCTTTTGGTGGTAGTGGCCGGTGTGAGTTTCACTTCGTCATCCTTTTGGTGGTGGGTCTGTCATCTTAATTGATGTCAGATTGTGCGATAGTGTTTATCCTATCATACTTTTGGTGGTAATGGCCGGTATGAGTTTCGCTCCGTCATCCTTTTGGTGGGGGGTCTGTCATCTTATTGAGGTCAGATTGTGCGATAGTGTTTTTCCTATCATCCTTTTGGTGGTAGTTGCCGGTGTGAGTTTCGCTCTATCATCCTTTTGGTGGAGGGTCTGTCATCTTGTTGATGTCAGATTGCGCAATAGTGTATTCCTATCATCTTTTTCGTAGTAGTGGCCGGTGTGAGTTTCGCTCCATCATCCTTTTGGTGGGGGGTCTGTCATCTTACTGATGTCAGATTATGCGATAGTGTTTGTCCTATCATCCTTTTGGTGGTAGTGGCCGGTGTGAGTTTCGCTCCGTCATTCTTTTGGTGTGGGGTTTGTCATCTTCTTGATGTAAGATTGTACGATAGTGTTTGCCCTATCTTTCTTTTGGTGGCAGTGGCCGTTGTTAGTTTCGCTCCGTCATCCTTTTGGTGGTGGGTCTGTCATCTTAATTAATGTCAGATTGTGCGATAGTGTTTGTCCTATCATCCTTTTAGTGGTAATGGTCGGTGTAAGTTTCACTCCATCATCCTTTTGTTGGGGAGTCTGTCATCTTATTGATGCCAGGTTGTGCGATAGTGATTGTCCTATCATCCTTTTGGTGTTAATGGCCGGTGTAAGTTTTGCTCCGTCATCCTTTTAGTAGGGTTCTGTCATCTTGTTGATGTCAGATTGTGCGATAGTGTTTGTCCTATCATCCTTTTGATGGTAGTGGCCGGTGTCAGTTTCGCTCCGTCATTCTTTTGGTGGGGGGTCGGTCATCTTCATTGATGGCAGATTATGCGATGGTGTTTGCTCTATCATCCTTTTGGTTGTAGAATGCAGTGTGAGTATTGATCCGTCATCCTTTTGGTGGTGGGTCTGTCTTTTCGTTGATGCCAGATTGTGCAAGTGTTTTCCTCTACCAACCTTTTTGTTGTAGTAGTCGTGTGTGTTTCATCCCGTCATCCTTTTGGTGGTAGTGGTCGGTGTGAGTTTCACTTTGTCATCATTTTGATGGGGGGTCTTTCATCTTGTTGATGTCAAATTATGCAATAGTGTTAGTTCTATCATCCTTTTGGTGGTTGTGGCCGGTGTGAGTTTCGCTCCATCATCCTTTTCATGGGGGGTCTGTCATCTTATTGATGTCAGATAGTGCGATACGGTTTGTCCTATCATCCTTTTGGAGGTAGTGGCCGGTGTGAGTTTCTCTCTGTCATCCTTTTGGTGGTGGCTCTGACATTTTAATTGATGTCAGATTTGCAGTAGTGTTTCTCCTATTATCTTTTTGGTGGTAGTGGTCGGTGTGAGTTTTGCTCCGTCATCCTTTTGGTGAGGGGTTTGTCATCTTAATTGATGTCAGATTGTGCGATAGTGTTTGTCCTATCATCCTTTTGGTGGTAGTGGCAGGTGTGAGTTTCGGTCTGTCATCCTTTTGGTTGGGGGTCTGTCATCTTGTTAATGTCAGATTGTGCGATAGTGTTTGTCCTATCATCCTTTTGGTGGTAGTGGCCGGTGTGAGTTTTGTTCTGTCATCCTTTTGCTGGGGGGTCTGTCATCTTATTGATGTCAGATTCTGCGATAGTTTTGTCCTATCATCCTTTTTGTGGTAGTGACCGATGTGAGTTTCGCTCCGTCATCCTTTTGGTGGGGGGTCTGTCATCTTAATTGATGTCAGATTGTGCGATAGTGTTTGTCTTATCATCCTTTTGGTAGTATTGGCTGGTGTGAGTTTCGCTCCGTCATCCTTTTGGAGGTGAATCTGTCATCTTGTTGATGTCAGATTGTGCGATAGTGTTTGTGCTATCATCCTTTTAGTGGTAGTTGCCGGAGTGAGTTTCGCTCTGTCATCCTTTTGGTGTGGGGTCTATCATCTTATTGATGCCATATTGTGTGATAGTGTTTGTCCTATCATCCTTTTGGTGGTAGTGGTCGGTGTGAGTTTCACTTCGTCATCCTTTTGGTGGTGGTTCTGTCATCTTAATTGATGTTAGTTTGTGCGATAGTGTTTATCCTATCATCCTTTTGGTGATAGTGGTCGGTGTTAGTTTCGCTCCGTCATCCTTTTGGTGGTGGGTCTGTCATCTTAATTGATGTCAGATTATGCGATAGTGTTTTACCTATCATCCATTTGCTGGTCGTGGCCGACGTGAGTTTCACTTCGTCATCCTTTTTGTTGTGGGTCTGTCATCTTAATAGATGTCAGATTGTACGATAGTGTTTATCCTATCATACTTTTGGTGGTAGTGCCCGGTGTGAGTTTCACTCTGTCATCATTTTGGTGGGGGCTCTGTCATCTTATTGATGTCAGATTGTGCGATAGTGTTTGTCCTATCATCCTTTTGGTGGTAGTGGCCGGTGTGAGTTTCTCTCTATCATCCTTTTGGTGGAGGGTCTGTCATCTTGTTGATGTCAGATTGCACAATAGTGTTTATCCTATCATCTTTGTTGTAGTAGTGGCTGGTGTGAGTTTCGCTCCATCATCCTTTTGGTGGGGGGTCTGTCATCTTACTGATGTCAGATTCTGCGATAGTGTTTGTCCTATCCTCCTTTTGGTGGGAGTAGCCGGTGTGAGTTTCACTCCTTCATCCTTTTGGCGTGGGGTCTGTCATTTTCTCTATGTAAGATTGTACGATAGTGTTTGTCCTATCTTCCTTTTGGTGGTAGTGGTCGGTGTTAGTTTCGCTCTGTCATCCTTTTGGTGGTGGGTCTGTCATCTTAACTGATGTCAGATTGTGCGATAGTGTTTGTCCTATCATCCTTTTAGTGGTAGTGGTCGGTGTAAGTTTCACTCCATCATTGTTTTGGTGGGGAGTCTGTCATCTTATTGATGCCAGATTGTGCGATAGTGTTTGTCCTATCATCCTTTTGGTGTTAGTGGCCGGTGTTAGTTTCGCTCCGTCATCCTTTAGGTGAGGGGTCTGTCATCTTAATTGATGTCAGATTGTGCGATAGTGTTTGCCCTATCATCCTTTCGGTGGTAGTGGCCGGTGTGAGTTTCGCTCCGTCATCCTTTTGGTAGGGGTCTGTCATCTTGATTGATGTCAGATTATGCGATAGTGTTTGTTCTATCATCCTTTTGGGGGTAGTGGTCGGTGTGAGTTTCGCTTTGTCGTCCTTTTGGTGGGGGTCTGTCATATTATTGATGTCAGATTGTGTGATAGTGTTTGTCCTATCATCTTTTTGGTGTTAATGGCCGGTGTGAGTTTTGCTCTGTCATCCTTTTAGTGGGGGGTCTGTCATCTTGTTGAACTCCGATTGTGCGATAGTGTTTGTCTTATCATCCTTTTGATGATAGTGGCCGGGGTGAGTTTCACTCTGTCATTCTTTTGGTGGGGGGGTCGGTCATCTTGATTGATGGCAGATTGTGCGATGGTGTTTGCTCTATCATCCTTTTGGTGGTAGAAGTTAGTGTGAGTATTGCTCCGTCATCCTTTTGGTGGTGGGTCTGTCATTTCGTTGATGCCAGATTATGCAAGTGTTTTTCTCTACCATCCTTTTGGTTGTAGTAGTCGTGTGTGTTTCATCCCGTCATCCTTTTAGTGATGACCACCTTTTTCCATTTATCTACAATTTACTCAGAGGCTTACATTTATCAATTATTTCAATTCCTGAGCATTTATTTTTTCGGACAAATTCAGGGTCTTCTTCATATCTATTTGACTTCTATCTTGGGAAAAAGAACGCTGTAGCAGTTCATTTCCTTAGGTTTAAGCCGATTAGATAGGGGCATCTGTCATACCCTAATTTGTCCTACCTTTTTTTTCAAAATATTTTTGCTTTTTTCGGTTCTATTTTCAATTTTGCATTGACCGCTTAATTTCATGTCATTTAGACACGTGTCCACCCGCTGGATGTTTTTTCCAAATTTTTATCATTATTTGACGAATGAGGGCGTGACACGTGGCTTAAAGATGTTTTTATGAATATTAATTCATTTTATTTTTCTAAGTTTTTCTTTTTAAGAATATTAGTAATAATATGGTTTAGTATATAGTGGATATATTTGTTTTTTTGTTAATTAGTAATAATATTGTTTATATCATAAATATTGTAATTTAGTTTTTAAGATAAAATTGATTTTATTAATTAATTGGGAGAGAGGATAAGATCGTGAGAGGGATATAAAGGAGGAGAGACTGTTGAGCAAAAGAAAAGAAAACCTAGCTGCATGACATTGTTCATCTTCCTCCTTCTTCAGCATAAACCCTAATAGCCGTCGCGCCACCCCTTTTCAACCCTAACAGCCGCCGAACCACCCTCAACTTTTCTTACTTAAAAAGAACCTCCGCCATACATTGACTCACTTTCATTTCGTCCCTCTCCTTCTAAATGATTCCGACCTCAAAAGCGGTTGGACTTCAAAACCATAACCCTTCTTGCTCTGCCCTTACCATCACCATTGAACATCTCCGAATCACCATCCTCTACCATTCACGAACATAAGCTCCTTCAACCACAGAAGAAGGAGACGCCATCAGGATTCACGGTTAATTCTGCTTAATTAATTGGACAAGGAAATATCATCAGAGTCTAGCATTCCGTGTGAAATTCTCGTTGTCCATTCAAACAATTTTTCATAATTAAATCGAATGAACAAGGTGTTGTTAGGATCTAGCATCCAAATGATGCCCCGATTAAATGGTAGTGAGGCTGACGTCTCATTTATCAAATAATCATCATTTTTCCTAAAACATTTAAATTAAACCTTGTATTCTCGCCTCACGCAACAAATTCTTTTCATACCCTCATTTCGATTCAAATTATTTCAAAATATTTTCTCGATTAAACTTCGAAAGAAGAAGGTTCTTGGAATCTAGCATTCCTTGGATCCTCGAGTGAATAGCTTTTGAGGCACGTCCTTGAGTTGTTATTCATTCAATCTTTCGAATTTTTCAAACTAAATCATTTTCAAACATTCTCCTAAGTCGAGTGCTCGTACACATTCGCAACCAACAGCTAGCACACACCTTCATAATTCATCGTGGTTTCGATATTAGGGGCACCCTTAGGGAATAATATTGTTTCTCGCAATCTAACCCTTGACACGTTGTCAAGCCGGTTTCGTTTTCGTCAAATCCTCGACTCGTTGTCGAGCCATTTTCAAACCCACCTCCTTTTCTCGCACCATTTTTGATTTAATCTTTTTACAAACGTTTTCTTAAACTTACAAAGAAGGGATATTCTTGGAGTCTAGCATTCCTTGAATATTCGAATGAGTAACTCTCGAGGCACACCCTTGAATTTTTATTAGTTGATTCTTTCAATTTCAAAACATCCAACCCTTTATCTTCAACCTATTCAACCCATTTCCAAAAAACCTGAGTTGGAATCTCGCATTCCTTGAATTCTTGAGTGACAAGCTCTTGAGGCACGCCCTTAGGTTGCTTGTCAGTCACTCTTTCGTCTCTCAAATTCAAACTTCAAACCCATTTCAAACCTCATCTTTTCGTGCTTGTTACCACGAACTACGGACGCTCTGATTCTTCATTCACTCTTGAATGTAAGATACGTAGGCACAAGATTGCGATGATCTTGGCGAGCACAATTCTATCCATCTTCCATTTCCCCCATCCTTTCCCGTAGTCGAACTACGACGCTCTGATTTCTCATTCTCGACCGAATGAGCATACGTAGGCACAAGGGCCTCAATCCTTAGCGAGCACCATATCCTCTAACCACCCATTTCCCCTTAGCATCTTTATCCTATTACCCTACCAATTTGCGTTTATCAACGAGAAGAAAACAAGCAAACCTAGACAACGCTCATCACAAAATACCCTAAGAGGTTCCTGTTGAGTACAACAGATGTGAGGGGTGCTAATACCTTCCCCTTGTGTAACTGACTCCCGAACCCGGAACATGGTTGCGCCGGCCCTGTTCCTATCCTTTAGTTTTAAGAGGTTTTCTCGATATTTTTCTCTCCCATTTATTCGGGATAAATAAAGTTCGGTGGCGTCTCTGTGGAATCGCATTTCTGCGCCTTTCGCGCGACGGTTGTTTCTCCAAAATGTCTCCGTGATTTTTCGAGGTGCGACACTTTCCTGCCCTCTTCAGTGCCCAGATTGACAACTTGAACATCCTCTTGATGAGGCAGAATGACTTTTTCCTCTTGTCTTAACAACCTAGCCAGCTCTTCAGGTAGGTCATAATCTTCATCAGTCTCTTCTTCAGCTTGAAAAATAGGATTATCAAAATCATATCGAGTCATAGCCAAATCTGAATCGATGGTATCTGAGATGTAAAACCTGCATGATTGATGTTTTATGCTTAATATGATATGCAAACAAGCACAAACACATTTCCATCTTGATGTTAAAATAAAAATAGAAAAACAAGGATTAAAACATTTGAATGCAAAAAGAACGCCTTTCATTAATGATAAAAAGTTTAACATAAACTAAAGGGTCCCTACAAAGGAAAGGCACTATGTCTTGGGCAGAACGTAGGACCACACACGATCAAAAACAAAGAAATTACTCTTCAAAAGTGACTTGGACGATTTCCTCCACAGTCCATTTCATAGCTTCTGTCCAGGAATATATGGACGAACCCAAGCATCTATATCGCAATCACTATCTCCTTCATCATCCCCCACAACACTAATCCTATCAAAAATAACCCCACCACTAGTGAACTGAACAGGTCCTCTGTACCTCGGAGCACTCTGAGAAGAAGATGGGCTATACCCCAGGCCAAATTTGTCTTGCTTGTTAGGAATGCTAAGAAATTGACCCCACCTTTGTGAAGAACCATACTCTACGACGACACGGGCTTCTTTAAATGAGGACATTGATGTTTCTGGAGCCCTATCTTCAACAAGACATTTTTCTTTAATCTGTACCGCTTTAAAAGCCTGACACCGTGTTTCACGGATCTCTCCATCCACCTCTACGTATTTGAAGGACGATAGGTGACTAATCATGATATCCTCTTCCCTACACACTGTGACAATCTTACCTTCAACCATATACTTCAGCTTCTGGTGCAAAGTCGAGGTGACTACCCCAGTAGAATGTGTCCACGGTGGTCCAAGCAAACAGTTATAGACGGGCTGGATATCCATAATGTAGAAGACAACATCAAAGATTTCTGGCCTACCTGAATTGGTAATGTGACTTCACCATACACAAACCTTCTAGTTCCATCAAAAGCCCTTACTACTAAGTCAGTGGGAGTACAGATCAAACCCTGGGTATCCAACTTCATCGATGCTTTCTTGGGCAACACATTGAGTGATGACCCTGTATCAACTAGTACATGCGACAGAACAACCCCCATATACTCTATGGATATGTGTAGGGCATGGTTATGATTTCTCAGAGCAGGAGTTAGATCCAAATCTGTAAAGCCTAAACCATTACCAACGTTAACATGGGCCACTACCCCTTCCAGTTGATTGACAGAAATTTCTTGCGGTACATAAGCAGTATTCAAAATTCTCAGCAAAACATTCTTATGTCCTTCAGAACACAACAACAAAGACAAAATTGATATCTTAGAAGGCGTTTACTATAAGTGATCTATAATTTTGTAATCACTCTTGCGAATGAGTCGTACAAATTCTTCAGCATCCCTGGCCAAGGAGTCTTTCTCACCCTGTTGTCGACTTTCTTCGGCTACATCTTTACCCTTCCCTTTATCATTTCTTTCCGTATTAGTCTCTGGTGGGGAGAACACTCTACCACTTCTAGTCAAACCTCCTGCTCCAACAACATTGTCAACAAATGATTCCCCAGCTGGCTTCTCTACCAATTCCTGTTTGTACCCATTGTAAAATACCTCTACCCCATAGTTCCAAGGAATGGCCTTGGTACTCTCATAAGGTATCGGTCCTGGGGTCGTGATGATAACAGGTGTCGGCCTCGGTGGCGCTGAAATATTGATTGTTTGGTACGGGATCGAAATCGTTACGATTTCATCCCGCTCATCACCAACTTCCTTCACATCCTCTTCTCCTACTAATCTGTCAAATTGCAAACTGTCGTCATTAATCAAACCTTGAATATGATTCCTCAACTCAACATATCCCTCAGTGTGCACACCACAACTTCGCAACATTAGTTATCAGGTTCAACCTTTCTCCCTCGATAACAATATTAGCTCTAGCCACCCCATTATTTGGCATAGGATTTTGATTCACATTCGGGGTCTCATTCGTGAAATTGATTGCTTTGGAATCCAACAAATCTTGCACTTTATGCTTAAAAGCTTTACAATTATCAATGTTATGACCCGGAGCACCGGAATGAAAATCACACCTAGCATTTGCGTCATAGCCTGGTGGAGGTATGCCAGTAAGCGGCGCCAAAGTCCTTTTTTGAACCAGTTGTAACTGTAGTAGATGTTGCAGCAATTGAGAGTAAGGCATGGGAGGCGTATCGAACTGCCTGTTGGTCATCCTTCCTCTGTCTGGATAACGGCGAGGTGTAGTGGTAGGTTGTTGAGGTACAACCAGAATGGCTATACTAGCAATTTATTGCTGATGTTAAGGTTGGTACTGTTGTTGATGTTGTGCTCGGTCTCGGTTTCTGTAGGCTGATACCGCATTTGTGTCTCCTTCACTTTTCTTTGAATTCATGTATGTCTTCCTCATTCCTCCTGATGTGGACCCTTCTCCACTCTGTATCTTCCCCAATTTTATTCTATTTTCCACTCTTTCACCTGTTATGATTAAGTCCGAAAAACTCTCAGACATGCTCCCAATTAGCTTCTCATGGTATATTCCTGGCAGGGTTGCCACAAACATATCAATTAATTCACATTGCTCTATCGGGGGTTGACCTCTAGCTGCTAGTTCTCGCCACCTCTGAGCGTATTCTTTAAATCCTTCATTATTTCTCAGCGATAAGTTCTGTAACTGTACTCTGTTTGGTTCCAAACACTATTATATTGATAATGACGAATAAAAGTTTCCCCTAAATCCCTTCAACTCCTGATATGTGTCCCTTCCAGACCCATATACCATTGTAGAGAAGGATCGGTCGAGCTATCCTGAAAGAAGTGCATTAACAATTTCTCATCATATGAATAAGCTAACATCTTCCGGTAATAAGCCCTGAGATGTACTCTAGGATAGGTCCTCCCTTTGTACTTGTCACAATCTGGCACTTTGAATTTTGGGGGAATATTGACCCCTGGTATCAATCCCAAATTAGACATGTCGAGTCCCAAAGAGTTTTGGTTCTCGAGGCTCTTCATCTTCTCCTCAATCATCTTGAACCTTTTGTCAGCCTATGCAGAAGGGCCCATATCCAAGTCTCTCATTGAATATACGTCATCCTGGTCGTCTTCTTCCTAGTGAGGGTCAGCAGCTCCATGTGCAGCACCCACACCACCTCCTGCACCAGTCATATGAACTCCTGCTTGGTGACCTCCGCGCAGAGGATTAACAACAGTAGGGATTACATTGGCATGCGGAATGCTACCATCAGATGGGGGAGGAATAGCAGTAGTTCCTCCATGTAAGACACCACTGCTATCCACCCTGGCTATTAGTGGTTGGACTAGAGTTCTCAGTTGTTCCTGACCATTGACTACCCCCTGCATCATGTTCATAAACTATGTCATCCGGTCTCTAAATTCATGTAACTCTTGTTGTACCTGACCCATGGTTCTTTGATGATTCCCCCCTCGTAGAGTACCTGTGAAATGTCGGGTCTGCTATCCTGTAAACTACTAGAAGAAAACCACATAGAGAAAAGATTAACGGTTCCAAGAACACCTACTATGAAAAATGATAATGATAATGCAAAATGCAAGCATGTATATATGATTCAGGAAAATCTTTCCCCTTGATTCTAGTTCCAAGAACAAAAACAAACAGCAGAACAATACACAGAATCACAAATCTCTTCTCATAAATAAAATGAGGACGGAAGTCAGCATACACAAAATAATGTCAAGAGGTACAACAGCAAATGATCATACGACCCCATCCAACAAGTTTGGTGATGGTCTCAATACAAGATAATAACAAAAGAGAAGAAAACTAAAGAGAAAACTGCATCAGATAACTCTCTTCAGCCCCTGTTACAAATCTGAAACTCCTCTAATAGCTTCTTCGTATCTGGGTGTTTAGGCCTTGCAACCAACGCATGTACGAGCAAATCTCTTTTGCTGATAACATCCTTCAAACTTTGAGCATAATCTTCCCAAGCATCTTCTCCGAAGGCATCCTCAAGTCTTGGTTTCTTCAATTCTGCCCTTATCTTGTATTCTTCCAGTGCTGACAGGGTTTCTCGTAACTTATGATCACTTTCATACCGGCAAGATCATTCCAATGAAGCTTTTTCATCTTTGATCCTGAACTGTGTCTTTAGTCTGTCAATTTGCTTATGAAGCTCTTCCTCTCTTCCTTTGTTGGCGGTTAGCGCAACGTTCCATTGGTCATTGAACTTGGATATCTCCAGGCATGCTCTATCTAGCTCTTTCTTCTTGTCTCTAAGAATATTACTAGTGCTCTTCAAATCTTGACCAACTCGTTCTCGTACACGAATCTCTTCAGATAACTCTTTTCCCATCTTGTCTAAGGCTTCTGTCTTCATCTTGGCCAAGTAGACTACTTCATTATTTTCGCTCTTTAATTGACTAACCTCCTTCTTCAGCTTTTCATTCTCCTTCCGTAACTCTTCTTTTTCATCCCACATCTTATTATATCTCTGAATATCGACTATCGTAGGTTCTTCAATAACCAGAGGATACAGAAGCTCTCTAATAGGGAGCGGTAATAGCATTCTCTCCACTCTCTCCTGGATCCAATCCACATAAGGTCCATAAGCTTTGTATTCGCCCTTACCCAAAATCTAATGAGGTTAATGATCAACTCCTAATCCAAGGTATCAACCATAAAACCACTTCACAAACTAAATTGACTACAAATAATAAAAATAATTGAAAAATAAAATAAAAATATGGAAAAATATCTCAACACACCAAAATGTCAGAAACATATTTTTGGGGATTTTTGTGATGATTAAAATTATTTTAAAATGAATTAAAATGAAAAAGCAAGAAAATAAAATAAAAATGAAAATAGCATGCAAAGAGGGGTGTGATAGCATTTCCAGAATGAACTAGGTTCCTTTGAAACACGCAGATGGGCCTCAAGATGGGGGTGTGAACATCAAATTGGCAAAGCCTAAACCACAATTCAAACTCAGATTGAACAAAACGCCCTATTTCATTAAACAAGGTGTCCAACACGTCATAGTCAAAATGCCACACACGCAGGTCAACATGCAAGGTCAAGGACACCTTAGCTCTAACCTCAGATGTCGAAGCCCTAGCTGCGGTCGTCTTCTCCGGTGAGCTTCATCGGTGGAGCCTGAAAATCAACATAAAAATGCAAACATCTAGTATGGTTTTGAAGCATTTTTCATGTAGATCACAAATCTACCCTTAGTTTCTCAAAAAAGGTCCTTAAATTAACATGAAAACAGGCCACGGAAATCCAACACATAAACTGAAAATGGTTCAAACAAGCATAACAAGGATCTAGACATTGCATACACGTAGTAGGTCTTCAGATGCAACCAAAATGAGCCTAAATGCATGCCTAGAATGGAAATTTTAGAGAGTGGAAAGTTACCTAACGGAGCAACTCCGTTGGCCCTTCAAACCTTGTGCAAGCTTCACTCTGAAGCTTCTAATCTCCTCCTTATGCTTCAGTGGTTGAGAAAGGTGCAAGAGATGGAAGGGAAACTTAGTGGAAAATGAAATTCGAAGAGAGAGAATTCTTATGTAATTTTGGATGAAAATCACTCTTTCATGCAGCTGCTCATGCTCTGACCATGTTAGGGTTTTTCCTTGACTTATATATGAGGGCTTAGAGAGGTTCATGCAGGGCCATGTTGAGTGATTTGCTTCATTTCACATTCTTGCCAAAAACTTCAAAATTGAGTGTACACACGGGTTCAAGGATATGTCCTGCTTCTTAGCCAATCCTTTGGGTCAGAGGGAGGTGAGAAAATGAATGGTGGTGATTTGGGGAATTGAAAATGAGTTGGTCATGTGTTTTGAGTGGTTACCTCATATGGTACAAAATTTGAAAATGCCTTGAAAATGAGGGTTTATGTTTGTTCACTTTGGGTAAGCAAATGCATGACCATGACATGATGATAATAGGGTATCCAAGAATAAAAAATGGAAACATTTGGTGACTTGAAATGGAAGAAACTCATATTAGGTCCAAAAATCATGTTTTCATGCTCATCAAGGCTTAATGATCTCATAACTCATAAAAGGCCATGGAATTTGAGATCAAGATGAATTTAAGATCATAAGACACAACTTTCATGTTGCAAGAATTTGGATTTGAGGTCTTGAAATCCATGAATTTGGTCTTTGAAGTGAATGACCTAAAACTAGGTTTCCAAAAATGACCTTGACTTGGGATGATCATAACTAGAGCTTCACACACGAGAATGATGAGTTCTACCACTTTTTGGAAAGCTAAGACAATAATTAACAACTCTCATGTTTGATGGAAGATGAGGAAGAGCTTGGTTTCATGTGAAAAATGCCTTGGAAGTGAGTTAACCTTGAGTGCCTCTACATTCTCTTCATCTTATGACACTAACTTGTACCAATCATAACTTGAAATGTATGAATCCAATGGATGAGTTCTTGTACTCAAAATAAAGCTTAAAAGATGAGGAACAAGTCTCATTCTTGATGAAATATGAGATAGGGCTTGCATCATAGTGAGAATTGTCATTGAAGTTACATACCAAAAGAGGGGATTTTACACTTAAAGTCATATGAAACACTAATTTAGCAACTTCTTGAACTCTTGAATCTTCTTATCCTAGATTCCACATGACATTTGAGATGATTTAGGATGACTTCTCATGGCTCCAAAGATCAAGAGCCAAGCTATGAGCTCATTCAAATCCACAGTTGACTTTTTGTTGACCAGATGAAACCCTAACACCTTTTCCAATGATTGAGACTCTTGCAGACGATTTGTGTTATCATGGGACCTTCATAAAGAACCCTCAAAGTGCATATTGAGCTCTTGAATCATGTCTCAACCAAGAAAAGACCTCATGTGCCTCCAATCCCTATCAAGATAAGAGGAGATAACCAAACACCTACTCTCTCTCTCTTCAAGCAACCTTGAGACCAACTCTGATGACTGACTTGGTGCCTTGGAATTGTACCCTTGCTTGAACTTTGAACATGAAGCATCTCTCATGAGTGAAAAACACAACATCTTGATCCCTTGTCTAGAACTAATGTCATGCACAAATGCAAATGTCAAATGCTATGAAACACAAGCCAAGATAAAAGAAAAGGTTGGGAAAATTTTGGGGTGCAACACCTCAACCTCTCTATACTTTCTTGACTACCTCACAATCACAGTATTCACAAGAAAAATTTCTACGGTCCTAACTCGGGGAGAATTTAAATATTTTTTTAAACAAAAGCACACAAAACACAAATAAAAAGTACTTAAAAAGAAAAATCAAAACAATAAATCCTCCCCTAAACTTGAACTAAACATTAGCCTCATAGAGATACTTACTGAGGAGACGGAGGGTAATGCAACACCAATTGCTACATCATAGCTTGCACCTGTAGGGTCTCGTTTATTACCTATAAATGAATCAAAATAAACAACAAAAATAAAATGTTCAATCATTAACGTGTGTTGTCTCCCACGCAGCGCATCGTTTAATGTCGCATGGCTCGACGGTTCACTCCCAATTATTATGGGGGGAATTTTAGCTTCCACACTTTGTTGCTTGACCTCTTCATAGTGAAGAGCCAGTTAGGTTCAGAGATAAGAGATACTTTGTGTCTCAAGTTACCTCCAACTTCCATATTCTTCCTTTGATGTTCCTTTTTCTTTCTGTTCATGACTTCTTGAATGAACCTTGGACTCTTACGATGTTCCATGGATGACTGCGATACTGCAATATGAGAGATTATGCCCGAGACTTTTTCATGAGATGGATTTGGACATTTTCTCTTTCCCACTATTTGGATCATTCCAACTGAAGCTTGGTTATCTTCCTGTTTACCTTGCTTCTTGATGTCCGACACTTTTAAGGTTATTTCCTCATCAAAAGATTTCAAGGTTAGAGTACCTGTTTCAATATCAATATTGCATCGACTAGTAAGCAAGAATGGTCGGCCAAGTATGATAGGAGTCTCTTCATCTTCCGGAATGTCCATGATATCAAAATTAACTGGAAAGGTAAAGTTAAGAATCGTCACCAGTACATCTTCTGCTAGACCATATGACAACTTAGTCGTGTGGTCGGTAAACTTCAAGTTTGTTCTCGTATTGCTCACTTTTCCTCATCAAAAGGCATGAGACTCACACTAGCACCCGAATCAATACGGACCTTCTTGAAAGTTCTGTCTTTTAGAGTGCACGGGATTACTACAGATCCAGAATCTTTTCGCTTTATGGGGATTCTTCTACCTTGTGATATTTCACTATACTGCTCAGTTGAAATTTTCTGCTCCTCACCGCTTGGTCTCTTTTTTCCCATTACCTCTTTTATGAATTTCTTGTACAATGGCATTTGCTCGAGTGCTTCAAAGAACGACATATTGATCTCTAACTTTTTGAACATCATGCTGAATTTCTCAAACTCTTTCTCCTTTGGATCTTTCTTTGTCACTCTCGGAGGATAAGGTAGCTTAATATTTAGTTTAACCTCATCTTTCTTTTTCTCTTCATTTGGCTTCACCGGTGGTAAAGCTCTTTCTGATTCTTTCATGTTTTCTCTCACTTCTAGCTCCACCTCTATACACTGATAATCATTTGTTGCCCTTTCTTCCTTTTCTTCCACAACTCTCTGACTTCTTGTCGTGACAACACTAACATTCTCATGATTTTTTGAATTTGGTACTGTCGCACTCGGGAAGGTTCCTTGAGTTTTTATGGAGAGTTGTTGTGCTATTTGTCCTATCTGAACCTCAAGATTTTTTATAGAAGTTGTGGTGTTCCTCTGATTATTTCGTGTCTCTTCTTGGAATTGAATATTGTGAGCTGCCATCTTTTCAATAGATATCTCCCATTTTTCTTTCTAGGGAGCTTGTTGCTGCTATTTATATTGAGGTTGATTATGATCTTTCCAGGAGAAGTTAGGATGATTCTTCCACCCTAGATCATAAGTCTGAGAATAGGGATTATTTTGCTTTAGAAACTTTATCTCTTCAATTTGCTCCGCAGTCACAATGCAATATGCAGTAAAATGGGATCCACTATAAATCTCACAACTCATAGCTTGGAAAGGTTGAACTTGAGCAACAGTATGAGCACTTACATTCATTTCTTTAAGCCTTCTTTCTACTTCAGCTTTGATTTGATCTTCCATTTTCACAACTTGATTAGCCAACTTCAATTCAATTGTTCCTTCAGGTTTACTCACACTACGGTCGTATAATTCCAAATGCTAATTTGTAGCAATGGCTTCAATGATCTTCTTAATACTAGTGGTAGTTGTAAATTTTGATGAGCCATCGGCTGCCGTATCAATGAGTTGCTTAGTCTTCATCTTTTGAGACCATTCACAAACATCTGCATCTTTTCAGTTTGATCCATGTTATGAGTAGGGCATGCAACCAATAACTGTTTGAAGCTTTTATAAGCGTTGCCAAGTGATTCTCCCTCCTTCTATTTAAAATTCATGATATCATATCTTTTATGAATATACACAGAGGCGGGAAAATACATATTAAGAAAGGTCTTCTCTATCTCTTCCCATGTAGTAATACTCCCGGTTGGTAACGAGTAGAACCACTCTTCAGCATCTTCAGAAAGTGTGAACGCAAATATTCTTAATTTTTTCGCTTCATCAGTGTGCCCATCAATCTTGAGAGTAGTGCTTATAGTCAGAAATCTTTGCAGATGTTGGTTGGCATTTTCATTAACCTTTCCTGTGAAAGGTCTCCTCTCAAGTTGAGTGATGGTGCTCGGATGAAATTGGAAAATTTTCACGTTCACCGGTTGGTTCACAATTGTTAACCTACCAGCCGGTGCATTTGCTCCACTGTAATCACCAAGGAGTCTCTCTGCTGGTGATCTTCAGCCATAATCACAATGTCTCTATTTGAGCTGAACCTGAATCGGATTTCTCTGAATGAATAGAGACTCTTTCTTCTTCTGGTGCTAGAGTTGAAGGCTCTGCTTTAGAAGCTGTCAGTCTTGCTTGTGTATGCTTTGCGTGCAATGTTCTTTCGATTTCTGCATCAAAAGGAAAATTAACTGAGGATTCTCCTCGCATAAAAATGTTAGACACAGATTAGTAGTTTCAAACAAAAATAATAACAATAAAACTAGAAATAAAATTTTAGTTGACGAGCAACAAATTTTAATTGAACAAAATTTAAAACTTATACTTTGGCAGTCCCCAACAACGGTGCCAAAAACTTGATCTTAAAAATAGCAAGTGTACAATTTTTGCCAATTGTAGTTAAAATAAGGGTTTTATCCCCAATATCAATCTCGAGGATTGCGTAGGAATATTAGTTCTTATCGTAATTCGATTAAACAAAAAGTACTCGGGATTAAGGATTGTTTAGTAAATTTATAAGGGACAAGTAAGAAATTAAAGCAATTAATAATAAAAGGGAGTTTTATCAGATATGAGAAGCATGCTAGGGTATAGTGTATAAGTTGCCTTGCAACAACCTTAATCCTTATTCACGAGACATGGCTTAAAACAAACCTTTACTAATTCTCAAGTATATTTTCCACTAAGGCCTTAGAAAGAAAAACCTTTGATGTTCATCCTAAACCCTAAGTCCTTATAGATTTAGGATGAAATCAAGCATTATATTTTATCAAGAATGTTACGGTTACTACGAAGTATCCTTAATCCTAGGTGTTATCTATTATAGTATTATTGCACAAAAAACATTAACAGTGGTTTTTTCGACCTAAGGTTAATTGTAAATCAATTTCCATTTTTCCGATAGAAAAAGCGTTAAACACATTCTACAATAAAATTGATTATGAAAAAAACACTTATGTCATAGAATAAAGGAAATAAGGTTCATTACAAAAGCAGTTCAAGGACACCCCTTAACATTGGGGGGGGGGGGGGGGTTAGCTACTCATCTTATTCAAACAAAATACAAAGTAAAAATTAGACATTACAAGATAATAGAATTACTTTGATCTTCAATTGCTTCCGCTCATGAAAACCTTCAGTTCTCCAGTCGCCTTGATATCTCCAATCTCTATCCTAAAATTCTTCTCCCGTCCAAAAAAGTCCTTTTTCTTTCTCAAAAAGCATCCAAAATACTATCAGGTCCAATATAGCAGTAAGGAAATACCCAAAATACCTTCATGGATCACAAAGGTAAAAAAATCCAAGAAAATTAGAAGGTGACACGACGCAGCCAACAAGGCCCGTGTCAGCTGACATGGGCGGTCGTGTTGACCCCTGGCTATCTGATGAAAACTCTTCATTCCCCAAACTTGCTGGCACGGGCCGTGTCAGGTGACATAGACACTCGTGTCAGCCTACTGCCTCTCTACAAAACTTCCTTCTCAAGTGACACGGGTCGTGTCTGATGAAAACTCGGTTTGCCATGGTTGTCTTTTTCGTTGTTCAAAATAAGTCATTTGCGCCTGAAAACTCGATAGCATGAAATATTAAGTTTTCTACCCTTAACTATATCATAAGGTGTCTTCTCTAGGATAGATCTTACGATTACACTGTTTAAGTCGTGGCATGCAGTGTTAATCGCATCCTCCCAAAAATACTTAGGTAGGCTCATCTCATTTGTCATAGTCTAGGTAAGCTCTTCCAACACACAGTTCTTTCATTCTATAACACCATTTTGTTGTGGAGTTCTCAGACATGGGAAATTGTGAGCAATACCATTTTTGGTGCAAAAGATTTGAAAATGATGGTTCACGAATTCCTTACCATGATCACTATGGAGAGTGATGGTTTTAAAAACAAAAACATTTTAAGCAACATTAGAAAAGTCAAAAAAATCTTTAAAAGTATCATCCTTATGGGCTAAGAAAATCGTTCATGTAAATCTAGAGTAGTCGTCAACAATCATAAATTCGTAATAGTTACAACCTAGACTTCTTGTCCGCAAAGGGCCAAAAAAATCTAAAAGGAGAAGCTCAAGAGGTTTTGATATCGAAATAGCCTTCTTCTGTTTAAAATAAACTCTTGTTTGCTTTACCATTTGGCAAGCATCACATAATTTGTCTTTTGAAAACTTTATTTTTGGAAGACCAACTACTAGATTTTTGGATGCTATCTTATTCAGCAAGTCAAAATGTATATGGCTTAAGCGTATATGCCATAACAAATAATCTTCACTCTTAAATACTAAACACTTAGTCCCATGCATTGAGACATCATCTAGATCAAGCATATAGACATTTTCAATCCTAGAAACCTTAAACACAAGGTCCATACTAGTCTTATGCTCAATTATACAACCAAGAGTATCGAAAACAACTGAATACCCTTTGTCACATAATAGGTTAATACTTAGAAAGTTGTGTTTAAGCCCTTTCACTAACAACACATTTTAAATGGTAATTGTGGAAGGATTTCCTACAACACCTTTACCAATAATTTTACCATTCGTATTGTCTCCATTTGTGACGTGACCATTTTTCTTCTTATCGAACTTTATGAACATGGAAGCGTCACATGTCTTGAACAATTTCTATCTAGAAACCACAATCTTTTTCCGGAGGTAAGACTTTCCTGTGACAAATCAAACATATAATTTAGGTCCCTAACTAATTGGTTATTTAGGGTTAGTTAAGTTACATTTAGGTATCCATCTCATTTTACCATTGGGAACTTGAATGTTCCTAACATGACAAAGAGGCCTAGTGTGACCCTTATCTCCACAATAATGGAAAACACCTTTAAATGAAACACTCATTCTATTTCTCTTAGTGACATGAGGGTTTTTCTTAAAAACCTTTCCTCTTTCACTTGAAGAACTAGAACAAGTATTAGATAGTATGGCAACATGTATTAATTGTTCATTAAGAGTTTCAATTTCATGTTTAAAAATTCGACACTCAACATATTCCACAACTTCTATCTTTTTCACCTAATGTATCAGAAACAATAAAAAGCTCATTCATAAGAGATGTATGAGCTTCCTTTAAACAATCTAAAGTAAAATTAAGATTATTTATCTCTTGTTCAAGTGTATCAATGATTTCTTTTTGGAGAGAAATTTTCTTAAACACTTTACTAAAGTTAGCATGCATGCCATTGAAAGCATTAGACAATTCACTATAAGTATACTCATTTTTAGAATCAGAACTATATAACTTTGAAGTTCCACTTTTCTTTCGTGCCATCAAGAAAATGTTGGCACACTCATCATCTGAACTCGGCCAGGAATCGGAGGAGCAGCTCTTTGTCGTACCTCAAAAAATATGGTCATTCGCGAAGTCACGGAAAAAATGGTTCGAACAGAGTCTCTACCAAACTTTATTTATTTCAAAAAGGAAAAGGAAAATATAGATAAAACCTTTAAAAGGGAAAATAGTCATCGCTACCGAATTCAGGTTCGAGAGTCTATTACGCATGGGGAAGGTATTTGTACCCCTCACTTTCGTTGTACTCAACGAGAACCTTTTACTTAAACTTGTGATTGAATATTAGCTAATGTCATTTTTTTTATTCGAGTGTAAGAAGATTAAAAATAAAAATAAAGAAAAACCATAATTTTTTATTTATTAATGTGCCTGACAAGATCGCGGGTCTTGCTCCTACGTATCTCCAAGTGCAATAGAGAATTCAAGGCTGCATAGTTTTGGGTGCTTAACATTTGTAGATTGGTGTGTTTTAATGATCGACTATTTAGATCACACTCTAATGGTTAAACGGTGCTCGTGCTTGCAATTGGAGACTTAAAATGTTTGTTTTTATTCACGGTAGAATAGAGTAAATAATATTCTTTCTCAAATGGTTTTTGATCGCATAGGGGCGAGTGGAAAGAATGTTTGATTGGCTAAGTGTTTTGTTGGATGACGATTGATAAAATGTCAAGTAAGGGAACTCATATCCAAACAATAGAGGAAAGGATCGAAGGCTGGAGACCATTCCCTATTTTCATCTTTAATTGTAAAATGATTTTGATAATGTTAATGTATTTTGAGTGGATGAAGAATACTCGAATGGTCGAGTAAGGCAACTTGTATCCAAGTATCCGGGTAAGGTAATAGAAGGCTATATACAACTTCCTTTTTCATCTAAGTTATTCTGAAAATGGTTTTGATTTGATCTAATTATGAAAAGGTTTCAAGGTGAATCAGATTGTAAGTTTTTAGAGATGACAATTGTTTGAATAATCAAGTAAGGGAACTCATACCCAATTAATTGAGGAGAGGAATCGAAGGCTTGAGACCATCCCCTTTTTCATCTTTAATGAAATGGTGTTTAAGTATAAGTTAAGTGTTTTGACTTGATTTTGAAAAGGCGCACTTGATATTGATCGAAGTTTTTCATACGCAAGATCATAACGTGGCAAAAATATCCTAAGTTTGCGTAGAATCGAAACAGGATAAAATGAGTTATGAAAATACTTTCGAATTTTTTTGGAATAGGGTTCAAATTGAATGGGTTTGGTTTTAAAATGGTTGATTGTTGAAGTGATATTGCCATAAGTTGATCAATTTTTAATTTACAAAATTAATTAATTGAAATTCAGTTAAATGACTTAATTAAGCTAAGTAAGATTAATTATCAAAATTATTTGATTAAGTCAAATAATCAAGTTATTTAAAATTGATTAACACAATTATCTAATTAAACAAAATTTTAATTAATTTATTTATTTAATAAAAATGAGATGAATAACTAAACGAGTATTAAATGATCAAATCGAGTAAAGTGTAATATGCTCAAAGTTGGTTTGTGCATAGTGACAACACGAGTAATGTCATACCCAAGATCATAACGTGGCAAAAATATCCTATAAATACATCAAAAATTTAGTGACGTAACAACATAAAATTACAAAATCCAAGGGTCAAAGTCTGATTTTAAATGCCATGAAGCTTAATAGCAACAACCCAATATTCTATTTGAAAATTTTACATGTTATAAAAAATCAACAACACGGCAACATAATCAGGCCGAAATTTATATACACCACAACATTCAACAAGAAATTAACATAATTACAATTTCTTTAACAACCAATTAACAATACAATATTATAATTAACACTTGACAGTATGTTACTTAATTATTAAAACAAGTAAAGTACCAATTAACAAATAATAAAAAAAATAGAAGTTTGAAAAATAGAATGAGCTTGATTTTAATATCCCAACACAACAACTTAGGCACGAACCTAGTCAACACAGTCGAAAATTTCAATAACTATTATACCGAGATTGCTTCTATTGTTGCTGGAAATATTGTAGATGACTGAGCCAAGTTGCTTGCTCATTCACTTCCGACTTATCGATACTTGACGAAGATGGCGGTGATATTCATACATGTTTCACATTCTTGTTGTGGCTGAATACGTGAATAATGGAAAATGTATGTTTGTTGTTATTGGGCGCAATTCAATAGGGGTAGCACTTTGGATGTTGAGGGTGTGTTCGAGTTCATAGGTGGAGTAAATGTTGGGTTATTTGTGATTATAGAAAACAAAATGGCAGAGGGAGTATGTTTGCGTGAGGATTGTGAAATGGAGGGAGATGGTTGTTGTTGGTTCAAATGATTTGTCATAAAGGAAGAGAGACAAAATAGAGTTAAGGTTAGGTGCAGTGTGAACAATGGAAAGGATGTTGTATCAGTTAATCTAACCAGAAATGGTGACTATTGAACGTGGGGTTTAGTGGTTTGATGGCCATGAAGGTCTGTGTTGGTGGATGAGAAAGTGGACTTTACATGGTGGCTGGTGTGAGGCGGTTCGTGGTGCGGGAGAGAAGTTCAGAGGTTGAAGTGGTGAGTTGGTCTTTATTTGATGAAGATGGAGAGTGGTGAGTTTCATGATTTGTTTCACGGGGGTGGTTGAGTGGTGTTTCGATTTGGTTGGAAAGAGGGTTGAAGAGAAGGAAAAAAAAAACTCCCTCGAATTTGTGCTTCCGCTTTTGAGTATGGGTGAAAGGAAATTAATATAATCAAAAGGATTCTATTGTTTTTTTTATGAAAGAGATCCCTCATTCTTTAAAAAAGAACGTGATGGTCTCGAGTGGGATTTTTTACAAAGCTGCCACACTTTTGAAAATAACTATTAAAATTATACAAATAAAACAAAAAATAAAAAATATGACATTAATTAACTGCTCAGCCAATGGATGGACGAGTAGATGAAGGAAAAAAATTTCAGGGCCCATCGGCCAATGGATGGACGAGCACATGTGAAAAATGTGGAATTCTGAAGATTTATTTTCTAAGTGTGACATTATGATACATTATTTTCAAAAGTGTGGCAAGTTTGTAAAAAAATTCCTAAGTGGTTGCTCTCACCACTGTAACTGAAAAATGAATGAAAAAAAATAGAATGGCCCCCCTTTCCCTCATCATCTTGCCACATGGCCATCAGTTATTGCAGAGGTTTTTCTTTTTTTAGAATTTTGAGAGAGGGTGAGAGCTAGTGGGCTGTGCTTGAAAGGGTTTCTCTCTTGAAACCATTTTTTTGCTTCCTCTTCGATGACATACGTGTGTCCCCTTATCATTGGGGGAATGAAGATATTTTGATTCTTTTGATTTTCTTGATTATTAATATTAATGTTATTAAATTTTATATTCAATGAATGGAATAAGTGTGGATAGCTAATTTGGGTCATTCATTAACCTGAACCAATAATCCAAATTAAATCAATGAAGCACACATGAATTAAAATGTCCATAAAGCCCTTTTTATTAGTTTTAATTAATTTAAATGAGTTTAAATCAATTAAAACAACTAAAATACATACCTTCTTAAATAAATATGATAGGAATAAAATGAAAGGGTAGAAAATTCTATTTAATTATTTCGAACACTTTGACACAAAGATAAAAATAAAATGGATAAAAATGAATAAAATCGAATGCCAAAATGCTCAGAAAAATAAAATGAATGCAATACAATGATCAACGCAAAATATACTTTTTCAAAACAAACATGTTTTGATCAAATTTTGAAATAAAAAATGTTCAGTTTAACTAGCTCAAGCTGATCAAACTGTGACTGAAAAAGTAGTAAAAAAATAAAACGAAAACACCCGGTTAAAGTATGTGAATCATAGATTAATAATACTAACGTCTGCAAGCTCGATTTAAAAAAATTTTGCCCGCTAATTTTACGTACATTTGAGAAATGATTCAACCGATCTGTCTGTAGACATGAAAATGTTATGATATACAAATGATGCAAAGTAAAAATAAAGTTAGTTGAATGAAAGTTTTAAAATGCCCAGAAAAAATTGAGGTATGACACTCTGAACCTCTTCTTCTCATGCGATGTCGGCTCTATGACCTTCGGATTATTTTCCCTTCGTCTTGTAGAAAGCCTTGTCTTTGCTTTTATGATGTTTGGTGAGATTTGGACATGTGGTCCTGTAGTGTCCTGTATTTCCACATTCGTAACACATAATCTTATTGTCTTCTTTATTATGATCCTTATTAAGTGGATGAGTATTTCTATAGTCCGCTAGACATTTTTCGGTATGCTTGGGCTTGTTTCTATTAAGATATCTATTGTAGCGTCTGACGAATAAACACATTTCTTCATTTTTGGAAAATTCTTTGTTAGAGTTGTCAGTTTTTTCCTTTGACTTCTCCACTATTGAAGATGAAGCTTTCAAAGAAAGGTCTTGTTTCTCTTTTTTTGCTTTCTCTTTCTTCTTCGACTTTATTTCGCTATCGGTGAGTCGTTTCAGCTCACTCTCATGCTCGACTAACTTCCCAAACAGTTTTGTAATGTCCAAAGTATTGAGATCATTTGCATCTTTTATTGTAGTGAATTTTGGTTGTCACTCCCTACACATGGATTTCAATATTTTGTTAGTACAATCTTTTTTTGAAAAAGGTTTTACCCAAGTCTCGCAGTTTGTTGATTAAATGAAGGAATCTAGTTTGCATAGAGTCCACGAATTCTATGGGTTCCATACGAAATAGTTCACACTCCTCTATAAACATATTGATTTTAGAATCCTTGACGTCCTCTATTCTCTCATAGAGATTTTAGAGAGCATCCCACATACCTTTAACACTCGTATAATGTAAAATTGAATAGAACACTGTAGCATTATGTGTTGAAATAATTATGTTCCTCGCTTTCAAATCATATGAAGCCTTTTTGGTTTCATCATCATTCCAATCTTTTGGATGTTTAACAACATTGTCATCGCCCTTGGGAATAAATGGTCCCTCGGTGAGGGCACACCACATATTTTTGTCAATCGATAACAAGTGTACATACATGATCAATTTCCGATATGTATAATTTCCGCCTTTGAAAACTGGTGCTCTATTATACACTCCCTTAGGATTGTTATCTTTCAACATATTTACAAACTTTTGGATGTCGATTAGACACAATCAAAAGACTAGCTCTTGATGCCAGTTGTTGGGTGTGAATATGGAAGTAAAAAAATGGTCTAGAGGGGGGGGGGGGGTGAATAGACCCAAATTAAAAAATACAATCGCCATTTTCCGAAATTAGAGTGTTTTAAAAAATGAGTTACGAGCGGAAGGTTTGATGCAAAAACGAAAATTATATAGTTGAATATGATCAAGCCAACACATTTCATTTCACAAATTTCCAAGATTATAATAATGAAATGATATGTATGAATTGACTCAATTTGTGTAGTCACAAGGAGTGTACACAATGATTCAATTTGTGGAGTTCTAAGTTCAATTTGTTTTTCAGATTTATCAATCATGATACTAGCTTGACTTGTTATCCAATTCCAATAAAACCTAAAGCTTTACGTAATAAATCGCTACCAAGAACAAACGATATAATACGAAAGAATTGAAAAACCTAAGCATGTCATCACTACAAATTTAAAATGCGAGAGTAAGAGTTAGAGAGATAACACCAAGATTTATAGTGCTTCAGCGTTCGTCCTCGCTTAGCCTACATGCACACTTTAATGATTTCCCATTAGAACTTGTATAGTTTATTGTTGTTTGACAAATATTTCCAATAGTTCATAAAATCATCAATCAACAAAACATTTGATAAAATAAATCTCCTACATTTCTTGAATCTTTACTCGAATACGTTTCTTGAATCTTCCAATAAAGATAATTCTTTTCCAAGCCTTCATGTGTAGCTATCAACTCCTTGATCCTATCGATTATTTAAGTGGTGAAATTTTCCCAATATCCGAGAAGAACTCTACCTTATATGTAGCCTTCTACACAATTACTACTAAGACAATGCGGGAGAGAAGAACCTACTTCTTTTCAATGGAATTTATCACTGCCTTTGAAAATCCCTCAATCTTGCTAATAATATGAAAAACTAAACAAGATCTCCAAGAACAGTGAGTATCAAGTACGTTCCTCCTTCAATCAATTTTAGAACTCTTGTTATCAAGATCTGAACTCTTTTGAAGTTGAAGATTGAAATGATTTTATAGCAAGACTTTGAACACTCAAAACAGAGGAAATTGATTTTCACTAAAAATCACACTAAAATATATGTTCAGAATGATAGATATTGTGCAAAGAATGATGACCAAAAGGTTTTTTATGTGCTTAAGATTAAGCACACAAAATGGATGAAAAAGTTAGTTAGATTCGAATCAAGAAAAATATGGTTTGATTCAAATGAGAAAAATGATGTGGAATGAAAGAAATAAAGTTTTTTCCAGTTAATTCAGATCAGACGAAGCGTGATTCGAATCAAAGCTCACGTGATTCGAATCATGTTCAAAATTTGGTCCGGACCAAATGACACAAAACTAACAAGAAACTTTGAAAAATGAATTTGATTCAAATCATGTAGAAATATTGATTCGAATCAAATCAAACAGAACCAAAAATGAACTTTGAAAAATGAAATTGATTCGAATCATGTACAAATATTATTCGAACCAAATCAAACAAAAATTGTTCTCTGAAAAATTATCAGGATCAAATTTATGTATTTTACTTATGTCCAATTTGATCAAGATCAAATATTAAGTGTAAAACTGAATGATTCGAATCAATTTTGTAGCATCTCAAATTTTCAAAAGCATTTTGAGATTTTACTTTTGAATTAAAGTATAACCAAAACACAAAAAGATTTCATTCTTCTAACATATGTTATTGATAAAAGAATATTTAGATGAAGATCAAATCTAACCAAAGTTTTGCGCATGGAAAAAACAAATCAAATCAAACTCAATTTCGATAAATGCAATCATGAAGAAGACTCAACAAATCAAAATAAAAACAAAAATGAAAGCAATAAGACAAGTAACAAAATAATCGGATAAAAGCTCCTCCTGAGTGAAGTAGAGACATGCAACTACACCTTCAAGTTATGAATATAGTTCAACATCCTTAATGAAGAATCCAATAGAACAAAAGGCAATAAAAATGATAGGTAAGACGATGGAAACGCAGTTGAAACACCATACAAGATTGTGCATGATACAATAGATAAGAGAGTAACAAATATTAAAAAGTTGGTACAAATTATAGAGGAAGAATACATATTAAAGAGAGAATATAGAGTTTAAGGCAATGCAGTTCGTCAATTCGGACACCTCCTAGATGAATGAAAGTCAATGTCATGTTCATGAAAATATTGTAATAAACTTAAAAAAATAATATGGATTTTTTTGGTACAAAAATAATATTGATTTTAGTTATGATAAAATGTTCTAAGAATATTTAAAATTAAATATTATGTAGTATTCATTATGTATCAATTATTGTGTAAAAGTCATCCACACCACTTTAATTCATAGTAAATTTATTTTCCTAATTATCAAAATAATTTTTATTAAAAGTAGTCTTTATTCAAACTAGTTGTCAGTCAAATTAGTTATTATTTAGATAGTAGGCATAATTAGTTAGGGATGCTCATGGACGGTTAATTTTCATAACTAATCCATAACCATAAATAATTCATATATTATAACCAATTATTAAAACCAATTGTAATAATTGGTTTTCATTTTTGTAAAATGGTTATAAACCAGTTTTCAACCGGTTATATCCATAACCAATTTTATAATTAGTTTCTATTTAAATTTTGTTTTAAAACTATTTTTTTTAGAGAATTTTTTATTTTAAGAAAAAAATTTTATGTTCAAAAAATTTTTTTTTTAATTTTTGGAAAAATATTTTTTTACTAATTTTTTTTTTTAATTTTCAGTATTTTTCTATTTACTGAAAAAATATTTTTAAAAACAATTTTTTTCCAAAAAAATTTAGTTTTTTGCAAACAAAAATTAATTTTTTTTCAAAAAGAAACTTTTTTTTTCAAAAATAAAATATTTTTTATTTAAAAAAAAAGTTTTTGTTTCAAAATTTTTTTTATAAGAAAATTGATTAATTTTGGTTTTTATTTTGGATATGGATGTCCAAATTATGGATTTGGTTAAAACTATATTAATAACATGTTTTGGCCTGGGCCCCGGCCTGACCACGCGGGCCCAGCCTAATAATCTTCCACCAGGCCCAGTCCAGTTCGGGCACCACGTCGGGCACGAGGTCCCCGACAAGCAAGAAAGGCCTCCCTGCGGGCAGAACCCGCTCCTTGTCGGGCAGGAAAAAGTGTCCTTCACACGTTCTCCACGTGCTCCCCTCCGCGGGGACACGTCACCAACCAACTGCCCACCTCTGAAAGAGCAGGTCAAACCCACTTTCCGGAGATCACGGGACAGTTGGACTAGGGCGAAGACCACGTCCTAGTCTTCACTATGCCACGTAAGCCCTAACAGTCACCTGGGTTGGGCCTGGAAATCTAGCCCTACACAAGTGACCGTTGGCCCAGCGCTGGGGTCTCTCTATAAATACCCTCTTTCACAAGAGGGTCAGGTAATTCACTTCTTACCCTTTTCTGTATTTGCTTTTACTCTGCCCAATTCCTTACTTTGGCATCGGAGTGTCTTGCAGGTACACCCCCTTCCTCCTCCTCATCAACGGTGAACAGGTGGCAGTCCAACAGCGTGTGGCCAGCCAGTGATCCCCTTCTGATCAGGTCAGATCAGTGGCGCCGTCTGTGGGAAACTGAAACTTCCCCGTTCCTCCGAGCAAGCGAACCAAAGTTTCACCAACACTCCACGATCATGGTTAGCCCACACCGCGATGATACCGTTCATGATTTCGTCCTCACCCCCGCTGCAAACGGTGGCAAGCAAACGGAGACGTCCCGCCCAGTAGAAACCGACGAGAGGAACGGCCAGACTGCGTCCCCATTGTCCGTGGAACTCGCGCACTAGACGGCCCTCCGACCCCGAAGCCCGGTAGCGTTCCAGCCTGTCCCTGTCCCGGCCGGAGCTGACCCGACTGTGGCCGCCCTTTTCGCGACCATCAACCAGACGAACCAGCTGTTATTCCAGCAGAACACGCGGATTGGAGCACTAGAACGCGAGGTCCCACTGAGGTCCCCCCCACGACAAGACCAGAACGGGAACTCGAGGAGTCCCTCCCTTCAACCCAGAAATTGACGACCTCGACTGGAGAGGCCCCATCCCGAAGCAGTGCGGGAGCAGACAAGATCCCAGACAAGACAAGTTCGTCAGAGACGACAAGCCAGAGCAGGGCCGCCTCCCCGCATCGACCCCCCAGTCAGGAGGCCGAGGACCCGAAACCAGGTACCCCTGCCAAATGGATTGTCTCCCCCTCGGTCACCCACTCTCAGTGACGAAGATGACTATAGGACTCCCCTGTCTCGCGAAATCATGTCCGCCCCCCATTCCCTACGGGATGGAAAAGCCCCCGACGCTCTCGACATACGACGGCACCTCCGACCCAGACGATCACCTGGAAGACATCGAGGCCATGCTCGACTACCGAAATGTTCGAGGGGATATCAAATGCAGACTATTCCCGACGACCCTGACGAAGGGTGCCATGACGTGGTACAAGAGTCTCGAGCCAGAATCGGTTACGTCGTGGAGGGTCCTGAAAGACTTGTTCTCGAAACACTTCACAACATCCCGACGCCATCCGAAGACGGAAGCCGCGCTCGGCGCTATAATCCAAGCTCCCGATGAGCCCCTCCAGAAATACATCGAGAGATTCACACAGGAGGCAGTACAGGTAACGACGTCAGATGAGATGAAGCGTTACTTAATGGATCAGGGCCTGCGCCGCGATTCCAAGTTCTACGAGGCCGTGGGGATACATCGACCATCATCTCTGCAAGACTTACTCGACACGGTCCTAGTCGGGAAGATCGCCCCCGCGAACAACGCGAACAGCGCGGCCCCGCCGGTAGGTTCACGGAGTACACGGCCCTAGTCGCTTCCCGCGATCGCATACTGGCCGAATGCGCCAAGACCGAATTTATCCAGGGAGGTGTCCGCTTCCCCAGACCGACACCCCCCAAGCCCAATGTGGACAAATCGAAGTACTGCCGTTTCCACAGGAGCCACGGGCACGTGACGGAAGACTGCATCCATCTCAAGGACGCGATCGAAATCTTGATTAAGGACGACCACCTGAAGAGATACACCCGGGGGGGAACCCCGAGGCAAGAAGCTCCCGAGGCCAAGAAAGTCGAAGAGCTCCCCTCTTCAGACGACGATAACGGACTCCAGGTTTCCCTATGTGTCAGCCGCTCCAAGGATTGGTTCGCTGATAGAGAGTTCGGCCTCCCCGACGGCCCTGACCTGCACAACGAACTAGTACGACCCACCAGTCGATGGGAGTAGTTCCCAAGAGCCATGGTCATCTCCGGCGGCTCTACGAGGAACCTATCCGTAGGGTCGGTGAAAAGAAAGTTCGAAGAACTCATCACGAGCAACTCTGGTAAGATGAGCACACTCGAAAAATTTCGCGGCCGATCCAACCCGATCACCTTCTACCTCGAGGAACTCCCCGGGGGCTCCCCAAATTCTAACATTCCCTTGTTGATACGGGCGCAGATGGCAAACTTTGATGTCAGATGCATCCTCGTCGACGGAGGCAGCTCAGTGGACATCATGTACACTCACCTCTTCACGACCCTCCAACTTAACAAATCCAACCTATCCCCCTACGTGGGCTCTGACCTCCAAGGGTTCAACGGGACGACGACGAGACCATGGGGATATGTGGAGCTAAAAGTCACGTTCGGGGAAGAGGAGACTGCCAGGGAGATCAATATCCGCTTCCTAGTCATCGAATGCCCGTCCCTCTACAACTGTATCCTGGGCAGGACGACAATGGCCGAACTCACCGCGATGCCTTCCACCGTCCACCTAAAAATGAAGTACTACACGAGGCGGGGGGCCGTGGTGACCCTGAACGGGGACATTGAGGCTACCCGGAGGTGCTTCGAGGCTGCGCTGAAAGGCTTGAGCACCATCGCTCCAGCAACCAAGAAGGCAACCTCAACTGTGACGCTGAAGAACGAACCAAAGGAGCTCGTTGGATCTTTGAACCTTGACAGTCTCTTCACCGAGGAGCACGGTCACGAAGAAGAGGCCAGCAAAGCCAACCAGTCTAACGGGCAGCCCACCCACCCAACGCGCCCCATCCTAGACGGTGAATTCGAGATCGTGAGACTCGGGGACGACAAGAGCAGAACCGTGAGGATCGGAGCCGGACTCCCAGACTTAGCGAAGAGATAGCTACAGGCCTGCCTCCGCGAGAACGCCAACCTCTTCGCCTGGAGCGCCGCGGAAATGCCCGGACTCGACCCCGAGGTCGCCTGCCATCAGCTGTCCATCAACCCAACCGCAAAGGCCGTAGTACAACGTAGGCGTAGACAATCCCCTGAAAAGTCGGCGACGACTGAAAAAGCTGTAAAAGACCTCCTAGAGGCAAATTTTATTTCGGAAGCCCGGTATTCAACCTGGTTGTCCAATGTTGTACTCGTTAAAAAGAATAATGGAAAATGGTGCATGTGTGTTGATTATATCGATCTCAACCGGGCATGTCCTAAGGACGCCTACCCTCTCCCCAACATCGAAAAACTCGTCGACAACTCCGCGGGCTTCAAGCTTTTGTCCTTTATGGACGCATACTCGGGGTACAACCAGATCCCGATGGCCGAGCACGACAAACAGAGCACGACCTTCATGACAGCGTCGGACGACTATTACTACAATGTAATGCCCTTCGGCCTAAAGAACGTCGGCGCCATGTACCAACGGATGATGAACAACGTCTTCTAGGGAGAAATCGGCGAGGTCCCTCGAGTCTTCTGGTAATGCCCTTCACCCTAGGTTCCTACCAGAACAAATATCTCATCATGGGCGTCGACTACTTCACCAAATGGATTGAGGCCGAAACCCTAGCCAAAATCACGGCCCACAACATCCTCCGATTCTACAAAAGAAATATCCTCGCAAGATTCGGGGTCCCGCTCGCCATCGTCACCGACAACGGCACACAGTTCACCAACAAAAACTTCCGCGACTTCGTCACTAAGCTCGGGACCAAGCACCACTTCACCTCGGTCGAACATCCTCAGACGAACGGCCAAGCCGAATCCGCGAACAGGGTAATACTCAGAGGGCTAAAACGAAGACTCGGCAACGCCAAGAGGGCATGGGTCGAGGAACTACACAGCGTCCTATGGGCATACCGAACTACGCCTCACTCAACCACGGAGGAAACACCATTCCGCCTCACGTACGAAACCGAGGCAGTGATCCCGGTCGAGATACGCGAGCCATCCAGACGAACTGAAGCTCCCCTCGAAACCGAAGACAACGACGACGCCTTAAGAGAGGAGCTCGACCTAGTCGAGGAGATTCGATCCGGAGCAGCCCTTCGTGAAGCCCGGCTGAAACAGCAGGTTGCACTCCGCCACGACAACAAAGTCTTGAGACGCGACTTCCAAATCGGCGATTTAGTCTTGCGCAGAAACCAGAAAGACTCCCACGAGGGTAAACTCGTTGCAAATTGGGAAGGTCCCTACCATGTCCGCGCCAAGATAGAGCACGGGGCTTACTACCTCGAAAACCTACACGGGGAACAACTAGCTCGACCATGGAATGCCGAGAAGCTGAAGCGGTACTACAGTTAAATACTGCCCGCGACGACCAGACATCGTGACCACTGGGGGGAGACATGGTACCACCTCACCTCCTCGCATCTCCTAACGACCAAAGAAAAAGCAAGCCATGCCTCTTGTGTGCCCGGGCAGAAGGCCTTGCTCGGCGGGGAACGCCTCGATCGAGATTCCCCAACGCCGTACCAACACCGGTAGGACACCCAGCTTGCGATGGGACGTCCACATCGCAGGGAGAACTACCCCCGAACCGGTCAGGCAACAAAGTCGGCCAACCAGCCAGTTCCCCACACCACCGTTAACAAGTATTGTCGAGCTACCACCCCGGACAGGCCTAAAAACACGAACATACATTTCGAGCATATAAAAGTGCAGAAATAAAACAAGCATAAACAACATGCAAAAACGAGGCGCACACTTAGACTATTCTCAAAAATATATTACTCAAAAGCGGGCACCAGCCCAGTAGTAAATATTACATAAATAGTAAGGGCGCGCAGGCCCGACAAATAAAACAAAAAAATACAAAGTATGGCACGCAGGCCGAAATACGCGGGCGTGCAGACCCGGGGCTAATCTATGTTCCCTCCTCTTCCTCAGCTTCAGGCTCGATGACAGGGACGACGAGGCCAGTCTCCTCAGCGCTAGGGTCGACCACTCGACCATCGACTATCTCGTGGAAGGGCCCGATTCCATCCTCGACGAAGGCGACGCCGGAGTTTACCACCCTAAGCTGCGCGACAACATCATTGAATCCCGCGGCGAAAGCATCTAGACAATCACCTTCCAACACCCGAATCCTGGCGAACAGGTCAGCCCGGGTAACCAGCAACCTGTCATCATCAGTCTCGTCGTCGGCAGGAAAAAGATCGCCCTCGAGTTCCACCACACGAGCCTTCGACGCCTGCAGTGCCTCCTCAGCTATCCTCAGCTTCTCCTCGGTGCTGCCGCCCCTCTTGCGCTCAAGAGCCACCTCCCCACGAGACTTCTCTAGCTCTTCAGTCAGCTGAGTCACCTTCCCCCGGCTCACCCCCAGATCCTCGACTGCCTTGTTCAGACGGGACTGTGTGAAAGCGAGATCCCCCTGCAGTTTTGACAACTCGATGGCCGAGCAACTTTCTTCGCTCAGGACCATCGCCGTAGTGAAAGTCCGCATCAGCGCGGCCAAGTCCTCGGTCAGAACCTGCCTCCGCGTAGCACGGTCGGCACTCAAAATCACCTTCGCCTCCCCGGCGGGAATATTGGGCGACCTAGCCCCATGGAAATAGCCGGGGTGCTGGTGACAAGGAGCGATGGCGTAACCCTCCTCGGAAGAATCCGCCGATAATTCAACCACGGGCGCATCCTCCTGAACTCTCGCCCTCTTCGGGGCCCCTTGTGAAGTAGGCGACTGGCTACCGGGCAGGTACGCCGACGACCCTCGTCCATCCTGTTCTACGGAAGACTGCCCGACCAACTGGGCGACCCGCGTCTTCGGAGGAACCACAGCCCTGGATGCGCACAACTTTTTCACCCGCTCCTTGATGGAGGCCATATTCCCTGCACAACAAAGAAAACTGGTCAATAAAAGACTAAGTATTAGGTCGAGAGAAGACGAGGCGTCCACTACCTAGATAGCGTAGAGCATCCTCCTCCGAATGACACTCGAGCAAAGCCTTGGTATTAATCAACCTCGGTGTCTCGCGAACATTCCCGTAGCTGTCGAGGATGTACCGGCTGTCAGGGGTCACCAGCTTCGATGGTGGCAAGTTGTGCATGAACGAAACTATCTTCAGATAGCTGACCATATCTTCTTCGTCGAGCGACCGTGCACGCACGATGTTCTGACCTGTCCCCCGAGAATATTGCTCCAGAGACCATTCCACATGCACCCGAGGCAACATGACGGCCTCGCGACGACCATCCACGATCCTCTCCCCTTTGAATATAAAGAACGAACCCCTTCGTGCGTGATCGGGCTGACCACGAAGAAACGACCTTTGAAGTCCCGGATAGAATCCATATACGTTCTGAAAATCCTGTCCGGTTGCTTGAACGACACCTAGCCATGTCGGCCACCCACTGACTGCCGTTGTAGATTGAAGATACGAAAGAACAGCGGCAGCGTGACGCCGACCTGAAGATATTGGCATACAACCTTGAAGGCTCGGATAAAAGCCAGGGCGTTTCGGTGCAACTGCGACGGGGCCAACCTCAGCCAATCGAAGAGGCCCAGATGGAAGTCCGAAAATGGCAACCTAAGCCTGGCCTCTTTGAAGTAGAACTCATACATCGTGAAGCGCATCCGCCCGTATTTCGAGCAGATACGATGGCCTGGCCGGGGACGATAGACTTGCCAGTTCTGCGGATCCCCTTCTCTCCGGTCCTCCATAGTGGCATAGACCCCGGTCGGGTCCAAAGCAAAGCAGGAGGGCGTAGACAAGGGCTCCTCGGTCACCCAGTCCTCGACCGGAACAACTCGTTCATCGAAATGCGGGACATTCGGTTCATTATCATCAACCATTGTGCCCAGGACAAACGAAGTCATTAACACCTGAAAAGCAGAAGGCAACGGTGAATTCAATGACGAAGATCAAATTCACCCTTCCACCGCAAGTCAGGTGAAAGGGCGACGAAGGCACTCCGAGCATCGTCCCCGGTGGATCTACCTGAAACCTACCACCTCCCTAGTTACCAGCATGACCCAACCTACAAACTCTCCTCGGGGGCGTCCGTCGGAACAAACGTCGCTCCCCGGGATGCTCATCGGAGTAAGAATCTCTCCCTGGGGCATTCATCGGAACAAGCATCCTTCCCCGAGGCATTCATCGGAATTGGCGTCTCTCCTTGTGGCGTTCATACTAAAAAGCTTAGAAAACCCTCCTACGACGGCGGAGATCTTCGCCTCTCCCCGGGGCATTCAAACTGCCTTGACCACAGTCGTAAAACAAACAAGAAAAATGGAGGAAAAGAGAAAGAAAACTTACTATGATATGATCTACGGCGGAGTACGTGGCGGCTACAGCGGCGGAGAAATCAGACGGCGGCGGGACAGCAAACAGGAAACTTGAGAGCAAGAGGGCGAAAAGTGGGAAATGGGCGGGGGCTCACTTACTTATACCCCAGCACGGAACTCGAAGCGTCGCTAGGCACTCGAGTACCCTAGGGTAGCCGCCCTAGCAGCAACCCAGTGCGCGACACGTGGCGAAAGTAGAAAGTCGCGCCCCCTCACATTTCCTCGCCAGCCCATGTCCTAAAGCCCGGGAAATCGACGACGTGCAAGGACGCACATGCTCGCACCCCACGGAGCACGGGTGAGAGGGCCTTTCCCCGGACCAGGTCCCTTCCCCGGAACGACGTCATCAAGTCCTTGCTACCTCCCTTGGAGCTATGACTTAGGGGGCTCCTATTCTGGCCTGGGCCCAGGCCTGACCACGCGGGCCCAACCCAATAATGTTCCGCCAGGCCCAGTCCAGTTCGGGCACCATGTTGGGCACGAGGTCCCCGACAAGCAAGAAAGGCCTCCCTGCGAGAAAGGTCTGCCCTAACTACGTCGGGCAGGAGACTCCCCGCTCGACCAAACACTGCCCTCCGTGGGCAGAACCCACTCCTTGTCGGGCAGGACAACGTGTCCTTTACACGTTCTCCACGTGCTCCCCTCTGTGGGGACACGTCACCAACCAACTGCCCACCTCCGAAAGAGCAGGTCAAACCCACTTTCTGGAGATCACGAGACAGTTGGACTAGGGCGAAGACCACGTCCTGGTCTTCACTACGCCACGTAAGCCCTAGCAGTCACCTGGGTTGGGCCTGACAATCTAGCCCAACACAAGTGACCGTTGGCCCAGCGCTGAGGTCTCTCTATATATACCCTCTTTCACAAGAGGGTCAGGTAATTCACTTCTTACCCCTTTCTGTATTTGGTTTCACTCTGCCCAATTCCTTACTTTGGCATCGGAGTGTCTTGCAGGTACACCCCCTTCCTCCGCCTCATCACCGGTGAACAGGTGGCAGTCCAACAGTGTGTGGCCAGCCAGTGATCCCCTTCTGATCAGGTCAGATCATAACATATCCAAAATATGGATTTGGTTAAAACCATACTAATAATTAACCGATTTTTAATAACCGGATATGAATATGGATAATTTAAATAACCAGTTTATTTAAGCATCCCTATAATTAGTCCCCAAGTTCTGTAACTTAATTATGAGTTACGATTCAGTCCCTCAATAAAAAATCATTTCAGTTATGTCCCGAAATATTACTTTCGTTAGCATATTCGATCCCTTCTGTTAGTTCAGATGTTAAAACATTAATAAATGCCAACTATGTGATGACTCATCAAAAGAATAAATTAATGCATTATTTAAAGAGTTGAATGTTGTCAAAGAGCTTCATATTTTCCAGAAAAGTGCTCGTACGCATAATCACTCATTCATTGCGTTGGTATGTTTGGTTGCTTTCTTAATCTCTTCATTTCTTGTTCTCTGGCATTGTAGAAAGGGTTTCTTCAATTTTCCTTCTTTTCATCTTGTCTCCATTCATAGGGTTTTAATTCAATGTCTAAGTTTTCAAGAAGTTCTTCCATTGGAACAACTGGGTCAGTTATTCACAGAAACAATAGGAGGGAGTGTTATTGCCAAGATGGATGTGTGCTTTGTACCGTGGGTGACATGAATAATGTCAATTTTGGGGAAACGTTTTTGGGTTGTATAAATTTTAGAAATCATGTGAATAAGGGTTGTAATTTCTTCAAATGGTTCGACGACAAAATTATTAATGAAAGGGATTTGAAGATCCAGAGGCAAAAGAAGAAAATTTACAAATTGAGAATGAGATCATTAACACTAGAGAAGGGCTGAAAGTTCCCGTAATGATAAGGATATTGCGCTTAGTGTTTAATATTGTATTTGTAATAATTTTTTTAGATTAGTTATTTATCTGTGTAATGAGATGTATGTGTCAACATTTATCAGTGAAATGTATTTGTGAACAAGGATGTTGAAATGTATCTGTCAACATTGTTATGTATGCGTCAACATCTATCAATGAAATGTATTTGGATAGTTTTAGATGCCAAACTTTGCTTTATTTCTCTATCAAATGTTGGCATCTTTCATTCTTTTTGTACATAAATTTATTTGAATCACTTATGTTTTGGATGATATGCTTCATTGCTTAAAAATACCTTGGTTGCTTTGATTTGTATGCTATTATGTAGGAATTAGGCACAAAACAAGAAGAGTAAGACACAAGAACATTGACAAGGAAACCAAGACAGCAGCAAAACATCATGAAGTCTGTCGTGCAAAGCTCATAGCGGACTTCCAAAGAAAATTCATCAACAAGTTCGTACAGCGAACATGCTAACGAAGACCCCTGGGAGCTTGGTACTATTCACACAGAAGAAAAAAGGGGCTGAAACTCGCTATGCGAATTGTTCGCTGGAGCGAAGAAGTAGCGAAGGGCTAGCAAATGGTCCCATACTTGAGGCAGTAAGTATTTGGATAAGAATTCGCTGTGTAAAGTTGATGGCAAAGGCTTCGCAGTGCAAAGGATTGTTTGCACAACGAATATGAGGAAATGTCTCAAGGTGTTTTAGTTGTACACTGGCACTATAAGTGCCACATTTGAATGTTCTCTAGGCGAATAGAAGGTTCGCGGTGCGAATGTGACAACAAATGCAACATGGCTATAAGTACTTGAGCTCACTTTTTTGCAAAAACGAATTTTTGATATCTTTTCATAACTATATATTTTCAGCAAGAAAACCCTATCAGGTCATAACTTTATATCTTTTTATAACTTGATATCAAATGATCACGGCATGGGAGTCAGCCATTCCAGAAGTCAGTTAATCTAGGGCAATCAGGTCGAGATCTGATGAATCTCTCGCAGCCAAGGGTACTGTTCCCCACAGACCAGCCCACGAGGGGCAAAGTCATGACAAGGCTGGGGCAAGCCACCCCGAGAGCGCCGAAGCCATCCTTATCCTGAAGGTGATTAACTTGAAGCACCTTTGTAGAGGTTCAAAGCGCTGAAGCCGTTCGTATTAAACCACCAGAGGCCAGAAATCTCAGGTTTCCTTTCGAGAGGATGTTACAAAGATCCCACAGGCTGGGGTAGAAGTTGAAAGCGAAAGAATTATTCATCTCCATATCGACAAAGTTTGTCAGAAGTTGTTAACATTCTGGGGCAATCCATCTTGAGTGCGTTTCATGGCGTGTTTTTCCAAGCAGGATGATTCCTTCTTCCCCAGTAGGTTCAGTTGTGTTTCCCAACAGAATCTGAACATGGGACTGTAAGCATTGATGTGTCTCCCCGAACAGAGATGAATTCTCCCCAACCAGATGTATCCTAGGCAGGATCATCATTTCCCCAGCTGAGTCATACGCAGAAGTGTATACCCGTTCTCAGTAGTGGGTCAACAGGCGGTTTTCTCGTAGAAAATTATCCGTAAGTGTTCAGCCTTTGATAGTTCAGACTGAAGTCTCTGGCGGAATTGAAATTCCCCACAGAGTTGTATTCTCCCCGGCAGGTAGGAGTTATTCCAACGTCTGGTTGTATATCCTCAGCCGAGTTTGCAGTTCCCCAAGAGAGCCGAGTCCTTGGAAGCCGTTCAAGCCATTATTGGTTTTCCCCAGGAGAATGTTGAATAACTGTTGCTATACTTCCCCATCGGAGTCCGTGTCTCCAGGAAGATTCTAACTGTGAAGGCCGTGTAATTTATTTCTGCGATTGACATCGTTTCCTCAGCAGTTTGTGGTTCGTAGACCCGGTTGAGCAAGTACAGGTTCCCGTAGAGCTTTGTCCCCTGTAGAAAGTTGACTGAAGTTCGTTTCCCCAGGATGAGTCCAATTGAGATTGGCGTGACTTTTTCTCCACAGTAGGATGATTCCTTCTTCCCATCAGAATGGTTCTTTCTCCTTGACAGGAGGGCCTCCTTCAGCATATATTTTGCTGATTCGGACCCGTAGCGTTTTGCATGATTGCATCGCATTTACCCTAAACGCGTAGCATTTCCATCGTGTCGAGCATTACGCCGTTGTCAAACATATGCATGTGAAACATGAGCTAGGTCGTTACCGTTCCTGTTTTGCAGGTGTTCCCCAGAGAGCTATTTCTTCTGGATGATTCTTGAGTTCCTCGACAGAGTTGTTTGATCAGGATGATTCATGAGTTCCTCAGCGAAGTTTATTCATTCAGAATGATTCTGAAATCCCCAAAGCAGAGTTACTTGATAGTTCTCCAGATTCCCCAGCAGGGATGTGTCATCCCCGGCAGGTTTGGAATAGAGAAGTTGAAATTTCCCTTGAAGACTTACTGATGAAGTCTAACTGCGATGTCAAAGCAGTTCTCCTAGCTGACGAGGAGTGACTAACGACAGAAGTTTAGATATCCCTATTGGTTCATGAGTGATTAAGAATTCTATTTCTGACTTACTGACGAAGTGCGGCTGACGCCCTAGAATTTCCTTGAATGCCCGACGACATAATTATAGAGATTGTCAAAAGTTCTTAATGACCCGATGAGTCCCGAGGAATTCTTCTGCCGCCGTGCCGCAGAATGCCTGACGGCAATATCAGCTATGTGTCACCAGTTACCATGTAACCAGTGACCCCTTGATGACTTGAGGAAGAAGCTGTAGCGAAATCTGATGATCATCTTGACGGAGATTTGAGATTAGTCGCTCACCATCCAGTTGTCGCGCAACTATCATTTCAGATTTCGAAGATTGTCCTACTGATCAGAGTATAGTTTACTTGTGCGGTTGGTAACTCACCAGTTACCGTGTAACCAGTGATCCCTTATTGACTTACTGATGAAGTCCGACGAAGATATTGTCAAACGTTCCTAGCGACTTGACGAGTCCATAGGCGGTGATAAGGAATTTTTTTGCTGTGGCGCAGAATGCCCGGCGGCAAAATCAGCCATACTTCACCAGTCGTCGTGCAACCGGTGATCCCATACTGACTTCCTGATGGAGTCTGACAAAGATATTAACGATGTTCCTAGCGACCTGACTCCATAGGTGATGATAAGGAATTTTCTGCTGTGGTGCAGAATGCCCGACGGTAAAATCAGCCATCCTTCACCAGTTGCCGTGTAACCAGTGATCCCTTATTGACTTACTGATGAAGTCCGACAAAGATATTGTCGAACGTTCCTAGCAACCTGACGGACTATTAGCTTAACCATTCACCAGCAAGCTGCCATGCAACTATCAATATCATCTATCGCTCACCAGTTACCGTGTAACTGGTGATCCCTTAATGACTTGAGGACGAAGTGCTACGGTGAACTTAGATTTTTAGATCAGTAATTCTTCAACTAGTTGCCGTGCAACTATCATTTCAGTTTCAGAATTTGTCCCCATAAGAGTATTGTTCACTTGTGCGGTTGGAAAATTTCTGGGTTTATTGGTATTCAACCGTATTTTACCTTGATTTTATGAGGGTCGTTCACTCCTCACCCAGTCAGGTCCAAGCCGTTTGAATAGGGGCAGCTGTTGCACCCCAAAATTTGCCTAACCTTTTTCTGTATCTAGCTTGTGTTTCATTGCATTCATTTTAGCATTATCATCTGCATTGCATTGACATGTGTGCAGGAGATCAAGAGGTATGACTACCAACAAAGGGCTAAACAAGGCTATAATGATATCTAAGAGGTTTATTCAAGCATTCAAGGGTTGATATCCTTATCAGAGAATCCAAAGAATCCTCATAGAGAGTGGTTGAGGCCAAGTGTGTACATCACCTAACTTGAGAGTTGTGGGAGGTCCTTAGATGATTTTGAACCCATGGGAGAAGACTAGAGACCTTCAGAGAGCTCATGAGAAGTATTGGAGATCATTTTGAAGCCTAGACAGGTCAATATACAAAGGATAAAAAGCCACTACCAAGATTGGTGCAACTAGGGTTTCATCTGGTCAACCCTGGGTTAACTGGTGATTTAAAGAAGGTTGAGACCTAATTCTAAAGCCATGTGATCATGGATTGATGTATTAAGATTCCCAAGGGATGATTCCAAGGTCAACTCAGCATGAATCAAGAGTGTGAGGAGTTCCTAGGCTAGGGTTGCTATGCTTGACAGTGTAAAATCCCCTGGTTTAGTGCCTAACTTCAAGACCACATAACTCAGGATTTGGTTTTCATATCACCTTGACCCCAACATGATTGTTTTAGGGCATGATCATAGCTTTAATTTGAGTACTAGAAGTCCTTGATAAGGTTTATGGAACTCAAGTTATGAGTCAGACAAGTTACAGGTCATTAGAGGAATGTGAATTTGGAGCTTGAAAGTCAACTAACTTGCATGACACTTTTGCCCTAGAAATATGATTCTCTTGAACTTTTTGCCAACATGAATGTTGTTCCTTATCTTCTTAGCTTTCCAGAAAGTACTAGAAGTCCATGATTGGATTTGTAGAACTCAAGTTATGAGCTTTATAAGACAAGGGTATTTTGGGAATTTGAGATTATAGGTCATTTTGATTATGGGTCAAGTTCACCAACTTACGCACCTCAGATGAAATTTTTTCCAACTTGAAAGTTGTTCAAAATGATGTTATTTGTCCAACCATGACCCAAGAATCCATTTATATGGATTAGGATGAGAAATTCTTGAAGAAAGTTCATGAATGAATCATTAAAGGAAACATGAAAAGGGATAATTCAAACCAATTCATTTTGGAACCAAATTAGGCCATGTTTGTGCTTATTTTGAGTCCAAGTGATGTTTCAAGAACATTGGAGAAATTAGAAACCAAGTTTGAATTCATTTGCTATGCCAATTTCATGGTTTCTTCATCCTTAAGCAACAAATGCAAAATCAACCATCCATTCATTTCCAAGGGATCAATCTCAGCCACACATGATCCTTGCATCATAAGGAACTGATATGAACAGAATTGGAAGCTTCCACACACCATGTTCATGGAAATTACAAAGGAAAAAGTGAGGAAAATTAGAAAATTGGAAGTGGGTGAATTGGGCCATAACTGGGCCAAATAAGGATCCAAAACTTCTCTATATAAGATTCTGGATGAATTCATAGCAAGGTTGGTGATTGGAAGAGCAAGAGGATGTAAGAAGCACTTGAAAAAAGTTTGTTAGAGGTGAAAATTGAATTTCTACTTTGAAGCCACTTCAGAGGGAATTAAGGATTCAAGAAGCTTCTCCAAGCATCATTGAACGATTTTGAACAACTTTGATCAGAAATTCGTGCAAGAACACTCCACCATTGAAGCTCCGAACAAGATTCTTATTTCTCATCCATATGCTCTGTTCATGATGAGTTATTGCATCGTTTTTATATAATTATGATCCTTGGAGTATGTAGAAGTTTTTAGGATTAGTTTGGTTAAGTTCCATGAAACTTAAAGAATTGACACCCTAGGTTGTAGTTTGATTTTCTCTCTTGTTAGTCGATGAAAATGGAAAAGAATTTGATATTCATGATGTAGGAAGTGAGAGGAAGAGATTAGTATCTTAAATTTTGAGTTTTGAGAAATTTGATAATTCTTGAAGATTCTTGTATGATATTGATTTCTGAGTTTTAATGGAGGAAAGGGAAAATAAATTTGATATTTGAATTCTACATGAAAAATATCACAAGTTTGGTTTAAAAATCATCGCGTTTGGTGAAGAAATAAGGAAGTTGGGATTTTGGTGAAAGGAAGAAGATGACCGGCGCAATGTCGGCCACCGTCCGGAATGTCCAGCGCCACCGTGCACAGTACTCCCTCCATTTTCGTTTTGAATTCCCAGTTCGCTTCACAGCCATCCGATCACGCGAGCGTCTTGACCATGTAATCGCATCTCACGGCTGGGATTTGTCCTCGCGTTTGGCCATTTCTTGCATTAATAGAATGCTGAGTTTAATACTCAGCTGGGCCTGTAACATCCTGATCGCTATTCACACCCCCGTTTCGCCAAGCCCAATAGAATGTACGCGCGTAACAACTGCTAGATGCACCCCTAGCATTTTCTTATTTTAATTTCATTTTCTTTATTTTCTATATGGTGGGTGTTTGTTTTTAATTCATAGAAAATAGTAATTGATGTCCATAAATCTTGAGAAAAATATTGTAGATAGTTTGACATGTCTATATTTTTGCCATAATTTTTAATTGCAATTTTAATTCTTTTTTCAATTAATTTTGTATTTTTCTTTTATGTGTTGTTCCATGAATATAAATAATTCCATGTTAACTTCTAGATTTTTCTTCCCATATCAATGCTTGGATTTAATCTCTGATTTTTTGCATGGTGAATGTTGACACATTGTAGTATATTGTAGGATTTTTCTTACATTTTTTAGATGAATCTAAGTATGGTTTTGAGAAAGGTTTATAGGACTTCCTCCGTATGATTTCCTTTTAGCATACCTTGAAATGAAGAAATTGTTTAGGACCTTTTGATTTAGGTTTGGCCCCTGGTTTTTGTACCATAGGTTCCTAACACATGTAGGATCATATAGGATTTTTCTTAGGATTTTTAGAATCGATTTTCTATTATTTCCCCATTTTACAAGTTGTTGATGTTTAGGTGATCATAATCTAGCTTTCCTCTTAGTTTAGACTTAAGAATGAACCTTTAGCTAATGTTAGGCTTTTAATTGCTCCTTGATAGGATCAAGCTTAGGTTGAGACCTACTAAGAACCTAGATTAGGCCTTGATAGAGCCTTTAATCCCTTTTAGTTTAGGTGATCCTTAACTATTCCTTAGGGTTCCTCCTGAAGCCTCCTAGGAAGATGATTCTCCCAATGAATGGTAGAGTGTCATGGTGGATGCCTTTGGCATACACCATGCTTCCCTTCATTTCAATCTCCCATGAATGGTAGAGTGTCATGGTGGATGCCTTTGGCATACACCATGCTTCTCTTCATTTCAATCTCCCATGAATGGTTGAACATCATGGCGGATACCTTTGGTATACACCATGTATCACCTCATTTCTTGATCATCCATGATTGGTTGAACATCATGGTGGATACCTTTGGTATACACCATGCATCCCATCATCAATTCCTTTCCTTAGGATAAATGCCTTGTTTGATTACTTGTGGAATGAATTCCTTATTTTGTCATAATTCCTTTCCTTCATTCATGATTGAGTGGTGTGTTGCATTAGGATAGTTCATGTTTAGGATAGTCTAAGTACAGGTGTATGACTGCATTAAGAGGTTGAGTGGGTTTCCCTCTGCTTGCTTGCCTTAAGGGTTGAGGTGATCCTCCCCTTGCTTGTGTGTTGTTTTTCTTTTTATCTGATGTGTTTGCATTGAACGGTTGAGGTGACCCTCCCGTTGCTTGTCTGTTTAGTTTGTTCTCTGCTTGATTGCTTAGAGGTTGAGTGAGTCTCCCTCTGCTTGTATTGCTGCATTGAATTTGCATCTTTACTGTTTTCTCATCAGTTTATCTGTTTTACTGATGTTTAGCTGATGCTTTGTATGTTGTTTGTTTCCCATTGACATGATCCCCTAGGATTCTCACTTCCTTTGATAAGGAAGTGATGATAGAAATTTAGGTTGAAACCTATGCATGATGACGTCTAGGAGTTCCCTGTTTCAAACATCAACCATAGGATGAATCCTTGGCATGAAAAATGTTAGGACTTGATAGCTTCCCCTTAGTTGTGCCCTCTCCTTATCATCTTCAAACAAATCAAAATACAGTAATAAAGGTTAATTGATATTGTGCGTTACGAGCCTTAAGCTACATAGGAAATGGTTGTTGGAGGGTTTCCTTCCAATAATCAGGATGTCACCCAAAGGGCCTTGATAGAGCCTTTAATCCCTTTTAGTTTAGGTGATCCTTAACTATTCCTTAGGGTTCCTCCTGAAGCCTCCTAGGAAGATGATTCTCCCAATGAATGGTAGAGTGTCATGGTGGATGCCTTTGGCATACACCATGCTTCCCTTCATTTCAATCTCCCATGAATGGTAGAGTGTCATGGTGGATGCCTTTGGCATACACCATGTTTCCCTTCATTTCAATCTCCCATGAATGGTTGAACATCATGGTGGATACCTTTGGTATACACCATGTATCACCTCATTTCTTGATCATCCATGATTGGTTGAACATCATGGTGGATACCTTTGGTATACACCATGCATCCCATCATCAATTCATTTCCTTAGGATAGATGCCTTGTTTGATTACTTGTGGAATGAATTCCTTATTTTGTCATAATTCCTTTCCTTCATTCATGATTGAGTGGTGTGTTGCATTAGGGTAGTTCATGTTTAGGATAGTCTAAGTACATGTGCACGACTGCATTAAGAGGTTAAGTGGGTCTCCCTCTGCTTGCTTGCCTTAAGGGTTAAGGTGATCCTCCCCTTGCTTGTGTGTTGTTTTTCTTTTTATCTGATGTGTTTGCATTGAAAGGTTGAGGTGACCCTCCCTTTGCTTGTCTGTTTAGATTGTTCTCTGCTTGATTGCTTAGAGGTTGAGTGAGTCTCCCTCTTCTTGTATTGCTGCATTGCATTTGCATCTTTACTGTTTTCTCTTCTGTTTATCTGTTTTACTGATGTTTAGTTGATGCTTTGTCTGTTGTCTATTTCCCATTGACATGATCCCCTAGGATTCTTACTTCCTTTGATAAGGAAGTGATGATATAACTTTAGGTTGAAACATATGCATGATAACATCTAGGAGTTCCCTGTTTCAAACCTCAACCATAGGATGAATCCTTGGCATGACAACTGTTAGCACTTGATAACTTCCCCTTAGTTGTGGCCTCTCCTTCTCATCTTCAAACAAATCAAAATACAGTAATAAAGGTTAATTGATATCATGCGTTACGAGCCATAAGCTACTTAGGAAATGGTTGTTGGAGGGTTTCCTTCCAATAATCAGGATGTTTAGTATGGTACATTTTGGGTGACATGCGACACATTCACTCCTAGGTCATAGTCTCTAGTGAGATATTAGTTGCAAACATCCATAAAAAACACTTCTTCCGTAAAAGACGGAAAACAATCTTTCAAACCCTTTTTGCCCCGTGGGCCCATAACTCAAGGAAAACTTTTCTGAAGAAAAAGAGTGTCGTTAACTCTCAGTTCTACCGCAAACGGTAACGCACGAGTCTCCGACGAGCGAGCTGCATACACCAAACTCCTGGAACTGTTTGTTAACCCTACTCGGAAAAATAGATGAATCTAAAACCCGTAAGCCGTATTATCCCGAACTATGTAAGCTCTGATCTCTCACATCTGTTGAGAGTACGTAGGCACAATACTGACGTATTGGCGAGCCACCTTCCCCGTTACCCGTAGTTAGCCGAACTACGTTGACTCTGATTTCTCGTTCTCTGACGAGAATACGTAGGCAGGAAGCACGATGCTTTGCCGAGTCATTTCCTTTTCTTTTCAGACCAGCCTTGATAGGTAGATAGATAAAACAACCCGTCAGATAAACACAACAAGCGTGGATCCCATCGAGTACGATGGACGTGAGGGGTGCTAATACCTTCCCCTTGCGTAACCGACTCCCGAACCTAGACTTGGTTGTGATGACCTTGTCTTATACCTTTTCGTCAGGTTTTTCCGATCGTTTCCTTTCCCTTTACGTGGGATAAATAACGAAACATGGCGACTCTTCTGTTTTGCTGGCACCTTATTTTCGCGGTAGCGACAGCTGGCGACTCTGCTGGGGAGGTATAGCTGCTGGGGAATTTTCCCATCCCCTCTGCTGGGACCAATTCCCATCCCCTATGCGAGTCAATCCTAGAGTTTGCGTGTTTATCTGTTGGGTTTGCATTTATTTATCGCATTTTACTTTCCGCATTTTATTTTCAGTATAATATGATTATTTGATGTGCTGTTATGGGAGGGGGGCTCTGATGAGTGATAAGCCAGACCCAAGCTTGAGTGTATACCTAGCATTAGTTGTGGAAAGTAGTGGGCGTGTGCATGCTTTTCATGTACTAGTGTCCCGCAAAATCCACGCTCAGACGAGATTCTCCCGGTTGACTTCTTTTCCAGCCCTTTGGGCTTGAGGGGTTGTTGGTTTGGAGGGTTGTCGACTCTGGGAACCGATCACTTGTGACTCAGCTAAGTGAGGCCTCTTCAGGGAGTGATGATGCCAAACCAGAAATGGTGAACGTATCATCATTTCATGAAAGTCTGTGACGCTGGGAAACACATAGGATGTCATACCTTGTCAGTGGATAGGATTCATACCTGTGAGCGGGGTCGGGTTATTGCAGGAAACCTTAGCCTTCAGACAACCTGGTTTGCTTGACAGTAAATCAGTATTGTTGGTATCAAAGGGTTCTTATCATCAGAGATGTGATTGTTCTTGACAGAGCATAATTATGGTCATCATCAGGGTCTTATTGTCAGAGCAGTGTTGTGATTATGTTGAAACAGAGCCTTGGTCTCCTCATCAGCACCCTCTTGATCTCCTGCTGCATGATTGCATCTTGCATTTTTGCATACTCATTTGCATCCCATTAACGTGTGTCTATGTTGCAGTTGCATATACTATCCCCCGGTTCCATTAATCTTGCCCTCTGTTTGATAGCATGGGATAATTGAAGAAGAATGGGCTTACAAGCTCCCTACCCCAGATGTTACTTTGCTGCTTAGTTTGACTGCCTTGGCATATGATACAGTGAAAGGGGAATTCAAGAAATCGTATGGGAAGTTGCTTAGTCTGGTTCGTAAACCTTCAGTCTATGAGTTAAATGGGTTGTATGAGTTGCTACAGTTCTATGACCCTCCATTGAGGTGCTTCACTTTTCCAAATTTCATCCTTGCGCCTACCTTAGAAGAGTATGCTGAGTTGTTGGGTGTACCGGTTAAGAATCAGATGTCGTTTGTTCACATGGATGCTAAGCCTAATCTAACTAACCTAGCTGCTGCTCTTCATCTAGATGCCTCAGAGCTGCTTCTGACCTCATGGAATGGAGTTCCTGGATTTTCTCTGCAATTTCTGGTTGGGAAATCCCAACAGTGCGCTAAAGACGGTTGTTGGATTGTATTCAACGCTATTCTCGCCCTCTGCATCTATGACATCATCTTGTTTCCCAACATGCCAGACTTTATAGATTGGGACGCCTTCCATATCTTCGCATCAGGAAATCCAGTGCCCACCTTCATTGGTGATTTATATCATTCTATCCATTACAAGAATGAAAATAGAAGGGGTAAAAATGTGTCATGTTGTGTGCCCTTACTATACCGTTGGTTTGATAGCCACATGCCCAAGAATGGTCTCTTTGTTTCCTCTGCAGCCACAACCGAGTGGTCTAAACGCCTGATGGGTTTATCAGCGGAGAGCATCATTTGGTTTGATCGGGATATGTTGGGTACTGAAGTCATCTACAGCTGTAGTGGATTCCCTAATGTTCCGTTGATTGGAAGAAAAGGCTGTATTAACTACAATCCCTCATTACTTGTCAGACAGTTTGCGTAAACCTTGAGAGGCCCACCAAAGAACGAGGAGGTGCAAGAATCTTTGTACCTCACAGGTCTCTTAGAGGGGGATATGTTAGCCAAGCTCAAGCATGCTTGGAATGACACCAGTCGGCGAGGGAAAGCACTGTTGGGTAAGAGCAACAGCCAGGCTTATGCTCCTTATGTGACTTTGATTCGAAGCAGGGCAGAATCAGTAGGGATGCCTTTTCCACCTGTTAAGCAAGATTTCCCTCCAGTGGTCGAAGAACCCCCTACAGTGTCCATTCAGAAATACAACCAGGTGTTGGCTGAGTAGGAAGAGCTGAAGAAGACCTACGAGGAGTTGGAAAAAGAATTGGTTCAGCTTAGAAGCGAGAGGAACGAAGCCGTCTATTCTTTCAAAAAACAGACAGAGCTGGTGAACCAGCTAGGCACAGACTTGACCAAACAGAGGGGTGAACGTGAACGTTTAGGTTTGGATTTCAAGGTTGTCAATGATGTGCTTGCCACAAAAAAGCAGGACCTGGACAATGCTTACCTGAGAATCTCCAAATTCAACTAGCAGTGGAATGCCACTCTGGCTAACAACAAAGAGCTGGAGGACAAGCTGAAGCAACAGATCTCCAAGTTGAAGGCTCAGGTGAAGGCCAGTGAGAAGAAGTTTGATGATGAAACTGCTCGTAGGTACGCCACTGAAGACATGGTGAACAAGGCTATTGCGAACCTGAAGGATCGCAAGCAGATTTTTGAGTCTAAGAAGCGAAGGTTAGAAGACTGTTTTGGCAAAGAAGAGTGGGAGGACTCCGTTGAAGGCCTTCAGTACACCGTTATGCAGAGGGAGTTACTTGTCGAAGGGTTACTCACTCAGCATGATCATCCCAAAATGAAGGAATTGCTAGAAGAGTTTCGCGCCTGTTGTCGCACTTGACTGCTTTGTAATCCTTTGTTTTTCTGATCATTGTTGTATGCTGACCATCACCAGAATTGTTGGTCGAGGTCATGCTGTTGATTCTACCTGCACTCGGTGACATTGTATGCTACCTTGTTGGGCTTTATATATATATGAGACGTTATCTCCATGACTGGATCCGGACTTCTTATTATCAGCACTGGCACTCTGGCACTAGAATCGGGGGAGAAATCTCCCTAGGCATAGACACACGTTTGCATTTTCATGAATCATTTGCATAACAGGTACCTCGAGCTGTTTTTCTAACCCTCTGTTGATACAGGTTGTTTCAGGATTGATCGCAGGTTGACCCGAGTGATGGAACAGGTACAAGCGGAACTGAAGGACGTCCAGAGCCAGCTGAGGCAGGTTATGGTGGACATGCAAGCATTACGCTGGAATCAAGAGGCGCTCAAAGAGGAGAACAACCAGTTGAAGAATCAGGTGGGCCTGATGGCAGAAGTGTTAAAGAACATACTCAGAAGAGAATGTGAGTAAATTCCCGAAGCTGTAGTCGGTATACTCGCTCCACAGGTGTCTGAAGAACTTGCACCAAGGCATGATAGGCCTAAAAGATCCTCTGCACAGCTTGAAGCTCAGAACTTTTCCCGTCAGCGACGACGTCCGGTTTCTCAAGACAACCCCAGAAGGCAAGGTCAAAAGATGAAACTATCTGACAGGATCCTCGATCCAATCCCTTTGGATTATGCCCAGTTGGCGCAACTCTTGCTCCAACTTCAGTTGGTTAAACCTCGAACTTTGGCTCCATTGACTGGACATCCACCACCCGATTGGGACGTAAACGCCCATTGCGAATTCCACTCTGGAGCACCAGGGCACGATGTAACAAACTGTAAAGCTTTTAAGCATAAGGTTCAAGACATGATTGAGTCGAGAGAAATTGAATTCAAGACCTGACGGAGATTTGAGATTAAGCATTCACCAGCAAGTTGTTCCCTCTCCTTCTCATCTTCAAACAAATCAAAATACAATAGTAAAGGTTAATTGATATCGTGCGTTACGAGCCTTAAGCTACTTAGGAAATGGTTGTTGGAGGGTTTCCTTCCAATAATCAGGATGTTTAGTATGGTACCCTTTGGGTGACATGCGACGCATTCACTCCTAGGTCATAGTCTCTAGTGCGATATTAGTTTCAAACATCCATAGAAAACACTTCTTCCGTAAAATACAGAAAATAAACTTTCAAACCCTTTTTGCCCCGTGGGCCCACAACTCAAGGAAAAAATTTTTTGAAGAAAAAGAGTGTCGTTAACTCTCAGTTCTACCGCAAACGGGAACGCACGAGTCTCCGACAAGCGAGTTGCATACACCAAACTCCTAGAACTGTTTGTTAACCCTACTCGGAAAAATAGATGAATCTAAAACCCGTAAACCGTATTATCCTGAACTATGGAAGCTCTGATCTCTCACATCTGTTGAGAGTACGTAGGCAAAATACTGACGTATTAGCGAGCCACCTTCCCCGTTACCCGTAGTTAGCCAAACTACATTGACTCTGATTTCTCGTTCTCTGACGAGAATACGTAGGCACGAAGCATGATGCTTTTCCAAGTCATTTCCTTTTCTTTTCAGACCAGCCTTGATAGGTAGATAGATAAAACAACTCGTCAGACAAACACAACAAGCGTAGATCCTATCGAGTATGATGGACGTGAGGGGTGCTAATACCTTCCCCTTGCGTAACTGACTCCCGAATCCAGGCTTGGTTTCGATGACCTTGTCTTATACCTTTTCGTCAGGTTTTTCCGATCGTTTCCTTTCCCTTTCCGTGGGATAAATAACGAAAGGTGGCGACTCTTCTGTTTTTCCGGCACCTTATTTTCGTAGTAGCGACAGCTAGCGACTCTGCTGGGGAGGTATAGCTGCTGGGGAATTTTCCCATCCCCTCTGCTGGGACCAATTCCCATCCCCTATGCGAGTCAATCCTAGAGTTTGCGTGTTTATCTGTTGGGTTTGCATTTATTTATCGCATTTTACTTTCCACATTTTATTTTCAGTATAATATGATTATTTGTTGTGCTGTTGTGGGAGGGGGGCTCTGATGAGTGATAAGCCAGACCCAGGCTTGAGTGTATACCTATTGTCCCGCAAAATCCAGGCTCATACGAGATTCTCCCGGTTGACTTCTTTTCCAGCCCTTTGGGCTTGAGGGGTTGTTGGTTTGGAGGGTTGTCGACTCTGGGAACCGATCACTTGTGACTCAGCTAAGTGAGGCCTCTTCAGGGAGTGATGATGCCAAACTAGAAATGGTGAACGTATCATCATTTCATGAAAGTCTGTGATGCTGGGAAACACATAGGATGTCATACCTTGTCAGTGGATAGGATTCATACCTGTGAGCGGGGTCGGGTTATTGCAGGAAACCTTAACCTTCAGACAACCTGGTTTTCTTGACAGTAAATCAGTATTGTTGGTATAAGAGGGTTCTTATCACCAGAGATGTGTTTGTTCTTGACAGAGCATAATTATAGTCCTCTTCAGGGTCTTATTGTCAGAGCAGTGTTGTGATTATGTTGAAACAGAGCCTTGGTCTCCTCATCAGCACCCTCTTGATCTCCTGCTGCATGATTGCATCTTGCATTTTTGCATACTCATTTGCATCCCATTAACGTGTGTCTATGTTGCAGGTGCATATACTATCCCCCGGTTCCAGTAATCTTGCCCTCTGTTTGATAGCATGGGATCATTGAAGAAGAATGTGGCTTACAAGCTCCCTACCCCAGATGTTACTTTGCTGCTTAGTTTGACTGCCTTGGCAGATGATACAGTGAAAGGGGAATTCAAGAAATCGTATGGGAAGTTGCTTAGTCTGGTTCGTAAACCTTCAGTCTATGAGTTGAATGGGTTGTATGCGTTGCTACAGTTCTATGACCCTCCGTTGAGGTGCTTCACTTTTCCAAATTGCATCCTTGCGCCTACCTTAGAAGAGTATGCTGAGTTGTTGGGTGTACCGGTTAAGAATCAGATGCTGTTTGTTCACATGGATGTTAAGCCTAATCTGACTAACCTAGCTGCTGCTCTTCATCTAGATGCCTCAGAGCTGCTTCTGACCTCATGGAATGGAGTTCCTGGATTTTCTCTGCAGTTTTTGGTTGGGAAATCCCAACAGTGCGCTAAAGACAGTTGTTGGATTTTATTCAACGCTATTCTCGCCCTCTGCATCTATGACATCATCTTATTTCCCAACATGCCAGAATTTATAGATTGGGACGCCTTCCATATCTTCGCATCAGGAAATCCAGTGCCCACCTTGATTGGTGATTTATATCATTCTATCCATTATAATAATGAAAATAGAAGGGGTAAAAATGTGTCGTGTTGTGCGCCCTTACTATACCGTTGGTTTGATAGCCACATGCCCAAGAATGGTCTCTTTGTTTCCTCTGCAGCCACAACCGAGTGGTCTAAACGCCTGATGGGTTTATCAGCGGAGAGCATCATTTGGTTTGATCGGGATATGTTGGGTACTGAGGTCATCTACAGCTGCAGTGGATTCCCTAATGTTCCGTTGATTGGAAGAAAAGGTTGTATTAACTACAATCCCTCATTACTTGTCAGATAGTTTGCGTACGCCTTGAGCGGCCCGCCAAAGGACGAGGAGGTGCAAGAATCTTTGTACCTCACAGGTCTCTTAGAGGGGGATATGTTAGCCAAGCTCAAGTATGCTTGGAATGACATCAGTCGGCGAGGGAAAGCACTGTTGGGTAAGAGCAACAGCCAGGCTTATGCTCCTTATGTGACTTTGATTCAAAGCAGGGCAGAATCAGTAGGGATGCCTTTTCCACCTGTTAAGCAAGATTTCCCTCCAGTGGTCGAAGAACCCACTACAGTGTCCATTCAGAAATACAACCAGGTGTTGGCTAAGAAGGAAGAGCTGAAGAAGACCAACGAGGAGTTGGAAAAAGAATTGGTTCAGCTTAGAAGCGAGAGGAACGAAGCCGTCTATTCTTTCAAAAAACAGACAGAGCTGGTGAACCAGCTTGGCACAGGCTTGACCAAACGGAGGGGTGAACGTGAACGTTTAGGTTTGGATTTCAAGGCTGTCAATGATGTGCTTGCCACAAAAAAGCAGGACCTGGACAATGCTTACCTGAGAATCTCCAAATTCAACCAGCAGTGGAATGCCACTCTGGCTAACAACAAAGAGCTGGAGGACAAGCTGAAGCAACAGATCTCCAAGTTGAAGGCTCAGGTGAAGGCCAGTGAGAAGAAGTTTGATGATGAAACTGCTCGTAGGTACGCCACTGAAGACAAATTGAACAAGGCTATTGCGAACCTGAAGGATCGCAAGCAGATTTTTGAGTCTAAGAAGCGAAGGTTAGAAGACTGTTTTGGCAAAGAAGAGTGGGAGGACTCCGTTGAAGGTCTTCAGTACACCGTTATGCAGAGGGAGTTACTTGTCGAAGGGTTACTCACTCAGCATGATCATCCCAAAACGAAGGAATTGCTAGAAGAGTTTCGCGCCCGTTGTCGCACTTGACTGCTTTGTAATCCTTTGTTTTTTCTGATCATTGTTGTATGCTGACCATCACCAGAATTGTTGGTCGAGGTCATGCTGTTGATTCTACCTGTACTCGGTGACATTGTATGCTACCTTGTTGGGCTTTATATATATATGAGACGTTATCTCCATGACTGGACCCGGACTTCTTATTATCAGCACTGGCACTCTGGCACTAGAATCGGGGGAGAAATCTCCCTAGGCATAGACACACGTTTGCATTTGCATGAATCATTTGCATAACAGGTACCTCGAGCTGTTTTTCTAACCCTTTGTTGATACAGGTTGTTTCAGGATTGATCGCAGGTTGACCCGAGTGATGGAACAGGTACAAGCGGAACTGAAGGACGTCCAGAGCCAGCTGAGGCAGGTTATGGGGGACATGCAAGCATTGCGCTGGAATCAAGAGGCGCTCAAAGAGGAGAATAACCAGTTGAAGAATCAGGTGGGCCGGATGGCAGAAGTGTTAAAGAACATACTCAGAAGAGAATGTGAGTAAATTCCCGAAGCTGCAGTCGACATACTCCCTCCACAGGTGTCTGAAGAACTTGCACCAAGGCATGATAGGCCTAAAAGATCCTCTGCACAGCTTGAAGCTCAGAACTTTTCCCGTCAGCGACCACGTCCGGTTTCTCAAGACAACCCCAGAAGGCAAGGTCAAAAGATGAAACTATCTGACAGGATCCTCGATCCAATCCCTTTGGATTATGCCCAGTTGGCGCAACTCTTGCTCCAACTTCAGTTGGTTAAACCTCGAACTTTGGCTCCATTGACTGGACATCCACCACCCGACTGGGACGTAAACGCCCGTTGCGAATTCCACTATGGAGCACCGGGGCACGATGTAACAAACTGTAAAGCTTTTAAGCATAAGGTTCAAGACATGATTGAGTCGAGAGAAATTGAATTTGTGTCGGGCGGCATGAAAGCATCAGGCAAATTCATCCCGATGGATGTTCCGATTACCTCATCTGAAGTTAAGAAAGATCAGGAGTATAACATGCGGTCTTCGAAGTCTGAATCGCCTTGCCCGCATTTTTTTCATGTTCCTGGGTCGAGCTCAAGGATGAAAGCCCCTGAATAGAGAGAATCCTCACTAGTTCAGACCTCGTCTCCAGATTGTTTCTGCCATTCAGAATCAACAACCTCTCGCTCCGTTGCAGCAAGACTATCGAAGCCCGAATCAGAGTCGGCCTCACAACAACCATTCTTCTGATTGAGTCTGAAGACGTCAAAGGGTCGCTCCCCTCAGCATCAAATAAGTGTGAAAGCCCAGTTCCTAGAAGCTGGCAATCTGCATTTTATCATGTCATTTCTTTACATTTGTAGTTTCTTTCCAGTTAGAATGCAAATTTCGTTTGTAAAGCATGTTGTTTTTCAATTGATATTGATAATGAAATAAATATGCATGTTTTGAACTAATCCATTCGTGTTCACTCTATTGCTTTCTTTTATTTTTAAACACTTGTTTAAGTGGAATCCAGGGAGGATGAAGAAATCCTATGATGCGTAAGCTTCCGATGCTATGCTTTTGAATAAAAACATGTTGATGATGTACAGGCATTGTTTCAATCCACAAACACCGGAGATACAAGGAAGATAATCCCTTGTTAACCCCTTTGAGCCGAGTAGTAGGAGTTCCTTTCTAAAGATGGAAAACCCTCAATCTTAACCCGGGGCAGGGTAAGTGTCAGTTAATTTGACCAAGCGTTCAAGTTACAAGAGGAGTGTCCGTTCGAGGATCAATCACACCGCTATAGGTCTTACCTGAAAAACCATGATGGTTAAACCTGGCCGATCAGGAGTGAAACAGTCACAATCTCTTTAACAAGTCATACGAGCCGATGTCATACGATTTGTTCAAAAAAAAAGAATCAAAAAGAAAAAGCCCGCTAAGTCGAATCTTGCAAACAAGCAACTTAGGCAAAAATTAGGGTACCCCGCTGGACTTCAAAATTGAAGAAACTCAAAAGAGTTAGTCCAGGCAAAAGTTAAGGGAAAACGAAAAACAAAAAAACAAGAAAACGAAAAAACGAGAAGCGAAAAAGGATTACGAAAGAAAAATCCTCAAACAAGAACGAAATCGTGTGGCTCTGAACGCCAAAAGACGAAAAGAGAGAGTGATTGTCACTTCGAAAAAGGGTGATCTCTTGAACTATCACTCAACCTTTGAAAGGTGAATGCTAAGGTCGAATTAGCTGAACGTAGGATTGGAGAACATCAAGGAGAATAGGTGGGTTAAAATGACTTTTGAGCCTCTATCCTTTCTTTCTTAAACCGTGAACCTGACCATGTTACAACCTTTAAAAGTCCTAATTGAAATAGGTTTGTTTCGAAAGCATACTTCAGTAAAGATCGCAGCGAAACTGACTCCTAGAAAGGATCCCCTTTACAGCGTTGTATTGATATTGACATGTTGATGAATGATTTCATACATTTTATTTCACAAAATTTTTCCAGTGAACATGAATTGGATTTTGAAAACTGCCATATGCATTGCATTTGATATGTCTTTTATGCAGAACAACTTGTTTTACTAGCGAGTAAGCGCTTGACAGCGGGAAAGTTTCCACGATGGAAAGAGTTAATCAGGACAGAATGCAGAACGCCAGAATATTCCGGTGAACCGGGGAAAGCTTTATCAAATGATCACGACATGGGAGTCAGCCATTCTAGAAGTCAGTTAATCCAGGGCAATCAGGTCGAGATCTGATGAATCTCTCGCAGCCAAGGGTACTGTTCCCCACAGACCAGCCCATGAAGGGCAAAGTCATGACAAGGCTGGGGTAAGCCACACCGAGAGCGCCGAAGCCATCCTTATCCTGAAGGTGATTAACTTGAAGCACCTTTGTAGAGGTTCAAAGCGCTGAAGCCGTTCATATTAAACCACCAAAGGCTAGAAATCTCAGGTTTCCTTTCGAGAGGATGTTACGAAGATCCCACAGGCTGGGGAAAAAGTTGAAAGCAAAAGAATTATTCATCTCCATATCGGTAGAGTTTGTCAGAAGTTGTTAAGATTCTGGGGAAAGCCATCTCGAGTGCGTTTCATGGCGTGTTTTTCCAAGCAGGATGATTTCTTCTTTCCCAGCAGGTTCAGTTGTGTTTCCCCACAGAATCTGAACATAGGACTGTGAGCATTGATGTGTCTCCCCGAACGAAGATGGATTCTCCCCAACCAGATGTATCCTAGGCAAGATCATCATTTCCCCAACTGAGTCATACGCAAACGTGTATACTTGTTCCCAGTAGTGGGTCAACAGGCAGTTTTCTCGTAGAAAACTATCCATAAGTGTTCAACCTTCGATAGTTCAGACTGAAGTCTCCGGCGGAATTGAAATTCCCCACAGAGTTGTATTCTCCCCGACAGGTAGGAGTTATTCCAGCGTCTGGTTGTATATCCTCATCCGAATTTGCAGTTCCCCAAGAGAGCGGAGTCCTTGGAAGCCGTTCAAGCCATGAATGGTTTTCCCCAGGAGAATTTTGAATAGTTGTTGCTATACTTCCCCATCGGAGTCCATGTCTCCAGGAAGATTCTAACTGCGAAGGCCGTGCAGTTTATTTCTGCGATTGACATCGTTTCCACAACAGTTTGTGGTTCGTAGACCCGGTTGAGCAAGTACAGGTTCCCGTAGAGCTTTGTCCCTTGCAGAAACTCGACTGAAGTTCATTTCCCCAGGATGCGTCCAATTGAGATTGGTGTGACTTTTTCTCCTCAGTAGGATGATTCCTTCTTCCCATCAAAATGGTTCTTTCTCCTTGACAGGAGGGCCTCCTTCAGCATATATTTTAATGATTTGGACCCGTAGCGTTTTGCATGATTGCATGGCATTTACCCTAAACGCGTAGCATTTCCATCATGTGGAGCATTACGCCATTGTCAAACATATGCATGTGAAACATGAGCTAGGTCGTCACCGTTCCTGTTTTGCAGGTGTTCCCCAGAGAGCTGTTTGTTCTGGATGATTCTTGAGTTTCTCGGCATAGTTGTTTGATCAGGATGATTCTTGAGTTCCTCAGTGAAGTTTATTCATTCAGAATGATTCCGAAATCCCCAAAGCAGAGTTACTTGATAGTTCTCCAGATTCCCCAGCAGGGATGTGTCATCCCCGACAGGTTTTGAACAGAGAAGTTGAAATTTCCCTTGAAGACTTACTGATGAAGTCTAATTGCGATGTCGAAGCAGTTCTCCTAGCTGACGAGGAGTGACTAACGGCAGAAGTTTAGATATCCCTATTGGTTCATGAGTGATTAAGAATTCTATTTCTGACTTACTGACGAAGTGCGGCTGACGCCCGAGAATTTCCTTGAAAAGTTCTTAATGACCCGATGAGTCCCGAGGAATTCTTCTGCCGCCGTGCCGCAGAATGCCTGACGGCAATATCAGCTATGTGTCACTAGTTACCGTGTAACCAGTGACCCCTTGATGACTTGAGGAAGAAGTTGCAGCAAAATCTGATAATCATCCTGACAGAGATTTGAGATTAGTCGCTCACCAGCCAGTTGCTGCGCAACTATCATTTCAGATTTTGAAGATTGTCCTACCGATCAGAGTATAGTTTACTTGTGCGGTTGGCAACTCACCAGTTACTATGTAACCAGTGATCCTTTATTGACTTACTGATGAAGTCCGACGAAGATATTGTCGAACGTTCCTAGCGACCTGACGAGTCCATAGGCGGTGATAAGGAATTCTTCTGCTGTGGCGCAGAATGCCCGACGGCAAAATCAGCCATCCTTCACCAGTCGCCGTGCAACCGGTGATCCCTTATTGACTTACTGATGGAGTCCGACAAAGATATTATCGACGTTCCTAGCGACCTGACGAGTCCATAGGTGATGATAAGGAATTCTTCTACTGTGGCGCAGAACGCCCGACGGTAAAATCAGCCATCCTTCACCAGTTACCGTGTAACCAGTGATCCCTTAATGACTTACTAATGAAGTCCGACAAAGATATTGTCGAACGTTCCTAGCGACTTGACGAGTCCATAGGCGGTGATAAGGAATTATTCTGCTATGGCGCAGAATGCCCGACGGTATAATCGACCATCCTTTACCAGTTACCTTGTAACCAGTGATCCCTTAATGACTTGAGGACGAAGATCTATAGCAAAATCGGATGATCATCCTGACGGAGATTTGAGATTAAGCATTCACCAGCAAGTTACTGTGCAACTATCAATATCATCTATCCCTCACCAGTTACCGTGTAATTGGTGATCCCTTGATGACTTGAGGACGAAGTGCTACAGTGAAATTAGATTTTCAGATCAATAATTCTCCAGCTAGTTGTCCTGCAGCTATCATTTCAGTTTCAGAATTTGTCCCCATCAGAGTATTGTTCACTTGTGCGGTTGGCAAATTTCTGGGTTTATTGGTATTCAACCGTCTTTTACCTTGATTGTCTGAGGGTCGTTCGCTCCACACCTATTCAGGTCCAAGCCGCTTGAATAGGGGCAGCTGTTGCACCCTAAAATTTGCCTAACCTTTTTCTGTATCTAGCTTGTGTTTCATTGCATTCATTTTAGCATTATCATCTGTGTTGCATTGACATGTGTGCAGGAGATCAAGAGGTATGACTACCAACAAAGGGCTACACAAGGCTATAAAGATATCTAAGAGGTTTATTCAAGCATTCAAGGGTTGATATCCTTATCAGAGAAGCCAAAGAATCCTCAGAGAGAGTGGTTGAGGCCAAGTGTGTACATCTTCTAACTTGATAGTTGTGGGAGGTCCTCAGATTATTTTGAACCCATGGGAGAAGACTTGAGACCTTGAGAGAGCTCATGAGAAGTATTGGAGATCATTTTGAAGCCTAGATAGGTCAATATGCAAAGGATAAAAAGCCACTACCAAGATTGGTGCAACTAGGGTTTCATCTGGTCAACCCTGTGTTAACTGGTGATTTAAAGAAGGTTGAGACCTAATTCCAAAGCCATGTGATCATGGATTGATGTATTAAGATGCCCAAGGGATGATTCCAAGGTCAACTCAGCATGAATCAAGAGTGTGAGGAGTTCATAGGCTAGGGTTGCTATGCTTGACAGTGTAAAATCCCCTGGTTTAGTGCCTAACTTCAAGACCACATAAATCAAGATGTGGTTTTCATAACACCTTGACCCCAACATGATTGTTTTAGGGCATGATCATAGCTTTAATTTGAGTACTAGAAGTCCTTGATAGGGTTTATGGAACTCAAGTTATGAGTCAGACAAGTTACAGGTCATTAGAGGAATGTGAATTTGGAGCTTGAAAGTCAACCAACTTGCATGACACTTTTACCCTAGAAATATGATTCTCATGAACTTTTGGCCAACATGAATATTGTTCCTTATCTTCTTAGCTTTCCAGAAAGTACTAGAAGTCCATGATTGGATTTGTAGAACTCAAGTTATGAGCTTTACAAGACAAGGGTATTTTGGGAATTTGAGATTATAGATCATTTTGATTATGGGTCAAGTTCACCAACTTACGCACCTTAGATGAAATTTTGTCCAACTTGAAAGTTGTTCAAATGATGTTATTTGTCCAACCATGACCCAAGAATCCATTGATATGGATTAGGATGAGAAATGCTTAAAGAAAATTCATGAATGAATCATTAAAGGAAGCTTGAAAAGGGATAATTCAAACCAATTCATTTTGGAACCAAATTAGGCCATATTTATGCTTATTTTGTGTCCAAGTGATGTTTCAAGAACATTGGAGAAATTAGAAACCAAATTTGAATTCATTTGTTATGCCAATTTCATGGTTTCTTCATCCTTAAGCAACAAATGCAAAATCAACCATCCATTCATTTCCAAGGGATGAATCTCAGCCACACATGATCCTTGCATCATAAGGAACTGATATGAGAAGAATTGGAAGCTTCCACACACGATGTTCATGGAAATTACAAAGGAAAAAGTGAGGAAAATTGGAAAATTGGAAGTGGGTGAATTGGGCCATAACTGGGCCAAATAAGGATCCAAAACTTCTCTATATAAGATTATGAATGAATTCATAGCAAGGTTGGTGATTGGAAGAGTAAGAGGAGGTAAGAAGCACTTGAAAAAAGTTTGTTTGAGGTGGAAATTGAATTTCTACTTTGAAGCCATTTTAGAGGGAATTAAGGATTCAAAAAGCTTCTCCAAGCATCATTGAACGATTTTGAACAACTTTGATCAAAAATTCGTGCAAGAACACTCCACCATTGAAGCTCCGAACAAGGTTCTTATTTCTCATCCATATGCTCTGTTCTTGATGAGTTATTGCGCCATTTTTACATAATTATGATCCTTGGTGTATGTAGAAGTTTTTAGGATTAGTTTGGTTAAGTTCCATGAAACTTCAAGAATTGACACCCTAGGTTGTAGTTTGATTTTCTCTCTTGTTAATCGATGAAAATGGAAAATAATTTGATATTCATGATGTAGGAAGTGAGAGGAAGAGATTAGTATCTTAAATTTTGAGTTTTGAGAAATTTGATAATTCTTGAAGATTCTTGGATGATATTGATTTCTGAGTTTTAATGGAGGAAAGGGAAAATAAATTTGATATTTGAATTCTACACGAAAAATATCACAAGTTTGGTATAAAAATCATCGCGTTTGGTGAAGAAATGAGGAAGTTGGGATTTTGGTGAAAGGAAGAAGATGACCGGCGCAATGTCGGCCACCGTCCAGAATGTCCAGCGCCACCGTGCATAGTACTCCCTCCGTTTTTGTTTTGAATTCCCAGTTCGCTTCACAGCCATCCGATCACGCGAGCGTCTTGACCATGTAATCGCATCTCACGGCTGGGATTTGTCCTCGCGTTTGGCCATTTCTTGCATTAATAGAATGCTGAGTTTAATACTCAGCTGGGCCTGTAACATCCTGATCGCTATTCACACCCCCGTTTCGCCAAGCCCATTAGAATGTACGCGCGTAACAACTGCTAGATGCACCCCTTGCATTTTCTTATTTTAATTTCATTTTCTTTATTTTCTATATGGTGGCTGTTTGTTTTTAATTCATAGAAAATAGTAATTGATGTCAGTAAATCTTGGGAAAAATATTGTAGATAGTTTCACATGTCTAGAATTTTGCCATAATTTTTAATTGCAATTTTAATTCTTTTTTCAATTAATTTTGTGTTTTTCTTTTATGTGTTGTTCCATGAATATAAATAATGCCATGTTAACTTCTAGATTTTTCTTCCCATATCAATGCTTGGATTTAATCTCTGATTTTTTGCATGGTGAATGTTGACACATTGTAGTATATTGTAGGATTTTTCTTACATTTTTTAGATGAATCTAAGTATGGTTTTGAGAAAGGTTTTTAGGACTTCCTCCTTATGATTTCCTTTTAGCATACCTTGAAATGAAGAAATTGTTTAGGACCTTTTGATTTAGGTTTTCCCCCTGGTTTTTGTACCATAGGTTCCTAACACATGTAGGATCATCTAGGATTTTTCTTAGGATTTTTAGAATCGATTTTCTATTATTTCCCCATTTTACAAGTTGTTGATGTTTAGGTGATCCTAATCTAGCTTTCCTCTTAGTTTAGACTTAAGAATGAACCTTTGGCTAATGTTAGGCTTTTAATTGCTCCTTGATAGGATCAAGCTTAGGTTGAGACCTACTAAGAACCTAGATTAGTCCTTGATAGAGCCTTTAATCCCTTTTAGTTTAGGTGATCCTTAACTATTCCTTAGGGTTCCTTCTGAAGCCTCCTAGGAAGATGATTCTCCCAATGAATGGTAGAGTGTCATGGTGGATGCCTTTGGCATACACCATGCTTCCCTTCATTTCAATCTCCCATGAATGGTTGAACATCATGGCGGATACCTTTGGTATATACCATGTATCACCTCATTTCTTGATCATCCATGATTGGTTGAACATCATGGTGGATACCTTTGGTATACACCATGCATCCCATCATCAATTCCTTTCCTTAGGATAGATGCCTTGTTTGATTACTTGTGGAATGAATTCCTTATTTTGTCATAATTCCTTTCCTTCATTCATGATTGAGTGGTGTGTTGCATTAGGATAGTTCATGTTTAGGATAGTCTAAGTACAGGTGCATGACTGCATTAAGAGGTTGAGTGGGTCTCCCTCTGCTTGCTTGCCTTAAGGGTTGAGGTGATCCTCCCCTTGCTTATGTGTTGTTTTTCTTTTTATCTGATGTGTTTGCATTGAAAGGTTGAGGTGACCCTCCCTTTGCTTGTCTGTTTAGTTTGTTCTCTGCTTGATTGCTTAGAGGTTGAGTGAGTCTCCCTCTTCTTGTATTGCTGCATTGAATTTACATCTTTACTGTTTTCTCATCAGTTTATCTGTTTTACTGATGTTTAGTTGATGCTTTGTCTATTATCTGTTTCCCATTGACATGATCCCCTAGGATTCTCACTTCCTTTGATAAGGAAGTGATGATAGAACTTTAGGTTGAAACCTATGCATGATGATGTCTAGGAGTTCCCTGTTTCAAACCTCAACCATAGGATGAATCCTTGGCATGACAACTGTTAGGACTTGATAGCTTCCCCTTAGTTGTGCCCTCTCCTTCTCATCTTCAAACAAATCAAAATACAGTAATAAAGGTTAATTGATATCGTGCGTTATGAGCCTTAAGCTACTTAGGAAATGGTTGTTGTTGGAGGGTTTCCTTCCAATAATCAGGATGTCACCCAAAGGGCCTTGATAGAGCCTTTAATCCCTTTTAGTTTAGGTGATCCTTAACTATTCCTTAGGGTTCCTCCTGAAGCCTCCTAGGAAGATGATTCTCCCAATGAATGGTAGAGTGTCATGGTGGATGCCTTTGGCATACACCATGCTTCCCTTCATTTCAATCTCCCATGAATGGTAGAGTGTCATGGTGGATGCCTTTGGCATACACCATGCTTCCCTTCATTTCAATCTCCCATGAATGGTTGAACATCATGGTGGATACCTTTGGTATACACCATGTATCACCTCATTTCTTGATCATGCATGATTGGTTGAACATCATGATTGATACCTTTGGTATACACCATGCATCCCATCATCAATTCCTTTCCTTAGGATAGATGCCTTGTTTGATTACTTGTGGAATGAATTCCTTATTTTGTCATAATTCCTTTCCTTCATTCATGATTGAGTGGTGTGTTGCATTAGGGTAGTTCATGTTTAGGATAGTCTAAGTACAGGTGCATGACTGCATTAAGAGGTTAAGTGGGTCTCCCTCTGCTTGCTTGCCTTAAGGGTTAAGGTGATCCTCCCGTTGTTTGTGTGTTGTTTTTCTTTTTATCTGATGTGTTTGCATTGAAAGGTTGAGGTGACCCTCCCTTTGCTTGTCTGTTTAGTTTGTTCTCTGCTTGATTGCTTAGAGGTTGAGTGAGTTTCCCTCTTCTTGTATTGCTGCATTGCATTTGCATCTTTACTGTTTTCTCTTCTGTTTATCTGTTTTACTGATGTTTAGCTGATGCTTTGTCTCTTGTCTGTTTCCCATTGACATGATCCCCTAGGATTCTCACTTCCTTTGATAAGGAAGTGATGATAGAACTTTAGGTTGAAACCTATGCATGATAACATCTAGGAGTTCCCTGTTTCAAACCTCAACCATAGGATGAATCCTTGGCATGACAACTGTTAGGAGTTGATAGCTTCCCCTTAGTTGTGGCCTCTCCTTATCATCTTCAAACAAATCAAAATACAGTAATAAAGGTTAATTGATATCGTGCGTTACGAGCCATAAGCTACTTAGGAAATGGTTGTTGGAGGGTTTCCTTCCAATAATCAGGATGTTTAGTATGGTACATTTTGGGTGACATGTGACACATTCACTCCTAGGTCATAGTCTTTAGTGAGATATTAGTTGCAAACATCCATAAAAAACACTTCTTCCGTAAAAGACGAAAAACAATCTTTCAAACCCTTTTTGCCCCGTGGGCCCATAACTCAAGGAAAACTTTTCTGGAGAAAAAGAGTGTCATTAACTCTCAGTTCTACCGCAAACGGTAACGCACGAGTCTCCAACGAGCGAGCTGCATACACCAAACTCCTAGAACTGTTTGTTAACCCTACTCGGAAAAATAGATGAATCTAAAACCCGTAAGCCGTATTATCCCGAACTACAAAAGCTCTGATCTCTCACATCTGTTGAGAGTACGTAGGCACAATACTGATGTATTGGTGAGCCACCTTCCCTGTTACCCGTAGTTAGCCGAACTACGTTGACTCTGATTTCCCGTTCTTTGACGAGAATACGTAGGCACGAAGCACGATGCTTTGCCGAGTCATTTCCTTTTCTTTTCAGACCAGCCTTGATAGGTAGATAGATAAAACAACCCGTCAGATAAACATAACAAGCGCGGATCCCATCGAGTACGATGAACGTGAGGGGTGCTAATACCTTACCCTTGCGTAACCGACTCCCGAACCCAGACTTGGTTGCGATGACCTTGTCTTATACGTTTTCGTCAGGTTTTTCCGATCGTTTCCTTTCCCTTTCCGTGGGATAAATAACGAAACATGGCGACTCTTCTGTTTTTCCGGCACCTTATTTTCGCGGTAGCGACACCATCCAATCTCGATTTTTCAACTTGAATGTTGATTAACCTTCTTCTGAAACTTGTTGCTCAAGCTACCATGGAAATGGGTGGCTCAACCCCTTTTATGTCAAGGTTAGAGGTAGCTAATTCTGATTTTATGTATTTCTTTTAATATTTTATATATGAACAAAGCTTTGATCAATATAGATGAAGTTATTTGCTATATTTTGTTGTATTTATGGTTTGGATTGCTTTAGACATAAACTTTTCAAGTGTTGACCTAATTTCTTCATCTATCAACTAACAAACTCTAGACATAGATTTAGAAGTTGATATTGGCATTGTATTGATCTTAACGATTATTGTTTCGGGTGTTATTTAGAGAGATCATTTAATGGTCGAAACAATAATATTCATGAAATAGCTTTAGAGATAAACGGTTTTGCAAGGATACGTGATTATATTGGTTGAAACTAAGTTCACATATTCGATTGATTGGATACGTTTAAGACGGATTAGTGAAACCTAATCTTGGCATGCTTTTTATCAAACAAGAACCAACTTTTACCTTGTTTTACTTCTTGAAAACTTATGTTACCAAATAGAAACCATTTGAAAACCCCTTTACTTAAGTTACTAAAATATTAAACGGCAGGCATCAAATATTCTTATACAATCCATGCGGATACGATAAAACACTCCCGGCTATACCTTTCTAACAAAATGGCGTTGTTGTCGGGGATTGTTAGTACGATATTGCAAGCATGCAATAACTTTGTGATTTTAAGTTTTGTGTATTGTGAATCCCTTATTTCTGTAATTCTTTGTTCTTTTTTATTTGTTTAGCTTGTGTGCAGAATCCGTTTATGCGAGGACAAGTCCGGCCTGAAGAACTTCTTTTCAATCCTGAGATTGAAAGAACTACTCGCCGACTCAACAGTCGAACAAGGCAGAGACGACAACAAGCTAGGGAAAGATAAGAGCACGGGGAATCTTGTTCATCCACTCCACTTGTTATACCAATCATGGCAGCTCCACCACCACCACCACCTCCAACTTCAGTTTCATGCACAAATAGTCCGAGGCACAATGCTCAGTTTGTATGCAATCTCCGAAATGGAAGACAATCTGAGATGAAAACGGGAATCCTTGCACTGATTTATCAAAATCTTTTCATGAGGTTAGATCATGAGGATCTGTTTACACATCTTACCAAATTTTATGAGATTGTGGGTGCAATTGGAGCTCTAGAAGATGACGAAGAATCACTGCTTAAGAGACTATTTCCTCATTCTTTGATCGGGAAAGCGAAAGAATGGTATCTTGTTTAGTCTACAACAGTAATGACGGACTGGAATTTGTTGGAAGAAAAGTTCCTTCAACGGTTTTATCGACACAATCGGTTAATGGAAGCAAAGATGGCAATTGTTGTATTTTCACAAGGAGGAAATGAATCCCTCAACGAAGCTTGGGAGAGATTCAAGTCAATGTTGAGAAAATGTAAAGGACACGATTTTGATGAACTTATGCAAGTTCACATTTTCCGGAATGGTCTCCTTTCGGTTCAAAAAACCTTGTTGGATACTACGGCGGATGCTTCTTTGATGTCTAAAAGTGCCAAGGAAGCAATTACAATCATTGACAAGATGGCGCTTAATGACCACCAAGGGAATCACAACCGTGGAGTAACTCAAAGAAAACTCGGAGTGCTAGAGTTGGATACCAACGATGCTATTCTTTCTCAGAACAAACTTCTATCACAACAAGTGGAGCTTTTAACTCAACAAATATCAAAGCTTCCACAACAAATTAAAGAGATGCAAGAAGTTCCTACCAAATCTCAAGTGGCAAGTTGCAAATTGTGTAAAGGTGACCATCCTACCAGGTATTGTCCTCCGGTAGTGGAAGAGGTTAACTATGCCAGAAATCAAAGTCAGGGATACCAAACTAGGCCGCCTTACCAACAAGCCAATCAAGGGTATGAAATACAAAATCATGGGTATCAACAACCTTGGAGGCCGCAAGAAGTCGAAACTTCAAATCGCCAACAATACCAAAATTACACTCAACCTCCACAAACTCAAAGTGCAACTTGAAAGATGGAAGAAACTCTTACTCAATTTATTAAAATTTCAATGTCAAATCAAAAGAATACTGATGCGGCTATAAAGAATTTGGAGACACAAGTGGGTCAATTATCAAAACAATTGGCCGACCAACAAAAAAGGCCATTTATGGCTACCGCTCTCCCAAATCCTAAGGAGCATGGCAAGGTGATTCTCACAAGAAATTGACATGGCTGTAGGTGAGGAGGTAGTAGAGGAAGAGGTTGTAGTTGAAAAAGAAAAAGAAAATGTTGAGAAAGAAGTAGAAAAAAATGTTGAGGGAGAATTAGTTGAAAATGAGAGAGTGAGAAAGAGTGAGGAAGAAGAGAAAAATAAGAGAGAATAAAAAGTGAAAAAGTCTTGGAAAGGTAAAGAATAAGTGAGCATTATTCCAATTCAAAATTTGCCATATCCACATGCTCCATCAAGAAAAGATAGTGCGAGGCACTATGCTCGATTCATGGATATATTCAAGTAATTGCAAATCAATATTCCATTTTCTGAAGCATTGGAACAAATGCCTAAGTATGAGAAATTCATGAAGGATATCCTTACAAAAAAGAAGAGATATACGGATCAAGAAACTATCATGGCGGATGCTAGTTGTAGCGCAATCATTCAACGTACTCTTCCGAGGAAAGAAAGTGATCCAGGACGAGTCACTTTGCCGGTTACAATTAGAAACACTTATGTTAGCAATGGGTTGACCGATTTAGGCTCCAGTATCAATTTGACACCCTTGTCTATTGTGAAACGGTTGGGATATATGGAGTTGAGGTCTATTCAAATGACATTGCAACTTGCCGACAAATCTACCACTCGCCCTCATGGTGTAGCAGAAGACGTGTTGGTAAAAGTTGACAAATTTTTATTTCCAATCGACTTTTATGAAGACCGCGTGCATGGAAATTGATATGGATGATGGTCTAATGAATGTTAGAGTTCAAGATGAGGATATATGTTTCAATATTTTTGAAGCCATGAAGCACTTGAAGGACAAGACCGATTGGTTTAGAATCGATGCAACAAAAAGGGTGATCGAAGAAGTTAAAGAGTTTCTATAAGTTCCCACACCATTACAACAAGTTCTTACCAATACTCTTTCAAATTTCAATGAAAAGTAAGAAAAAGAGATTGAGAAATGCTCGCAGGAGCTTGAAGAGTTAGAAGAAATCCCCCTTTTGAATGAAAAGGTGGAAATGTTGAAAAAGGAAAACAATGAGGAAATTAAACTTGAGTTGAAAGTGTTACCCTCTCATCTCAAATATGTCTTTCTTGATGAATAGGAAAACAAGTCGGTTATTATTAGTTCGGAGCTAACCAAGAAGGAAGAGACGAAATTAATTGGTGTTTTGAATAAAAATCAAGAGGCAATGGGTTTGACTCTTTCTGACTTGAAAGGGATAAGTCCATCCTATTGTATGCACTGCATATTCATGGAGGAAGAGTTCAAGCCAGTGGCTCAACCACAAAGAAGATTGAATCCTACCATGAAAGAAGTGGTAAGGAAAGAAGTGGTAAAAATGTTGGAACCCGGAATGATTATCCTATCTCTGATAATCCATGGGTTAGTCCGGTACAAGTGGTGCCGAAGAAGGAAGGAATGAAAGTTGTTTGTAATGAGAAGAAATATTTAATTCCTACAAAAATTGTAACGGGGTGGAGGATGTGTATCGACTACCGTAGGCTCAATCAAGCTACAAGGAAAGATAACTTCCCTCTTCCTTTCATGGATCAAATGCTTGAAAGGCTCTCTAGTTAAGAGTATCATTGTTTTTTGGATGGATACTCAGGTTATAATCAAATAATTGTCAACCCGGAGGATCATGAAAAAACGACTTTCACTTGCCCTTTCGGAATCTTTGCTTATAGGAGGATGTTGTTTGGCCTGTGTAATGCACCATCGACTTTTCAAAGGTGTATGCAAGTTATTTTCTAGGACATGATCGAAAAGACTATCAAGGTGTTTATAGATGACTTCTCAGTTTTTGGTCCGTCATTTGACCTTTGTTTGAAAATTTGGATGTTATTTTGGAGAGGTGTGTGGAGACTAACTTAGTACTCAATTGGGAAAAATGCAATTTTATAGTCACGGAAGGAATTGCGCTTGGACATAAAGTTTCTTCGAAAGGGCTTGAAGTTGATCGTGCCAAAGTGGAAGTCATTGAGAAGTTACCACCACCTTTGAACGTGAAAGGAATCAGAAGCTTTTTAGGTCATGTGGGATTCTATCCGATATTTATCAAAGATTTTGCAAAGATCGCGAAGCCATTGAGCAACTTGCTCAACAAAGATATTTCTTTTATTTTCGATGAGTCTTGTATGACAACTTTCAATTTTGTAAAGCAAAGCTTTTATGCTGTTGGTGCGGTGTTGGGTAAAAGAAAAACAAATTTTTTTCATGTATACATTATGCAAGCAAATTTCTCAATGAAGCTCAAATAAACTATGCAACAACCGAGAAAGAGTTTCTTGCAATAGCGTATGCATTTGAAAAATTTCGGTCATACTTGATAGGGTCTAAAGTTGTTGTTTACACGGACCATGTGGTGATTAAGTATTTGCTCACCAAGCCAGATTCAAAACAAAGGCTAATTTGTTGGATCCTTTTGTTTCAAGAATTTTATTTGGGAATTCGTGACAAAAAGGGATCCGAGATTTTGGTGGCAGATCACTTATCTCGTCTTATGAATGTTGAGGTGATGAAACATGAAAATGAGGTGAAGGAAGAATTTCCCGATGAGAAGTTGTACATGGTGCAAGTTAGACCTTGGTTTGTTGACATGGCTAACCACAAAGCCAACGAATTAATACCGGAAGGTCTAATGAGTTACCCGAAAAAGAAATTTTTGTCTAATGCCAAATATTTTGTTTGGGATGAGCCTTATTTGTTTAAGCTTGGTGTTGATAGCATTTTGAGGAGATATGTGTCTTATGAAGAAGCCAAAGACATACTTTGGCATTGTCACAACTCTCCTTATGGAGGTCATTTCAATTATACAAGAACGACAACGAAAGTCTTCCAATCGGCCTTTTATCGGCCTTTTTTGTTCAAAGATGCGCATGCGCATACTAAAAGTTGTGACAAATGCCAAATAAGTGTTGGAATTTCACAAAGGAATGAAATGTCGTTGCAAAATATGTTAGAAGTCGAAGTATTTGACTGTTAGGGCATAGATTTTGTTGGCCCATTCCCACCGTCTTTCAGTAATGAATACATCTTGGTTGCGGTTGATTATGTTTCAAAACATGTTGAAGCAATAGCAAGTGCTAAGGCTGGCGGAGAAACCGTGATGAAATTTTTGAAGAAAACTATTTTCTCTCGATTTGGTACTCCGCGAGTGTTGATAAGTGATGGAGGATCCCACTTTTGCAACACTCAGCTAGAAAAAGCGTTGGAGCAGTACGGGGTTAAGCACAAAGTTAAAACACCCTACCATTCACAAGCTAATGGGAAAGCCAGAGTATCGAATCGAGAAATAAAAAAAATTTGGAAAAAACTGTGTCCGCTTCTAGAAAAGATTGGTCGAGCAAGCTAGATGATGATTTGTGGGCTTATCGGACGGCTTTTAAGGCTCCGATTAGTCTTACTCCTTTTAAGATTGTCTATGGTAAGAACTGTCACTTGCCGGTAGAGTTGGAACATAAGGCCTTTTGGACGTTAAAAATTGTTGAATTTTTATCAAAAGCTAAGTGGTGAAAAAAGAAAAATCCAACTTCATGAATTGCAAGCGTATGAATCCAACAGAGTTTACAAAGACCGGGTGAAAGTTTATAATGACGAGAAAATCGTGGCCAAGAAGTTCGAAGTGGGACAAATGGTTTTGCTTTTCAAATATCGGTTGAAATTGTTCCCAAGAAAGCTAAAATCAAAGTGGTCGAGTCCGTTCCGAATTCGAGACATCATGAGCTTTGGAGTAATCATAATTGAAAATGTGCAGTCAAAAGAGAGTTGGATGGTGAATGGCCAAAAGTTGAAGATCTATTTGGGTGGTGATTTCGAGCGAAACACCACCTCCGTGCCTTTTTGCGATTCTTGATCGCATTGGACCGTCGAGCTCCAACAACGTTAAATAAAGCGCTTGTTGGGAAGCACCCCAACATTGTAAGTATTCTATGTTTTTACTGTTTTTGTTTAATGTATGTTTATATAAGGATGTGGTAAAAGGTTTGTGAAGAAAGAAGAAAAAATTGAAAAACCTATCATGTTCACCAACAAGTTTGTTGTGCGAACCTCTAGGCGAATGCATTCGCTAGCAAACTCATAGTGCGAGTAAGGCGAAACAGAGAAACTATTTTCTGCCACATCAGTTGTTTTTTGTTAAGTATTTCCTTTTGGGCCAAAATTTTGGGCCCACCCATCAGCCCTATTCTGAAGTTTTGAGGGTTAACACTTCCCCCTCCCACACTTTAACATTTTGTCACTCTCACTTGCTCTCACTATCACTCTTTCACTCTCACACAAAAATAACACTACACCCAAAGGTTCTCAGTGACAAATCTCTTCACCCTTCAACATTCCAGGTTTGATTATCATTTCTTTCATTTGAAATCATCTCTTAGGATTGTTGTTAGGTTTGTGAGATACAACTTGACATTAGTTGATTAGGGTTAGGTTAGCATTGATAAAATTTGTTGCGTGTTGTTGTTGGTAGTTGAAAATTGTGGCCCATGTCATTTTTCTTCTGTGATTGCATGTGGAAGTTGGGTACAATTGCTTTTGGAACAAAACAGGGGCTGAAAACTAAATTTCGCAGCCTTCGTTGGGAAGTTCGCACTGCGAAGCTAAGGCGAGTTTTCGCCAGGCCTTCGCACGACAAATTTGCAGTGAACATGACAAACGTTGGTTTTATTTTAGTAATGGCTCCTAAAGTTGTTGCATCAAAAAAAAGGAAGATCAAGAGCACTTCACGCCCGTAACCAATTCAATACGATAGGAAATGTTTTGCAGGACCTAAGAAGGCAGCAAGGTATGCGGCCTTGGAAAAGCGAAGAATCCTGCCGGAAAAGCAGTTCAACATAAATCCTGAAGGGTCCTATAAAACTATTGCTACCATCATTCACAGTAAGCAGTGAGACGCTTTGGTTACACCTGCAGACAGCTATAACATTGAGGTTGTGAGATAATTTTATGTTAATGCTCTTCCGAATGATGACGAGCCATTCACCTGGACAACGAGACTTTTAGGTAGAGAGGTGAGTTTTGATAGAAACATCATCAACAAGGTTCTTGGAGGTCCCTGAATTTAGGCGAAGATGAAATTGATGACTATCATAGACACTTAAGGCTTCACAAAGATACATACCTGATTTCCAAGGTTTTGCTTTTTGAGGATAAGTCGGTTGAGTTGAACCCATATGGGGTTCCGAGGCGTTATCATCAAGAGGACATGGAACCATTGCTTCAAATGGTGCTTCTTTTGGTTTTAACAAATATCAAACCAAAGTCGCACACTACTACAGTGCCGATCCCTGTGGCACGTTTGGTTCATAGTATAATTACAAATGTTCAGATTGATGTAGCTCAGATCGTCGCGAAATAAATGAGATTTGTGGTGGAGAGTGGTCTTAAGGCTGGTGCTCGAGTTAATTGGTCGGGGCTCGAGTTAATTGGCCCCTTGTCTTATCATGGCACTTTGTGCTCATGCGAAGGTTAAGCTACCTTCACGTTGACAGGTGATAATCAATGCTGCTATCAATGATAAGTATATGGACAAGTACTTCCGTCCCAAAGGTTTGAAGGGAATTTCTTCTACTACAGCTGCTACTGATGTCAGGGCTACTGAAGGCCCCGAGGTTACATTCTCACGAGGCTTTGATCCATTTCAGCAGGTTGTATGTAACTATAATTGGGACTGGATGGCGGCCACATAGCGCGCTATGATGGATATTCATGACATGATGCAGGTACTCCAGTTACAGTGTCGTGAGCCCTCCACTGCGTACAACATGATGACTAGGGAGCAATTCTTAGCCCATGCTAGTTGGCCTGAGGTCAGGCCTACGTTTAGAGAGGGGGTGGGTACTTCTGGTCCTAATGATGAGGGTGTTGATGTAGGAGGTGGTGATGATGTTAAGGGATCCGATGATGAGGTGTCTGGTTCAGAGGAAGGTTCTGAAAGTGTGGAGGCTACTGAGTCCGAAGAGGACTGAGTTTGTTGTGTTTTTATTTTTTGAGCATGAGTCTGAGCAACTTCCTTTGGTCTGCAAAGTGAAGTTTTCTTGTGCTTAGATCATTGCTTTTATGATATTATTGCATTTTTGTTTTAGATAATGTTTATGTACTTTATTTGGGGTGTTTTTACACCTAATCACATTTTTATCTATTATTGTTAATGTTATTTAGTTTTGATGTTAAAAGTGTTGTTTATATTGTGTAGTATCCAATGAAGATTTGTCCAAGTTTGGATGGAGATGATAGTATGAATCAAGTGAATGTTGTCAAGGTACTTGGTTACCTCTGCTTAGAATTTTAGAATGCTTAAGAACTTAAGTCTTTGTGCAAATGCAATTTGTTCGTTTAGCAACTTGTTTGAATGATTGTTTCACTTAGGACCAAAAACCACAATTTATGAGAAAGCTTCCATTGTTTACTAAATGTTGGATTACTGATATACTTTGTTGATTTGTTTGATTCATGCTTTATCTTGTGATTATTGTGAATTTGTGGAAGCATTAAGAATGATCAAGGCACTTACCCGTGAGTAGAGAGAATTCGTTAACCCCCTTTGAGCCTAAACAATGTGAATCTCATTATGAATTTTGTGAGATTCTAAAATTTTTCTTGAACCCTTGAATTTTGTTTTAATTGTCCTCTTTGCCATAAAAAGCAAAGAGCATTCACCTGAGGGTTGGGTAAAAATCAAGTTGGGGAGAATGAAAAAGAAGAATGGTAGGTTGCTATAACTTTTGAAAAAATTCAAGCAAGCATTGAAAAAAATTATATGAATATGAATGTGAAAAAAAATAGAAGAAAAATAATGCTTGCTTGAAAAAGAAAAATAGTGAATGAATAAGTATGCGAAATAAAGTTGGTGAAGGTTTGCAATTGAGAAACAAATGGTGAATGGAGTTGGGATGTGTAAATAACGTGTATAGTGAATGTCTCTTTTGCATCGGCAATTTCGTTTCAATGGCCTTAGAAATGCCCCTTGTTTGTGAACCCGACCAGGCTACAACCTTAAAGACCTTAGTGATCTTTTTGCTTCCATATTTTCACTTTTGATTGTTAGATGTTGTGTGAATTGGATTGTTATTGACATCGTTTGGTTAGGTGAGTGAAATTTTTCCCGCAGTTGCAAACGCGTAATTTCTTCAATCCTTATTCGAAGAGGAGAGATAGAGTGATTCATTTGTGATAAACTTAGTTGTTGACTGATGCATGGCTTAATATTTGTTTAAAGAATTTAGTTCTTGTGCATTGTTTGATTCTCAACAGTTGAAACCATTGCTTGTTTGCATTATTTGTGTTTGAGCCATTTTATCCATTCATGGGTGAATTTTATTCTTGAGCAAATCCTCTTGTTTGAAATGAGAGGCATACTTTGCTTGAGGACAAGCAAAAATCTAGTTGGGGAGAGTTGTTAGATGCCAAACTTTGCTTTATTGCTCTATCAAATGTTGGCATCTTTCATTCTTTTTGTAGATAAATTGATTTGAATCACTTATGTTTTGGATGATATGCTTCATTGCTTGAAAATTTCTTGGTTGCTTTGATTTGTGTGCTATTGTGCAAGAATTAGGCACAAAACAAGAAGAGTAAGACACATGAACATTGACAAGGAAACCAAGACAGCAACAAAACATCATGAAGTTCGTCGTACGAAGATCCTAGCGAACTTCCCCAGAAAATCCATCAACAAGTTCGCACAGCGAACTTGTTAGTGAAGACCCCTGGGAGCTTGGTTCTGTTCACACAGAAGAAAAAGGGACTGAAATTCGTTGTGTGAAGAAGCTAGTGAATCGTTCCCTGGAGAGAAGAAGTAGCGAAGTGCTAGCGAATGGTCCTAGACTTGAGGCAGTAGGTATTTGGATAAGAATTCGCTGTGCGAAGTTGCTGGCTGTTGCACCCTAAAATTTGCTCACCCTATTTCACCTGGTTTATGTTTAATTGCATTTCATTTGCATAGTTACATCATGTACATAGTTCAATCATTTATATATCATAACATAGAAAGTCATCTAACAAGGGATCAAGTGCCATTCTTATCTAAGGAAGCACTTCAAGGGGCCTTATTCAAGCTTAAGACTATCAAGGAATGGGTTGAAGCTTTGAGGAGATTTGAATGTCAACAAGTGGATTCCTCTCCTAACTTGAGGTGTATTGAAGATCATCAACATGGGATTATGAATTTGAGGTATGTCTGGATCCCAGGGGAGGCCTAGAGAGCCCTATTGAAGCTTAGACAAGTCATGGTATCAAGGTCAAGAACCACAGTTGAGGTGTGTACAAGTAGGGTTTCATCTGGGTAACCCTAGGTCAAGGAGAGTAGAGAAAGGGAATCAATACCTAGCTCTAAATCATGAAAGTCATGGATTGAGATGTTAAAGCATGTGTATGGATGAGTCAAGATCAAGTTCAAGAGAATCAAGAGTGGTTGGAGGGGTTTGAGACAGGGTTCCTAGGGTAAAATCCCCTGTATAGAACTGGACTTCCAAGCCACACAAGTCCAAATACAAGTTTCAAATGGATTCTTGGCCAACCTGAAACTTGTAGAGCTTCTCAATAGATTTACTTTGAGTACTAGAAGTCTTCAAGAAGATTTGTGGAACTCAAGTTATGGTTCTTGCAAGTTATGGGTCCTCAGAGGACATTGAAATTTATCTGTGAAAGTCACTTGACTTCCAAGCAACTTTTGCCCATCAAGGAGTTTTCAAATGGATTCTTGGCCAACATAAGAATTTTAGGGCTTGATCTTAGCTTTAATTTTAGTACTAGAAGTCCTTAAGAAGATTTGTGGAACTCAAGTTATGATCTTGGCAATCCAGGGGTATTTTGGGAAAGTTGAATTATAGGTCGTTTTTCAACATAGGTCAAAATCTATATCTTCCACTCCTCAAATGAAAAAATGTTCAACATGAGATGTGCTTAAAATGATGTTTTTAGGTTAGATAATAAGTCATGGGTGATTGAAATGGCTTTCTTCACCAAGTGATCCAAAATGGCCTAAAAAGAAGGTTTTTTCAAATGATTCAAAGGAGGGAAATTGGGATTTTTGAGATATGAGGTATACACATGGCATATGGGTAGTCATTTTGAATGGAAATTGGATTTTAATCACATTGGAAATTCCACAATTTTGAGATGAGCCATGGTTTTATGAGTTGCTTTGGAAATGGCTTTCTTACATCATAAGTAACATATGCAAAACCATTCTTTAGAGCATAACCAAGGCCTTAACCCTTGCCGATCCATTCAATTTGTCATTAGAGTAGAATTTGGATTAAAATCAAGTGTTACAACAAGCTAGAACTCAACTGCCACATACAAGCATGAGATGATAATTTCAAATGCAAGAGATATTGGATATCTCACATAGATCATTCCAGAGCATTCTAGATGATTCCTACAGGTTCTATATAAGGTTTGTGATTGATTCAAGGAATTGGTTGCTGAAAATTGAGAGAGATTGGAGAGATAGAATTCTGAATTTGCTCCTTGCAAAACAGAATTGGTTACATCATTTTGATCCATTTCAATCCAAACTTTTGCACTCAGTGTCTTTATCTTGAGTTGTTGAGTGAATTCATGGAGATTCCTGGCCAAGATTGTTGAAGAATCAAGAGATTGCAACTTGAGTTTGAAGCTTGCAACTCAAAATCGTATTTGGTGATTCAGAGAGATTCAACATAATCCATTGCATACAGAAGCTTTATCAAGCATCATTGATCATATCTGGAAGGTTTTGGAGTGTGTCTTGAAGAATTCATCACTCTGTTCATTCAAATTTCACAGGTATGTAAATCTCATCGTGTAGCTTGATATAGATAGAATTGTTAGGTTTTGAATGGTTAGATGCAATGTAGATCATGGTTAGGTCGTTTCTGGTAGGAAAATTCAATGTTTAGAGACAATTAGGTTGGATCGATTTTCTTGTGATGGACTGTTCTTGCTGATTTTGTTGAATTTAGCTTAGTTAGGTATTGGTGATTACTCAGTGTAGCACGTGGATGATGTTGGGCTTCTTAATTTTGAGATTGGAGAGGTTTGAATCTTGAGCATGTTCTGAAACTTTGATCGGGTTTTGAGATTGAGTGATATTCAGTGAAAATGGAAGGTAGATTCTTGTTCAGGATGGAAAAACGAATGGAATGTAATGTTTAGGTTTGATTATTGGTGAGGTTTTGCGTGTGTGCTACCGGAGAAGACGGTGGCGCCACCTCAGGCCACCGTCTCTGTATTTTCCCTCCCAAGTTTGAAATATGGAGAAGATGAACATTTCACCCTTAGATTGTGCTCTGACCTTGACTAGATTGTTGAATCCACGGCCAGGATCGTGTCTTGAGTTCTGAAGAGAGTGAAGGGATCAAAACTCATCGTTTCATTAAAATGCTTAGATGGGATTAAGTTTCTTCTTGCTGTTAACACCCCTCCCTTAGGCCCAATGGAAAATAACACATGATATGATTGCTATTCGCCACAGACTTTTGTCAATTTTCCTTGATTTTCGATATTATTTTCTGAGTTTTTTTGGGCCTAACACGCGCATGATATCCACACCCCCTCCTGAGCCCAATTTCATTTTTGAACTGGACAGTATTGCTATTTGACACGCCTCATTTGCATTTTTCTTTTATTTTCTTCTATTTTCTCATTTTATTTTTGATTAGAAATAAATTCATAACAAATTGAAAAATAATCATTTTAGGATGGTATTGGGTATAGGGTTAGGTTCCCTTAGAAATTTACCTAGGATTTTCTAATAAGCTTTAGCATTTTATCTGATTTTTGTATCTTGTGTGATGATTGTGGGTTTCTCCTATGGATATTGGATTTGGTTATGCTTGTGTGGGGCAATTTTGGAGTGCTTTTGGCTTGGGCTTTGCTTGGATGACTTGAGGATAAAATGAAGTTGATTTGGGATGGCTTGAAGAAGCTTGGAGTTGAAGACTTCTCTTTTGTTAGAGGGCTTGTCAGAGGCTTAGGAGTTAGGATATATAGGAAGAGCATTAGAGTAATCTTGTTTCTTCTTTCAAACATAGAGAGCTTCGTGTGCCTCTATTCCATCCCATGACACAAGGTCCCCCAAAGAAGTTCCATCTCTCCTTAGGAGGGATGTAGAGCATGCTTTGGTTGGGTAGAACCTTGAGGATACCTTTCACTTGCTATGTTAATATCTTAGTGATTTCCTTGGGTTGTCACTGAGTCTCTTAACATCTCAACTTCATCTATTATTAATTGTTTCTTTGCTGGAGTGATTGCATTGAAGATGGAGACCTATTGAAGATAAAGTTCATTGAAGATTGGTGAAGATGAAGCTTGTGCCTGTCAAAGATAGTTATCTGATGAAGCTAGGGTTTTGCTGCTGTTTGAAGCTGTCTACTAGTTGAAGTGCATGCTTGCTAGAGCTGGGATACTTTTGAAGATAGGAGTTTTTCTAAAGCTTAGGGATCATTGAAGAGTGAAGATGGGATCTTGCTTGAAGTTGTTATTGTCAACTTTTTTGTTGTTAATCAACTGTAGCTGACAGAGCTGTTGCTGCTTGTGTTGCTTACTGTAGGAGCTGGTGTTGCTGTCAGAGCTGGTGTTGGGTTTTATTTCTTTTTCTGTATTGTTTGTTGGCTTGTTCAGCTTGCCCCTTAGGTTTGAAGTGAAGCTGTTTCACTTTGCCTATTGTTTTCCCAGGTTCGAGGTTGAGTGGGACTCCCTTGCCTCGCTTGTATTGATGCATTGCATGCATGTTTACTGTTTACTGTATATCTGTTTCTTTTGTTGTTTATCCCCTAGGATCTCTGATTTCCTCTGTGCAGGAGGGAATTATGACAGACATTAGGTTTTAACCCATGCATGACAACTTTAGGTTAGTTTTGATTCCCCTTTCAAACCCTAGGTTTTTTTTAGAGTTTCTTTCTCTTCTATCTCAAAACAATTCAGAACATAGTAATAAGGATAATCGATGTCGTACGCTACGAGCCTTAAGCTATTTGAGAGAGGGTTGCCGGAGGGTCACTCTCCAGTAATTTGAATGCTTAGTGTGTTACCCTTAGGGTGACATACAACGTAGTCACCCTCAAATCATAGTCTCTAGTGCGTCAGAGATTGTGAACATACTAAAAAACACTTCTTGCGTAAAAGATCCAAAACAAACATCAAAGTGTCATTTTTTGTCCGCTTGGACTCCTAATCAGAAGAAAACCTTTTCAGAAGGATCTAAAAAACAGTCAGCCAAATCTGTGTCTTCCGTAGCCCGAACTACGTTTGCTCTGATCTTTCATGCTGTATGAAAGTACGTAGGCATAGGATGTCGTATCCTAGCGAGCAACTTTCCCCTCCTTTCCCGTAGGTAGGCGAACTACGTTGACTCTAATTTCTCGTTCCAGACGAGAATACGTAGGCATAAAGTGCGATACTTTACCGAGTCATTTTCTTTTCCTTTTAACCCTCGACCGTTAGTGTAGATAGAATAACAATCCGTACCAGAAAACAAGCATGGATCCCGTCGAGTACGACGGACATGAGGGGTGCTAATACCTTCCCCTTGCGTAACCGACTCCCGAATCCAGGAATTTGGTTGCGATGACCATTCCTTTCCCGTCTTTGCATTAGGTTTACTCTGAGCGTTTCCTTTCCCTCTTTTGGGGATAAATAACGCACGGTGGCGACTCTTCTGTCATAGCCGGCGCTGATTTTTGCAGTAGCGACACTGGCGAAGGCTTCGCAGTGTGAAGGATTGTTCGCACAACGAATATGAGGAAATGTCTTAGGGCAGTTTAATTGTACACTGGCACTTTAAGTGGCATATTTGGATGTTCTCTAGGCGAACAGAAGGTTCGCAGTGCGAATGTGACAACACAGTAACATGGCTATAAGTACTTGAGACCACTTTTTAGCAAAAACCATTTTTTGATATCTTTTCATAACTCTATATTTTCAGCAAGAAAACCCTATTTCTCCCATTCTCATCATCTCTTATCCATCTTTTACCAAACAAAGGTGGATTCCCATCCAATCTCGGTTTTTTGACTTGGACGTTTATTAACCTTCTTCCAAAACTTGTTGCTCAACCTACCATGAAAATGGGTGGCTAAACCCCTTTTGTGTCAAGGTTAGAGGTAGCTAATTATGATTTTATGTATTTCTTTTAATCTTTTGTATGTGAATAAAGCTTTGATCAATATAATAAAGTTATTTTCTATATTTTGTTGTATTTATGGCTTAGATTGCTTTAGACATAAATTTTTCAAGTCTTGACCTAATTTCTTCATCTATCAACTAACAAACTCTAGACATAGATTTGGAAGTTGATATTTGCATTGTATTGATCTTAACGATTATTGTTTCGGGTGTTATTTAGAGAGATGATTTAACGGTCGAAACAATAATATTCATGAAATCGTTTTAGAGATAAACGGTTTTGCAAGGATACACGATTATATTGGTTGAGACTAACTTTTACCAAACAAGAACTAACTTTTACCTTGTTTTACTTCTTGCAAACTTATGTTACCAAATAGAAACTATTTGAAAACCCTTTTACTTAAGTCACTAAAATATTGAATGACAAACATCAAATATTCTCATACAATCCCTGCGAATACGATAAAACACTCTCGACTATACCTTTCTAACATATAAATGTTACTTTTGTTTCCCATAATATACCAGAACAAATGCACTTTTAATTTGGTGTAACATAAGCATAACATTCCTTATCATTACTGTTGTTTCCCATAATATACCAGAACAAATGCACACCATAATTTGGTCATAGCAATAGTAATAGAACTATAACAAAAGTTCTATTAAGGTCATACCAAAAGTAACATTATAGGTCATAATAATAGTTACAATAAAAGTCACAACAAAACAGACATTGCAAGCCATAAGTCATAAAATAGAAAATAGACATGGTATGCCATATGTTACAGCAGCAGAAATCGAACAAAAGTGGCATTATAAGCCTTAGTCATAAAATACAAAAGAGGCCAAAAGTGGTGTTACACCCTATTTTTGACCCTGACTTGTCGAACCATACAAATCGTAGAATATGTGAATCATATCCATTATTCATGCTATCTAAAATTTGTGCATACAAATACATGTCTTTTTATTTTCATTTTCTTGTTTCCTAAGCTCAGGTCTTGCAAGATCAAATCAAGGTTCAGGCAAAGTTATCATGTCAAGTGTGTGTGCGTTGTGGTTTGAAATTCAGCAGATATTTGACCTTATCTTGGTCAAACAAGTGACTTGTTTCACTATTAATTTATTAAGTTGTGGCAAAGACAATTGTTTCAGGGTGGATAATCGTCAGATCCAGTTCACTTTCAATTAGGGTTTTGGTGAAGTAGCAACATAGTTCATATATCATGTCATCTATGTCATGGGATATTTTTGGAGATAAGTGTGGATTGAGTTTAAATACTTGTGTTTAAGGATCTAGATTGGGGTTTTGTGCGAGATCAAAGTTTATCTGATGAAGTCAAGCTGCAGAGCCATCAAATGTCGGGACTTTTGGTTAATATTTCAAGTCATTTGCATGTCCTGATTATGTGGTTCATGTTCTTGTCAAGACCGTTTCAAGACGAAGTCAGGATATGGTGTTATTTCTCATAGAGTTTATTAAAGGTTTCAATGTACTTCTGGTATGATGAATAATTCAAGATGCTGAAAACTGGTTTCAAGGATGATTTCTTGGTTCAAGTCGGGAGTGTCACTTATTCAATATTTGTTTCAAATGGTTTGTTTGTAGTCATTTCTCAAGATTTGAATAGAGGTTTCAGTTCATTTCCAGATTGTTTTTTAAGGAGAATTCAGAGATGGTTAATAATGGTTTCAAGTGGTTTTGCTTGGAATTAATTCAAAGAATTTTGGACGATTCAACCAAGTTGAACCATTTCATTAGTCCAAATGCTAGAAAATGATATCAAGTTCAAATTTCAATTCCATTCAAGATTATAAGTTTCATAATTCAAGTCTATGTCAATTATAAGTTCATTCTGAATTTCAAATTCATGACAAAAGCTCCAAGATACAGAGATCAATTCTTTACCAATTTTCAAATTCCAAACTCATGTCAAATAGCCAAGTCTCGATTCAAGATTTCAATTTCATTTAAATTGCAAGTTTCTCTCCAAAGTCCCGAATCACCAACTCAAAATTCCAAGTTAGAATTTATCCCAAATTTCAATTCAAAATTCCGATTTTCTTTCAAAATATCAATTCAATATTCAATTTTTAAATTCCCTTCAATTTCCAATTCCATTCAAGTTCAAACCATAACCAAGTTTAAATTTCATTCAAAAATTCAAGTCATAAATTTAATTTCATGTCAAATTCAAATTCCAAATTCATACAAAGTTTCTAAAAACAAAATGTGTGTGCAAAGCCCATTCAAAAGATATAATAAGGGCTATATCAAAAACCCATGAAGCATGGTGAGTAAGCCCATAGTTTTCAGCAATGTATGTATATTGTTAGTTCCATGATTCTATGATTGGCTAAATTTTGGTAAAACATGATTCTACACTAATGTTAAGCAAGATGTTCTAACATATTCATCAAATGTTATGACAGTACTACTATCATGTGTTTCAAAACAAGATGTCGAGATAGATGTCATGACATCTTTGTCTGGTACAGCAGGCGCTGCTATTTTATATCTCTTAACAGAGGTGTTTTGGTTTGATGATATCCTCGTGGATATACATCATCAGTGTGCGCAGGTCAAAGAGATTTATTAGGAACAAAGTGCAGATTTAATTGGATTTCATAAAAAGGATCTTTGAGACTTTTTTAGAAAACTATAAAACATTTGTTTCTATTTTTATTCTGCAGAAGATTTGGAATTTGATTTGATTAGCAGGAATTTTGGTAAAACTAGGTGTAATCACAAAATGTCCTACAGGATGTCGTGACATCCGTTTGTCAGGATCAGCAGGTTGCTTCCATATCTTTTTGTGCAAGCTTGCTGCATTATTCTGGTGTAGAACCTACGTGTTTTTGGTGGTTTTCTAAAGGCGTTTTTGATACACTTATTATGGATCAAATTTGATTTGATATGGAGTTATTATCAGAAGATTGATTGAAGATTGGAAGAATGATATGATTAGATTTGATTGATCAAATCAAATCTGTTGCAGTTTATGAAGATTGAAATCTTCTCTTCCTGGTGTTACTTTTGGCACAACCCAAGCCCATTCTCATTGCTATTTAAGGAGGTGAAAAACCTAGCTTAAAAAAAGAGTTCAGAACAAGAAGATCTTGGGTGCAAAATAAGGGTTTAGGATTTTGAGAGCTCTTGTGTGTGTGACTTTGTAAGTCACCCTTTGTATCTTTTGATGCATCGTGTAGACATATTTATGTGTTAGTTTTGTAAGCCATTCACTCATTGATTAATGTGTGAATTGGACTATGTTGTTAATTGTTATTTGTCCACTCAAAGCTTGTAAGCAAGAATGTATTATCCTTGATTGAAGCTGTTATGCAAAATCAAGTATTGTCTTTGAAGAGTGTCTTCTAAAGCTTATTCATTTGTTGTTATCACTGCTATGATTGAGGGGAGTGAGAGGGGTCTCAAATCTAGGAGTGTCCTAGGTAGAAGTTGCACTGAGTAGGGATTAAGTGAGGGGTTGTAAACTGGGAGTTTAGCTCTGAATTAATACTACTGATAGTGGATTTCCTTCCTGGCTTGGTAGCCCTCAGATGTAGGTGATGTTGCACTGAACTGGGTTAACAATTCATTGTGTTATTTATCTTTCTGCATTTAATATTCTACTCAATTTAAATGGTTAGATAAATTGTTCTGTCAGTCTGCAGATGTTACAACAGATGTCATGACACTAGTAATTTTTAAAGTTATTAAAAATGCTCATGTTCTGTCCTTGTTCTGTTTTAGCAGATATCTATGTTCTTAACATCTCTTAGGACATCTGAGATCTGCATACCAGAATTTCCATTGGTATCAGAGCAGGCATCCTGTCTGTTATGGATGAGATCTAGAGACTTAGTTTCTGGCGTTTTAAACAAGGAGAAGTTGTAGCTGATTTACTGATCTTGCTAAATGTTTGGGCTGCTGATGGGTTCTTGAGGGGTTGCTGCTTATGGAGTTAAGGGGGAGTTCGTGTTTACTCCTGCTTTTGATGGATTTTGTGTATCTGCTGTTGTGTTCTCTGATATAGGAACTGTAAGAACACAGATTGTTTCTTAGTAATATCTCTATGTTTTGATGATAACTCTTATGAAATTTTGTATTAAAGAATTATATACTCTAAAATTTGTTCATGAATATTTGCTACAGATGTTAAAGTATATATATATATCTAAGAGCAAATTAATCTGAACATGGAACTATGGAAGGCTCTGAAGAGTCAAAATCATCTTATAGAAGAATCTGAATGCTGCCTGCAGAAGATTCTGAAGCAGAAGCTATAGAAGAATCTGAAGCAGAAGCTGCAGAAGACACTGAAAGATCTGAAGACTCTGAAGCATTGAAGATCTTTGTATGAGAGTTAAGAAGCACAGTTTTTCAGAAGACTCTGAGAGTACTACACGCTGCATGTACTGAGGATCTGATTCATAAAACTCTACTCTGATAGAACTACACGCTGAAGCACACTTGCAGCATTACTCTGATTCAGCAAACTCTGATGGGCATCCAAGACTCTGATCATGCAGACTCTGATGTTTACTTTGCTGAAGTGAAATACTTATTGAAGAAGAATTCAAAGTCATATCCGTTGATTTGGCTCAACGACTCTTTCCTCTTTCATGCTTGACACTAGAACACAGACCAAAAGCATTTCTTTGTGCATTCTACTTCCAGGAAAGGTCATGTGATGTAAAGAGAAAAAGGTTCAGGCTTTTTCAGTACACAGCCTCCAACGTCAAGACTTTGTGGACTACTGTGCATATAAAAGCAAGTCTTCCTCATCTTCTTTAGTTGACGAATCTTTGATAGAAACTCTTACAAGCTCTCATAAAATATTCTTATTCTCTTTGCTGAGTTTATTCTTTTGTTCTTAACATTAAGTGAAAAATCACTCTTGTGATAAAGCTTGTTAGAAGCATTCAAACACTTGTATTTGACTTACATTTCAGTGTAATAGTTCCTTGAGAAGATCCAGTTGGGATCAGTAGTTCTTGAGAAGACTAAGAACAATTGCTCTTAGTGATTGCTATTGTAATCAGTTGATTAATAGTGGATTAAGTCCTTGTTTGAGAAAGGCAAATCACTCTTGATAGGGTGGACTTGAGTAGTTAAGTTTAACGAACCAGGATAAAAATATTTGTGTTTTATTGCTAGAAGTTTTTAAAAATACTTATTCAACCCCCCCTTCTAAGTATTTTCTCACCTTCAGTTGGTATCAGAGCTCCGGTTCTGTGTGTGCTACCACTTCACAGTGTCAGAAAAGATCCAGTGAGAAAAACTTTGATATATATTTGGTTGTTATTATGGCTGACAACAAATATGAAGAAAGGGATAGAATCAGCACTAAATCCCCTATGTTTGATGGGGAGAAATTTGATTATTGGAAGGACAGAATAGAAAGTTTCTTCCTGGGCTATGATGCTGATTTATGGGATTTGGTCATAGATGGGTATGTTCATCCCATTGATGGGAATGACAAGAAAATAGAAAGAAAATCTATGACTGAAGTTCAAAAGAAGGAATTCAGAAATCATCACAAGGCTAGAACTATCTTGTTAAATGTAATATCTCATATTGAGTATGAGAAGATCACAAATAGAGAAACTGCATGTGATATTTTTGAATCTCTAAAGATGACTCATGAAGGAAACTCTCAAGTCAAGGAAACAAAGGCTCTGGCTCTAATTCAGAAGTATGAAGCTTTCAAGATGGAAGAAGTTGAATCTGCTGAAGCCATGTTCTCCAGATTTCAAATACTTACAGCTGGACTAAAGGTTCTGGATAAAGGTTACTCTACTGCTGATCACGTGAAGAAGATCATCAGAAGCTTACCTACCAGATGGAGACCTATGGTGACTGCGCTGAAAATGGCTAAAGATCTGAACCAGATCTCCTTGGAGGAACTAATCAGCTCACTGAGGAGTCATGAAATTGAACTTGAGGAAGATGAGCCTCAAAAGAAAGGTAAGTCAATTGCCTTAAAATCTAATAAATCTGCTAAAGCGTTGCAGGTAATAGAGGAAAGCTCTGAAGAATCCTCATCTGAAGATGAAGATGAATTATCCATGTTGTCTAGAAGAATAAACAAACTCTGGAAGCATAAAGGAAAGAAGTTTAGAAACTTCAGGAAGCCTGACCAAAGAAAAGAATCTTCTGGACACAGAAGATCTGGCAAAAAAGAGGTTGTCTGCTACGAATGTAAAGAACCTGGGCATTACAAAAATGAATGTCCAAAGCTTTTGAAAGAAAAGCCTAAAAGATAATTTGATAAGAAGAAGAAGGTTCTAATGGCCACCTGGGATGATTCAGATACATCTGAATCTGAATCTGAGTCAGAAGAGGAATGTGCCAACGTAGCATTGATGGAAGACATAGAAGATCCGGAGGAAGGAATTTCAGGATCTGAATCTGATTCTGAATCTGATTCTGACGCTGAAGAGGTAATGGCTAAACTCACTAAAGATGAACTTATCAAAGTGTTATCAGAAGTTCTGAAGACCTATAACAATATTCAGCTCAAATACAAGGAGCGTCAAAGCAATCTTGTATCTGAGAATAATATTCTCAAATCAGAAGTGGCTGAGCTAAATGAAAAGAACTTAAAAATGAAAAATGATTTTGAATTAGCTCAACAAGACTCTGATTCTGAAACTGAGTCTGAATGCAAAAATATTTTGGAAAAATATGACTACAGCTTTCAGAAGTTTCTTGCTAAAAGCATAGACAGAAGCAAAATGGCTTCTATGATCTATGGAGTTAGTAGAAATAACAGAAAAGGAATTGGATATAAATCTTCCTCTGGAAAGGATTTAAATCCAAAACCTGTTGATAAAATTATCATCAAGAAGACTCCTTTATATTCTCATTTTAAATTTTAGTCAGAATAAACCTTATGTTGAAAAATAGAAGTTAAGACGAACCTTCAGAACAACTAACCCAAAAGGACCCAAGAAGATCTGGGTACCTAAGAGTAAAATAATTCCTGTTGCAGATGTTCTTAGCAGCAAGGTCAGGACGCCAGTCATGGTACCTGGACTCTGGATGCTCACGACATATGACGGGAGAAAGGTCTATGTTCCAAAGTCTGGAGCTTAGATCTGGAGGTGACGTGAAATTTGGAGGGAATCAAAAGGGCAAGATCATTGGATCTGGCACTATTGGAAATGGTAACCTTCCCTCTATTACTAATGTTTTACTTGTAGAAGGATTAAAGCATAATCTATTGTCCATAAGTCAATTAAGTGACAATGGTTATGACATAATCTTTAATCAAAAATGTTGTAAAGCTATTAGTCAAAAGGATGGCTCAATCCTATTTAGTGGAAAGAGGAAGAACAACATTTATAAAATAAATCTTTCAGAACTTAAGGTTCAGAATGTTAAATGCCTCTTATCTGTTAATGAGGAACAATGGGTCTGGCACAGAAGATTGAGGCATATTAATATGAGACGTATATCTCAGATTAATAAACTTAATCTTGTCAGAGGACTTCCTAAGTTGAAGTTCACCTCAGATGCTCTTTGTGAAGCATGTCAAAAAGGGAAGTTTTCAAAATCCTCTTTTAAATCAAAAAATGTTGTTTCTACTTCCAGACCATTAAAATTACTTCATATTGATCTATTTGGACCAGTGAAAACTGCATCCATCAGAGGCAAGAAGTATGGATTAGTCATTGTTGATGACTATAGTAGATGGACATGGGTAAAGTTCTTAAAACACAAGGATGAGTCACATTTTGTGTTCTTTGACTTCTGCAAACAAGTCCAAAATGAAAAAGATTTCAAAATTGTTAAAGTCAGAAGTGATCATGGTGGTGAATTTGAAAACAAACATTTTGAAAAACATTTTAATGAAAATGGAATTGCTCATGATTTCTCCTGTCCTAGAACTCCACAACAAAATGGAGTTGTAGAGAGGAAAAATAGAACTCTACAAGAAATGGCCAGAACCATGATCAACGAGACTAATCTGGTAAAGCACTTTTGGGCAGAAGCAATAAACACAACATGTTACATTCAGAACAGAGTGTCTGTAAGACCTCTTCTGGAAAAGACTCCCTATGAATTGTGGAGGAACAGAAAGCCCAAAATTGCTTACTTTCATCCTTTTGGATGTATTTGTTATATGTTGAACACTAAAGAGAATCTTAGCAAGTTTGATTCTAAAGCACAAAAGTGTTTCATGCTTGGATATTCTGAACGCTCTAAAGGCTACAGAGTATACAATATTGAAACACAGATTGTGGAAGAATCTATACATGTTAGATTTGATGATAAGCTTGGCATTGAAAAGCCAAAGCAGTTTGAAAGTTCTGCAGATAGAGAAGTAGTCTTCACAGACTCTGAGGGCTCAGAGGCAGAAAAAGCTAAAATAAAGGAACCAGAAGCAACGCCGGATGCAATTCCTTTAGCTTCTCAAATGGACAACTTGAACATTTCTGAAAATTCAATTGTCAAAGGATCATCTTCCAGAATCAAGGCCTCTCACCTAGAGGATGTGATCATTGGGAAGAAAAATGATCAAATACAAACAAGATCATTTCTCAGATCATCTGAAGCGTCACTATTTGGGTTGGTGTCAGTTATTGAACCAACTTCTGTGGATGAGGCTCTGCAAGACAATAACTGGGTAATTGCCATGCAAGAAGAGCTTAATCAGTTCACAAGAAATGACGTCTGGGATCTGGGTCCAATACCTAAAGGATTCAACATAATTGGAACCAAATGGGTATTCAGAAACAAGTTGAATGAAAAAGGAGAAGTTGAAAGAAATAAAGGAAGGCTTGTTGCTCAAGGGTACAGTCAACAAGAAGGTATTGATTACACTGAAACTTATGCTCCAGTAGCAAGGTTAGAATTTATACGCCTTCTTATTTCATTTGCTGCACAACATAACATCACACTTTATCAGATGGATGTTAAGAGTGCCTTCTTAAATGGTATTATAGAAGAAGAAGTTTATGTCCATCAACCTCATAATTTTGAAAGTGATAAATTTCCAGATCATGTTTTCAAACTCAAAAAATCTCTTTATGGTTTGAAACAAGCTCCTAGAGCTTGGTATGAAAGATTAAGTAATTTTCTTATGGAAAAGAACTTTATCAGAGGAAAATTAGACACAACTCTCTTCTGTAAAACATTTAAGAAAGATCTTTTAATTTGTCAAATATATGTGGATGATATTATATTTGGATCTACAAATGTTATGCTGGGAAAGGAGTTTTCTCATTATATGCAGGCTGAATTTGAGATGAGCATGATGGGAGAATTGAGATTCTTTATGGGAATTCAAGTCAACCAGACTCCATATTGCACTTACATTCATCAGACCAAATATGTTAAAGAGCTTCTGAAGAAGTTTAACATGACTGATAGTAAGATGGCAAAGACTTATATGCATCCAGCAAGTACTCTTGGTAAGGAAGAGGTAAGTAAGAAAGTAGATCAGAAACTCTACAGAGGTATGATAGGATCTCTTCTCTACTTAACTGCTTCTAGACCTGACATTTTGTTCAGTGTATGCTTGTGTGCAAGATTCCAATCAGATCCTAGAGAATCTCACTTAACCGCTGTTAATAGGATTCTAAGGTATCTGAAAGGTATTACTAACGTGGGTCTGTGTTACAGAAGATCTGATGAATATACATTAGTTGGATTCTGTGATGCTGACTATGCTGGAGACAGAGTAGAGCGTAAAAGTTCTTCTGGAAGCTGTCAGTTCCTTGGAAGTCATCTGATCTCATGGTACAACAAGAAGCAACCCACAATTGCACTTTCTACAACAGAGGCAGAATACATTGCTGCTGCTGGATGTAGCACGCAGATGCTCTGGATGAAAAGTCAGTTAGAAGACTATCAGATCTTTAAGAGTAATGTATCTATGTTCTGTGATAATACTTCTGATATATGTTTGTCTAAAAATCCAATTTTACACTCTAAGGCAAAACATATAGAAATTAAGCATCATTTCATCAGAGACTATGTTCAGAAGGGTATTATAAACTTAGCCTTTGTTGATTCAGATCATCAATGGGATGATATTTTTACAAAACCCCTTGCTAAAGATAGGTTCAAGTTTATTCTGAAAAATATTGGTATGGCTTTTTGTCCAGAATAATATTTATTAGAGGCAAACCTCTCAGATGCAAAATGTTTAACGCTCTGAAGTATTTCATCTGTCAATTTATTCATTTTCTTGAATTATTTTATTTGTGTAAATCTGAACTAACAATGCTCAGAGGATCTGAACATTGGCTAACATTTCATTTCTCAAGAGATTTCAGAAGCACATGCAAGCAAACACATGTTGCTCAGAAACTGGAAAGGTAGAGTGCACTTTACTGAATTAACGTTTGAAGTACTGCTTTGAAAATATGATTTTTCTTGATTTTCCCCCATCTGTCAGAATCATAAATGATGTGCAATGATGTTTTTTCTTTTTCATTTAATGCTATGTGAAGCGTGCTTATGTGACTGTTTGTGTGCCTGGTTTTATCTATAAATACCTTAAATCACACCATTTCACACTTTTCACCTCACGAACCTTTTATGCATTTCTGTCTTCTCTTTGCTCTTCATCTAAACCCTAAACCTAAAACCTCTCACTCAAGAACAACAATGGCATCTTCTTCATCAACATCTGCTCAGATGCAATCAACCACTGTTGTTTCTTCTCCTAATGCCGAAGCGTACAAGGAACCTGTGAGAACCCTTCTCACTCCAACTGTATATCTGGAAGTTCTGAGTGAATGCTTTGTAGATTTTGACTCCATTGAAGAAAATGGGTTTAATCTTTCTTCAACCATTCAAACTCAGAGTTGGACAAAGTATTTTGACTGGCTTATGGGTCCTGTTTATCCAACTTTGGTGAAAGAGTTCTGGATACATGCTCAGGTGTGCCCTAAATTCATCCATTCTTTTGTCCTTGGAAAGGAGATTGTGATTACTGAGAAGTTGATCAGACAACCTATTGGGTACTCTGAAACTGATGGTGAAAGCAGCCTACAATCTGCTCATGTGGATCTTGCTGATGTGTTTCAAGAAGTTAGTATTTCTAGGGAACCAAATAGCAAAGTAAGGGAACTGAAGCCAGTCTACAGGATCTGGGCCAAGATTTTCATGAGTTCCATCTTTCACAGAAAATCATCAAATTCTCTAGATTACGTCAGTGCTGAACAACTCTACTTCATGTTCTGTATGAGCAAGGGAAAGAAGGTGGACTTGCCTTATCTTCTGTTTAGTCATCTTCTGAATCATATAAAGGAAACAAGAGAAGAAGTAAGAGTCAAAACTGGAAAAGTTAGGAATTGGATTCCTATGGGAAGACTGGTATCAGATATTCTGACTGAGAATCGTCTGGTAGAACATTTGTATGAAGCTGGATTTCCAGAGGATTTGTCCTATGTCATAGGTTCTGTCATTAATGTCAATACTCTGAAGAGGATGAAGGTCATCACAGAGCTTGCCAGCAAACCTAAGAAAATTGCTACTAAGGATGTCAGCAACAGAAGGAGTCTTGTTGAAGATTTTCCAATGTTCAGTGCTAACGAACCAAGGGAGATCATATTATCATACAGAGCTGATTGTTTGTTAAATGGTGTTCCTCTGCCTGTTAACATCGTCCAGAAGGAAGGAGAAGTTCTGCCTAATCTTCTTAGAGAAAGGCGTTCAAAGAAGATTGCTGAAGAAGGATCTGAGGCTCAGCCTAAGAGAAAAGCCTCTGAAGCTACTGCTAAGCCCCAGAAGGTAAAGAAAGTGAAACCAACTCCTCCAGAAGCAAGTCTGGAAGACATTAGAGAAACTATCAAACATGTATTAACATCTGATCAAATACCAACCATTCACTCTCCATTACCTTCACCTCCTCCATCACCTTCTAGACCACAATCATCTGTACCACCATCATCTGGGATTCATTCATCTGAACCCTCTCCATCTCAACCTACACATTCTCAACCATCTTCTGTACAAACTCCATTTGAACCACCTCAACCAGAAACACAACCAGAACATCAACAACCAGAACAACCTCAACCAGAACCTCAACCACAACAACAACCACAACCAGAACAACAACAACAACCACAAGAATATCAATCTCAACCCATTTCACCTGAACCTCCCCAACCAACACCATCTGAACAACCCTCAATAATAGAACAATTGTTACCTGTTCCAGAACCCTCTATCTTTCACTCATCCAATGACATTCTTGATTTAGAACCACTTGCAACCATGGTTGTCTTGTCATCCACCTCATGTCACTCCACTGAATCATCTGATTCTGAATCAGAAGTTCACTCACCCTCCTGTTTACACATTCCTGATCCATTCAAACCTACATTTTCTTACCTATCAGCATCTGACCAAATCAATCGTAGACTTTCACTTCGTTCCAAATTCAACCTCTCAGATTTTCAACCTTCATCATCTGAAGCTAAAATTTCAACAACCCCTACACCTCAACTCACCATACCACAACCATCTGAACCTCAACCATATGAACCTCAACCATCTGCACCTCAACCATCTGAACAACCACCATCCGATCCAACACCTCCTGATACCACTTGTGAACAACCTCAGCCAAACTCTGAATCTGCTGAAAAAGTGACTCTTGAGGAATATCTTTACCCCATCCCTAGATCAGATGTTGATAAACTGTTTGAGAATTTCAAAAAGGAAGTTCGTATGGGGATTGCACGTGTGGAAGAAGAGTGTTTGTTCAGTATAGATCTCGCTAAGTTTGAAGCTGCTTGGGATAAATTTATCTCTAAGTTCAACGTTGTGGCTTCTCATCTCAAGGCAGTCTGTGCTGAAGATGCTAAGGCAAAGTTTGCTGAATTGGTCAGACAGACTCTGATGAGCATTCCCAAACCACCAGTGCTGCTTCTGGAAGCTGCTCCTGCTGAAGACTCTCCATCTGAAGATGTTGCATCTGATATGGACATTGATCTGTCAGAATCTGAAGTGAAGACTGACAATTCAGAACTTGTGAAAGAGGTTAAGGAAATCAAGTCCAGGATGATCAAACAAGAACAAACCACTGAAGAGATTAAGACTTGGATGACCAAGCAAGAAGAGTCTACTGCAAAGATCACAGATCTTCTGACCCTGATTGCATCTCGCCAGCCTTAGTTTCTTTTCATGTTTTTTGCACTGTTGCTTGCATCTGTTTTCTATTGTTTTTTTTTTCATCTGTTATGTGAAACATCTGAATGAATGAAAATGTTTGTTTTGCTTTTCTTCTGTTATCTTTTCTATCTTTACACATCTTTTTGATTATGACAAAAAGGGGGAGAAAAAAAGAATCTGATTGTTCAATCCATAAGCAAATACTAAAACGAAATTCAGACATATTATTAACTATCTTTGAATTTAAGCCTTTCAGATTCTATTGTTTCATCTGACAAAATAAATTCATTGAAGTTATCCTAAGAATTACCCAACCAGACTCTGATTCTTGAAGCAAATTGTACTCTGATTCAAAACGAAAAACCAAACTCTGTGTTTGAAAGAAGTCATCAGACTCTGATTCTGAAATACACTCAAGCAAAAAGGGAAGTATTCTTTTCCTTTAGAGTATTCATTTCAGGGGGAGATTCTTAATCTCAGGGGGAGTTATAATTATTGTTTTTTTATTGAACAAAATTTCTCATGTTTTGTCATCATCAAAAAGGGGGAGATTGTAAGAACACAGATTGTTTCTTAGTAATATCTCTATGTTTTGATGATAACTCTTATGAAATTTTGTATTAAAGAATTATATACTTTAATATTTGCTACAGATGTTAAAGTATATATATATATATATATATATATATATATATATATATATATATATATATATATAAGAGCAAATTAATCTGAACATGGAACTATGGAAGGCTCTGAAGAGTCAAAATCATCTTATAGAAGAATCTGAATGCTGCCTGCAGAAGATTCTGAAGCAGAAGCTACAGAAGAATTTGAAGCAGAAGCTGCAGAAGACACTGAAAGATCTGAAGACTCTGAAGCATTGAAGATCTTTGTATGAGAGTTAAGAAGCAGAGTTTTTCAAAAGATTCTGAGAGTACTACACGCTGCATGTATTGAGGATCTGATTCATAAAACTCTGCTCTGATAGAACTACACGCTGAAGCACACTTGCTGCATTACTCTGCTTCAGCAAACTTTGATGGGCATCCAAGACTCTGATCATGCAGACTCTGATGTTTACTTTGCTGAAGTGAAATACTTATTGAAGAAGAATTCAAAGTCATATTCGTTGATTTGGCTCAACGACTCTTTCCTCTTTCATGCTTGACACTAGAACACAGACCGAAAGCATTTCTCTGTGCATTCTACTTCCAGGAAAGGTCATGCGATGTGAAGACAAAAAGGTTCAGGCCTTTTCAGTACACAGCCTCCAACGTCAAGACTTTGTGGACTACTTTGCATATAAAAGCAAGTCTTCCTCATCTTTTTCAGTTGACGAATCTTTGATAGAAACTCTTACAAGCTCTCATAAAATATTCTTATTCTCTTTGCTGAGTTTATTCTTTTGTTCTTAACATTAAGTGAAAAATCACTCTTGTGATAAAGCTTGTTAGAAGCATTCAGACACTTGTGTTTAACTTACATTTCAGTGTAATAGTTCCTTGAGAAGATCCAGTTGGGATCAGTAGTTCTTGAGAAGACTAAGAACAGTTGCTCTTAGTGATTGCTCTTGTAATCAATTGATTAATAGTGGATTAAGTCCTTGTTTGAGAAAGGCAAATCACTCTTGATAGGGTGGACTGGAGTAGTTAAGTTTAACGAACCAGGATAAAGATCTTTGTGTTTTATTGCTAGAGTTTTTAAAAAATACTTATTCAACCCCCCCTTCTAAGTATTTTCTCACCTTCAGGAACCTCTGTGATTTGTTGAATGTTCTTTTGGGAAAGATCAGATCATTCATTCTGATATACCCAAGGAGGAGCGGCTACTTCTTCTGTATGGTGTCCTATAAAATGTTCTGACATCTTGTTTAGGGCATGTTGAATATTTTATTTTGGTGGTTCTGCTGCATATTTTTCTGATGGAAGAACTCTGGTAGTCCTGTTATTCGAGTGTTGTGATTAAAGAAATATGGTGAAAGATTTTGATTGTAGACTTCTGTTCTTGAGGATACCAACGTTTTTGAAAGCTCTAGTCATTCCAATGTCGGGAGCAACTGAATGAAGAGAGTTATTTGTTTTGTACTTGGAAGTTTGGTTTTATCATGTACCTTGAAGTCAATTTGAAGAGAAGAGCTCCTTCAGGAAGATAATCTGGTTCTCATGCTGAAAATGGATCTCTGGTGCTGATAGATGTTATAATGGGAGGTGATTTATTTTCACCATTCATGATTTCCAAGAGCTCTATTAGCAAGAGGAAGTCATAGGCAGGTTATGTCAAGGATGTCTGCCTTGATGTCTCAACATTAAAGATCCTTTAACTAAAGAATACTTTTGGTATTTCTGAAGTATCGGTCAGATGGTCTTCTCGACAAGTTGTATGGATTTAAGATGAATTTCTATTTGTGGAATACACAAGTATTTAATTGGTTATCCATTATGTTCAACATTGTCAAAGTTCATATGGTTCATCAGGTAGATGATCCAAGAAGGATTCCTTATAAGGATTTAAGATTCATTGCTATTTTTGTTATTCACCAATATTTAATGGATTATCCTTAGTCAATGATCAAGGTGTCTCATGAGTTGTTGCTCAAGTATTTGGCCCTTGATTTGTTTGGTCCTCTTCAAAGATCTGATGTTCAACCAAATGTTGAGTAGAGATTATACAAAATCTTGTTGATTCAAAGAGTGATCCTCTGAAGCAAAGAAGATGTAGCTGATGATCTTGGTACCTTTTACATGTGGGTTTGCATTCTTCCTTAGCTTGGACCTACAGAGGCACACAATTTGTCTAGAAAGTTTCCTGGTAATAAACTTGTCTAGAGTATGGTGCTGGTGATAACACTGCTTGGGTTAGTTTATTTCTGATCTAAGTGCTTAGGAGCATGTGACGTTGCTCATCTTGGAGGTCAAGGATAAGTGGCAGTTATCTCTGACTTTCTGAAGAAGTCTCTACTTAAGGAAAGCAGGATTCCTTCTGTAAAGTTCTTTTGTGACTAATCTTCTCTAAAGAATCAAGCTTTGGTATGTTTTCTGAAGATGAGTTCTTCAAGAAAATATCCTTCAAGGTGTTTGTACAGAAATACTGGATGAAGATTGTCTACTCAAACTTGATATCATTACTCAAGTCTATGAGAGCACGGAACTCTTATTCTGCTATATGGAGGAGGTTATTCTAAGTGGCAAAATGAAAACCTGAACTCTCCAGCTGGGTGTCTGATCAGATGTTGTGACATCAAGCAAAAACTTCAGGGCCTTAATTGATGTTGTGGCACATCATTGTAATATAAGTTGATCATTTCATAAATAAATGGAATTAATGCTTCAAAAAGGTCTATCTCATGCAGTTTGCGGGAGCTGCGAGAAGGAGTAGATGTTACAGGTCCAAGTCTTGGTGTCTCTAAGATGCCTTGCTATGGAGCAAGTAGGATATGTAACTTGAAGATTAGGTTTCATTGGTGGATTAGAAGATGTTTTGGAGCTCTGAAGAAAGCTGAGATTAACCAAACAATGGCATTTGGTTGGTCTATAATGTGATTTCAAGCAGTGTGCTTGGAACTAATTACTCTTGTCCAGAAGGGTAGCTAGTTGAAGATCGAAAAAGGTTTTGGTTTTGTTTATACATTGGAGCTTGTGGTAGAAGCCCTAAGTTACTTATGAAAGATTACCTTCTTTTGAAGATGTATGATAGTTTATTTCTCTCTTTGGTTGTCTGACGTTCTGTGTTCTCTGAAGATCTTCAGTTAGATTACTAGGCAGTAGTAAGTCCAGTTGTGGGCATATCAAGAACCATTGGATGTTGTGTCTGTGATATGTCCTAATTGATGTTAGAACATCATCTGGTTTGTTTTTCCTTGAAGAAGGACTTAAAGTTCTGTTGTGGAACTTGTGACTCACATCTTGACTAAGAAGTACTCTATCTTGTCATACGGGAGAATGATGAGGTAAAAGGATTGTCTTGGAGTATGATGTGAAGGTATTGTATAAGAATGGAGTGGATCATTGGTTGATTGCATGAAAGTCTAGATTCTGATGTGTTATATGGAAGTGAATATTCACTAGTTAAATTAGAAGTGTTCCATATTATCATACGGGAGAATGATGAGATGAAGACTGTCTTGGATTATGTGGTTTCTATCTCGTTGTTTGACTCATGTTGAAGTCAAAAGCGTGTGGATAGGAGGTTGCTTATACTACAAGTCATTCTAGAGAGAAGTGGATCAGTTTGGCAAGCTGAGAAGTTCTGGAGCATGTGTTTGATTTCTTTCAGGTGTGAATAACATCTTGAGTAGCTAACAAACTAAGAGATTATGTATATCTCTTTGAGGAATGTGAAGCATTCCATTGTCAATTGGATTTTATCTCGAGTAAAGTGGATACCTACGACTGTGAGCTTCAGGTGGAATTTGGACAGCGTATGGATAGGTTCAGGAAGAGGGGGACCAATGGAGATTTTGGTCTCAATCCAATTGTTTTTTGGTTATAGGATGGTGATCCTAGTATGTTCTCATAGTAAGCATGATGGTGATCACGGGTTATCATGTGAGTGGTTATTGTTCCTGTCAGAAGGAGTAATGGTACAATGAGTAAATGTGTTCAGCAGGTGTGTTGGATAAGAAGTGAGCTCTTGAGGGAATGAAGATGCATCTTATGTTTCCCATTCATCTTAAAATGTTCCTTTGGAAAAGGAGCACTGGTTGTCTTTGACAGGGGGAGTTGATCCTTTCTCTTAGATGTGTTGCTGCAATAGTACAATTATTTATCAAGATTGTTTGTGGTTTCAAGCAATTTGTGATTGTATGTCTCTATAAGGGTGGAATATTGTGTTTTAGCTCATGGTGAACTTGACAGTGTGATTTGTGAAACAAGGGGTGTAGAGTTGCATGAGTTTCCAGTGTGTGAAGATGTTGAACTGATTCTTTATGTGTTATCTCTTTTAAGGGAAGTGCTGATTATGCATGACAGAGGGAGTTGTGTACCTGTCTAATGTGTAGCTGCATTGCTATAGCCTGTACAAAGTTTGCTGATTCTCAGGCAAGCTTGTGTTCCTGCCTGTCACGCAGGTGACCCAGGGATTGGTGTCGATATTACATGCATTGCAATAATTCATTGTTTTAAGTTCTTATTTTTATTTTTATTTTTATCACTCTTGTGTTTCACTTGGTTTGTTAGTTTTATAGATTCTAGTGCATGCGAGAAAAAGCCACCGAGGAGCAATTTCAATTCGACCCCGAAATTGAAAGAACAATCCGAAGGCTTAATATCAAGAAACGAAGGAGAAAGAAACTAGCCGACGAAAGGAACCGGAGAGAAGAAGCAACAAATTCTGCACTTGCTCAAATTGAAGAGGAAGTTGTAGAAACCGTTGAAGGAAGTATGGGTGACGACGCTCGTACCGAAATATCCGCTAATAGTCCAAGGCGGACAGCTCAGTTTGCTCGAGGTGGAAGGAATACAGAGATGAAGACCGGAATCCTTCAACTTCTTTATGCAAATCCGTTCACCGGAATGGATCATGAAGATCCGTACAACCATCTCATCAAATTTTATGAGATTGCGGGTTCTACGGGAGTAGATGAAGCAGGTGAAGAAAATTTATTCAAGAGAATGTTTCCACACTCATTGGTGGGAAAAGCAAAAGAATGGTACCTTGATCAACCAACAAGAGTGATGACGGATTGGAATTTGTTAGAAGAAAGATTTCTAGAGAGGTATTACCCTCAATCCCGATTCATGAAAGCCAAAACGGCTATTTCGGTGTTCACATAAGGAAGCAATGAGTCTCTAAACGAGGCTTGGGAAAGATTCAAATCCATGTTGAGGAAATGCAAAGGTCACGGGTTTGATGATCTCACACAAATTCACATTTTTCTCAACGGACTCCAAACATCACAAAAGACGCTCTTGGATGCTACCGCGGGTGGTTCTCTCATGTTAAAGAATGCGGAGGAGGCAAGAACCATTATTGATCAAATGGCACCCAATGATCGACAAAGTCAACACGACCGTAGTCCTTCACAAAGGAAAGCGAGAGTTCTTGAGTTAAATACCAACGATGCCATACTTGCTCAAAACAAGCTACTCTCTCAACAAGTGGAGTTGCTCACTCAACAAATGTCCAAACTTCCACAACAATTGAAAGAGATTCATGGAATACAAGTTAGACATCAAGTAGCAAGTTGTGAACTTTGTCAAGGAGATCATCCAACCGAATTTTGTCCCTCAATTCAAGAGGAAGTAAGTTATGTCAACAATCAAGGTCAAGGTTACCAAAGATATCCTCCACAACACAACAACACTTTTCAAAGGAACAACCAAAGCTACCAACAATCAAAATTTTCAGCAACAAAGTCCATATCAAAGTCCAAACACACAAGTCCAACAATCACAAGGCGGAAGTTCCAAGTTAGAAGATACGCTTGCACAATTCATACAAGCTTCCATGGCAAGTCAAAAAAGCAATGAAGCAGCAATCAAGAATTTGGAAACTCAAGTAGGCCAACTTGCAAAACAATTGGCGGAACAACAAGCAAGTCCATCATTCTCCGCCAACACTCAAACCAATCCAAGGGAAAATTGTAAAGCAATTACCACAAGAAGTGGTAAAAAGGTGGCAAGCAACGTGAACGAGGAAATTACAGTGGAGGATGAGATAAATGTCACAACTGGGAATCAAGAGGAAGAATTGTTGGAGGCTCAAAACGAAGAAGAGAAAAATTCTCCTCAGGTCGCGCCGTGCCAGAGCTTCGCGCCACGAACTGCACAAAAACAGAACCATGAAGGTGTTCAGAATGAGCAAAAATTGAAAAACAAAAAAGGGGATAAAAGCGTGAGTCATGTTCCAGCCCAACACTTACCTTACCCGCATGCACCATCAAGGAAGGACAATGCAAGGCATTATGCACGGTTCATGGATATACTCAAGCAACTTCAAATTAGTATTCCATTTACCGAAGCACTAGAGCAAATGCCAAAATACGTAAAGTTTTTGAAGGATATTCTTACAAAAAAGAAGAGGTATACTGAAGATGAAACCGTTCTACTTGATGCACGGTGCAGCGCAATCATTCAAAGAAATATCCCAAGGAAGGAGTCCGACCCGGGCCGAGTAGTTTTACTAGTGACCATTGGAAACACATACATTGGCAATGGTTTGATTGATCTAGGGTCCAACATCAATCTAATTCCCTTAGATATTATCAAAAGATTGGGAAACATTGAGATGAAGTCGACGAGAATGACTCTCCAACTAGCCGGCAAGTCTACCACTTCACCATATGGAGTTGCACAAGATATGCTAGTCAAGGTGGATAAGTTCTTCTTTCTAGTAGATTTTGTGGTAGTGGACATGGACGAGGACCGTGATGTTCCTTTAATTATCGGAAGACCATTCATGCAGACAACGCGGATGATGATTGACATCAATGATGGACTCATGAAAGTGAGGGTGCAAGATGAAGAAGTGACGTTCAATCTTTTCGAAGCCATGAAGCATCCTAAAGACAAGCACGATTCCTTCTGAATCGATGTAGAAGAAGAGGAAATCATTGAAGTTGCAAATCAAGTCCATCTTTCTAATTCCTTGGAAAGATCTCTTATAGGAGCTTACAATGTCTCAACCGAAGAGGAGGAAAAAGAAATTGAGGCAATTTTGAGTGATTTAGAGTTTTGTGGAGAGATTGCCTCTCATGAAGAAAAAATTGAGGTTTTGGATGAGAAGAAGAAAGTAGAAGACACAAAGCTGGAATTGAAAATGCTACCTCCACATTTGAAGTATATATTCCTTGGCGATAATTTCACCAAACCGGTGATAATTAGCAATGCTTTATCCATCCAAGAAGAGCAGAAATTGACACAAGTATTGAAAAAGAATGAAGGCGCAATTTGATGGGTATTATCGGATTTAAAAGGTATTAGCCCAACCTATTGCATGTATAAGATCATGATGGAAGACAATTACAAACCTGTTGCTCAACCTCAAAGACGCCTAAATCCATCCATGAAGGAAGTGGTGAGAAAAGAAGTCGTTAAACTATTGGAGGCTGGAATGATCTATCCTATATCCGATAGTGAATGGGTGAGTCTGGTGCAAGTAGTTCCAAAGAAAGGTGGTATGACGGTTGTTCGCAATGAGAAAAATGAGCTGATTCTAACTAGGACGGTAACCGGATGGCGGATGTGCATTGACTATAGGAGATTGAATCAAGCCACAAGAAAAAACCACTTCCCACTACCTTTTATGGACCAAATGCTAGAGAGGTTAGCCAGTAATAATTTCTACTGTTTTTTAGATGGTTAGTCGGGCTACAACCAGATTTCGGTCAACCCGGAAGATCATGAAAAAACAGCCTTCACATGTCTTTTCGGCATTTTTGCTTACCGGAGAATGCCTTTTGGATTGTGTAACGCACCGACAACATTTCAAAGGTGTATGCAAGCCATCTTTTCAGACTTGATTGAAGAGTGCATTGAAGTGTTCATGGATGATTTTTTCGTCTATGGTGCATCATTCGATTTATGCTTGAAGAATTTTGATGTAGTATTAGAGAGGTGTGTAGAAACAAACTTGGTGCTGAATTGGGAGAAGTGTAATTTCATGGTAACCGAAGGGGTTGTTCTTGGGCACAAAATCTCCTCCAAAGGGCTGGAAGTTGACCGAGCAAAGGTGGAAGTAATCGAAAAACTACTACCTCCAATAAATATCAAGGGGATAAGAAGCTTTCTCGGACATGCTGGATTTTACCGGAGGTTCATTAAAGATTTCTCAAAAATTGCAAAGCCCTTGAGTAATTTGCTCAACAAAGGTACACAATTCCTTTTCGATGACTCTTGTTTGAAAGCGTTTCACGAGTTGAAACAAAAGTTGGTAACCGCACCCATAATCGTTGCACCTAATTGGAAACTTGATTTTGAACTTATGTATGATGCAAGCGATTATGCGGTTGGTGCGGTTTTAGGTTAAAGAAAAGCAAAAAAATTTCATGCCATACATTATGCTAGTAAAGTTTTAAACGAAGCACAAGTCAATTATGCAACAACTGAAAAAGAGTTACTAGCCATAGTGTATGCCTTAGAAAAATTCAGAGCTTATTTGATCGGATCTAAAGTTGTAATTTACACAGACCATTCGACAATCAAATATTTTCTAACCAAACCGGATTCCAAACAAAGGTTGATTCGTTGGATTCTATTATTACAAGATTTTGATTTGGAAATCCGGGATAAAAAAGGTTCTGAAAACGTGGTAGCTGATCATTTGTCCCGATTGGTGAATGTGGAAATTACAAATAAAGAAGAAGAAGTGCGGGAAGAATTTTGGGATGAAAAAATTTATGCGATTCACCTAAGGACGATTCCAAAACCGTTATCAAGTTTTTAAAGAAAAATATATTTTCACGTTTTGGTGTGCCTAGGGTGCTAGTAAGTGACGGGGGGGGGGGGGGGGGGTCACATTTTTGCAATACACCGTTGGAAAAGGTTTTAGAGCATTATGGTGTAAAGCATAAGGTAACCACCCCATACCATCCACAAGCAAATGGCCAAACGGAAGTGTCAAATAGAGAGGTTAAAATGATCCTTGAAAAGACGGTTTCTAATTCGAGAAAAGAGTGGTCCTTGAAACTAGACGAAGCATTGTGGGCATATTGTACTGCATACAAAGCCCCCATTGGCCTCACACCTTTCCAAATGGTTTATGGGAAAACTTGCCACCTCCCGGTAGAAATGGAACATAGAGCATTATGGGCTCTCAAACTCTTAAACTTTGACCCCATTCAAGCTGGTGAGAAAAGAAAAGCGGAACTTCATGAGTTTGAAGAGTTGAAAAACAATGATTATCACTCAAACAAGATGTACAAGGACAAAGTGAAAGCATACCATGATAGGAAGGTTCGTCCCAAAGTATTTAGGGTCAGACAAATGGTGCTCCTTTTTAACTCAAGGCTTAAGTTGTTCCCAGGCAAGTTGAAATCCAAGTGGTCTGGACCATTTGTGATAAAAGAAGTGAAAGAGTACGAAGCCATCGTGATTGAAGAACCCAAATCCCAAGAAAGTTGGACTGTAAATGGGCAGCGATTTAAAGTCTATCATGGTGGAGAAATAAATAGAGAGGTTTTTGTCGTTTCACTCACCGAACCATGAAGAAATCACTTGATCGTCGAGCTTGAACGACGTTAAACAAAGCGCTCGTTGGGAGGCAACCCAATCGCTGTAAGTTTCTTTCATTCTTATGATTAAATAGCATTGTAGCAAGTTGCAGGATACAAGAGATAGCAGCCCAGTCTCTAATTTCAAATTTGCCAAAATTTTGATTTTGACTGTTCGCACCGCGAACTAAGGAAAAGTGGACATTTTGATTTTGACTGTTCACGCCGCGAACAAGGGTTGCGCCGCGACCTGAAGCGAAATTGTGAAAAATTCCCCAATTTGGTTACTTTGCTATGTTTTGTTTTCACTTTTCTTTTATTTTTAACAACCCTTATTTTCCATCTCTTACTCACTCTCACAAACTCCCTCACCCCACAAAACCAAAACCCCAAAGTTTTCATCAAATCTCAAGATCCCCCAAAGTTTCAAAGCTTCCATCACTTTCCATTTAATTTCTACCACTCCAATCTCAAGCAAGGTATGTTCCTCGTTTCCCAATTTCTTCCTATTTTGTTCTCTCAATCTAGGGTTAGTGGAAAGTTCAAAAATTCATGAAATTACCTATTTGCATGTTGATGAGTTAGTTGGGCTAGGTTAGATTTAGGGTTGAAACAATGATTGTGTTGAAAGTTACCATGAATCCACACTTATGGACGCAAATTTTTCTGGGTTTCGCACAGGTCGCGCCGCGAACCCCTCAAAACCTGCATCCCCAAATTTCTCAATTGGCTTGACTAATTTAAATGAATGTATGTTCCGTTGTTTTGATTGTGATGCAGATGTCCAAACCTGCTAAAACCACAACCCCTAGCTCCTCAAGGACCCAACCAACTTTTCTTGGTCCGGAACAAGAGGCAAGGTTCGAGGTGCTTCTCAAGAAAAACATTCAAAACGAAAGAATCATCCGGCTATCAAGAGTAGGTAGATATAGGGAGGTTGTGGCCAATCTGGAAGGAAGGAAATGGCAGAAGATCTTTGAGCCCGTCACGGAACTTAACTATGACATTGTGCGAGAATTTTACGCCAATGCACTTCACACGGAACCCGGGACGACATACGCTTATAAGACAATGGTGAGAGGTAAGACTGTCCTCTTTAACAAGCAAGCACTTAACAAGTTCTTTGGTGATCCTCTCACCTTGACGGGGGATAGGCGATGTGAATTCCAGATCAAGGCATTGGCAAATGATTGGGATATTCTGGAAGTTAGTAATTATCTATGTCTAGAGGGAAAGACATACGCGCTGAATAACCAAGGATTATCCAAGTGTTGGAAGAGGGAGAATCTGAAATTACAGGCACAAATCTATTTAGTCATTTTGCTGAATAACATTCGCCCCCGAAGCCACACCACCACCATCCCACTCGATGTAGGCTGCTTGTTGTATTATATTATGTTGGGAAAGACCGTGGACTTAGCCTTCATTGTTGCAGAAGAACTGTGGAAGATTGCACTGAGCGGAACACCATTTGGAGGAAAAATGGGGCTGCTGATGTATCCTGGGTTAATCATGGGATTGTGTCTGAATGAAAAAGTGCAGGTTCCGGGAGAGGTACATTCCTCCATCACTTCAATCATGGATGATACATACCTAAACAGGTTTTGTCAGAGTCGGATGGAGAGGAATGCAAATGTAGAAGCTGTTGCCCCGGCCCCTAGACCCCACTGTGCGCCGGCGTTTGACCAAATGGCATTTGCCACTTACTGCTGTGATAACTTTGAGGCCTATAAAAGGTCTCAATCATTTTTATTTGATTGTATGCAGCAACAGTTTCAGAACACCTTTCTTGCACCGGAGGCCCGCACATTCCCGTCTCAGGCGGACTACTTCGCTTATGCTAATTGGCCTAAGGGCAGGCCATCTTTTATGGGAGGGGAAGGAAGCAGTAGCCAAGCTCCAAGCACGGGCCAAGATGCTCAGATGGAAGATGTTTTAGGAACCGTGGGCGGTGGAGAAGATGAGGATGAAGAGTGATGATCTCATGTTGGTAGTTTTTGTAATTTTTTATTTTTTGTGTTATTTTAGTTTTGTTTTATTTCTTTTGGCATTATGTACCTTGGTGGCTCTAGTTTCACCATTAGACTTGTTGGATGCATTTCTACTTTGTGAGTTTTTAAATTGTGTTTTCAAAACTTTTTTTTGTATACCCCATTTTTTTTTAAAATTATTGTTTAATTGTCCTTTTGCTTGAGTAAATTTAAGGAACCAAGATGATTGCGACGAGCAAGTTGGAAAAATTTGAGTGGTGATGATAAGAACCGGCTGTCGACAATTCAAGGTACACCTTATTTTTATTTTTAGACTTTAGATGAATAGTTTAATGGTGTGTTACAAAATTGTTATCATAAAATTCCTTGAGTTACATGTTACTTTGAATCAAATTAGGACCTAACCAATTGTGAGGTAACCTTTCATTGTACACTAAAATGCGGGAGACCGACAATTTCTTTTCAACTCAGTCTTATCATGCTAAATCATACATTGATCTAATTTTTGAGAAAACTTTTTTGAAAAGGATAGAGGCAATCTTTGTTATTGAGAAAAACCACTTGGCCAAAGAAAGTAAAAACCTTGTGAGGAGTGATCCGTAGTAAAACCCCTTTTGAGCCTAATGTAGGATCCATCCAAAATAGAAATTTAAATACCATTGATAATATGGTAAATAAATGGATCCTAAATTCTTTCGTTTCAAGTGAACCTAAACCCAAGTTGGTCGCAATGTAATTTTTGTGCCTATGTCTAAATAGAGAGTTTGATTGCATCAACTATGGTCAAAATGATGAAGTTGGGGAGAAAACATAATACATCACCTTGAAAATATTTGAGCAAACAAAAAGAAAAATGAAAAGAAAAGCTTATGGTGGTGTGTTATCAAAAAAAATAATAATAATAAAAAAAATAAATAATAAATATTGTTGAATAAAAGGAAATGCTCTCTTGGAATAGGCAATCTTTAATTGAGTCTTGTGATCATATCCTTTCTCTTTAACCTTAACCACATTACAACCCTTAAAAGACCTCTTGATTCTCAAAAATTTTCATGATTTATTGTATGTTGTGATGAACGCATGATTCGAGTTGATGTTGATTTAATTGTTCGGATGAGTGTAAGAAAACCCTTACGATTATTCATCATCCCTATGATGTGTGTGTAGTTTTGATTCAATTTTGACATGTATTACTTGGAATTTCTTGGTATAATTTTTGTAGCCAACCATTATTTTTATTCATGTTTTGTGTAATTTTGAAAGTAGGTGTATCATAAGAGTGTTGTATGCTTTTGAACCATTTGAATATCATCCTCTAGCACGTGTTCATTCCTTGCTTTCGTAAATTGGTTTGCTTTATGAATAACTTTTGTTTAGGGACAAACAAAATGATAAGTTGGGGAGAGTTGTTAGGGACAAATTGTTATTAATTTATATATATTTTATCGGTCCCTTTGTACCAATTTCTTATTAAATTCACACAAGTTTTTATCACAATTTAGTAAAACATTCAATTTTAGTTATTTTGTTTTGTTCGAATAGATATTTCACTTTTTCTTTAAGTCTTGTAGAATTTTTGTCAAGAAAAGAATGATTGCATAAAAAGATCTCTGGAGCAATACTTGAAGAACAAAGTCGGCAAAAGCAATGCAAAGCAACAAAGCAAGCAATTCTGTTTTTGACAGTTCGCGCCGCGACCACCCTTTGCGCCGCGAACTGAGTGCATTTCAGCCACATGCAAAATAATGACACATGTCCTGTCTTGGAAGAAAAACCACCTTTTTGTAGGGTGGCGCCCCATAGCCTATTTATTGCACTTTTCCCTTGCATGTTGGACATAATCATTCCACTTTTTAGTCTTAGCATCTCTTAGGTTTGTAGAATATCTTAGAGAGATTTTGGAAGAGATTTTTGTTGTTCTTGGAGAGTTTTGGCATGCAAGAAGAAATTCTTGAAGAATTTTCCATGGAATCAATGAAGATGATGAGTAGCTAAACTTCTTTCTTGTCAAGCTTGAGGTAGTAGCTATCATATGTTGTTTATGTAACATTACTATCATTGCATGTAACAAAATATATTTGATATAAGGAATTATATTTTCTTTTTACATTGAAAATTCAGAATTAAATTATTGTTGAGAAAGATAGTTTGATTCTTGACCTAAGATATTTTTCCAAGTAGAGAATAAATTGTAGCGATAGATTTATTCACTACTTTTCTATTGTGTTAAACATTCAAGATTATTATATCAATAGTTAGATGGAGAGATCGTCTAAAGATTTATATAGTAACCATCACAATTTTATTTAGACATAAATATTATTGAGAGGACATTTGAATTTTATCATTGGAGTTTGAATGCATGCATGTGGTATTAAGAACATATAAAGAACAAAGATAGTGAAACTCAATCTTGACAAGACTTCTAAACTCTATTCTAAAATCAATTTTATTGTCTTAAATTTCTTATAAGTAAAAAGAATACTTTAGTCATAAACAAACAATTCGAACACCTTTTGAACTTACAACAATCGAAATTATAGAACGGCGGTAGTAACACCGATCTCTGTGGATACGATATTAAAAATATTTGCCGGAAATATACTTTTCAACACACCACTGGTGAGGTCGTGATGTCAGACAAGATGTCTTGACATTGTGTTGTCTGGTGTACCTTTTTACCTTGACAATGTGACTGTGGGTCTAGCTTTGTGAGGCTGTTGGTTTGAACTAGGACTATGTTTGCTTCTGATGAATGACCTAAGAAACAACATTGGTTATTATCTGGGAGAATTTATTTTTCTCTGCAGAATATTTGTGTATCTCTTGGGAGATTGTGAGATGTCAGACTAGGATATCCGGACACCATATGCAGTTTTTCAGCTGAGTCTTGCTTTGAAGCATGGTGATTATGATTTAGTTTTTGGGTTTGGCTTTGATTGATGTGTTATGAGTTTATTTGTGTGCATCTGAGTTTATATCTGTGTACATTTACTCTAATTTTTGTCAATTTTTGGCTAAAAAGGGGAAGTAAAGTGTATTAATGTTATCTGTTGTCTTGATGTTATGTCACATGTATTGACATACCAACCAACATTGTGATAGAACTTTGCTACTGCTAAGGAAAGATTAGTGTGTTGTTATTGCTTGCTGAATGCACCTATTAAGGGGGAGCATGATAGTTTGTGAGGCTGAATGTATTTGAGGAAACTACTGTTGTTGCTGATTTATCATGGTTTGGTTGTTTTAGCCAAAATTTGCCAAAGAGGGAGACTGTTGGTTCCATGATTCTATGATTGGCTAAATTTTGGTAAAACATGATTCTACACTGATGTTAATAAAGATGTTCTAACATCTTCATCAAATGTTATGACAGTACAACTTGTCGCTACCGCGAAAATAAGGTGTCGGCAAAACAGAGTCACCACCTTTCGTTATTTATCCCTCAGAGCGGGAAAGGAAACAATCGGAAAAACCTAACGAAAAGGTATAAGACAAGGTCATCGCAACCATTATCTGGGTTCGGGAGTCGGTTACGCAAGGGGAAGGTATTAGCACCCCTCACGTCCATCGTACTCGATGGGATCCACGCTTGTTGTGTTTATATGACGGGTTGGTTTTATCTATCTACCTATCAAGGCTGGCTTAAAAAGAAAAGAAAATGACTCGGCAAAGCGTCGCGCTTTGTGCCTACGTATTCTCATCAGAGAATGAGAAATCAGAGTCAACGTAGTTCGCCTAACTATGGGTTACGGGGAAGGTGGCTCGCCAATACATCAATATTGTGCCTACGTACTCTCAACAGGCATGAGAGATCAGAGCTTACGTAGTTCGGGATAATACGGCTTACGGGTTTAGATTCATCTATTTTTATCGAGTAGGGTTAACAAACAGTTCCAGCAGTTGGATGTACGCAGCTCGACCTTTGGAGACTTAGGCGTTACCGTTTGCGGTAGAACTAGAAGTTAACGACACTCTTTTCTTCAGAAAAGCTTTCCTTTGAATTACGGGCCCACGGGGCAAAAAGGTTTGAAGTTTGTTTTCTGTCTTTTACGGAAGAACTGGTTTTTATGGATGTTTGCAACCAATATCGCACTAGAGACTATGACCTGAGAGTGAATGTGTCGCATGTCACCCAAAGGGTGCCATACTAAACATCCAGACTGTTGAAAAGAAACTCTCCAACAATCCTTTCTCAGATAGCTTAAGGCTCGTAGCGCACGACGTCATTTAACCTTTATTACTGTATTTTAATTTGTTTTGAGATGAGAAGAGAGAACGAACAGGTTCAACTAAGGGAAGACTATCATGTCCTAATGTTGTCATGCCAAGGGTTCATCCTATGGTTGAGGTTTGAAACAGGGAACTCCTAGAAGTTATCATGCATAGGTTTCAACCTAAAGTTCTATCATCACTTCCTTATCAAAGGAAGTGAGATTCCTAGGGGATCATGTCAATGATAAACAAAAACAGATAAAGCATCAGCTTAAACAGTAAACAGATATACAGTAAAATGCATGCAATGCAAGTGAGGGAGGAAATGTGTGTAGGGCACCAGCCTCCACAAGCTCATCTCAACCTCAAGCCAGATATGAATAATTGCAATCATACAGAAGAAATACCATGCTATCAAGCAAAATAACCGACCACATAGGCAAGGGAGCTGGGCTCTACCGAATACCCGCAAGCAAAGCCATACAGTAAAAATACAAGCAGAGGGAGCAACTCAACCTCTAGTGCAATCATGCTCCTAGCTTATCACAATCTAAACATGAGCTTATTCTTATGCATCAAGCAAATCAAACAAGTCACAGCAATACAGAAAAGAAAGCAGAAAGATAGACAAGAAAGCAAATCAACAGCTTCCACAGCTTCACAGCAAAGCAATCTCTGACAGCAGTTAGTCCTCAATCTTCAACCACCCTTCAAGGCTTTCATCTTAAATAGCAAGTATCAACTTGCTTCTACAAGCTTCTAACACATCAAACATAAGTATCGACTTATTCTTTCTTCTTCAAGCTTCAGGTCTCCAGTAAATTCCACTTTTAGGCTTCAACCCTAATATCAAGTATCAACTTGGCTCCCTCAGACTCTCAGTGCATCAACATAAGTATCAACTTATCCTTTATTCCTCAAGCCTCAGCTCTTCACTCAATCTCAATTTGATCTTCTTCACAAGTGTCAACTTGGTCTTCAAGCTTCAGCTTTCTCTTCTTTACCAGTATCAACTTGGTCCTCTTCATCTACAAGCTTCAGCTTCTCAGAATAATCTTCAAACACAAAGAAGTATCAACTCCATCATCTCCAATCCTATAACAAGGAACTCCACCCTCTAACAAGGGAGAAATATGCATCCATCAAGAGCAAAGTTTGGATGATTAGTAGCAGAGTGAGGACCAAAGGTCACCACTAAACATCCTATCATCAGAGAAAGGGATCCTCAAAGGTTCTACCAACTTGCAAAGAGCCACACATCCTACCAAAGGAGGTATGAGGCCATTACAAGGGGACCTTACATCATAGGGAAGAATGGAAGTGGTCAACATCTTCCATGTTTATGAAGAAAGAGAATCTATCTAGAAGCTCTGCCTACAAACCCTAATCTTAACACCTAAACAAAACTACACCAAAAGAAGGGAAGATCCTCACATCTAAGCCTCTTCAAGAAATCCAATGCATCTTCAACTTTTCTTCAACATCATCCAAGAACAAGCAAAGCAACACCCTAATCTAAGGGAACTAAAGAGGTCAATCTAGTTGAATTAGTGCATTAGAATCATCTAAAGCTAGCACTTAAACTAAAATCAAGCAAAAATAGAAAACTACATTGAAAATTCCTACAAAAATTCCTAAGGGACCCTAATTCAATCATGAACCTACCATACAAAAATCAGAGGTTGAATCATCCACCAAGTCCTAAAAATAAAATCCAAACCACAAGGTATCAACCATAAACCCTAAAAATGGAGCACCTAAAGTTTCAACCTAGAACTACCACTTACATTCATCACAAAAATGTGAGAAAAATCTATGGGGAGCATGCATATCTATGCTAACTACTCACAAAAAATCAAGGCCAAAATCATCATCACATGATCAGACCAAATTCAACAAAATCAAGCATCAAACATGATTATTTTAATATCAATTGAAATGTAAAAAAATCCCATAAAATCAGAAAATGCATGAAATAACAATATTTTTTATCTAAACAATACTAGATCCTATCATGAATCCAATGCAAAAATAATGGGATTAATTGAATCATTTTTCATTTTTTTATGAATTAATCAATATCCATGAATAAAATGAAAAATATAATGAAAATCAAAATAAAATGGGAAACGCGTGGTGTGGATAGCAAGAGACAACAGTTCATTTTAGGATTTGGGCCATAAGGGGGGTATGGTTATCAATTATGACTTAAGCCCAAAACCACAACTTAAATGAAACGCAGCGTTTCATTTTAGTTCAGAACTCTTCACAAATTTTCCTGCGCGTGTGGCCATTGAATCTTCATCTGGTCAAAGGTCCTACCTTGATCCAAGGGCTCTGGGATCATCTTCCCCAATTTGAATCTCTGCAACTCAGGTCACCTGTACGCCATAGTCACTGCCGGTGACATTTTCCGATCATCATCTCACAACCCTAACTTGCCATAGAATCCACCATTGGCCACGATTCCTTGATGAAACTTGTCCCAAATCTCACAAGGAGTCCACTCATGCCCCTAATTCAACCTAATTCCTCAAGATTCGCAAGAACAACATCTCACCCGAAAATGGTAACAACCCTAATTGGTCACTAACTCTCAAATTAATGATCTGAAAACCTCCCTACACCATTCTACTATGCATCTAACACAATAATTCCTCCTAATTCTACCTAATTCAAGCTGGAGATTGAAAGTTACTAACCTGAGAATTTTGTGTGCACAGAGGTAGTAAACCTTCAAATCAAGCTCTCAAATGCTCCAGACTCCTTCAGTGAATCAATTCCAAGCTTCTGTATGCAATAAAATGGATGGAAATGCTCTGGATTCTTGGAACCAATTCTGAGTTGCAGGTGACAAAATCTGAGATCAAGAACACTATTCAGCCACGAATTTGCCTTGATTATGATCTGGAATCATTCACTAGCATCCATGGAAGTGATTGCAATCAAGAAAATGGATGGAAAGTGAAGAAAATGGTGTAACCGAATTAAGTTGCAAACAAGAATTTTCCAATCTCAATCTCTATTCTCTCCTTCAATTATCACCAACCTTGGCCTTGGATCACCTCATCATCATATATAGAACATGTATGGATGATCTAGAAAGCTCTAGATCCTTCTAATGAGAAATTCAATTTCTCATGTCATGAAAAGTTCAATCACATGCCATGGTCATGCCAATTCTGCTAGCAGCTTGTATTCACCCCCATTCTTTTCCAATTTCTCTCCTAATGGTATTTTCGATGTGTTTGGATTGAAAGAGGCCTTGATCATGCCTTGAATTTTGGTTTGGCAAATGTTACTTATGATGTAAGTAACTACTTTTCAAAGCAAGTCCACAAATTAAACCTCAAGTCAAAATTATGGCAATGTCAATGTTCTTAAAATGTGTTTTATAATCAAAATGACATATTGCATGCCTTGGTTTGGACATGTAGATCAAAAATACCAATTTCCATCTTTGGTTCATTTGAAAATCATCCTTATTTTAAGCCATTTTTGTGATTTTGAGCTACAAGCAATTAAAACCTTTCATGACCTCTTGGTTAGCCTTAAAACATCATTTTGAACAAGTTTTATGTTGAACATTTTCCCATTTGAAGCTTGGAAATAGGAGTTATGGCCTTATGCTTGAAATGACCTATAATCTCCAAATGACCAAAATGCCCTTGACTTGTCAAAGCCATAACTTGAGTTCTACAAATCCTATCAAGGACTTCTAGTACTCTATAGAAAGCTAAGAGGATAAGTAACAACATTCATGTTGACCAAAAGTTCATAGGAATCATTCTTCTAGGGAAAAAGTTTCATGCAAGTTGGACAACTTTCAAGCTCCAAATTCACATACCTCAGATGACCTGTAACTTGTCAAAGTCATAACTTGAGTTCTACAAATCCTATCATGGACTTATAGCACTCAAATTAAAGCTAAGATCATGCTATACAACATTTATTTTGGGGGTAGGATGAGATGACCATCACATCTTAAGCTAAACAGCCTTGAAGATAGGGGTCAAACTAGGGGATTTTACATTGTCAAGCCTTAGAAACCCTAGCTTGAAACTTCTCAAACTCTTTAATCATGATGATTTGACCTTAGAATCATCCTTATAACATCTCAATGCATCAATCCATGATCACATGGCCTTTGAGTTAGGTCTCAACCTTGTTCAAATCCTCAGTTGACCTAGGGTTGACCCAGTCAAACCCTAATTGCACCACTCATGGCTAAGGCTTCTCAATCTTGCACAATGACTTGTCTAGGCCTCAAAGTGATCTTCAACACTTCTCATGAGCTCTCTCAAGACCTCAAGTCTAACTTCATGGCTTCAGAATCATCTGATGACTTCCCACAACTCTCAAGTTAGGAGACACACCCTCTTGGCTTCAATCACTCTCTCTGAGGATCTTTTAACTTCTCCGACAAGGATATCAACCCTTGAACACTTGAATAACCTTCTTAGCTAGCTTCAAAGTCTTGTATAGCTCTTGATTGGTAATCATACCTCTTGATCTCCTGCATACATGTCAATGAAATGCAAATGATAATGCTAATGTGAATGGAATGAAACACAAGCTAGGTAAAGAAATGCTGGGCAAATTTTAGGGTGAAACAGCTGCCCCTATTCAAACGGCTTGGACCTGACTGGGTGAGAAGCGAACGGCTCTCAAATAATCAAGGTAAAAGACGGTTTAATACCAACAAACCCGGAAATTTGCCAACTGCACAAGTACACGGTACTTTGATGGGAACAAATCTTCGAAAACTGAAATATTAGCTGCACGGCAACTAGCTGGGGAATTGGTCACACGGTAACCGGTGATACATGGTCGATCATGCCGTCAAGCATCAAGATTCCTCGGGACTCATCAGGTCAACAATCAAGTTAATCATGCCATCAGGCATTCAAAGAAATTTTTGGGCGTCAGCCGAACTTCATCACTAAGTCGGGAGTAGAATTCTCAGTCAATCATGAACCAATTGGGGATATCCAAACTTCTGCCATCAGGCACTCCACATCAACTGAGAGAACTGCTTCGTTAATACGGTTGGACTTCAATCATCCAGTCTTCAAGGGAAGTTTCAACTTCGCTGTTCAGAAACCTGCTAGGGATGACGCATCTCCGTTGGGGATTCTGGAGAACTATCAAGTAACTCTGCTTTGGGGATCCAGAAATCATTCTGGGTGAATCATCTCTGCTGAGGAAATCAAGAATCATCTTGAATAAACAACTTTGTCGGGGACTTCAAGAATCATCCTGAACCAATAACTCTGCGGGAGATTTCAGGAATCATCCTGAGCAAACACTCTGCTGGAGATTCTAAGCATCAACTTGAGCAACCAACTCTGGCGACTTCACTGGGGATTTTAAGAATCATCTTGGACAAATAACTTCGTTGGGGAATTCAAGAATCATCTTGATCAAACCATTCTGCGGAGGAACACCTGCAAAACAAGAATAGTACCGACCTAGCTCATGTTTCATATGCATATGTTTGACAATGGCGCAATGCTCCACGCAGTGGAAATGCTACGCGTTTAGGGTAAATGCTATACAATCATGCAAAATGCTATGACCTCATCAGCAAAATAAATGCTGAAGGGAAAAGCCTCCTGTCAAGGAGAAAGAACCACTCTGGTGAAGGAAGGAATCATCCTGCCGAGGAGAAGAAGTCACGCCAATCTCAATTGGACTCCGCCTGGGGAAATGAACTTCAGTTGACTGCTGCAGGGGAATAAAGCTCTACGAGAACCTGAACCTGCTCATCTGGGTATACGAACCACAACCTATCGAGGAAACGATATCAATCACAGAAATAAACTGCACGGCATTCGCAGCCAAACTTTCCTGGAGATAACGACTCCGGTGGGGAAATACAGCATCAGCTATTCAACACTCTACTGGGGAAAACCAATCATGGTCTGAGCGCTTTCCAAGGACTCGGCTCTCTTGAGGGACCGCCAGCTCGGCTGGGGAAGAAGAAATCATCCTGCTTACAGGGGAGAGTACGACTCGGTGGGGAACTTCAATTCTCCTAGAGGCTTCAGTCTGTACTATCGCGTGCTGTACACTTCAGTGTATGACTCAGCTGGGGGGATGACTTTTTTTCAGGACACATCTGATTAGGGAGAGAATCTTCTCTGCCTGGGGAGACATATCAATGCCTACGATCTCATGTTCAAACTCCACGGGGAGATGCTACCGAACTTGCGGGAGAAGAAGGGATCATCCTGCTTGGAAACGCATACGGCGTACTGCCTGGTATATGCTACGCCTGCAACAACACAAACAAACAGACAAGATACCCTTCTCAAAGGGACCTATCAAGGTTATCATCTTGCGACAATGTTCAAGTAATTCATTGTTTCAACAATTAGTGGCCTAGGCCAGTAAGTTTATGTATGCGCATTTTATCAAAAACATCGGCGTTCTTTTTCGCAAACAAAACATATAAATGCTAAACAGACAAACATAATTGCTTAATAGTATACATTTTATTGATAACGAACCCCTGAATGGGCAAAAATGTTTTACAACAGATGCAAGCTCCTGGAATGAGGAAGCCGCGCAAGTATAAAACATAAATATACATCAGTATGTACACATGTCGGCAACGAGGCGTAGACGAACACCATGAGTTGATCCCTCTATGACCCACTCGACTTCGATACTTCTCCGACACTTCAGCTTCAGAAGAGATTGATTCAGATAAACGGCCCTCAGGTCTTCCAAACCACTAAACAATGAAAGTCCACACGCGGAACGCAATCATTTGCTTTTTCAAATCCCTAACTTTTGCCTGAATCGCCCTTTCGGGTTTTCGATTCACCGGGATACCCTTTTTTGCCAAAGTCGCCCTTCCGGGTTTTCGACTTTGCGGGTGTACATTATTTTCTTCTATATCCCTAATTTTTGCCCGAACCTTTTTCCTTTTTTATGGTTCGCTGGGATGCCCCATTTTTGCCTGGATATTCTTTTTCTTTCCAGCGGGTCATTCTTTAAGCAAAGTATTTTTTAACTGCGTCCGCGTTCACTGGGGATGCAAAATCTTCACCATCCATCGCGGATAGCAACAAGGCTCCTCCCGAAAAGACCTTGCTGACGACGTACGGACCTTCGTAATTATGATGTCCACTTGCCCCGGTGATCGGAGTGTGGAGGAAGAATCTTCTTCAGGACGAGATCACCCGTCTGAAAGCTTCTAGGACGCACCTTCTTATAATAAGCTTTCTTCATTCGGCTTTGGTACAGACGACCATATGCAATCGATGCTAATCTCTTCCCGTCCATCAGGCTGAGTCGGTTTAGTCGGTTCTTAATCCATTCTGCCTCATCGAGTTTTACGTCAACCAAAACTCGTAAAGAAGGAATCTCAACTTCTAACGGTAGGACAGCTTCCATACCGTACACTAAGGAGAAAGGAGTTGCCCCGGTTGATGTACGTACCGTTGTACGATAACCGTGCAGTGCAAATGGCAACATCTCGTGCCAATCCTTGTAGGTCACAACCATCTTCTATACAATCTTCTTGATGTCCTTATTGGTCGCTTCAACGGCGCCATTCATCTTCGGCCGGTAAGGAGATGAGTTGTGGTGTTCAATCTTGAAACTCTGGCACAACTCCTTCATCATCTTGTTATTCAGATTCGAACCATTGTCAGTAATGATCCGCTCGGGAATTCCGTAACGACAGATGATATCCCTCTTTATGAATTTAGCCACCACCTGCTTGGTCACATTAGCATATGAGGTTGCCTCCACCCACTTGGTGAAGTAGTCGATAGCTACTAGAATGAAGCGATGACCGTTAGATGCAGTGGGCTCGATCTTTCCTATCATGTCGATGCCCCACATGGAGAACGGCCACGGGGATGACATGACATTTAACGGGCACGGCGGTACATGAATCTTATCAGCATAAATCTAGCATTTATGACATCTCTTCGCGAATTTAAAGCAATCCGATTCCATCGTCAGGCAGTAGTATCCTGCTCTCAGGATCTTTCTTGTCATAGCATGCCCGCCGACGTGCGTACCAAATGTGCCTTCATGGACTTCTTCCATGAGCATGCTCGCTTCTTTCTCATCTACACATCTGAGTAGCACAGGATCGTGATTTCTTTTATACAGAACTCCATCAGGATTGAGATAAAAATTTCCAGACAGCCTCCTCAGAGTCTTCTTATCCTGGGTTGACGCTCTCGTCGGATGTTCCTTAGTCATAAGGAAAGTCTGGATGTCATGGAACCATGGCTTGCCATCGGAGGCTTCCTCGATCGCAAAGACGAATGCAGGTCTATCAAGACGAGAAAGGACAATTCTTGGAGCTTCATTCCAAAAATTGACTCTATACATCGAAGCCAACGTGGTTAAGGCATCAGCCATCTGATTTTCAGCCCTGGGCACATGATGGAGTTCCACTCGATCAAAGAACGGAAGTAGCCTTCTGGCATAATTCATGTACGGCACCAAATTCGATTGACGAGTCTCCCACTCCCCTTTAATCTGGTTGATCACAAGCGCCGAGTCACCATATACATCTATGTTCTTGATTCTCAAATCAATTGCCTCTTCTAGACCTATGATGCATGCTTCGTACTCCGCTTCGTTATTGGTGACCGAAAACGTCAGTCTCGCAGTGAACGGGATATGGGATCCGTGTGGAGTCGTGATGATTGCCCCAATGCACTTCCGTAAGAATTAACCGCCCCGTAAAATATCAATTTCCATTGGGATTTCCTATCTGGACCCTCGTCGGGCAACGGTTCATCGTAATCTTTCACCTTGAGAAACATGATATCCTCATCAGGGAATTCAAATCTCATCAGCTGATAATCTTCGATCGGCTGTTCGGCAAGGTACTCAGACAATACGCTTCCCTTGATGGCCTTCTGGGAAACGTACTGAATGTCATATTCCGTCAACACCATATGCCATCTAGCGATCCTGCCCGAAAGTGCTTTCTTCTCGAAGACGTACTTGATCGGATCCATCTTCGAAATTAGCATGGTGGTGTGATTGAGCATGTACTGTCGTAAATGTTTGGCAGCCCAGGCTAGTGCACAACACGTTTTCTCCAGCATCGAGTAACGAGATTCACAATCTGTGAACTTTTTACTCAAATAATAGATGGCATGCTCCTTTCTGCCCGTCTCGTCGTGCTGACCGAGAACACATCCCATACTATTCTCAAGAACTGTCAAGTACATGATTAAGGGTCTTCCGGCCACTGGGGGTATCAAGATCGGAGGTTCCTGCAGATACTGTTTTATCTTATCGAATGCCTTCTGGCAATCCTCGTTCCAGATAATTACCTGATCTTTTTTCAGTAGTTTGAACATCGGTTCACACGTGGCCGTGAGCTGAGAAATAAACCTTGCAATGTAGTTTATTCGGCCCAGGAAACCACGAACTTCTTTTTCTGTTTTTGGCGCTGGCATTTCTTGTATTTCTTTTATCTTCGCAGGAACAACCTCGATGCCTTTTTCGCTCACGATAAACCCCAGTAACTTTCCGGACCGTACTCCGAAAGTACACTTGTTAGGATTCAGCCTCAACCTGAACTTCCTAAGCCTCTCAAAAAGCTTCAGCAAATTGACCAGATGTCCTTCCTCCGTTTGGGACTTCGCAATCATGTCATTAACATAGACTTCAATCTCATGATGAATCATATCATGAAACAAAGTAACCATTGCTCGTTGGTAAGTGGTCCCTGCGTTCTTCAGACCGAAAGGCATTACCTTGTAGCAAAACGTTCCCCAAGGTGTAATAAACGTAGTTTTCTCCATGTCCTCCGGCCCCATCTTGATCTGATTGTAGCTGGAGAAGCCATCCATGAACGAAAATACGGAGAACTGAGTTGTATTGTCGACCAACACATCAATATGAGGGAGCGGGAAATCATCTTTAGGGCTCGCCCTGTTCAAATCCCGATAATCGACGCACATTCGCACCTTACCATCCTTCTTCGGTACAGGCACTATGTTGGCGACCCACGGAGGGTAAGTAGTGACCGCTAAGAAGCCAGCATCAAGCTGCTTTTGCACTTCTTCTTATATCTTAACGGCCATATCTGATCGTGTCCTCCTAAGCTTCTGCTTAACGGGAGGACAATCTTCTCGCAGCGGCAAGTGATGGACCACGATGTCAGTGTCAAGTCCGGGCATATCTTCGTATGACCAAGCGAAGATGTCACTATACTCTCTCAGCATCTCGACTAATCTCTGCTTGACATCACTCTGCAATGCAGCCCCTATCTTGACGTTCCTGACCAGTTCTTCAGAACCCAGATTCACAATCTCAATCTCTTCCTCGTGAGGCAGAATAACTTTCTCTTCTTGTTTCAACAAGCGGGCCAACTCTTCGGGAAGGTCTTCGTCTTCATCAATCTCTTCTTCGGCTTAATAGATCGGGCAATCGAAGTCGAAGTGAGTCGTAGAAGGTCCAAAGTCGATGTCATCTGCTATGTGGATCCTGCAATAACAAGGGTTAAGCTTAAAACAAGGATATGCAGGTTAGCACAAACCCCATTGCCATTTTATTGTTTTTCAAAACAAATATAAAACAGGAATAACAGAGATCACAACATTTGAATGCGAAAGAACGCCTTTTGATTTATTGGTAAAATGCATGTACGTAATCAAACAAGGCCCTGACAATAAAACCACTATGCCCCGGGTAGGACATAGGGTTGTACAACGATTGGAAAAAGTAAATCATTACTCTTTGCCTGTCACTTGGATGATATCCCTGACGGACCAGTTGTTGAGGCTCTCGCCTGGCTTGCTTGGCTGGATCCAAGAGTCCAGATCGCAGTCGCTGTCTTCGCCGTCTTCAGACACTGCGTTGACACTTTCAAATATCACCCCGCCACTGGTAAACCGAATCGGCCCTTTACCTCGCGACGCACTGCTAGAAGAGGAGGCTTCAACCGCTGGAGAGTATCCTAACCCGAACTTGTCTTGCTTGTTAGGTATCTCTAGAATTCGCCCCCAGCCTGGGGTAGATCCGGCTTGAACAACAGCCCGGGCTTCCTTGAAGGAAGAGAGAGTCATCTCTGACTTCTCAGTGATTGCAGGAGCTACGTTCTTGACTTTAACAGCTTCGAACGCCTGACATAGGGTTTCGTGGATTTCCCCATCCATCTCAACATACTTGAAGGACGACAAATGGCTCACCATTATATCTTCCTCGCCACACACAGTTACGATGCTGCCTCCAACAGCGTACTTGAGTTTCTGGTGCAACGTGGAGGTCACGGCGCCAGCAGAATGGATCCATGGCCGGCCTAGGAGACAGCTGTAGGCAGGCATGATGTCTATGATGTAAAAGACCGCGTCGAATGTTTCCGGCCCGACTTGGATTGGTAGCGTCACTTCCCCGAAAACATGACGTTTGGTTCCATCAAACGCTTTCACAACCAGATCACTGGGTGTGCAAATCAATCCACGAGTATCTAACTTCATCAATGCTTTCTTCGGAAGAACATTGAGCGATGACCCTGTGTCCATCAACACATGAGACATAATCGTTCCCCTACACTCTATCGAGATGTGCAGGGCGTTATTGTGGTTCCTCCCCTTCGGCGTCAGCTCCAGGTCAGTGAACCCTAACCCATTTCCAGCATTCACGTGGGCTACGACCCCTTCTAACTGGTTGACCGATATTTCCTGCGGTACATACGTGGCGTTCAACACCTTCAGCAGCGCGTTGTGGTGTGCCTCAGAACACAGCAACAAATTCAGGATGGAAATTTTTGAGGGTGTTTGATGGAGATGATCCACGATCTTGTAGTCACTCTTTTTAATCAACCTCATAAACTCTTCGGCGTCTTTAACAAGTAAGTCTTTTTCTACCCCATGAGGGATCTCTTCAACGACTTTACTCTTCCCTTTATCAGTTGCGTCAGCTTTGTCCGCCTTTTCCGCCACGATCTCAGGTGGAGCAAATACTCTTCCGCTGCGAGTAATTCCGCTAACGCCCACTAGGTTCTCCGCACATGACCTTGAGGGTTCTAGTTCCAACTTCTGTCTGTTGCAGTAGACGTCTGCCCCATAATGCCATGGGACAACATTGGTGCTTTCGAAAGGTATCGGCCCAGCTTTGGTGATGGTAATTGTGGGCGGCCTGGGTGCAGAAATAGTTATCGTCCGGCGAGGGATGGTGATGGTGGCAACCTCATCATCTTGCTTCAGCATTACCTCTCCCGATCCGCTTTCGGCCCTTCGGCTAAACTGCAGGATTCCTTCGGTCATCAAACTTTGAATCCCCTCTATCAACTGTTCACATCCATCACGACTTGTCGCACAGCCCATACACAGCTCACCACAACCTGGAAAGAAACCCCTTTTCATCAGCTTAGCTTTAACGAAGCTAAGCGGTGTCTTCAGATCTCTGACGTCAGTCAACAAATCCAAGCTCTCGTCTTTAATAATGGCATTTACTCCACCTCCCCTATGATTCGGCATAGGGTTCTTCGTGACGTTTGGCACATTATCTGAGAAATTGATGATCTTAGCGTCCACCATGTCCTGCACCTTGTGCTTGAAGGATTTGCAATTTTCTATTGTGTGTACTGGTGCCCCTGAGTGAAATTCGCAAGTCGCATTCGCATCGTAACCTGGCGGAGGTGCCCCTGTCAAGGGAGCCAAGGTTCTCTTTTGGATCAGCTATAACTGGAGCAGAGTCTGTAATAGCTGAGCATAGGACATGGGCGGTGTCTCGAGGTGACGGCTCGACAGAGGTGCCCTGTTCTGATACTTTATGTACCCTTGTTGATTCAGCTGCTGCTGCTGTTGTGGCTGGGGTTGTTGGACAGCGGGGATAGTTATACTGGCCACCTGCTGGCGAGGGCCTTTGCCTTTCCTTCGAGCGTTGGACACGGCGCTCGTCTCTCCTTCCCTCCTTTTGCCACCGTAGGGTTTCTTTCCTCCTCCAGCTGAGGACAGATCACCTTGAATATTCCCCAGTTTGATCCCATTTTCAACGTGCTCTCCCGTGATAATGAGATCTGAGAAGCTTCCAGACATATTGCTGACCAATTTCTCATAATAAACCCCTGGGAGGGTGGCTACGAACATTTCCACAAGCTCGCGTTTGTCGCTACTGCGAAAATCGGCGCCGGCTGAACAGAAGAGTCGCCACCGTGCGTTATTTATCCCACGGGAGGGAAAGGAAACGCTCAGAGTAAACCTCGCACAACACGGGAAAGGTATGGTCATCGCAACCAAAACCGGGGTTCGGGAGTCGGTTACGCAAGGGGAAGGTATTAGCACCCCTCACGTCCGTCGTACTCGACGGGATCCACGCTTGTTTTCGGGTATGGATTGTTATTCTATCTAAACTATAGGTCAATGGTTAAAAAGAAAATAAAATGAAAATAAAAATGACTCGGCAAAGTATCGCACTTTATGCCTACGTATTCCCGCCTGGAACGAGAAATCAGAGTCAACGTAGTTCGCCTACCTACGGGAAAGGAGGGGAAGGTTGCTCGCTAGGATATCGCATCCTATGCCTACGTACTTTCATACAGCATGAAAGATCAGAGCAAACGTAGTTCGGGTCACGTACGACACAGGTCTGTCTTGGTTGATTTTATTCCTTCTGAAAAAGGTTTTCTGATTAGTGGTCCAAGCGGACAAAAATGACGTTTTGGTGAGTGCACATTCTTTTACGGAAGAAGTGTCTTTTATTGTGTTTGAAATCTTTATGTGTTTTCCTGTTTGTTTTGAGAGAGAAGAGACAGAACTCTAACCTACGGTTGCGAAGGGAATCAAACTAACCTAATGTTATCATGCATGGGTTAAGACCTAGTGTCTATCATGCTCCTCTCCTGCACAGAGAGAAACAGAGATCCTACGGGATAGGCGGCAACAGAAACAATATCAGATATATACAGTAAAACGGTAAAATGCATGGATGCAGCAATACAAGCGAGGCAAGGGAGTCCCACTCAACCTCGAACCTGGAAAACAATAGGCAAAAGTGAACAGGCTTCACTTTCAACCCAGCAGGGTAAACAGCAAACAATACAGTCCAGAAAACCAATCAATACATCAGCAATAAAATACAACAATATCACAACAGCTTCAGCATCTCTGAATCAACATCTAGCTTCAAGCAATCTCCAATCAGTTACAGGCTTCAACAAGCATCAATCTCCATCTTCATGGCCTTCAGGTAAGGGCTTTGATCATCTATCTTCCATCTGCAATGGCTTTTCTTCATGCTCAAACCTCCAGGATGAGGGATTAGTCACAAGAGTGAATTGGGTGTTAAGCAATCAGCTGACTACCAAGGGTGGTGAACAGACTGCTTCTAACACAAAAGACATTTTCTCTCAAGAGTTCTATCTCTTAGACACTATCACCAAGCCTTCCAAAGGAAGGGGGTGAGTGTCTTAGAGAGACTCTGAATCACAGAGAAGAATGGATGCAGACAAGGCAATCCATGTTTGAAAAACAAACTTTCTAACCTAGAGCTCTGCCTAGCTCCTAAACCCTAGTCTCCTCAGCAGCTGCTAGTAATAACCTCCTATCCAACTCTGGCAGTTGATCTTCAATCTCTGACTCTCCAATGGTCTTCATCTTCACAAGTCTTCAGCTCTCCCAGGTCCCCAGACAATCCCAATACCCAAGCAAGCAAGCAATAATCCCCAGAGGGCACACCACACCAGTCAACCAGATATACAGACAGTATTAATAGCAGTAGGGGAATCCTGACTTTTTCTAAGGGGATCTAATAACTACCCATAACCCCTATAGTCCCATAACTAATCTAGCTAAATCCTAAGCCCTAAGGGAAATGAAATCAAACTTCCTAAGTTGTCACTTAAAACCCTAATTTGTTCATGTTATTCAAGCCTACATTAAGCACCTAAAATTAATTCCTAAAAATGGGAACTAAATTGAATCTACAAGTTCAATATCTCATCTAAACAACATAAAAAGAATGAACAAAAAATATGAAAGCATTTAATAGAACAAAAATTGCTAAAATCATGCATGAAATGAAGTTATTTAAAATGACATTTATTTAGAAAATATGGAAAAAATAGCAAATAAAAATAAAAATGCAATTTTATTTTTCTATAATTTTCTACACATCCTAAAGAAAATAGTGTAAAAAGAATGAATTGAAAATGATTTTCTATGTATTTATTATGAATTTTTAAAATGAATGAAAAAGATTAAAGAAAATAAAAGAATATTCAATGAAATAAAGGGAGGGGGGTTTGAATAGAAGATACGCCCAATTGATAATTGGATGGGCCAGGCAGGGTGGGGTGCGCGTAGCACTTTGGTTAAGGCCCAGAAACACTCAGAATTAATGAAAAAATAAAACAGCGCAGGGGGTGAAAATAGGAATAGAATCACATGCAAATGGATTGGGCTTAAAAGCTGGGGGGTGGGAATATCAACATTCACTCAGGCCCGCCCGTTTCAATTAATGAAACGGTGCGTTTAGGGCACCAACACTTCCCTCCAAAATCTGAATTGAATAAGAGCCATAGGATCACTCTCCAAGTCAAAAGTCTAACATGAAATGGACGCACACGATTTCATCTTCCTCGTTGGATCATTCAAGAGCTAGGGTTTACACCATGAAAGCTCATGCAAGCACTAACTTCTACCAATCTGTTCTCACTCTACAGGCCATGAATCAACACGATCCCAACATGAAACTCACTCTAAATTCTTCCCTCTACAAGCCTATGGTCTTGGATTGCCTTAAAACTCAACAAATCAACAAACCCGATCGAGGCAAGTTCTGGTTACCATGAATACACTCTGCAACTCACCATCACAATTCTCCATCAAACTTACACTAATCTAATCTATAACTAATGGTTATCATTCTGATCTATCAAGCTAAGCTTATGATGCACTAATCCACGAGTTCTAGGTCCTAACAGTTTGGTGCACCTGCTAACAAACATCACTAAACCACTCCAAATTCAACCTAATTGCTCTACTAACCTCCTACATTATATCTAAACTAATAAAATCATGCTAACCTAATTGAATCAAGCTGTTTGAATGAAAACGCACCTGGTGTGAAAGCTTGTGGATGATGATGGACTTCGTGGATCTGAGACTTGTGAGGCTTGGATCCTGATCTACAATTGCTCTACTTGCTTCTGTTTGCAACACTTGAATGAAACTTGGCTTGAATTGTGCTGTCAACTTGGAATTGCAATTTTGATGTTGATGATGGAAGTGCTCGAAAATGGAGTGATCACACCTTGTTCTTGATTGAATTCTGATCTATGATGATGAATCAGTATAATGAAGTTGATTTTGATGGTGATTGGTGAAGAATTTGAGGAATTGAAGTGAAATTGTAATGAAAAAGAATGGGAGGATTTGGGAAATTCTTGGTGAAAAATGAGTCCAACCCTTGATCAATCTTCATTTCATGAATATATAGGGCTCACATGAACATTCTAGATCCATCTTACACATTCCCTTGCCTTCCAACTTTGATCCATTTTTGAAATGTTTCTTCAAATGCAAGTAACCATGAATATCTTTTCTTTTTCCTTCTAAACTCAAAAAAGTGTTTGAACCATTGTTCTTAGAATGCCTTTTCCATTCAAAATCATATATTGGAAGTCTCCATTTGGACTTATAAATCTCTCAAACCATTTTTCATTTTGACTTTATTCACATTATAAGCCATTTTAGTTCAAATTTGGACCAATCATGCAACTTCATGTTATGAGCTTTTCCAACAATTTGTGACCTTTTTTCTAGACTTAAAATCCCATTTGGAGCAAGTTTGATGTTGTAAGTTTTTCCATTTGAGGCCTCCTTGTATGAGTTTTGGACATAGGTTAAAATGACCTGTAATTCACAAATGCCCAAAATACCCTTTGCTTGTCAAGACCATAAGTTGAGTTCCACACATCATATGAAGGCATACTATACCATTCTAGAAAGCTAAGACAATGAGGAACAATTCTTATGTTGACCAAGAACTCATTTGAAATCTCCTTGAGGGGTAAAAATTGCTAGGAAGTCAAGTCACTTTCACAGACAAAATTTCAGATACCTCAGATGACCTGTAACTTGCAAGGACCATAACTTGAGTTCTATAAATCTCCTTGATGTCTTCCACCACTCAAATTAAAGGTCTTGAGATCCTCTACAAGTTTCATGTTGGCCAAGAAGCCATTTGAAGCTAGCATTTTGACTTATCTTGCTTGGAAATTTGACCTAAACTAGGGGATTTTACACAGAAACCCTAATTTAGAAACTCCTCTTCTCCTTGATTTCTCTTGAATTATCCTTGGCATATCTCCATATCCTTCTCTATATGTCCAATGATGAACCCCACATCTCTCCAATATACTTGAATGCCCTTAAAATCAGTCAATTGACCTAGGGTTGACCTAGGGTTGACCCAGATGAAACCCTAGTTGACTGCCTTCAGCTATAGCTCTTGTGCTCTCATCAATGACTTGTCTCCTTCTCCAAATGACTTTCTAAGTCTCTCATAATGTCTAGATACTCTCCATGCCTTCAACTCACAGCTCACAACCCTCTTGTTGATCCTCAGATGCCCTCAGCTAGGAGATGGACTCAAGGCTTAATCTGCTGAACTCTTTGCTTTCAAATTCTTTCCTGATGACTTGAATGAGATTGAATTGGGATAATAACCTCTTGATAGGCTTCTAGAGATGAGAATAATGATTGGTCCCCTGTTGAATGACTTGCTATGCTTATGCTATGCAGATGGTTAGTCTATGTACATGACTCTATATGCAAATGCTAATGATATTGAAACATAAACCAAGGAATAAGGTTGGGCAAATTTTAGGGTGCAACAGCTGCCCCTATTCAAGCGACTTGGACCCGATTGGGTGAAGAGCCCGGAGCCTTCAGACATTCGCGGTACGAGACGGTTGAATATTAGTGAAACCAGAAATTTGCCAACCGCAAAACTAAATTGCGCTCCTGCTTGAGGAATGACATTCATCAACTGAATCTGACTGTTACAGCAACCCACTGATCTCGTGCGAGCGTGCTGGGGATTGTCTTCATCGTTCTAAAGAGGATTCTGTCATACCAGATTGCTTGCTTGTCCACGTTAGGACTCTGTCTGTCGTCAATACGAAGAAATCTCGACTAAAACCTGTCCACGTTAGGACTCCACTTGCTGTTATCCCAGGAAAATCTCGGCAACTCCGCTGGGGATACTTCATCTGCATTTCCATAAACTGAATCGTCCACGTTAGGAATAACACTCTTCCACGTTAGGAGTAACACCTGTCCATGTTAGGAATAACATCATCCACGTTAGGAGTAACACCTATCCACGTTAGGAGTCGTCTCCTCTGTATCTGTCCACGTCAGGACTACATCTTTCATCTTTCCACGTCAGGAAGCAATTCTCTTTCCACGTAAGGAGAACTATATCGATCTGTCCACGTAAGGACTCCAATACCACTTGACATGTCCGCGTCAGGACTCCAATCTTTCCACGTAAGGAGTTCAACTTTGGTTCTGAACCTGTCCACGTCAGGACTCAACTTTCCATGTAAGGCGTACAACATTCTTCCACGTCAGGAATCAACTTTTCTTGAATCTGCCCACGTAAGGACTAAACTCTTTCCACGTAAGGAATAAACTCGTCTTTCCACGTCAGGAATCAATCTTGATATGTCCGCGTAAGGACTCTGATCTTTCCACGTAAGGAATACCAACTTCTTTCCGCTTTGTCCGCGTCAGGACTACATTTTTCCACGTAAGGAATGCTGTCTTAATCTGTCCGCGCAAGGACTCTCCTCTTTCCGCGTTAGGAATCACCTCTTTTGATATGTCCGCGTAAGGACTACATTGTCCACGTTAGGACCCACTTCTCCACGTTAGGAATAACAATTTCTTTGATTCGTCCACGCCAGGACACTGATCTCGTCTTGATTTGTCCACGTCAGGACTCAGGCGTCTTCGACCCGCTGAGGAAATAAGACTTGTCCACGTAAGGACTCACACGCTGGTCTGATCTGTCCACGTCAGGACCCATGATTTGCCAACGTAAAGAAAGATAACTGCTGAGAGGAACTGGTCCACGTCAGGACACCAACACAAAGAGTAATCACTTTTGTCAACGTCATGACCTCCCATTCCACTAGTTTCGAGAACGTGAATCTGCCCACGATAGGACTACTACACCTCCCACCAATCCAGAGAAATAAACCTGTACACGTTAGGACGCCCACTTCTGAAGAAATCCCGTCAATCTGGGAGTACATTGTCCGCGTCAGGACTTAGTTCTCCAATGATCCTTACCCACAAACTCCTTAGCACTGACATGACAGCGACTTTGAGATGAACTCTACTGGGATGTCTGGAACCCAAACTATCGGACGCCTGTTCTGATAACCGGCGGTGGCCTCTGAAATTCTGATTCATGGAACCCTTGATGACAACTGATTCTGCCTGGGAATAAAGAGAGACTTATCCTGGCAACTCTGGCGGGGAAAATAAGAGACATTTGCATAAATGACTCTGTTAGAGACAAAGAGAATCTCATCATGCTAACTCTGTAGGGGGATACTGCCGAAACTGACATTATCATTGAATATCTCATGCCGAGATCTTGAGTGTTTGGTAGTTCATTTGAGCAAGAATTCTCTCCACCTGAACTGCTAGAGTACAGAAACTGCTTCAGCAAAATAAATGCTGGAAGGATAATGCCTACTCCGCCGGGGATAGCCAGATGCTACAGAATTATTCCAGCAAAATAAATGCTGGAAGGGTAAAGTCGACTCAGCTGGGAAATCGGGAACTCAAACCACATACCCTATTGAGGTAACCCCCTGCTGGGGAATATAACTTTGCTGGGGAATAGCAGATGCGCATAGTATGATCGGACTTTCTGCTGGAACGTGAACTGATATCACCAGTATCTCTGACAAAATAAATGACAGGACCCACCATCAACTCTGCTTGGGAGAATCATAATCTTCGAGTTCCACTGGGAGGAATGAAAACACTTGCAAAGAGAATTCCGCTGGGGATGGGATGATTCTCTTGGGGAAAATTAACTGACTCCACTGGGAGAGAGTGCCTGACCCTGCGGGGAAAGATGAACCTGTCTGAATACAGCCCTACGATCTTGGAATCGCCAAACTCTGCTGAGGACGAAGAACTTTCTGGAGCACGTCCTTTGGATAAGCTACGGCTAGCTGGGGAATTCTATCCTTCTTCGGGAGAAACATGCATGCCCTGCGCGGGGATTAAGTCTTTCGTTATCGCAATCTTTTGATCATTTTCCTCGTACGGTTATAAAACCTGCAACAACACAAACAAGACAAGACAAGCCTATGCAATCAAATCAATTCAGGTTAGTGACGTTACTTTCAGTTAATTCAAAGCTTTAGCAACTGTCGGCAAGGGCCAGTGATGTTATACTCATGCTAGTTTCATCAAACTTAGGCGTTTTATCATGCACAAAACAGTAAAGAACCAGAATCAAGTACTGAATAACATATTTTATTGATCGGGCCCCTGAATGGGCGGAGTTTTGTACACGGGATGTAACTCCTGAAAAGAGGAAGCTACGCAAAGCAAATACATAAGTATGCACAAGAAGCCTGAATATTTTGACAAATTAAATTTTGTACACATGTCGGCAACGGGATGCAGATGAACACCATGAACTGATCCTCCCATGACTCGCCCGACTCTAATGCTTTCCCGGTATCCCCACTTCTGAAGAGATTGTATCCGATAACTGACTCCTCAAATATATTCTCCCGCCTTGATGCTCATTGTAATATCAAATTCGGACCGCAGTCATTTGCTTTTCAAATCCCTAACTTTTGCGTGAACCGCCCTTTGCGGGTTTTCAGTTCACCGGGATACCCTTTTTTGCCGAAGCCGCCCAGTGTAGGTTTTCAACTTCGCGGGTGTACATTTTTTCAATTTTATCCCTAACTTTTGCCCGAACCTTTCATTCTGTTTTTGGTTCGCCAGGATGCCCCATTTTTGCCTGGACTCTCTTTTTCTGTCCAGCGGGTCTATTTTAAGCAAAGTATTTTTTAACTGCGTCCGAATTCACAGGTGACGCGAAGTCTTCTCCGTCCATGGTGGACAACAACAACGCTCCTCCTGAAAAGACCTTACTGACAACGTATGGCCCTTCGTAGTTGGGGGTCCACTTGCCCCTGTGATCTGCTTGCGGCGGGAGAATCCTTTTCAGCACAAGGTCGCCCGTCTGAAAGCTTCGCGGAAGTATCTTCTTGTCGTACGCTTTCTTCATTCGTCTTTGGTACAAACGACCGTATGCTAGAGAAGCTAGCCTCTTCTCATCCATCAAACTCAGTTGGTTCAATCTATTCGTTACCCATTCTGCCTCGTCCAGCTGAACGTCTCGCAATACCCTCAGAGAAGGGATCTCAACCTCTAATGGTAATACCGCTTCCATTCCGTATACCAACGAGAATGGAGTTGCCCCGGTTGATGTGCGTACCGTCGTACGATAACCGTGCAAAGCAAAAGGTAGCATCTCGTGCCAATCCTTATTGGTCACCACCATTTTCTGAACGATTTTCTTGATATTTTTATTGGCCGCTTCGACAGCGCCATTCATCTTGGGTCGGTAAGGGGAGGAGTTATGATGTTCGATCTTGAAATTCTGACAGAGCTCCTTCATCATTTTGTTGTTCAGATTTGAACCATTATCTGTGATTATCCGCTCGGGAATCCCATATCGGCAAATGATATCTCTCTTGATGAATCTAGCCACCACTTGCTTCGTTACATTTACGTAAGACGCCGCTTCCACCCACTTGGTGAAATAATCGATTGCTACTAGGATGAACCGATGCCCGTTAGAAGCCGTCGGCTCGATCTTTCCGATCATATCGATTCCCCACATCGAGAATGGCCATGGAGATGACATCACATTTAGAGGACTCGGAGGCACGTGTATCTTGTCGGCATAGATTTGGCACTTGTGGCACTTTCTTGCAAACTTGAAACAATCAGTTTCCATTGTCAGCCAAAAGTAACCTGCCCTTAGCAGTTTTCTCGTCATAGCATGCCCACCAGCATGCGTACCAAAGGCACCTTCGTGAATTTCCTCCATGAGAAGCTTTGCCTCTTTCTCGTCTACACAATGCAACAACACCAAGTCGTGGTTTCTTCTGTATAAGACGCCATCCGGGTTTAAATAGAAATTACCCGCTAATCTCCTGAGAGTCTTCTGATCCTGACTGGATGCCCCAGCCGGATACTCTTTGTTCTTCAGGAAATTAAGGATATCAAAATACCACGGTTTGTCATCAGATGCTTCATCAATAGCAAATACATAAGCTGGCCTGTCCAACCGAGAGATAGTGATTTGGGGAGCTTCGTTCCAGAAGTTGACCTTGTACATGGAAGACAAAGTGGCAAGGGCGTCAGCCATTTGATTTTCGGCCCGCGGTACGTGATGCAATTCAACTTTGTCGAAGAAAGGCAACAATCTCCTTGCATAATTCATGTAATGTATCAAATTAGGCTGCCGTGTCTCCCATTCCCCTTTTATTTGATTCACTACCAGAGCTGAGTCTCCGTATACGTCTAGATGCTTGATTCGCAAATCAATGGCTTCTTCAAGCCCCATTATACAAGCTTCGTATTCGGCCTCATTGTTGGTAACGGCAAAGGTCAATCGGGCAGTAAACGGGATGTGCGACCCGTGTGGCGTGGTGATGATTGCCCCTATTCCGCTACCATAAGCATTCACAGCTCCATCAAATATCATCTTCCATTTGGAACCTAACTCTGGCCCCTCGTTTGGCAACGGCTCTTCGCAATCCTTCATCTTTAAGTACATGATATCCTCGTCAGGAAAATCAAACCTCATCGATTGGTACTCTTCAATAGGCTGCTCCGCCAGATACTCAGACAGCACACTCCCCTTTATAGCCTTTTGCGAGACGTATTGAATATCATATTCAGTCAAGACCATCTGCCAACGGGCAATTCTACCTGACAACGCCTGCTTTTCAAATATATATTTGATAGGATCCATCTTCGAGATGAGCATGGTTGTATGATTCAGCATGTACTGCCTCAAACGCTTGGCGGCCCAGGCTAGCGCGCAACAAGTTTTCTCCAGCATTGAGTATCGAGATTCACAGTCTGTAAATTTCTTACTCAGGTAATAGATCGCATGCTCTTTTCTCCCTGTCTCGTCGTGTTGACCGAGAACACAACCCATGCTTCCCTCAAGAACCGTCAAATACATTATCAAGGGTCTCCCTGCCACTGGGGGTATCAAAATAGGAGGTTCCTGCAGATACTTCTTTATTTTATCGAACGCCTTTTGACAATTTTCATTCCACGTTACAGCTTGATCTTTTTTCAACAGCTTGAATAATGGTTCACACGTGGCCGTTAGGTGAGATATGAACCGGGCAATGTAGTTCAATCTCCCTAAAAACCCGCGCACCTCTTTCTCTGTTTTAGGCGTCGGCATTTCTTGAATCGCTTTTATTTTAGCAGGATCGACCTCTATTCCTCTTTCGCTTACGATAAACCCCAGCAGTTTACCCGATCTCACCCCGAAGGTGCATTTATTAGGGTTCAGCCTCAGCCTGAACTTCCTAAGTCTTTTAAACAACTTCAGCAAATTCACCAGATGCTCTTCCTCCGTCTGGGATTTAGCAATCATATCGTCAACATAAACTTCGATCTCTTTATGCATCATGTCATGAAAAAGAGTCGTCATCGCACGCTGATATGTTGCCCCAGCATTTTTCAAACCAAAGGGCATCACTTTATAGCAAAATGTTCCCCAAGGCGTTATGAAAGTAGTCTTCTCCATATCCTCTGGCGCCATTTTAATTTGATTGTAGCCTGAAAAGCCATCCATCAAGGAGAATACGGAGTATTGAGCGGTATTATCAACTAACACGTCAATGTGAGGAAGTGGAAAATCGTCTTTTGGGCTTGCTTTATTCAAATCTCTATAATCCACGCACATTCGAACCTTGCCATCTTTCTTTGGCACTGGTACGATGTTGGCAACCCATGAAGGATACTTCGTCACAGCCAGGAAACCAGCGTCCCACTGTTTCTGTACTTCCTCCTTGATCTTCATTGCCATATCTGGTCGAGTTCTGCGAAGTTTTTGTTTGACCGGCGGGCAATCTTCTTTCAGTGGCAGGCGATGCACAACCATATCTGTATCGAGCCCCGGCATATCTTCATATGACCAAGCGAATACATCATTATACTCTCGGAGCATTTCAACCAGTTTTCGCTTGATATCACTCTGCAGTGCGGCTCCGATACGAATATTTTTCTCAACCCCTTCCGACCCCAAATTGATAATTTCGATGACCTCGTCATGAGGCAGAATGGCTCTCTCCTCTTGCTTTACTAACCAAGTCAGTTCTTCAGGAACGTCGCTATCTTCGACAACCTCTTCTTCGGTCTGGAATACCGGGTGATCGAAGTCGGGACGAGTCATAGGTGGTTCAAGGATGTCATCTGAAAATGTTATCCTGCAAAAGGAATGGTTAAGTGCTTCAAAATGCGTATAAAGCGAATAACCACGTTGCCATTTTATTGAAAAATACAAAACAGGAAAGACAGGGATTACGGTATTTGCACATGAAAAACGCCATTTATTTAATGATTAACACGCAATGTTTATAACAACACAGCCCTAAGCAAATCCTGATGCCCCGGGCAAGACATCAGATTATTCAACAATTAATAAAGCAAAGCATTACTGTTTAAAAGTCACAGGAACAAGCTCCTGAATAGACCAGTTGCACAGTCCTTGTCCTGGCGTGCTTGGCTGAATCCAGGCATCCATATCACAGTCGCTGTCTCCTTCATCAGACTCTGAAGCAGCATTGACAGCTTCATGACATACTCCACTGGCAGAGATGGTGATTGACTTTCTGAAATGGGGGGCCTCCACGGAAGGAGTTGATGACGACGGTCGGTACCCCAGTCCGAACCGGTCCATCTTTACAGGAATGTCCAGCACCTTGCCCCAGCCCTTGGCTTCTCCTGCTTCCACTAGAGCTTGAGCTTCCTTATACGATGAGACAGCTATCTCTGGCACTTTGCTCGTCCCGGGACCTTTGTCCTTGATGCGCAAACCTTCGAATGCCTGGCATGGCGTCTCGTGGATCTCCCCGTCGACTTCCACATATTTAAATGAAGATAAATGGCTGACCAGGATGTCTTCTTCTCCGCACACGGTGACTACGCTGTCTCCGACCATATATTTTAACTTCTGATGCAGGGTAGACGTGACTGCCCCTGCCCCGTGAATCCAAGGTCTTCCAAGCAAGCAGCTGTACGCAGGCTGTATATCCATGATATAAAATTCAGTTGCAAACACTTCCGGCCCCACTTGCAGAGGCAAGGTGATCGATCTGAAGACTGTTCTCCGCGTGCCGTCAAACGCTCTGACTACCAAATCGCTGGGTGTACACAAAATCCCTCGAACATCCAGCTTCATCATCGCCTTCTTGGGCAGCACATTCAAAGATGATCCGGTGTCAACCAATACGTGCGACATTACCGATCCTCTACACTCAACAGATACGTGTAATGCCATATTATGATCTCTCCCTTTCGGAGTCAAGTCGAAATCGGTAAAGCCCAGACTGTGGCCCGCATTCACATGTGCCAACACTCCTTCTAGCTGATTTACGGAGACATCCTGGGGTACAAAAGAAGTGTCCAGGACTTTCAGCAAAGCATTCCTGTGAGCTTCCGAACACAACAGCAATGACAAGATAGATATTTTGGACGGCGTCTGCTGCAGATGCTCCACAATCTTATAATCACTTTTTCGAATCAAGCGCATGAATTCTTCTACATCCTTCGATGCTGCTTCTTTTTCACTGGCTTGTACCGGAACATTTTCAACCACTTTCCCTTTTCCTTTCGCTAGTCTTTCAGCCTCCACTTCAGGAGATATAAAGATTCTGCCACTCCTCGTCATGCCTCCTGAGCCCACAACATTATCCACAATCTCCACTGGCTGCTTGTTAACATCAATCTTTATCCCATCACAATACACCTCTAGCCCATATGACCATGGGACTGCTTTCGTGTTCTCGTACGGGATTGGCCCGGCCTTAGTTATGGTAATCGGTGGTCGCTGAGCTGGTGCTGCAATAGTGATCGTCTTCCGAGGAATCGTTACCGTGGCCACATCACTCCGATTATCCACTACTGCCCCTGCAGGTTCCTCAGTTGCCGCTCGATCAAACTGCAATATACCTTCATCAATTAAGGCCTGAATGCCTTTCTTCAGATCCTCACACCCCCCAGCTAGGGCCCAACAATCTAAGCAATACTCATTACATCCTGGGTAAACACCTCCTTGTAACAGTCGGCTCTTAATTTCGCTCAGCGGCGTCTTTAAATCTTCAACATTCATAATCAGATTCAGACCTTCCTCAATCAGAACGGCGTTCGCCCCATGATTAGGCATTGGTTTCTGGACTATATTCGAACCTGCCGTTCCGAAGTTGATAGTCTTGTTGTCTAAAAGATCCTGCACAACATGCTTAAAAGCATGGCAACCTTCTATATCGTGGCCCGGGGCCCCAGAATGAAACTCACAGTGCCTGTTTGCATCGTAGCCGAACGGGGGAGCTCCCGTTATTGGTGCCAGAGTTCTTTTCTCTACCAGATTCAATCCCAATAATGTCTGCAATAAATCGGCATAGGTTGAGGGAGGCTTCTCAAACATCCTTCTCGGTTTACTACCCTGGAATCTTCGCTGAGCTTGCTGTGCCCCCTGCTGAGGCTGCTGCTGCTGTGGCATTGGTTGCTGCTGAACCGGTTGTTGTTGCTGGATTGGTTGTTGCTGATAGGGAATAGTAACACTCGACACCTGCTGCGGCTGACGATATTGACCTCGTCCCCTGCCTCGGCCTCCAAATACTGCGCTAGCTTCGCCCTGCCGGCGCCCACCATAAGCTTTCCTATTACTGCCAGATGCAGTTGATTCCTCGACTTGGAACTTTCCTTGCTTAATATTACGCTCAATCTTTTCCCCCATCAGAATCAGGTCTGAAAAACTGGCCAGAGACGTATGAAACAGCATGTCATGAAACAGCCCGGTGAATGTGCCGACAAACATATCATTCATTTCCTTATCTTCCACAGGAGGACGGACCCTGGCAGCCATATCGCGCCACCTTTGCGCGTATTCTTTAAAACTCTCCCCCTTCTTCTGCGAAAGCCCGGCCAACTGGACCCGATTGGGTGCCAGGTCGCTATTATACTTGTAATGGGCTACGAACGCCTCCGCCAATTGCTTCCAAGTCTTGATATCAGTTGGCTCCAACCCCATGTACCACTCTAGGGAAGGGCCCGACAGACTATCCTGAAAGAAATGCATTAGCATTCTTTCATCAGTGGAGTATGCAGACATCTTTCGGTAATAAGCTCGTACATGCACTTTCGGACATGTGTCTCCTTTGTACTTATCGAACGCAGGAGCTTTGAATTTAATTGGCACCCTCAAGCCAAGTACCAAGCCCATGGTTGCCATGTCCAATCCCACAGCACTCTGATTTAAGACTCCCTTCATCTGCTCTTCCAGCATTCTAATCTTTTGGGAATCATCCATCGGCCCTTCAAAACCTCCTCCAGAGAAGGCGTCCTCCTGCTGATCCTCTTGCCACATACCGTTTCCAGCTCCGTACCCCTCATATGCATTATTACGTCCAGCTCTGATCTGATTCATCCCCGGACCTCGGCCTCTGTTGCCGTACCCTTGAACACCTCCAGCAGGACCAAAAGCCATAACTCCAGTACCGTTTCCGTTTCCAAAGCCTCCGTAACCCTGATTGACCATACCATAACCATCTTGCCCAAAGCCTTGAGCATTAAAGCCATACTTCCCAGTGTTGTCAAATCCTTGATCGTTGAATCCGAATCCAGCGTTGACAAAGCCATTGCCTCCTAGATTATCTCCCAAATTGACATCACCCAGCCCAGCATTATGGACAGCAGTTTCATTCCCCACTCCGACGTTACCATTCACAGCAGCGGTAGCGTTGTTGACATTAGCAGCGGGTATATTGACCACAGGCGGAGCCACTGGCGTGGGAGTGCCGTCTCCATGAGCAGTATCAACCCGGACAGACTGATGATCTTCATTACCATGACCAGCGTTGCGAGCCAACAGAGGCTGGACCATGGCCTGCAAGTTCTCCTGCCCTTTTGCTATAGCTTCCATGGTCTGCATGAAGAGGGCGAGCTTCTCGCGCACATCCTGCATCTCGTTCTGTATTTGGTCCATGATTTTCCGACAATTGGAGCGTGTAGAATAGCGGTGCGACTGCTGATCTGCAATCCTGAAAGGTACCTGATACAGAGCAGGAAATAAGACACTATTCAAAGATTACCTGTAATGCAATATGAATATGCAATGCAATGTGTCTGTGCATTAGGGAAGTTCATTCCCCCAGTTCTAGTGCGAAGGTGCCGGTGCAGTGACAGTGTCGACAATAGGAATATCGGAGCTGAATCATAGAAAGCCTCATATATTGCAGGGAGAATCAATAAGCTCAGGGTACAATATCGCTGAGAGTACAAAGAAGGCATGACCTCAACCAACAATCCTGGTGATGGTCAGCACTATGCAAATAAAGCATACAAGCTACTACATGAAATGATCAAATCCTCCCAAAAGTCTGGTACTCCTCTATCAACTTCTTAGTCTCCGGATGGCTTGGTCGATCAAGCAGCCCTTCAACAAGCTGGTTTCTCCTCTTAAGGACACGGCGTACGTCTTCAGCAGTTTCTTCCCATGTCGCTTCTCCGAAGCAATCTTCTAGCTTTCGCTTCTGAGACACTGCTTCATCTCTGGATTTGATTGCCTTGTTCAGTGCATGCTGGACACTATACCGGGTCATCACTTCCTCCTCACACTTCTTGATGCTAGACTTCAACTTCTCTTCGAGGTCGGAAATTTGCTGCTTCAGCTTATCTTCCCTCATCTTATTGTTGGTGAGTGTAGCATTCCAAGTCTTATTGCAAGAAGAGATCTCTCGGTGTGCTGCGTCGAGCGCCTTCTTTTTGGCTTCCAGCATGTCGTGGGAACTTCTGAACTCTTGCCCCAGACGTTCACGCTTTTTCTTTTCTTCAGTCAACTCAGCCCCTAGTCTGTTTACTAGCTCGATCTGTTGTTGGAAAGCATATACGGCCTTGTTTTTCTCGCTGCGTACTTGAGCTAGCTCTTGCTCTAACCCTTCGTTGACCTTCATCAAGGCTTCTTTTTATCTCACAACTTGCTCATAGACTTCCCTAGAAACAGTAGTCGGCTCTTCTGCCGGGACGGGAACAATGACGGGTGCAGCTGGAAATGGCATTAATAACTGACTTGCTCGTTCCTGGATCCAAACCCTGTAAGGTGCATAGGCCTGACAATCGTTCTTACCTAACAGTGGCTTCCCTTTGCGGTTAATACGTGTCCAGGCATGCTGCAGCTCAGCTAGTAATTCTCCCTTCAGATCACCTGTGAAGTACAGAGATTCCTGTACTTCCTCCTCCTGAGGTGGATTCTTCAGCGCATATCCGAACTGGCGAATGAATAGAGAAGGGTTGTAATTGATACACCCTTTTCTTCCAATCAGTGGGACATTAGGGTACCCAGAACAACTGAAGATGAGCTCAGATCCCAACAGGTCTCTATCAAACCACTCCATGTCTTCCGACGATAGCCTCATCAGGCGCTCCGGCCAACCAACTGGGACTGTAGTCTCTGCAACAGATCCTCTCTTAGGAAGGTGACTCTCAAACCACATACTCAACAAAGGTACACAAAGATGAACATTCTTCCCTCTTCCCTTCTCATTCTTGTAATGCAGTGAGTGGTAGAGATCTCCGAGTAAAGTAGGTACAGGATTACCAGCAGCAAACAAGTAGAAAGCATCAAAGTCCACAAAGTCCGGTATATTGGGGAACAGTACTATGCCATAAATGCACAAGGCCAACACAGCATTGAAAGCAACCCAGCACCCGCTCTTGGCGTACTCTTGGGCTTTACCAACTAAGAACTGAAGTGAGAAGCCTGGAACTCCACGGGAAACAGTAGTCACAAGTTCAGAAGCATCAATATGCAAGGCTTTTGCCAAATCCTCCGGCTTGGGCTTGGCGTCATAATGAATGAATGGGACCTGGTTCTGCACGGGCAGCTCAACATACTCAGCGTATTCCTCCAGGGTTGGTCCCATAATAAAGTCAGAGAACGTAAAGCACCTCAAAGCAGGGTCGTAGAATTGCATCAAAGCATACAGCCCATCTAACTCTACCTCTGTAGGTTTGCACACTAATCTCAATAATCTACCATAGCTCATCCGGAAGCTCCTACGAACACCCTCATCAGCAAGAGAGATCAACCCAAGTAAAGGAACAATATCAGGCGTAGGCAATTTGTAAGCAACCGTTCTCCTTAAGCTAGTCATGATCAAAACTCAGAAGTCTGGGCACTAGAACTAGGGAAATGCAAATGCACCTGCAGCACAGACACACGTTAGTGAAATGCAAATGGTAATGGATATGCAGGCAATGCAATGCAAGTAACATGCAACAGGGACCAAAGCTGCAGCTGAATAGCTTAAACCCAATCAAGAAAGGTCTCAGATAGACCATCCAGAAGTCATCAAACCCTGGTCTCAGATAGACCTAAAATAAAACTCCAACACCGGTCTCTGACATACCTCAAATCATAACTCCAACTGGTCTCTGATAGACCTCAAATCACATCTCTAATTGGTCTCTGACAGACCTCAGAACACATCTCCAAACGGTCTCTGACAGACCTCAGAACACATCTCCGAATGGTCTCTGACAGACCTCAGAACACATCTCCAATCGGTCTCTGACAGACCTCATAACTCTCCATAAATAACCAGGATCTCTGATCAAGAAATAACCGGTGGTCTGAAGGTCTAGTTACCTGCATAACCCTGAATCCCCTCACAGGTGGGTGGCCCTATAACTGGCACAAGGTACGGCATCCTATGCGGTCGTCGGCGTCACAGACTTTCAGGGTTGATGATACGATTCCCAGAAGGAGTGGCATCATCAATTCCTGAAGAGGCCTCACTTAGCCAACTTCCAAATGATCGGTCCCCAGAGTCGACAATCCAACTAACCAGCAACCCACGCCAACCAAAGGAAGGGGCAGGAGGCCAACCAGAGGAACCTCGTCTGAGTGTAGATTTCATGGGACACCAAAGCAAGCAAAGCAAGCGGGCGCCCACTAATTTCTACTCTAATTCTAGGTGCACTCAAGCCCAGGTCCGGCTTCTCACTCAATATCAGAACACCCGTCACACCCCAATACAACAATAATAAACAATATACATAATGCTGAAAATAAAGGTTAAATATATAAAATAACTCCATACAAAATCCTCGACGGGAAAACAAGCGCTAGGATTGACTCTCTTAAGGGACGTTGGATCCCAAATGCATAAGAACTATCGCAGTTCTTAGCAGCCAGGGGACGTTGGATCCCCAGCAGAGTCGCCAGCTGTCGCTACTGCGAAAATCGGCGCCGGCTGAACAGAAGAGTCGCCACCGTGCGTTATTTATCCCACGGGAGGGAAAGGAAACGCTCAGAGTAAACCTCGCACAACACGGGAAAGGTATGGTCATCGCAACCAAAACCGGGGTTCGGGAGTCGGTTACGCAAGGGGAAGGTATTAGCACCCCTCACGTCCGTCGTACTCGACGGGATCCACGCTTGTTTTCGGGTATGGATTGTTATTCTATCTAAACTATAGGTCAAGGGTTAAAAAGAAAATAAAATGAAAATAAAAATGACTCAGCAAAGTATCGCACTTTATGCCTACGTATTCCCGCCTGGAACGAGAAATCAGAGTCAACGTAGTTCGCCTACCTACGGGAAAGGAGGGGAAGGTTGCTCGCTAGGATATCGCATCCTATGCCTACGTACTTTCATACAGCATGAAAGATCAGAGCAAACGTAGTTCGGGTCACGTACGACACAGGTCTGTCTTGGTTGATTTTATTCCTTCTGAAAAAGGTTTTCTGATTAGTGGTCCAAGCGGACAAAAATGACGTTTTGGTGAGTGCACATTCTTTTACGGAAGAAGTGTCTTTTATTGTGTTTGAAATCTTTATGTGTTTTCCTGTTTGTTTTGAGAGAGAAGAGACAGAACTCTAACCTACGGTTGCGAAGGGAATCAAACTAACCTAATGTTATCATGCATGGGTTAAGACCTAGTGTCTATCATGCTCCTCTCCTGCACAGAGAGAAACAGAGATCCTACGGGATAGGCGGCAACAGAAACAATATCAGATATATACAGTAAAACGGTAAAATGCATGGATGCAGCAATACAAGCGAGGCAAGGGAGTCCCACTCAACCTCGAACCTGGAAAACAATAGGCAAAAGTGAACAGGCTTCACTTTCAACCCAGCAGGGTAAACAGCAAACAATACAGTCCAGAAAACCAATCAATACATCAGCAATAAAATACAACAATATCACAACAGCTTCAGCATCTCTGAATCAACATCTAGCTTCAAGCAATCTCCAATCAGTTACAGGCTTCAACAAGCATCAATCTCCATCTTCATGGCCTTCAGGTAAGGGCTTTGATCATCTATCTTCCATCTGCAATGGCTTTTCTTCATGCTCAAACCTCCAGGATGAGGGATTAGTCACAAGAGTGAATTGGGTGTTAAGCAATCAGCTGACTACCAAGGGTGGTGAACAGACTGCTTCTAACACAAAAGACATTTTCTCTCAAGAGTTCTATCTCTTAGACACTATCACCAAGCCTTCCAAAGGAAGGGGGTGAGTGTCTTAGAGAGACTCTGAATCACAGAGAAGAATGGATGCAGACAAGGCAATCCATGTTTGAGAAACAAACTTTCTAACCTAGAGCTCTGCCTAGCTCCTAAACCCTAGTCTCCTCAGCAGCTGCTAGTAATAACCTCCTATCCAACTCTGGCAGTTGATCTTCAATCTCTGACTCTCCAATGGTCTTCATCTTCACAAGTCTTCAGCTCTCCCAGGTCCCCAGACAATCCCAATACCCAAGCAAGCAAGCAATAATCCCCAGAGGGCACACCACACCAGTCAACCAGATATACAGACAGTATTAATAGCAGTAGGGGAATCCTGACTTTTTCTAAGGGGATCTAATAACTACCCATAACCCCTATAGTCCCATAACTAATCTAGCTAAATCCTAAGCCCTAAGGGAAATGAAATCAAACTTCCTAAGTTGTCACTTAAAACCCTAATTTGTTCATGTTATTCAATCCTACATTAAGCACCTAAAATTAATTCCTAAAAATGGGAACTAAATTGAATCTACAAGTTCAATATCTCATCTAAACAACATAAAAAGAATGAACAAAAAATATGAAAGCATTTAATAGAACAAAAATTGCTAAAATCATGCATGAAATGAAGTTATTTAAAATGACATTTATTTAGAAAATATGGAAAAAATAGCAAATAAAAATAAAAATGCAATTTTATTTTTCTATAATTTTCTACACATCCTAAAGAAAATAGTGTAAAAAGAATGAATTGAAAATGATTTTCTATGTATTTATTATGAATTTTTAAAATGAATGAAAAAGATTAAAGAAAATAAAAGAATATTCAATGAAATAAAGGGAGGGGGGTTTGAATAGAAGATACGCCCAGTTGATAATTGGATGGGCCAGGCAGGGTGGGGTGCGCGTAGCACTTTGGTTAAGGCCCAGAAACACTCAGAATTAATGAAAAAATAAAACAGCGCAGGGGGTGAAAATAGGAATAGAATCACATGCAAATGGATTGGGCTTAAAAGCTGGGGGGTGGGAATATCAACATTCACTCAGGCCCGCCCGTTTCAATTAATGAAACGGTGCGTTTAGGGCACCAACACTTCCCTCCAAAATCTGAATTGAATAAGAGCCATAGGATCACTCTCCAAGTCAAAAGTCTAACATGAAATGGACGCACACGATTTCATCTTCCTCGTTGGATCATTCAAGAGCTAGGGTTTACACCATGAAAGCTCATGCAAGCACTAACTTCTACCAATCTGTTCTCACTCTACAGGCCATGAATCAACACGATCCCAACATGAAACTCACTCTAAATTCTTCCCTCTACAAGCCTATGGTCTTGGATTGCCTTAAAACTCAACAAATCAACAAACCCGATCGAGGCAAGTTCTGGTTACCATGAATACACTCTGCAACTCACCATCACAATTCTCCATCAAACTTACACTAATCTAATCTATAACTAATGGTTATCATTCTGATCTATCAAGCTAAGCTTATGATGCACTAATCCACGAGTTCTAGGTCCTAACAGTTTGGTGCACCTGCTAACAAACATCACTAAACCACTCCAAATTCAACCTAATTGCTCTACTAACCTCCTACATTATATCTAAACTAATAAAATCATGCTAACCTAATTGAATCAAGCTGTTTGAATGAAAACGCACCTGGTGTGAAAGCTTGTGGATGATGATGGACTTCGTGGATCTGAGACTTGTGAGGCTTGGATCCTGATCTACAATTGCTCTACTTGCTTCTGTTTGCAACACTTGAATGAAACTTGGCTTGAATTGTGCTGTCAACTTGGAATTGCAATTTTGATGTTGATGATGGAAGTGCTCGAAAATGGAGTGATCACACCTTGTTCTTGATTGAATTCTGATCTATGATGATGAATCAGTATAATGAAGTTGATTTTGATGGTGATTAGTGAAGAATTTGAGGAATTGAAGTGAAATTGTAATGAAAAAGAATGGGAGGATTTGGGAAATTCTTGGTGAAAAATGAGTCCAACCCTTGATCAATCTTCATTTCATGAATATATAGGGCTCACATGAACATTCTAGATCCATCTTACACATTCCCTTGCCTTCCAACTTTGATTCATTTTTGAAATGTTTCTTCAAATGCAAGTAACCATGAATATCTTTTCTTTTTCCTTCTAAACTCAAAAAAGTGTTTGAACCATTATTCTTAGAATGCCTTTTCCATTCAAAATCATATATTGGAAGTCTCCATTTGGACTTATAAATCTCTCAAACCATTTTTCATTTTGACTTTATTCACATTATAAGCCATTTTAGTTCAAATTTGGACCAATCATGCAACTTCATGTTATGAGCTTTTCCAACAATTTGTGACCTTCTTTCTAGACTTAAAATCCCATTTGGAGCAAGTTTGATGTTGTAAGTTTTTCCATTTGAGGCCTCCTTGTATGAGTTTTGGACATAGGTTAAAATGACCTGTAATTCACAAATGCCCAAAATACCCTTTGCTTGTCAAGACCATAAGTTAAGTTCCACACATCATATGAAGGCATACTATACCATTCTAGAAAGCTAAGACAATGAGGAACAATTCTTATGTTGACCAAGAACTCATTTGAAATCTCCTTGAGGGGTAAAAATTGCTTGGAAGTCAAGTCACTTTCACAGACAAAATTTCAGATACCTCAGATGACCTGTAACTTGCAAGGACCATAACTTGAGTTCTATAAATCTCCTTGATGTCTTCCACCACTCAAATTAAAGGTCTTGAGATCCTCTACAAGTTTCATGTTGGCCAAGAAGCCATTTGAAGCTAGCATTTTGACTTATCTTGCTTGGAAATTTGACCTAAACTAGGGGATTTTACACAGAAACCCTAATTTAGAAACTCCTCTTCTCCTTGATTTCTCTTGAATTCTCCTTGGCATATCTCCATATCCTTCTCTATATGTCCAATGATGAACCCCACATCTCTCTAATATACTTGAATGCCCTTAAAATCAGTCAATTGACCTAGGGTTGACCTAGGGTTGACCCAGATGAAACCCTAGTTGACTGCCTTCAGCTATAGCTCTTGTGCTCTCATCAATGACTTGTCTCCTTCTCCAAATGACTTTCTAAGTCTCTCATAATGTCTATATACTCTCCATGCCTTCAACTCACAGCTCACAACCCTCTTGTTGATCCTCAGATGCCCTCAGCTAGGAGATGGACTCAAGGCTTAATCTGCTGAACTCTTTGCTTTCAAATTCTTTCCTGATGACTTGAATGAGATTGAATTGGGATAATAACCTCTTGATAGGCTTCTAGAGATGAGAATAATGATTGGTCCCCTGTTGAATGACTTGCTATGCTTATGCTATGCAGATGGTTAGTCTATGTACATGACTCTATATGCAAATGCTAATGATATTGAAACATAAACCAAGGAATAAGGTTGGGCAAATTTTAGGGTGCAACAGCGTTCAACCATCGGCGGCTGAACCCTAGCTGCCAACTCTCGCCACCGCTGGGCGTATTCCTTGAACCCTTCATTGTTCCTTTGTGACAGATTCTGCAGTTGGACTCGGTTCGGAGCCAAGTCACTGTTATATTGGTAGTGGTGCACGAATGCTTCAGCAAGTTCCTTCCACGTGCGCACACTGGTAGGTTCCAGACTCATGTACCATTCGAGGGATGGCCCGGACAGACTGTCCTGAAAGAAGTGCATCAGCAACTTCTCGTCCTCAGAGTGAGCTGACATTTTCCGGTAGTATGATCTCAGATGGACGCGAAGGCAAGTGGTGCCCTTGAACTTGGGAGGCACCTTAAAATCAGCAATCAGTCCCAACTTGGACATGTCAACACCCATGGTGTTCTGGTTCTCGAAGTTCCTCATCTTGTCCTCGAGTGCCTTAAACCTTAGCCGTGCTTCAGGAGTCAGCTCCCCTTCAGCACTTCTCTGAGAGAACACATCGTCTTGACGGTCTTCTAACCATGGCTGAGGCCCAAACAGATTTCCAACACCCGCATTGCCGTTGCCCAGTCCAACATTGAAGTTAGCTTCGAAATTCCCATTACCGACGCCAGTCGTATTACCATTGAGTCCTATATTAGCTATCACATTGTCGTTGGCACTGACATTCCCCCCGGTCACGGGGACGCCATTCTGAGGAGTTTCAACTGGTGGAGGGGTCGGCACAGTCCCACCATGGAGTACCCCATTGCTGTCGACCCTTGAAATCAGAGGCTGAACCAAGGTTCTGAGCTGATCCTGGCTGTTGGCGACCGCTTGCATGAGCTCCATGAAGCGGTCCATCCTTTCTCGGAGTTCCTGAACGTCAGTTTGCATTTGCTCCATAATTCTGGTTTGATTTGCTCTGGTCGGATAGCGGTGGATAGGTCTTTGATCAATCCTGGAACAACCTGAAACAACCTGCATACACAAAAGGGTTAGAAAAACGACAAAGTGCTCGTTATGCAAATGCTTCATGCAAATGCAAACGTGTGTCTGTGCGTTAGGGAGGTATCCCCCGATCCTAGTGCCTGAGTGCCGGTGCTGATAATAAGAAGTCCGAGTCCAATCGTGGAAATAACATCTCATATATATAAAGAAAGCCCAGCAAGGCAGTACACAACGTCACTGAGTACAAGCTGAATCAAAAGCATGACCTCGACCAACAAGCCTGGTGATGGTCAGCATACAACAACGATCAAACCAAAAGGAATACAAATATAGTCAAGCACAGCCACAGGCGCGAAACTCTTCTAACAACCCCTTCGTTTCTGGATGATCAGGCCGAGCGAGCAACCCTTCGACGAGTAACTCTCTCTGCATAATGGTGTATTGAAGACCTTCAACCGATCTTCCCATGCTCATTCGCCGAAACAATCTTCTAACTTTCGCCTCTTGGATTCAAACGTCAGTTTGCGCTCCTTCAGGTTAGCAAGAGCCTTGTTGAGCTGGCCTTCAGCGTCATATCTGCGAGCGGTTTCTTCATCAAACCTCTTCTCACTAGCCTTCACCTGGGCTTTCAACTTGGAGATCTGTTGCTTCAGCTTGTCCTCCCGTTCCTTGTTGTTGGCTAGGGTGGCCTTCCAATGCTGATTAAACTTGGATATTCTCCGGTACGCTTCATCCAAATGTTGCTTCTTAGTGGCCAGTACCTCATTGACGGCTTTGAAATCTCGACCCAAGCGCTCGCGCTCAGTTATCTGCTTAGTCAAATCTGTCCCTAACTGGTTCACCAGCTCCGTCTGCCTCTTGAAGGAATGAACGGCTTCGCTTCTCTCACTTATGAGTTGAGACAATTCTTTCTCCAGTTCTTCATTTGCCTTTTTCAGCTCATCTCTCTCAGCTAACACCTGATTATGCTGCTGAATAGGCACGGTGGTAGGCTCTTCAATCACGGGAGGGCTTTCTGGTTTGGCAGGAGGAAACGACATCCCTATAGCATCTGCTCTGGCTCTGATCCAAGTTACGTATGGAGCGTAGGCCTGGCTATTACTCTTACCCAGCAATGGTTTTCCCCGCTTACTGATACAACTCCAAGCATGCTGAAGCCTAGATAACATATCCCCCTCTAGAAGACCAGTGAGGTACAGAGATTCCTGTACCTCTTCATCCTTCGGCGGAGCTCTCAAAGCATAAGCAAACTGTCGGACCAGCAGAGATGGATTATAGTTTATACAGCCATTCCTGCCTATCAAAGGCACGTTCGGAAACCCGCTGCAGTTGAAGATGATCTCAGTACCCAATCTATCTTTATCAAACCAGGTAATATCTTCCGCTGACAGACTCATCAAACGCTCGGACCACTCAGTTGTGGCTGCAGACGAAGCAAAGGGATCCTTCTTGGGTAGATGACTATCAAGCCATCTATAGAGCAGTGGCACACAACACGAGACATTCTTACCCCTTCTGTTCTCGTTTTTGTAGTGGATGGAATGGTAGACATCTCCTATCAAGGTAGGGACTGGATTCCCTGATGCAAAGACGTGGAAGGCGTCGAAGTCCACAAAGTCAGGCATATTGGGGAACAAAATGGTGCCATATATGCACAGAGCGAGAATGGCGTTGAACACGACCCAACATCCTTCTTTGGCGCACTGCTGAGCCTTTCGCACTAAGAACTGCTAGGAGAAACCGGGAACCTTGTTCCAACTAGACAAAACCAACTCGGAGGCATCCAGATGAAGTGAGGGAGCTAGACTAGCCAGATTAGGCTCAGCATCCATATGGACAAAAGGCATCTGACTCTTGATAGGCACACCTAACAAATCAACATACTCCTCTAGCGTGTGTGCGAGAATAAAGTCCTGGAAAGTAAAGCATCTCAACGGATGATCGTAGAACTGCAGCAGGGCATGCAACCCATTCAACTCAAACACAGAGGGCTTACGAACCAAACTGAGCAGTTTACCGTAAGACTTTCTGAATTCATCTCTCACAGAATCATCTGCTAAAGCAATCAAACCAGTCAGCTGAACAACATCAGGAGTGGGGAGATTGTAAGCCACGGTCTTCCTCAGAGAACCCAAAATAGCACAATAGAAGGCAAGAAATCCTGAATCGGGGGAAACGGTACCTGCAACACAGACACACGTTAATGAAATGCAAATGAATATGCAAAGCGATGTAAAATGCAATCATGCAGCAGGAGATCAAGACGACTGCGCTGCGAAGATTCTGTATCAACAAAACCATAATGCTGCTCTATCAAGAACAACCACTATCTCTGATAAGAAGAAAACCCTGGTATCGGACCACAAATCTGTTCTGTCAAGAACAAACACACATCTGATAATAAGGACCTCTGTCACAAGCCCATAAATCTGCTCTGTCAAGAACAAACATCTCTGAAAATAAGGACCTCTGATACAAGACCATAACTCTGCTCTGTCAAGAACACATGTCTCTCTGATACAAGACCATAACTCTGCTCTGTCAAGAACACATGTACATCCGATGATGAGAACCTCTGATACCAATAAAACTGATTCACTATCAAGAAAACCAGGTAGTCTGAAGGTTAAGGTCTCCTGCAACAAACCCAACCCTGCTCATAGGTATGGACCTATACTGACACAAGTTCGGCATCCTATGCGGTCATCAGCGTCACAGACATTCAAGAGGGGTGATACGATACCCAGAAGGTGTGGCATCACCAGCTCCTGAAGCGGCCTCACTCAGCTGAATTCCAAATGATCGGTCCCCAGAGTCGACAATCCTCCAAACCAACAACCCCCTCAACCCAAAGGGTTGAAAAAGAAGTCAACCGGGAGAACCTCGTCTGAGCGTGGATTTCATGAGACACTAGTGCCTGCAAAGCAAGCACGCGCCCACTAATTTCCACAACTAATGCTAGGTACACTCAAGCCTGGGTCTGGCTTCTCACTCATCAGAATGCCCATCCTACAATAACACAGATAATCATATCATACTGAAAATAAAGTGCGGGAAATAAAATGCGATAAATAAACACAACCCAACAAGTAGTCATACAAGCGCTAGGATTGACTCTCGCAGGGGACGTTGGATCCCCAAACTGACTCGCATACGGGACGTTGGATCCCAGGAAACTATCAAGTCCCCAGCAGAGTCGCCAGTTGTCGCTACCACGAAAATAAGGTGCCGGCAAATAAGAAGAGTCGCCACCTTTCGTTATTTATCCCTTAGAGCGGGAAAGGAAACAATCGGAAAAACCTGACGAAAAGGTATAAGACAAGGTCATCGCAACCATTGTCTGGGTTCGGGAGTCGGTTACGCAAGGGGAAGGTATTAGCACCCGTCACGTCCATCGTACTCGATGGGATCCACGCTTGTTGTGTTTATATGACGGGTTGGTTTTATCTATCTACCTATCAAGGACGGCTTAAAAAGAAAAGAAAATGACTCGGCAAAGCGGCGCGCTTTGTGCCTACGTATTCTCATTAGAGAATGAGAAATCAGAGTCAACGTAGTTCGCCTAACTATGGGTTATGGGGAAGGTGGCTCGCCAATACATCAGTATTGTGCCTACGTACTCTCAACAGGCATGAGAGATCAGAGCTTACGTAGTTCGGGATAATACGGCTTACGGGTTTAGATTCATCTATTTTTATCGAGTAGGGTTAACAAAAAGTTCCAGCAGTTGGATGTACGCAGCTCGACCTTTGGAGACTTAGGCGTTACCGTTTGCGGTAGAACTAGAAGTTAACGACACTCTTTTCTTCAGAAAAGCTTTCCTTTGAATTACGGGCCCACGGGGCAAAAAGGTTTGAAGTTTGTTTTCTGTCTTTTACGGAAGAACTGTTTTTTATGGATGTTTGCAACCAATATCGCACTAGAGACTATGACCTGAGAGTGAATGCGTCGCATGTCACCCAAAGGGTGCCATACTAAACATCCAGACTGTTGAAAAGAAACTCTCCAAAAATCCTTTCTCAGATAGCTTAAGGCTCGTAGCGCACGACGTCAGTTAACCTTTATTACTGTATTTTAATTTGTTTTGAGATGAGAAGAGAGAACGAACAGGTTCAACTAAGGGAACACTATCAAGTTCTAATGTTGTCATGCCAAGGGTTCATCCTATGGTTGAGGTTTGAAACAAGGAACTCCTAGAAGTTATCATGCATAGGTTTCAACCTAAAGTTCTATCATCATTTCCTTATCAAAGGAAGTGAGATTCCTAGGGGATCATGTCAATGATAAACAGAAACAGATAAAGCATCAGCTTAAACAGTAAACAGATATACAGTAAAATGCATGCAATGCAAGTGAGGGAGGAAATGTGTGTGGGGCACTAGCCTCCACAAGCTCATCTCAACCTCAAGCCAGATATGAATAACTGCAATCATACAGAAGAAATACCATGCTATCAAGCAAAATAACAGACCACATAGGCAAGGGAGCTGGGCTCTACCGAATACCCGCAAGCAAAGCCATACAATAAAAATACAAGCAGAGGGAGCAACTCAACCTCTAGTGCAATTATGCTCCTAGCTTATCACAATCTAAACATGAGCTTATTCTAATGCATCAAGCAAATCAAACAAGTCACAGCAATACAGAAAAGAAAGCAGACATACAGACAAGAAAGCAAATCAACAGCTTCCACAGCTTCACAACAAAGCAATCTCTGACAGCAGTTAGTCCTCAATCTTCAACCACCCTTCAAGGCTTTCATCTTCAATAGCAAGTATCAACTTGCTTCTACAAGCTTCTAACACATCAAACATAAGTACCACCTTATTCTTTCTTCTTCAAGCTTCAGGTCTCCAGTAAATTCCACTTTTAGGCTTCAACCCTAATATCAAGTATCAACTTGGCTCCCTCAAACTCTTAGTGCATCAACATAAGTATCAACTTATCCTTTATTCCTCAAGCCTCAGCTCTTCACTCAATCTCACTTTGATCTTCTTCACAAGTGTCAACTTGGTCTTCAAGCTTCAGCTCTCTCTTCTTTACCAGTATCAACTTGGTCCTCTTCATCTACAAGCTTCAGCTTCTCAGAATAATCTTCAAACACAAAGAAGTATCAACTCCATCATCTCCAATCCTCTAACAAGGAACTCCACCCTCTAACAAGGGAGAAAGATGCATCCATCAAGAGCAAAGTTTGGATGATTGGTAGCAGAGTGAGGACCAAAGGTCACCACTAAACATCCTATCATCAGAGAAAGGGATCCCCAAAGGTTCTACCAACTTGCAAAGAGCCACACATCCTACCAAAGGAGGGATGAGGCCTTTACAAAGGGACCTTACATCATAGGGAAGAATGGAAGTGGTCAACATCTTCCATGTTTATGAAGAAAGAGAATCTATCTAGAAGCTCTGCCTACAAACCCTAATCTTAACACCTAAACAAAACTACACCAAAAGAAGGGAAGATCCTCACATCCAAGCCTTTTCAAGCAATCCAATGCATCTTCAACTTGTCTTCAACATCATCCAAGAACAAGCAAAGCAACACCCTAATCTAAGGGAACTAAAGAGCTCAATCTAGTTGAATTAGTGCATTAGAATCATCTAAAGCTAACACTTAAACTAAAATCAAGCAAAAATAGAAAACTACATTGAAAATTCCTACAAAAATTCCTAAAGGACCCTAATTCAATCATGAATATACCATACAAAAATCAGAGGTTGAATCATCCACCAAGTCCTAAAAATAAAATCCAAACCACAAGGTATCAACCATAAACCCTAAAAATGGAGCACCTAAAGTTTCAACCTAGAACTACCACTTACATTCATCACAAAAATGTGAGAAAAATCTATGGGGAGCATGCATATCTATGCTAACTACTCACAAAAAATCAAGGCCAAAATCATCATCACATGATCAAACCAAATTCAACAAAATCAAGCATCAAACATGATTATTTTAATATCAATTGAAATGTAAAAAAATCCCATAAAATCATAAAATGCATGAAATAACAATATTTTTTATCTAAAAAATACTAGATCCTATCATGAATCCAATGCAAAAAGAATGGGATTAATTGAATCATTTTTCCATTTTTTATGAATTAATCAATATCCATGAATAAAATGAAAAATATAATGAAAATCAAAATAAAATGGGAAACGCGTGGTGTGTGTTGCACCCTAAAATTTGCTCAACCTACTTCACTTGGTTTATGTTTCAATTGCATTGTCATTTGCATAAAAAGTTATGTACATAGTCTAATCATTTGCATAGCATAGTATAACAAGTCATCTGACAAGGGATCAAGTGCTATTTTTCATCTCAAGGAATGTATTCAAGAGGCTCTTATCAATATTCAAGCCTATTCAAATCACCAAGAAAGAAATTGAAGCTTTGGGAAGTTTAAAGGCCAAGCAGTGGGTTTTTCTCCTATCTTGAGGGTATGTGAAGATCATCAGAGAAGTTATGGGTTATGAATTGAGGGCATGGAAGACCTATAGGGTCATTTTGAAAGTAAGACAAGTCATTGGCATGGTTACAAGAGCTACAGTTGAAGACAGTCAACTAGGGTGTCATCTGGGTCAACCTTGGGTCAACCCTAAGTCAAATGCTTGATTGAAGGGCATCAAGGCCTATTTGGAGGATGTGGGATTCATCATTTGATATGTGTATATGGATGTGGTGTTGTGACAAGGAGAAATCACAAGAAATCAAGAAGAAGAGAAGTTTCTAAATTAGGGTTTCTGTGTAAAATCCCCTGGTTTAGGTCAAACTTCCAAGCAAAGTAATTCAAAATTCAAGTCTCAAATGGATCCTTGGCCAACATGAAACTTGTAGAGTATCTCAAGACCTTTAATTTGAGTGGTGGAAGGCATCAAGGAGATTTATAGAACTCAAGTTATGGTTCTTGCAAGTTATAGGTCCTCAGAGGCATCTGAAATTTTGTCTGTGAAAGTTACTTGATTTCCAAGCAACTTTTTCCCCTTAAGGAGTTTTCAAATGGATTTCTGGCCAACATTAAAGTTGTTCCTCAGGATCTTAGCTTTCTAGAAAGGTATGGTATGCCTCAATCTGATTGGTGGAGCTCTACTTATGATCTTGACAAGCCAAGGGCATTTTGGTCATTTGGAGGTTATAGGTCATTTCAAGCATAAGGCCATATCTCCTACTTCCAAGCTTCAAATGGAAAAATATTCAACATAAAAGTTGCTTAGAATGATGTTTTAAGGCTAGTAGGGTGGTCATGAGATGTTGAAAAGGCTCATATCAAAAAGTGATAAAAATGGCCTAAAAATGAGGCATAAGTTAATTCAAGTGAAGTTGAAAATCATAAGTCATAAGCTACAAGTCCAAACCATGTCATATGATAGGTCATTTTGACTCCAAATGACATTCTAAGAACAATGGTTCAGCCACAATTTTGATTTGAGGCTTGCATCATAGGGTTGCTTTGGAAAAGTCTTGCTTGCATAATGGGGTACCAAACCAAAACAAGGAAAAGCTTGCTAAACAAGGAAGAGATGCATGGTAACTGATCCAAAATATCATATGGGGACAAATTCAAGTTGGTTACAAGGATTATAAGGGTTTTTTGCATGAGATACCATATCATAAGTGAAAATTCAAATTACCATATCATGGAAAATTCAAGTTCTTACTAGATGGTTCTAGGAGGTTCTAGACTCTTCTAAACTTCTCTATATATTGGATACAGCTTCCATTGGTGAAAGGTTGGTGATAGTGGGTTTTATTTGGTGTAGATAATAGTGAGAGATATCAAAAGCTCCATTTGCAAATTGCATCCAAACTCCATTTTCTTCTTCATTGCAATCCAACTTTTCTTCACAAATCATATCCATAAACATCCCTGAGTGTGTTCAGGCTAGCTTGAGGTTCCATTGATGAAGAGTTGAAGGGGTTCCAAGTGAAATTGCAAGGGAGAAAAAGGCATTGGATCTTGAGATACAAGCTTTCAACATCAAATCTTGTGCGAGCAGAAGAAAATTCACCATTCAAGGAGTGTTCTTGCGGAGTTACAAGGCTTGATTTGGAGAGTTTCAGCATCTACCATATCCAAGAGCAAGGTATGCAAAACACTTTCTACACCCTATTCTAGGCATGGCTAGGATTAATTATTAGTGTGAAACCATTAGAGACAATTAGGTGGTTCATTTTGATGAGTTTGGGACTAATTGGAGAGATTTCAACTATGGACATGAATTCTTGGTGGAGTTAGAATGAATGGTATATTGAGTTTCAATGCAAGATAATTAGCTAGTTTTGATGAGTGTAACATAAGGATCATTTCTATATAAAGAATGTTGAGTTTGGTGAAGGTCGAAAACTGATGAAATTCTGAGTTCATGGAGTTACATTATTCGGTTTGCGTGATTTATGGCGTCTCAATACAAACCAATGGCACAGTTGGGTTCTACGCGAAAAATAGAACAAAATTGGTTTTTATATCGAGGCATTTGGTGGAGGAATAAGGGCGCACGAAGAAGAGGAAGTTCCATGCATGGGAAGTGTTCTAATGGTGGTTCTGAAACCCTAATTGTCCAAGGTTGAAGATAACTTGTCTACCGTTGGATAAGGTGTTGACCGTGTGACTGGAAAATAGATCCAATGGCTGTGATTTGAAAACGCGAAATGGAGGGAAGCTGGGCGTTGAAACGCCGCGTTTCACTAATAGCGTAGTTCTGGGCTTTTTAATGAATTTTGCTATCCACCACCCCCCCCCCCCCATGCAAGGCCCAATTGAGATTTAACTGCAATTTACTGCTATGCACACCGCGTTTTTATTTTTTTTCTTTTCATTTTATTTTGGTTTTCTGATTCACAATGGGCCAAGCGTGCTTTGATATTCGCCCCCCCCCCCCATTCTGGGCCCATCATCATAATAACTGAATAGCATTACTTTGTGCACCCCATGCATCATTTTCATAATATTTTTTACTCCAAATTTTATTTTACTTTAAAAATTCATATAAAATAGAAAATCACTATTTTTCAATGAGATTTTTTTCCCACTTTCCATTTTCTATCAAGAAAAATATAAAATCATAAAATTTCCATTTTACTTCATTTTTATATTTTTTGCATATTTTTACATTTAATTGCTTTTTTAATTCTTTTAGTTGATGCTTTAATTTGTAGAATTTAGTTTAGGAGTTTCCTTTAGGATTTTCACCCCATTCGTTTTAGTACAACTAGATATGGACATTAGGTGCCCCTGGTTTTTATACCACAATTTCTAGGATTTCATTTTAGGTAGTTTAGTTAGAAACTATTAGACTAGTTAATTAGGGTTTTGAACATAACATAGGTGTATTAAAACAATTTTCTTTTGGGTTTTTAGATTGAATTAGGACCTGGGCCTATAGGGGTATTAAGGGTAAGCATAATAGATCCCTTATAAAAATATTAGAATTTTCCCCATTGTATTAATATTTTTAGTATATTTTTGTAATTGATTGATTGTATGGTGTGCCCTTTCTAGGGTTATTGCTTGATTGTGTGGGTTATTGGGCTTGCTTGGGGTATGGGTTTGAGTTGAAGACTTTGTTGATGAAGCCCATTGAAGACAAAAGGAGTGAAGATCAAGTTCAAGAGTTGATGAAGATTGTGGCTTGCTTGCAGCTGTTGAAGATTATAGGAACTAAGAGCTAGGTAGAGCTTAGAGTAGAAACTTGCTTCATAAACATGGAAGGTCTTGTTTGCCTCCATTCTTTCTCTATGATTCAAAGTATCTTCTAAATACTCACCTCCTTCCTTTGGAAGGATTAGTGAATGTATTTAAGAGATAGAACTTTTGAGAGAAAACTGTATGTATTTTGTTAACAGTCAGTAGGCCACCTTTGGTAGGCAACTGATTGTTTAACATCCAATTCATCTTGTTAACTGCTACTCATCTTGGAGAGTTTGATTTGAAGAAAAGCCATGAAAGATTGAATATAGAGACCTTGCTTGGAGACTGTAGAAGGAGGAGCTTGTGCTGTTTAGTGCTGCTGGTGCTGTTTAGAGCTTTTGATGTATTGTTTGAGTTTCTTGACTGTATTGTTTGACATTTTTTTTCCCATAAGGTTGAAGTGAAGTTGTTTCACTTTGCCCATTGTTTTCTAGGTTCGAGGTTGAGTGGGACTCCCTTGCCTCGCTTGTACTGCTGCATTCATGCATTTTACTGCTTTACTGTGTATATGCTGTTGCTTTTCCGTTTATCCCCTTAGGATCTCTGTTTCTCTCTGCGCAAGAGAGAAATATGACAGACATTAGGCTTTCATCCATGCATGACAACATTAGGTTAGACTTTGATTCCCTTTTCAACCATAGGTTTTAGAGTTCTGTCTCTTCTTACCTCAAAACAATCAGAAAAACACAATAAACATTTCAAACACAATAAAAAAACAGTTCTTGCGTAAAAGACTGTAAACCAATCAAAAAACGTCATTTTTGTCCGCTTGGACCCATAATCAGGAAAAACCCTTTTCAGAAGGAGATAAAAACAATCAAGACAGATTTGTGTCGTACGTGGCCCGAACTACGTTTGCTCTGATCTTTCATGTTGTATGAAAGTACGTAGGCATAGGATGCGATATCCTAGCGAGCAACCTTCCCCTCCTTTCCAGTAGGTAGGCGAACTACGTTGACTCTGATTTCTCGTTCCAGACGGGAATACGTAGGAATAAAGTGCGATACTTTGCCGAGTCATTTTATTTTCTTTTAACCCTTGACCTGTAGAATAGATAGAATAACAATCCATACCAGAAAACAAGCGTGGATCCCGTCGAGTACGACGGACGTGAGGGGTGCTAATACCTTCCCCTTGCGTAACCGACTCCCGAATCCAGGATTTGTTTGCGATGACCATTCCTTTCCCGTCTTTGCGGTAGGTTTACTTCGAGCGTTTCCTTTCCCTCCGTTGGGATAAATAACGCACGGTGGCGACTCTTCTGTTCAGCCGGCGCCGATTTTTGCAGTAGCGACAGCTGGCGACTCTGCTGGGGACCCAACGTCCCCTGGCTGCTAAGGACTGCGATAGTTCCTTGTGCATTTGGGATCCAACGTCCCTTAAGCGAGTCAGTCCTAACGTTTGTTTTCCCGTCGAGGAATTTGTATGGATTTACATTTATGTCATTTACCTTCAGCACTATATTATTGATTATTGTTGTTATTGGGGGTTGTGACGGGTGTTCTATGATTGAGAGATAAGTCGGACCTGGGCTTGAGTGCACTTAGAATTAGAGTGGAAAGTAGTGGGCGCGTGCCGGCTTTGCTTGCATTAGTGTCCTGCAAAATCCACACTCGGACGAGGTTCTTCTGGTTGACTTCTTTTTCTACCCTTTGGGTCGAAGGGGTTGTTGGTTAGTTGAATTGTCGACTCCGGGAACCGATCAATTGGAAGTTGGCTAAGTGAGGCCTCTTCAGGATTTGATGATGCCACTCCTTCTGGGAATCGTATCATCAACCCTGAAAGTCTGTGAGGCCGACGACCGCATAGGATGCCATACCATTGTCAGTTACTAGGACACCTACCTGTGAGAGGGTTTGGGGCTATGTAGGTAACTAGACCTTCAGATACCGGTTTGTTTCTCGATTTGAGATTCAGGATATTTATGGACAGTTGAGAGGTCTATCAGAGACCAGGTGGAGTTATGTTATGGGGTCTATCAGAGACCAGAGTTGAAGCTTTGTATTGGGTCTGTCTAAGACCAGGGTTTGAGGAATTCTGGATGGTCTATTTGAGACTTATGAAGTGGTTCGGGCTTCTCAGCCATGGCATTTGGTCCCTGTTGCATCTATTTGCATTGCATTGTTTGCATAACCATTATCATGTGCATTTCATTAATGTGTGTCTGTGCTGCAGGTGCATTTGCATATTCCCTAATTCTAGTGTCCGGACATCTGATTATTGGTCATGGCTGGTTTGAGGAGGACAGTTGCATACAAGTTACCTACACCTGATGTTACTCCCCTACTTGGTCTGATTTCCCTTGCTGATGAGGAGGTCAGGAGAAGTTTTAGGATGAGTTATGGAAGACTGTTGAGACTGGTTTGCAAGCCAACTGCTGTTGAGCTGAATGGGCTGTATACATTGATGCAATTCTATGACCCTGCCTTGAGATGTTTCACATTTGCTGACTTTATTTTGGGGCCTACCATGGAAGAGTACGCAGAGTTTATTGAGCTGCCGGTGCAAAATAAGGTTCCTTTCATCCATTGTGACGCTAAGCCCAAGCTGGAGGACATAGCAAAGGCTTTACACATGAACGCTTTTGAACTATTAGTGACTTCTTGGCTCGGGGTTCCAGGCTTCTCCCTCGGTTTTCTGGTTGGCAAAGCCCAAGAATACGCCAAGAGCGGATGCTGGATAGTTTTTAATGCTATTTTGTCTCTGTGCATCTACGGAATAGTGTTGTTTCCCAATTTACCCAATTTTGTGGACTTTGACGCCTTTCATCTGTTTGCTGTTGGCAACCCTGTACCCACCTTGATTAGAGATCTCTATCATTCATTGCACTACAAAAATGAAAATAGGAGAGGAAAGACTGTTTACTGTTGTGCGCCGCTGTTGAACATGTGGTTTAAGAGCCATCTCCCCCTAAAGGGACCTTTTGTGGATGGCGCAACTACAGCTGACTGGCCAGAGCTCCTGATGAGACTATCTTCTGAAGACATTGAGTGGTTTGACCGAGACTTGCTGGGGTCTGAGCTTATTTTCAGTTGCTCTAGGTATCCGAACGTGCCTTTGATAGGAAGGAAAGGATGCATCAATTATAATCCATCTCAGTTTGTTCTCCAATTTGGATACGCATTGAAGAACCCACCTAGGGAGGAAGAAGTACAGGAATCTCTGTACTTCACCGGTGACTTGAATGGAGAGTTATTAGCCAAGCTCCAGCACGCTTGGAATCATATCTGCAGAAGAGGGAAACCATTTCTAGGCAAGAATGATTGTCAGGCCTATATGCCATACAAGGTGTGGATCCAGGAGAGGGTAAGACATGTGCAGATGCCTTTCCCAGCAGTCTCGCGTCCTGTTCCCATTCCAGTGGAGGAACCCACTACTATAGCTGTTGAGGTCTATGAGCGGGTCGTGAAAGAAAAGGAGGACTTGATGAAGATCAATGAGGAGTTATAAAAGGAACTGGCTGAGATGCGTAGTGAGAAAAACAAGGATGTGCATTCTTTCCAACAGTAGACTGAGTTAGTAAACAGGCTAGGTGCTGAACTGACCGAAGAGAAAAAGAAGCGTGAACGCCTGGGGAAAGAATTCAGAAGCTCTCATGATATGTTGGAGTCCAAGAAGAAAGCACTCGATGCCGCCCACCGGGAAATCTCTTCTTGCAACAAAACGTGGAATGCTACGCTAACCAACAACAAAAAGAGGGAAGACAAATTGAAGCATCAAATTTCTGAACTCGAAGATCAGTTGAAGGCTAGCAATAAAAAGTATGAAGAGGAGGTGATGGCAAGATATAGTCTTCAGAACTCATTGAACAAGGCCATCGAGGGCAAGAAAGAGGCTGTGTCTCAGAAACGGAAGCTAGAGGATCGCTTCGGAGAAGGGGCATGGGAGGAATCTGCTGGTGATTTACGACGTGTTCTCAAGCGAAGAGATCTACTTGTGGAAGGTTTGCTTGCCCGACCAAGTCATCCAGAGACTAAGAAGTTATTAGAGGAGTACCAGGCGCATGGGCGCACTTGACTATTTCATGTATTAATGTGTATGCTTTATTTGCATTGTGCTGACCATCACCAGGATTGTTGGTTGAGGTCATGCCTTCCTATTGTACACTCATTGATATTGTATTCCTGACTTGATGGGTTTCTCTGCAATATATGAGGTGTTTTCTATGATTCGGCTTCGAACTTCGTATTGCTGTCACTGTCACCACACTGATACACTCGCACTAGAATTGGGGAGTGATATTCCCTAATGCACAGACACATATTGCATTGCATTCACATTCATATTGCATTACAGGTGATTATTGAACTGTATCTCATTTCCTGCACCGTACAGGTCTTTTCAGGATTGAAAGCCAATGCCCACACCGATACTCTACTCGTACCAACTGCAGAAGAGTTATGGATCAGATGCAGAATGAAATGCAGGACATGCGTGAGAAGCTGGCGCTATTCATGCAGACAATGGAGACCATTGTGAAAGGCCAGGAGAACTTGCAAGCTTTGGTGCAGCCTTTGCTGATGAGAAATGCTGGGCATGGAAATGAGGACCATAATTCTGTGCGGGTTGACACCATTCACGGGGATGGTATTCCTACACCGGTAGCTCCACCTGTGGCGAGCATACCTGCTGTCAATGTGAACAACAGCGCTGCCGCTGGGAACGGTAATGCAGGAACCGGTAATGAGACTGTCGTCAACAACGGTGGGTTCGGAGATGTCAATCTGGATGGTGATAATATGGGAGGTAATGGCTTCGGCAACAACGGATTTGGCTTTAACGACCAGGGGTTTGATCATGCTGGGAAGTAAGGCTTCAACGCCCAGGGCTTCGGACAGGATGGATTTTGTAATACCAATCAGGGTTACGGCGGATTCGGTAATGGAAATGGCGCTGGAATGATGTCTTTTGGACCTGCCGGAGTCGCTCCAGGGTATGGTAACAGGGGGCGAGGCCCCGTAATGAATCAGACTAGATTTGGCCGTAACAACGGGTATGATGGATACGGAAATGGGAATGGCAACTTGCTAGAAGATCAGCAAGAAGATGCTTTCTCTGGTGGAGGTTTTGAAGGTCCTATGGATGACTCTCAGAGAATCAGGATGCTCGAGGAGCAGATGAAAGGTGTTGTGAATCAAAGTGTTGTTGGTTTAGATATAACGACAATGGGTCTGGTGCCTGGCCTGAGGGTACCGCTAAAATTCAAAGCTCCCACATTCGACAAATATAAGGGGGATACCTGTCCAAAGGTACATGTGCGATCATACTATAGAAGGATGTCGGCTTATTCAAACGATGAGAGGATGCTGATGCATTTCTTTCAAGACAGCTTGTCTGGTCCTTCCCTCGAATGGTACATGGGATTGGAGCCTACTCAGGTAAAAACATGGAAGCAGCTGGCTGAAGCGTTTGTGGCTTATTATAAGTACAATAGTGACTTGGCACCCAACCGGGTCCAATTGCAGGGGTTGTCCCAGAAGAAAGATGAGAGCTTCAAAGAATATGCGCAGAGGTGGCGCGACATGGCTGCACGAGTTCATCCTCCTTTGGATGACAAAGAAATGAATGATATGTTTATAGGAACATTTACTGGTGTGTTTTATGACAAGCTGTTTCATACTTCCTTGGGCAGTTTCTCGGACCTAATCTTGATGGGTGAGAAAATTGAAAGCAATATTAAACTGGGGAGATTCCAAGCTGAGGAATCTACTTCAGCTGGCAGTAACAGAAGGGCTTTCGGTGGGCGCCGTCAAGGTGATGCAAGTGCAGTATTCGGGGGCCGAGGCCGAGGCCGGGGCAGAGGTCGGAATCAATACAATCATCCGCAACAGGTGGCAAGTGTCACAATTCCATTTCATCAACAACCAATACCACCACAGCAACAGTAGCCACAACAAGGGGCACATCCTGCCCAGCGCAGAATTCAGGGGGGCAAACCAAGGAGGGTGTTTGAAACGCCTCCTTCAACGTATGCAGAATTGCTACAGACGTTACTGGGTTTGAACTTGGTGGAAAAGAGGACCATGACGCCAATAACGGGCACTCCTCCGTACGGCTTTGATGCGAACAAGCACTGTGAATTCCACACCGGGGCTCCTGGCCACGACATAGAGAATTGCCACGCGTTCAAGCATGTGGTACAGGATCTGTTGGATAGCAAGGCCATCAATTTTGGACAAGCAGGTCCGAACATAGTACAACAGCCCATGCCCAACCATGGGGCAAATGCTATTTTAACTGAGGAGGGTTTGAACTTGATCATGATTGTTGATGACCTAAAGACACCGTTGTGTGAGATAAAGAGCAGATTATTGAAAGGAGGTGTGTATCCGGGCTGCGATGAGTTTTGTCTAGAATGATGGACCCAAGCTGGGGGGTTGTGCTGAATTGAAGAAGGGTATTCAGACCTTGATAGATGGAGGCACATTACAATTCGACAGAACGGCAGTTGAGGAACCTGCAGAGTTATCAGCGGATGAGCAAAGTGGCGTAGCTACTGTGACAATTCCCCGAAAAACAATAACTATAACAGCACCAGCCAGGCGACCGCCGATCACTATCACCAAGGCAGGACCAATCCCTTATGAGAGCACTAAGGCAGTACCCTGGACCTATGGGTTGGAAGCGTACTATGATGGGGTGAAAATTGATATAAGTAAACAGCCAGTTGAGGTTGTAGACAACGTCGTCGGGACCGGAGGGATGACGAGAAGTGGGAGAATTTTTATATCGCCTGAGGTAGAGGCTGAACGATTGGCGAAAGGAAAAGGAAAGATGAATGAGGATGTCCCTGTGCAGAGGAACAAAAAAGAAACATCGTTGAAGGATGTAGAAGAGTTTATGCGCCTTATTCGTAAGAGTGATTATAAAATTGTTGAGCACCTTCAACAGACGCCATCGAAGATATCCATACTATCGTTGTTATTGTGTTCCAAAGCCCATAGGAATGCATTGTTGAAAATTCTGGATGCGTCATTTGTACCCCAAGATGTTTCTGTGAATCAGTTGGAGGGGGTGTTGGCGCACGTGAACGCATGCCATAGCTTGGGATTTACAGATTTTGATTTGACCCCGAAGGGGAGAGAGCATAACATGGCGTTGCATGTTTCAGTTGAATGTAGGGGCTCAGTCATGTCCCACGTACTGTTAGATACTGGATCTTCCTTGAACGTGCTGCCAAAGAAAGCAATGATGAAATTGGACATCAGGGGAATCATTTGTACGCCTAGTGACATGGTGGTCAGGGCATTTGATGGTACACGAAGGTCAGTCTTTGGATCTATAACGTTACCTCTGCAGAGATCTTCGAAACTGAATTTTACATTATGGACATCCAGCCCGCATACAGCTGCCTTCTCGGACGACCATGGATCCATGGTGCTGGGGCAGTCACATCTACCTTGCACCAAAAGCTGAAATACATGGTAGGGGATAGTGTGGTCACGGTCTGTGGAGAAGAAGATATATTGGTTAGCCATCTGTCATCATTCAAGTACGTAGAAGTCGATGGCGAGATTCATGAAACACCCTGTCAAGCCTTTGAAGGGCTGCGCATCAAAGACAAAGTTCCAGGGCCGAGTAAAGCGTCAGAGGTGGCCTTCTCGTCATACAAGGAGGCTCAGGCTCTAGTGAAGACTGGTGAGACAAAAGGCTGGGGCAAGGTTCTGGATATTCTCGTGAAGATGGACAGATTTGGGCTTGGATATCAACCGTCGTCATCAACGCCTTCTGCTGGGGCACCCCGTTTCAGAGGACCAATAACAATCATAGCTAGTGGAGTGTATCACGAGGCCATCAACGCTGTTTCAGATTCCGAAGAAGGAGACAGTGACTGCGACATGGACGCCTGGATTCAGCCGAGCGTGCCAGGACAAGGATTATGCAATTGGTCTATTCAGGAGATTGTTCATGTGACTACCAAACAGTAATACTTTGTTTTCTTAATCGTTGAACAATCCGGTGTCTTACCTGGGGCATCGTGATTTTGCTTAGGGTCGTGCTGTTATGTACATTGCATTGTTTAATCATTAAATAAAAGGCGTTTTTTCATGTGCAAATATTGCGATCTCTGTTTTTCCTGTTTTTGTGTTTAACAATAAAATGGCAACGTGGTTATTCGCTTTATACGCATTTTGAAGCATTTAACCATTCCTTTTGCAGGATAATATTTTCAGATGACATCATTGAACCGCCTATGACTCATTTCGACTTTGAGCACCCGGTATTTCAGGCCGAAGAAGAGATTGTTGAAGATGGCGATGTTCCCGAAGAATTGTCTTGGTTGGTAAAGCAAGAAGAACGAATCATTCTGCCTCATGAGGAGGTCATTGAAACTGTTAACCTGGGGTCGGAAGGGGTTGAAAGGAACATCCGTATAGGAGCCGCGCGGCAGAGCGGCGTCAAGCGAAGACTGGTTGAAATGCTCAGAGAGTACAGTGATGTGTTCGCTTGGTCGTACGAAGACATGCCTGGGCTGGATACAGATATGGTTGTGCACCGTCTGTCGTTAAAAGAAGAATGCCCGCCGGTTAAGCAGAAGCTTCGCAGAACTAGGCCTGATATGGCAGTGAAAATTAAGGAGGAGGTCCAAAAGCAGTGGGATGCTGGTTTCCTAGCTGTTACAAAATATCCCTCATGGGTCGCTAATATTGTACCAGTGCCAAAGAAAGACGGTAAAGTGAGAATGTGCGTAGATTACCGTGATTTGAACAAAGCAAGCCCGAAAGATGATTTCCCGCTTCCTCACATCGATGTGTTGGTTGACAACACTGCTCAATTCTCCGTATTCTCTTTCATGGATGGCTTCTCGGGCTACAATCAGATTAAAATGGCGCCAGAAGACATGGAGAAGACTACCTTCATCACACCTTGGGGAACATTTTGTTACAAAGTGATGCCCTTCGGATTAAAGAATGCTGGGGCAACGTATCAACGTGCAATGACGACTCTCTTTCATGACATGATGCATAAGGAGACCGAGGTTTATGTCGATGATATGATTGCCAAATCCCAGACGGAGGAAGAACATTTGGTGAATCTGCTGAAGCTATTCAAAAGGCTTAGGAAGTTCAGGCTGAGACTGAACCCTAACAAGTGCACCTTCGGGGTGAGGTCGGGTAAACTGCTGGGGTTTATCGTGAGCGAAAAAGGAATAGAGGTTGATCCTGCAAAAATAAAAGCAATACAAGAGATGCCGACGCCTAAGACAGAGAAAGAGGTGCGCGGGTTTTTAGGGAGGTTGAACTACATCGCTCGGTTCATATCTCACCTAACAGCTACGTGTGAACCGTTATTCAAGATGTTGAAAAAAGACCAGGCTGTAACATGGAATGAAAATTGTCAAAAAGGCGTTCGATAAAATAAAGCAGTATTTGCAGGAGCCTCCTATTTTGATACCCCCAGTGGTAGGGAGACCCTTGATTATGTATTTGACGGTTCTTGAGGGAAGTATGGGTTGTGTTCTCGGTCAACACGACGAGACAGGAAGAAAAGAGCATGCAATATACTACTTGAGTAAGAAGTTTACCGAATGTGAATCTCGGTATTCAATGCTCGAAAAAACTTGTTGCGCGCTAGCCTGGGCCGCCAAGCGTTTGAGACAATACATGCTGAACCATACAACCATGCTCATCTCGAAGATGGATCCTATCAAATACGTATTTGAAAAGCAAGCATTATCAGGGAGAATTGCTCGTTGGCAGATGGTTTTGACCGAATACGACATCCAGTATGTCTCGCAGAAGGCTATAAAGGGGAGTGTATTATCTGAGTACTTGGCAGAGCAGCCTATTGAGGACTACCAATCAATGAGGTTTGATTTTCCTGACGAGGATATCATGTACCTAAAGATGAAAGATTGTGAAGAACCGTTGCCGGACGAAGGACCAGAATTGGGTTCCAAATGGAAGTTGATTTTTAACGGAGCTGTAAATTTCTATGGTAGCGGAATAGGGGCAATCATCACTACTCCACATGGGTCACACATCCCATTTACCGCCCGATTGACCTTTCCGGTTACCAATAACGAAGCCGAATACGAAGCTTGCATTATGGGGCTTGAAGAGGCCATTGATTTGCGAATCAAAAATCTGGACGTATACGGAGACTCAGCTCTGGTGGTGAATCAAATAAAAGGAGAATGGGAGACACGTCAGCCTAATTTAATACCATACATGAATTACGTAAAAGACTGTAAACCAATCAAAAAACATCATTTTTGTCCGCTTGAACCCATAATCAGGAAAAACCCTTTTCAGAAGGAGATAAAAACAATCAAGACAGATTTGTGTCGTACGTGGCCCGAACTACGTTTACTCTGATCTTTCATGCTGTATGAAAGTGCGTAGGCATAGGATGCGATATCCTAGCGAGCAACCTTCCCCTCCTTTCCAGTAGGTAGGCGAACTACGTTGACTCTGATTTCTCGTTCCAGACGGGAATATGTAGGCATAAAGTGTGATACTTTGCCGAGTCATTTTATTTTGTTTTAACCCTTGACCTGTAGAATAGATAGAATAACAATCCATACCAGAAAACAAGCGTGGATCCCGTCGAGTACGACGGACGTGAGGGGTGCTAATACCTTCCCCTTGTGTAACCGACTCCCGAATCCAGGATTTGATTGCGATGACCATTCCTTTCCCGTCTTTGCGGTAGGTTTACTTCGAGCATTTCCTTTCCCTCCGTTGGGATAAATAACGCACGGTGGCGACTCTTCTGTTCAGCCGGTGCCGATTTTCGCAGTAGCGACAGTGTGGATAGCAAGAGACAACAGTTCATTTTAGGATTTGGGCCATAAGGGGGGTGTGGTTATCAATTATGACTTAAGCCCAAAACCACAACTTAAATGAAACGCAGCGTTTCATTTTAGTTCAGAACTCTTCACAAATTTTCCTGCGCGCGTGACCATTGGATCTTCATCTGGTCAAAGGTCCTACCTTGATCCAAGGGCTCTGGGATCATCTTCCCCAATTTGAATCTCTGCAACTCAGGTCACCTGCGCGCCATAGTCACCGTCGGTGACATTTTCTGATCATCATCTCACAACCCTAACTTGCCATAGAATCCACCATTGGCCACGATTCCTTGATGAAACTTGTCCCAAATCTCACAAGGAGTCCACTCATGCCCCTAATTCAACCTAATTCCTCAAGATTTGCAAGAACAACATCTCACCCAAAAATGGTAACAACCCTAATTGGTCACTAACTCTTAAATTAATGATCTGAAAACCTCCCTACACCATTCTACTATGCATCTAACACAATAATTCCTCCTAATTCTACCTAATTCAAGCTGGAGATTGAAAGTTGCTAACCTGAGAATTTCGTGTGCACAAAGGTAGTAAACCTTCAAATCAAGCTCTCAAATGCTCCAGACTCCTTCAGTGAATCAATTCCAAGCTTCTGTATGCAATAAAATGGATGGAAATGCTCTGGATTCTTGATTATGATCTGGAATCATTCACTAGCATCCATGGAAGTGATTGCAATCAAGAAAATGGATGGAAAGTGAAGAAAATGGTGTAACCGAATTCAGTTGCAAACAAGAATTTTCCAATCTCAATCTCTATTCTCTCCTTCAATTATCACCAACCTTGGCCTTGGATCACCTCATCATCATATATAGAACATGTATGGATGATCTAGAAAGCTCTAGATCCTTCTAATGAGAAATTCAATTTCTCATGTCATGAAAAGTTCAATCACATGCCATGGTCATGCCAATTCTGCTAGCAGCTTGTATTCACCCCCATTCTTTTCCAATTTCTATCCTAATGGTATTTTGGATGTGTTTGGATTCAAAGAGGCCTTGGTCATGCCTTGAATTTTGGTTTGGCAAATGCTACTTATGATGTAAGTAATTACTTTTCAAAGCAAGTCCACAAATTAAACCTCAAGTCAAAATTGTGGCAATGTCAATGTTCTTAAAATGTGTTTTAGAATAAAAATGACATATTACATGCCTTGGTTTGGACATGTAGATCAAAAATACCAATTTCCATCTTTGGTTCATTTGAAAATCATCCTTATTTTAAGCCATTTTTGTGATTTTGAGCTACAAGAAATTCCAACCTTTCATGACCTCTTGGTTAGATTTAAAACATCATTTTTAACAAGTTTGATGTTGAACATTTTCCCATTTGAAGCTTGGAAATAGGAGTTATAGCCTTATGCTTGAAATGACCTATAATCTCCAAATGACCAAAATGCCCTTGACTTGTCAAAGCCATAACTTGAGTTCTACAAATCCTATCAAGGACTTCTAGTACTCTCTAGAAAGCTAAGAGGATAAGGAACAACATTCATGTTTACCAAAAGTTCATAGGAATCATCCTTCTAGGGAAAAAGTTTCATGCAAGTTGGACAACTTTCAAGCTCCAAATTCATATACCTCAGATGACCTGTAAGTTGTCAAAGTCATAACTTGAGTTCTACAAATCCTATCAAGGACGTCTAGCACTCAAATTAAAGCTAAGATCATGCTCTACAACATTCGTGTTGGGGGTAGGATGAGATGACAATCACATCTTGAGCTAAACTGCCTTGAAGATAGGGGTCAAACTAGGGGATTTTACACTGTCAAGCCTTAGAAACCCTAGCTTGAAACTTCTCAAACTCTTCAATCATGATGAGTTGACCTTGGAATCATCCTTATAACATCTCAATGCATCAATCCATGATCACATGGCCTTTGAATTAGGTCTCAACCTTGTTCAAATCCTTAGTTGACCTAGGGTTGACCTAGTTAAACCCTAATTGCACCACTCATGGCTGAGGCTTCTCAATCTTGCACAATGACTTGTCTAGGCCTCAAAGTGATCTTCAACACTTCCCATGAGCTCTCTCAAGACCTCAAGTCTAACTTCATGGCTTCAGAATCATCTGATGACTTCCCACAACTCTCAAGTTAGGAGACACACCCTCTTGGCTTCAACCACTCTCTCTGAGGATCTTTTAACTTCTCTGACAAGGATATCAACCCTTGAACACTTGAATAACCTTCTTAGCTAGCTTCAAAGTCTTGTATAGCTCTTGATTGGTAATCATACCTCTTGATCTCCTGCATATATGTCAATGAAATGCAAATGATAATGCTAATGTGAATGGAATGAAACACAAGCTAGGTAAAGAAATATTGGGCAAATTTTAGGGTGCAACACAACTGTCATGTGTTTCAAACAAGATGTCGAGACAAATGTCATGACATCTTTGTCTGGTACAACAGGCGCTGCTATTTTATATCTCTTGACAGAGTTGTTTTGGTTTGATGAGATCCTCGTGGATATACCTCATCAGTATGCACAGGTCAAAGAGATTTATTAGGAACAAAGTGCAGATTTAATTGGATTTCATAAAAAGGATCTTTGAGACTTTTTAGGAAACTATAAAATATTTGTTTCTATTATTATTCTGCAGAAGATTGAGAATTTGATTTGATTGGCAGGCATTTTGGTAAAACTAGGTGTAATCACGAGATGACCTACAGGATGTCGTGACACCTGTCTGTCAGGATCAGCAGGTTGCTTCCATATCTTTTTGTGCAAGCTTGCTTCACTATTCTGGTGTAGAACCTGCGTGTTTTTGGTGATTTTCTAAAGGCGTTTCTAATACACTTATTATGGATCATATTTGATTTGATATGGAGTTATTATCAGAAGATTGATTCAAGATTGGAAGAATTATATGATTAGATTTGATTGATCAAATCAAATCTGTTGCAGTTTATGAAGATTGAAATCTTCTCTTCCTATTGTTACTTTTGGCACAGCCCAAGCCCATTCGCATTTCTATTTAAGGTGGCAAAAACCCTAGCTTAAAAAATGCATTCACAACAAGAAGATCTTAGGTGCAAAATAAGGGTTTAGGATTTTGAGAGTCTCTTATGTGTGTGACTTTGTAAGTCACCCTTTGTATCTTTTGATGCATCATGGTAGACATATTTATGTGTTATTTTTGTGAGCCATTCACTCATTGATTAATGTGTGAATTGGACTAGGTTTTTAATTGTTATTTGTCCACTCAAAGCTTATAAGCAAGAGTGTATTGTCCTTGATTGAAGCCGTTAAGCAAGATCAAGTATTGTCTTTGAAAAGTGTCTTCTAAAGCTTATTCATTTGTTGTTATCACTGTTGTGATTGAGGGGAGTGAGAGAGGTCTCATATCTAGGAGTGTCCTAGGTAGAAGTTGCACTGGGTAGGGATTAATTGAGGGGTTGTACACTGGGAGTTTAGCTCTGAATTAATACTACTGATAGTGGATTTCCTTCCTGACTTGGTAGCCCCCAGATGTAGGTGATATTGCACTGAACTGGGTTAACAATTCATTGTGTTATTTATCTTTCTGCATTTAATATTTTGCTCAATTTAAATGGTTAGATAAATTGTTCTGTCAGTCTGCAGATGTTACAAGAGATGTTACGACACTAGTAATTTTTAGAGTTATTCAAAATGCTCATGTTCTGTCCTTGTTCTATTTTAGCAGAGATCTATGTTCTTAACATCTCTTAGGACATCTGAGATCTGCATACCAGAATTTCAATTGGTATCAGAGCAGGCATCCTGTCTGTTCTGGATGAGATATTGGGACTTACTTTCTGGCGTTTTAAACAAGGAGAAGTTGTAGCTGCTTTGCTGATCTTGCTAAATGTTTGGGCTGCTGATGGGTTCTTGAGGAGTTGCTGCTTATGGAGTTAAGGGGGAGTTCGTGTTTACTCCTGCTTTTGAAGGATTTTGTGTATCTGCTGTTGTGCTCTCTGATATAGGAGCCTCTGTGATTTGTTGAATGTTCTTTTTGGAAAGATCAGATCATTCATTCTGATATACCCAAGGAGGAGTGGCTACTTCTTCTGTATGGTGTCCTATAAGATGTTCTAACATCTTGTTTAGGGCATGTTGAGTATTTTCTTTTGGTGGTTCCGCTGCATATTTTTATGATGGAAGAACTCTGGTAGTCCTGTTATTCCAGTGTTGTGATTAAAGAAAAATGGTGAAAGATTTTGATTGTTGACTTTTGTTCTTGAGGATACCAACGTTTTTGAAAGCTCTAGTCATTCCAATGTCGGGAGCAACGGAATGAAGAGAGTTATTTGTTTTGTACTTGGAAGTTTGGTTTTATCATGTACCTTGAAGTCAATTTGAAGAGAAGAGCTCCTTCAGGAAGATAATTTGGTTCTCATGCTGAAAATGGATCTCTGGTACTGATAGATGTTATAATGGGAGGTGATTTATTTTCACCATTCATGATTTGTAAGAGCTCTATTAGCAAGAGGAAGTCATAGGCAGGTTAAGTCAAGGATGTCAGCCTTGATGTCTCAACATTAAAGATCCTTTAACTAAAGAATACTTTTGGTATTGCTGAAGTATCGGTCAGATGGTCTTCTCGACAAGTTGTATGGATTTAAGATGAATTTCTATTTGTGGAATACACAAGTATTTAATTAGTTATCCATTATGTTCAACATTGTCGAAGTTCATATGGTTCATCAGGTAGATGATCCAAGAAGGATTCCTTATAAGGATTTAAGATTAATTGCTATTTTTGTTATTCACAAATATTTAATGGATTATCCTTATTCAATGATCAAGGTGACTCATGAGCTGTTGCTCAAGTATTTGGCCCTTGATTTGTTTGGTACTCTTCAAAGATCTGATGTTCAACCAAATGTTGAGTAGAGATTATACAAAATCTTGTTGATTCAAAGAGTGATTCTCTGAAGAAAAAGAGATGTAGTTGATGATCTTGGTACCTTTTACATGTGGGTTTGCATTCTTCCTCAGCTTGGACCTACAGAGGCACGCAATTTGTCTAGAAAGTTTCTTGGCAAGAAACTTGTCTAGAGTATGGTGCTGGTGATAGCACTGCTTGGGTCAGTTTATTTCTGATCTAAGTGCTTAGGAGCATGTGACCTTGCTCATCTTGGAGGTCAAGGATAAGTGACAGTTATCTATGACTTTCTGAAGAAGTCTCTACTTAAGGAAAGCAGGATTCCTTTTGTAAAGATCTTTTGTGACTAATCTTCTCTGAAGAATCAAGCTTTGGTATGTTTTCTCTGAAGATGAGTTCTTAAAGCAAATATCCTTCAAGGTGTTTGTACAGAAATATAGGATGAATATTGTCTACTCAAACTTGATATCATTACTCAAGTCTATGAGAACATTGAACTCTTATTCTGCTATATGGAGGAGGTTATTCTAAGTGGCATAATGAAAGCCTGAACTCTCCAGCTGGGTGTCTGATCAGATGTTGTGACATCAAGCAAATCCTTCAGGGCCTTAATTGATGTTGTGGCACATCATTGTAAGATAAGTTGATCATCTCACAAATAAATGGAATTAATGCTTCAAAAAGGTCTATCTCATGCAGTTTGCGGGAGCTGCGAGAAGGAGTAGATGTTACAGGTCCAAGTCTTGGTGTCTTTAAGATGCCTTGCTATGGAGCAAGTAGGATATGTAACTTGAATATTAGGTTTCATTGGTTGATCAGAAGATGTTCTGGAGCTCTGAAGAAAGCTGAGATTAACCAAACAATGGCATTTGGTTAGTCTATAATGTGATTTCAAGCAGTGTGATTGGAACTAATTACTCTTGTGCAGAAGGGTAGTCGGTTGAATTTTGAAGAAGGTTTTGATTTTGTTTATACATTGGAGCTTGTGGTAGAAGCCCTAAGTTACTTATGAAAGATTACCTTTTTTTGGAGATGTATGATAGTTTATTTCTCTCCTTGGTTGTCTGAAGTTCTGTGTTCTCTGAAGATCTTCAGTTAGATTATTAGGCAGTAGTAAGTCTAGTTGTGGGAATATCAATAACCATTGGATGTTGTGTCTGTGATATGTCCTAATTGATATTAGAACATCATCTGGTTTGTTTTTCCTTGAAGAAGGACTTGAAGTTCTGTTGTGGAACTTGTGACTCACATCTTGACTAAGAAGTAGTCTATCTTATCATACGGGAGAATGATTAGGTAAAAGGACTATCTTGGAGTATGATGTGAAGGTGTTGTATAAGACTGGAGTTGATCATTGTTTGATTGCATAAAAGTCTGGATTCTGATGTGTTATATGGAAGTGAATATTCACCAGTTAAATTAGAAGTGTTCCATCTTATCATACGTGAGAATGATGAGACGAAGACTGTCTTGGATTATGTGGTTTCTATCTAGTTGTTTGACTCATGTTAAGGTCAAAAGTGTGTGGATAGGAGGTTGCTTCTACTACAAGTCATTCTAGAGAGAAGTGGATCAGTTTGGCAAGCTGAGAAGTTCTGGAGCATGTGTTTGATTTCTTTCAGGTGTGAATAACATCTTGAGTAGCTAACAAACTAAGAGATTATGTATATCTCTTTGAGGAATGTGAAGCATTCCATTGTCAATTTGATTTTATCTCGAGTAAAGTGGATACCTACGACTGTGAGATTCAGGTGGAATTTGGACAGTGTATGGATAGGTTCAGGAAGAGGGGGACCAATGGAGATTTTGGTCTCAATCCAAGAGTTTGTTGTAGGATGGTGATCCTAGTATGTTCTCACAGTAAGCATGATGGTGATAATGGGTTATCATGTGAGTGGTTATTGTTCCTGTCAGAAGGAGTAATGGTACAGTGAGTAAATGTGTTCAGCAGGTGTGTTGGATAACGAGTGAGCTCTTGAGAGAATGAAGATGCATCTTATGTTTCCCATTTATCTTAAAATGTTCCTCTGGAAAAGGAGCACTGGTTATCTTTGACAGGGGGAGTTGATCCTTTGTCTTAGATGTGTTGCTGCAATAGTACAATTATTTATCAAGATTGTTTGTGGTTTCAAGCAATTTGTGATTGTATGTCTCTATGAGGGTGGAGTATTGTGTTCTAGCTCATGGTGAACTTGACAGTGTGATTTGTGAAACTAGAGGTGTAGAGTTGCATGTGTTTCCAGTGTGTGAAGATGTTGAAGTGATTCTTCATGTGTTTTCTCTTTTAGGGGAAGTGTTGATTATGCATGAAAGAGGGAGATGTGTACCTGTCTAATGTTTAGCTGCATTGCTATAGCCTGTACAAAGTTTTCTGATTCTCAGGCAAGCTTGTGTTCTTGCACCACTGGTGAGGTCGTGATTTCAGACAAAATGTCTTGACATTGTGATGTCTGGTGTACCTTTTTACCTTGACAATGTGACTGTGGGTCTAGCTTTGTGAGGCTGTTGGTTTGAACTAGGACTGTGTTTGCTTCTGATGAATGACCTAGGAAACAACATTGGTTATTGTCTGGGAGAATTTATTTTTCTCTGCAGAATATTTGTGTATCTCTTGGGAGATTGTGAGATGTCAGACTAGGATATCCGGACACTATGTGCAGTTTTTCAGCTGAGTCTTGATTTGAAGCATGGTGGTTATGATTTAGTTTTTGGGTTTGGCTCTGATTGATGTGTTATGAGTTTATTTTTGTGCATTTGAGTTTATATCTGTGTACATTTACTCTAATTTTTGTCAATTTTTGGCTAAAAAGGGGGAGTAAAGTGTATTTATGTTATCTGTTGTCCTGATGTTATGTCACGTGTATTGACATGCTGATCAACATTGTGATAGGACTTTGCTACTGCTAAGGAAAGAGTAGTGTGTTGTTATTGCTTGCTGAATGCAACTATTAAGGGGGAGCATGATAGTTTGTGAGGCTGAATGTATTTGAGGAAACTACGGTTGTTGTTGATTTATCATGGTTTGGTTGTTTTAGCCAAAATTTGCAAAAGGGGGAGACTGTTAGTTCCATGATTCTATGATTGGCTAAATTTTGGTAAAACATGATTCTATACTGATGTTAAGAAAGATGTTCTAACATCTTCATCAAATGTTATGATAGTACAGCTGTTATGTGTTTCAAACAAGATGTTGAGATATATATCATGACATCTTTGTCTGGTACAGCAGGCACTGCTATTTTATATCTCTTGATAGAGGTGTTTTGGTTTGATGAGATCCTCGTGGATATGCCTCATCAGTATGCACAGGTAAAACAGATTTATTAGGAACAAATTGCAGATTTAATTGGATTTTATAAAAAGGATCTTTGAGACTTTTTAGGAAACTATAAAATATTTGTTTCTATTTTTATTCTGCAGAAGATTTTGAATTTGATTTGATTGGCATACATTTTTGTAAAACTATGTGTAATCACAAGATGTCCTACAGGATGTCGTGACATCTGCCTGTCAGGATCAGTAGGTTGCTTCCATATCTTATTATGCAAGCTTGCTGCACTATTCTGGTGTAGAACCTGCGTGTCTTTGGTGGTTTTCTAAAGGCGTTTCTAATACACTTATTATGGATCAGATTTGATTTGATATGGAGTTATTATCAGAAGATTGATTGAAGATTGGAAGAATTATATGATTAGATTTGATTGATCAAATCAAATCTGTTGCAGTTTATGAAGATTGAAATCTTCTCTTCCTGTTGTTACTTTTGGCACAGCCCAAGCCCATTCGCATTTCTATTTAAGGTGGCGAAAACCCTAGCTTAAGAAAAGCATTCACAACAAGAGGATCTTAGGTTCAAAATAAGGGTTTAGGATTTTGAGAGTCTCTTATGTGTGTGACTTTGTATGTCACCCTTTGTATCTTTTGATGCATCATGGTAGACATATTTATGTGTTAGTTTTGTGAGCCATTCACTCATTGATTAATGTGTGAATTGGACTAGGTTGTTAATTGTTATTTGTCCACTCAAAGCTTGTAAGCAAGAGTGTATTGTCCTTGATTGAAGTTGTTAAGCAAGATCAAGTATTGTCTTTGAAGAGTGTCTTCTAAAGCTTATTCATTTGTTGTTATCACTGCTGTGATTGAGGGGAGTGAGAGAGGTCTCATATCTAGGAGTGTCTTAGATAGAAATTGCACTGGGTAGGGATTAAGTGAGGGGTTGTAAACTGGGAGTTTAACTCTGAATTAATACTACTGATAGTGAATTTCCTTCCTAGCTTGGTAGCCCCCAGATGTAGGTGATATTGCACCGAACTAGGTTAACAATTCATTGTGTTATTTATCTTTCTGCATTTAATATTCTGCTCAATTTAAATGGTTAGATAAATTATTCTGTCAGTCTGCAGATGTTACAACAGATGTCATGACACTGGTAATTTTTAAAGTTATTCAAAATGCTCATGTTCTGTCCTTGTTCTATTTTAGTAGAGATAAATGTTCTTAACATCTCTTAGAACATCTAAGATCTGCATACCAGAATTTCATACACACACACACACACACACACGCACATATATATATTGGATAGATGAAAGAGACCAAGAGGAAAAGAAAAACATAATGGGGGCGGCGTGTTGCACCCCAAAATTTGCCCTCTTATTTCTAACCATAACTGACTTGTGTTTCATGTTCATGTGTATTTTACATCAGGGAATAACCTTGCATTCATTCATTTTCATTGAGCTCCTAAAGAAGTGGATCAAATCATTTTCCTGTGATTTGAGTTTTCCTTATTCAGAGGTGATTTATCTGGCTATTGCACTCGAGTTGAGACAAATGATGAGTTCCCAACATCATGATTATCTTCTTTACCAAGGCTCATCAGATATCAAGGTCATCTTCTTCATGATTTTTAAAGAGGATCATTGTGCGCTCAAGGGCCGGAATTTTGGTTTAGAGTCAAGTGTGGTTATTCGTTCATGATCAAGATTAGATGGAAGTTTGACCTAATCTTGGTCAAACCATGAAGAGTTTGCTTCAACTGTTATCAAGCATTCATTTATGAGAAGCTTGGGTTAAAATCAGGTTCATCATGGTCCATCAATCTAAATTATGTTCATCTGTGGATTTATTTTCCCGAAGATCGATTCAGATAATTTCAAAGTGTCAGGACTTATTATGGAAAGGTTCAAGATTGATTCAAACGAAAGTTGTTTCAGTGCAAGTTATTCGATGGTCCAAGAGTAGCTTCATTCATTTTTATCGGAGATTTATGGAAAAGGTTCCATTTTGATTTTTGGATTAAATTCAGTCAAGGTGTGCATCAGTGGAAAATATATGCGGAGGGTTCACTCAAGTTCATCAATCATTATCAACCTTTCATATCCAAACCAAAATCAATATCCAGATATCCATTACCAATTTTACATTCTTCATTATCCATTTTCCATATTTCAAAATCCTTATCCATTTTTCCCATAACCATGTTCCTACTAAAACCCTTTTCCCGTATTCAAATCCATACCAAATATCCATTTCATAACCCATTTCCTAACTATATCCATAAACTAAATCCAAAATCCATTTTTCTAACCATTTATCCAAACTCACATGAATATCCATTTTTAACAAAACAAGTTCCAAACATGTCAACACAAGCTTTAATTCTTTCAAAAACAAGTTCCAAACATGTCAAAACAAACTTTAATTCTCTCCAAATAAGTTCCAAACATGTCCCAGACAGATTTGAGTTTTTTCCAAATAAGTTCCAAACATGTCCCAGGAAGATTTGAATTCTTTCCAAATAAGTTCTAAACATGTCCCAGAAAGATTTGAATTCTTTCCAAAACAAAATATTGCAACACAATTATCAGCATTCAAGTAGCACTTCAATACCATGTTTCAAGATGACTATAAAAAGAGAACAACACACACAATATCAAAAAGGCAGGACAATATACACGAATTGAAGGAAGGCGAGAACAGAGTAAAAGAGAAGAAAAAAGAAGCAATTGCAAGCATATCTGAACTACTCGCTACTGGAGATGTGAAATCCGTCGGACTAGCTCCGACCAGGTAAGCTTCTCTCGTTTTTTTTCTTGTTACCGACTGGTTCTTCATGATATATTGAACAAAAACCCTTCATTTTTCTTAAGCGTCCCATGTTTCACTATTCTCTTAAAGCTTTTATCACTAGATTATTTGTATGCTAATCTTTTTATCTTAATTTATTTTAGAATTTGGATTTTGGTAAAAATATCATTTATTTTTTTGAACTAGAAATTTGATTGGTATTTAAAATTAATTTTTTAAATATTTTGTTCATACTAGTTAAATTTGTTTTTTTAGAAAATTGTGATTAGAATGTTAATTTAGAGTTTATTAAAATATGAAGTCTTTTATTTAAATTTTAATTTGGGAGTTTTTAATAGAGTTACAATTAGGATTGTGATATTATGGTGACTGATTATTCTACTATTTCTCAAGTACCATGAATGAAAAGTTGTGATTCCCTATGATGAATAATGACTTTGATATTGATGCATGATATGGTTGTATGATTTGGACAATCCCTTAGGATATTCCATTGAGTGATTATATCCCATCTTGATCACTTAATGTTGAATTAGATATTAGGATTAATCCTTTGCATGATAACATTATAATAGAATTACTTTTCTCAATATCAACTATCGAACCATTTGGCATGACAACATCTCGGTGTGAGATCCCTTAGATTTTTCTTTTGTTCTTTGTGTCTCTCTCTTTCCCTCTCTCAAATAAATTCAAGATGCTTAATAAATATAACGTGTGTAGTGCGTCACCATACTTAAGCACATGGGAAAAGATGAGCAGATGCATTTCTAACCTCATCTTAGGGTACTTTGTGCATGATACATTTGGATCGTTAGCGCGAAGTATTAGATCCTATGTCATAGACTTTAGTGCAACGCATATCTCAAACAAAGTCAATTCACTTCTTTAAAACTCTTGAACAAAATCAAATCATTTTTTCCTTCGGGATTTCCTTTCAAACCATTTCAGAAAGGGGATGTTACTTTCGTTCTACCGCAAACAGGCATCGACCCTAACTGTTGAAACGTGAACTTAACATCGCTAATAAAAGACACTAATCAACCTGTAGTCTATCGAACTACAAGCGCTCTGATTTCTTCATTCTCGTCCGAATGAGGATACGTAGGCACAAGACGGAGATGTCTTGGCGAGTACAACCTCCCCCTCATTCACCTGTAGACCTCCGAACTACATTGACTCTAACTTTCCCATTGTACGATGGAATACGTAGGCATAAGACGACAAAGTCCTATCAAGTCTCCTTTTTTTTCGTCTTTGTTTTTTGTTAGTAAGTAGGCTTTAGATAAACACACCCTTTGATTAGAACAACAAACATGGATCCCATTGAGTACAATGGACACGTGTTGCACCCTAAAATTTGCCCAACCTTATTCACTTGGTTTATGTTTCAATGTCATTAGCATTTGCATATAGAGTCATGTGCATAGTCTAATTATCTGCATAGCATAAGCATAGCAAGTCATACAACAGGGGGACCAATCATTATTCTCATCTCTAGAAGCCTATCAAGAGGTTATTATCCCAATTCAATCTCATTCAAGTCATCAAGAAAGAATTTGAAAGCAAAGAGTTCAGCAGATCAAGCCTTGAGTCCATCTCCTAGCTGAGGGTATCTGAGGGTCAACAAGAGGGTTGTGAACTGTGAGTTGAAGGCATGGAGAGTATCTAGACATTATGAGAGACTTAGAAAGTCATTTAAAGAAGGAGACAAGTCATTGATGAGAGCACAAGAGCTATAGCTGAAGGCGGTCAACTAGGGTTTCATCTGGGTCAACCCTAGGTCAACCCTAGGTCAATTGACTGATTTAAGGGGCATTCAAGTCTAGTGGAGAGATGTGGGGTTCATCATTGGACATATAAAGAAGGATATGGAGATATGCCAAGAAGAATTCAAGAGAAATCAAGGAGAAAAGGAGCTTCTAAATTAGGGTTTCTGTGTAAAATCCCCTAGTTTAGGTCAAATTTCCAAGCAAGATAAGTCAAAATGCTAGCTTCAAATGGATCCTTGGCCAACATGAAACTTGTAGAGGATCTCAAGACCTTTAATTTTAGTGGTGGAAGACATCAAGGAGATTTATAGAACTCAAGTTATGGTCCTTGCAAGTTACAGGTCATCTGAGGTATCTGAAATTTTGTCTGTGAAAGTGACTTGACTTCCAAGCTAGTTTTACCCCTCAAGGAGATTTCAAATGAATTTCTGGTCAACATAGGAATTGTTCCTCATTGCCTTAGCTTTCTATAATGGTGTGTCATGCCTTCATATGATGTGTGAAACTCAACTTATGGTCTTGGCAAGCAAAGGGTATTTTGGTCATTTGTCAGTTATAGGCCATTTTTAAGCAAAGGCCATATCTCCTATTCCCAAGCCTCAAATGGAAAAACTCAAAACATGAAAGTTGTTCAAAATGTGATTTTAAGTCTAGAAAGAAGGTCAAAAATTGTTGGAAAAGCTCATAACATGAAGTTGCATGATTGGTCAAATTTGAACTAAAATGGCTTATAACTTAAATAAAGTCAAAGTGAAAAATGGTTTGAGAGATTTATAAGTCCAAATGGAGACTTCCCATATATGATTTTGGGTCCAAAACACATTCTAAGAACAATGGTTCAAGTGCATTTTTGAGCTTAGTGGAAAAAATCAAAATTATGTAGGGTTACTTGTAGTTGAAGAAACATAGCCAAAATGGATCAAGCTTGGAATGCAAGGGAAAGTGCAAGAATGTTCTGGAAACTTCCATAGAGGTCTATATAAACATGAAATGGATATTGATCAAGGGTTGGATTCATTTTTCACCAAAAATTTCCCAAAGTTCTCTCATTCTCCAAGTTGCAAGTTCACTTCAATCTCACAAATTCAGCATCAATTCTCATCAACATTGATCCTCCTACATTTCACCATCATCATGGATCAGAATTGAATCAAAGATTTGGTGGATATTGATCATTTTCGTGCACTTCCATCAAGAACACAAAGTGCAATTTCAAGTGGAGATCAAGATTCAAGGCAAGATTCATCAAGGTTTTGCAAACAGAATCAAGCACAGCACTGGTGGATCAAGATCCAAGCATCAAAAGCCTCAGATCCACGAGTTCCATCAACATCTCCAAGCTTTTGCATCAGGTGCATTTTCTCTGCCATTGCTTGATTTAGTTAGTTTAGCATTAGTTTGTTAGTATAGTAATGATGTAGGATGTTAGTAGAGCATTTCTGGTTAATTAGGAGTAGTTTAGTGATAATTCATAGCAGGTTGTTAGAACTGGTTTGACTTAGAAATCTTAGGATAGGCCATGATAATCTTAGGTTTATAGTTTAGATTGATCTACGTGAAGTGTAGTTTAGATTAGTATAGGTTTGATTGAGAATTATGCTGATAAGTTGCAGAGCATTTTCATGGTGGCCAGAGCTTATTGCTATCGGGTTGAGAGTTAGGTTGAGTTTCAAAACAAACTACCACCATAGTCTTGTAGAGGAAGAAAATTGGAGCGTTTTTCATGTTTATATCGTGTTGATCCATGGACTGTGGAGAGAGAACATAGAGCTTGAAGTGTATACGTGCATGTGTATCCATGGTGGAAACCCTAGCTTCATGAACACAAGGAGGAAGAAGAAGCAATCGTGGCTGTCCATTGCGTGTTAGACCATTGACCCAAGACCAAGATCGTGTGGCTCTCATTCGTACTGAAATTTGGAGGGAGAGATGTAGAAGCCAAAACGCACCATTTCATTTAATGAAACGGGCGGGCTTAGTGCTTTGATCGCTACCCACACCCCCGTGACCTGAGCCCACTGTGAATTGCACGTGAATCCATTTCTATTCTCACCCCCTCCCTCCTTCTCTTGTATTTTTTATTTTTTAATTTTCTTCATATTTCATTAATCTTCTAAAAATCATAACTAAATGAAAAAATATTATTTTTAACTCATTCTTTTTTTAACATTTTCATTAGAATGTCTAGAAAATTATAAAAAATAAAAATTGCATTTTATTTTTTATTTGATATTTTTCCCATATTTTCCAAATAAATAGCATTTTAAATAGTGTCATTTCATGCATGATTTTATTAATTTTTGTTCTATTAGATGCTTTAATATTTTTCATCCATTATTTTTAGGCTGTTTAGGTTAGACATTAAACTTGTAGAAACAATTTAGTTCCCTTTTTTAGAAATTAAATTTAGGGGCTTAGTGTAGGTGTGAATAATATGAACAAACTAGGGTTTTTTTTAGGTGATGACTTAGGAGATTTGATTCACTTCCCTTAGGAATTAGAAATTGAATAGGTTAGCTATGGGACTATAGGGGCTATGGGTAGTTATTAGATCCCCTTAGAAAAAGTCAGGATTCCCCTACTGCTATTAATCCTCTGTGTATGTCTGATTGACTGATGTGGTGTGCCCTCTGGGGATTATTGCTTGCTTGCTTGGGTATTGGGATTGTCTGGGAACTTGGGAGAGCTGAAGACTTGAGGAGATGAAGACCATTGGAGATTCAGAGATGGAAGGTCAACTGCCAGAGTTGAATAGGAGGTTATTGCTAGCAGCTGCTGAGGAGACTAGGGTTTAGGAGCTAGGCAGAGCTCTAGATTAGAAAGCTTGTTTCTCAAACATGGAATGCCTTGTCTGCATCCATCCTTTCTCTATGATTCAAAGTCTCTTTCAAATATCCACCTCCTTCCTTTGGAAGGATCAGTGAATATATTTGAAAGATAGAACTTTTGAGAGGAAACTTTCTGTTTAGTGTTAACAGTTGATGAACCACCCTTGGTAGGTAATTAACTGTCTAACATTCATTCACTTCACTCTTGTGACTGATTCCTCATCCTGGAGGTTTGAACATGAAGAAAAGCCATTGCTTATAGAAGACTGATGATCAAAGCCCTTTCATGAAGGCCATGAAGATGGAGATTGATGCTTGTTGAAGCCTGTAGCTGATTGGAGATTACTTGAAGCTAGATGTTGATTCAGAGCTGTTGATGCTGTTTCTTTTGCTGTTGTATTTTATTGCTGATGTATTGATTGGTTTTCTGGACTGTATTGTTTGCTGTTTACCCTGCTGGGTTGGAAGTGAAGTCTGTTCACTTTTGCCTATTGTTTTCTAGGTTCGAGGTTGAGTGGGACTCCCTTGCCTCGCTTGTACTGTTGCATCCATGCATTTTACCGCTTTATTATACCTGTTATTGTTTCTGTTTCTGCCTATCCCGTAGGATCTCTGTTTCTCTCTGTGCAAGAGAGGAGCATGATAGACATTAGGTCTTAACCCATGCATGATAACATTAGGTTAGTTTGTTTCCTTTCGCAACCGTAGGTTAGAGTTCTGTCTCTTCTTTCTCAAAACAAACAGAAAAACACCATAAAGATTTCAAACACAATAAAAGACACTTCTTCCGTAAAAGAATGTGAACTCATCAAGACGTCATTTTTGTCCTCTTGGACCGCTAATCAGAAAACCTTTTTCAGAAGGAATAAAATTAACCAAGACAAGCTTGTGTCTTCCGTGGCCCGAACTACGTTTGCTCTGATCTTTCATGCTGTATGAAAGTACGTAGGCATAGGATGCGATATCCTAGCGAGCAACCTTCCCCTCCTTTCCCGTAGGTAGGCGAACTACGTTGACTCTGATTTCTCGTTCCATGCAGGAATACGTAGGCATAAAGTGCGATACTTTGCCGAGTCATTTTTATTTTCATTCTATGTTCTTTTTAACCCTTGACCCTTAGTGTAGATAGAATAACAATCCATACCCGAAAACAAGCGTGGATCCCGTCGAGTACGACGGACGTGAGGGGTGCTAATACCTTCCCCTTGCGTAACCGACTCCCGAATCCAGGTTTTGGTTGCGACGACCATACCTTTCCCATGTTGTGCGAGGTTTACTCTGAGCGTTCCCTTTCCCTCCCGTGGGATAAATAACGCACGGTGGCGACTCTTCTGTTCAGCCGGCGCCGATTTTCGCAGTAGCGACAGCTGGCGACTCTGCTGGGGATCCAACGTCCCCTGGCTGCTAAGGACTGCGATAGTTCTTATGCATTTGGGATCCAACGTCCCTTAAGAGAGTCAATCCTAACGCTTGTTTTCCCGTCGAGGATTTTGTATGGATTTATATTTCTGACCTTTATTTTCAGCATTATATATATTGTTTATTATTGCTGTATTGGGGTGTGACGGGTGTTCTGATATTGAGTGAGAAGCCGGACCTGGGCTTGAGTGCACCTAGAATTAGAGTAGAAAGTAGTGGGCGCGTGCCGGCTTTGCTTGCATTAGTGTCTCATGAAATCTACACTCGAACGAGGTTCTTCTGGTTGGCTTCTTTTTCTACCCTTTGGGTCGAAGGGGTTGTTGGTCAGCTGAATTGTCGACTCCGGGGACCGATCACTTGGAAGTTGGCTAAGTGAGGCCTCTTCAGGAATTGATGATGCCACTCCTTCTGGGAATCGTATCGTCAACCCTGAAAGTCTGTGACGCCGACGACCGCATAGGATGCCGTACCTTGTGCCAGTTATAGGGCCATCCACCTGTGAGAGGGTTTGGGGGTTATGCAGGTAACTAGACCTTCAGATACCGGTTATTTCTTGATCAGAGATCCTGGGTATTTATGGAGAGTTATGAGGTCTGTCAGAGACCATTTGGAGATGTGTTCTGAGGTCTGTCAGAGACCAATTAGAGATGTGATTTGAGGTCTACCAGAGACCAGTGGGAGTTATGGTTTGAGGTCCATCAGAGACCAGTAATGGAGCTTTGTTTTAGGTCTATCTGAGACCAGGGTTTGATGACTTCTGGATGGTCTATTTGAGACCTTTCTTGATTGGGTTCAGGCTATTCAGCTACAGCTTTGGTCCCTGTTGCATGTTACTTGCATTGCATTGCCTGCATATCCATTACCATTTGCATTTCACTAACGTGTGTCTGTGCTGCAGGTGCATTTGCATTTCCCTAGTTCTAGTGCCCAGACTTCTGAGTTTTGAGTATGGCTGGTTTGAGGAAAACAGTTGCGTATAAGCTGCCTTCACCTGATATTACTTCTTTGCTTGGTCTGATATCTCTTGCTGATGAGGAGGTTAGGAGAAGCTTCAGAATGAGTCACGGGAGATTACTGAGATTAGTCTGCAAGCCCACTGCTGATGAGATGAACGGGCTATACACCTTGATGCAGTTCTATGATCCCGCATTGAGATGTTTTACGTTTGCTGACTTTATTCTAGGGCCTACCATTGAGGAGTATGTGGAGTTTACTGAGCTTCCCGTGCAGAACAAGGTTCCCTTTATTCACTCTGCTGCTGAGCCCAAGCTGGAGGACTTAGCCAAAGCCTTGCATATGAATGCTGCTGAGTTGATAGTGACTTCTTGGCTCGGGGTTCCCGGTTTCCCTCTGGATTTTCTGGTTGGCAAGGCTCAAGAATACACCAAGAACGGTTGTTGGGTGGTTTTCAATGCTATTTTGGCTTTATGCATTTATGGAATTGTGCTGTTTCCTAACTTGCCCAACTTTGTGGATCTGGACGCTTTCTATCTGTTTGCTGCAGGCAACCCAGTGCCAACGTTGATCGGAGACTTCTACCACTCATTGCACTACAAGAACGAAAACCGAAGGGGAAAAGTTGTTTACTGCTGTGCTCCTCTATTAAATATGTGGTTCAAAAGTCATCTCCCCATGAAGGGACCCTTTGCAGACAGTGTAACCTCAGCCAGTTGGTCAGAGCGCCTGATGAGGCTATACTCCGAAGACGTTGTGTGGTTTGATCGAGACCTGTTGGGGTCTGAGCTCATCTTTAGTTGTTCTGGGTACCCTAATGTGCCGCTGATAGGAAGAAAAGGGTGTATTAACTACAACCCATCTCTGTTCGTCCGTCAGTTCGGATACGCCCTGAAGAACCCGCCAAAGGAGGAGGAAGTACAGGAATCTCTGTACTTCACCGGAGACGTGAAAGGGGAGTTACTAGCCAAGCTGCAACATGCCTGGACGCGTATTAACCGCAGAGGGAAGCCTTTGTTAGGAAAGAATGACTGTCAGGCCTATGCACCTTATAGAGTTTGGATTCAGGAGAGGGCTAGTCAGTTGAGGATGCCGTTTCCAGATGCACCAATTCTTGTTCCCGTTCCGGTAGCAGAGCCGACTACTGTTTCTAGAGAAGTCTATGAACAAGTTGTGAAGGAAAAAGAAGCCTTGATGAAGATTAATGAAGGGTTAGAGCAAGAGTTAGCCCAGGTACGCAGCGAGAAAAACAAGGCCGTATATGCTTTCCAACAACAAATCGAGCTGCTAAACAGGTTAGGGGCTGAGTTGACTGAGGAAAAGAAAAAGCGTGAACGTCTGGGGCAAGAGTTCAGAAGCTCCCATGACATGCTGGAAGCCAAAAAGAAGGCGCTCGACGCAGCACACCGAGAAATCTCCTCTTGCAATAAGACTTGGAATGCCACACTCACCAACAATAAGAAGAGGGAAGATAAGCTGAAGCAGCAAATTTCCGACCTCGAAGAGAAGTTGAAGTCTAGCATCAAGAAGTGTGAGGAGGAAGTGATGACCCGGTATAGTGTCCAGCATGCACTGAACAAGGCAATCAAATCCAGAGATGAAGCAGTGTCTCAGAAGCAAAAGTTAGAAGATTGCTTCGGAGAAGCAACATGGGAAGAAACTGCTGAAGACGTACGCCGTGTCCTTAAGAGGAGAAACCAGCTTGTTGAAGGGCTGCTTGATCGACCAAGCCATCCGGAGACCAGGAAGTTGATAGAAGAGTACCAGACTTTTGGGAGGATTTTATCATTTCATGTAGTAACTTGTATGCTTTATTTGCATAGTGCTGACCATCACCAGGATTGTTGGTTGAGGTCATGCCTTCTTTGTACTCTCAGTGATATTGTACCCTGGGCTTATTGATTCTCCCTGCAATATATGAGGCTTTCTATGATTCAGCTCCGATATTCCTATTGTCAACACTATCACTGCACCGGCACTTTCACACTAGAACTGGGGGAATGAACTTCCCTAATGCACAGACACATTGCATTGCATTCACATTGCATTACAGGTAATCTTTGAATAGTGTCTTATTTCCTGCTTTTAACAGGTACTTAACAGGATTGCAGATCAACATCCGCACCGATATTCTACCCGCTCCAATTGTCGAAAAATCATGGACCAAATGCAGAACGAGATGCAAGATGTGCGCGAGAAGCCGCCCTCTTCATGCAGACCATGGAAGCTATAGCGAAAGGGCAGGAGAATTTGCAGGCCATGGTCCAGCCTCTGTTGGCCCGAAACGCTGGTCATGGTAATGAAGATCATCAGTCTGTCCGGGTCGATACTGCTCATGGAGACGGTACTCCCACGCCAGTGGCTCCGCCTGTAATCAATACACCTGCTGCTAATGTCAACAACGCTACCACTGCTGTAAATGGTAACGTCGGAGTTGGGAATGAGACTGCTGTCCATAATGCTGGGCTGGGTGATGTCAATTTGGGAGATAATCTAGGAGGCAATGGCTTTGCCAATACTGGATTCGGATTCAACGATCAGGGATTCGATAACACTGGGAAGTATGGCTTTAATGCTCAAGGCTTTGGGCAAGATGGTTATGGTATGGTCAATCAGGGTTACGGAGGCTTTGGGAACGGGAACGGTACTGGATTTATGGCTTTTGGTCCTGCTGGAGGTGTTCAAGGGTACGGCAACAGAGGCCGAGGTCCGGGGATGAATCAGATCAGACAAGCGCTTATCAACATCAAATGAATTATGTTCCTGTTTACCGAATTAAGCAAACGGTTAAGAATATGACGAATTAACGAATTAAGCAAACGATAATACGCAATTAAATTTAGGAACATGCATACAATCGAATTTAACCAATTCTATCCTATGAACAACAATTAAATTAAGCAAACAATTGTAATCAAATTAAGCAGATGACTTCATAGAAAAGGATTGAAAGGAATCAGAGTAAATTGACATAATAATAACCTCAAAGTGTTGAAACCGTACACAGCAGGATTTGCCCGGAGGTATTAGTTCTCCATAAAAACTATAAAACAAAGGAAAAAAATTCGGAAAAATAAACTAGGTCGATGTTTTGCATCACAACAACAACTTTAAATAGAAAATAACTGGGCCAGAAACCTAAACTAGGCCCGCAAGGAAAACTACATTGTCACAAGTCAGAAACTTCAACGAATTATTCGAGACTCAAGAAATCCGAATCAGCTCCTTTGTGCAACATGAAAGTTGTAGATCTCTTTCTTAGCTTTCCAACGACTGGTAGAATGCCTCAATCCGATTCTTGTAGCTCCAGTTATGAATTTTTCACTAAAAGCTATTAATGCTGAAAAATAACAAACGAAAATTAAATAAAGCTTAAAATAAAATAAATTGTAAAAACATTATAAAATAGGAAATTAAATAAACTAAATGGTAGAAATGCCTAAGTCTAAACATAGAGGAAGGTACATTAAAATGCACTGATCAAATTCCCCCACACATGAACTTTTGCACTCCGAGCAAAGTATTGTCAAAACTCATGAAACACAAAAACATTCAGCTATTCAATCTAGGCTGTGAACTCCTCTTTGGTCAAGATTGCATTGATCGGTACTACTTTTGCATACTAAGGATATCGTAAGAACACAAATCCGCAATTTTGCGATCATAAGACTCCCTCCTATACAAACCAATCCAAATCATGTCGTTATGCCTAAGTCTAACTTACTCATCCTCCTTTTTGCTCTCTTTCATTCTAGTGCAATCACATTAAGCCCTTTATCTATTCACACGCATGGTAACTAAGCTTGTTAGTGACTGTGACCATATTTTTTTCAACAATTCATAATTAGACATTTTTTCTTTGTCTTTTCTTTTCTTTTCTTTTTTTTTTTTTCACTTTTTGTCTTTTTCTTTTTCTCTTTTTTTTTTCTTATTAAGCACGGGATCATTCACTTATTTGCATCAGCTCAATTACTTAGCATGTGATTTTTAGATGGTGCTGACTGCTAGATAAACTACTTAAGAGCTATTAAAGAACGAGAACTCAAGACTAAGCCATAACAAGTATCTAAATCGATTTCCATATTTTGGAGACTCAAGGTGTTAAAACGATATCGATCTTATGAATTTTTCTCAAGTCTCTACAATCTGACCTCCAATCGATCTACAACCCAAAAATTTCAAAAAATGCATTGTGTTTTTCTGAGTAAACAATTTTTTTGTTAAATGAAAACAAAACAAAGAAAATTGAAAGAAATAAAACAAAGTAAATGGTTCCCTCCCCCACACTTAAAGCATACATTGTCCTCAACGAAAGAACATAAATATAAAATAAGAGTGAGAGAAAGGAAGGAACACACCCGAGGAGTCAAGGTGGATAAGTGATCACATATGCATCCTTTCCCAAAGAGAGATTTCCTGCCGTCTCCTCTTCCAAAGTGGGGAGTAACTTTGGATAGCATCCATCGCCCTTGAAATTTGTATTAGTGTCTTCGCCTTTTATTCCAGGATCAAAGAAGAATCTTCGATACATAAAAGTGTCGAATGGACATGTGAATTTGATATCCTTTTCCACAACATCAGAGATCAATGGGTTAAGGGGTTGCTTCATTGCTTTTCTTCCCACTTCCATCGAGGTCCATCCAATTCTCTTCTTATGTTTCTTCAAAACCTGTAAAAGTTTATTATTTTCATCAAAATCAAGGTTAGAAGAAATTATAACTGGAAGCTTTTTATCCATATCTGAATAAGCATAATTCAGATTGGTATGAAGTGGTTTAAGCTCCAAGGGGGAAGGTTGTTCAATGGATGGTGAGGTTGGGGCAGCCGTGATGTTAAGAGTTTTAGCTACATAAACAACTTCATCTGCATGAAAAACATCACCCTGTACGGCAGCATTAATCTCAGCACAAACAGAACAAATGTTAGTGTCGGTACATGAATCACAAGAGTAAGTATCATCATAATCTAATAAAGATGGAAAATCAGATAACAACTCAGGATGAATATCATCAACTAAATCAGATGGTAACTCTTTTGGATTCACTACTGTTTGGGCAGATAGTTGGTTTGATTCTTGAGCTTGTTGCATGGCATTCAGTATAGTGGCAAACTGTTCAATCTGTGTCTGCAGAGCCTGAAGACTTGAATCTGTTTGTTGCTGAAACTGAAGATCATTTATAGCCATTTGCTTGACAAGGTCCTCTAATGAAGGTTCAGAAGGTGTAGAGCATACAATTTGGAATTCATTCATATGCTTATTCGGATCCTCACCTGCAAGTCCATTAAGCCTTGGCAACAAGTGTATTAAATCAGATTCCAATTCGAAAGGTACACTAACAACAGGATATTCCATACATAAAGCATTATAGTTCGTATCATAGGCAACAAGTTCTCTAAGAGTTATTTGATTTGTCATATTAAATTTAATAGGAAAATCAACAAAGAAAATAAAACAAAGAACAAATTCGGCAATGCAGCAACAATTAGAAAAATACCAACAATGTCCCCGTTAAGAAAAAGAATGGAAAAATAGAAAACCGAATAAAATTAAATCTAAAAATTATAAAAATATAACTAAAAATCAAATAAAATCAAAATGAGTCAATAAAAAAAATTTCGGATTTTTTTGAAAATATGAAAATAGAAAAAAAATAAAATAAAATAGAAAAATAACTAATTTGCGATTTTCAGGGTCAAAATCTTTTAGAATTCTATTCTAAATGAGTATTTTTAAACGATTTATTTCTGATTTTCTGGAAAAAATTCGGAGCAAATCGGAACAATAGCTTACAAACTCACCTGATAGGCTGAAACGCTTACCACTGTACTGCAACCCTGAAAATTTACACACAAAAACAAAAAACAAAAAACAAAAAAAACAAAAACTCTAAAATTAAAATTTTACATTTGGCTAAAATTAATAAGAATCCCCGGCAACGGCGCCAATTTGATCCGCGGTCGCTCGCGGATCAAAAACGAGTAGTTTTGATAAAAATGTAATATAGCGACAAATGACTCGAAATATCGTTCTCACAAGGATTCTTGTATTATTTCAACCAACTAAAGAAAATGTTTATGGGGGTTTTAAGCTTTGATTTATAAAATAAGAAAAAAAAATGATTAAAAAAAGTGATTATAATAAAAGTGATTATCAGATAAACTAAAACGGTTAATCCTACTGATTCGAGTTCCGACTTATCATCGGTTATTATAACATCAATCCCTAAGCGGTACCAATCCTATTCGATTATGATATTAATCAGACAAGCGCTTATCAACATCAAATGAATTATGTTCCTGTTTACCGAATTAAGCAAACGGTTAAGAATATGACGAATTAACGAATTAAGCAAACGATAATACGCAATTAAATTTAGGAACATGCATACAATCGAATTTAACCAATTCTATCCTATGAACAACAATTAAATTAAGCAAACAATTGTAATCAAATTAAGCAGATGACTTCATAATAATAACCTCAAAGTGTTGAAACCGTACACAGCAGGATTTGCCCGGAGGTATTAGTTCTCCATAAAAACTATAAAACAAAGGAAAAAAATTCGGAAAAATAAACTAGGTCGATGTTTTGCATCACAACAACAACTTTAAATAGAAAATAACTGGGCCAGAAACCTAAACTAGGCCCGCAAGGAAAACTACATTGTCACAAGTCAGAAACATCAACGAATTATTCGAGACTCAAAAAATCCGAATCAGCTCCTTTGTGCAACATGAAAGTTGTAGATCTCTTTCTTAGCTTTCCAACGACTGGTAGAATGCCTCAATCCGATTCTTGTAGCTCCAGTTATGAATTTTTCACTAAAAGCTATTAATGCTGAAAAATAACAAACGAAAATTAAATAAAGCTTAAAATAAAATAAATTGTAAAAACATTATAAAATAGGAAATTAAATAAACTAAATGGTAGAAATGCCTAAGTCTAAACATAGAGGAAGGTACATTAAAATGCACTGATCAAGGGCCGATGGATGATTCCCAAAAGATTAGAATGCTGGAAGAGCAGATGAAGGGAGTCTTAAATCAAAGTGCTGTGGGATTGGACATGGCAACAATGGGCTTGGTACCTGGCTTGAGGGTGCCAATTAAATTCAAAGCTCCTACGTTTGACAAGTATAAAGGAGACACATGTCCAAAAGTGCATGTACGAGCTTATTACAGAAAGATGTCTGCATACTCAACTGATGAAAGAATGCTAATGCATTTCTTTCAGGATAGTCTATCGGGCCCTTCCCTAGAGTGGTACATGGGGTTGGAGCCAACTGATATCAAGACGTGGAAGCAATTAGCAGAGGCATTTGTAGCCCATTACAAGTATAACAGCGACCTGGCACCCAATCGGGTCCAGTTGGCCGGGCTTTCGCAAAAGAAGGGGGAGAGCTTTAAAGAGTACGCGCAAAGGTGGCGCGATATGGCTGCCAGGGTCCGTCCTCCGGTGGAAGATAAGGAAATGAATGACATGTTTGTCGGCACATTCACGGGGCTGTTTCATGATATGCTGTTTCACACGTCTCTGGCCAGTTTTTCAGACCTGATTCTAATGGGAGAAAAGATTGAACGTAACATTAAGCAAGGAAAGTTCCAAGTCGAGGAATCAACTGCATCTGGCAGTAATAGGAAAGCTTATGGTGGGCGCCGTCAGGGCGAGGCAAGCGCAGTATCTGGAGGCCGAGGCCGAGGCCGAGGCAGGGGACGAGGTCAATATCGTCAGCCGCAGCAGGTGGCGAGTGTTACTATTCCCTATCAACAACAACCGGTTCAGCAACAGCCAATGCCACAGCAGCAGCAGCCTCAGCAGGGGGCACAGCAGGCTCAACGAAGATTCCAGGGTAGTAAACCGAGAAGAGTGTTTGAGAAGCCTCCCTCAACATATGCCGATTTGTTGCAGACATTGTTGGGATTGAATCTGGTAGAGAAAAGAACTCTGGCACCAATAACGGGAGCTCCCCCGTTCGGCTACGATGCAAACAGACACTGCGAGTTTCATTCTGGAGCCCCGGGTCACGATATAGAAGGTTGCCATGCTTTTAAGCACGTTGTGCAGGATCTCTTAGACAACAAGACTATCAATTTCGGAACGGCAGGTCCGAATATAGTCCAGAAACCCATGCCTAATCATGGGGCAAACGCCGTTCTGACTGAGGAAGGTCTGAATCTTATTATGAATGTTGAAGATTTAAAGACGCCGCTGAGCGAGATAAAGAGCCGACTGTTACAAGGAGGTGTCTACCCAGGATGTAACGAGTATTGCTTAGACTGTTGGACCCTAGCTGGGGGGTGTGAGGATTTGAAGAAAGGCATTCAGGCTTTAATTGATGAGGGCATATTGCAGTTTGATCGAGCGGCAACTGACGAGCCTGCAGGGGCAGTAGTGGATAATCGGAGTGATGTGGCCACGGTAACGATTCCTCGGAAGACGATCACTATTGCAGCACCAGCTCAGCGACCACCGATCACCATAACTAAGGCCGGGCCAATCCCGTACGAGAACACGAAAGCAGTCCCATGGTCATATGGGTTGGAAGTATATTGTGACGGGATAAAAATTGATGTTAACAAACGGCCAGCGGAGCTTGTGGATAATGTTGTTGGTTCAGGAGGCATGACGAGGAGTGGCAGGATCTTTATATCTCCTGAAGTGGAGGCTGAAAGACTAGCGAAAGGAAAAGGGAAAGTGGTTGAAAATGTTCCGGGGCAAGCAAGTGAAAAAGAAGCGGCATCGAAGGATGTAGAAGAGTTCATGCGCTTAATTCGAAAAAGTGATTATAAGATTGTGGAGCATCTGCAGCAGACACCGTCCAAAATATCTATCCTATCATTGCTGTTGTGTTCGGAAGCTCACAGAAATGCTTTGCTGAAAGTCCTGGACACCTCTTTTGTACCCCAAGACGTCTCCGTAAATCAGCTAGAAGGAGTATTGGCACATGTGAATGCAGGCCACAGCTTGGGCTTTACCGATTTTGACTTGACTCCGAAAGGGAGAGATCATAATATGGCATTACACGTATCTGTTGAGTGTAGAGGATCAGTAATGTCGCATGTATTGGTTGACATCGGATCATCTTTGAATGTGTTGCCCAAGAAGGCGATGATGAAGCTGGATGTTCGAGGAATTTTGTGTACACCCAGCGATTTGGTAGTCAGAGCGTTTGACGGCACGCGTAGAACAGTCTTCGGATCGATTACCTTGCCTCTGCAAGTGGGGCCGGAAGTGTTTGCAACTGAGTTTTATATCATGGATATACAGCCTGCGTACAGCTGCTTGCTTGGAAGACCCTGGATTCATGGAGCAGGGGCAGTCACGTCCACCCTGCATCAGAAGTTAAAATATATGGTCGGAGACAGCGTAGTCACCGTGTGCGGAGAAGAGGACATCCTGGTCAGCCATTTATCTTCATTTAAGTATGTGGAAGTCGACGGAGAGATCCACGAAACACCATGCCAGGCATTCGAAGGTTTGCACATCAAGGACAAAGGTCCCGGGCCGAGCAAAGTGCCAGAGATAGCTGTCTCATCGTATAAGGAAGCTCAAGCTCTAGTAGAAGCAGGAGAAGCCAAGGGCTGGGGCAAAGTGCTGGACATTCCTGTGAAGATGGACCGGTTCGGACTGGGGTACCAACCGTCGTCATCAACTCCTTCCGTGGGGGCCCCCCGTTTCAGAAAGTCAATTACCATCTCTGCCAGTGGAGTATGTCATGAAACTGTCAATGCTGCTTCGGAGTCTGATGAAGGAGACAGCGACTGTGATATGGATGCCTGGATTCAGCCAAGCACGCCAGGACAAGGACTGTGCAACTGGTCTATTCAGGAGCTTGTTCCTGTGACTTTTAAACAGTAATGCTTTGCTTTATTAATTGTTGAATGATCTGATGTCTTGCCCGGGGCATCAGGATTTGCTTAGGGCTGTGTTGTTATAAACATTGCGTGTTAATCATTAAATAAATGGCGTTTTTTCATGTGCAAATACCGTAATCCCTGTCTTTCTTGTTTTATATTTTTTAATAAAATGGCAACGTGGTTATTCGCTTTATACGCATTTTGAAGCACTTAACCATTCCTTTTGCAGGATAACATTTTCAGATGACATCCTTGAACCACCTATGACTCGTCCCGACTTTGAGCACCCGGTGTTTCAGGCTGAAGAAGAGGTTGTCGAAGATAGCGACGTTCCTGAAGAACTGTCTTGGTTAGTAAAGCAAGAGGAAAGAGCCATTCTGCCTCACGACGAGGTCATCGAAATTATCAATTTGGGGTCGGAAGGGGTTGAGAAAAACATTCGTATCGGAGCCGCGCTGCAGGATGATATCAAGCGGAGACTGGTTGAAATGCTCCAAGAGTATAGTGATGTATTCGCTTGGTCGTATGAGGATATGCCAGGGCTCGATACAGATATGGTCGTGCATCGCCTGCCATTGAAAGAAGATTGCCCGCCGGTCAAACAAAAGCTTCGCAGAACTCGACCAGATATGGCAATGAAGATCAAAGAGGAGGTTCAGAAACAGTGGGACGCTGGGTTCCTGGCTGTGACGAAGTATCCTTCATGGGTTGCCAACATCGTACCAGTGCCAAAGAAAGATGGCAAGGTTCGGATGTGCGTGGATTATCGAGATTTGAACAAAGCAAGCCCAAAAGACGATTTTCCACTTCCTCACATTGACGTGTTAGTTGATAATACTGCCCAGTACTCCGTATTCTCCTTCATGGATGGCTTTTCAGGCTACAATCAAATTAAAATGGCGCCAGAGGATATGGAGAAGACTACTTTCATAACGCCGTGGGGAACATTTTGCTACAAAGTGATGCCCTTTGGTTTGAAAAATGCTGGGGCAACATATCAGCGTGCGATGACGACTCTTTTCCATGACATGATGCATAAAGAGATCGAAGTTTATGTTGACGATATGATTGCCAAATCCCAGACGGAGGAAGAGCATCTGGTGAATCTGCTGAAGTTGTTTAAAAGACTTAGGAAGTTCAGGCTGAGGCTGAACCCTAATAAATGCACCTTCGGGGTGAGATCGGGTAAACTGCTGGGGTTTATCGTAAGCGAAAGAGGAATAGAGGTCGATCCTGCTAAAATAAAAGCGATTCAAGAAATGCCGACGCCTAAAACAGAGAAAGAGGTGCGCGGGTTTTTAGGGAGGTTGAACTACATCGCCCGGTTCATATCTCACCTAACGGCCACGTGCGAACCATTATTCAAGCTGTTGAAGAAAGATCAAGCTGTGACGTGGAACGAAAATTGTCAAAAGGCGTTCGATAAAATAAAGAAGTATCTGCAGGAGCCTCCTATTTTGATACCCCCAGTGGCAGGGAGACCCTTGATCATGTATTTGACGGTTCTTGAGGGAAGCATGGGTTGTGTTCTCGGTCAACACGACGAGACGGGGAGGAAAGAGCATGCGATCTATTACCTGAGTAAGAAATTTACAGACTGTGAATCTCGATACTCAATGCTGGAGAAAACTTGTTGCGCGCTAGCCTGGGCCGCCAAGCGTTTGAGGCAGTACATGCTGAATCATACAACCATGCTCATCTCGAAGATGGATCCTATCAAATATGTATTCGAAAAGCAAGCGTTGTCGGGTAGAATTGCCCGTTGGCAGATGGTCTTGACTGAATATGATATCCAATACGTCTCGCAAAAGGCTATAAAGGGGAGTGTGCTGTCTGAGTATCTGGCGGAGCAGCCTATTGAAGAGTACCAATCGATGAGGTTTGATTTTCCTGACGAGGATATCATGTACCTAAAGATGAAAGATTGTGAAGAACCGTTGCCAGACGAGGGACCAGAGTTGGGGTCCAAATGGAAGATGATATTTGACGGAGCCGTGAATGCTTACGGTAGCGGAATAGGGGCAATCATCACCACGCCACACGGGTCGCACATCCCGTTTACTGCTCGATTGACCTTTGCTGTCACCAACAATGAGGCCGAATACGAAGCTTGTATAATGGGGCTTGAAGAAGCCATTGATTTGCGAATCAAGCATCTAGATGTATACGGAGACTCAGCTCTGGTAGTGAATCAGATAAAAGGGGAATGGGAGACACGTCATCCCAATTTGATACATTACATGAATTATGCAAGGAGATTGTTGCCTTTCTTCGACAAGGTTGAATTGCATCATGTACCGCGGGCAGAGAATCAAATGGCTGACGCTCTCGCCACTTTGTCTTCCATGTACAAGGTCAACTTCTGGAACGAAGCTCCCCGAATCATTATCTCTCGGCTTGACAGGCCAGCTTATGTATTTGCTATCGATGAAGCATCTGACGACAAACCGTGGTATTTTGATATCCTTAATTTCCTGAAGAATAAAGAGTATCCGGCTGGGGCATCCAGTCAAGATCAGAAGACTCTCAGGAGATTAGCGGGTAATTTCTACTTGAATCCGGATGGCGTCTTGTACAGAAGAAACCACGATTTGGTGTTGTTGCATTGTGTAGACGAGAAAGAGGCAAAGCTTCTCATGGAGGAAATTCACGAAGGTACCTTTGGTACGCATGCTGGTGGGCATGCTATGACGAGAAAGCTGCTGAGGGCAGGTTACTTTTGGCTGACGATGGAAACTGATTGTTTCAAGTTCGCGAGGAAGTGCCACAAGTGCCAAATCTATGCTGACAAGATACACGTGCCTCCGAGTCCTCTAAATGTGATGTCATCTCCATGGCCATTCTCGATGTGGGGAATCGATATGATTGGAAAGATCGAGCCGACGGCTTCTAACGGGCATCGGTTCATCCTAGTAGCAATCGATTATTTCACCAAGTGGGTGGAAGCGGCGTCTTACGCGAATGTGACGAAGCAAGTAGTGGCCAGATTCATCAAAAGAGATATCATTTGCCGATATGGGATCCCCGAGCGGATAATCACGGATAATGGTTCAAATCTGAACAACAAAATGATGAAGGAGCTCTGTCAGAATTTCAAGATCGAACATCACAACTCCTCTCCTTACCGACCCAAGATGAATGGCGCTGTTGAGGCGGCCAATAAGAATATCAAGAACATTGTTCAGAAAATGGTGGTGACCTATAAGGATTGGCATGAAATGCTACCTTTTGCTTTGCACGGTTATCGTACGATGGTACGCACATCAACCGGGGCAACTCCGTTCTCGTTGGTATACGAAATGGAAGCGGTATTACCATTAGAGGTTGAGATCCCTTCTCTGAGGGTATTGCGAGACGTTCAGCTGGATGAGGCAGAATGGGTGAAAAACAGGTTGAATCAATTGAGTTTGATGGATGAGAAGAGGCTAGCTTCCCTAGCATACGGTCGTTTGTACCAGAGCCGAATGAAGAAAGCGTACGACAAGAAGATACATCCGCGAAGCTTTCAGACGGGCGACCTTGTGCTGAAAAGGATTCTCCCGCCGCAAGCAAATCACAGGGGCAAGTGGACCCCCAACTACGAAGGGCCATACGTTGTCAGTAAGGTCTTTTCAGGAGGAGCGTTGTTGTTGTCCACCATGGACGGAGAAGACTTCACGTCACCTGTGAATTCGGACGCAGTTAAAAAATACTTTGCTTAAAATAGACCCGCTGGACAGAAAAAGAGGGTCCAGGCAAAAATGGGGCATCCTGGCGAACCAAAAACAGAATGAAAGGTTCGGGCAAAAGTTAGGGATAAAATTGAAAAAATGTACACCCGCGAAGTTGAAAACCTACACTGGGCGGCTTCGGCAAAAAAGGGTATCCCGGTGAACTGAAAACCCGTAAAGGGCGGTTCACGCAAAAGTTAGGGATTTGAAAAGCAAATGACTGCGGTCCGGATTGGATAATTGCAATGAGCATCAATGAGGGAGAATATATTTGAGGAGCCAGTTATCGGATACAATCTCTTCAGAAGGGGGGATACCGGAAAAGTATTAGAGCCGGACGAGTCATAGGAGGATCAGTTTGTGGTGTGCATCTGCGTCCCGTTGCCGACATATGTACAAATTTAAGTTGTCAATATTTATGCTTCTTGCGCATACTTGTATACTTGTATATTTGCTTTGTGTAGCTTCCTCATTTCAGGAGTTACATCCCGTGTACAAAACTCCGCCCATTCATGGGCCCGATCAATAAAACACGTTATTCAGTATTTGACACTGTTCTTTACTGTTTTGTGCATGATTAACGCCTAAGTTTGATGAAACTAGCATGAGTATAACGTCGCTGGCCCTTGTCAACAGTTGCTAAAGCTTTGAATTAACTGAAAATAACGTCGCTAACCTGAGTTGATTTGGTTGCATAGGCTTGTCTTGTCTTGTTTGTGTTGTTGCAGGTTTCCTAACCGTACGAGAAAGATGATCGAAAGATTGCAATAACGAACGACTCAGTCTTCACGCAGGTCATGCAGGTTCTTCCTGAAGAAGGATCGAACTCTCCAGCTAGTCGTAGCATGTGCAAAGGGAATTGACGATTCCAAGATCGTAAGGCTGTGTTCAGACAGGTTCATCTTTCCCCGCAGGGTCATGCACTCTATCCCAGCGGAGTCGGTGGAGTTCACCCCAAGAGAATCATCCCATCCCCAGCGGAATTCTCTTTGCAAGTGTTTTCATTCCTTCCAGTGGAACTCGAAGATTAAGACTATCCCAAGCAGAGTTGATGGTGGTTCCTGTCATTTATTTTGTCAGAGATACTGTGTAATATCAGTTCACGTTCCAGCAGAAAGTCCGATCGTACTATGCACATCTGCTATTCCCCAGCAAGGTTATTTTCCCCAGGAGGGGGTTACCTCAACAGGGTGCTCGGTTTGAGTTCCCAATTTCCCAGCAGGGTTGACTTCACCCTTCCAGCATTTATTTTGCTGGAATAATTCTGTAGCATCTGGCTATCCTCGGCGGAGTCGGCATTATCTTTAGCATTTATTTTGCTGAAGCAGTTTCTGTACTCTAGCAGTTCAGGTGAAGAGAACTCTTGCTCAAATGAACAACCAAACATTCAAGATCTCGGCATGAGACATCCAAGGATAATGTCAGTTTCGGCAGTATTCCCCACAGAGTTATCAGGATAAGTTTCTCTTTTGTCATCAGGGGTTCCATGAATCGGAATTTCAGAGGCCACAGCCGGTTGTCAGAACAGGCGTCCGGTAGTTTGGTTTCCAAATATCCCCAGTAGAGTCCATCTCAAAGTCGCTGTCACGTCAGTGCTAAGAAGTTTGTGGGTGAGGATCATTGGAGAATTAAGTCCTGACGTGGACAATTTATTCCTATATTGACGGGATTTCTTCAGAAGTGGGCGTCCTAACGTGGACAGGTTTATTTCCCCGGATTGGTGAGGTGTGTTAGTCCTAACGTGGGCAGATTCGGGTTCTCGAAATTAGTGGAATGGGACGTCATGACGTTGACAAAAGTGATTACTCTTTGTGTTGGTGCCCTGACGTGGACAGATCAGACAAGGGTGTGAGTCCTTACGTGGACAAGTCTTATTTCCTCAGCAGGTCGAAGACGCCTGAGTCCTAACATGGACAAATCAAGACGAGATCAGTGTCCTGACGTGGACAAATCAAAGAAATTATTATTCCTAACGGGGAGAAGTGGGTCCTAACGTGGACGATGTAGTCCTTACGCGGACATATCAGAAGAGGATTCCTTACGTGGAAAGAGGTGATTCCTAATGTGGAAAGAGTGTAGTCCTTACGTGGACAGATTAAGATGGCATTCCTTACGTGGAAAAATGTAGTCCTGACGCGGACAAATCGGAAGGAATTGGTTGCCTTATGTGGAAAAGTTATGTTTCCTTGCGTGGAAAACGGATAGCATTCCTTACGTGGAAAGAGGCTTGTATTCCTGACGTGGAAAGAAAGAGTGTATCCCTGACATGGAAGGGGTTTAGTTCTGATGTGGACAGACTCAAAAGAAGATTTATTCCTTACGTGGAAAAGTTGGGGTCCTTACGTGGACAGATTCAAGAAAAGTTGATTCCTGACGTGGAAGAATGATGTACTCCTTACGTGGAAAGTTGAGTCCTGACGTGGACAGGTTCAGAACCAAAGTTGAATTCCTTACGTGGAAAGATTGGAGTCCTGACGCGGACATGTCAAGTGGTATTGGAGTCCTTACGTGGACAGATTGCTATAGTTCTCCTTATGTGGAAAGAAGATTGCTTCCTGACGTGGAAAGATGAAAGGGTTAGTCCTGACGTGGACAGATACAGAAGAAATGATTCCTAACGTGGACAGGTGTTACTCCTAGCGTGAAAGAGTTTTATTCCTAACGTGGACGATTCAGTTTATGGAAATGCAGACGAATTACCCCCAGCGGAGTTGCCGAGATTTTTTTGGGTTAACAGCAAGTGGAGTCCTAACGTGGACAGGTTTTAGTTGAGATTTCTTCGTATTGATGACAGACAGAGTCCTAACGTGGACAAGCAAGCAATATGTTATGACAGAATCCTCTTCAGAACGATGAAGACAATCCCCAACACGGTCGCACGAGATCAGTGGGTTGCCGTAACAGTTAAATTCAGCTGATGAATGTCGTTCCCCAAGCAGTGGCGCAGTTTATTTCTGCGGTTGGCAAATTTCTGGGTTCCTAGTATTCAACCGTCTCGTACCGCGAATGTCTGAAGGCTCCGGGCTCTTCACCCAATCGGGTCCAAGCCGCTTGAATAGGGGCAGCTGTTGCACCCTAAAATTTGCCCAACCTTATTCACTTGGTTTATGTTTCAATGTCATTATCATTTGCATATAGAGTCATGTGCATAGTCTAATCATCTGCATAGCATAAGCATAGCAAGTCATACAACAGGGGGACCAATCATTATTCTCATCTCTAGAAGCCTATCAAGAGGTTATTATCCCAATTCAATCTCATTCAAGTCATCAAGAAAGAATTTGAAAGCAAAGAGTTCAGCAGATCAAGCCTTGAGTCCATCTCCTAGCTGAGGGTATCTGAGGGTCAACAAGAGGGTTGTGAACTGTGAGTTGAAGGCATGGAGAGTATCTAGACATTATGAGAGACTTAGAAAGTCATTTAAAGAAGGAGACAAGTCATTGATGAGAGCACAAGAGCTATAGCTGAAGGCGGTCAACTAGGGTTTCATCTGGGTCAACCCTAGGTCAACCCTAGGTCAATTGACTGATTTAAGGGGCATTCAAGTCTAGTGGAGAGATGTGGGGTTCATCATTGGACATATAAAGAAGGATATGGAGATATGCCAAGAATAATTCAAGAGAAATCAAGGAGAAGAGGAGCTTCTAAATTAGGGTTTCTGTGTAAAATCCCCTAGTTTAGGTCAAATTTCCAAGCAAGATAAGTCAAAATGCTAGATTCAAATGGATCCTTGGCCAACATGAAACTTGTAGAGGATCTCAAGACCTTTAATTTGAGTGGTGGAAGACATCAAGGAGATTTATAGAACTCAAGTTATGGTCCTTGCAAGTTACAGGTCATCTGAGGTATCTGAAATTTTGTCTGTGAAAGTGACTTGACTTCCAAGCTAGTTTTACCCCTCAAGGAGATTTCAAATGAATTTCTGGTCAACATAGGAATTGTTCCTCATTGCCTTAGCTTTCTAGAATGGTGTGGCATGCCTTCATATGACGTGTGGAACTCAACTTATGGTCTTGGCAAGCAAAGGGTATTTTGGTCATTTGTCAGTTATAGGCCATTTTTAAGCAAAGGCCATATCTCCTATTCCCAAGCCTCAAATGGAAAAACTCAAAACATGAAAGTTGTTCAAAATGTGATTTTAAGTCTAGAAAGAAGGTCACAAATTGTTGGAAAAGCTCATAACATGAAGTTGCATGATTGGTCAAATTTGAACTAAAATGGCTTATAACTTAAATAAAGTCAAAGTGAAAAATGGTTTGAGAGATTTATAAGTCCAAATGGAGACTTCCCATATATGATTTTGGGTCCAAAACACATTCTAAGAACAATGGTTCAAGTACATTTTTGAGCTTAGTGGAAAAAATCAAAATTATGTAGGGTTACTTGTAGTTGAAGAAACATAGCCAAAATGGATCAAGCTTGGAATGCAAGGGAAAGTGCAAGAATGTTCTGGAAACTTCCATAGAGGTCTATATAAACATGAAATGGAGATTGATCAAGGGTTGGATTCATTTTTCACCAAAAATTTCCCAAAGTTCTCTCATTCTCCAAGTTGCAAGTTCACTTCAATCTCACAAATTCAGCATCAATTCTCATCAACATTGATCCTCCTACATTTCACCATCATCATGGATCAGAATTGAATCAAAGATTTGGTGGATATTGATCATTTTCGTGCACTTCCATCAAGAACACAAAGTGCAATTTCAAGTGGAGATCAAGATTCAAGGCAAGATTCATCAAGGTTTTGCAAACAGAATCAAGCACAGCACTGGTGGATCAAGATCCAAGCATCAAAAGCCTCAGATCCACGAGTTCCATCAACATCTCCAAGCTTTTGCATCAGGTGCATTTTCTCTGCCATTGCTTGATTTAGTTAGTTTAGCATTAGTTTGTTAGTATAATAATGATGTAGGATGTTAGTAGAGCATTTCTGGTTAATTAGGAGTAGTTTAGTGATAATTCATAGCAGGTTGTTAGAACTGGTTTGACTTAGAACTCTTAGGATAGGCCATGATAATCTTAGGTTTATAGTTTAGATTGATCTACGTGAAGTGTAGTTTAGATTAGTATAGGTTTGATTGAGAATTATGCTGATAAGTTGCAGAGCATTTTCATGGTGGCCAGAGCTTATTTCTATCGGGTTGAGAGTTAGGTTGAGTTTCAAAACAAACTACCACCATAGTCTTGTAGAGGAAGAAAATTGGAGCGTTTTTCATGTTTATATCGTGTTGATCCATGGACTGTGGAGAGAGAACATATAGCTTGAAGTGTATACGTGCATGTGTATCCATGGTGGAAACCCTAGCTTCATGAACACAAGGAGGAAGAAGAAGCAATCGTGGCTGTCCATTGCGTGTTAGACCATTGACCCAAGACCAAGATCGTGTGGCTCTCATTCGTACTGAAATTTGGAGGGAGAGATGTAGAAGCCAAAACGCACCGTTTCATTTAATGAAACGGGCGGGCTTAGTGCTTTGATCGCTACCCACACCCCCGTGACCTGAGCCCACTGTGAATTGCACGTGAATCCATTTCTATTCTCACCCCCTCCCTCCTTCTCTTGTATTTTTTATTTTTTAATTTTCTTCATATTTCATTAATCTTCTAAAAATCATAACTAAATGAAAAAATATTATTTTTAACTCATTCTTTTTTTAACATTTTCATTAGAATGTCTAGAAAATTATAAAAAATAAAAATTGCATTTTATTTTTTATTTGATATTTTTCCCATATTTTCCAAATAAATAGCATTTTAAATAGTGTCATTTCATGCATGATTTTATTAATTTTTGTTCTATTAGATGCTTTAATATTTTTCATCCATTCTTTTTAGGATGTTTAGGTTAGACATTAAACTTGTAGAAACAATTTAGTTCCCTTTTTTAGAAATTAAATTTAGGGGCTTAGTGTAGGTGTGAATAATATGAACAAACTAGGGTTTTTTTTAGGTGATGACTTAGGAGATTTGATTCACTTCCCTTAGGACTTAGAAATTGAATAGGTTAGCTATGGGACTATAGGGGCTATGGGTAGTTATTAGATCCCCTTAGAAAAAGTCAGGATTCCCCTACTGCTATTAATACTCTGTGTATGTCTGATTGACTGGTGTGGTGTGCCCTCTGGGGATTATTGCTTGCTTGCTTGGGTATTGGGATTGTCTGGGAACTTGGGAGAGCTGAAGACTTGAGGAGATGAAGACCATTGGAGATTCAGAGATGGAAGGTCAACTGCCAGAGTTGAATAGGAGGTTATTGCTAGCAGCTGCTGAGGAGACTAGGGTTTAGGAGCTAGGCAGAGCTCTAGATTAGAAAGCTTGTTTCTCAAACATGGAATGCCTTGTCTGCATCCATCCTTTCTCTATGATTCAAAGTCTCTTTCAAATATCCACCTCCTTCCTTTGGAAGGATCAGTGAATATATTTGAAAGATAGAACTTTTGAGAGGAAACTTTCTGTTTAGTGTTAACAGTTGATGAACCACCCTTGGTAGGTAATTAACTGTCTAACATTCATTCACTTAACTCTTGTGACTGATTCCTCATCCTGGAGGTTTGAACATGAAGAAAAGCCATTGCTTATAGAAGACTGATGATCAAAGCCCTTTCATGAAGGCCATGAAGATGGAGATTGATGCTTGTTGAAGCCTGTAGCTGATTGGAGATTACTTGAAGCTAGATGTTGATTCAGAGCTGTTGATGCTGTTTCTTTTGCTGTTGTATTTTATTGCTGATGTATTGATTGGTTTTCTGGACTGTATTGTTTGCTGTTTACCCTGCTGGGTTGGAAGTGAAGTCTGTTCACTTTTGCCTATTGTTTTCTAGGTTCGAGGTTGAGTGGGACTCCCTTGCCTCGCTTGTACTGTTGCATCCATGCATTTTACCGCTTTATTATACCTGTTATTGTTTCTGTTTCAGCCTATCCCGTAGGATCTCTGTTTCTCTCTGTGCAAGAGAGGAGCATGATAGACATTAGGTCTTAACCCATGCATGATAACATTAGGTTAGTTTGTTTCCTTTCGCAACCGTAGGTTAGAGTTCTGTCTCTTCTTTCTCAAAACAAACAGAAAAACACCATAAAGATTTCAAACACAATAAAAGACACTTCTTCCGTAAAAGAATGTGAACTCATCAAGACGTCATTTTTGTCCTCTTGGACCGCTAATCAGAAAACCTTTTTCAGAAGGAATAAAATTAACCAAGACAAGCTTGTGTCTTCCGTGGCCCGAACTACGTTTGCTCTGATCTTTCATGCTGTATGAAAGTACGTAGGCATAGGATGTGATATCCTAGCGAGCAACCTTCCCCTCCTTTCCCGTAGGTAGGCGAACTACGTTGACTCTGATTTCTCGTTCCAGGCGGGAATACGTAGGCATAAAGTGCGATACTTTGCCGAGTCATTTTTATTTTCATTCTATGTTCTTTTTAACCCTTGACCCTTAGTGTAGATAGAATAACAATCCATACCCGAAAACAAGCGTGGATCCCGTCGAGTACGACGGACGTGAGGGGTGCTAATACCTTCCCCTTGCGTAACCGACTCCCGAATCCAGGTTTTGGTTGCGACGACCATACCTTTCCCATGTTGTGCGAGGTTTACTCTGAGCGTTCCCTTTCCCTCCCGTGGGATAAATAACGCACGGTGGCGACTCTTCTGTTCAGCCGGCGCCGATTTTCGCAGTAGCGACAACACGGGGGGGGGGGGGGGGGGGGGGGGGGGGGGGGTTAATACCTTCCTCTCGTGTAATTGACTCCCGAACCTAGAATGTGGTTGCAAGACCATGTCTTCTCCCTTTTTGAGGTTTCTTTGATTACTTCCTTTCCCCCGTCGGGATGAATAACATTTAATGGAGACTCTGTTTTTCTACCGGTTGTTTTCGCGTTGCGACAGCTGGCGACTCTGCTGGGGAAATTATACTTCCCTATGAGAGTCAAACCTAGCGCTTGTCTGTTTCTTTTTCATTGGGTGTTTGTCTTTGCTTTATGCTTTTATTTCATTTTCTTATATTTATTTGCTTATTTATGTATTATTATTCTCTTGCTATTGTGCTGTTGGGGAAGGGGTTGGTTCTATGAGAAATAAACCTATTACCTAGGATTGAGTGCACACGTAGGATTAGAGTGGGCTCTTGTTGACTTACGTGACATTTGACACATACTGTTGGCTTGAGTTCACATTCATACAAGGTTTTCTTGAGGATACTCTGAATTGCATGTTTATGTAGTAACTAGGGTGGTCTAATAGGAGCTTATGACTCTGGAAACCGTTCATGGGAAGTTAGTTTAGGCCTCCTTGATTGATGATAATGCCAAACCAGAAACAGTAAACGTATTATCATTTCTTGACTTGAGAGCCCATGATATCGAGGACTTGTTAGGTTGCCATATCCAAGAATAGAACCCACATGTGAGAGGGGATGGGTTTTACAGGAAGCCATGACCTTCGACCTACCTGGTATTTTAGTTTTCTTATTAGTATGGACTTATGAGCCTAATACTCTGGTATTCTGATTACTCTAGTACTCTCGTCAGAGCAGTGTTTTGAACTTATCCTGTCAACAACACAATAGTTATGCAGAGTTTATAAAAGCTCTGATCCCATGTATTTTGCATTCATAACATTGCATAACATAAGAATCTATGCATCATTCTTCAACCAGCCTGAACACTGATTCTTCCTTTGTCCATGTTCACAAGTTGATTCCCCGGTACTCGTTCTGAACAAGTGGGACTATTGAAAGACGACAAAGTGTTCGAAGCAAGATCAAGCAGTGTCAGGAAGTAAGTTCCAATTGGAAGTTGTTGGTAGCTATGTCAAGGAACAACCTCCAAAATGTTGATCCCCTGCCAGGATTTACTATGATAACTAACCCACTGTACGGTTTTCTTCCTGATGAGGATTCTCCACAAGTGAACAATCTTACCCAAGCTCAGTATGTGCAAACCTCTGTTGAGAATCAAAATATGCATGATCAGTCTTTTGTCTAAAGTGGACAACATCCATCTTATCTTGATACAACAAACTATCATGGTTTTGCATTCTCTGTGTCGAATTCCCAAAGGGAGGTCCTGATGATGAAAACCAAGGACCTGAGAGCTCTTGAGTCTGCTTAAAGTTATCATGCGGGGGACGAGAAACTCAAAGCCATGGAAGTTCAGGATGCTTCTGGTCTCGACGCTTCAGACATGTGCCTAGTACCCGGCTTAGTGTTACCTCCAAGTTTGAAAGCACAAAAGTTTAAGAGGTACAAGGGTGATAGTTTCCTGAGGCAACATTTGGTGATGTTTTGCAGAAGAATGACTTTGTATGTTCACAATGATAAGTTAATGATCCACTATTTTTAGAATAGTCTGAGTGGGACATCTTTGAGTTGGTATACGCAGTTAGAGTGTGGCCACATCTAGTCATGGTTAGACTTAGCTAAAGCCTTTCTGAAGCAGTACGAAGATAATCTTGACATGACTCCTAGTCACATACAGTTGCAGGGCTTGTCTCAAAAGAACAATGAATCCTTCAGACCATATGCTCAGAGATGGAGAGAATTGGCTTCTAGAGTGCAACCACCACTTCTATACAGAGAATTGGTTGACATATTCACAGATACTTTGCAAGTTCCATACCTGGATAAGATGATTACCAGTGGGACATCAAACTTCTCTGACTTGGTAATAACTAGAGAACATATTAAGGGTGGTTTGAAGAGTGGAAAAGTTTAATATGTCTCGAGCAGTCAAGCCAGTGAGACTGAATGCCTCACCAATTCCCAAGTGGAATAGGAAGATGAAATCAATGTAGTCATGGTAGATGGTGGGTTTTCTCAAGGTGCACCAGTAAAATCTTTTTTTCCTTCATCTTCTCAACAATCATCATTTCCTAGGGCACCATGTCAGAAACCATGGATTGCTCCCCATGAAAATCAACGAGCCCATGGTCAAGGATATCAGAATCAGCGTCAGAATCAGCACAACCCTCACAACAACTTGGAAAGAAATAATGCTCCTCTTCATCCAATTCCTATGTTGTATAGTCAACTTCTGCCACATCTGGTTCAGAACTCATTGGTGGAGCCCAAGATGCTCAAGCCCATTTCAGAGCCATACCCTCTTGGGTATAATCCCCATGTGCTATGTGGATATCATGGAGGATCCATTGGGAACTCAAATGAGGAGTGCAAATCCTTCCAATCTAGAGTGCAACATTTGTAGTTTATTCCCTATTAATTGCTACTTGTTTTTAAACATTTTTGTTTTGAATGGTAATATTAATGAAGTGTTCATGCATTTTTCTGAATTAATCACGTCACATTCGCTTATTTTTCTTCATAACTAAAAAATACATCCATGTTTCTACTCCACTTTATCACTGTCGTTTTAGCAAAGACTTCAGGGAGGATGACGAAAACGAAATACCTATACTTGTTGATAGTGTGCTTTCAGATAAAATCCTATTGATGATGTACATGCATTGTTTCAACTCCCCAAACACAGAAGATATAAGAGAGATAGACCCTCTTCAACCCCTTGAGCCTAGAAGTAGGAGTTTCTTTTCGTATGAAAAAACCTTCACATCTTGACCAGAGCAGGGTAGTCATCAGTTAATTTGATCGAGCATTCAAACTTCAAAAAGGAGTATACATCCAAGGATCCATCACTTGTTATTCCTCACTCATCAGAAAGTCAAAGACGTGAAACCATAATGGTTATCCCTCACCAACCGAGAAATGAGGCAGTCACAACCCTTTCAAAGGAATCAAGACAGCCAATGTCACACGATTTTCTCAAAAGAAAAAGAGTAAAAAAAGAGAAAAATAAAAAGAAAGAAAGCCCGCTAAGTCGAAAACTCGAAAACGAGTGACTTAGACAAAAATTAGGGCATCTCAATGAAAATTCAAAATAAAAAAGAATCAGTCTAGGAAAAAGTTAGGGAACAGAAAAAAAAATGAAAAATGAAAAGGATTACAAGAGAAAAATCATCGAGAAAAAGCAAGTCGTGGGACCATATAACACAAAGAAAAAAGTGGTGACTATTACTCCAAATACCTCATTGGTTCTTGGGACATTAGGGTCGTTGGTTCCTTAACCATCACAAAATCCGTTGGAAGTAGGAGCGTTTGTGCCAAATTAGTTAAACATAGTATTAGAGATCGTCACGAAGAAGGGGTGGTACCAATCAAACTTTGAGCCTTTCATCCTTTGTTTCAATAACCGTGTACCAGACCACATTACAACCCTAAATTTTTTTAACTAAAGCAGGGTCTATTCTGAAAGCATACTACAACAAGGTTACGTAAACTGACTCCTATAATATTTGCTAATCTTCTTCTTGCTATATCTTTCACTAGCTAAATCAGCAATGCGTTTAAACTAATGGTCCATTCATCACCCACTATCACATCATTCTAATAATGATATATTTTCTCAAAATCTGCATGAGCATCGCATTAAAATTACCATTCGTAAACAAACGATATTAATTGCAAGTCAGTAATGGGCATAAAAAAATTCCAATAAGGAGCAACCAAAGTGGACTTCACAATTCAACAGTATGGATTAGAATCAAGTTTACCTCATAGTCCTATGGATCTGGGGCATTGGCATCCAATGAGTGTGGAACTAGTCAGTCTAAAGCAAGTCCTTAAGCACAGTTGATTATGGGGAAAATTATTCTAGAACTGGTTGGTAAAAAATGAATCATCTTGAGACTCTACCAATCAGGGGCATGTCACCCAAAGGTTCTTTTTTTAAGGGCGAGCCACTTAAGTATTCAATCAACATAAGTTAAGTCACTTCATCGCTCGTCCAGGGGCAAGCTACTTTAAGAGTACACTGAAGGCAATCACTTTGAGAGTCAGTTAATCAAGGATGAATCCTTTAATGATGCAAGATTCTGGGATAAGCCATCTCGAGGTCATATCATGGCAAGCTGCTTCCAACCTTTCATGGTGAAGCTTCCCAAGGACCAGACTGAGGCATGTTGAACTACACTGGGGAAAAACCTCTCCTTGCTTTCAAGTTACTCATGAAAATTCTATTTTGTCAGCAACTGTTGAGTTCAGGACGAGCGTCAGGGAATCATGTCATCACCCCATCAAATAACCTTTTGCTTTTAAACAAGAAGCCTTGCTACAAAAGACCTTCCATCCATTACCCACCTCAGTGGCACTTGGAAACCTTCATATCATTGCATAAATCATCCTCATGCATTAGTTATGTCACTTCTCTCAAGCATAAAGCATTGCATTCTATCATTGAGATTTATCCCACAACCTGAATCTGACATTAGAGGGACTTGTAACCCCATATCACTTGATAATTCAAAGTCCATCTCCCGTCTGGTAGATGGCATTCATGTCCATTTCTCGTCTAGTAAACATCATTTTCACAACCAGTTCCCGTCTGGTCACCAATTCTTTAGCCTACCGTTTAAACTCCAGTTCTCGTCTAGTGGTTGGTTTGTTTTTGCAACCAGTTCCCATCTTATAGCCTATCAAAAGTTAGTTATTGTCTAAAAAACCAAACAAGGAGTTAGTTCTCGTCTAAAAACTTAACCTTTTGCCACCAGTTCTTGCCTGGTAGTCTACCCTGAAGGTGAGAAAAACACTTAGAAGGGGGGTTGAATAAGAGTTTTAAGAAATATGGCAATAAAAACAACTCAAGATTTTTATGTTGGTTCGTTGAACTCAACTACTCCAGTCCACCTTATCAAAGATAATTTGCCTTTCTCCACAAGGACTTAATCCACTATTGATCAATTGATTACAATAGAAAGCACTAAGAACAACTGTCTTAGTCTTCTCAAGAACTACTGACCACACCTTGGTCTTCTTAAGGAACTTCTTACAAATTAATGTAAACTAACAAATGTTTGAATGCTTCTAATAAGCTGTATCACAACTGTGATATTTAAACTTAAGATTAAGTACAACAAAAACTATACAGTTTTATGAGAGATCAAATGGATAAGATCTTTGTGATTTTCACGTTGATGAATCAAGCGTGTATTTCTTTCTGAGTGAACTAGCAATGAACAAGTGATGAGCAGGAAATTAGCAGCTTCAAAATGTTGTAGAAGTTCTCCTTTTATAGCTTTTCCAAATTTCTTTGAGTGATGTGCCGCTGTATATAATATTAGATTATAAGACTTCTCATTACCCAAAAAGTATGGGCAGCGATATGCTTTCTGCGGAAAGGTATGGTTGTAGAAGCCTTGGGATTTGCACCACGTCACTTCTTTGGACAAATTAGTCGTTGGTTACTTTGGAAGTAGCACCGCGTCTAATCAAGTTTACAGCTTCTTCAACAAGCTTCCTTCAGGATGAAGTCTTCATAATCTGCACTTTAGAGCAAGCTTAAAGGAATGAAATATTTTAAGATGATCAGAGCTAAAATGAATGAGATGATCAGAGCCTTGATAGATGATCAGATCTTAATATATCAGAGTCTCAATCTTGATCAGAGTCTTCATCAGAGTGTGCAACAGTATGTGCTTGAGCGTTAATTTTATTTGATTAGATTCTGATGATTAGAGCCTCTATTCTTGCAGTGAAATGAACTTCAGAGTATGATTTGATCAAAGCTTTCAACTATTCTTTCAGCAACACTTCAGATCATTCTGCAGCTTCTGCTTCAGATTCTTCTGGCAGCGCTTCAGAATCTTCTGATAGTCTTGCATCTGATGCTTCAGAGCCTTGCATAGTTTCTTTGTAATTATGTATATTTCTTCTTTAAGAGTATTTAATTTTATACCCGAAACAATAATACTTGAACAAATTTTAGAGAGTATATTTTCTAACTACAAAATTCCATAAAAGTTATCATCAAAACATAGAGATATAAGAACCACCAATTTGTGTTCTAACAATCTCCCCCTTTTTGATGATGACAAAACATAGGGAATTTTGTTCAATAACGAGAATTAAAATATATAACTCCCCCTGAGATAAAGAATCTCCCCCTGAAATGAATACTCTAATAGAAGAGAACACTTCCCTTTTTGCTTGAGTATATTTCAGAACCTGGTAGAAATCCTTTTTATGCTTTCTAGAATCAGAGTCTGATGATTTCCTTCAATTTAAGAGTTCTGGTATATCTTACAGAATCAGAGTCAAATTTTCTTCAAGTATCAGAGTCTGGTTGGGTAATTCTCAGGGTAACATCAGATCATTTTTGTCAGATGAAATAATAAGATCTGAATGTCTTAATATTCAATGTTAGATAAAAGTAATGTCTGAATTTCATTTTAGTATTACTTATGGATTGAACATTCAAATTCTCTTTCTCCCCCTTTTTGTCATAATCAAAAAGAATATTAAAGGCAGAAAAGATAACAGAAGAAGAGAAAAACACAACACATAAATGAAAAACATAACGTCCAGATTCATTCAGATTTAAAATAGCACAAAAAACATAAGATGTTCATACAGCAGATGACAGAAAATAGAACAACAGAAAATTAGAATGCAAAACAAGAATGGAAAAACATGGAAAAGAAAACTAGGGCTGGCGAGAAGCAATCAAGGTCAGAAGATCAGTAATCTTAGCAGTGGACTCTTCTTGTTTGGCCATCCAAGTCTTGATCTCTTCAGTAGTATGTTCCTGTTTTATCATCCATGATCTGATTTCCTTGACTTCTTGAACAACATCTGGAGTCTCAGTCTTCATCTCAGATGCAGAGGGTTCAGAAACAGATGCAGTTGCCATTGGATGATCAATCTCCATGTCAGATGCAGGAGTATCTTCTATCATTGCAGAATCTTCAGCAGAAGCATCTTCCAGAAGAAGCATTGGGGTTGTGATAATGCTTAGCAGAGTCTGTCTGACCATTTCAGCAAACTTTGCCTTTGCATCATCAGCACAGAGTGTTCTGAGGTCAGATGCAGCAGAGTTGAACTTAGAGATGAATCTGTTCCAAGAAGCTTCAGACTCAGCAGGATCCATACTAGCCATGCACGCTTTCTCTACAGAAGCAATCCCCATACATATTTCCTTCTTGAAATTCTTGAACAGAGTAGAAACATCTGATTTGGGTTTCGGGTTCAGAAAGTCTTCTATGGTGACTGGTTGTGATGGTTCAGGAGGTGTTTGATTTTGTTTAGGAGGTGGGTGATCAGATGATGGTTGTTCAGATGGTGGTTGTTCAGATTGTTGGGGTATGGATGGTTGTGGTTCAGATGGTTGTGGTATGGATGTTTGTGGTATGGTGAGTTGAGGAGTAGAGGTGGCGCCATCAGATGGTGTTGATGTAACAACATCAGATGAGGGTGGTATAAAATCTGTGAAGTTGAATTTGAAGCGAAGAGGGTTGTCAGATGCAGGTAGGTCAGATGGTAATGGTTTATAAGGATCAGGAATTTGTAAGCTAGTTGGTGAGGGGACTTCAGATTCATCAGAATCAGATGATTCAGTTGAATGACATGAAGTTGAAGAGAGCACATACATGGTTGCAATAGGTTGAACATCCAGAATGTCTTCAGATGGTTGTTGGACAGATGGTTCAGGATTTTGGATGATTGGTTCTTCTGGTGGTTGAGTAGAAGAGAGTGGTTCAGATTGTTTTTGTGGTTCAGATTGTGTTTGTTGTTCAGATGGTTGTTGTTTCTGTGGTTCAGATTGTGTTTGTTGAGGGGGTTGTTGTTCAGAAGATTTTTGTTGAGGGGTTTCAGATGGTAGTTGAACAGAAGATGGTTGAGAATGTTTGTGAGGAGATGAAATGGGTTCAGATGAATGAGATTCAGATGGTTGAGGAGGAGATGGTAGAGGTGAAGGTGAGGGTGAAGGTACAGATGGTTTGGGATCAGATGTTAATACCTGTTGAATTGTTTCTCTAATTTCTTCCACGGTAGCTTCTGGAGGATTTTCCTTCTGCTTCTTGTCCTTCTCAGGTTTGTCAGCAGCATCAGAGGCTTTCCTCTTGGGCTGTGCAACAGATCCTTCCTCAGCTTTCCTTTTCTTGCGCCTTTCTCTCAGAAGATTTGGCAGTAATTCTCCTTCCTTCTGAACTATGTTAGCAGGCATAGGGATACCATTCTTCAAACAATCAGCAATGAATGTTAGAATGATGTTCCTAGGTTCATCAGCACTGAACATAGGAAAATCTGCTAAAGGAATTCTCCTTCTGCTGACTTCTTCAGAGTTAAATTTCTTGGGTTTTCCAGCAAGCTCTGAAATGACCTTCATTCTTTTCAGAGTGTTCCCATTGATAACAGATCCTACAACATAGGACAAATCATCTGTCACTCCAGCATCAAACAGATGTTTCACAAGACCATTCTCTGTTAGAATGTCTGATATTAGTCTTCCCGTAGGGATCCAATTTCTGATTTTTCCAGCTTTAACCCTTACTTCTTCTCTTGTTTCTTTGATATGGTTCAGAAGATGACTGAACAGAAGATAAGGCAAATCCACCTTCTTGCCTTTAGTCATACAGAACATGAAGTACATTTGTTCTTAGTTGACATAATCTGGTGAGTTAGAAGATTTCCTGTGAAAGATAGAACTCATGAAAATCTTAGCCCAGATTCTGTAAACAGGCTTCAGATCTCTGACCTTGTTGGAGGGTTTCCCAGAAACACAAACTTCTTGAAAAATGTCATCCAAATCCACACGATCAGTAGCCATACTTGTGATTCCGTCAGTTTCCTTATACTCAAGTAGTTGTCTGATTAATTTTTCAGTGATGACAATTTCCTTCCCAAGAACAGAAGAATGAATGAACTTAGGGCAAACTTGAGTGTGTATCCAGAATTCCTTCACCAATGTTGGATAAACAGGACCGATCATCCTGTCAAAATACTTTTCCCAGTTCTGCGTTTTGATGGTTGGATAGAGATCAAAACCATTTTCTTTGATGGATTCAAAATCCACAAAGTTCTCACACAGAACTTCAAGATCTTTGATTGGAGTGAGAAGAGTTCTCACAGGTGCCTTGTACACAACAGCAGTTTGAGAAGAAGTGGCAGCATTTGGAGATGATGCAGCAACAGTTGAAGTTTGCATCTGAGCAGATGTTGAAGATGGTGAAGCCATTGATGTTCTTGAGATGCGTCTGGGTTTACGAGAGGTTTTGGGTTTTGAAATAAGATGGAAGCAATAGAGAAGACAGAAATGCATATGAGATGTGAAGAGAGTGTAAAGTGTGATTTGTGAAGTGTTGTGAGAATTTATAGAGCAAATTAGGGCATGCAAAAAGTCATAAGATCTCACGCGTGCACAAGCATTGAATGAAGTGAAACATAATCATATCAAGCAATTAATGCAAAGAATAAAATCATATCAAGCATTTAAGATTTTGACAGAAGGGGGGGAAATCAAGAGATTTTGGATTTTCAAAGCAATACCTCAAACGTCACTTCAGTATGGTGCACTCTACCTTTCCAGATTTTGAGCTACACGTGTTTGTTTGCATGTGCCTCTGAAACTCTTTGAGAAATGAAACGTTAGACAACGTTCAGATCCTCTGAGCCTTGTTAGTTCAGATTTACACACAAATAAATAAACACAGAATTGAAATGAAGAAATACTTCAGAGTTTAGACATTTATCATCTGAGGAAAAAATTTCATCTGATGAATATTTTATTCTGGACAGAAGTCCATACTTATATTTTTCAAAATAAATTTAAATTTATCTTCAGCAAGGGGTTTTGTAAAGATATCAGCCCACTGATGATCTGTATCTACAAAGTTTAAATTGATAATTCCCTTCTGAACATAGTCTCCGATGAAATGATGTTTAATCTCTATATGCTTAGCTTTAGAGTGTAAAATGGGGTTTTTAGATAAGCATATAGCAGAAGTATTATCACAGAAGATAGAAATGTTACTCTCAAAAATTTGATAATCTTCCAGTTGACTTTTCATCCAGAGCATCTGGGTGCTACAACTAGCAGCAGCAATATATTCTGCCTCTGTTGTTGAAAGTGCAATTGTGGGTTGCTTCTTGCTGAACCAAGAGATCAGATGACTTCCAAGAAATTGACGGCTTCCAGAAGTACTTTTACGTTCTACTCTGTCTCCAACATAGTCAGCATCACAGAATCCAACTAATTTATACTCATTAGATCTTCTGTAACACAGACCCATATTAGTAGTACCTTTCAGATACCTTAGAATCCTCTTAACAGCTGTTAAGTGAGATTCTCTAGGATCTGATTGGAATCTAGCACACAGACACACATTGAATAAAATATCAGGTCTTGAAGAAGTTAAATATAAGAGAGATCCAATCATACCTCTGTAAAGTTTTTGATCAACTTTCTTACTTACCTCTTCCTTAGCAAGTGTGCTTGTCGGATGCATTGGAGTCTTTGCCAATTTGCTTTCATTCAGATTGAATTTCTTCAGAAGCTCTTTGACATATTTAGTTTGGTGAATATATGTGCATTCTGGAGTCTGATTTACTTGGATTCCTAGAAAGAATCTAAGTTCTCCCATCATGCTTATTTCAAATTCAGCCTGCATAGACAAAGCAAACTCATTTCCTAGCATAATATTGGTAGATCCAAAAATAATATCATCCACATAAATTTGACAAACTAGTAGATATTTCTTAAATGTTTTACAGAAAAGAGTTGTGTCCACTTTGCCTCTGATAAAGTTCTTTCCCAGAAGAAAATTACTTAATCTTTCATACCAAGATCTGGGAGCTTGTTTCAAACCATAAAGAGATTTTTTGAGTTTGAAAACATGACCTGGAAATTTATCACTTTCAAAGCCAGGAGGTTGATGGACATAAACTTCTTCTTCTATAATGCCATTTAAGAAGGTACTCTTAACATCCATCTGACATAGAGTGATGTTATGTGTAACACCCCACTTCCCAAAACAAATAAAATATAAACATTATAATTAAACATCAGAGTTTTTCATCATTTACAGTGGGATATCACATCACCAATAAGTCATCAAAATACTTTATTGATTATTTTCCAAAATAATACAGCGGAAATTGTCATTTCAACATTCTTGGCCATCTGCCAGATTTCATAAAATCTCTATTATTATAATTCACCAAAATGTGATACGTCACAGGATTACAACAAGTTTGACGCAAAACAATTAAAACACACATATCCCGTGTTACGTATCAGAGCACCCTAAGACTCGACCTGTACACCGTTATCCAAGCTATCTATGTACCTGGATTATCTGTACTTCCGAGGGAGCACAGACCACAACAACAAACAACAAAGGGGTGAGAATCACGATCAAATAATAATGGTATAATAGTACATGAAATAAAAGGAAGAATCTATATAAATCATTTCACATACATATTATCCAGACTCACTGTCCCATCGTCCAATCACAATTACAATCACGCAACACGTGCGCACACACACACCCCGAAACATACGGTATCGACTCATTCGTCCATCAGATTCTCCTAGGAACCAAATATAACCATCGCATCAAGCGAGGTTCTGTAGATCCTACACGGGATCAAATATAACCATCGCATCAAGCGAGGTTCTGCAGATCCTACACGGGATCAAATATAACCATCGCATCAAACGAGGTTCTGCAGATCCTACACGGGATCAAATATAACCATCACACTAAGCGAGGTTCTGCAGATCCTACACGGGATCAAATATAACCATCGCATCAAGCGAGGTTCTGCAGATCCTACACGGGATCAAATATAACCATCGCATTAAGCGAGGTTCTGCAGATCCTACACGGGATCAAATATAACCATCGCATTAAGCGAGGTTCTGCAGATCCTACACGGGATCAAATATAACCATCGCATCAAGCGAGGTTCTGCAGATCCTACACGGGATCAAATATAACCATCGCAAGAACAGAAGCTACAGACCTCGTTCGCTACCTCGTTCGCTACAGCGAACCCCCGGCGAGCCATTCGCTACTCCATTCGCTGCCAGCGAAGGAGACCAAAACACCACTGTCCCAAGTCTGGGACCGTTCGCTACGCACTCGCCTAGCGAGATGCTAGCGAACACTCGCGACCTGCTCGCCTAGCGAGCTGCTAGCGAGCGTCTGCGAACTGAACTTTCTCCCACTGTTCAGAATCCAAACACCCGATGAAATCTCCTGATAAATCCCAACTTGTTCCCAGTAGCCTTAGCCTAACATATATTGACTAATCTACGGTATCTAAACGTGATTCTAACCGATAAACATCAGTTCTACCGATTTAACTCATTTATGCCCTAAATGGAGAAATGAGGAAAACATTCCAACAACTAACACAATCCATACATAATCATAAACATTAATAAGATGATGATACTTCACACCCTTACCTGATTATTTGCAAGCTTTGATCGATTCTTCCAGCCTCTAGGTTTTTCTCTTCTTCCTTCCCTCTTTCCCTTCTCTTCCTTTCTTTCTTTTCCTTTTCCTTCTAATGTTACTAACTTTCTTTCTCTTCTCTTTTTATCTCATCTTTCCATTTCTTTCCTCTCATTTTCTTTCCCTCCACTAACTAATCAAATCTCATAAATTAACCACTTAACATTAAATAGGAAATGTCTATAATACCCTCCAAAACTATTTTCTCAGAAAACTCCCAAATTCGGTTAAAATAGGATAATATGTAAACATAACATATTTTCATGCAAATTCCACCTCAAAATAATATTCGCCCAATTAAACCAAAAAGGACTCAACGAAAAAGGAATAATCGAAATCGGGGCGTTACAATTCTCCCCCACTTAGGAATTTTCGTCCTCGAAAATATCTCCTGGTTCAAATCATACGGGACACGAATTTCACGCCTCCTCTCCATTTCCCAAGTTACACATGATCGCCCACATGCATACTTCTATACCGCAATCATAGTTATGCCACGTGACTCGTATAAACCCATTAATCCTCATCAATCTCCATTGGAGATTGTGGGTACACCGCTTGCACTTCACCAGGAACGACATCTCGGTCATTCTATCCTGGTGATCATCCCACTAGGGACGAAGCATAGTCATAACACTTATACCTCATCAGGAATGTCACTTAGTAATGTCCAATACACAAAGCTAAGCCCCACAAGAAGTCTCCCCATAACCAACTCATATCGCAAAATTGCTTAGCCAGTTCCAACTCTCTCTATCATCCTTTTCATCATATGCAAGGATCTTCAAATTACAGCATAAGCTACCACATTATCCTTTCTCGGATGATAATCTCAGTCTAAAACCATAATCCTTCTAGAGTTCCCAATTACTTTCTCTGTCTCACATACTACGCTTCCAAATTAAGCAGATACCTCAAGCTCTGGCGGTCACCATCATTCCAGAGCTCAAACTAACCAATTGAAGCCCCCAACTCGGGAACAACCACAACAGTAACCAACTCCAAATTACTTGTCAGACAATTACTCTTATGCACTCCAAGTTGTCGTAAGGCATGACCACAACTTACTAATGTTGCACTGAACACATCTTCCAATCATATCAACAGAGCTTCTCACAACACAACAATTAATTCTGTCGAGCCCGGCACAACCTATACACGAGTTGTTGACAGCTCTCCAGAAACCCTTTGAAACTCTCCTCACCGCAGCATAAAACTGCTTCTTCTCCCGTACTGATAACTCAAGTTCCTTATGCTCAATATGATCCTCTATTCTCTTCTTTGAATATACCAAAATATCATCGGTGAACACAATCATTGCTTCAATCAATCAAGTATGGAGAATCCTCATGCCAAATGGTTACTCGGTTTCGTAAATTATGGAAAAAACACGCACCACACACTCTGCATCCACTACTAAATCCAAAAATAGTCCATCAATAATTAACTTAATTCCATGCCAATACTTCACCATCATCTAGATCATTGGACTAGCTTTCCAACGCTTCGAACCGTGCGTCATTCTGAGTTACGGTCCTCCCGTTACGACAAAAATACTAAAACAACTTTCTCTGCCCAGGACTTCCTCGCTAGGCGAACATAGTAGCGAGCGTGGAGTCGTTCGCTAGCATGCTCGCTAGGCGAAGACCTGGCGAACATGACAGTCCAAAATCTTAATTTCGACCGTTACCTGACTTCCGAGTGTCCGATTTCGATTCCCTAAAAAGCTGTGATCACGGAATTTGACGTACTGCAACAATTTCACACTTAGAAGACCATACAACACATCCTCGACTCTTGGAATACTTAAAGGCCTTGCTACACCAATTTGCACTCCACGTTTATGCTTTCTTTAACATCCACCGGATGTCACTATCCACCCTTTGCATACCTAACCTCGCAATGACAGTGTTTTCACACGTGTCGCATACAAGGGGACAAACGACACAAGACAACCTGGCCGGATGGACCGACCTGCTCTGATACCACTTGTAACACCCCACTTCCCAAAACAAATAAAATATAAACATTATAATTAAACATCAGAGTTTTTCATCATTTACAGTGGGATACCACATCACCAATAAGTCATCAAAATACTTTATTGATTATTTTCCAAAATAATATAGCGGAAATTGTCATTTCAACATTCTTGGCCATCTGCCAGATTTCATAAAATCTCTATTATTATAATTCACCAAAACGTGATACGTCACAGGATTACAACAAGTTTGACGCAAAACAATTAAAACACCCATATCCCGTGTTACGTATCAGAGCACCCTAAGACTCGACCTGTACACCGCTATCCAAGCTATCTATGTACCTGGATTATCTGTACTTCCGAGGGAGTACAGACCACAACAACAAACAACAAAGGGGTGAGAATCACGATCAAATAATAATGGTATAATAGTACATGAAATAAAAGGAAGAATCTATATAAATCATTTCACATACATATTATCCAGACTCACTGTCCCATCGTCCAATCACAATTACAATCACGTAACACGTGCGCACACACACACCCCGAAACATACGGTATCGACTCATTCGTCCGTCAGATTCTCCTAGGAACCAAATATAACCATCACATCAAGCGAGGTTCTGCAGATCCTACACGAGATCAAATATAACCATCGCATCAAGCGAGGTTCTGCAGATCCTACACGGGATCAAATATAACCATCGCATCAAGCGAGGTTCTGCAGATCCTACACGGGATCAAATATAACCATCACATTAAGCGAGGTTCTGCAGATCCTACACGGGATCAAATATAACCATCGCATCAAGCGAGGTTCTGCAGATCCTACACGGGATCAAATATAACCATCGCATCAAGCGAGGTTCTGCAGATCCTACACGGGATCAAATATAACCATCGCATCAAGCGAGGTTCTGCAGATCCTACACGGGATCAAATATAACCATCACATCAAGCGAGGTTCTGTAGATCCTACACGGGATCAAATATAACCATCGCATCAAGCGAGGTTCTGCAGATCCTACACGGGATCAAATATAACCATCGCATCAAGCGAGGTTCTGCAGATCCTACACGGGATCAAATATAACCATCGCATCAAGCGAGGTTCTGCAGATCCTACACGGGATCAAATATAACCATCGCATCAAGCGAGGTTCTGCAGATCCTACACGGGATCAAATATAACCATCGCATCAAGCGAGGTTCTGCATATCCTACATGGGATCAAATATAACCATCGCATCAAGCGAGGTTCTGCAGATCCTACACGGGATCAAATATAACCATCGCATCAAGCGAGGTTCTGCAGATCCTACATGGGATCAAATATAACCATCGCATTACGCGAGGTTCTGCAGATCCTACACGGGATCAAATATAACCATCGCATCAAGCAAGGTTCTGCAGATCCTACACGGGATCAAATATAACTATCGCATTAAGCGAGGTTCTGCAGATCCTACACGGGATCAAATATAACCATCGCATCAAGCGAGGTTCTGCAGATCCTACACGAGATCAAATATAACCATCGCATCAAGCGAGGTTCTGCAGATCCTACTCGGGATCAAATATAACCATCGCATCAAGCGAGGTTCTGCAGATCCTACACGGGATCAAATATAACCATCGCATCAAGCGAGGTTCTGCAGATCCTACACGGGATCAAATATAACCATCGCATCAAGCGAGGTTCTGCAGATCCTACACGGGATCAAATATAACCATCGCATCAAGCGAGGTTCTGCAGATCCTACACGGGATCAAATATAACCATCGCATTAAGCGAGGTTCTGCAGATCCTACACGGGATCAAATATAACCATCGCATTAAGCAAGGTTCTGCAGATCCTACACGGGATCAAATATAACCATCGCATCAAGCGAGGTTCTGCAGATCCTACACGAGATCAAATATAACCATCGCATCAAGCGAGGTTCTGCAGATCCTACTCGGGATCAAATATAACCATCGCATCAAGCGAGGTTCTGCAGATCCTACACGGGATCAAATATAACCATCGCATCAAGCGAGGTTCTGCAGATCCTACACGGGATCAAATATAACCATCACATTAAGCGAGGTTCTGCAGATCCTACACGGGATCAAATATAACCATCGCATCAAGCGAGGTTCTGCAGATCCTACACGGGATCAAATATAACCATCGCATCAAGCGAGGTTCTGCAGATCCTACACGGGATCAAATATAACCATCGTATCAAGCGAGGTTCTGCAGATCCTTCACGGGATCAAATATAACCATCGCATTAAGCGAGGTTCTGCAGATCCTACACGGGATCAAATATAACCATCGCATCAAGCGAGGTTCTGCAGATCCTACACGGGATCAAATATAACCATCGCATCAAGCGAGGTTCTGCAGATCCTACACGGGATCAAATATAACCATCGCATCAAGCGAGGTTCTGCAGATCCTACACGGGATCAAATATAACCATCACATCAAGCGAGGTTCTGTAGATCCTACACGGGATCAAATATAACCATCGCATCAAGCGAGGTTCTGCAGATCCTACACGGGATCAAATATAACCATCGCATCAAGCGAGGTTCTGCAGATCCTACACGGGATCAAATATAACCATCGCATCAAGCGAGGTTCTGCAGATCCTACACGGGATCAAATATAACCATCGCATCAAGCGAGGTTCTGCAGATCCTACACGGGATCAAATATAACCATCGCATCAAGCGAGGTTCTGCATATCCTACATGGGATCAAATATAACCATCGCATCAAGCGAGGTTCTGCAGATCCTACACGGGATCAAATATAACCATCGCATCAAGCGAGGTTCTGCAGATCCTACATGGGATCAAATATAACCATCGCATTACGCGAGGTTCTGCAGATCCTACACGGGATCAAATATAACCATCGCATCAAGCAAGGTTCTGCAGATCCTACACGGGATCAAATATAACTATCGCATTAAGCGAGGTTCTGCAGATCCTACACGGGATCAAATATAACCATCGCATCAAGCGAGGTTCTGCAGATCCTACACGAGATCAAATATAACCATCGCATCAAGCGAGGTTCTGCAGATCCTACTCGGGATCAAATATAACCATCGCATCAAGCGAGGTTCTGCAGATCCTACACGGGATCAAATATAACCATCGCATCAAGCGAGGTTCTGCAGATCCTACACGGGATCAAATATAACCATCGCATCAAGCGAGGTTCTGCAGATCCTACACGGGATCAAATATAACCATCGCATCAAGCGAGGTTCTGCAGATCCTACACGGGATCAAATATAACCATCGCATTAAGCGAGGTTCTGCAGATCCTACACGGGATCAAATATAACCATCGCATTAAGCAAGGTTCTGCAGATCCTACACGGGATCAAATATAACCATCGCATCAAGCGAGGTTCTGCAGATCCTACACGAGAACAAATATAACCATCGCATCAAGCGAGGTTCTGCAGATCCTACTCGGGATCAAATATAACCATCGCATCAAGCGAGGTTCTGCAGATCCTACACGGGATCAAATATAACCATCGCATCAAGCGAGGTTCTGCAGATCCTACACGGGATCAAATATAACCATCACATTAAGCGAGGTTCTGCAGATCCTACACGGGATCAAATATAACCATCGCATCAAGCGAGGTTCTGCAGATCCTACACGGGATCAAATATAACCATCGCATCAAGCGAGGTTCTGCAGATCCTACACGGGATCAAATATAACCATCGTATCAAGCGAGGTTCTGCAGATCCTTCACGGGATCAAATATAACCATCGCATTAAGCGAGGTTCTGCAGATCCTACACGGGATCAAATATAACCATCGCATCAAGCGAGGTTCTGCAGATCCTACACGGGATCAAATATAACCATCGCATCAAGTGAGGTTCTGCAGATCCTACACGGGATCAAATATAACCATCGCATCAAGCGAGGTTCTGCAGATCCTACACGGGATTAAATATAACCATCGCATCAAGCGAGGTTCTGCAGATCCTACACGGGATCAAATATAACCATCGCATCAAGCGAGGTTCTGCAGATCCTACACGGGATCAAATATAACCATCGCATTACACGAGGTTCTGCAGATCCTACACGGGATCAAATATAACCATCGCATCAAGCGAGGTTCTGCAGATCCTACACGGGATCAAATATAACCATCGCATCAAGCGAGGTTCTGCAGATCCTACACGGGATCAAATATAACCATCATCATACACCGCAGTGTATACTACACGACACGCTCAACATTCATGCCAAATCGTTATGCATTTTTAACCGAATTAAACGATGCACAAAATTGCCCAAACGGCTACAATTCATAACCTAGGATTCACGCCTATCGGCTACCCACAATACATCACGAGCCATCACACCATCTTCTAAATCAAGGAAGGGTCGATCGCAATCGGAACCCCAAGTCACAACTGCACCCAACAGCAGAGAAGACTCATTCTGCTACGTTCGCTACACGCTCGCCTAGCGAGCTGCTAGCGAACGTTCGCCACCTTCCCGCCTAGCGAACTGCTAGCGAGCAAGAACAGAAGCTACAGACTTCGTTCGCTACAGCGAACCCCCGGCGAGCCATTCGCTGCCAGCGAAGGAGACCAAAACACCACTGTCCCAAGTCTGGGACCGTTCGCTACGCACTCGCCTAGCGAGATGCTAGCGAACACTCGCGACCTGCTCGCCTAGCGAGCTGCTAGCGAGCGTCTGCGAACTGAACTTTCTCCCACTGTTCAGAATCCAAACACCCGATGAAATCTCCTGATAAATCCCAACTTGTTCCCAGTAGCCTTAGCCTAACATATATTGACTAATCTACGGTATCTAAACGTGATTCTAACCGATAAACATCAGTTCTACTGATTTAACTCATTTATGCCCTAAATGGAGAAATGAGGAAAACATTCCAACAACTAACACAATCCATACATAATCATAAACATTAATAAGATGATGATACTTCACACCCTTACCTGATTATTTGCAAGCTTTGATCGATTCTTCCAGCCTCTAGGTTTTTCTCTTCTTCCTTCCCTCTTTCCCTTCTCTTCCTTTCTTTCTTTTCTTTTTCCTTCTAATGTTACTAACTTTCTTTCTCTTCTCTTTTTATCTCATCTTTCCATTTCTTTCCTCTCATTTTCTTTCCCTCCACTAACTAATCAAATCTCATAAATTAACCACTTAACATTAAATAGGAAATGTCTATAATACCCTCCAAAACTATTTTCTCAGAAAACTCCCAAATTCGGTTAAAATAGGATAATATGTAAACATAACATATTTTCATGCAAATTCCACCTCAAAATAATATTCGCCCAATTAAACCAAAAAGGACTCAACGAAAAAGGAATAATCGAAATCGGGGCGTTACATTATGCTGTGCAGCAAATGAAATAAGAAGGCGTATAGATTCTAACCTTGCCACTGGAGCATAAGTTTCAGTGTAATCAATTCCTTCTTGTTGACTGTAACCTTGAGCTACCAACCTTGCTTTGTTCCTAACAACTTCTCCTTGCTCATTTAGTTTATTTCTGAATACCCATTTTGTTCCAATAATTTTGAAACCTTTAGGTCTAGGAACCAGATCCCACACATCATTTCTTGTAAATTGATTCAGCTCATCTTGCATTGCAAGTATCCAATCATTGTCACTCAGAGCCTCATCCATAGATGTTGGTTCAATAATAGACACCAACCTAAGAAGTGATATCCCAGATGATCTGATAAACGTCCTTGTTCTTATAGAGTCATCTTTCTTCCCAATAATCATTTCTTCTGGATGAGAAGCTTTGATTCTGGATGATCCTTTAACTGTTGGTTCTTCAGAAATATTCATGTTATTCATCTGAGCAACCAATGGAGTTGCATCTGGCGTAGCTTCTTCTTGAGCTTTCTCTACCTCTGACTTCTCAGATTCTATGAGAATAACTTCTCCATCTGCAGAGTTTTCAATCTGCGTTGGCTTTTGATTGCCAAGCTTATCATCAAATCTAACATGTATAGATTCCTCCATAATTTGTGTCTCAGTATTGTATACTCTGTAGCCTTTAGAACGTTCAGAATATCCAAGCATGAAACACTTTTGTGCTTTAGAATCAAACTTGTTAAGATTCTCTTTAGTGTTCAACATAAAACAAATACATCCAAAAGGATGGAGATAAAAAATGTTTGGCTTTCTATTCCTCCACAATTCATAAGGATTCTTTTCCAGAATAGGTCTAATAGACACTCTATTCTGAATGTAACATGTTGTGTTAATTGCTTCTGCCCAAAAATGTTTTGCCATGTTAGTCTCATTGATCATGGTTCTGGCCATCTCTTGCAAAGTTCTATTTTTCCTCTCTACAACTCCATTCTGTTGTGGAGTTCTAGGACAGGAAAAATCATGAGCTATGTCATTTTCATTAAAATATTTTTTAAAATGTTTGTTTTCAAATTCACCACCATGATCACTTCTGACTTTAACATTTTGAAATCTTTTTCAGTTTGGACTTGTTTGCAGAAGTCAAAGAACACAGAATGTGACTCATCCTTGTGTTTTAGGAACTTTACCCATGTACATCTGCTGTAGTCATCAACAATGACTAATCCATACTTCTTGCCTCTGATGGATGCAGTTTTCACTGGTCCAAACAGATCAATGTGAAGTAACTCTAATGGTTTTGAAGTTGAAACAACATTTTTGGATTTGAAAGATGATTTTGAAAATTTTCCTTTCTGACATGCTTCACAACGAGCATCTGAGTTGAACTTTAGATTAGGAAGTCCTCTGACCAGATTAAGCTTATTAATCTGAGATATATGTCTCATATTAATATGACCCAATCTTCTGTGCCAGACCCATTGCTCCTCATTAACAGATATAAGGCATTTAACATTCTGAACCTTAAGTTCTGAAAGACTAATTTTATAAATGTTGTTTTTCCTTTTGCCATTAAAGAGGATTGAGCCATCCTTTTGCCTAACATCTTTGCAACACTTTTGATTAAAGATTATGTCGTAACCATTTTCACTTAATTGACTTATGGACAATAGGTTATGAGCTAATCCTTCAACAAGCAAGACATTAGTTATGGAAGGAAGTTTACCATTGCCTATGGTTCCAGAGCCAATTATCTTTCCCTTCTGATTTCCTCCAAACTTGACATCTCCTCCAGATCTAAGCTCCAGACTTTGGACAATAGACCTTTTTCCCGTCATATGTCGTGAGCATCCAGAGTCCAGGTACCATGACAGGAGTCTTGACTTTGCTGCTAAGGATGTCTGCAACATAGATTATCTTATCCTTAGGTACCCAGATTTTCTTGGGTCCTTTTTGGTTAGTTGCCTTAAAGCTTTTTCTGAACTTCTGTCTTTCAACATAAGACTTGTTCTGATTAGCTTTAGATTTATTAAACACAGGTTTGTTCTAATTAGAACTTGTGTGTTTAATATCATTTAAGTGACCAAATGTAAACTGAGAATATAAAGGAGGATACTTGATATCCAGTTTATCTACAGATTTTGGATTTGAATCTTCATAAGAGAAAGATTTATATCCAACACCTTTTCTATAGTTTCTGCTAATACCATAGATCATTGAAGCCATTTTGCTTCTATCTAGGCTTTTAGTTAGAAACTTCCTGAAACTATAGTCATACTCTTGTAAAATATTTTTAGAGCATGGTTCAGATTTTGAATCAGAGTTTAGTTGAGCAGATTCTAAATTATTTTTCAATTGAAGATTTTCAGCTTTTAGTTCAGCTATTTCTGATTCAAACTTGTTACTCTCAAATTCAATATGCTTTAGAAGCGTTTTGTATTTGTGTTTAAGTTTGCTATAGTTTTCAAGAATATCATATAAACTTTCAACAAGTTCCTGTCTAGAAAGTTCAGCAAATACCTCCTCAGAATCAGATTCTGATTCTGATCCAGATGATTCATCATTGTCTTCAATGTCAGCCATGAATGCTACATTAGCACATTCCTCTTCTGACTCTGATGACGAATCAGATGCATCTGAGTCATCCCAGGTAGCCATCAGAAATTTCTTTCTGTGATCTGACTTTCTTTTTGGGTTCTCCTTCTGAAGCTTTGGACATTCACTCTTGTAGTGCCCAGGTTCTTTGCATTCATAGCAAACAACCTCTCCTTTTCCAGATCGTCTGTGTCCAGAGGATTCTCCAGATCTTCTGTACCCAGAGTGTTCTCCAGATCTTCTGTGCCCAGAAGATTCTTTGTGCTGATCTGGTTTTCTAAAGTTTTTGAACTTCCTTTGCTTATTCTTCCAGAGTTTGTTGATTCTTTTGGACAGCAAGGATAGTTCTTCTTCATCTTCAGAAGCAGACCCTTCAGAGCTTTCTTCTAATGCCTGCAATTCTTTAACATCTTTATTAGATTTTAAAGCAATTGAATTACCTTTCTTTAGAGGCTCATCTTCCTCTAGTTCAATCTCATGACTCCTTAGAGAACTGATTAGTTCCTCCAGCGTAATCTTGTTCAGATCCTTTGCCAGCTTCAGAGCAGTGACCATGGGTCTCCATCTGATTGGCAAGCTTTTGATTATTTTATTAACATGATTTGTTGTAGAGTAACCCTTGTCCAGAACCTTTAGACCAGCAGAGAGAATCTGGAATCTGGAAAACATTGCTTCAATAGATTCAAATTCTTCCATCTTGAAAGCTTCAAACTTCTGGATCAGTGCCAGAGCCTTGGTTTCTTTAACTTAAGAGTTCCCTTCATGAGTCATCTTCATGGATTCAAATATATCAAAGGAAGTTTCTCTGTTGGTTATTTTCTCATACTCAGTATGAGATATAGCATTTAGCAAGATAGTTCTAGCCTTGTGGTGATTTCTGAATTCCTTCTTTTGCTCCTCAGTCATTGATTTTCTGTCAACTTTCTTGTCATTCCCATCAGTGGGATGAACATATCCATGAATAACTAAGTCCCAAAGATCAGCATCAAATCTTAGAAAGAAACTTTCCAGTCTATCTTTCCAATAATCAAATTTCTCTCCATCAAACATGGGAGGTTTTGTGCTGACTCTTTCTTCATATTTGTTGTTGTTGGGTGTTGAAGTTTCAGCAGCCATAATGTATATCAACCAAGAGTATCAAGAGTTTTTTCCCACTGGATCTTTTCTGGTCACGGTTAAGTGATAACACAAACAAAACCGGAGCTCTAATGCCAACTGAAGGTGAGAAAAACACTTAGAAGGGGGGGTTGAATAAGAGTTTTAAGAAATATGGCAATAAAAACAACTCAAGATTTTTATCCTGGTTCGTTGAACTCAACTACTCCAGTCCACCTTATCAAAGATGATTTACCTTTTTCCACTAGGACTTAATCCACTATTTATCAACTGATTACAATAGAAAGCACTAAGAACAATTGTCTTAGTCTTCTCAAGAACTACTGACCAAACCTTGGTCTTCTTAAGGAACTTCTTACAAATTAACGTAAACTAACAAGTGTTTGAATGCTTCTAATAAGCTGTATCACAACTGTGATATTTACACTTAAGATTAAGTACAACAAAAACTATACAGTTTTATGAGAGATCAAATTAATAAGATCTTTGTGATTTTTCACGTTGATGAATCAAGCGTGTATTTCTTTCTGAGTTAACTAGCAATGAACAAGTGATGAGCAGAAAATTAGCAGCTTTAAAATGTTGTAGAAGTTCTCCTTTTATAGCTTTTCCAAATTGCTTTGAGTGATGTGCAGCTGTATATAATATTAGATTATAAGACTTCTCATTACCCAAAAAGTATGGGCAGAGAAATGCTTTCTGCATAAAGGTATGGTTGTATAAGCCTTGGGATTTGCACCACGTCCCTTCTTTGGACAAATTAGCCGTTGGTTACTTTGGAAGTAGCACCACATCTAATCAAGTTTACAGCTTCTTCAACAAGCTTCCTTCAGGATGAAGTCTTCATAATCTGCACTTCAGAGCAAGCATAAAGGAATGAAATATTTTAAGATGATCAGAGCTAAAATGAATGAGATGATCAGAGCCTTGATAGATGATCAGATCTTAATATATCAGAGTCTCAATCTTGATCAGAGTCTTCATCAGAGTGTGCAGCAGTATGTGCTTGAGCGTGAATTTTATTTGATTAGATTTTGATGATCAGAGCCTCTGTTCTTGCAGTGAAATGAACTTCAGAGTCTGATTTGATCAAAGCTTTCAACTATTCTTTCAGCAACACTTTAGATCATTCTGCAGTTTCTGCTTCAGATTCTTCTGGCAGCGCTTCAGAATCTTCTGATAGTCTTGCATCTGATGCTTCAGAGTCTTGCATAGTTTCTTTGTACTTATGTATATTGCTTCTTTAAGAGTATTTAATTTTATACCTGAAACAATAATACTTGAACAAATTTTAGAGAGTATATTTTCTTACTACAAAATTCCATAAAAGTTATCATCAAAACATAGAGATATAAGAACCACCAATCTGTGTTCTAACAATCTCCCCCTTTTTGATGATGACAAAACATAGGGAATTTTGTTCAATAAAGAGAATTAAAATATATAACTCCCCCTGAGATAAAGAATCTCCCCCTGAAATGAATACTCTAATAGAAGAGAACACTTCCCTTTTTGCTTGAGTATATTTCAGAACCTGGTAGAAATCCTTTTTATGCTTTCTAGAATCAGAGTCTGATGATTTCCTTCAATTTAAGAGTTTTGGTATATCTTCCAGAATCAGAGTCAAATTTTCTTCAAGTCTTAGAGTCTGGTTGGGTAATTCTCAGGGTAACTTCAGATCATTTTTATCAGATGAAGTAATAAGATCTGAAAGTCTTAAGATTCAATGTTAGATAAAAGTAATGTCTGAATTTCATTTTAGTATTACTTATGGATTGAACATTCAAATTCTCTTTCTCCCCCTTTTTGTCATAATCAAAAAGAATATTAAAGACAGAAAAGATAACAGAAGAAGAGAAAAACACAACACATAAATGAAAAACATAACGTCCAGATTCAAAATAGCACAAAAAACATAAGATGTTCATACAGCAGATGACAGAAAATAGAACAACAGAAAATTAGAATGCAAAACAAGAATGCAAAAACATGGAAAAGAAAACTAGGGCTGGCGAGAAGCAATCAGGGTCAGAAGATCAGTAATCTTAGCAGTGGACTCTTCTTGCTTGGCCATCCAAGTCTTGATCTCTTCAGTAGTATGTTCCTGTTTTATCATCCATGATCTGATTTCCTTGACTTCTTGAACAACATCTGGAGTCTCAGTCTTCATCTCAGATGCAGAGGGTTCAGAAACAGATGCAGTTGCCATTAGATGATCAATCTCCATGTCAGATGCATGAGTATCTTCTATCATTGTAGAATCTTCAGCAGGAGCATCTTCCAGAAGAAGCACTGGGGTTGTGATAATTCTTAGCAGAGTCTGTCTGACCATTTCAGCAAACTTTGCCTTTGCATCATCAGCAAAGAGTGTTCTGAGGTCAGATGCAGTAGAGTTGAACTTAGAGATGAATCTGTTCCAAGAAGCTTCAGATTCAGCAGGATCCATACTAGCCATAAACTCTTTCTCCACAGAAGCAATCCCCTTACGTATTTCCTTCTTGAAATTCTTGAACAGAGTAGAAACATCTGATCTGGGTTTGGGGTTCAGAAAGTCTTCTATAGTGACTGGTTGTGATGGTTCAGGAGGTGTTTGATTTTCTTCAGAAGGTGGGTGATCAGATGATGGTTATTCAGATGGTGGTTGTTCAGATTGTTGGGGTATGGATGGTTGTGGTTCAGATGGTTGTGGTATGGATGTTTGTGGTATGGTGAGTTGAGGAGTAGAGGTGGTGCCATCAGATGGTGTTGATGTAACAACATCAGATGAGGGTGGTATAAAATCTGTGAAGTTGAATTTAAAGCGAAGAGGGTTGTCAGATGCAGGTAGGTCAGCTGGTAATGGTTTATAAGGATCAGGAATTTGTAAGCTAGTTGGTGGGGGACTTCAGATTCATCAGAATCAGATGGTTCAGTTGAATGACATGAAGTTGAAGAGAGCACATACATGGTTGCAATAGGTTGCACATCCAGAATGTTTTCAGATGGTTGTTGGACAGATGGTTCAGGACTTTGGATGATTGGTTCTTCTGGTGGTTGAGTAGAAGAGAGTGGTTCAGATTGTGTTTGTTGTTCAGATGGTTGTTGTTTCTGTGGTTCAGATTGTGTTTTTTGAGGGGGTTGTTGTTCAGAAGATTTCTATTGAGGGGTTTCATATGGTAGTTGAACAGAAGATGGTTGAGAATGTTTGTGAGGAGATGAAATGGGTTCATATGAATGAGGTTCAGATGGTTGAGGAGGAGATGGTGGAGGTGAAGGTGAGGGTGAAGGTACAGATGGTTTGGGATCAGATATTAATACCTGTTGAATTATTTCTCTAATTTCTTCCATGGTAGCTCTGGAGGATTTTCCTTCTGCTTCTTGTCCTTCTCAGGTTTGTCAGCAGCATCAGAGGCTTTCCTCTTGGGCTGTGCAACAAATACTTCCTCAGCTTTCCTCTTCTTGCGCCTTTCTCTCAGAAGATTTGGCAGTACTTCTCCTTCCTTCTGAACTATGTTAGCAGGCAGAGGGATACCATTCTTCAAACAATCAGCAATGAATGTCAGAATGATGTTCCTAGGTTCATCAGCACTGAACATAGGAAAATCTGCTAAAGGAATTCTCCTTCTGCTGACTTCTTCAGAGTTAAATTTCTTGGGTTTTCCAGCAAGCTCTGAAATGACCTTCATTCTTTTCAGAGTGTTCCCATTGATGACAGATCCTATAACATAGGACAGTTCATCTGTCACTCCAGCATCAAACAGATGTTTCATAAGACCATTCTCTGTTAGAATGTCTGATATCAGTCTTCCCATAGGGATCCAATTTCTGATTTTTCCAGCTTTAACCCTTACTTCTTCTCTTGTTTCTTTGATATGGTTCAGAAGATGACTGAACAGAAGATAAGGAAAATCAACCTTCTTGCCTTTACTCATACAGAACATGAAGTACATTTGTTCTGAGTTGACATAATCTAGTGATTTAGTAGATTTCCTGTGAAAGATAGAACTCATGAAAATCATAGCCCAGATTCTGTAAACAAGCTTCAGATCTCTGACCTTGTTGGATGGTTCCCCAGAAACACAAAATTCTTGAAAAATGTCAGCCAAATCCACACGATCAGTAGCCATACTTGTGATTCCGTCAGTTTCCTTATACTCAAGTAGTTGTCTGATTAATTTTTCAGTGATGACAATTTCCTTCCCAAGAACAGAAGAATGAATGAACTTAGGGCAAACTTGAGTGTGTATCCAGAATTCCTTCACCAATGTTGGATAAACAGGACCCATCAACCTGTCAAAAAACTTTTCCCAGTTCTGAGTTTTGATGGTTGGATAGAGGTCAAAACCATTTTCTTTGATGGATTCAAAATCCACAAAGTTCTCACACAAAACTTCAAGATCTTTGATTGGAGTGAGAAGAGTTCTCACAGGTGCCTTGTACACAACAGCAGTTTGAGAAGAAGTGGCAGCATTTGGAGATGATGCAGCAACAGTTGAAGTTTGCATCTGAGCAGATGTTGAAGATGGTGAAGCCATTGATGTTGAGAGGTTTTGGGTTTTGAAATAAGATGGAAGCAATAGAGAAGACAGAAATGCATATGAGATGTGAAGAGAGTGTAAAGTGTGATTTGTGAAGTGTTGTGAGAATTTATAGAGAAAATTAGGGCATGCAAAAAGACATAAGATCTCACGCGTACACAAGCATTGAATGAAGTGAAACATAATCATATCAAGCAATTAATGCAAAGAATAAAATCATATCAAGCATTTAAGATTCTGACAGAAGGGGGGGAAATCAAGAGATTTTGGATTTTCAAAGCAATACCTCAAACGTCACTTCAGTATGGTGCACTCTACCTTTCCAGATTCTGAGCTACACGTGTTTGTTTGCATGTGCCTCTGAAACTCTAGGATCTGATTGGAATCTAGCACACAGACACACATTGAATAAAATATCAGGTCTTGAAGCAGTTAAATATAAGAGAGATCCAATCATACCTCTGTAAAGTTTTTGATCAACTTTCTTACTTACCTCTTCCTTACCAAGTGTGCTTGTAGGATGCATTAGAGTCTTTGCCAATTTGCTTTCATTCAGATTGAATTTCTTCAGAAGCTCTTTGACATATTTTGTTTGGTGAATATATGTGCATTCTGGAGTCTGATTTACTTGGATTCCTAGAAAGAATCTAAGTTCTCCCATCATGCTCATTTCAAATTCAGCCTGCATAGACAAAGCAAACTCCTTTCCTAGCATAATATTGGTAGATCCAAAAATAATATCATCCACATAAATTTGACAAACTAGTAGATATTTCTTAAATGTTTTACCGAAAAGAGTTGTGTCCACTTTGCCTCTGATAAAGTTCTTTTCCAGAAGAAAATTACTTAATCTTTCATACCAAGCTCTGGGAGCTTGTTTCAAACCATAAAGAGATTTTTTGAGTTTGAAAACATGATCTGGAAATTTATCACTTTCAAAGCCAGGAGGTTGATGGACATAAACTTCTTCTTCTATAATGCCATTTAAGAAGGCACTCTTAACATCCATCTGATATAGAGTGATGTTATGCTGTGCAGCAAATGAAATAAGAAGGCGTATAGATTCTAACCTTGTCACTGGAGCATAAGTTTCAGTGTAATCAATTCTTTCTTGTTGACTGTAACCTTGAGCTACCAACCATGCTTTGTTCCTAACAACTTCTCCTTGCTCATTTAGTTTATTTCTGAATACCCATTTTGTTCCAATAATTTTGAAACCTTTAGGTCTAGGAACCAGATCCCACACATCATTTCTTGTAAATTGATTCAGCTCATCTTGCATTGCAAGTATCCAATCATTGTCACTCAGAGCCTCATCCGCAGATGTTGGTTCAATAATAGACACCAACGCAAGAAGTGATGTCCCAGATGATCTGATAAACGACCTTGTTCTTATAGGGTCATCTTTCTTCCCAATAATTATTTCTTCTGGATGAGAAGCTTTGATTCTGGATGATCCTTTAACTGTTGGTTCTTCAGAAATATTCATGTTATTCATCTGAGCAGCCAATGGAGTTGCATCTGGCGTAGCTTCTTCTTGAGCTTTCTCTACCTCTGACTTCTCAGATTCTATGAGAATAACTTCTCCATCTGCAGAGTTTTCAATCTGCTTTGACTTTTGATTGCCAAGCTTATCATCAAATCTAACATGTATAGATTCCTCCACAATCTGTATCTCAGTATTGTATACTTTGTAGCCTTTACAGCATTCAGAATATCCAAGCATGAAACACTTTTGTGCTTTAGAATCAAACTTGTTAAGATTCTCTTTAGTGTTCAGCATAAAACAAATACATCCAAAAGGATGGAAATAAGAAATGTTTGGCTTTATGTAACTCCACAATTCATAAGGAGTCTTTTCCAGAATAGGTCTAATAGACACTCTGTTCTGAATGTAACATGCTGTGTTAATTGCTTCTGCCCAAAAATGTTTTGCCATGTTAGTCTCATTGATCATGGTTCTGGCCATCTCTTGCAAAGTTCAATTTTTCCTCTCTACAACTCCATTCTGTTGTGGAGTTCTAGGACAGGAAAAATCATGAGCAATGCCATTTTCATTAAAACATTTTTTAAAATGTTTGTTTTCAAATTCACTACCATGATCACTTCTGACTTTAACAATTTTGAAATCTTTTTCAGTTTGGACTTGGTTGCAGAAATCAAAGAACACAGAATGTGACTCATCCTTGTGTTTTAGGAATTTTACCCATGTCTATCTGCTGTAGTCATCAACAATGACTAATCCATACTTCTTGCCTCTGATGGATGCAGTTTTCACTGGTCCAAACAGATCAATGTGAAGTAACTCTAATGGTTTTGAAGTTGAAACAACATTTTTGGATTTGAAAGATGATTTTGAAAATTTTCCTTTCTGACATGCTTCACCAAGAGCATCTGAGTTGAATTTGAGATTAGGAAGTCCTCTGACCAGATTAAGCTTATTAATCTGAGATATACGTCTCATATTAATATGACCCAATTGTCGCTACTGCAAAAATCGGCGCCGGCTGAACAGAAGAGTCGCCACCGTGCGTTATTTATCCCAAAGGAGGGAAATGAAACGCTCGAAGTAAACCTACCGCAAAGACGGGAAAGGAATGGTCATCGCAACCAAATCCTGGATTCGGGAGTCGGTTACGCAAGGGGAAGGTATTAGCACCCCTCACGTCTGTCGTACTCGACGGGATCCACGCTTGTTTTCTAGTACGGATTGTTATTCTATCTATTCTACAGGTCTGGGGTTAAAAGAAAATAAAATGACTCGGCAAAGTATCGCACTTTATGCCTACGTATTCCCGTCTGAAACGAGAAATCAGAGTCAATGTAGTTCGCCTACCTACGGGAAAGGAGGGGAAGGTTGCTCGCTAGGATACCGCATCCTATGCCTACGTACTTTCATACGGCATGAAAGATCAGAGCAAACGTAGTTCGGGCTACGGAAGACACTGATTTGTCTGTTTATCTTTTATCCTTCTAAAAAAGGTATTCTCCTGATTAACCGTCCAAGCGGACAAAAATGACGTTTTGATTTGTTTCCAGTCTTTTACACAAGAACTGTCTTTTATTGATGTTTGAAATCTTATTACTGTGTTTTGAATGATTTTGAGATGGAAGAGAAAGAACTCTAAAACCTAGGGTTTGAAATGGGAATCAAAACTACCCTAATGTTGTCATGCATGGATTAACACCTAATGTCTGTCATATTGCTCTATTGCGTAGAGAGAAACAGAGATCCTAGGGGATAAACGGAAAAGAAACAGCATATATACGGTAAACAGTAAAATGCATGAGATGTAGCAGTACAAGCGAGGCAAGGGAGTCCCACTCAACCTCGAACCTGAGAAAACAACAGGCAAAGTGAAACAGCTTCACTTCAAACCTAAGGGAAAAATTAACAAACAATACAGCAAAGAAAATAAAGCCCCACACCAGCCCTGACAGCACACCAGCTCCTACAGCAGCAGCTCTGAAAAACATCAAACTCTGACAATTGATTAGCTGCAAAACATTAACATTCAAAAGAACCCCAAAATCCAACTTAAATGACCTCTACACTCCAAGCAACACCAAGCCTGAGCAAGCAATGAACCCCAACAGTTGACAGCTTCAGACAGCAGTAAAACCCTAATCCAACAGTTGAGCAGCTTTGACATGAACAGGTATCATCTTTATCAATCTTCAATGTAATGAATTTCTTCTTATCTGCAATGGCTTCTTTCTTCAAGGCAAGCACTCCAGAAAAGAATCACTTAACAGCATAAGTTGAATGCTAAACAGCTTATTGACAACCAAAGGAAGCCTATAAGTGTTGAACATTATGAGAGACAGGTTCCCTAAAAGTTCTACTCCCAAGATAAGCCACTTATCCCTCCAAAGGAGGGATGTGAATATCTTAGAAGGACTTTTAGTCATTGGGAGGAATGGAAGCACAAGATGCTTTCCATGTTTGTGGAAGAATTCAGTCTAATCTAAAGCTCTGCCTATTTCTCCTATTTCCTATGTCTTCACAAACCATCTTCAAGCAAAAGAATCCCCAAGCTCCAAGCATCCTTATTTGTCTTCAATATTCTCACATGCTTCCCCCATGCTCCACAAGCCAAGCCCAAGTCCCACACCCCAATTCAAATGCCCAAAACCCAACAAACAAAGCAACATCCCAAGTGGGAAACACACCAATATCAACCAAATTGCAAAAATCAAGTAAAAATAGTAAAACTCACTACAAAATCCTAATTAAATTTCTAGGGGACCCTAACTATGTACCCTATACCCCATATAAACCCCAAGACTTAAATCAATTTTAAAACCCCAAAACTATGCCCTAAACTGCACCTACTTGTTGTGAAACCTTAATCCTGATCACCCTAAAGTTGATGGTTCAAAACTATCCTAAATTAAATCAAAAAAATGTGATAAAATTCCAGGGGGAACCTAATACTCTAATCTAACCATAGGAAAAAGAATTACATCAAAATATGAAATACAATGACCATACTAAATTCAGCAAGTAACATACACCAAGTGAAAATGAAATAAATGCCATAAAATGTAAAAATGCACCAAAAAATAAAAAATGAATGAAATGCCAATTTTATTCTTTTATAATTTTCTTGATGTTTTTATGAAAATGAGGGAAAAAATCCCATGTAAAAATAACCATTTTTCAATTTGTTATGATTTATTGACTAAACTATATGCAAACATGAAAATCAATTAAAATCAATTAAAAATGGAAAATATGCGTGGCAAATAGCAATTTTCTACAGTTCAGAAATGAATTGGTATCTGGAGGGGGGTGCAAGCATCAAAGCGCGCCAAGCCCAATACTAATCAGAAAAACAATACAAAAAACAATAAAAGGAAAAACTAGGGGGGGGGGCGACTAGCAACTATTCTCCTTGTATTCCTGATTGGGCCTCCCACTGGGGGGTGTGGATAGTAACCTGGCCTAGGCCCAAACGCAGAAACACATGGGGAGAGGGGTGTGACGAGTAAAGGGGGAGGTATACTTGGTAAATGATGTTTGGGCCTAGGCCCGAATCCATTGCTATTAGTCTTCAGTAAACAAAACCTAAATCTATCTCTGAACTCTCCCTCACACTATTCATTACCTTCTCCACCAAAACCCTAGCGCCTCTACCCTCTCTCAACCTCATCCTCTGAAACAACCCTATTCCAATCCCTAGCCAACTTTCGCTCGCCATCCCTTGCTAACAACGCTCATCAAACTTCAAACGACCTCACCAACTACCACTCAGCTCAAGATGACCTTCCCTAAATCAACCTTGTTCACAAACTATCGTCTAAACTACCCTAAATTTCAGCTACCAACACAAGAAGAAACTACAATAAGTAAAAGATTTTAAGCAGAAACCTGGATGGATGACTCAAACGTTGAAGATTCTGGATCTTGGATGAAACCTGAAGCGACTTCTGGAAATTCTTGTTGAAGTTTCAAAGATCTATGGCGGCGGTTGCGTTCTTGCAACGAAGCTCAACGAAGATCTTAAGAACTGAAGAACTTGATGGCGTTCTTGGAAGACTTTGAAGATCTGGTGACGAGATCGAAAGGACTTGAAGATCGTGGAAGCTCTTGCATGAATCTCTGGTGTTATGAGTTTCTGGACATTCGAGGAATCTGGAAAAATATTTGAGGATTGACGAAGTGGACGAATTTCTGGCGAATCTGGAAAGGAAGTGATGAAGATCTTGCAATTCTGGAAAAAGATGATGAAGATCTGAGTTGCTTGCGGAAGGATATGAAGATTCCGGCGAGATTGCGTTTTCCGGCGAGGAGTGGACGGAGCTAGACGATGAAGATTGCAAGGTGTTTGGCTGGATTTTCTGGAAAAATCAGTTTTCGGCGGCCTCAACGATCTCCGGCGACGGTTGCGGCGGAGGGGAGGTGGTCCGGTGAGAGTTGCATGGCCGACGGTGGGATTGTGCTGATGGAGGGAGAGAGAGACGCGTGGGGCCAGAGGGAAATTGAGGAGGAAACACGTGTGAGGAGAGAGGGACACGTGGGGCCTGAGCTGTGAGTGGTGAGTGATGAGGTGGATGGCTGTGTGAGGTGGCTGAAAAAAGAGGCTCACGCGTGGCCATGTTATTTATATGACACGTGGCAACCATTTGGACCTTTGACTTGGGCTTTTCTGCAGCTCGTGGATAATTGTGGCCCAATTATGAGACTCTGACTAAAGACTTAATGAAAATGATTAAGACAAAACTCCAATTAACCTAAGGATTAAATGCTAATGGTTTGATTAACTATGAATTAAGACTAAAGACTTAATGAACTGCCTAATTAAAGCCTAATTACCAAACGAAATTAATTAAAAAAAAGACCCTAATCAACTCCTAATTAATCCTAATTAACAATACAAAATTAAACTCTAATTAACCTAAAAAAATAGAGAAAGGAATCTATTTAAAACTATACAAAACTATTCTATTTAATAAAAAATTATTAACATCTAAAAATGCTAAAACTCTATTAAAACTATTAAAAGAAGAGAATATCTATTTAAAAATCCAAAAATCTATTTACTTCTATAAAAAAAAACCACAGAAAAAATCTATTAAATTCTATTAAACTCTAAAAACTCCTATTAAAATCTATTTAAAAAAATCTAGACAAATCTACTTAAATCTATAAGAAAATATCTATATATAAAGGAATCTATTAAATTCTATTAAACTCTATTAGAAAAATTCTAGAGCAATCTATTTAAACGCATTAAAAATCTAGCAAACAAAAGGGAAAAAACTAAAATATGCCAGGAGGCCGATTAAATTGATTAGAGAACAATTGCGCAACCATAGCGAAACCCGGGCACCGAGATGGCCTGAAAACACAGGAAACGAGCACCAATTCTCAAAAGACTCTTATTCCAACCGGCCTGAACTGCCTGAAACGCCAGGGGCTATAATCCCGATAAAATCAATCTGACTGAGAAAAATGCGATGCACGCAGTATGCGAATGCGAATGCAAAATGCGTCGAAACATAAACCAGATATGGGAACCGGTTGGTCAAATTTTGGGGTGCAACAGCTGCCCCTATTCAAACGGCTTGGACCTGAAGGGTTGAAGAGCGAACAACCTTCAAACATTCAAAGGTGGAAGACGGTTGAATACAAAATAAACCCGAAAATTTGCCAACCGCAGAAATAAACTCCGCACTCGCTTGGGGAAAAATATCCAGAGAACTGAATCCAATTATTATGGCAACAAACTGATCAATCACCTGATAAAGAGATTTGACTTTAGCACCAGTTACTTGTGTGACACCACAGATAACAAACCCGAAGGTTGGATCAACATGCACTTGATCACCTCACATCGTCTAATGATAGACGGAAGACACCATCCCGAAGGAAAACCATAACCCATACTCACATCGTCTAAAGATAGATGGAAAGACACCATCCAGAAGGAAAATAATAACCCCTACTCACATTGTCTAAAGATAGACGGAAAGACACCATCCCGAAGGAAAACAATAACCCATACTCATATCGTCTAAAGATAGACGGAAAGACACCATCCCGAAGGAAAACAATAACCCATACTCACATCGTCTAAAGATAGACAGAAAGACACCATCCTGAAGGAAAATAACATCCCTACTCACATCGTCTAAAGATAGACGGAAAGACACCATCCCGAAGGAAAATAACATCCATACTCACATCGTCTAAAGATAGACGGAAAGACACCATCCCGAAGGAAAATCGTTAGCGGAAAGAGAACCATATGAACTTCATCACCGCCCATCAAATTTCAGAATCCTCTCGTCTACAGGAATTGATGGAAAGAACAATATCTTCAAAGGGGCCACATCATCAGTAAGAACCGACAGGAAGAAAAACCACCTTTAAAAAGCCATGTCGTCGATAATGATCGACAGCTAGGAAAACCAAACATTCTTCAAAGAGCCTCGACGTCAATAAGGATCAACAGTAAAAAAAACCTCTTTTGAAATGTCACCTCATCTGATAAACAGAAAGAAAGCCAATATCTGAAAGATCGCCTTGAAACCTCTCAACGTCTAAAGATAGACGGAGAAAACTCGTTGGGGGAAACACATCGTCAATGTGAACTGACGGTAAGACCTGCTGAAAAATCACCTGCTCAAACTCCCAACGTCTAGAGATAGACGGAGAAAACTATACCTCAAAGGTTGGGTCAACATGCACTTGATCTTATAACATTGTCTAAAGATAGACAGGAAGAAACTTGCCCCAACTCATGAGGTCTAAAGATAGATGGAGAAAACCAAACTGAAACTTCACATCATCTAAAGATAGACGGAGAAAACCATATCCAAACTCATGACGTCTAATGATAGACGGAGAAAAGCACTTGTTGGAGAAACACGTCGTCAACAGGAATTGACGGGAAGAGAAACCTGTCGATATCAGATGACTGATGAGTAAAGCTTAACATTCGTATGATCTAAAAAAATCAAATAAACCAATGAGCTGTCTGAATAAAGCTGCTAGATAAATGCCCCTGAACTGATTACAGAGTGATTCACGTCGCCACGGAAGACTGATAAAAAAAAACTGGCTTATGCTTCGTATGCTTGTTGTGTTTACTTGGACGGGTTGGTTTTATTCTATCTACCTATCAAGGCTGGCTGAAAAAGAAAAGAAAATGACTCGGCAAAGCGTCGCGCTTTATGCCTACGTATTCTCATCAGAGAATGAGAAATCAGAGTCAACGTAGTTCGGCCTACGAAGGGTTATGGGGGAAGGTAGCTCGCCAAGACATCGCCATCTTGTGCCTACGTACTCTCAACAGGCATGAGAGATCAGAGCTCACGTAGTTCGGGAAACTACGGTTTATTTCCTGTTTTTTACGAAAGAAGTGTTTTTTATTGTGTTTGCGATTTCAACCGCACTAGAGACTATGACCTGAGAGTGAATGCGTCGCATGTCACCCAAAGGGTACCATACTAAACATCCAGACTGTGGAAAAGAAGCTCTCCCCCAATCCTTTCTCAGATAGCTTAAGGCTCGTAACGTACGAAAGAAATCATTCATGATTACTGTATCTTAAACTGTTTTGAGATGAGAAGAGAACAGGCCCAACTAGGAGGGAGACTATCAAGTCCTACTGTTATCATGCCATGGATTCATCCTATGGTTGAGGTTTGAACAGGGAACTCCTAGATGTTGTCATGCATAGGTTTCAACCTAAGATTCTATCATCAAATCCTTATCAAAGGAAATGAGAGTCCTAAGGGATCATGTCAATGATACACCAAAACAGACAAAGCATCAGCTTAACAGTAAAATGCATGCAATGCAAGTGAGGGAGGAAATGTGTGTGGGGCTTCAGCCTCCACAAGCTCATCTCAACCTCAAGCCAGAATGAAATAACAGTAATCATACTGAAATATAAAACAACATGCTATCAAGCAATAAACAGTAAAATGCAATCATACAGATAAATGAAATGAAATGCCATCAGGCAAAACAAACCACATGGGCAAGGGAGCTTGGCTCTACCGAATACCCGTAAGCAAAGCCACACAGTAACAATACAAGCAGAGGGAGCAACTCAACCTCTAGTGCAATCATGCTCCTAGATTCTACCTATCCTAGATATGGACTTATTCTAATGCATCAAACAAGTCAAACAAAACACAACAATACAGAAAAGAAAAAGAAAGCAGATAAACTCCTCTCTCAACTCCAAGCTTCAGCTTCTCCAACAGCGACTCAGTCTTCAGACTTCAAATACTCTTGACAAACATCAGTTTTCTTTTCCAGGTTTCAACCCTACAACATGAGTTTCAACTCATCTTCTCCCTTAAGCTTCAGCTTCTTTGATCAGCTCCACCTTCAGGCTTCACCTAATCCTCAGGGATCTTCAAGTATCAACTTGCTCTTGTTGCTCTTCAAGCTTCAGCTGGAATGGCAATGCTCAAGGATTCATCCTCTTCAATACTCCTCAATGAAGTCTTCATCTTCATGCTCAGGCTCAACCTCTCTCAAGACAATCAAAACCAGAGAAAATCACTTACTGGATAAGCTGGGGGGATATTGAACTGCTTATTTGACCACCAAAGGTGACCTATAAGGGTTCAACATCAAAGGAATGGTTCCCTCAAAAGTTCTACTTCCTAGGTATATCACTTATCCCTCCAAAGGAGAGAGGTGTATGCCATGGAAGGACTTTGAATCATAGGGAGGAGTGGAGGTGAATGATACCATCCATGTTTGAGAAAGAAGTTATCTACATCTAAGCTCTTCCTAATTCCTAACCCTAAAACAACAAAAAAAAACAAAAGGAAATCAAGCTCTCAAGCTCCTCAATGCATCTTCAAGTCTTCTACTATGCTCCTCAATGCTCCACTATGAGATACCAAGCTCTCCAAGCCCACAAAGCAAAGCAGACTAAGCAAACATGCCCTAAAGGCAACACAAACAATCAACCAATACAAAAATCAACTAAAAATAGCATACTACTATATTAAATCCTAATATAATTTCTAAGGGATCCTACATACCTACCCTTAATACCCATATATGCCCCATAGTCTAATTTGTCCTAAAAACCCAAAAATCTAAAGTTATTATGGACCTATGTTGAAGTTTTAACCTAATTCTACACAACCTAATAGCATCTAGTCAAAACTATCCTAAAAATCATCACAAAAATATGGAATTAATCCAAGGGGAACCTAAAACATATATCTAACTACCCTAAAAAGATTGACCTAAAAATCTAAAGGGAGCTACCTAAACTAAATTCTACAAATTAAGGTATCAACTTAAAAGCATTAAAATGCAATTAAAGTAAAAAAATATGCAAAACATACTAAAATGCATGATATATAAAATATTTTTATTTTATATTTTTCTAGACAAAAATATGAAAAGGGAGAAAAAACTCCCATTAAAAAATATTGATTTTCCATTTTATTATGAATTTCTAAAGATTTGAGACAAAATGGTAAAAATAAAATGCCAAGTATGAAAATGGGTGCAGATAGTATACAGATATAGCACAAATTGCGCTTGGGCCCAGACATGGGAGTGCGTATAGAAATACGCTAGGCCCAATATTAAAACAGAAATTAAATGATAAAATCAAAAAGAAAAAGAAAAACGAGCGGTGCATTAAGCAATGGATTATAGTTATAAAACTGATTGGGCCTGATAGGGGGTGGGAATAGAAATCATCACACTAAGCCCAGACTAGCGTTTTAATGAAACGCTGAGTTTTATCGCTCAGCTTTCCCTCTCATTTTCGTTTTGAATCACGGCCGTAGGATCTGGTCTTTGGTCAAAGGTCAGCGCCTTATCTAACGGTAGAAACATCATCATCAACCTTGGATTAGGGTTTCACCTGAAACTTCCATTAAAACACATGCCATGCAACAAATTTCTACCCACGCGTGCTCCTTCATTTCAGCATCAATTTCCACGATGTAAAACCCAAACTTGACCCATTTTCCACGCTGAACACGATCCTAACCTTGGTTTGAACTGAAGTGGCCTCTATCATAGAACCCGAAGGTGAAACTCCATTAACCTCAAAATATCATCAATCTTCAACCTCAACCAAACTTAGATTCCTTTGCATCAAAATGATCCTCACATTCCATGGGTTAAAATCATCTAATAATCTTGCATTAAAACTCACTATATCACTAGTTCTCACTCCATCAAGAAATGGCATCCATGAATGAAACTTCACCAATCACTCCTAAACTCATCAGAAATGATCACCTAATTGTCTCTAACAGTTCTAAACTAATAACTTAACCTAACCATGCCTAGATTATGAGATGAAAGGGATTTTGCAAACCTGGCCTCTTGCTATGGTAGGTGATGAAATCCTTGCTTTCAAGGCTTGAAACTCTTCAAGAACACTCCTTGGATGATGAAAACTCTTCTGTATGCAAAAGATTTGGAGGAGAGAGCTTGTACTTCAAGATCCAATGACAATTGCTTCTTTGCAAATCCAATGTGAACACCTTCAATTCTCCATCAATGGAGCTTCAGCTCAGTATGAATACACTCAGAAGGATCTATGGAGAAGGTTTGTGAAGAAAAATGGGATGGCAATGAAGAAAAATGGAGAGATTGAATATGACTTGCAATGGAAGCTTTTTCATTTAACTCTCTCTTCTCTACACCAATTAACACCAACCTTGCATCTGAGCAAGTCACAATGGTTATATAGAATGGTTTAGAACAGTCTAGAACTCCCTAGAACAATCCAATGAGAAATTCATCTTTTCATGTCATGGTATTTTGGATTTTCATTTCTCACCACATGGTATCTCATGCCAAATGCCTTGCAACCTTGGTTTCTGATTTGAAATTCTCCTTACATGAGATTTAGGACAAGTTACAATGCATATCTTCCTTGTTTATTGAGTTTTGCCTTGTTTTGGTTTGGTACCTTAAGATGCAAGTAAGCTTTTTCCAAGGCACCCCTATGATGCAAGCCTCCAATCAAAATTGTGGCTGAACCATTGTTCTTATATTGTCATTTGAAGTCAAAATGACCTATTACATGACATGGTTTGGACTTGTAACTTGGGATTTATGATTTTCAACTTCACTTGAATTAACTTATACCTCATTTTTAGGCCATTTTTATCACTTTTTGATATGAGCCTTTTCAACATCTCATGACCTCCCTACTAGCCTTAAAACATCATTATAAGCAAGTTTGATGTTGAAGATTTTTACATTTGAAGCTTGGAAGTAGGAGATATGGCCTTATGCTTGAAATGAACTATAACTTCCAAATGACCAAAATGCCCTTGGCTTGTCAAAGCCATAAGTTGAGTTCTACAAATCCTATCAAGAACTTCTAGTACTCTCTAGAAATCTAAGAAGATGCTCTTCAACATTCATGTTGACCAAGAGTTCATAGGAATCATCCTACTAGGGCAAACATTGTCTGCAAGTTGGGTGACTTTCAAGGACCCAGATTCACATACCTCAGATGACCTGTAATTTGTCAAAACAATAACTTGAGCTCCACAAATCCTATCAAGGACTTCTACTACTAAAATTAAAGCTAAGAATAAGCTCTACAACATTCATGTTGTGGGGAAGATGATATGACAATCACATCTTGAGCTAAACTGCCTTGAAGATAGGGATCAAACTAGGGGATTTTACACTGTCAATCCTTAGAAACCCTAGCTTGAAACTTCTCAAACTCCTCAATCATGATGAGTTGGTCTAGGAATCATCCTTATAGTATCTCAATACATCATTCCATGGTCACATGGCCCTTGGATTAGGTCTCAACCCTCTCCAAATCATCAGTTGACCTAGGGTTGACCCAGTCAAAACCCTAACTTCTTGGCTAGCTTCATAGCCTCATATAACTCTTGATAGGTAAATTAATGTTGGTCAAATTTTGGGGTGCAACAGCTGCCCCTATTCAAACGGCTTGAACCTGACTGGGTGAGGAGCGAACGGCTCTCAGCCAATCGAGGTGCGAGACGGTTGAATACCGATAAACCCGGAAATTTGCCAACTGCTCAAGTACACGGTACTCTGAGGGGAACAAATCTTCGAAAACTGAAATACTAGCTGCACGGCAACTAGCTGGAGAAATACTGATCTGACATCGCCGTCAGTTATCCACATTAAATTCCTCTGACATTGCCATCAGACAACCAAAACACCCAACATCGCCGCTGGAGAACTAGAGAACCTGACATCGCCGTCAAACAACCAAAATACCCAACATCGCCGCTGGAGAACTGAAGAATCTGACATACCCAACATCGCCGCTGGAAAACTGAGGAATCTGACATCGTCGTCAGAAACGAACATCCAACATCGCCGCTGGAGGACAAAAGAACCTGACATCGCCGTCGGAAGCAAACATAATCTGACCTCGCCGTCAAAACAAACATCCAACCTCGCCGCTGGAAACAAACAAATATCCAACATCACCGCTGGAGAGATACATCATCTGACATCGCCGCCAGAAACAAACATACCCAACATCGCCGCTGGAGAAATAGAGAATCTGACATCGCCGTCATAAACCAAAATACCCAACATCGCCGCTGGAGAACTGAATCACCTGACATCGCCGCCAGAAACAAACAAATATCCAACATCGCCGCTGGAGAACAGACTATCTGACATCGCCGTCAAAACAAACATCCAACATCGCCGCTGGAAACAAACATAATCTGACCTCGCCGTCGGAGAATAGAGCACCCAACATCGCCGCTGGAAAACTACAGAACCTGACATCGCCGCCAGAAACAAACACGACTCTGGGAACCGCCCGACATCACCGTCGGAAATAAACAAATATCCAACATCGCCGCTGGAGGACCACCTGACATCGCCGCCAGAAACAAACAAATATCCAACATCGCCGCTGGAGAACTCAAAATAGTATGATGTCGCCGTCAAAACGAACACATATCCAACATCGCCGCTGGGGAAATAGAGAATCTGACATCACGGTGTTAAACCAAAACATCCAACATCGCCGCCGGAAACAAACATCATCTGACATCACCGTCAGACCCAAACATCCAACATCGCCGCTGGAAGCAAACACCTGACATCGCCGCCAGAAACACTATAACTCTGAGGAACACTCGACATCGCCGTCGGAAACGAACAAATATCCAACATCGCCGCTGGAGGACCACCTGACATCGCCGCCAGAAACAAACAAATATCCAACATCGCCGCTGGAGAACTGAACTATCTGACATCGCCGTCAGAAACTGATATCCAACATCGCCGCTGGAGACAAACATCCAACATCGCCGCTGGAGAATCGAAATAATCTGACCTCGCCATCAAAAACCTCCTCTGACCTCGCCGTAAAAAAAAAATAACCATCCAACATCGCCGCTGGAGAACTAAAGATACTCTGACATCGCCGCCAGAAACAAACATCCAACATCGCTGCTGGAGACAAACATAGTCTGACCTCGCCGTCAAAACAGACATCCCATTAGGGAATTGGTCACACAGTAACCGGCAATACATAGTCGATCATGCCATCAGGCACTCAAAGAACACTGTCGGGCATCAGCCGGACTTCAACCATCAGGTTGATCATGCCATCAGGCATTCCGCATTAGCTGAGATAACTGCTTCATTACCACGGTCAGACTTCAATCATGGAGTCTTCAAGGGAGATTTCAACTTCGCCGTTAAAAAACCTGCTGGGGAGGATGCTTCGCCGCTGGGGAATCTGGAGAACTATCAAGTAGCTCCGCTCCGGGGGTCCAGAAATCATTCTGGATGAATCAACTCTACTGAGGACTTCAAGAATCATCTTGGACAAATAACTCCGTCGGGGACCTTCAAGAATCATCTTGAACCGATAACCATTATGAGCAAACACTCTGTTGGGGATTCCAGGAATCATCTTGGGCAACTCTTGCTGGGGACAAACCAATCATGGCTTGAGCAGCTTCCAAGGATTCGGCTCTCTTGGGGCTTCGGGAATCATCCCGGGCAACCTTCACATGGGGACTGCACTAGGGAGCTTAGGAATCATCTTAAGCAAACGGCCCTGCTGAGGAATTCAAGAATCATCTTGAACTGAAGATTTTGCTGGGGACCTCAAGAATCATCCTGAGCAAGCGACTTCGTTGGGGAGAATGTCAGGAATCATCCTGAGCAATCAATTCTGGGGCGGAACACCTGCAAAACAAGAACGGTAGCAACCTAGATCATGTTTGTTATGCATATGCTTTGGCGCCATGCTCCACACGGTGGAAATGCTATGCGTTTATGATAAATGCTATGCAATCATGCACAATGATGCGATCCCTTCAGCAAAATAAATGCCGAAGGGGATTCCTCCTGTCAAGGAGAAAGAACTACTCAGATAGAGGAATCGTCCTGCTGAGGAGAACATGGTCGCGCCAATATCAATTGGACTCCGCAGGGGACACAACTTCAGTTGACTGCTGCGGGAGAAACAACTTCAGTTGATTACTGCATGGGGACGAAGCTCTACGAGAACCTGGACCTGCTGAGAGAAAGCGATGTCAATCGCGGGAGTAAACTGCGTGGCTGTCTCGGCTACTCTTCTGGGGATAACAACTCTGTGGGGAAACAACTTCAGCTGCTCAACACTCCCACTAGGGAAAACCAATCATGGTCTGATCAACTTCCAAGGATTCGGATCTCTTGGGGGATCTGCAAACTCGGCTGGGGAAGGAGAACTCATTCTACTTCACTGGAGAGAGTACGACTCTGGGGGAAATACAGCATCAGCTGTTCAACGTTCTGCTAGGGGAAAACCAATCATGGTCCCAACTGCTCCACTGGAGAGAGTACGACTCTGATGAGGAATTTCAATTCCGCTGGGGAAGAAGGAATCATCCGACTTCGGGGGAGAGTACAACTCTGCAGGGGAATACATCATCAGCTGTTCCGACACTCTACTGGGGAAGAGGGAATCATCCGACTTCGGGGGAGAGTACAACTCTGCAGGGGAATACAGCATTAGCTGTTCCAACACTCTACTGGGGAAGAGGGAATCATCCGACTTCGGGAGAGAGTACGACTCTGGAGGGGAATACAGCATCAGTTGTTCCAACACTCTACTGGGGAAAAGGGAATCATCCGACTTCGGGAGAGAGTACGACTCTGGTGGGGAATTTCAATCCCGCTGGAGACTTCAGTCTGGCACCATCAGTTGTTGCATACTTCAGCGTACGAACTGTTTCCTACGAAACCTGCACTTGTGACCCGGTGCGGGGGGAATGAATTCATGCTTCGGCGCGTGAACATTTCTATGAAACCTGCACTTGTGACCCGGTGCTGGGGGGTGAAATCATGCTTCGGCGCCTGAACATTTCTATGAAACCTGCACTTGTGACCCGGTGCTGGGGGAATGAATTCATGCTTCGGCGCGTGAACATTTCTATGAAACCTGCACTTGTGACCCGGTGCTGGGGGGTGGAATCATGCTTCGGCGCGTGACTCAGCTGAGGAGATGACGTTCCTTCAGGATGCATTTGCTTGGGGAGAGAATCATCTCTGCCTGGGGAGACATATCAATGCTCATTATCTTGCGTTCAGACTCTGCGGGGAGAGGCTACTGAACTCTGCTGGAGAAGGAGGAATCATCCTGCTTCGGGGATGCGCACGACGCTCTGTCTAGAATATGCTACACCTGTAACAACACAAACAAACAGACAAGATACCCTTCTCAAAGAGACCTATCAAGGTTATTATCTCGTGACAATATTCAAGTAATTAATTGTTTCAACAATCAGTGGCCTAGGCCAGTAAGTTTATGTATGCGCATTTTATCAAAAACATCGGCGTTCTTTTTCGCAAACAAAACAGATAAATGCTAAACAGGCAAACATAATTGCTGAATAGTATGCATTTTATTGATTATGAACCCCTGAATGGGTAAAAATGTTTTACAACAGAGGCAAGCTCCTGGAATGAGGAAGCCGCGCAAAAATAAAACATAAATATACATCAGTATATACACATGTCGGCAACGAGGCGTAGACGAACACCATGAGTTGATCCCTCTAAGACCCACTCGACTTCGATACTTCTCCGACGCTTCAGCTCCGTAAGAGATTGATTCATATAAACGGCCCTCAGGTCCTCCGAACCACTAAACAATGAAAGTCCACACGCGGAACGCAGTCATTTGCTTATTCAAATCCCTAACTTTTGCGTGAATCGCCCTTTGCGGGTTTTCAGTTCACCGGGATACCCTTTTTTGCCGAAGCCGCCCAGTGTAGGTTTTCGACTTCGCGGGTGTACATTTTTCAATTTATATCCCTAATTTTTGCCCGAACCTTTTATTCTGTTTTTGGTTCGCCGGGATGCCCCTTTTTTGCCTAGACTCTTTCTTTTTTGTCCAGCGGGTCGCTTTCAAGCAAAGTATTTTTTAACTGCGTCCGCGTTCACCGGGGATGCAAAATCTTCACCATCCATCGTGGATAACAACGAAGCTCCTCCCGAGAAGACCTTGCTGACGATGTACGGACCTTCGTAATTCGGAGTCCACTTGCCCCGGTGATCGGAGTGTGGCGGAAGAATCTTCTTCAGGACGAGATCACCCGTCTGAAAGCTTCTAAGACGCACCTACTTATCATAAGCTTTCTTCATTCGGCTTCGGTACAAACGACCAAATGCAATCGATGCTAACCTCTTCTCGTCCATCAGGCTGAGTTGGTTCAAGCGATTCGTAATCCATTCTGCCTCGTCGAGTTTCACATCAACCAAAACTCGCAAAGAAGGGATCTCCACTTCTAACGGTAGGACAGCTTCCATACCGTACACTAAGGAGAAAGGAGTTGCCCCGGTTGAAGTACGTACCGTCGTACGATAACCGTGCAATGCAAATGGCAGCATCTCGTGCCAATCTTTGTAGGTCACAACCATCTTCTGAACAATCTTCTTTATGTTCTTGTTGGCTGCTTCGACGGCGCCATTCATCTTCGGCCGGTAAGGAGATGAGTTGTGGTGTTCAGTCTTGAAGCTCTGGCACAGCTCCTTCATCATCTTGTTATTCAGGTTCGAACCATTATCAGTAATGATCCGCTCGGGAATTCCGTAACGACAGATGATGTCCCTCTTTATGAATTTAGCCACCACCTGCTTGGTCACATTAGCGTACGAGGCTGCCTCCACCCACTTGGTGAAGTAGTCGATAGCTACCAGAATGAAACGATGACCGTTAGATGCAGTGGGCTCGATCTTGCCTATCATGTCGATGCCCCACATGGAGAACGGCCACGGGGAGGACATGACCTTCAACGGGCACGGCGGCACATGAACTTTATCAGCATAAATCTGGCATTTATGACATCTCTTCGCGAATCTGAAGCAATCCGACTCCATCGTCAGCCAGTAGTATCCTGCTCTCAGGATCTTTCTCGTCATAGCATACCCGCCGGCGTGCGTACCAAATGTGCCTTCATGGACTTCTTCCATGAGCATACTCGCCTCTTTCTCATCTACACATCTGAGTAGCACGAGATCGTGGTTTCTCTTATACAGCACTCCATCAGGATTGAGATAAAAGTTTCCAGACAGCCTCCTCAGAGTCTTCTTATCCTGGGTTGACGCACCCGCGGGATACTCCTTAGTCATAAGGAAAGTCTGGATGTCATGGAACCATGGCTTGCCGTCAGCGGCATCCTCGATTGCAAAGACAAATGCCGGTCTATCAAGACGTGAAAGTACAATTATTGGAGCCTCATTCCAAAAATTGACTTTATACATTAAAGTCAACGTGGCTAAGGCATCGGCCATCTGATTCTCCGCTCTGGGCACATGATGGAGTTCCACTCGATCAAAGAACGGAAGTAGCCTCCTGGCGTAATTCATGTACGACACCAAATTGAATTGACGAGTCTCCCACTCCCCTTTAATTTGGTTGATCACAAGCGCTGAGTCACCATATACGTCTAGATTCTTGATTCTCAAATCAATTGCCTCTTCTAGACCCATGATGCATGCTTCGTACTCCGCCTCATTATTGGTGACTGGAAACGTCAGTCTCACAGTAAACGGGATATAGGATCCGTGGGGAGTCGTGATGATAGCCCCGATGCCACTTCCATAGGAATTAACCGCCCCATCGAATATCAACTTCCACTGGGATTTCCTATCTGGCCCTTCGTCGGGCAACGACTCGTCGCAGTCCTTCGCTTTGAGAAACATAATATCCTCGTCAGGGAATTCGAACCTCATCGGCTGGTAGTCCTCGATCGGCAGCTCGGCAAGGTAATCAGATAATACGCTTCCCTTGATGGCTTTCTGGGACACGTACTGAATATCGTATTCTGTTAACACAATTTGCCATCTGGCAATCCTGCCCAAAAGAGCCTGCTTCTCGAAGACGTACTTGATTGGATCCATCTTCGAAATCAACATAGTGGTGTGATTGAGCATGTACTGTCGTAGACGTTTGGCAGCCCAAGCTAGTGCACAACACGTCTTCTCCAGCATCGAGTATCGAGATTCACAGTCAGTGAACTTTTTACTCAAGTAGTAAATGGCATGCTCTTTTCTGCCTGTCTCGTCGTGCTGACCGAGAACACACCCCATACTGTTCTCCAGAACTGTCAAGTACATGATTAATGGTCGTCCAGCCACTGGGGGTATCAAGATTGGAGGTTCTTGAAGATACTGCTTTATCTTGTCGAATGCCTTCTGGCAATCTTCATTACAAGTAATCGCCTGATATTTCTTTAAAAGCTTGAACATCGGTTCACAAGTGGCCGTGAGCTGAGAGATAAACCTTGCAATGTAGTTTATTCGGCCCAAGAAACCACGAACTTCTTTTTCTGTTTTCGGCGCTGGCATTTCTTGAATGGCTTTTATTTTCGCAGGATCAACCTCGATACCTTGTTCACTAACGATAAACCCCAGCAACTTTCCGGACCGCACTCCGAAAGTGCACTTGTTAGGATTCAGCCTCAACCTGAACTTCCTAAGCCTCTGAAAAAGCTTCAATAAGTTGACCAGATGCTCTTCCTCCATTTGGGACTTCGCAATCATGTCATCAACATAGACCTCGATCTCATGATGAATCATATCATGAAACAAAGTCACCATTGCTCGCTGGTAAGTGGCCCCTGCGTTCTTCAGACCGAAGGGCATTACCTTATAGCAGAATGTTCCCCAGGGGGTAATAAACGTCGTTTTCTCCATGTCCTCCGCCGCCATCTTGATCTGGTTGTAACCGGAGAAGCCATCCATGAACGAAAACACGGAGAACTGGGCTGTGTTGTCGACCAACACATCGATATGAGGCAACGGGAAATCATCTTTAGGGCTCGCCCTATTCAAATCCCGATAATCGACGCACATGCGTACCTTACTGTCCTTCTTCGGTACAGGCACTATGTTGGCGACCCATGGAGGGTAAGTGGTGACCGCTAAGAAGCCAGCATCAAGTTGTTTCTGCACTTCTTCTTTGATCTTAACGGCCATATCTGGTCTCGTCCTCCTAAGCTTCTGCTTAACGGGAGGGCAATCTTCTCGTAGCGGCAAGTGGTGGACCACGATGTCCGTGTCAAGTCCGGGCATATCTTCGTATGACCAAGCAAAGACGTCACTATACTCTCGAAGCATCTCGACCAATCTCTGCTTGACATCACTCTGCAGCGCGACCCCTACTCTGACATTTCTGACGAGCTCTTCAGAACCCAGATTTACGATCTCAATCTCCTCCTCGTGAGGCAGAATAACCTTTTCCTCTTGTTTCAACAAGCGGGCCAACTCTTCAGGAAGGTCTTCGTCTTCATCAATCTCTTCCTCGGCTTGATAGATCGGGCAATTGAAGTCGAAGTGAGCCGTAGAAGGTCCAGAGTCGATGTCATCTGTTATGTGGATCCTGCAATAAGAAGGGTTAAGTTTAAAACAAGAATATGCAGGTTAGCACAAACCCCATTGCCATTTTACTGTTTTTCAAAACAAATATAAAACAGGAATAACAGAGAACACAATATTTGAGTACGAAGAAAACGCCTTTGATTTATTAACAAAATGCATGTACATAATCCAACAAGGCCCTGACAATAAAACCGCTATGCCACGGGTAGGACATAGGGTTGTACAATGATTGTAAAAAGTAAATCATTACTCTTCACTTGTCAGCTGGATGATATCCTTGATGGTCCAATTGTTGAGGCGCTCTCTCGGCTTGCTTGGCTGAATCCAAGAGTCGAGATCACAATCGCTATCCCCGCTGTCTTCAGACGCCGCGTTGATGCTTTCGAAGATCACTCCGCCATTGGTAAATAGGATCGGCCCCTTACCCTGTGACGCACTTCTAGACGAAGAAGAAGATGCTTCAGCTTCAGGAGAATACCTCAATCCAAACTTATCTTGCTTGATCGGTATCTCCAAAATATGCCCCCAGCTTGGGGTGGATCCGGCTTCGACGACGGCCCGAGCTTCTTTGAATGAGGAGAGATTCATCTCTGGCTTCTCTGTGACGACAGGAGCTACCTCTTTCACTTTGACGGCTTCAAATGCTTGGCAGAGAGTTTCATGGATTTCGCCATCCATTTCAACATACTTAAAGGATGACAAATGGCTCACCATTATGTCCTCCTCACCGCACACGGTCACTATGCTTCCCCCGACAACATATTTGAGCTTTTGGTGCAACGTGGAGGTCACGGCACCAGCAGCATGGATCCATGGCCGGCCCAAGAGGCAACTGTAGGCAGGCATGATGTCCATGATATAAAAGACCGTGTCGAACGTTTCCGGACCAACTTGAATCGGCAGGGTCAACTCTCCGAAAACGTGGTTCTTAGTTCCGTCAAATGCTTTCACCACCAGATCACTGGGTGTGCAAAGCAATCCACGAGTGTCCAACTTCATTAATGCCTTCTTCGGAAGCACATTAAGCGACGAACCCGTGTCCACCAGGACATGCGACATGATTGTGCCTCTGCACTCTATCGAGATGTGCAAGGCGCTGTTGTGATCTCTCCCTTTAGGCGTCAGCTCTAAATCTGTGAAACCTAGCCCGTTGCCAGCATTAACATGGGCTACCACCTCTTCTAGCTGATTCACCGATATCTCTTGCGGTACGTAGGCAGCGTTCAATACCTTCAGTAACGCGTTGCGGTGCGCTTCAGAACACAGCAACAAGTTGATAATAGAAATCTTCGAAGGCGTCTGATGGAGATGGTCTACAATCTTGTAGTCGCTCTTTTTGATTAACCGCATAAACTCCTCGGCATCTTTGACCAACAAATCCTTCTCTATCCCACACGGGACCTCTTCAACTGCTTTGCTTTTACCCTTGTCGGCCGCCTCAGCTCTGACCGCTTTCTCTGCCACGACCTCTGGCGGTGCAAATACTCTTCCGCTACGGGTAATACCACTGATTCCTGCGAGATTCTCTACAGTCGACCCATACGGTTCCAACTCTAACCTCTGACTGTTGCAATAGACTTCAGCTCCATAATGCCACGGAACGGCGTTAGTGCTCTCGAATGGTATCGGCCCAGCTTTGGTAATAGTGATTGTAGGCGGTCGGGGCGCAGAAATAGTTATTGGTTGGCGAGGGATGGTGATGGTGGCGACTTCATCGGCCTGCTGCAACACTACCTCTCCTGATACACTTTCAGCCCTCCGGCTGAACTGCAAAATACCCTCAGTCATCAGACTTTGGATTCCTTCTACCAACTGCTCACACCCATCAGAATGTGTAGCACAGTCCATGCATAACTCTCCGCATCCTGGAAAGAACCCTTTCTTCAGCAACTTAGCCTTGACGAAGCTAAGCGGCGTCTTTAGGTCTTTGACATCAGTCAACAGGTCTGCACTCTCTTCCTCGATAATGGCGTTCACTCCGCCTCCCCTATGATTAGGCATAGGATTTTTCGTAACATTGGGCACATTATCGAAGAAGTTAATAATCTTGGCATCTACCAGGTCCTGCACCTTGTGCTTAAAGGCCTTGCAGTTCTCGATTGTGTGGCCTGGTGCCCCTGTATGAAAGTCGCAAGTGGCATTTGCGTCGTACCCTAGTGGAGGTGCCCCTGTCAAGGGAGTCATCGTCCTCTTCTGAACCAACTGAAGCTGAAGCAACGTCTGCAAGAGTTGCGCATACGACATGGGCGGTGCCTCGAAGTGACGGTTTGTCAAAGGTGCCCGATTCTGGTACTTTCTATATCCCTGCTGATTTGGTTGCTGCTGCTGCGGAGCTGCTGGGATATTTATACTGGATATCTGCTGCTGAGGGCCTTTTCCCTTTCTTCGAGCATTGGTCACCGCGCTCGCTTCTCCTTCTCGTCGTTTACCAGCATAAGGTTTCTTTCCACCTCCTCCAGCTGAGGATGATTCACCTTGAATTTTCCCGATCTTGATACCATTCTCGACGTGCTCGCCCATGGTAATGAGAGCTGAGAACGTCCCAGACATACCGCTGACTAGCTTTTCATAGTAGACCCCTGGGAGGGTGGCAACAAACATCTGCACGAGCTCGCGCTCAACCATCGGCGGTTGAACCCGAGCAGCCAACTCACGCCACCGCTGGGCGTACTCCTCAAATCCTTCATTATTCCTCTGCGAAAGGTTCTGGAGCTGGACTCGGTTCGGGGCCAAGTCGTTATTGTACTGATAGTGATGGACAAACGCTTCAGCGAGATCCTTCCATGTACGCACGCTAGTGGGCTCCAAGCCTATATACCATTCGAGGGATGGTCCGGAAAGACTATCTTGGAAGAAGTGCATCAGCAACTTCTCGTCTTCGAAATAGGCAGACATCTTTCTATAGTACGATCGCAGGTGGACACGAGGGCAAGTGGTGCCCTTATATTTCTCGAAGTCAGGCACCCTGAACTTAGGAGGTACCTTGAAATCAACAATTAACCCAAGCTTGGACATATCAACACCCAAAGTATTCTGATTCTCAATATCTCTCATTTTATCTTCAAGTGCTTTGAATCTGAGCCGCGCTTCAGCATTCAGCTCCCCTTCTGCACCTCTTTGAGAAAACACATCATCCTGATGATCCTCAAGCCACGATTGAGGCACCAACAGATTCCCGACGCCAGCATTGCCGTTGACCGGCCCGATGTTGACATTAGCTCCCAGACTCCCATTGCCGACGCCCGTCGTATTGAGTCCGATATTGGCCATCACATTGCCATTAGCACTGCCATTGCCCCCGGCCACGGGGACACCATTCTGCGGAGTATCAACGGGTGGAGGAGTAGGTGCGGCCCCGCCATGAAGTATGTCGTTGCTATCAACCCTGGAGATCAAAGGTTGAACCAAAGTCCTGAGCTGGTCTTGAGCATTAGCGACCACCTGCATCAGCTCCATAAAGCGATCCATCCGCTCACGGAGCTCCTGGACATCTGTCTGCACTTGATCCATGATTCTGGTCTGATTAGCTCGAGTTGGATAACGGTGAATTAGTCTCTGATCAATCCTGGAGTCACCGGAAACAGTCTGGACCCTGTGAACCTGAAAAACCTGTAAACACTAAAGGTTAGGAAAAACAACAAAATGTACGCCATGCAAATGCTTCATGCAAATGCATGCGTGTGTCTATGTGTTTGGGAGATTTCCCCCGATCCTAGTGCCTGAGTGTCGGTGCTGATAATAATAATAATAAGAAGAAGTCCGAGCCCAATCATGGAAACATCAATCTCATATATAAAGGAAAGCCTATCAAGGCAGTACATAGCATCAACGAGTACAAGACAAATCAATAGCGTGACCTCAGCCAACAAGCCTGGTGATGGTCAGCATATAACAAAGATCAAAAACAAAAGGAATACAACTAGTCAAGTACGGCCACGGGCGCGATACTCTGCTAATAACTCCTTCGTCTCTGGATGATCTGGCAAAGTGAGCAACCCCTCGACGAGTAGTTCCCTCTGCAAAATGGTATACTGAAGTCCCTGAACAGAACTTTCCCATGTTCCTTCGCCGAAGCAATCTTCTACTTTCCGCTTTTTGGACTCAAACGTCAGCTTGTGCTCCTTCAGGTTAGCAAGAGCTTTGTTGAGTTGGCCTTCGGCAGCGTATCTGCGGGCGGTTTCTTCATCAAACCTCTGCTCACTGTCCTTCACCTCGGCTTCTAGCTTGGAGATTTGCAGCATCAGCTTATCCTCCCGCTCCTTCCTGGTGGCCAGGGAAGCCTTCCAGTGCTGGTTGAACTTGGATATCCTCCGATATGCCTCTTCCAAATGCTGCTTCTTCGTAGCCAGTACGTCGTTGACAGCCCTGAAGTCTTGACCCATGCGTTCGCGCTCGGCAATCTGCTTTGTCAGGTCTGTACCTAGCTGGTTCACCAACTCTGTTTGCCTTTTGAAAGCATGAACGGCCTCGTTCCTTTCACTTCGAAGCTGAGCTAACTCCTTCTCCAGTTCTTCGTTCGCCCGCTTCAATTCATCCCGCTCAGCTAATACCTGGTTATGCTGATGAATGGGCACAGTAGTAGGCTCTTCGATTGCTAGAGAGCTTTCTGGCTTGATATGAGGAAACGGCATCCCTATAGCGTTGGCCCTGGCTCTGATCCATGTCAAGTACGGAGGGTAGGCTTGATTGTTGCTTTTTCCCAGCAAAGGCTTTCCTCGCTTACTGAGACTATTCCACGCACGCTGAAGCTTGGACAACAAATCCCCCTCTAGAATACCCGTGAGGTACAGAGATTCTTGTACCTCTTCCTCCTTCGGCGGAGTTCTCAAAGCATACGTGAATTGTCGAACCAGCAACGACGGATTGTAGTTTATGCAACCCTTCCTAATAATCAGAGGCACATTAGGAAACCCGCTGCAACTGAAGATCACCTCAGTATCCAACCTGTCTATGTCAAACCAGTCAATATCTTCTGCAGATAAACCCATCAGACGCTCAGGCCACTCAGCTGTGGCTGCAGACAAGACGAAAGGACCCCTCTTGGTCAGATGGCTATCAAGCCATTTGTACAGCAAGGGTACGCAGCATGAGACATTCTTCCCTCTCCGGTTCTCATTCTTGTAGTGGACTGAGTGATAGACATCTCCTATCAGGGTAGGGACTGGATTCCCTGAAGCGAAGATGTGAAACGCATCAAAGTCTACAAAATCGGGCATGTTGGGGAACAGGATAATGCCATATATGCATAGAGCGAGGATGGCATTGAACGCGTCCCAACATCCGTCCTTGGCACACTGTTGTGCCTTAACCACCAGAAACTGCAAGGAGAACCGAGGAACCTTGTTCCAACTAGTCAGCACTAACTCGGAGGCGTCCAAACAAAGTGAAGGAGCTAAACCAGCCAGATCAGGCTCAGCATCCATGTGAACAAAAGGCATCTGCCTCTTGATAGGCACACCTAGCAAATCAGCATACTCTTCCAGCATCGGCGCGAGAACGAAGTCCTGAAAAGTGAAACATCTCAGCAGAGGGTCGTAGAACTGCAACAGAGCATGCAACCCATTCAACTCGAACACAGAAGGCTTGGAAACCAAACTGAGCAACCTGCCATAAGATTTCCTGAACTCGTCCTTCATAGAATCACCTGCTAGAGCTATCAAACCAGTCAACTTAACCACATCAGGGGTAGGGAACTTGTTAGCCACAGTCTTCCTGAGAGAGCCCATAACAATACAATAGGAGGCAAGAGATCCTGGATCGGGGAAAACGGTACCTGCAACACAGACACACGTTAATGGAATGTGTAATACCCCAAATTTTACCCTTACATTTAGTCAGTTCATATCACATATCATTTCATTTATTGCTTTCACTAACCATTAACAAGCCATGAAGCGTTTTGCTTGCAGGGATTGCACCAAGGGCGTTTTAGTCATCTTACATTGCTTCTGACGGATTCTGAATAAAGAGTGGCCTTTAGATCTTGAGGCATTCAAACCATCATATCCGAGACAGTTATTTATCACATGGTTTGATTATTATCAGAGCATCGATCTGGTTTGATTGGTATCGAAAAAGGTTGTCAAAAACATAATTGGATTTGGGGCCTTCATTGCTTATGGTTTATTTTGAGACGTTCCAGAGCGATTCTGTTTCTGTTAATAAGGTGCAGTTTTGATTTAAAATAATTGGGTGTTGCTGGATTTTTTTTTTGAGAAATTATTTGATCAGTGGAATGTAGTTTGAATACATTTGTTGATTAAATCAGGTTGTTTTGAATGTAGGCAAATGGTCATTTGATATTAAATCTTTATGAAAGAGTAAGGGTGAAGAGATACTGATAGCTCATGTTGAGCCATAATTCCAAAGGCATACAGATGCAAAGCACAAATGAAAGCTGGAATTTAATTTGAGTGAAGAAAATATTGAATTTCATTTCAATGAATATTTCTGGTTACAAGTTACAAAAGACTTTAAGTTACATTTTCCTATCCTAAAAGTGCCTAAAATCCTAAATCATTCCAAAGACTTCTTTCAACCATGTTCTTCACGCATTATTCTTCCGATTACCTGCACAATGAAAACAAAGAAAAGCAGAAGAAAATGTTAGAAGAAATAATAGGACACCCTCAGAAAATCTTCATCATTGGGTGCCGGGAGGGCACGACCGAAGCCGCGTCCCACTCCCACTTCCGAACCTCAACCTCGGCTACCGGCCGGCAGTATCTGTTCATTGTGGGACAGCCGAGAAAGAGAGGTAAAAGAAGCGTTTTCGGGCCGAAATGATTTGCACAACTGTGGATTCAAACGAATACACGTCAAGTAAATATTGCGGGGCACTATCAAGTAAATTCAAGCCAAGACACGAGTTCAGTTGCTGCCAACCGAATTGAAGTGGAAAGACTCATCACAGTCTACATAAAGCCACAGTAGAACAACCGGAACTGGATGAAACGAAAGTGGATCACCAAAGCAAACCATACCAGAACCGAGCTAAACTGCATAAGAAACAATCCACTTATCAATTCAATAAGATCAAGTGGTAGTTTAAATCCAAAACATCAAAGTTACATCAGAAAAAAATCAGAACGAAGAGGAAATAGCAGCAAGTTCAGGGCGTCTAAAAACTGCACCAAAAAATTGGCTCATCAGTGTAAAAAACAGTCCGAAGATCAGGCTATCAGAAAAGGCGGTCCAACCTGTTAAGATAAGAAAAACAGCCAGCAATGAGTACCATTGAGAAACATGAATCAAAGGCAAATGTAAAATGAATGGAAAGAAGCTTCAGCCCTCAGTTTAATCATCATTGGGCGTGAAGATTCGAGCGGCTGGGAGAGCCACGGCCGAAGCCGTTACCAACTCCCTACCGAACGTCGAACTGCAAGCATCGGTAATTTCGTGCAAACTATCAGCTCAAAATATCAGCTCAGACCCGAAGGTCATCATCGCTAAGGCAACGCAACCAAAACCAAATGGCAATGGCATCCAACACAGGCTCAGACGAAGCCGTCAAACATAACCGAAAGCCACACACACAATAGCCGTTCAGACTCTAAGGTCATCATCACCGAAACCGAAAGCAACATAATCGAAGGCAGCATAATCAAAAGCAAGGATTGTAGTATCTTTCCCAAACGGCTCAGACGAACTGTCATCATCGCCGCACAACCCTTCCCGGCGGCGTCGACCCGGCAACATCCATTCTGAAAGAAGAAAAAGAAGAGTCAGTGAACTTGTATCAGAAAACCAGAAAGTTGAACTAAAACATGATTCGAAGCTACATCAGAAAGTTAGTCCATCAGTTCACAAATCCAGATGAACAAGCGTAGCAGTTCAACTCAGAAAAAGGAGAACTAAGTTCATGTTCAAGAGAACAAATTCGATTCACAAGAAGAAGGACAAGTTCAGCGCAGTTCAAAGAACAAGTTCAATTCAGTTACAGCCAAACTGTGTCAAAACTGTGAGCCAAATCAGATGAACAAGCATGTTAGTTCATAAGATAAATGAGTTCACAAAAACCATATCAGAAAGATTGAACCAAACCAGATATCAAAGAGTAAATCCGGAACCATATCCATGGATATCCAAAACGAATCTGAATCAACATCTGAAAAGGAAATCAAGTTAATATTAGAAAGATATCCAAATGAAATCCATAACTCAATCAAGTCCGAAAAGGAAAGAAGATCAAAATCAGAATAAATCGAATCCCAATCAAATATGAAAAAGGAGAAGAAATTAAATCAATTTATCCAAGCCCACAGATCAGAGAGAGTGGTATATAAAGGAACGAACTCACCCTGTTGAAACCCTAACGGGCTAACGGCGAAAACAAAGAAGGGACAGCCAAGAGAGAAGAGGGAGAGAAGAAACCCTAACGAGAGAGAGTGCAAAGAGCGGCCGCGAGATCGAAAGAAGAAAAACTTCGCTCAAGCATTTCATCTGGGCGCAAGCAAACAGACCGGAGAAAGTTCACCGGCGCCGCCATTCGACGACGAGCAAACAGATCTGAGGCTCAGATTGTGACATCATCATTGCCTCCGTTAATCATCAACAGCAACCGTCGGCCTTCATCACTACAAGTTCACCGAGATTCGCTTGAAACCCTAGCCAAAGGTTGAGCAACCTTTTTTCGAGATTTCACTTGTTCTTGTGTTCGTTTATTTTTCAGGAATTTTGAAGACATAGGAGTTAGAAGTGAAGAACATAGCAAAAACGGAAGAGACGAAGAGAACTCGAAAGTGAGAATGAGAGAAACGGCGCCGCGAGACGCAATAGGGTTTTGAAACCCTAGTTCCTGTGTTTTTTGTTTATTGATTGCACACAACCAGTTGGGTCCGGATGTAGCTACCGGCCCAACTGTTATTTTCTTTTTTTTCTTCTTTGTTTTTTTAGATATTATATAGTGAAAAATTTAATTTGTTTTCTAAATAAAGAATAAATAAAAATAAAACTTTTTTTAATTAAATTAAACCTTTTTTTGATAATTAAGTAAAACTTTTTTTTATTTAAATAAAAAACTCTTTTTAATACAAACTGATTTTTTTTTAGATTAAAACTAAAACAATTTTCAAAATAAAAATTAAGTTTTTTAAAACTAACACTATTTCTCTTTTTATTCTATATATAAATTAAATTAAGATCTTTTTCAAAATAACAAAATCCCAAAATTTGCATCTTTTTCTTCACTGTCTTCGTAATTCACCCGATGGCTGTCTGACTTTGCCTACTAACGTGTGTGTTCATTTTTGCAGCTTATGTTTACCGTTATTCCGTTGTGTTTTTATTTAAGTTTCATCATTATTGTAACTGCTTCTCGGTTGTAACCTCGCGAACCAACAATCACATTTACTTTTCCGCATTTAAATTTCTGCTGATGTATGATTTAACTTCTCGCATGTTTCACTCGTTAATCTGTCACATGGCACACATCCGAAGGTTAGGTCTAACCGTTTGGTCGCCGCGCCAATAGTCCTCAACCTCAAAACCTCAAACTTCAAACCCTAATTTTCACAAATGCCTCGCCGCAGGCAAAATTACAGCTTTACCCCTAGCTTTAGGTCAAAGAGTCGCCGCACTCATTTTAGGGTTTCCCGCCGTGGAATCCCTAACCTAACCCTAATTCACTTAACAATTCAACGTAGAGATTTGGAGTTTCTACACTCCGCGTAAGCGTGTCCTTAAGATGCGTTTATTCCCCTTGAGACCTTGACCATAGTCAAGAGGTCTCTAACCTCCCTTTTGAGGGGAACTACGATTACTCTGATTCCACTCCCGTAAGGATACGTAGGCACAAGATGCGATGTCTTGCCGAGTAAACTTAGAATTAACCCCTTAGGTTTACTTTCTCACTCTTAATCTCTTTGTACATATACCTTAAGCAAATAAATAAAGCAAATAGTAAATATTTGAACAAAAGGTTCCTATAGAGTACTACAGAAGTTTAGGGTGCTAATACCTTCCCTAAACTTAACCAACCCCCGAACCCTAGATCTTTCCCCGCATTGTGTTTACGATGCAAAATAGGTTTTCCCTCTTTTGACCTTTTCCTTCGGATAAATCAAAGAGCGGTTGTGAATTGAATTGCGATTCAAACTAATTAATAGTTTGATATCCTATTTCCACCGCAACAGAAAATGGCGACTTCACTGGGGAGACTTAACTTTTGAGGGTTATCCCTAATTTGTTCATATTTATTACTATTTGTTTGCATGTATATATTATACTTTGATTTTGGGATGGTTCTTTGTGTTGTGAGATAAGTCCTACGCCCGGACTTGAGTGCCATTATTATAGGATGGGGATATATTCGATGAGGCTTATAGGGAGTTGAATCCCGACTAAGTTGATTCGAGAATCCCGCTTAGTTGAGACCCTTTTGAAAATGGTTCGGTTGAACGAGTTTAGTCGTGAAAACTTTTACTATTCTCAATTGGAGTCTGTGATACTAAGGACCGTAGTTAACTTTAACCCCACTTTTGGCCTTTATTAGGACGTAGTGTGAGGCTATAAGGGAGCAAGTCCCGAAGTAGTGCTATACGATACTACACTCAAAATAGGTTCTCTTGAGAATATTATTAACCCCCGAGTTAGTTGGGAAGTTAATAATATCCGAAAGATGGGCCGATGATTTTGAGTCCTTTTAGAACCTTGTTCGGCAGGTACAACTAACCTATAGTACACTCCTTTGGGGGATGGGTAGACCTTAACTCCACTCACGTCCTTTAGCCTAGGACTTTGTGTATTCATGTGCATTGCATCCAAAAAACATCCCATTGCATTGTATTTCATGGAATTCAAACATCATTTATGGATATCGCGGGATACCATAAATAAAAAATAAAAATAAAAATAAAAATAAAAATAAAAATAAGAAAAAACATCAAAATTTCCTGGGTACCCCACGACATTCGTAAATGTTTAAATTCCATGAAATCTTCATTTACATTATAGCATCATATGTTTTCTTGCATTGCATGTGTCTTCCGTTTTCTCACGTTCGGTTCTCTCGCCTTCCAGTTTCGTCACCCTGAGTCCTCGGCACCAGTACAACACTAGAGCTCAAACTCGGAAAAGAATGGAGGATCAGACAAAGGAGATTGATCACCTTAGCAACGAACTCGAAGACCTTCGTGGGGGTATGGGGCGTATGATGGAATTACTGCATGTTATGAATGCCAAGATGGATACCCAGCCCACTGTTGTTTCCGAAATTACCGGCATTACTGTGGACCCTCCACCAACTGTGACCGTAGCAAGGGACCCACCTTATGGTCTTGCTCCAGGTTTTGTGCCTCCTCAAGCCACTGTTCCGATTAATCAGCCTGTTCAACAAGCCGTTCCTTTATTTTACGAAGTTTCTAGGGGGGCTCCTATCTTTGCACCACCCGTTGTGCACACCCGTGTGCAACCGTATTTCAATGAGCCCGTCTTTGATAATCTTGATGAGAATGTTGAAGGTTATGAGAAACATGACAAGCTTCGTGAGGAAGTAGACACTATCGCCCAAAGATTGAGAAAGGTAGAAGGCGATCAAATTTTTGGGGTTGCTGCAAGGGACGTTTATTTGGTCTCAGGTTTGGTTATTCCCCCGAAGTTCAAAACTCCGAACTTCGATCGCTATGAAGGTGCCACTTGTCCTAAGAGTCATCTGATCATGTATTATCACAAAATGGCTGCCCATGTTGAGAATGATAAATTGATGATTCATTGCTTCCAAGACAGTTTGAAGGGTGCTTCTTCCAAATGGTACTTAACTTTGGACCAATCTCGCATTAAGAATTTCCAAGATTTATCTGACGCTTTCATCAAAAATTATAAGTACAATATGGATCTGGCTCCTGACAGAAGACAATTGTTGAGTATGTCACAAAAGAATTCTGAATCGTTCAAAGAGTACGCTCAAAGGTGGAGAGAGATTGCCTCGCAAGTAGAACCTCCTTTAACCGAGAAAGAGTTAGCTGATTGGTTTGTCGACACGGTTCGTCCAGAATTTTACGAAAGGATGGTGGGTAGTGTGACTTCAAATTTCTCTGACATCGTTGCTGTGGGTGTCAAGATTGAATTGGGTATGAAAAGCGGTAAAATGACAAATACTCCTGGTGTTTCAAAGGATCAGACGAAGAAACCTTCGTTCAGCTCTCAGAAGAAGAAAGAAGGTGAAACTAATGCTATATCCTACGGTAGACGAAGAGACCAATTTTATCAATATCCGCAAGGTTATGCTCAACCTCAAGGGTATCCGATTCAATATGCTCAACAACCCTATGTGGCAGCTGTTACGCCTTCTTTCAATCAACAAGCTCCTATGTATCAACCTATGCAACAATCTCCCATTTATCAGCCTCCTAACTATCAACAAGCGCCCAGCACTCCTGCCTATCAGCAGCCAAAGAATCCAGCTCCTCGCCAGAATGGTCCGAACAAGAGACAGTATAAACCTTGTCCGCTGATTCCAATGACTTTCACCGAGTTGTATCCCTCATTAGTCAAACAAGGTCTAATTACTACTCGAGCTTTGGGTCCGCCTCCTAATCCGCTGCCCGCCAATTACAACACCGCTGGTCATTGTTTATTTCATGAGGGTGCGCCTGGTCATGATCTAGAGAACTGTTATGCTCTCAAAAACCTTGTCAGGGATCTGTTGGAAAAGAAGATTTTGTCATTTGAAGATCCTCAACCGAATGTTAAAAAGAACCCTTTTCCTAACCATGAGGGTGTTAATGCCATTAGTGCTGATTCTGAGGAAGGTTATATCCTTGACGTTGTTCAGATTAAGACTCCTCTTAAGATATTCCATTCGAAACTGTTTGAAGCCGGTCTAGTAGATACTTCCCACGTTGCATGCGCAAGTTGTGATGCCAGTATTAAGGGTTGTGTGTTGGTTCAGAACGATGTTCAGAGGTTGATTAATGAGGGTATTTTACAAGTGACCAGCCAAGCCAAGAAGGATGAAGTCGCTATGGTTGAGCCTGTCTTCCATCAGCCTGAATCAAAGGGTAAGGTACCAATGTTTAATCTGTCAGGGGCGAGTTCCGTCAATCCCGTGTTCAATATACCAAAGTCGTTTATCCCTTAGACGAATCAGCCTAAGTCTATAATTATTCAAAAACCAAGTCTGTTTCCTTTCAGTGATCCTAAAGCTGTACCTTGGAAATATGACGTGACGATGATTGACAAGGAGTCTGGGAAGGTTATTCCAAATGAAGAAGTTAAGGACACTGTGACTAATATCGCAGAGGCAAGCAGGATGACTCGCAGTGGCCGTGTGTATACTCCCCGTTTCAATGAGGTTCCACCTAAGGAAACAACTAATATCCCAGTGCCTGTCAAAGACAAAGGTAAGGGAGCCGTTACGAATGATGAAGATGCTGAGTTTTTGAGGATCATCAAGAAAAGTGACTATAAAGTTATCGATCAACTTCATCAAACTCCTTCCAAGATTTTGATCTTATCTCTGTTGATGAGTTCACCCGCTCATAGGACGGCCTTGCAGAAAGTTTTGACTCAAGCACATGTGGATCAAGATATTAGCACCAGTCGGTTTGATAGTGTGATTGCTAATCTGACCGCATGCAACACTCTTAGTTTCAGCAACGAAGAGTTACCAAAGGAGGGTCCGAATCATAATCATGCTTTACATATATCAGTGAAATGTCAGGAGGACAATTTAGCGAGAGTGCTAGTGGACACCGGTTCTTCTTTGAATGTTCTACCCAAGAGGGTTCTTAATAAGTTGGTTTTAAAAGAGACTGTGTTGAAACCTACTTCCTTGATCGTCAAAGCTTTCGATGGTTCTCGCCGATCGGTAATGGGGGAGGTTGAACTTCCTATCCTAATTGGTCCGCAAGTTTTTAATATCACGTTTCAAGTCATGGACATTAATCCCAATTACAGTTGTTTACTTGGAAGGCCGTGGATCCATGCCGCTGGGGCAGTAACCTCAACGTTACATCAAAAGATGAAGTTCGTGATCGATGAAAAGTTAGTTATTATACAGGGTGAGGAGGATCTGATGGTCAGTAACCTGTCTTCTTTCCGTTACATCGAGGCCGATGAGAATGCTTTGGAAATCTCCTTTCAAGCACTCGAGATCGCCAACGCTGTTCTATTAGAAGTCGAAGAGACAGTGGGCCAGGATAATCCATCTTTTGCATCTTTGAAGAGTACCAAATCAACAATTGACAGGGGCATTCCAGAAGGTTGGGGAGAGGTAGTTGATGTCAAGACCAAGGCTAATCGCTTTGGGTTGGGTTACAAACCAACTCAGAATGGAGCTGCCACAACTGTCAAAGGGCGTCTGAAGGTTATCCAAGAGGTATTTGTCAGGGGAGGTTTCCAAGTCAATGCCGTCAGTGACTGTGAGGAAGATGAAGATCTGAGCAACCTGGTGTTTAAGGGTGATGCAGCTTTGAACAACTGGGAGGCCGTAGAGATCCCTGTTATTTTTCCATTGTCAAAGTAATTTTTAACATTTTCACTTATGTTTTCAAATAAAAAAATCCGTAGCTCTGCCCAAGGCTATAGGAACGTTTTTGTTGGGCCGCCTTTCACTTTTAAAAGGATATTAATAAATGCATTTCGTTCAATTCCATTTTGGTTCATTTGCGTTTTTTCGTTTTCACCTTTTAAAAATGAAGTTGGCAATCTTTTTCAAAAAAATAAAACAACAAAAATAGCATTTTATTTCTTATCTTGCATATCTTCGAACATTTTAATAAAGTAAGCCTTCCATCATGCAGAGACATCGCAAACCTTGTTGGATCCAATGACTTTGTTGACACTCCTGACTGGGACGCACCCATCTATCAAGCTGAAGACGAGGGTGAAGAAGATTTTGAAGTACCCACTGAACTGACAAAATTGATTGAGTACGAGTACACAGAGCTCCAGCCGCATAAAGAGCAGGTGGACTTAATTAATCTTGGTACAGATAAAGACAGGAAAGAGGTCAAGATTGGTGCAATGCTTGGGACAGAGGTTAAGCAGAGGTTGATTGAGTTATTAAAAGAATATATTGATGTGTTTGCGTGGTCGTATCAAGATATGCCTGGTCTAGACACAGATATTGTTGTTCACAAGTTGCCGCTTAAGCCAGATTGTCCACCTATCAAACAAAAGCTTCGAAGAACGAGACCCGACATGGCTTTGAAGATTCGAGATGAGGTTAAAAACAGTTGGATGCAGGTTTCTTGGCAGTTGCAAAATATCCAGATTGGGTTGCCAATATTGTGCCAGTGCCCAAGAAAGACGGTAAAGTTAGGATGTGTGTGGATTACAGGGATCTGAACAAAGCAAGTCCGAAAGATGACTTCCCTCTGCCACATATTGATACACTTGTAGACAATACAGTCAGTTTTGCGTTGTTCTCATTTATGGACGGCTTCTCTGGCTATAATCAGATCAAAATGGATCCCGATGATCGAGAGAAGACTACTTTCATCACTCCTTGGGGGACCTTTTGCTACAAGGTCATGCCCTTCGGTTTGAAGAACGCAGGGGCAACTTACCAACGCGCTATGACAACTCTTTTCCATGATATGATGCACAAAGAGATCGAGGTGTATGTGGACGATATGATAGCCAAATCTCAGAGTGAAGAGGAACATCTAGACCACTTGGTGAAGTTGTTTGAACGACTCAGGAAGTACCAGTTGAAGTTGAATCCCGCTAAATGTACCTTCGGTGTCAGATCCGGAAAATTGCTTGGTTTTATTGTTAGTCAACGAGGGATTGAGGTAGATCCTGACAAAGTCCGAGCCATTCAAGATATGCCAGCTCCGCAAACCGAGACGCAAGTTAGAGGTTTTCTGGGGCGTTTGAATTATATTTCCAGGTTTATCTCTAACATGACCGCTACTTGTGAGCCGATATTCAAATTGCTTTGTAAGGGGCAGACGTTTGAGTGGAACCCTGATTGTCAGAAGGCGTTTGAGAAAATTAAGAATTATTTGCAAGAACCCCCTATTCTGATTCCTCCCATACCCGGAAGACCGTTGTTTATGTACCTTACTATTCTTGAGAAGTCTATGGGTTGTGTGCTTGGGCAACATGATGAGACTGGAAGAAAGGAACATGCGATTTATTATCTGAGCAAGAAGTTTACCGACTGTGAAAACAGATATTCACTATTGGAGAAAACTTGTGCGTTGGCATGGGCCGCCAGGCGCCTTCGGCAATATATGATCTGTCATACCACATTGTTGATTTCTAAAATGGATCCGATCAAGTATATTCTTGAAAAACCCGCTCAAACTGGGAGGCTAGCCCGTTGGCACATGTTGTTATCCGAATATGACATCCAATACGTACCCTAGAAGGCAATTAAAGGTAGTATCTTATCGGATTATCTCGCAGATCAGCCAGTTGAAGATTATGAACCTCTTAAGTTTGATTTTCCTAATGAGAATATTTTGTTGATTAAGAGAGATTGTGAAGAGCCAGATCCGAGCGAAGGTCCAGAACCAGGTCTTTGGTGGAGGATGATGTTTGATGGTTCCTCGAATTTCAATGGGCATGGTATAGGCGCCGTTTTGATGAACCCAAAAGGTGGGTTCACTCCGTTTACAGCAAGGTTAGACTTTGAGTGTACTAATAACGTCGCAGAGTATGAAGCATGTATTCTTGGCCTCGAAGCAGCAATTCACCTCCGAATCAAACTTCTCAAAGTAAGTGGTGACTCAGCCTTGGTTATTTACCAGGTACAAGGCAAATGGGAAACGAAGAATGAGAAGTTAATCCCTTACAAGGACTACATTGTCGAGCTGATTAAGTATTTCAACGAGATAGAGTTCGAGCATGTTCCTAGATCTGAGAATCACGTTGCTGATGCTTTAGCCATGTTAGCATCCATGTGGAGAGTTAAATTTGTTAATGAAGCACCTCTTATTCATATTGAACGCAAAGTTGAGCCCGCTTATTGTCAAGTAGTTGAAGAGGTTGAGGTGGATGAAAAGCCTTGGTTTCATGACATCAAGAACTATCTGGTTAAGCAAGAGTATCCCAATGGTGCTACCGGTCTGGACAAGAAAACGTTGAGAAGACTGGCTTCTAAATTCTTTATCAGTAATGGTCTGTTATACAAAAGAAATTACGACATGGTTTTGCTCAGATGTGTTGATAAACGGGAAGCGGACATGTTACTGCAAGAGATTCACGAGGGGACCTTCGGAACTCATGCCAATGGTTATGCTATGTCTAAGAAAATGTTAAGGGCTGGATATTATTGGTTAACTATGGAATCTGACTGCATCCAATACGCCAGAAAATGCCATAAGTGCCAAATTTACGCTGATAAAAAGAATGTGCCTCCATCACGGTTGAATGTTTTGTCTTCACCATGGCCGTTCTCAATGTGGGGCATTGACATGATTGGGGCAATCGAGCCGAAGGCTTCTAACGGTCATCGTTTTATCCTTGTTGCTATTGATTATTTCACCAAGTGGGTAGAGGTTGTTTCCTACACCAACGTGACTAAGCAAGTGGTTGCCCGCTTCATCAGGAAAGAAATTATCTGCCGTTATGGAATTCCAAGTCGGATAATAACTGACAATGGCACCAATCTGAATAACAAGACTATGAAGGAGTTGTGTGACAGTTTCAAGATCACGCATCACAATTCTTCTCTGTACCGTCCTAAGATGAATGGGGCTGTTGAAGCTGCGAATAAGAATATCAAGAAAATCCTGCAAAAGATGGTTGTGACTTACAAAGATTGGCATGAGATGTTACCGTTTGCTTTGCATGGATACAGGACCTCAGTGCGAACTTCGACAGGGGCAACACCTTTCTCATTGGTGTATGGAATGGACGCCGTACTCCCCATCGAAGTAGAGATACCTTCTTTAAGGGTGTTGATGGAAGCTGAACTTGAGAAAGCTGAGTGGGTTCAAGACAGACTGGATCAGTTGAATCTCATTGACGAGAAACGCATGACAGCTATGTGTCATGGGCAATTATATCAGAAACGGATGAAAAGAGCATTTGATAAGAAGATTCGTATCCGTGAGTTCCGTCAAGGAGAGCTCGTACTCAAAAAGATCTTGCCAGTGCATAAAGATATGCGTGGAAAGTGGATGCCCAATTATGAAGGCCCATTTGTTGTAAAGACTGTTTTCTCCGGAGGGTCTCTGATACTTACAACAATGGATGGTGAAGAGCTTGCACATCCCGTGAATTCTGATGCAGTCCGAAAATATTATGCCTAAAAACCGCTAAGTCGAAAACCTGAAAAAGGCGACTTAGGCAAAAGTAAGGGTTAGAAAAAGTAATAATAATAAAAAGCTCGCTAAGTTGAAAACCCGAAAGGGCGGCTTAGGCAAAAAGGAGCGTCCCGGTGGATTGAAAACCCGAAAGGGCGGTCCAGGCAAAAGTTAGGGACGAAGGCATTTCATTGCATCAGAAAACACCGATCATCGCAGACACGCTTTCTGCATGAGATCCATTTTCCAGTTCGTTCATCCTCGTCCAAAGCAAGATTCTGGATAGTCTTAGTTATTAGTGTCAGTAGGTGTCGTTGGATTCAATGTAACCTTTTCCCATATTGCCAATTTCAAAGCGTAATCTTCTGTGGAGCTATGCCTTCGGCAAGCTGCCATCCTTTAATAAAAGATACCATTTTGTTACTTAAATTCCTTGGTGCATTACTCCTGTTTTCTATTGTTATGCAAAATGCCATTTATTCTTAAATTTTGAAAATGAAAGGTGCTTCGAAAATTTTTAAAACTGTTCTTCGAAAATGCAATTGAAAAATATAAGAAATTACTTTGACTAGTGGAAATTTCTGAAGGATCTCTTCACTCCTCGGAAATCTCATTGTTGCAGAAACACTTTTAAACTATTGCCTCATCACAGTCCCCAGCGAGACTATAAGCTGACAACTTTTTCTTAGGTAACTCGAAAGTATCCCTCAGGTTTTCTTCTCCCCATGTGAAGACATGATACTGTGCACCCAAGCGGATTACCTTCTCCCCAGAAAATTCAGAACTTTAAAACCAGATTTGGTTCTACCATTGATCCTTCTCACCCATGATTGACGTATTGGTTGCAGAGAATGCAGGGTATCTCCGTCGAGATGTTTATTTCATCTCTCGTCCCACCTCTAGTTTGTTCGTCAACATACGCAGGGGCATAAGCATCACATGCCTATTTCATATATTCATTTCCCATACTCATTACATACTCATTCCATTACATCCTGCATATTTAAGTACATACACATTAACATACATTCACATTAACATATGCAGTAACACATGCGTTAGCATTCACAGGTTCATTGTGTCTCACCATCATTGATTGTTACCGCCGAGTAACTGGGTTCGTCCATTCTCTCCAAATAGATTGTCAGCCATAAGCATAAAATACATATGTGTTTCCGGTTTCCCCACAAGCTCAATCCTCGTGGATGACGGTTACTTCAGCTATCTTTCCTCGCCAAGATAAGATATTTACCCTTCGAGTTCATTCCCTCGATGGAGTCTTGATTGCCATTTTTCTTTCTAGCTCGATCCTAGATTGAATCTCGGTCTTGTCGGTCGCTGAGCCCAACCAGACGTGCATTTATTTTGCACCGTCTAAAGATTTTCACCCTACCTTGGCAGATACGCGACTGTTCTCGCCTGAGAAGCTTATCACTGTACCCGGATGTGCATTTATTTTGCACTATCATTCAAGAAAACCAATCACAATCCTTTACAGATACACGCCGGTTCACGCCTGGAAAATCTATCAGTACATCTTACAGCATCGGTATGCAACTGTTCTCGCCTGAGAAACCTATCGGTACAACACTTTATGATCCTACACCCTACAGCATCGGTATGCGACTGTTCTCGCCTGAGAAGCCTATCGATATAACAATCCTACATATTACAGCATCGGTATGCGACTGTTCTCACCTGAGAAGCCTATCGGTATAAAACTCTACAATCATACATTTTACAATCGATCAGCAATAGTTCTCACCAGAGAAGCTTATCACAACCTTACACAACAGGATATGCAACAGTTCTCCGCCGAGAAGCTTATCCTCGTTATTACTTGTTATCACCTCTACAAGCAGTTCTTACCTGAGAAGCTTATTATTACCACTCTTGCAGAAAAAACGACATTTCTCGCCTGAGAAGCTGATCCTATCTTCGTTATGACTCGCAGCAAATGGCCATCTCCATCGAGCAGTTGGGCTTCCATTTTCCTTGTCGTCTTGAAGTATGGGGAGGTTTGAGCCGAAGCATATTCAGGGAGCAACAAACCTTGAAATGAAGAAGTTCATTTACCCTTTAGTAAAAGAAGGAGCAGAATCATATTCAGGAGAGCATGAATCTTGAAGCATGAGGAAGTTCAGTTTACCCTTTAGCAAAAGAAGAAGCGGAATCATACCCGACGCGCTGTCCTCGGAAGTATGGAGAAGTTTATTTTATCCTTTAGTAAAAGAAGAATCTGAAACATATTCCAGGCACCAACCTTAAATATGAGAAGATTTATATATCAGATAAGCAGCAGCCTCTTTATTTGAGTGCTTATCCGTTTTGGCATGTAAGTCCCTTCCAACGATAAGTGACAGTTCTCCCTCGAGAAGCTTATCAGGGCATTTCCCCTCAAAGTCCATTTATTTTGGCATACAGCCGGTTCTTTTCACCCTGTATATTTGCTATGGATGCCCGAAAGGCCCGTTTGATCCTGTCACGAGAGATAGTTTACCGAAGCTTGGATGTTATTCTTTGCTCAATGCTCCAGCATTCTGTAATCGATCTTGCAGTCGTACATGATCCAGTTTTACTTTTAGATTCCCCAGTGGAGGTCGTCTCATAGGTACCATCTCCATTTGAGAATCTTGTTCCTTTTCTAAAAAAGACAATTGGTCGTGTTCGCACCAGTTGACCATCATTTTAGAATTCCCCGGTGTTGTGCTGTGTCCCAGCGCGTCGTTCTCCCCAGTGTGTTCTTCTCGTAGCGTCTGTCCCTATGTCGTCGTATTCGTCAGCATTTTCGCATTCATCATTCCAGCATACGCATCATATCATGTTCATGGCGCTGCCTGCATTAGTCTTGTTTGGTCCATAGCATTGCATATCGCCACATATAAGGGCAAAATTTTCGGTTATCTATATTTAAATCCCTCCACCATGATTCCTCGAGTCTCCGTCACTCAAATCATCCGGTGTAGCTATTTAAATAGGGGCAACTGTAATACCCCAAATTTTACCCTTACATTTAGTCAGTTCATATCACATCATTTCATTTATTGCTTTCACTAACCATTAACAAGCCATGAAGCGTTTTGTTTGCAGGGATTGCACCAAGGGCGTTTTAGTCATCTTACATTGCTTCTGACGGATTCTGAATAAAGAGTGGCCTTTAGATCTTGAGGCATTCAAACCATCATATCCGAGACAGTTATTTATCACATGGTTTGATTATTATTAGAGCATCGATCTGGTTTGATTGGTATCGAAAAAGGTTGTCAAAAACATAATTGGATTTGGGGCCTTCATTGCTTATGGTTTATTTTGAGACGTTCCAGAGCGATTCTGTTTCTGTTAATAAGGCGCAGTTTTGATCTAAACTAATTGGGTGTTGCTGGATTTTTTTTTTTGAGAAATTATTTGATCAGTGGAATGTAGTTTGAATACATTTGTTGATTAAATCAGGTTGTTTTGAATGTAGGCAAATGGTCATTTGATATTAAATCTTTATGAAAGAGTAAGGGTGAAGAGATACTGATAGCTCATGTTGAGCCATAATTCCAAAGGCATACAAATGCAAAGCACAAATGAAAGCTGGAATTTAATTTGAGTGAAGAAAATATTGAATTTCATTTCAATGAATATTTCTGGTTACAAGTTACAAAAGACTTTAAGTTACATTTTCCTATCCTAAAAGAGCCTAAAATCCTAAATCATTCCAAAGACTTCCTTCAACCATGTTCTTCACGCATTATTCTTCCGATTACCTGCACAATGAAAACAAAGAAAAGCAGAAGAAAATGTTAGAAGAAATAATAGGACACCCTCAGAAAATCTTCATCATTGGGTGCAGGGAGGGCACGACCGAAGCCGCGTCCCACTCCCACTTCCGAACCTCAACCTCGGCTACCGGCCGGCAGTATCTGTTCATTGTGGGACAGCCGAGAAAGAGAGGTAAAAGAAGCGTTTTTGGGCCGAAATGATTTGCACAACTGTGGATTCAAACGGATACACGTCAAGTAAATATTGCGGGGCACTATGAAGTAAATTCAAGCCAAGACACGAGTTCAGTTGCTGCCAACCGAATTGAAGTGGAAAGACTCATCACAGTCTACATAAAGCCACAGTAGAACAACCGGAACTGGATGAAACGAAAGTGGATCACCAAAGTGAACCATACCAGAACCGAGCTAAACTGCATAAGAAACAATCCACTTATCAGTTCAATAAGATCAAGTGGTAGTTTAAATCCAAAACATCAAAGTTACATCAGAAAAAAATCAGAACGGAGAGGAAATCGCAGCAAGTTCAGGGCGTCTAAAAACTGCACCAAAAGATTGGCTCATCAGTGTAAAAAACAGTCCGAAGATCAGGCTATCAGAAAAGGCGGTCCAACCTGTTAAGATAAGAAAAACAGCCAGCAATGAGTACCATTGAGAAACATGAATCAAAGGCAAATGTAAAATGAATGGAAAGAAGCTTCAGCCCTCAGTTTAATCATCATTGGGCGTGAAGATTCGAGCAGCTGGGAGAGCCACGGCCGAAGCCGTTACCAACTCCCTACCGAACGTCGAACTGCAAGCATCGGTAATTTCGTGCAAACTATCAGCTCAAAGTATCAGCTCAGACCCGAAGGTCATCATCGCTAAGGCAACGCAACCAAAACCAAATGGCAATGGCATCCAACACAGGTTCAGACGAAGCCGTCAAACATAACCGAAAGCCACACACACAATAGCGGTTCAGACTCTAAGGTCATCATCACCGAAACCGAAAGCAACATAATCGAAGGCAGCATAATCAAAAGCAAGGATTGTAGTATCTTTCCCAAACGGCTCAGACGAACTGTCATCATCGCCGCACAACCCTTCCCGGCGGCGTCGACCCGACAACATCCATTCTGAAAGAAGAAAAAGAAGAGTCAGTGAACTTGTATCAGAAAACCAGAAAGTTGAACTGAAACATGATTCGAAGCTACATCAGAAAGTTAGTCCATCAGTTCACAAATCCAGATGAACAAGCGTAGCAGTTCAACTCAGAAAAAGGAGAACTAAGTTCATGTTCAAGAGAACAAATTCGATTCACAAGAAGAAGGACAAGTTCAGCGCAGTTCAAAGAACAAGTTCAATTCAGTTACAGCCAAACTGTGTCAAAACTGTGAGCCAAATCAGATGAACAAGCATGTTAGTTCATAAGATAAATGAGTTCACAAAAACCATATCAGAAAGATTGAACCAAACCAGATATCAAAGAGTAAATCCGGAACCATATCCATGGATATCCAAAACGAATCTGAATCAACATCTGAAAAGGAAATCAAGTTAATATTAGAAAGATATCCAAATGAAATCCATAACTCAATCAAGTCCGAAAAGGAAAGAAGATCAAAATCAGAATAAATCGAATCCCAATCAAATCTGAAAAAGGAGAAGAAATTAAATCAATTTATCCAAGCCCACAGATCAGAGAGAGTGGTATATAAAGGAACGAACTCACCCTGTTGAAACCCTAACGGGCTAACGGCGAAAACAAAGAAGGGACAGCCGAGAGAGAAGAGGGAGCGAAGAAACCCTAACGAGAGAGAGTGCTAAGAGAGGCCGCGAGATCGAAAGAAGAAAAACTTCGCTCAGATTGTGACATCATCATTTCCTCCAGAGAAAGTTCACCGGCGCCGCCATTCGACGACGAGCAAACAGATCCGAGGCTCAGATTGTGACATCATCATTTCCTCCGTTAATCATCAACAGCAACCGTCGGCCTTCATCACTACAAGTTCACCGAGATTCGCTTGAAACCCTAGCCAAAGGTTGAGCAACCTTTTTTCGAGATTTCACTTGTTCTTGTGTTCGTTTATTTTTCAGGAATTTTGAAGACATAGGAGTTAGAAGTGAAGAACATAGCAAAAACGGAAGAGACGAAGAGAACTCGAAAGTGAAAACGAGAGAAACGGCGCCGCGAGACGCAATAGGGTTTTGAATCCCTAGTTCCTGTGTTTTTTGTTTATTGATTGCACACAACCAGTTGGGTCCGGATGTAGCTACCGGCCCAACTGTTATTTTCTTTTTTTTCTTCTTTGTTTTTTTAGATATTATATAGTGAAAAATTTAATTTGTTTTCTAATTAAAGAATAAATAAAAATAAAACTTTTTTTAATTAAATTAAACCTTTTTTTGATAATTAAGTAAAACTTTTTTTTTATTTAAATAAAAAACTCTTTTTAATACAAACTGATTTTTTTTAGATTAAAACTAAAACAATTTTCAAAATAAAAATTAAGTTTTTTAAAACTAACACTATTTCTTTTTTTTTTCTATATATAAATTAAATTAAGATCTTTTTCAAAATAACAAAATCCCAAAATTTGCATCTTTTTCTTCACTGTCTTCGTAATTCACCCGATGGCTGTCTGACTTTGCCTACTAACGCGTGTGTTCATTTTTGCAGCTTATGTTTACCGTTATTCCGTTGTGTTTTTATTTAAGTTTCATCATTATTGTAACTGCTTCTCGGTTGTAACCTCGCGAACCAACAATCGCATTTACTTTTCCGCATTTAAATTTCTGCTGATGTATGATTTAACTTCTCGCATGTTTCACTCGTTAATCTGTCACATGGCACACATCCGAAGGTTAGGTCTAACCGTTTGGTCGCCGCGCCAATAGTCCTCAACCTCAAAACCTCAAACTTCAAACCCTAATTTTCACAAATGCCTCGCCGCAGGCAAAATTACAGCTTTACCCCTAGCTTTAGGTCAAAGAGTCGCCGCACTCATTTTAGGGTTTCCCGCCGTGGAATCCCTAACCTAACCCTAATTCACTTAACAATTCAACGTAGAGATTTGGAGTTTCTACACTCCGCGTAAGCGTGTCTTTAAGATGCGTTTATTCCCCTTGAGACCTTGACCATAGTCAAGAGGTCTCTAACCTCCCTTTTGAGGGGAACTACGATTACTCTGATTCCACTCCCGTAAGGATACGTAGGCACAAGATGCGATGTCTTGCCGAGTAAACTTAGAATTAACCCCTTAGGTTTACTTTCTCACTCTTAATCTCTTTGTACATATACCTTAAGCAAATAAATAAAGCAAATAGTAAATATTTGAACAAAAGGTTCCTGTAGAGTACTACAGAAGTTTAGGGTGCTAATACCTTCCCTAAACTTAACCAACCCCCGAACCCTAGATCTTTCCCCGCATTGTGTTTACGATGCAAAATAGGTTTTCCCTCTTTTGACCTTTTCCTTCGGATAAATCAAAGAGCGGTTGTGAATTGAATTGCGATTCAAACTAACTAATAGTTTGATATCCTATTTCCACCGCAACAGAATGCAAATGAATATGCAAACTAATGCAAAATGCAGTCATGCAATAATATATCCGGGTAACTGGTGCTGTGGAGATTCTGTATCAACAAAACCACGACCACTGATGAGAAGAAAACCCTGGTGTAGGACCACAGATCTGATCTGCCAAGAATAACCATCTGATAGGACCATATACACAGGATCATAATTCTGCTCTGTCAAGAACAAATGTCTGATAATAAGGACCTCGGATGTATGATCAAGAAATATCTGCTGATGAGGTCTTCAGACCCCGGTCAAAAATCTGCTCTATCAAGAACAAACATACAGCTGCTGATGAGATCTTCAGACCCCACTCAAAATCTGCTCTGTCAAGAACAAACAACATCTGCTGATGAGATCTTCAGACCCCACTCAAAATCTGCTCTATCAAGAACAAACAACATCTGCTGATGAGATCTTCAAACCCCAAAAATCTGCTCTATCAAGAACAAACAACTGATGACGAAACTTTGCTCCATCAAGAACAGACATACACCTGATGATAAGATCCTCTGATCAAAACCTGCTCTATCAAGAACAGACATACACCTGATGATAAGATCCTCTGATCAAAACTTGCTCTATCAAGAACAGACAAATCTGCAACTGAGGAACCCTGGTACCAACAAAACTGATCCACTGTCAAGAAAACCAGGTAGTCTGGAGGTTAAAGTTTCCTGCAATAAACCCAACCCCACTCACAGGTATGGACCTAAACTGACTTAAGGTACGGCATCCTATGCGTTCATCAGCGTCACAGACTTTCAAGAGGGGTGATACGATACCTAGAAGGTGTGGCATCACCAGCTCATGAAGCGGCCTCACTTAGCTGAATCACAAATGATCGGTCCCCAGAGTCGACAATCCACCAAACCAGCAACCGTCTCAACCCAAAGGGTTGAAAGTGAAGCCAACCGGATGAACCTCGTCTGAGCGTGGATTTCATGAGACACTAGTGCCTGCAAAGCAAGCACGCGCCCACTAATTTCCACTCTAAGTCTATAGTGCACTCAAGCCTGGGTCTGGCTTCTCACTCATCAGAACTCCCATCCCACAACAGCACAGATAATCATATTATACTGAAAATAAAATGCGGGAAATAAAGTGCGAGAAGTAAAATGCGATAAATAAACTCAACCCAACAAGTAAACATACAAGCGTTAGGATTGACTCGCATAGGGAACCAGAGAACCAGAGATTCTGGGTTCGATCCCCAGCAGAGTCGCCAGCTGTCGCTTGCGCAAAAATAAGGTGCCGGCACAATAGAAGAGTCTCCACCTTTCGTTATTTATCCCTCAGAGCGGGAAAGGAAACGATTGGAAAAACCTGACGAAAAAGGGTAAGACAAGGTCGTCGCAACCGTTGTCTGGGTTCAGGAGTCGGTTACGCAAGGGGAAGGTATTAGCACCCCTCACGTCCGTCGTACTCGACGGGATCCTCTCTTGTTGTGTTTACTTGGACGGGTTGGTTTTATTCTATCTACCTATCAAGGCTGGCTGAAAAAGAAAAGAAAATGACTCGGCAAAGCATCGCGCTTTATGCCTACGTATTCTCATCAGAGAATGAGAAATCAGAGTCAACGTAGTTCGGCCTACGAAGGGTTATGGGGGAAGGTAGCTCGCCAAGACATCGCCATCTTGTGCCTACGTACTCTCAATAGGCATGAGAGATCAGAGCTCACGTAGTTCGGGAAACTACGGTTTATTTCCTGTTTTTTACGAAAGAAGTGTTTTTTTATTGTGTTTGCGATTTCAACCGCACTAGAGACTATGACCTGAGAGTGGATGCGTCGCATGTCACCCAAAGGGTACCATACTAAACATCCAGACTGTGGAAAAGAAACTCTCCCCCAATCCTTTCTCAGATAGCTTAAGGCTCGTAACGTACGAAAGAAATCATTCATGATTACTGTATCTTAAACTGTTTTGAGATGAGAAGAGAACAGGCCCAACTAGGAGGGAGACTATAAAGTCCTACTGTTATCATGCCATGGATTCATCCTATGGTTGAGGTTTGAACAGGGAACTCCTAGATGTTGTCATGCATAGGTTTCAACCTAAGATTCTATCATCAAATCCTTATCAAAGGAAATGAGATTCCTAAGGGATCATGTCAATGATACACCAAAACAAACAAAGCATCAGCTTAACAGTAAAATGCATGCAATGCAAGTGAGGGAGGAAATGTGTGTGGGGCTTCAGCCTCCACAAGCTCATCTCAACCTCAAGCCAGAATGAAATAACAGTAATCATACTGAAATATAAAACAACATGCTATCAAGCAATAAACAGTAAACTGCAATCATACAGATAAATGAAATGAAATGCCATCAGGCAAAACAAACCACATGGGCAAGGGAGCTGGGCTCTACCGAATACCCGCAAGCAAAGCCACACAGTAACAATACAAGCAGAGGGAGCAACTCAACCTCTAGTGCAATCATGCTCCTAGATTCTACCTATCCTAGATATGGACTTATTCTAATGCATCAAACAAGTCAAACAAAACACAACAATACAGAAAAGAAAAAGAAAGCAGATAAACTCCTCTCTCAACTCCAAGCTTCAGCTTCTCCAACAGCAACTCAGTCTTCAGACTTCAAATACTCTTGACAAACATCAGTTTGCTTTTCCAGGTTTCAACCCTACAACATGAGTTTCAACTCATCTTCTCCCTTAAGCTTCAGCTTCTTTGATCAGCTCCACCTTCAGGCTTCACCTAATCCTCAGGGATCTTCAAGTATCAACTTGCTCTTGTTTCTCTTCAAGCTTCAGCTGGAATGGCAATGCTCAAGGATTCATCCTCTTCAATACTCCTCAATTAAGTCTTCATCTTCATGCTCAGGCTCAACCTCTCTCAAGACAATCAAAACCATAGAAAATCACTTACTGGATAAGCTGGAGGGATATTGAACTGCTTATTTGACCACCAAAGGTGACCTATAAGGGTTCAACATCAAAGGAATGGTTCCCTCAAAAGTTCTACTTCCTAGGTATATCACTTATCCCTCCAAAGGAGAGAGGTGTATGCCATGGAAGGACTTTGAATCATAGGGAGGAGTGGAGGTGAATGATACCAACCATGTTTGAGAAAGAAGTTATCTACATTTAAGCTCTTCCTAATTCCTAACCCTAAAACAACAAAAAAAAAACAAAAGGAAATCAAGCTCTCAAGCTCCTAAATGCATCTTCAAGTCTTCTACTATGCTCCTCAATGCTCCACTATGAGATACCAAGCTCTCCAAGCCCACAAAGCAAAGCAGACTAAGCAAACATGCCCTAAAGGCAACACAAACAATCAACCAATACAAAAATCAACTAAAAATAGCATACTACTATATTAAATCCTAATATAATTTCTAAGGGATCCTACATACCTACCCTTAATACCCATATATGCCCCATAGTCTAATTTGTCCTAAATACCCAAAAATCTAAAGTTATTATGGACCTATGTTGAAGTTTTAACCTAATTCTACACAACCTAATAGCATCAAGTCAAAACTATCCTAAAAATCATCACAAAAATATGGAATTAATCCAGGGGGAACCTAAAACATATATCTAACTACCCTAAAAAGATTAACCTAAAAATCTAAAGGGAGCTACCTAAACTAAATTCTACAAATTAAGGTATCAACTTAAAAGAATTAAAATGCAATTAAAGTAAAAAAATATGCAAAAAATACTAAAATGCATGATATGCAAAATGTTTTTATTTTATATTTTTCTAGACAAAAATATGAAAAGGGAGAAAAAACTCCCATTAAAAAATATTGATTTTCCATTTTATTATGAATTTCTAAAGATTTGAGACAAAATGGTAAAAATAAAATGCCAAGTATGAAAATGGGTGCAGATAGTAAACAGATATAGCACAAATTGCGCTTGGGCCCAGACATGGGGGTGCGTATAGAAATACGCTAGGCCTAATATTAAAACATAAATTAAATGATAAAATCAAAAAGAAAAAGAAAAACGAGCGGTGCATTAAGCAATGGATTATAGTTATAAAACTAATTGGGCCTGATAGGGGGGTGGGAATAGAAATCATCACACTAAGCCCAGACTAGCGTTTTAATGAAACGCTGAGTTTCATCGCTCAGCTTTCCCTCTCATTTTCGTTTTGAATCACGGCCGTAGGATCTGGTCTTTGGTCAAGGGTCAGCGCCTTATCTAACGGTAGAAACATCATCATCAACCTTGGATTAGGGTTTCACCTGAAACTTCCATTAAAACACATGCCATGCAACAGATTTCTACCCATGCGTGCTCCTTCATTTCAGCATCAATTTCCATGATGTAAAACCCAAACTTGACCCATTTTCCACGCTGAACACGATCCTAACCTTGGTTTGAACTGAAGTGGCCTCTATCATAGAACCCGAAGGTGAAACTCCATTAACCTCAAAATATCATCAATCTTCGACCTCAACCAAACTTAGATTCCTTTGCATCAAAATGATCCTCACATTCCATGGGTTAAAATCATCTAATAATCTTGCATTAAAACTCACTATATCACTAGTTCTCACTCCATCAAGAAATGGCATCCATGAATGAAACTTCACCAATCACTCCTAAACTCATCAGAAATGATCACCTAATTGTCTCTAACAGTTCTAAACTAATAACTTAACCTAACCATGCCTAGATTATGAGATGAAAGGGATTTTGCAAACCTGGCCTCTTGCTATGGTAGGTGATGAAATCCTTGCTTTCAAGGCTTGAAACTCTTCAAGAACACTCCTTGGATGATGAAAACTCTTCTGTATGCAAAAGATTTGGAGGAGAGAGCTTGTACTTCAAGATCCAATGACAATTGCTTCTTTGCAAATCCAATGTGAACACCTTCAATTCTCCATCAATGGAGCTTCAACTCAGTATGAATACACTCAGAAGGATCTATGGAGAAGGTTTGTGAAGAAAAATGGGATGGCAATGAAGAAAAATGGAGAGATTGAATATGACTTGCAATGGAAGCTTTTTGATTTCACTCTCTCTTCTCTACACCAATTAACACCAACCTTGCATCTGAGCAAGTCACAATGGTTATATAGAATGGTTTAGAACAGTCTAGAACTCCCTAGAACAATCCAATGAGAAATTCATCTTTTCATGTCATGGTATTTTGGATTTTCATTTCTCACCACATGGTATCTCATGCCAAATGCCTTGCAACCTTGGTTTCTGATTTGAAATTCTCCTTACATGAGATTTAGGACAAGTTACAATGCATATCTTCCTTGTTTATTGAGTTTTGCCTTGTTTTGGTTTGGTACCTTAAGATGCAAGTAAGCTTTTTCCAAGGCACCCCTATGATGCAAGCCTCAAATCAAAATTGTGGATGAACCATTGTTCTTATAATGTCATTTGGAGTCAAAATGACCTATTACATGACATGGTTTGGACTTGTAACTTGGGATTTATGATTTTCAACTTCACTTGAATTAACTTATACCTCATTTTTAGGCCATTTTTATCACTTTTTGATATGAGCCTTTTCAACATCTCATGACCTCCCTACTAGCCTTAAAACATCATTCTAAGCAAGTTTTATGTTGAAGATTTTTCCATTTGAAGCTTGGAAGTAGGAGATATGGCCTTATGCTTGAAATGACCTATAACTTCCAAATGACCAAAATGCCCTTGGCTTGTCAAAGCCATAAGTTGAGTTCTACAAATCCTATCAAGGACTTCTAGTACTCTCTAGAAAGCTAAGAAGATGCTATTCAACATTCATGTTGACCAAGAGTTCATAGGAATCATCCTACTAGGGCAAACGTTGTCTGCAAGTTGGGTGACTTTCAAGGACCCAGATTCACATACCTCAGATGACCTGTAATTTGTCAAAACCATAACTTGAGCTCCACAAATCTTATCAAGGACTTCTACTACTCAAATTAAAGCTAAGAACAAGCTATACAACATTCATGTTGTGGGGAAGATGAGATGACAATCACATCTTGAGCTAAACTGCCTTGAAGATAGGGATCAAACTAGGGGATTTTACACTGTCAATCCTTAGAAACCCTAGCTTGAAACTTCTCAAACTCCTCAATCATGATGAGTTGGTCTAGGAATCATCCTTATAGTATCTCAATACATCATTCCATGGTCACATGGCCCTTGGATTAGGTCTCAACCCTCTCCAAATCATCAGTTGACCTAGGGTTGACCCAGTCAAAACCCTAATTCCACCACTCATGGTTGAATCTTCTGAATTCTTGTACAATGACCTCTCTAGGCTTCATGATGGCTTTCAAGACATCTCATAAGCTTGCTCAAAGCTTCAAGTCCAACCTCATAGTCTCAGAATCATCTGAGGAGCTCCCACAACTCTCAAGTTATGAGACACACAACCTTGGTTTCAACCAATTCCTCTGAGGATCTCTTGGGTTCTCTGACAAAGGTATCAACCTTTGAACCTTTGAACAAACTTCTTGGCTAGCTTCATAGCCTCATATAACTCTTGATAGGTAAATTAATGTTGGTCAAATTTTGGTGCAACATAACTCTGATGACACGGAGAAGAACAATTCCTTCGCTTCTGATATTGCCCCAGCCTGTGAGTCCTCTGTTGGGATAGTCCTCAAAAGGAAAACTGGAAATCTGTACCCTGATGGTCTGATATGAAATGCCCCAGCATTCCGAACCTCGGAGAGATGCTTTGGATCAAATGCCCCTCGGGCGAGCAACAACTTCTGCACTTTTCTTAGGGTGGCCTGCCCCTGTCTACAACGACTTTGCCCCCGATTGGCTGATCTGCGGGGAGATACACCTGTTGTCCTCGAGAGATTCACCAAATCTCGACCTGACTGCTTCAAAATAACTGACTTCGGATGGCTGACCTCACTGGGGATCTATCGATAATTGCTTGCCCCGACTCTCGGACCATTCGGGCATTCTGCATTCTATCCTGATCAGACTTTCCACTGCAAGAGACTTTCCTGCTGTCAAGCTCTTACTTGCAAGTAAAACAAGTTGTTCTGCATTAAAGACATATTAATGCAATGCACATGACAGTTTTGACATCCAATCTGTTCACTGGAAAAGGAAAAAAGTTTATGGAATATAATGCACAAATCATCTATCAGAATATCAACACCAGTACCAACATGGTAAGAAGAACCCTTTTAGGAGTCAGCTTTGACGTGACCTTTACCGATGTATGCCTTCGAAACAAACCTGTTTCAATTAGGACTTTTGAAGGTTGTAACGTGGTCAGGTTCACGGTTTCGAAAGAAAGGATAAAGGCTCAAAGTTTATTTTAACCCACCCATTCTCCTTGATGTTCTCCGATCCTACGTTCAGCTAATTCGACCTTAGCGCTCACCTCTTAGAGGTTGAAAGATAGGAGTGACAGTTCGAGAAACTATGATTTTCGAGAGTGACAGTCACTCGCTCTTCGTCTTTGACACTTGGGGTCACACGACCTGATTCTCGTTTCTGGATTTTCTTTTGTAATCCTTTTTCATCTTTTCCCCTTTTTTTTTCTTTCCCTAACTTTTGCCTGGACTGACTCTTTGGAGTTTCTTTTGATTTTCAAGTCCAGCGGGATGCCCTAATTTTTTTGCCTAAGCCACTTGTTTTGAAGTTTCGACTTAGCGGGCTTTTGATTCTTTTTTTTTTTTGAACAAGTCGTGCGACACCGGTTGTCTGACTCTTTGGAGAATAATATGACTGTCTCACTCATGATGTTTAACCATTGCGGTTTTTTAGGCACGACCTATACAGGTGTGATTGATCCTCGAACGGACACTCCTTTTTGTAATTTGGACGTTCGGTCAAATTAGCTAACACCTACCCTGCCCCAGGTTAATATTGAGGGTTTTTCGTTTTCAGAAAGAACTCCTACTACTAGGCTCAAAGGGGTTGACAAGGGATTATCTTCCTTATATCTCCGGTGTTTAGGGATTTGAAACAATACCTGTACATCATCAGCAGGTTTTATTTCAAAAGCATACAATATCATAAGCTTGCATGTCGTTCATTTTCGTCATCCTCCCCGGATTCCGGTTAACCAAGCATTGGATATCGGTAAAAATCAATTAGTGAACACGAATGGATTTAATAAAAACATGCATACTCATTTCATTATCATCAATTGAATGAAAATAATAAGTTTTACAAACAAGATTGCAATTTAAACAAGAAAGAAACTACAAACATAAAGAAACGACAAGATGAAACACAGGAAAATGTCAGCTTCCGAGAACCGGGCTTTCACATCTGATTCGCTGCTGAACCAGCCATCTTCAAAGTTGCCTATTGAAACCATCCCGCTTAAAACGGATACCGGGTGAATTGCCTTTCTGACTTCATTGGGTTTTGTCTAGCGCGCAGGTTTGACCGATAACGATAAGGCTGCTGACTCTGGAAAGGAGTTGACGTCTGTTTCGAAGACTGGACAGATTGTTGACTTTGAACATTCGAACCACTTGGAGGTCGAGTCTGGATTATCAGGGGTTCTTTTCGTTCAAGCGATTTCATTCTCAGGCCTGGTCTAGGCACAGGCAGCAATTGAGGACAGGGGGATTCTGACACCAATGATTGCAGAATATACTTCTGATCTACGGCAGCTTCGGGAACGTCCATCATTTTAGCACCAACTGGGATAAGATCATTAGGTACAATTATGCCGCCCGGCGTGAATTCAATAACTTTTGCGTCAATCAGGTCCTGAACGTTGTGCTTAAAAGCGTGACAACTTTCCACATCATGTCCGGGTGCCCCGGAATGAAATTCACACTGCTTACTAGCGTCATGCCCATAAGGAAGTACCGTTCCCTTGATTGGGGCTAATGTTCTTTCTTCAACCAGCTTCAAATCTAATAAAGTCTGAAAGAGCTCAGCATACGTGGAAAGTGGCGCTTCAAATACCCTCTTTGGCCTCCCCTCCTGAATTCTTCGCTGAGTCGGATGTATCCTTTGTTGTTGTTGCTGGTGTTGATCACCACGTTTTTTAAGCTCAGTTTCCACAGGCACGGGTTCCACAGGCACAGGTGGAACAAGCTCCTTCACTGCGGCTTCAGCTAACTGATCACCCTCTTTCCTAAGCACATTCTTGACGACTTCCATGATCAAGCTCATTTGGGTCTTCAGCTGATTATTTTCCTCTTTGAGTATCTTCTGATCCAAATGCAACTCTTGCATGTCCTTCATCATCTGCCCTAGCTGGCTTCGAACTTCAATCAATTCAGCCTGATTCTGTTCCATATCTCTGAGGGAATTCCTGCAACAAACTGGAGATCAGGAAATAAGACCCACGGTTCTGATGTACCTGTTATGTGAGAATGCAATGCAGAAATCAAACACATATTCACGACAAGACAAAGAAACCCCAAGCTATAAGCACGGAGATAAACACCTCACACCACTATGTAAAGCCAACAAGAGCAGCAAACAAGCACACCCAAGTACAAAATACAATGACCCCAGCCACCAAGCCTGGTGGTGGTCAGCAAACAACAATGCGCGAAAGCTAAACAGGTCAGCAGAGAAAAACAGATGCGACACCCGGCGCAGAGACCTCTAGCAACTTCCTCCATATTCAACTGAGCTCTCAGTTGGACATTCTTCCGACCATACACTTTCAGCGGAGTATTCCATGACATTGACTGACGAACCCACACAACTGGATGAAGGAGAATTAATAATTTGAACAAAACCCTGAGGTGTGATGAAGATCTTGTTAGAGTCTAGCAGATTCTGAACTTGGCTTCTAAGCACTTTACAATCATCTGTCGAATGCCCATGTACCCCAACATGGTACTCACAGCGGGCGCTGGCATCAGAACCTAGAGGATAAGGTGGGATCATTGGATTAGTCTCTTTCGACATTATTAATCCACTTTCGACCAAATCTGGCAACAACTGGCTGTACGACACCGGTAGCTGAGTAAACTGCCTTTCAGGCTTCCTTGGTCTTTGTCGGGCGTGCTGACGCGGCTGACGATAATATGACCGTTGGTTTGAAGTGTCTGAAAACTGAGCCTGAGACGCTAAAGATTTTGAGACAATATCGCGCCCTCTTCCCACTCCTCTTGAGAGCTGAGAACTGATTCATTCTTATCAACTGGGATATAAGGAGCCTCTCGAATCTTTCCATTCTTGAGTCCTCTCTCCACAAGCTCTCCCATTCTCATCAAGACCTCAAAGTTTGTACAACTGAACATCATGTCATAATAACGGCCCTTCAGAGTATCCAAAAAGAGGCTAACCATTTCTCTTTCCTGAATCGGTGGTTGAACACGAGCAGCCAATTCTCTCCATCTTTGCACATACCCCCTAAAGGATCCGTTCTCCGCACGCGATAATTCTTGCAAATGCACGCGAAAAGGAGCCACTTCCAGGTTGTAGTCGTACTGCTTCACGAAGGCATTGGCTAAGTCCGACCATGATTTAATACTATCACTCTTCAAGTGCAGGTACCAGTCCAAAGATGCTCCGATCAAACTATCTTGGAAACAGTGAATCATGAGCTTGTCATTGGTGATATGTGAAGTCATTCTTCTGCAGAACATAACCAAATGTAGCTTCGGACAGCTATCCCCTTTGTACTTCTCAAAATTGGGCACCTTGAACTTCGGAGGCAACACAAAACCTGGCACCAAACACATGCTCGCAGCATTCAGGTCAAGAGTATTCTTATCCACCAGGGCAGCAATCTGATCTTCCAACGTCTGAAGTCTTCTCGTATACTCAACAGTCCTTGGGCCATGATCATTAACCTGCGGAACAACTCTTGGAGATGGAACAATCCTTGGAGAATCTGGCGTAGAGAAAGTGGAATTGTGACACTCTGTGTCATTGAAGGAATATGGACCTCTGACAGGGGTTTGCACGGGCTGAGCAACATTGTTCATCTGAGCTCTTTGACCATTGTTTCCTCCTCCATTTATAGTTGTTATGGCTTCCATGACCTGACTCACCTGGTGCTTCAACAATTCAAACTCCGCTCGAGTAACAACCAAGTTCTGCTCTCCTGAAGCCATGATCTTTCCAGATGCTAACTCAAGTCCAATGCGAATGTCGGGAAATCAACTGACGAAGCAGACAAAAATGGGTAAGCTCCCTGTTTCGGCTGAGGATGAATATGCAAAATGAAATGCAAATGAAAACAGTCATGCAAAATGCAAAATGCACACACAAGGGACCAAGTGTGCTGTTGAGAAGCCCAATCCAAAATACTGATCTTAGACAGACCCATAATACTGCTCAAACCTGGTCTCAACAAACTAAAACAATACTACAACCTGGTCTCCAACAGACCCCATAACGCTGTCCTCAAATATCAACACCACTGAAGCTCAATCAAGAAAACCGGTAATCTGGAGGTCAAGTTACCTGCATGCCCCAACCCCTCTCACAGGTAGGTGTCCTATCAACTGACACAAGGTATGGCATCCTATGCGGTCGTTGGCGTCACATACTTTCAAGACGGATGATGCGATACCCAGAAGGTGTGGCATCATCATGTCCTGAAGAGGCCTCACTTAGCCAACTTCCAAATGATCGGTCCCTGGAGTCGACAATCCAACTAACCAACAACCCCCTCAACCCAAAGGGTTGAAAAAGAAGTCAACCAGAAGAACCTCGTCCGAGCATGGATTTCATGAGACACTAGTGCCTGCAAAGCAAGCACGCGCCCATTAATTTCCACTCTAATTCTAGGTGCACTCAAACCCAGGTCCGGCTTATCTCTCCATCATAGAACCCCCTCATACCCACAGCAATAATAACAATATAAAGCTGACAATAAAATGCGGAAAAGTAAAGACAGAAATGTAAATCCATACAAAACCCACGACGGGAAAACAAGCGCTAGGATTGACTCGCGTAGGGAACCATTGGAGTCCCCAGCAGAGTCGCCAGCTGTCGCTACTGCGAAAATCGGCGCCGGCTGAACAGAAGAGTCGCCACCGTGCGTTATTTATCCCAAAGGAGGGAAAGGAAACGCTCGAAGTAAACCTACCGCAAAGACGGGAAAGGAATGGTCATCGCAACCAAATCCTGGATTCGGGAGTCGGTTACGCAAGGGGAAGGTATTAGCACCCCTCACGTCCGTCGTACTCGACGGGATCCACGCTTGTTTTCTAGTACGGATTGTTATTCTATCTATTCTACAGGTCTAGGGTTAAAAGAAAATAAAATGACTCGGCAAAGTATCGCACTTTATGCCTACGTATTCTCGTCTGGAACGAGAAATCAGAGTCAACGTAGTTCGCCTACCTACGGGAAAGGAGGGGAAGGTTGCTCGCTAGGATACCGCATCCTATGCCTACGTACTTTCATACGACATGAAAGATCAGAGCAAACGTAGTTCGGGCTACAGAAGACACAAATTTTTCTATTTATCTTTTATCCTTCTGAAAAAGGTTTTCTCCTGATTAATCGTCCAAGCGAACAAAAATGACGTTTTGATTTGTTTCCAGTCTTTTACGCAAGAACTGTCTTTTATTGATGTTTGAAATCTTATTACTGTGTTTTGAATGATTTTGAGATGGAAGAGAAAGAACTCTAAAACCTAGGGTTTGAAATGGGAATCAAAACTACCCTAATGTTGTCATGCATGGATTAACACCTAATGTTTGTCATATTTCTCTCTTGCGCAGAGAGAAACAGAGATCCTAGGGGATAAATGGAAAAGAAACAGCATATATACGGTAAACAGTAAAATGCATGAGATGCAGCAGTACAAGCGAGGCAAGGGAGTCCCACTCAACCTCGAACCTGAGAAAACAACAGGCAAAGTGAAACAGCTTCACTTCAAACCTAAAGGGAAAATTAACAGACAATACAGCAAAGAAAATAAAACCCCACACCAGCCCTGACAGCACACCAGCTCCTACAGCAGCAGCTCTGAAAAACATCAAACTCTGACAATTGATTAGCTGCAAAACATTAACATTCAAAAGAACCACAAAATCCAACTTAAATGACCTCTACACTCCAAGCAACACCAAGCCTGAGCAAGCAATGAACTCCAACAGTTGACAGCTTCAGACAGCAATAAAACCCTAATCCAACAGTTGAGTAGCTTTGACATGAACAGGTATCATCTTTATCAATCTTCAATGCAATGAATTTCTTCTTATCTGCAATGGCTTCTTTCTTCAAGGCAATCACTCCAGAAAAGAATCACTTAACAGCATAAGTTGAATGCTAAACAGCTTACTGACAACCAAAGGAAGCCTATAAGTGTTGAACATTATGAGAGACAGGTTCCCTCAAAGTTCTACTCCCAAGATAAGCCACTTATCCCTCCAAAGGAGGGATGTGAATATCTTAGAAGGACTTTTATTCATTGGGAGGAATGGAAGCACAAGATGCTTTCCATGTTTGTGGAAGAATTCAGTCTAATCTAAAGCTCTGCCTATTTCTCCTATTTCCTATGTCTTCACAAACCATCTTCAAGCAAAAGAATCCCCAAGCTCCAAGCATCCTTATTTGTCTTCAATCTTCTCACATGCTTTCCCCATGCTCCACAAGCCAAGCCCAAGCCCCACACCCCAGTTGAAATGCCCAAAACCCAACAAACAAAGCAACATCCCAAGTGGGAAACACACCAATATCAACCAAATTGCAAAAATCAAGTAAAAATAGTAAAACTCACTACAAAATCCTAATTAAATTTTTAGGGGACCCTAACTATGTACCCTATACCCCATATAAACCCCAAGACTTAAATCAATTTTAAAACCCCAAAACTATGCCCTAAACTGCACCTACTTGTTGTGAAACCCTAATCCTGATCACCCTAAAGTTGATGGTTCAAAACTATCCTAAATTAAATCACAAAAATGTGATAAAATTCCAGGGGGAACCTAATACTCTAATCTAACCATAGGAAAAATAATTACATCAAAATATGAAATACAATGACCATACTAAATTCAGCAAGTAACATACACCAAGTGAAAATGAAATAAATGCCATAAAATGTAAAAATGCACCAAAAAATACAAAATGAATGAAATGCCAATTTTATTCTTTTATAATTTTCTTGATGTTTTTATGAAAGTGAGGGAAAAATCCCATGTAAAAATAACCATTTTTCAATTTGTTATGATTTATTGACTAAACTATATGCAAACATGAAAATCAATTAAAAATCAATTAAAAATGGAAAATATGTGTGGCAAATAGCAATTTTCTACAGTTCAGAAATGAATTGGGCTCTGGAGGGGGGTGCAAGCATCAAAGCGCGCCAAGCCCAATACTAATCAGAAAAACAATACAAAAAACAATAAAAGGAAAAACTAGGGGGGTGACGAGTAAAGCGGGAGGTATACTTGGTAAATGATGTTTGGGCCTAGGCCCGAATCCATTGCTATTAGTCTTCAGTAAACAAAACCTAAATCTATCTCCTAACTCTCCCTCACACTGTTCATTACCTTCTCCACTGAAACCCTAGTGCCGCTACCCTCTCTCAACCTCATCCTCTGAAACAACCCTATTCCAATTCCTAGCCAACTTTCGCTTGTCGTCCCTTGCTAACAACGCTCATCAAACTTCAAACGACCTCATCAACTACCACTCAGCTCAAGATGACCTTCCCTAAATCAACCTTGTTCACAAACTATCGTATAAACCTAAAGAAAAAGGGAAAGACAAGGTCATCGCAACCATGTCTGGGTTCGGGAGTCAGTTACGCAAGGGGAAGGTATGAACACCCCTCACGTCAGTCGTACTCGACGGGATCAACGCTTGTGTTGTCTAATCTATAGGTGAAAAACAGTCTATCTACGGCTGCTAAAGCTAAACGAAAAAAACTGACTCGATAGAGCATCGCGCTCTACGCCTACGTATTACCTCGTGTAATGGGAAAGTCAGAGTCAACGTAGTTCGGGAAACTACGGGGGAGATTGCTCGCCAAGACGTCGCGTCTTGTGCCTACGTATTCTCATCTGGAATGAGAAATCAGAGCAAAACGTAGTTCAGGCTAATTACAGAAAGACAGTCTCGATTGCACGGGGGCAAGAGAACAGAACTCAATCTCCAGGACGCGAGAGAAAGAGGGAACTCTCAATCGCCAGGATGCGAGAGAAAAGGGAGAAGTCTCAATCGCGAGGACGCGAGAGAAAAAGTTCGGAACGGGACGCACACGCGAAGTCCTAAGACGTAATAACGAATGCGTCGCATATTATCCAAAGGACATACGCTAAACACTTTAGACGAGTGAGAGGCAGCCACCCACTCATCATTTCCCACGTATCTAAAGCTTACGTCTCACAATGCTCGAAGGGTGAAAAGAAAGAGATGAAAGAAGTGAAATAAAAATGTTGTTACCGAACGGAGTGGTTCCGTTGACCCTTGACTTTTGCGTGCAAGCTCCATTTCCAAGCTCTACTCTTTTATCCTTGATGATGATATTTCGAACCAGAACCAATGTGACGCTGAACCGTCATAATTTGACTTATAAATGAAGTCGAACCCCAAGAGGTAGCGTATTGACATCCGTGTCAAAGACAAGATGGAGAAATGATATTGAGAATCATTCTCCGATTAAATCATGTCACACGGACAGCACAACAGAAAAGCAAAATAAAATCAGAAGAAGAAGAAAAGATGAGGAGAGAAAAAACGGTCTCGGATCCTACATTATCCCTCAACAAGTTGATTAATAACGCATTACGGAGGTCTCGTCATCGACCTACAAAACAAACATGGTGAGAAAAATCCGATAATAAAATGGAAATAAGAAATCAACTCCAAAAGGTGAATATGAAACTTCTAAAATAAAATAAAATTCTACAAGAAATAACAAGAGAAATAGAAAAGAAATAGAATATAAAACAATAAAAGAAAATAAATAATATTCTAAGAATAAAATAAAATACTATAAATTTTTAAAAGAATAATAGTAAAATATATATATATATATATATATATATATATATATATATATATATATATATATATATATATATATATATATATATATATATATATATATATATATATATATATATATATATATATATATATATATATATATATATATACACAAAAGTACAAAGTAATTAAAGTATTACAAAAAGAAATAATTAAAGTGTAATAATAACAACAGGGGGGTGCAGCACCAACACAGGGGTGCAAAGTGGAAGCTCGGTTGGGCTGGGCCCAACTCCAACAAACAGCATAAAAAATAGAGGGGGCGCAAAGAGGAAAACGAAGGTATGATTCAACAAAAACAAGTTGGGCTGGGCCCAACTTCACAAACAGACAGCAAACAAAAAAGGGGGAGGCGCAAAGAGGAAAAAAGGGGGGTATACGGTCCAAGCAAAAAGGTTGGGCCAAAGGCCCACTAACCAACTTGGGGGCTTCCGAAACTCCATCTTCCTCACTTGCCAAAACAAACCCTAGCTCGCCGTTTCCCACTCTCAACCTCTCTCCGTTCAATTCCTCCGCTGACACTTCCATCTCCCCCCGTTCAACCTCCTTCCGTCTCAACCTTCTTTCTCTGCTTCTTCTACAACATCACAAAAACCTCATCCCTTTCCACTTCAATTCCTTCAAGCTTCTTCATCTCCAACGTATAACCTGAAGAAGTTTTGGATCTTGAAAGAGAAAAAAGTGAAGATGGTGAAGGTCGTTGCGTTTGATACGAAGTCGCGGTGAGGATCCATGGCGTTTGCGGAGTTTGCATGTTGGTTTGTTGAAGCTCGATGAATTCGTGGAGATCCGAGTAGATGTTGAAGATCTGGAAAGGTGTAAACCGAAAGTTGGTTCAGAGGTTGGTGATAAAGCTTTAGATCTTGATTTGGTTCGCGTGAAGTCCGACGAAGATCTTGAAGATCTTGAAATCCTGGAAAAATCTCTTTGAAGGTGGATGAACATTCGTTGTAGATCTGAAGGTGTATCGTTGTGAGGATATGTTTGCAGATCCGGATCTGGAGAAAACTTGAAGGGAGAAGTTCGTATGGATTTTTGTTGTTCATGATGTTGGAATATATTCGTGAGGATGAAGAAGATTATTAGATGATTCGTGAAATGGTTGGGGGGGGAAAAAGAAAGTAGTTTCTGGAAACGTATGAAGGTTGTTGAAGATGTGAAGATGAAATCAGATCTGGATTTGGTGGTTCGATTAATGGTTTTCATTAGGTTTAAGCTTGAATCGATGGAGAAGGAGGGCTTAGATCTGTGGTTTGAGTTTGAATCTGAGTTGCTTGATGTTTTGTTCATGGCGGAAGATGAATATTGATGAAACTGGTATGAATTTCTGGGGAAATACGATGAAGGTTTGAATGTTGCTGGGAAATGGATGAGAAAGGTGATGAAGGTTTGAAGTTTCTCGTATAAACATGGTTGAAGAAGGAATCTGGGAATAAGATGATGAACATATGAAGGTTTCTGGAAATTTTGGATGAATGTGGTATGAACACATGCAGTTTCCAGCGAGATAGATAATTTTCCCGGTGGGTTTTCCGGTGAGATGGGCTGAGTTTGATTTTGACGATAAGGTTCTCCGACGGTTTGCATGGCCGGCAGTGAGGTGGTGTCATTGGGACGCGTGCCAGCAATTAATGCTGAGAGAGAGACTATTTATACTTCTGACACTTGGCCTGCTTGCCTTGAATTGGGCCTGCCGAAAACTGACACATGGACTTGCATTGACTGATTGGTTTGACATCATTAAGTGCTAGGCTAACAATAATTAAAGCTGATTAATTAATTGAAATGAAAACTAATTACTAAGACAAAAAAAGAACCGTGTCAGAATCAGATTAATGGAAATAAGGACTAAATTAATTAACTAAGATGAAAACTAATCAAAATTAATTCTAATTAAAATCTAAGACAAATTAAACTAGTAAGCAATTCTAATATTCTAATAAGCAAATAATATCTAAAAAACTATTAAAAACCCAATAATATTTTTATAAAAGGAAATTTAAACTTAAAACCTATTTAAAAAATTAAAACTATGCCAAAATAAGAAATTTCATCTAGAAAAATAAATTGACAACCGAAAAAAAATGCGAGAATGCGACAAAATAAACGGTAGTAAAAAACCAGATACCGAAATACCACCGAAACCAACAGCGTAGACTGAATCACCGGGTAGAGCGCCAATTCTTAAATAAATCTCAGTATCCGGAACGGTTTGAAACGTCTGAAACACGAGGAAAAGGGCTGTAATCCCGATTAAATCAATCTGACTGCAAAAAATGCACAGTATGCGGTATGCAGATGCAAATGCTAATGAAATGAAACATAAGCCAAAAAACGAGAAACAGTTGGTCAAATTTTGGGGTGCAACACTATGCCTAACCACATCCCAGCCATACATGGCATAATCACCCCCAGTAGCTCACGTATCCTTAAATCCCCAACACGAAGCTTGTTCAACTCTTTTCCCCAGTAGAGTTTCTCTCCCCATAGAGTACTGGTATATACTCTCCACATCAAGATCAGAAAGTGTTATTTTCCTGTGGAGTGGAAATTTAAGTTGGTTATAACTCCGAAGATAGTTCAGTTTGTCTTTCCCATCGAAGTTGGTTTCAGTTGCAGCACTTCTCTCAGTGTAATTTCCTTTAACATATCATAAGCATTATTGTTGCATGGCATCCTCAAAAGGTGTAGCATTTCCATTTGATATGGAGCATTATGCCATAGAAAAATTCAAACATGCATTTGAAGCATAAGACAGATTTGATACTCTCTTTTCCAAATCGTTTCCCCATCAGAGAATGATGTAACTTTAGAGAGAATGTTTAGTTCTATCCCCAAAAAGGTGTTCTAATCAGTCTTTAGGGTCGCAGATCTGTCAATCTTACCCTTTGAGCATCCTCATTCCCTTAGCAAATTCGTCTGACTAGGAGTTCGTTATCCTCCTCAGAGTCGTCTAACTTTTGGTTTTGTTCCTTTCACCCGTTGTTCGGGTGTTGGATCTGTTAATCTCGATCTTTTCATGATCCCAAACTTCGGTCGACATTCGTCCATGGTTGTTTCAAGTTTCATCAATACTCATCTGTATTAATCTTATACACATGTCATGCTCTTTAACACTCATCCGTGTTTGATTTATTTCCTCAATACTTCGTCCGTATTGATTTTTAGGCACTCGTTTGTGTTTTATTTCAATTTCTTCAATACTTGTCCGTATTGATCTTAGATTTTAGACACTCGTCCCTGTTTGTTTCAGTTTGTTCAATACTCGTCTGCATTGATCTTAGATTTTATACACTCGTCCGTGTTTATTTCAGTTTCTTCAATACTCGTCTGTATTAATCTTAGACACTCGTCGTGCTCTTCAACACTCTTCTGTGTTTGATTCAGTTTCATTAATACTCATTCATATTAATCTTAGACACTCATCATACTCTTTAACACTTGTTCGTGTTTGCTTCAGTTTCATCAATACTCGTCTTGATTAATCTTAGACAATCATCTGTGTTCACCTCCTTTGGTTTCAAGCGCTCGTCCATTTTTGTTTCCTTCTGCTTCAATACTTTGTTCATATTGATTTTAGACACCTGTTCGTGTTCGTTTCATGTTTTTATACCTCTTATCACCTATTCCCCAGCGGAGTCGTTTCTCCCTTTTGCAGATTGCAAGTTTTATGGTTCTTTTTGTATTCAATCCCCTTCTACCTTAAATGTCATAAAATCGTTGCACTTCATACCTTCAAGTTTAAGTTGATTGAATAGGGGTAGCTGTTGCACTCCAAAATTTTCCCTCTTATTTCTAACCATGACTGACTTGTATTTCATGTTCGTGTGCACTTTCCATCAAGGCATAATTTTGCATTCATTCATTTGCGTCGAGCTCCTAAAGAAGTGGATCAAAGCATTTTCCTGTGATTTGAGTTTTCCCTATTTAGAGGTGATTTATCTGGCTATTGAACTCGAGTTGAGACAAAGGTTGAGTTCCCAACATCATGATTATCTTCTTTAACAAGTCCCATCAGATATCAAGGTCATCTTCTTCATGATTTTTTAAAAGGATCAGTGTGCACTCAAGGGCAGGAATTTGGTTTCAATTCAAGTGTGGTTATTTAGTCATGATCAAGATTAAATGGAAGTTTGACCTAATCTTGTTCAAACTATCAAGAGTTCGCTTCAACTATTATCAAGAATTAATTTATGAGAAGCTTGGGTTAAAATCAGGTTCATCATGGTCCATCAATCTAAATTGTGTTTATCTATGGATTTTTTTCTCGAAGGTCAATTCAGACAATTTCAAAGTGTCATGACTTATTATGGAAAGGTTCAAGATTGATTCAAAAGACGGTTATTTTAGTGCAAGTTATTCAATGTTCCAAGAGTAGCTTCATTCATTTTTATCGGATATCTCTGGAAAAGGTTCTGTTTTGGTTTTTGGATTAAATTCAGTCAAGGTGTGCATCAGTGGAAAATATATGTGGAGGGTTCATTCAAGTTCATCAATCATTTTCTACCTTTCATATCCAAACCAAAACCAATATCCAGATATCCATTACCAATTTTACATTCTTCATTATCCATTTTCCACATTTCAAAATCCTTATCCATTTTTTCTATAATCATGTTCCTACTAAAACCATTTTCCACATTTCAAAATCCTTATCCATTTTTTCTATAATCATGTTCCTACTAAAACCATTTTCCCGAATTCAAATCCATATCAAAACCATTTTCTAACCATTTATCTAAAGTCACATCAATATCCATTTTTAATAAAACAAGTTCCAAACATGTCAAGACAAGCTTTAATTCTTTCAAAAATAAATTCCAAACATGTCAAGACAAACTTTAATTCTTTCTAAATAAGTTCCAAATATGTCCCAGACAGATTTGAATTTTATCCAAATAAGTTCCAAACATGTGCCAGGCAGATTTGAATTCTTTCTAAATAAGTTCCAAACATGTCTCAGACAGATTTGAATTCTTTCCAAAACAAAATATTACAACATAATTATCAGCATACAAGTAGCACTTCAATACCAAGTTTCAAGATGGCTATAAAAAGACAACAACACACACACACAATAGGGACAGTATACACGAATTGAAGGAAGGAGAGAGCAAAGTAGAAAAGAAGAAAGAAGAAGCAATTGCAAGCATACCTGAATTACACGCTACTAGAGATGGGAAATCCGTCGGACAAGCTCCAACCAGATAAGCTTCTCTCTTTTTTTTTTCTTGTTACCGGCTGGTTCTTCATGATGTATTGAACAAAAACTCTTCATTTTTCTTAAGCGCCCCATGTTTCACTCTTCTCTTAAAGCTTTTCTCACTAGATTACTTTTTAGCTAATCTTTTATTCTTAATTTATTTTAGAATTTCGATTTTTGTAAAAATACCATTTATTTTTCTGAACTAGAAATTTGATTGGTATTTAAAATTAATTTTTAATATTTTGTTCTTACTAGTTAAATCCTATTTTTAGAAAATTATGATTAGAATGCTAATTTAGAGTTTATTAGAATATTGAGTCTTTTATTTCTATTTTAATTTGGGAGTTTTTAATAGAGTTACAATTAGGATTGTGATATTATGGTGATTGATTATTCGACGATTTCTCAAGTACCTTGAATGAAAAGTTGTGATTCTATATGATGAATAGTGACTTTGATATTGATGCATGATATGCTTGTATGATTTGGACAATCCCTTAGGATATTCCATTAAGTGATTAGATTCCATCTTGATCACTTAATGTTGAATTAGACATTAGGATTAATTTTTTGCATGATAACATTATGATCGAATTTCTTTTCTCAATATCAACTATATGACCATTTGACATGACAACATCTTGGTGTGAGATCCCTTAGATTTTTCTTTTTCTCTTTGTGTCTCTCTCTTTCCCTCCCTCAAATCAATTCAAGATACTTAATAAATACAATGTGCATAGTGAGTCACAACCTTAAGCACATGGAAAAAGATGAGCAGATGCATTTCTAACCTCATCTTAGGGTACTTTGTGCGCGAGACGTTTGTATCCTTAGTGCGAAGTATTCGATTCTATGTCATAGACTTTATTGTAATGCATATCGCAAACAATGTCATTTCACTTCTTTAAAACTCTTAAACAAAATTAAATCATTTTTTCCCTCGGGATTTCCTTTCAAAGCATTTCAGAAAGGGCATGTTACTTCCGTTCTACCGCAAATAGGCATCGACCCTAACTGCTGGAACGCGAACTTAGCATCGCTCATAAAAGACACTAATCAACCTATAGTCCGTCAAACTAAGAGCGCTCTAATTTCTTCATTCTCGTCCTAATGAGGATACGTAGGGACAAGATGGCGACATCTTGGCGAGTACAACCTCCCCCCCCCCCCCCCCCCCAATTCACCCGTAGTCCTTCGAACTACGTTGACTCTGACTTTCCCATTGTACGAGGGAATACGTAGGCATAGGACGACGAAGTCCTATCGAGTCTCCTTTTTGTTTTTTTCGTCTTTGTTTTTTGTTAGCAAGTAGGCTTTAGATAAACACACCCTTTAATTAGAACAACAAGCATGGATCTCATTGAGTACAACGAACGCGAGGGGATACTAAGACCTTCCTCTCGTGTAATCGAATCCCGAACCCGGGATTTAATTGTGACACCATGTCTTCTCCCTTTTTGAGGTTTCTTCTATCGTTTCCTTTCCCCCGTCGGATAAATAACGTTAGGTGACGACTCTGTTTTTCTGCCGGTTTTTTTTTCGCGTTGTGACACGGCACATTAAGATCTAGAAAAAAATTCAAACTTCCTCATTTTTACTCATGTAATACTCTCTTTCATTCACTATGCACTAACATATCTCATTCTTCTTCTTTCACGGAAACATTGTTAATACTTAACACCATATTCTTCAACTCATCTTTCATTCGGCGAAACTCAGAAGACACCTTCAACACCGCACCGATCTGCTCTCCTCCATATAAACCCATCTTTGTTTCATCAACCTAATAGTCACACAAACATTTGTTTCTTCCCCTTTCTGAAATCACCAAATATTCATAAGCTTTTTCTCTCTGCTCACCAACCATAGCATTACAACTCTTTTCTCCATCGTGACCTTTCTACAACATCCATCCAAACCCCACTTTTTCGTACCCTAAAGTCGCCACTCAAAACACCTAGATCACTCAACAAATCACACACATATATTTAGTTATTTTGATGAAGTTTTGAAACAAACATCATGTGCAAAATGTCGAAACATCATGTGTGAAATATCGAGACATCATGTGTGAACTTTCGAAATATCATATGCTAAATGTCGATAAAGTATTGAGTTATTTCAATGAAGTATTAAACCGAAACAAATATTTGTTGTGCAATTGAGTTTTGTTTAACAGCGAATAGAACATTCAGCAACGAGTGTCTACAAGACTTCCTGAATGTTTTCATGTAGGTGTTTACAACATGGAGGGATGTGAGTCAAAACGTGGACCTCCAGCTTTGCTCACAACAACACATAATTCATCATACACTTCACGTGTTTTTGATTTCACTCACAAAATTGTGTCTATTTGCGTTGCAAGTCTGTGTTTTTTGTTTTGACAGGTGAAAATATGTTTGAGCAAGTGAGTTGATTTTCGATGCTGCATACGAGGTCAAAACATTGTGGCCATGCCTATTCGAATAATGTTTGTACTGCTGCTATTACGGATGTCGTCAATTATAATATCGACAAACGTTTGAGCAGCTACTAGCTATTTTTTTTGGATGACATTAACACCGTTATGGAAACACCTAGCAATAAAATTCCGTTCAATTAGCAGTAGTAACACCGGCGTTGGTAATTGTGGATTTTCTTTTGCGTTCATTTGTGTATGTTGTCTATTGTTCACATTATGAATGTATGAATTGTCGGTTGCATTGAGTTTTCGTTGATGTTGTTGTTTTGAGTTTGAGAATTGCAACATGTTTGAATCATGTAACTAGAGTTATGTTGTTGTTGTTATTATGTTTTTAATTATTGGAGATTTGTGTTCAGTTTAGAAGGTAGAAAAGTTTTCTTGTTCTCTCAAAGGGTTTATGAGTAATAGTAAACATTGTTGCAAAATGGATTAAAGGAAAATATTGGGTGGAAGCCTAGTAATAATATTGTAATGCCATACCCATGTGTCATTGGCTTTAAGTTTCTTTTTGAATACTGACATAAGCATAATGTATCATGAGTTTGTATGTTTTATGGTTTCTAAGGTGTCTAGCAGCCAGCAGATGAGCAGTAAACAAAAATCGTGTCAATGCTATACTATTGATCATCTCTTTCAACGTTCATCAAAACCATGAAATGATTATGATTTGTGCTCTTGACGCCAACAACATCTACTCAACACTGTGGTAATGATTTGTATCGATTCCTTTGTTGTTTTGCGTTGAATGTTGCTTTGATTTTGTTTTGATAATTGATTTGCGATTTGGTTAGATTATGTTTGTGTTAGATTTTGTTGTTGTAACATTGTGAACCTTATGAATAATTTGGGCTGCTATTTTTTTTGTTTATTATTCCATTGCATTAAAATAGGATTTTTAATTTGTGGTTTCGACAATTTCGTGTCGTTATACCCCCAAACTTTCATACATTAATGGGATGAATTTCGCCGCATTATGGTTTTCATGTATGACATTCCTCACGTTGTCATTACACAAAAACCAGTTTTAGAGCACATTACTCGATTCGATCCATTTTCACCTTTCGATCAAATTAATTAAATAAATTTTGAATTTTGTTCAATGATTTGATTTTGTTAATCAATTTTAATTAACTTGATTATTTGATTTAATCGGATAATTTTGATAATTAATTTTTATTAGCATGATTAGTCAATTAATCGAATTCCAATCGTTTAACTTTATTAATCAATCTTAATTACCTTAATTATTTGATTACATTAATTTTTAATTGAGTAATTTTAGTAATTGACTTGGATTAATTTAATTAAGTGATTTAATAAACTTTGACCATTTTAACTTTGTTAAATAAAATCGGGTCAAGTTCGAGCGATTCCAAAAATCAAATAAATACGCACTTGCTTTTGTGCTATTTCATCCCCGTTCGACAAAATGTACCCCAATTCCCATGAAGTGTAATAACTTTATCGTTTTCATTTTGATTGTGTGCTTTATTCAATTGTTAATCACTTCAAGCATCACCTAAACCAGTTTCAAAATAAATTATTAATTCAACATCGAGCCATTTTTCACCATTGTAAGTTGATTGTCTCGTGCATCGCCATCAACCTCATGGTCACCATACACAACATTCATATCTTATTTTGGGCTTTCTTATAGTGAGACATATTTGATCAATTACTTCTAGTTCGCCGTTTAGAAGACTATCCCACTTTGCTAGTGCACACGATTAAAATTCAATTCGGTTGCTTTCCTTTACTTGTTTATTTATATTTTGTCTTTTCATGATGATTGAATTCCAAACCCTAAAGTATACTTGATCCATATATCAAGCCCACCTCGCTCTTGTAAGTTGATTGCCTAGTGCATCGCCATCAACCTTACCCTACACAATTAAGACCTCATTGACATTTAGTTTAAAATCTTACATCATTTCAAACGTAAATTCAAACCTCGACCAACATTGAGCATTTTATCAAAGTCAAATTAATTAACCAAATCATACTTAGACCATATTTCTATTAAAATATGAAAAACGAGTTGAAATGGAGCCCTCCATTTCTCTCCTCGATTGTTTGGGTAGGAAGAGCCTTTCTTACGCTCAAACAATTGTCTTCTCTAAAAGATTTATAATCCACTTTGTTGCGGTGACAATCAGATATCAAGCTATTAATTAACTTGAATCACAAATCTTTGAAATTCACCATCGAGATCTTATTTATCCAAAGGAAAGGGTAAAGATCGAAAACAACCCTAAGTTCGCTATGTAACCACACAGCTAGAGATCTAAGGTTCAGGGGTTGGTTATACCTAGGGAAGGTGTTAGCATCCTAAGTATCTATGTTACTTTACAGAAACCTCTTGTTAGTATTTGTGTTGTGCTAAAGTTTTCTTGCTAAGGAAAAAGTGCTAAGGTAAAGACCTAAGGGTATATACACTAAGTATGTTCGCCAAGACATCGCATCTCGTGCCTACGTATCCTAACTAGGATGGAATCAGAGCAACCGTAGTTCTCCTAACTATGGATGAGGAACTCTTGATAATGATCAAGGTTCCAAAGGGGAGTAAGTATCCATAACCATGATACTTACACAGAGTTAACCAACTCTCTAAATCTAAGTTGAAAACTAACTAAAGTTGATTTTAACCAAAGTCAAATGGGAAAGTGAGTATCCATAATCATGATACTCACATAGAATTTACCAACTCTACACCTAATTCTATGTTGCAAAACCAATTAGTTCTAACCATATCAAAAGCATGAAGATAAGGTTAGTTGTTAGTGGTTAGAGGGCTCGACAAGATATCGCATCTTGTGCCTACGTATCTTAACTAGGAAAGAGGAATTAGAGCCTCCGTAGTTCAGCCAACTAGGGATGAGGAATTCTTGATAACGATCAAGGTTCCAAAGAGGAGGTAACATCTATAACCATGATACTTGCACAAAGTTAACCAACTCTCTAAATCTAAGTTGAAAACTAACTAGGGTTGAATTTAACCAAAGTCAAAAGGGAAAAGTAAGTACTCATAACCATGATACTCTCATAGAGTTTACCAAATTTACACCTAAATCTAAGTTGCAAATGTTAACAAGAAGTTAGTTAGTAAGCTCGGGCAGTATGGGTAACATCGTGATACAAGTAACAAATATATGTGGCAAAACATCACAGTAAAATTAGATAGAAAGTACACGGCAAAGCATCGTGAAATAAACATCGAGAAATAATCAAGAAAAATCATCAAGATTAAATCACGGAAAAACAAGTTCAAGATATGAAACCAAAAGCAGTCGCAAGATAAAATCGGACAACCAGAAAATTATTAATTAATTTAAATATAAATATTTAATAAGATTAATTAATAATTTAATTAATCAATATTAAATAAAAATATTTAAAATGATTAATAAATCATAACATATTTTTTATATTTTTAGACGTTATTCAAATAACTAAATAAATAAAAGAAGATATTAATAAAATAAATAATGAAAATTGTTTTTTTTATATTTACAAATTAAAACTGAAAATAATTAACAAAACAATTAAATATAAGTTTGGTTTTCTTTCTAACATAACCTCCAATTTTTCATTGACACGCGACCACCTAAATAATAGTAAAAATAAATATACAAAAACAAAGAATACAAATACCAAAATTGGCCTCACGTGAAAGGTACTTGTAGAAACAATTTGAACATTAATATAAACACCTTCCTAAAGGAATGAAAACAATAATACTACTCTTTCTTCCTTAATGCATCAAACCAATAAGTCTATAACAATAAAAACTCAAATCTACAAAATTAAAACATGGATTAAAATAAATAAATCACAAAGAAAAAGTAAAGAAAAAGAACAGAATGAACACGTTAATAGCTTCAATAGCATATACACATTAATAAAAACTAATATACTCTAAATGTTATATTAATACCACATCTCAAAAGAAAAGAAACACAATACATAGATAAGAAAAAAGGACCATGATAAGCATCAATCCAACAACAACATAACCTCAAACGTACGAGAAAATTTAACAAAAAGAGGAGAAGAAAAAACTACCTATTCGAAAACCTCAATGACGGATCCGGCCGACGGTAGTGGAGTCTTGATGCGTCTCGGTGGTGGCGGAAAAGTGGTCTTCTGTTGGTGTTGATGAGAAGCAGATCGAATGTAGTATGAGTGGATGGTGTGTGTAGGGAAGATACAGTTTGATTTAGCCGGCAATGGTTCATCAAATTCATAGTGGTGGTGAAACGCAGCAGTGTGGCGGAATCGGTGGATGCGGTTGTCTGTGTTTAACGCCAACGATGTGATTGCAGAAGGGAGGCAGAACCGAGAGCTGAATAGAGGTGGAGTGATAATGTATATTTTAAAAAAATAGGAGATGGAAATGTTAAGGTTTTAAGAAGGAGATAATGGTGGTTTAGTATGAATTTTGATGGAGGTGATTAGTGTTTGTTGTTGTCTGTTACTTAAAAAAAAGTGAAGCATGTTATCTATCGCAAGTGAGTGAGTTGTCCTCCCTTTTTTATGGCTTGAAATGATGGTACATGAGGTTTTTTAGGTAGGAAAAAAAAACACGTTGAAGAAGAGAAGATGAGAAATAAAAATGAAAAGTGGGTTTTTTATGGCAATGGAAATCAAAATAAAGTGTGTAAGTACTATGTATTTTCTTTCATTATGCTACCATGTGGGCCTATGTGTGTTATTAAGAAAGAGAGTTTTGTGCTATGTTTTTTCTTTTTTAAATTCAAAATAAGAGGGAGAGGAGTATGTATAAGGTGGCGTGAGGAATTTTTTCTCTTTTTAATAGCAGGTTGTTTTCTTGTTTTATCATGCTGAGAAGAGAATATGTAGGTAGGTGGGGGACCATGCGGTACATTGTGTATCAGTATTATGTCATGCTAGTTTACATAAAAAAAAGAAGTAATTACATTTCCTAAACTTAAACACTAAGTTTTTCTAAATAAAACCAAAATCTAATCATTAAAATATTAAAAACAAAAATAATAAATAAAATTAAAATACAATTAAAACAAAATACTTAATATAAAAAAATCTGAATGAGAAAATAAAAAGAGTCTGAAGTATTTGTTTGATCAGAAAGAGTTGAACATGAGGCAGAGGAGATGGCTTGAACTTCTGAAGGATTATGATTTTGAATTGAGTTACCATCCAGGTAAGGCTAATGTTGTGGCTGATGTGTTAAGCATGAAGTCCTTGCATATGTCGATGCTTATGGTTCGAGAGTTAGAACTGATTGAGCAATTCAGGGATTTGAGTTTGGATTATGAAGAGACTCCTAACAGTGTGAAGTTGGGCATGCTGAAGTTGACAAGTGGTATTCTCCAAGAGATCAGAGAATGTCAGAAATCTGATTTGAGTTTGGTGGATCGTCTCACGTTAATTAATCAAATTAACGGAGGTAATTTCGGAATCGATGAGAATGGTGTAATGAGGTTCTGAGATAGATTATGCGTTCCCGATGTGCCAGAAATTAAGAAGAGCATTCTTGAAGAAGGTCATAGAAGCGGGTTGAGTATTCATCCTGGTGCCACAAAGATGTATCAAGATTTGAAGAAGTTGTTTTGGTGGCCGAGTATGAAGAAGGAAATTGCAGAATTTGTCTATGCTTGTTTGACTTGTCAGAAGTCGAAGATTGAACATCAGAGACCGTCGGGTCTTATGCAACCGTTGAGTATTCCAGAATGGAAATGGGATAGCATTTCTATGGATTTTGTGACAAGTTTGCCGAAGACTTTGAAAGGATATGATTCGATTTGGGTAATTGCTGATAGATTGACTAAATCGGCTCATTTTATACCGATAAGGATCAATTACTCGTTGCAGAAGCTTGCCGAATTATATATTGAGCAGATTGTGAAGTTACATGGTGTTCCGTCGAGTATTGTGTCGAATAGAGATCTGAGATTTACGTCGAGATTCTGGGAAAGTTTGCAGGCAGCGTTGGGTACTAAGTTGAGGTTGAGTTCTGCCTATCATCCGCAGATGGATGGACAGACAAAGAGAACTATCCAGTCTTTAGAGGATTCGCTGAGAGCTTGTGTGTTGGATCAAGGTGGATCGTGGGATAGTCATTTGCCGTTGATTGAGTTTACCTACAATAACAGTTACCATTCTAGTATCGGAATGGCACCGTATGAGGCTTTGTATGGTAGGAGGTGTAGGACTCCTTTGTGTTGGTATGAGTCAGGCGAGAATGCTGTGCTCGGACCTGAAATTATACAAGAGACGACCGAGAAGATCAAGATGATCCAAGAAAAGATGAAAGCGTTTCAGAGTCGTCAAAAGAGTTGTCATGATAAGAGGAAGCAAGCACTTTAGTTCCAAGAAGGAGATCACGTGTTTCTGAGAGTTACGTCGGTAACTGGTGTTGGTTAAGCTTTGAAGTCTCAAAAGCTCACATCGCGTTTTGTTGATCCATATCAGATTTCGCAGAGGATGGGGGAAGTAGCCTATCGGATTGCTTTACCTCCGTCACTTGCGAATTTACATGATGTGTTTCATGTATCTCAGTTGAGAAAGTACATTCCAGATCCGTCACATGTGATTCAGATGGATGATGTACAAGTGTGAGATAATTTGAATGTTGAGGCGTTGCCTGTTCGGATTGACGAATGAGAAGTGAAGCAGCTGCGAGGTAAAGAGATTGCCTTAGTGAAGGTATTGTGGGGAGGACCAGCTAGAGAAAGTTGGACTTGGGAACGTGAAGATCAGATGGAGGAGTCGTATCCGGCTCTGTTTTCTTGAGGTAATTTTCGAGGACGAAAATTCTTTTAAGTGGGGGAGAGTTGTAACACCCCAAAATTTTATCGGAATATTTTAATTAATTATTTAATTGAAAATATTCATGTTTCGGTGATTTTTCGGTGGTTTTGTGAAGTATTGGAAAAATGTGCATTTTTGGGTATTTATTTGATTAATAGCATATAATATTAATTTATTAGTACTATTATTGATTAAAATGAATATAAGTGAAATAAGGGTAATTTGGGCATTTGAGGGAGTTAGTAAGGGTAATGAGGAAAAAACTCAATTTATGAGGCCCAAGACTAGGTTGGACAAAATTGAGTTCTGAAGGGAAATTAGAACTCATTTTTGGTAACCGTGAAAGTTTGGTGGTCAGGGCTCTGAAGGAAAGGTTGGAGGCAGAAAATCCCAAAGTTAATCGTGAAAGCTGTGAATCGACTAAGGTATAGGGAGTATCGCTTTTCATGATTTTCTATGTATACCTTTCGGTGTGTTTATGGTGGGGTTAAAATTTAAGGTATTTTGGGTTGATTGTGGGAAAATTAGGGAAATTGATTATAAGACTATGAGGTTATGGCTAGTGGTATGTATCACTGAGTATTGATATGAGAATTAGGAAACCTTAGGCCTTTGTGGCCAAAGCCTTACAATGTTATAAGTCTGACCCTAAAGGGATTTGATATGGGAAATTATGATGCCTTGGGTAATTGAAGGGAGATAGTGTTTTAGGACGTAATTATGTCCCGGAATTGACCTAATAAACCGTAGGCTTTTTGCCGTTATCGCCATATGACCTTAGGGATGATTTAGGGATGTTTTGGGGGCATGGGGTGTGTGAATCATATGAGTTTTGGGTAGAAATTAGTTTTGGTGCATAGTAGATTTTGCTGTCATCGCGCTGTTCTCCTAGCGAAGAAAAGCTTCGCCTAGAGAACCATGTTTTCCCAGACTCGCCTAGCGAAGAAAGCTTCACCTAGCGAAGAAACTTGCTCCGACTCGCCTAGCGAGCATGCCAGCGAACATAGCAGAGTTTTGCGAAATTTGATCGTGTGCAGCGATGCTGTGATGTTTGAATCTGTGATTTCTGTGATGAGTTACCATGAGTATGACAGTGGGTTTTGGGTGATAGGTACATGATGACATGATGGTTTCTATGATGTATTGATTGAATTAACATGATAAAATTACCATGATTTGAGTAATTATGTGATAACATGAGATATGATGATTTATGTGATGATGATGAATATGATGAATGATGATGCACCATATGCTGTATTATTAGGATTATTACTGAGACGTGTGCATCATGCATTCATGTTCATCCGGACTTTGGTTAAGGACCTTGATTACTTTGGCTTCAATCCCATTGTGTGGATGTGATGTGTTTTGATGTGCTCCGGTTCTCTAGTAGAATCGATCCTATTGACGGGGATCTATGGAGGGTTGATGGCCCAGTGTCCGTCGAGCTGTGATGATTGGTACCACATGCATTGAGTAGTGTCGCATTGCATTTATGAGTCTTTTTGTATAAATTATGACGTTGTGGCCTTTGAGGCATAATTGAGGAATATGAATGTGTTGAATATAATTATGATGTCGTTTATGCATTAATTATTATACATTGATTATTATGAACTGTTTTACTCACCCTGCCTATTTGAATGTTACCTCCACGTGGGTAACGTGCAGATGACCCAGTTTAGCCGTGGACGCCGTCAAGGAGTATTTTTGAAGTTTTTGAGTTTTTTAGTCTTTTGGTTAGCTTAAAGGGTCTTGCTCTGATATGTAACATCGGGTTGGGTTCTTTGAGTGAAACTATATATCAGTGGGTTATTTTACTTATTTTTCCCTTTTGAGGAAACCTTGACTTTATGCTTTGAGTTCCGCTGTTTTATGATGCTTTGATGTATTTTGGGGAAAACCCGTAGTTACGGAGTATGGACCTATTTTGATGACTTTGAGAAATGTACACCCTTTTGGTGGCTTTTTAATGAGATTTATTTATTCACTCTGATTTTGTGTTATTTTGCCACGAAAATTTTGGGATAGAAAAAAGGTGTTACAGTCTGTGTTCGATCTACGAATTCATCTTGGTACGTGGTCACCCTGAAGGTTAAAGATCAGTTAAATCAATCTTTTCGGAAGAAAGAACATTGGTGAAGCATCAAGGATATACAGGTCATAGCTGAATCGACACATGGTGGTTGTCTGTTCCCATATTTCCGACATTTATGTATTTTCTTATTTTTAGTTTTTGCGCAATTTCCTCTTTTCAGGGATTGCATCCACTTGTAATTTACCTATTTACAAGCCTTTTCCAATCAATACAATATTATTCACTCATAGAGCTTTTCGCTTCTTTTCTTTACTTTTGCTGTTTTGTTTGCAAAAAGGGCGTCTATATTTTTTATAAACTTTACATGTGAAAAGGTTGGGGGCTCTACAAAACATGTTTAAAATGAGAATTTATGCGACCAATATCGTGTATGGTAACTGAGGTAACCATTTTGCAGTCAGGACGCCCTTTTGGTTTTTGTGTGCTTGCAGTTTGTTAAGGTTATTGCCCTAGTATTACTTAACTCCTGTCAGAGAAGTTCTAGAAATGTTCATATCAGTTGAAGTGCTGCTACGCAATCAAACAATGGTTCAGTAAGAGGCTCTTTGTCTCCCTATAGCAAGTTTTGTCATACCCATAGAGTTTCGTTATCAAATCAGAAATGATGTCACCGGTAGTGGCATGCGGTTATCCCCAGCAGAGTAGGGATGGAAGATGTTCTTCAATAGTAAGGTAAACCTCATGGCGTGGTTGATTGTTTTAGACTATTTTCCCCAAGCATAGCTTATTGTTGATCTCCTCGGTGGGTATCTAGCAGTGGTCGATATCTCCAGCAAAGTCCAATGGTCATTGGCACGTTCTAGAGTCAGTTTTAGGGTTGATTCCCCCAATGAAGTCTGTTCTTAATTCCCCAACGGAGTGGTTTTCTCCCCCAAGGAGACCTTTATTTAGGAAGGTCGTTCAGGGCATTCTCCTCAGCAGATTTTGGTTTGTGGTTTCTCTTTTCAACACTTCTTCCGGTGGTGTTCTCTTGCATTTTCATTTTGCATAGCATCCTCCTAAACGCGTAGGATTTCCATTTCGTATGGAGCATTACGCCATATTCAAACATATGCATCTGAAGCATAAGCTAAGTCCGGTTTCGCTTTGGCCAGCTGTTTTTCCAGTTGATATTGTTTAAACCTCTCCTTCCCTAGCAAAGCTTCTTGCCCAAGTTGTAAGTCATTCGATTATACTCCATGTATACATGTTTCATCCCAGCTCTTGGTTGGTAATCCCCGACGTGGTCATATTTTCTTGTGAGGTTATTCTAACTTTTGGTTGGTCCCCTTTTGATCTCCCTACAGAGTCGCTTTTCAAAGTCTTAGTTGGTATTCAGTGGTTTCATTCCAACTTTTGGTTGGTGGTATTTCTTTATGGCGATTCTAAATTTTGGTTAGTAGCTCTTGTCCTAACTCTTGATGGTATCCCTTTCCTTGCGGGGTCACTTTCCCAACTTTTGGTTGGCAGTCCTTGTTTTGCCCCGACAGATTCATTTCCCAACTTTTGGTTGGTAGTCTTTTCCTGTTATTCCAACTTTTGGTTGGTATCCTTTGGGTTTAGCATTCCAACTTTTGGTTGGTTTGCGCTGTTTCTCATCCCAACTCTTGGTTGGTATCCCCAGTTTGTTATTCCAACTCTTGGTTGGTACCCTGTGGGTGTTTCATCCCAACTTTTGGTTGGTATTCTTTATTCCCGATAATCCTAACTCTTGGTTAGTAACCTACATTCCAACTCTTCGTTGGTATCTTTTGGCTCTATCCTAAATTTTGGTTGGTATTTGGTGTTTTCGTTTCAACTTTTGGTTGATAAACTATTGTTTGCTTTGGATTGTTATCCTCATCGTGTTACATCCCAACTTTTGGTTGGTATCCGCTGTTTTGCATCCCCGCAGGTTGCAAATTTCTGGGTTCTTTTGGTATTCAATCATCTTTTACCTTGAAAGTTTGAAAGCCGTTGCTCTTCATCCATTTAGGTCCAAGTTGTTTGAATAGGGGCATCTATACAACCACAAAATTTTCTCATATTTTCTTATGTTCTTGGCTTATGTTTCTTTGCATTGTCATATTCATGTTTGCATAACATTTGTTCTTGGCAGGGGATCAAGGTATCAAGGTTTATGTCTTAAAGATGAAGGTTTGTGTTTATTAAAGTTCAAGCAAGGTGTTCTCTGTGACTTTGTGGTATTCTCTATCCTAGAAGTACCTCATCATCAAGTATGGTTCAAGTCAACATCATTCCAACATCATATTTTGTTCATCATGGCTTAAGGGGCAAGAAATCATCAAGAGATTCAAAGTTGTTTCGAGATACTTGACCTAATTTAGGCAAATGGTGGATGCTACGATTAAATGAGCATAACTCCTTCAATTTTTAACATCTTTAGGTGGTTAGTTTTTTATTGGACTCTTCTCATCATCCTATACAACTTATTTTTGCAAAAGAAGATCCAATTATGCTTGGAAAATCATCAAAGGTGGGAAGACATTATAGGTCATTTTGAGTTTTGGAAGATTTTCTTAGTCAACTTCAAGAGGGCATAACTTGGTCAATTTTTATCATTTGGAGCCTATTATTTTTCTATAATAAACTTGAATATGCCTTCTACAACTTTGTTTCAACTTGGAAGAGCTAAAAACCCATGGAAGGTCTTGGTTTTCATCAAAACATTATAGGTCAGTTTTTATCCTTAAAAAGACTTGAAAATTTTCTAAGTGTTTTATGATTTTCACCTCTTTTTGCAAGCCACTTTGAAGGATCATATCTCTCAATTCAAGTTTCCAAATCAATACTTTATTTTCACATTGCAAATGCTACATCTCCCTCTATTCAATGCAAGAAGAATCATCTCATAAAGCTTCCTACATTGTGAGAACCATGGCTGCAAAAATTGGATTTCAAAGATGGATTTTCACTTCAACTCAGATTTGAATTTGATTGAAATGACTTCTAATCACCAAATTAATGCACGAATTTCACTTAAGCATGTTTAACCAACTTGCTTGAAGTGATTAACACCTTGAAACGCATGATTTGAGTGAGTTTTGACAGATTGCAAGTCACACTTTGCTCATGCTGCAGGTGTGCATGATTTCCATCCAAATTGCCTCATTCACCCTCCATTTTGATTCAGAAAGCTTCTCCTATAAATAGGGAGTCATTTCCACCCATTTCCATAAGCTTTTGATAGCCAAAACCACTATGCTAAGATCCCATTTGAACTCTTAAGCTTGAACTTCGAATTTTCATTTTCACACCTTAAACACTCGAATTCTCCACTTAGTTAGCTTCACCAACATTCGGTGAAGCTAACCAGATCAAGAGCTTGAAGAATCGTGGCCTGAATCAAGCTAGGGAACTCCATTTTCAGAGCTTCAACAAGTATAATTCTCAATCATTTTTATCCAAATTTGTTGCTAAGATGTAGCCCTTGACATGCTGATGCTGTTTGTATAGTTAGTTTTTAGTTGTAGCTGAGTTTTGTTGTTGAATTTTCAAATTCGTGTTTGAATCTTGTTCTGTTTTTTTTTTCAAATCGAGTAAGTTGTGGTTTAAAGAAATTTGGCACAATGATATGGTTGAGATCATCTTGAAAAGACGCATCAAATGGAACCACTATGAGCTCAATTGGTTATGGTTTGAGAGATGCACGATTTTCTGCAAATCTCTGGTTATTTCAAGTGGCTGGAGGTTGAAGACGATGATCTCACCGTCCATCATGTCACTTGTTCTAATCTGGTGCTTTTGACTTTGTTTGGATCTGTGTGGATGAGTTAACTAGTGTCCATCGTGGATGCGCGGTCTCTGATCCTTGGATCAACCACGTCATTTAATGAAATGAAATCCAACGCACTATGTTTTCTCTGTTTTATTTTCTTTTTTTAAAATGTTTTTTATTCCTTTTTATTTTCAAAAGTTCATAGAAATTTCATTTTTAATCAGAAAAATACCAAAATATTTTCTAAATTTATCTTTTATTTTTCTCTTTCTCATTTTTATTTTTGTACATTTTTATTTTTAATTTTTGTATTTTTCATGATTTTTTTTGTTTTGGATAATTTTAATTGGTTTAAAAATACTTTTGAGCCATTTAAAATTATGGAAATTTTTTATATGATCCTATGATAGTTTTGAACTTATGGTGATTTTCTTGGATTTTTGTTTTCTGTTCTTGGTATTTTCATGTATTTTTTTTATTTGCTTGATTTTAATTAGTTTAAAATTATTTTTGGGCATTTAAAAATGATGGAGAAATTTTCATGTGATCCTATGATGGTTCTAGACCTATGGTGATGTCCTTGGGTCTTCACTCATTCCTTGGTCTCCTCTTTCTTTCTTTTAGGGTTTTTCATTCTTTTTTTTATTTGTTTTTTATTTTGATTTAAATTTCCAATGAGTGAACAAAGGATTTTGATCCATTATGAGGTGATTTTCTAACTTTTCTTCATTCCATTTGGATCTTTGATGTTTTTTTTGGTGTGATCCCTCATTTGTGGATGTTGATGATGATTGATTCACTTTGAAGTTTTACTTTGAATTTCAAACTTATGTGATCCTTCTCACATCTTCATGATTGGATGTCTACTTGTTGGCTATGTTATGTTGTTGCCCTACCTTGCTTCTTGGGTCATCTGGTTTTATTTTACTTTACTCCATGTTTGATTTTATTTGCTTGTAAGGTTTTTGATTCATTTGGTTGAGCATGCTTGGTTTACCTTACTTTGGTGTTTGTCTGCACATCTTGGATGTGGATTGGATTTGAAATGCACCAATGATATTTTACCTTGAGGTGTTTGTCCATCTTGTTTGGGTTTGACCTTTTGTGTTTGAGGCTTTGGTCTTGAGGTCTTTCTTCTTCATCTTTCTTCTTCTCTCTCTTTGAGACTTCTTTTATCCTTGTTTTCATCTGGGTTTGAATTGGATATTGTTTACTTGTGCTTGTTCACATGACCCCTTAGGATTCCTAGTCCTTCTGTCTAAGATTGGAGTAGGAGAGACACTAGGCTTTCGATCCTTTGTATGATAATAATTAGGATAGCCCCTTTCATCTCAACTCTAGGTCCATCATTTGTATAATAACATTTGGTAGACTTCTTTTTCATCCTAACTTTAGGACCATTTTGTATGATAACATTAGGGTTTTCAGTTTCCCTTTAGTGTTTTCCCGTGTCTTCTCTTCTCATCTCAAACTTCTCTAAGACACTTAATAAAGAGTGACAAACATTGTGCACTACGAGCCTTAAGTACATAAGGAATGATGAGTGGAAGGTTTCTCCTCACTTGTCTATAGTGTTTAGCGTATGCCCTTTAGGCGATATGTGACGTATTCGCTCCTATGTTATAGTCTTTAGCACAACGTGGGTCTCAAACTAACTCAATCCACTTCACTAAAACCAACAAACCAAATTCAAACATTTTTATCCTTCAGGATTGTTCTTCAACTTTATTTTTAGAAAAGAGTACGTTACTTTTCCGTTCTATCGCAAACATGCATCAACCCTAACTGCTGGAATGAGAACTTAACGTCGCTCGTAAAAAATACTTAACCAACCAGTGGTCTAGTTTACCCGAACTACATTTGCTCTGATTTCTCATACCAGATGAGGATATATAGGCACAAGACGATGTTGTCTTGGCGAGCAACCTTTCCTCTATCACCTGTAGTTTCCCGAACTACGTTGACTCTAACTTTTCCATTGCACGAAGGAATACGTAGGCATATGGCGACGATGTCCTATCGAGTCTCTTTTCTTTTCTTTTTCCCCGGATTAGCAGTAGCTTTTAGATAACTCACCTCTTTGATAGACAACAAGCGTGGATCCCGTTGAGTACAACGGACGTGAGGGGTGCTCATACCTTTCCCTTGCGTAACCGACTCCTGAACCCAAGATTTGGTTGCGATGACCTTTTATTTTTCCTTTCTTTTAGGTTTTCTTCGATCGTTTCTTTTCCCTCTCTTTGGGATAAATAACGTTCGGTGGCGACTCTTCTGTTTGTTTCCGCCGGCTCTTTTTCGCACTTGCGACACCATATAATATGTGCCATCTAATATATCATCTTCTTGGTCACATAAAATATGATCAGTAGTCCCATCTAAAGTAATATTCACTATTGTATCCTCAGACACAGTGTCCCCCTCAAAGTTAACATCCTGACATAACTCTTTTTGGTTAAGGCCCTCAGTGGTCTCATCCACATTAACATCCTTAAATGAACCTTCTTGGTCAACTGCAGTTGAATCTTCTACATCAGTGGGCCTTCCTTCATCAAACTTGTCACCTAGATTATTAAATTCTTCAATGGTCCCCAAGTCATCAAAAGTTTTTTTTACACAATTATTCAATTCATTCAACATGTCATCTTTCAAAATGTCGTCATCTACACCATTGGGACCTACATTATTTTCAAGAGGCAGTATTTGCTCTTTCTCATACACTAGATGCATTACATATAGATGAACATTCTCATTGATAAATGCAATCGTTTTCATTCTATTTGTTCCTGCGTCATCTTGCAACATCACTAGCTCATTATCATCCATTGCATGATAATACCACAAGCTCTCAACTTTTGGGTACCCTAAATTTTTTAACCCACCCAGGATCTTAAAATAACTCCAAAAATCCGGGTCAACTTGCCAAATCTTCTTTAACCCCTTGTAACATATTCTGTTAAACTCGTCAGACACACCCCCATGATTGATAACACAGTCAAACCTATCAATCATAACCTAATCACACCAAATAACTCAGAAATGAGACTTTGAAGTAGAAGAAACTGTTAAACGTTTGCTTTTTAAAATAGTAAGTTCATACACGTACCCTGGCATGAAAATGAGACAATGGTTACGTTGATAAGTATCGTCTTCTGCTATGTTCCAACAATCGTCGTCTTCAACCACTGAGCTCTTCTTCATCGTAACTGCTCGAGTTTTTTAGACTATAAGAGTGGAACTATGAAATTGAGAGAGAAGCTTAGGAGTTAGAGATTTTATGTTTCTAAAAATGAAGATGAAAATCATATTTCTTTTTAGTAATTACAATACATATAATAATAATAATTAAAAAAACAAAATGTCACATCAATATCTCATTATGTTACATAGGTGTCTGTTAACGTTTTTTCAATAAAATTTAACAGAAATAATTTATTAGGCTAATAGAGTTGGCTTAAAAAAATTATATTGTAACATTTTTAAATTATGAGACTAAATAGAAATAATAAATTAATTTGAGTGACTTAAAAAAAAATGAATTAAAGCTAGATATTATTGTACATACTCTCATTTGAGTTACTTCTCAATTTATGGACAAGGCTGATGAAGAATTGTCGATGTCTATGTTCGAGAGGGAACCATAATGTGAAATTTCTACTAGGCCTAAAAGAATTGTTCAATGACAACTTATTTAAAAATCTAGTATATGCATATACTCAATTTAGCCCAAGGTTCTCGAAGCATAGACACATCTTTCTTTCGAATTATAAAAAAAAATTATATTTACTATCTATATATCAAACAAATCACAACAAGCAACATCCTTGTTAAGTCTTCAAAAAAACATTATGACTTCAAACAATTGTAACATAAATGCTAGAATCAATTAAAATTAATTTTCAATTCTTCATATTTAGGTATAGGGTGTTAAAACAACTAATTCACAAGAACCAATTTTAAAAATATGGTGCACTTATTTTCAATGTCCATATTATTTTTATTAAAACTAATTCAAATCTATTTTACTAAAATTAGAAAATATCAATATTAATTTTTTAAAATTAATATATAAATGGTTAACCAATCTACTCTTCATCTTATCTCTAATTCATGGTTATAAATTAACGATATACTGTAGATATCAAGACAACAACACTTAACTACACATTAATGCATTGCCACATTCTGCTTATGGTCTTCATTAATTCTCTCTCAAGTTGAAATCTCCTTCTTTTCTTTTAGTCATGACTCTCAATTTCTGGCATGCAAAATTTTTTAAATATAACCAAAATAATAAGTATTAGTAAATTAAAGTAAAATAAATTTGTAATTCATATTTGATTTCCTCAATTGAAATCTAACACAATGGTTTAACAATTTTTAATATATTTGTTTCATAATTGTTAGTTATTAATTCAATTTAATATCCTGTTGATATATGTAATTTTATTCCTATCTCATTCCATGCATTTAAAAAACATTCTCTAGTAAAAATATTTAGATTTTTATGTCACAGTGTATTGTTGTTTTTGTTATGATTTGTTATTATGTTTCTTTTGCCCTTTTTTTTATTATTTCTACTGATTTTATATTCTTTCAAAAAATCATACTATTGTTGATCGAATTTTGTAAATATCATAATTGAGATTTAATATCTACCACCGTCAAGAGATTATTAATTTTAAAAATAAATTTAAAACGATTGGATGATATTAGAAAAAAGTTGTTTAAATTGAAAAGTGAGTTTTAATCAAAAACAAGTTTAAGAAAATTTGGTTTTAAAAATAGTTCAACCAAAAATCAGTTTTAAACTAAACCAAACTGAACCATATATTTGATTCAATTTAATTTGGCTTATAAATCAAAGACACTTCTGTTTAAGTCCGAGTCTCCGAGATGATTAGTTATATCTTAAAATAGAATCATTGTATATGTTGTATGAATTATTAGAATATTATTAATAATTCATATTTATTTAGTTGTACTATTTTCTTGGCCCCTAAGTTTGTTAGAGGGTATTTTAGTATTTATCTTATTCTAGTAACCCTAGTTTTAGCTTATAAATAGGGTGACAATCATTGTAACAAAAATCATGTTTTGTAGCCGTCATTCTCTTATTAGTAATATTTCCTATTTCATCATTTATTCTATCTTTGCACCAACAATTGGTATCTAGAGCTCCGGTTCAGATTCATTGGGAAACACGGGAAACACGAGTGAACGTGAGGTCTTGTGTGTTTGATTTTGTTTCTCAGATTCTTGTTGAATCTTGAACAAAATCTGATCAGAATTTTTAAATTCTGTGGGTTGGGAAACACTGTGTGAGAAAACTCTGAGTGTATTGTGCAAAGTAGAAGATGAACGGAAACGGCAACATGAACACCAAACTTCCAGTATTTGATGGTAAAAACTGGAATCGTTGGATGATCCAGATGCGTGTGCTGTTTGGTGCTCAAGATGTTCTGGATCTTGTCACTGATGGTTATGTTCCAGTAGCAGCAGATGCAACTGATGAACAGAAAAACGCGCAGAAGGAAGTAAGGAAGAAGGATCAGAAAGCATTGTTCTTCATTCATCAATGTGTGGATGTAAACGTGTTTGAGAAGATTGCAGACTCTACAACAGCAAAGGCTGCATGGGACACTCTGGTGAGATGTTATGGTGGTGACGCATCAGTGAAGAAGGTGAAGCTTCAGTCCTTGAGAAAGCAATATGAGAATCTCAACATGAAGAATAATGAGAAAGTTTCTGAATACATCTCCAGAGTGATTCTGATCACTAATGAGATGAAGGCATGTGGAGAAACTCTTTCTGAAGAAACAATCATGGAGAAAGTGTTGAGATCCCTTACTCCTCAATTTGATTACATTGTGGTAGCAATAGAACATTCCAAAGATCTGAGCACAATGAGAATTGAAGAGCTGCAGAGCAGTCTAGAAGCGCAAGAGTTGCGTCTGACTGAGAGAAACTCTGAAAAGGAAGTAGAACAGCAGGCTCTGAAAGCAACTTCTGATAGGAGGTATCAGAAGCAGTCAGAAGCCAGGAGAAGATCTGATGGTGGTCAGAAGTCAGAAAGCTCAACCTCTGATAGACAAAAGAATGCTCAGAGGGGAAAAGAGAAGTATGACAAAAGAAAAATACAATGTTACTGTTGTAAGAAGTTTGGCCATTTTGCTAGAGATTGTTGGTCAAACAAGGAGAAGAAATCAGAAGAAGCAAATATAGCCAGAGGCTCTGATGACGAATCTGTGCTGTTGATGGCCTCTGAATCTGATAATGTGGATCTGACAGACTGGTGGTATATGGACACTGGCTGTTCAAATCATCTTACTGGAAACAAGAAATGGCTGGTTGACTTTGACTCTGAAAAGAGAACAAAGATCAGATGTGCTGATGACAAATATCTTAATGCAGAAGGTATGGGAAATGTCAGAGTGACTCTGAACAATGGGAAAATAGCATTGATTCAGAATGTGTGGTATGTACCTGGCATCAGAAGCAATCTGATGAGTGTGGGACAATTAATTGAGAAAGGTTTCTCAGTTACCATGAAGGACAATCTTCTGAAGCTGTATGACTGTAATCAGAAATTGATTATGGAGTCAGAACAGGGAAGGAATAGAACATTCAAGGTGAATGTCAGAACTGCAGACTCAGAGTGTCTTAGTGCAACAAGTACTGAGAAGGAGAGTGAGCTGTGGCACAGAAGATTTGGTCATTTGAATTTCAGAAGCTTACAACATCTGAATTCAAAGAAATTGGTACATGGAATTCCTGCAATTAAGAAGCCTGAAAAGTCATGCAAAGTTTGCATGGAAGGAAAACAACCAAGATTGCCATTTGCATCAGAAGTTGCTCCAAGAGCAAAACATACCTTGGGAGTTGTACACTCTGATGTGTGTGGTCCATTTCCAGTAGCATCAATTGGAGGGAATAAATACTTTGTGTTGTTTGTTGATGAATTCACAAGAATGACATGGGTATCCCTTATTAAGTTCAAACACGAGGTGTTTGATGAATTCAAGAAGTTCAGAATGAAGGCTGAGAATCAGAGTGGTCAGAAGTTGAAGATTCTTAGAACTGATGGTGGAGGTGAGTATAACTCCAAAGAGTTCCAGAAGTTCTGTGAGGAGAATGGAATTGAGCATGAGGTTACTGCTCCTTATACCCCTCAACACAATGGTCTTGCTGAAAGAAGAAACCGTACTTTGCTTGATATGGTGAGAAGCATGTTAAAGGAGAAGAAGCTTCCTCAGAAGCTCTGGGGAGAAGCTGTTGCCACTGCAACGTATGTACTCAACAGATGTCCTACGAAGAAGTTGAAGGAAATAGTTCCTATGCAGAAGTGGACTGGAGACAAGCAAAGTGTTAGTCATCTGAAGGTATTTGGTTCTGTTTGCTATAAACATGTTCCAGAAGCCAGAAGACAGAAGCTGGATGATAAAAGCAAAGTGATGATTCTAATAGGGTACCACAGTACTGGTGCATACAAGCTCTATTGTCCAGAAACCAACAAAATTGAATTCAGCAGAGATGTGATTGTGAAGGAATCAGAAGTTTGGAATTGGGATAAGTCCCAATCTGATTCTGATGTTAGAACTTCTGAAGAAAGGTTAGAGCTAAGAAATTCTGAAGTTGAAGTAAACTCTGACGTTGATTCTGACTCTGATAGTGATTCTGACTCTGGAGAAGACTCAGAAGATGAAGGTGACTCTGATGATCCAGACTCTGATGGTAATCCAGATTCTGGTGGAAATTCAGACTCTGAAGATGGCCAAGGCTCTGGAGGAAGTCAAGCCTCTGAAGCTAGAAATTCTGAAGTTCAAGACTCTGGAAATATGCCAGATCCTGAAGTTGGTCAAAGCTCTGGAGGAAATCAACCATCTGAAGCTGGAAACTCTGAAGCTCAAGACTCTGAACAAGTTCAGAGACCACAAAGAATCAGAAGCGTTCCCAGAAGATTTGCAGAATTTGACATGCTGCAAGACACTGAAGTAGACTCTGAAGGAGAAGTTATTCAGTGTGCCATGTTAGTAGACTCTGAACCTATAAGTACAGAGGAGGCTCTTAAGTAGAAGCTCTGGCTGAAGGCCATGAAAGAAGAACTTGATGCTATAGAGAGAAACAAGACTTGGAAGCTGACAGAACTTCCAAAAGACAAGAAAGCCATCAGCGTCAGATGGGTTTTCAAGCAGAAGTTAAAGCCAGATGGCTCAATTGGCAAACATAAAGCAAGGTTGGTAGCCAGAGGATTTCTACAGAAACCTGGGCTGGATTACTCTGAAGTGTTTGCACCTGTAGCAAGACATGAAACAATCAGAATGGTGATTGCAATAGCTGCTAACAGGAATTGGCCTCTGATGCATTTAGATGTAAAATCTGCATTTCTGAATGGTCCATTAGAAGAAGAAGTTTACGTGTCACAACCTCCTGGATTTGTGAAAAAGAATCAGGAAGGGATGGTGTACAGATTATACAAAGCTCTATATGGACTGAAACAAGCGCCCAGAGCTTGGAATCAGAAGATTGATTCATTTTTCAAGAAGCAAGGCTTTCAGAAATGTGAGATGGAGTACGGTGTCTATGTTCAGCATACTTCTGAAGGCAATATGACTCTGGTATGTTTATATGTTGATGATATACTATTGACTGGAAGTTCTGAACAGGAGATATCCAAGTTCAAGAAGGTTCTAATGAATGAATTTGAAATGACTGATCTAGGCAAAATGACATACTTTCTAGGGATGGAGTTCAGATATTCTGAGAAAGGTATCATTTTGCATCAGCTCAAGTATGAATTAGAACTTCTGAAGAGATTTGATCTGAAGAATTGTAAGATGGCTGCTACACCTTCTGATACAAATCAGAAACTGGATTCAGACTCTGAAGGAAAGGATGTGGATGCTACAACCTTCAAACAGTTGGTTGGTTCTCTGAGGTATCTGTGCAATACCAGACCTGATATTTGCTATTCAGTTGGGATGGTTAGTAGGTTCATGAGTAAACCTAAGTGGTCCCATTACCAAGCTGCTGTCAGGATTCTGAGGTATATCAAAGGAACTCTGAAGTATGGAGTGTTATTTCCCTCTGGAGGAAATAATGAGTCAGAACTTCTGAGTTATTCAGACTCTGATTGGTGTGGAGACAGAGTTGACAGAAGAAGTATATCTGGGTACTTGTTCAAATTTCTGGGAGGTCCCATTTCTTGGTGTTCCAAGAAGCAACCTGTTGTGGCGTTGTCAACCTGTGAAGCTGAATACATTGCAGGTGCTGTTACTGCATGCCAAGCTGTGTGGATTCTGAATCTGTTGCAGGATCTGAAGATTAAAGTAGACAAACCTCTGAAGTTGATGATTGACAACAAGTCTGCAATCAACCTTGCCAGAAACCCAGTGCTGCATGGGAGAAGCAAGCATATTGAGACCAAGTATCATTTTCTGAGACATCAAGTTCAGAGTGGAGTGTTAGAAGTTGTACACTGCAGCACTCAGAAGCAGTTGGCAGATGCTCTGACGAAAGCTATCAAGACTGATCAATTTCTCAGATTAAGGGATGGAATTGGTGTCACAAGTTTTGATGGAATATGAATTAAGGGATGGTATTAGAATATTATTAATAATTCATATTTATTTAGTTGTACTATTTTCTTGGCCCCTAAGTTTGTTAGAGGGTATTTTAGTATTTATCTTATTCTAGTAACCCTAGTTTTAGCTTATAAATAGGGTGACAATCATTGTAACAAAAATCATGTTTTGTAGCCGTCATTCTCTTATTAGTAATATTTCCTATTTCATCATTTATTCTATCTTTGCACCAACATGAATTAGTTTGAATAGAAACAATTTTTGTAAAAAGTTTGTGATTTCAATTATTAGGTGTGTAAGGATTCCAGCACGAAGCCACAATGATTCATGATCCACTATTGTCGTTTTCAAGACCCAAATATTGTGTAATTAGTGGATGAGCAGCACTGACATTTTATCTCGTGATGACAAGTAGACTGTACAAGTTTTGAGGTCACATAAGTCCTCAAAAGCTCATTTCTTATCCTTCCTTGCTAGTCATGAAACCCCACTTTTTGATTAGGTTTGTCATATTGTTAGTGGTTTATTTTCTCTACCTTGCATCAAGTCTAGAGCTGACAAAATGGGTCGGGCCTACTGAGCCGGGCCGAAAATCTTAAAAAAATAAAGGGTTAAATAAAAAAAATTGAGGTCTATTTATCATCCGGGCTCTTTTAACCTGATCCGTTGAATCCCGAACTCTAACCGGACTAGTCCAATTGGATTGCAGGTAGCACGTTTATTTTATAAAAATTAAAAATTAAAAAAGATATAAAAAAAATCAATTAAGGTGTCCATGCTTTTTTTAAAAAAATAATTCAAATAATTAAATATTAAACTTCAAAATGACGTTAAAGGCTTAAAGCCCAATCCATTCATTAATATTATCCACTCCAAAAATTCATTCATTCATCACATATTTAAAAAAATTAAAAAACTTAAATTAAAGACATAATATACACAATATGATACAATATAGAAAAATATATTCATTTGCTCTCAAACATTATGTTCTAACTTCTAACTCTAGTCACTGCGCGACCGCACAACCAATACGGAAACGATGATGCACTCTCACTGATTCACTATTGCACTGCATAAATATCGCAATCTTGTTACTAATTTCATTAATATTCTAGAAGCTAGCACAACTCCGCATTGTACCACACCAATGCCCCCAATCTTGTTATTGCTTTCACAGTTTCACTAATAATCTTGAAGCTGACAAACTTCTCAAGGTAACGATTATTATGTTATATGAGAATTTGGGTCATGAATAATGTCTATATCTTCTATATCACACTAGCCTGCATAATTTCTTCTTGTATTTAGTTGTCTGGCATAAATTATTTATATTATATTTATCACGCAAGTTATTCTCTCATGTTTAGTATATATGTAACTTGTAAGTCATAACTCTCATTTTGCTAGCTATAAGTTTTAATAATGTGTTTGTCTTTGAAGTGTATACTTAATATGAAATTTGAGAATGCAAATGGACTTGTCACCACTTTTTTTCTCTTTTTAATATGTGCTTCTTTTTTATTTAGTGTCTCAATATGAATATTTATGGTGTTGGAAAAAGTGTAGTTTTAGATGATGATGAACTTCAAATTTTAGAAACTCCTCCACTACAAGTTAATCAACCTCAAATAGGCAATACACAAGATACCACTAAGACACCAAGGGAAAATAAGAGGGCACTAACATCTGATGTGTGGAACCACCTTATAAAGATTGGTATTGGTATTGATAGAAAAGAAAAGTGTAAATGAAAAGGTTGTGGTTCTATTTTGGGTTGTAAAGCTACCGGTGGAACCACACATTTAATTCGTCGTGTTGATTCTTGTAAGTTTCTTCTTGAGAAACATGAGAATGTGGGGGATATGCTTCTTGATATGGAAGAAAAATTGAAAAGAAGAAAGTTTGACCAGAAGGTTAATCGAGAAATTATAGCTGAAATGATAATTACACATGGTGCCCCATTTAATATAGTTGAGTGGGAAGTCTTTAGAAAATAGCAAAAGTTCATGAATGAGGAACATAGGTGGATTTCTATAAATACCATTAAAGCCTATGTAATGGAAATTTATAAGGTTGAGAAAGAAAGGTTAAGGTTACAATTGGCTCAAATTTCAGGAAGAATTTGTCTTACCTCTGATTGTTGGACTTCATACACAAATCATGGTTTTATTTCTTTAACTGCTCATTTTGTTGATGTGAATTGGAACTTGAATAATAAGCGCATTTGCTCATTCAAAACCACCGCATTTGGGACCTCAATTAGCGTTGAAGGTGATGGAACTCTTACGAGAATGGGGCATAGAAAGAAATTTTTTTTCTCTCACTTTAGATAATGCTTCTGCAAATGATAACATGCAAAATTATTTGAAAGAGCACCTAGGATTGTCAAGTAGCTTGTTACTTAATGGAGAGTTCCTTCACATTAGATGTTGTGCACATGTCTTGAATCTTATTGTTCAAGATGGATTAAAGGTGGCAAGTGATGCATTACATAAAATTAAACAAAGTGTGCATCATGTGAGGGCATCAGAAAGTAGAACAATTCAATTTTTTCATTGTGTTAACAATGTTGATGGAATTGATACATCAATTGGATTGAGGACTGATACCTCCACTAGATGGAACTCCACTTATATCATGCTTGAAAGTGCTATTAATTATCAGTGTGCCATTTATAGCTTAAGTTTGTGTGATCCAAATTACAAGTTATGTCCGAGTATAGTTGAATGGAAAAGAGCTGAAGTAATTTGTGAAGTTTTGAAGCCATTTTACAATATTACAAATTTGATATCTGGATCTTCTTACCCAACATCAAATTTGTATATAAGAGAAATATGGAAGATAGAATGTCTTTTGAAGTCAAATTTGACAAGTGAAGATTGTGTGATCAAGAGTATGACTATAAAAATGAGAGAGAAATTTGACAAGTATTGGAGCGAATATAGTGCAATATTAGCCTTTGGGGCTATATTGGATCCAACCAAGAAGCTAAATTTTTTGTCATTTGCATATAAAAAAGTTGATCCATTAGAAGCTGAAGAGAAGTTGAAGATTGTCAAGAACGATTTGTCAAGATTGTATGAAGAATATGTTAAAAATGGTAGTCATTCTTCTAATATAAGACATTCACAACAAGTTAATTCTTCATATGGAGGAAGCAATGCAAAGATGCCACAATCATTGTATGTATGTGAAGTAAGTTAATTTTATCAATTTTTTTAGCTTTTTCATAGTTTCATTAACATTTTTTAAATTTGTAGAAATTTCATAATTCTTAATATATCTATAGGAATTTGAAGAGTATGAAAGCCAAACAGTTAGTGCCGCGGGAACATCCGAACTTGATGCTTATTTAGCCGAGCAAAGGCTTCCACCATCAATTGGTTTTGATATATTAGCTTTTTGGAAGGAGAGAAGTCGAAGATGTCCCGATATTGCAAAGATGGCTTGTGATGTATTAAGCATTCCAATAACCACGGTGGCACCAGAATCTGCTTTTAGCATTGGTGCTCGAGTTTTGAACAAGTATAGAAGCTCTTTAAAAGATGACACTGTTCAAGCTCTCATGTGCGCATGTAGTTGGCTACATGGTTTTGTAGGTATGAATTTTAATTTTAGAATAACGACTTATAGATTATAAAATGATATACTAGCTTAAGATATATGACATATTATTTTTGTAGAATATGATAGTGACAGTGATGAAGATGAAGATAAGCGTGAAGTCATTCGTCAATAAAACCTCATATTTTCTAATGGAACAAATCAATGATAGTGTTGAAAAACCTTAATTTAAGTCTTACTTTATATATTAAAAAAACTTTTTTATTCAAAAAATTATAATCCAAAAGATGTTCTCATATAAAACAATTATTATAAGATTATCATATTTAGTAATAATTTTTACATTCTTATATATATATATATATATATATATATATATATATATATATATATATATATATATATATATATATATATATATATATATATATATATATATATATATATATATATATATATATATATATATATATATATATATATATATATATATATATATATATATATATATATATATATAATATATATATATATATAATGGAGAGATCGAGAGAACGAGAGAATTAAAGATAATTAGGATAAAAATATGGCATTCTAATATTAATGATGCAAAATGAGTATTTAAACTATCATATAAAATAATACAGTTAATCGACTAATAAGAAATACAAAATTTTCATACCTACAAACAGTTGCTCATTTAGTACAACCAGTTGCGCTAAATCTTTATCTAGTACTAAACGCTGCAGAACAGAGGTGTATGTTGTTGCACATTTACTGTAACACGTTGCATTGACTTGAGTTATATTATTTTCTCAGCGCACCACCTTAATTCAAGTCATCCAAGTCTTGCATAATCATGTGCTCATTCAATCTCTTGAACATTTCAATTGTTACTCTAGTTAACAAATCAGTTACTTGGTCTTCACTTTTGCATTACCCCAACTTCAATTTTCCTTCACTTATAAGTTCTCTCAAGTAGTGAAATTTTATCTCTATATGCTTTCTTATCCCATGTGTAATGGAATTGTTTGCAAGGTTTATAGCGGAAATGTTGTCTATTATCAAAGTCACAACTTCATACTTTCTGCTGCACAACTTCTTTATCAAATTCATCAACTATACAGCTTGGCAGGTACACATAGACGCTGTAGCATACTCGGCCTCGCGAGAAGAGAGTGCCACAACTGGTTCTTTCTTATAACACCAAGATATTGGTCTTTCTCCATATATAAAGTTGTATCAAATGGTGGATTTTTTTTGTAATCTTTATCTCCACACCTGTTTGAGTCGTATAACCGAGCAATTTACAACTTCTACATTTATCCATTGTAGGAAATAGAATTCTGCAGTCAATCGAACCTTTGACGTATCTCATAATTCTCTTAACTACTTGTTCGCGGTGAAAATTGGTGAACAACCGTTGGTCTTCCAAATCGAAAAAGATTTGTTTTACTTGTAGGATCGACCACACAAATCCTAGGACATGTGATAATTGATCTTAAACAAAGTTTAGAAAGACGATGAACACTTTGAAAGAGTTCATGATAAAATAACTTATTTCAAATGTAAACGAAATTGAACACGAAGGAGTAAAATCGAAGTACTGGTAAATGATGAAGACAATAACTTGCATAAAGAAATGATAAATTCTTAATGAAAAAGATTTATTAAATTGCATTAAAATGTAAAAAATGGTGTTACATCAACATAAATTCTCACATCTCGTTTATCTACACGCGGGTACTTGGAGTATACTGAAGAATTTGTACACAATTGAACACACACAAATCCTAACACTAAGATTTTCTATTTATACTAATCGAAAATAACTTTCATTAACGGCTAGAAAACTAAATCTAGACAAGTGGCGCTCTGCATGTCTTCGACTCCTAGAAATGCTCCACGTGTCTTCTTTGCGAAATGGATAAGAACGAGTTTTCCCTCCTCTTTTTGAATTCAAATCTTCATGTCAGAATGCCTTCAGTAGCACCTCTATCGAATCGAATCTTCTAAGTGCCAAGAAATATTTCTAAGTCCGTAAAATAATTTTCCCTTCTAAAAGGATGCCTTCGAATCATATTCCAAAAAATATGGCTCCGGTCGAAGTCCTCTAATTTTCTAATAAATTATATTATTTTCTTTTCATCCAATTCAGCCGTTGAAATTTAGAGCCAACAAATTGCCCCCCAAAAATGTCATTTTCGACATCACTGAAGAAAAAGGCATTTTTTTGATATTGTCATTCGACGCCTCGAACGATTTTTGCATGCTTTTGATGTCTCTTACTATTCCAAAAAACCCGTGACATCACGATCATCATGGCGGTTTCTGAAACATCTCATCAAAGCACGCCACGATATTTATCCATCATCACGTTTCCTAAACCCTAGGAAATCCTGCTCTAGGCATTAACTCCCCACGTTCCATCAAACGTCCCTTGTGGAACATGTTTCCCACTAACCGTCAGCTCTTTAATGCTGATTTGAAGTCCTTTGAACTCCCATGAGCTTATAAATTGCTCCAAACTTAGCCATTTTAACTTTTACACTTCCCTAAAATCTTCAAGCATTTTTCTTCTCTTTATACTTTCCAAACCTTCAAAAAATACCCATATTTTCTTCAAAACTTAACAATGGCATCTTCAACCATCAACATTAAAGATTCCAAGAAAGGCCACAAATATAAAGACCTGGAGAAGATATCTCAGCTTCTTCCCTTTGACACACTATCAACGCCAAAGATGTCTCAACTTATAATCTTATAGTCTTGCAGGCTTAACTTCTCAAATCCCAAACATCATTCCTTGTGAATTGGTTAAGCTCCTCTTGCATAGAAAGTATCTAATCATTATCTTGCAGAGCCTCATCCACAGAGGTAGGTTCAATGATGGATACCAAACCAAACAATGATGTTCCAGATGATTTAAGAAAAGATCTTGTTCTGATAGGGTCATCCTTCTTTCCAATTATCATTTCCTCTGGATGAGAGGCTTTGATTCTGGATGATCCTTTAACAGTTGGTTCTTCAGAAATTGTCAAGTTGTCCATCTGAGCAGTCAAAGGAGTAGCATCTGACGTTGCTTCTGGTGCTTTTGCTTGAGCTTTGTCTGCCTCTGATTCTTCAGAGTCTGTGAGAAGGACTTCTCTATCTGCAGAAATTTTAAGTTGCTTTGGCTTTTGATTGCCAAGCCTATCATCAAATCTAAAATGAATTGATTCCTCTACAATTTGTGTCTCAGTATTGTATACTCTGTAGCCTTTAGAGCGTTCAGAATATCCAAGCATGAAACACTTCTGAGCTTTAGAATCAAACTTGTTCAGATTTTCCTTAGTATTCAAAATAAAACAAACACATCCAAAAGGATGAAAATAAGAAATGTTAGGCTTTCTATTCCTCCACAATTCATAAGGAGTCTTCTCCAGAAGAGGTCTTACAGACACTCTGTTCTGAATATAACAAGCTGTATTAATTGCTTCTGCCCAAAAATGTTTTGCCATGTTAGTCTCGTTGATCATGGTTCTGGCCATTTCTTGCAATGTTCTATTTTTCCTTTCTACAACTCCATTCTGTAGAGGAGTTCTAGGACAAGAAAAATCATGTCCAATGCCATTTTATTTAAAATATTTTTCAAAGTATTTATTTTCAAATTCTTCACCATGATCACTTCTGACTTTAACAATTTTAAATTCTTTTTCGTTTTGGACTTGATTGCAGAAGTCAAAGAATACAGAATGTGACTCATCCTTGTGTTTCAGGAATTTTACCCATGTCCATCTGTTGTAGTCATCAACTATGACTAATCCATACTTCTTGCCTCTGATGGATGCAGTTTTCACTGGTCCAAACAGATCAATGTGAAGCAGCTTTAATGGTCTAGAGGTAGAAACAACATTTTTTGCTTTGAAAGAAGATTTTGAAAATTTTCCTTTCTGACATGCTTCACAAAGAGCATCTGAGTTGAACTTTAACTTGGGAAGTCCTCTAGCCAGATTGAGCTTATTAATCTGAGATATGTTAGACTAAGGCACGGATCTAGAAGGGGGGGTTGAATAGATCCCTTTTAAAAATTTGAGTGGCGCTACCAATAAAATTGGTTTTCAAAATTGTTTTCAAATGCGGAAGCGGCCTTGGAAAATATAGTCTAAAACGAACAACTATTGGAGAGCCGGATATGCGTCAAGCGGATGAATTTAAGACGATAACGGATAGTAAATCACTACACACTTTTATGCAAAACTCAGATGTGATTCACTCGTACTATTTCCTTATTCCAATGATCAAAAATTACACCAAAACTAGCAGCAAAATTAAGGCAATTTTAGTTCAGCACTTTTGTCGAACAGTTGGTGTGCACAAAACTAGCAGCAAAATTAAGGCAATTTTAGTTCAGCACTTTTGTCGAACAGTTGGTGTGCACAAATACCTTAAATGATATTTGTGTTGAATGAGTGATTGAAAAAGCCTTAGTACAGTATTTCTATTGTACTTAGTAGTTAAAAAACAGTGTTTCACCAACTCACTCAATCAATACTACAATTTGACAAAATCACTTATTCTAGAATCACTTAATTTTTAAGCTGTAATTGAAAATGCAGAAAAATAAAGGAACACAAGATTTGATGAGGCAGTTCCCCCAGTCGTCCTCGCGTTGGGGTACGTCTGCCCTCAATTCTACAAAGAGAATTGAGATATGTATTGAATAGATATCACCTGTTTGGTAGAATAGTTATACACAAGAATCGATAGACAATTGATACAAACAATCTCAATGATGCTGATAATTTCTATCACTTCTTGCCCCTTGATTCAAGATGAATCAAGTCCTCCAATTTGATGTGAATGACCTCCGATTGCAGCCACCTTATTGACAACTCTTCCGTTGATCAAACCTTCGGCACGGCTGATCTTAGACACACCCAAATTGAACCCGGAACGTCTTCAACCTTTCAACGCCCTAGCTACTAGATTGATCAACCTTCCGCTAATCAATCACCTTCGCACTCGCTTGATTGTTGAACCGACGATTCCGTAACAAAAGCCTTCAAAACCTGTAGTCTTGATAGGTAAAACCTCAAAGGTTTTCTCCCAAGAAACACCTGCACCAGCTTCCACTCGAACCGGATCTTCAATCACGCGTTCGAACCTTATCACCGTCGAGCAAACCACAAACCGCAGCAAAAAATTGATTATCTGTAATTTGAGGATTTGTGAGTTGATTGAACGATGAAGATGAAGAACACTGATGCACCTCTTTCACGTTTCTTGACCTGAACACTTTCTCACAATGCTTTCAAAAATGTTGTAAAAAAAATGTTCAAAAATGTTGTAAAAAAAATGTTGGTTGTTAAAATTGAAAAGACAGCTATTTATAGTAATACACAAAACAAACAGTTGACAGATCAATGAAACATAGCAGAATTTCTGATTCTGCGCGCGAACGGTCGACCATAGGGTCGGCGTGCGCTGAGCCGTGTGACACTCAAACTGTCATGCGCCGAGTCAGCGGTCGACGCATGATCTTCATGCGCTGAGCCGTCTGATTCTTAAACCTGCATGCGCCAAGTTAACGGTCGACGCATGGTTCCATGCGCTGACCCGTGGGGAATACACAGCTTCATGCGCTGAGTGGTATGGTTGACTCATAGCTACAAAACCTGCAAAAATTGATATGTTTGTTGTTTCGTGCATCTTGTCACGACCAAACATTAGTCACATATATTGCCAATGAAATATGATGATTTAAAAGGATATAGGAAGGATGTAATATGTTAAGTATTGCATGACGATTCTGATTCATCCGAGGTTGTACTTTGTCATCATCGTAAGTATGCATGACGACTCCGATTCATCCGAGGATGTACTTTGTCATCATCGAAACTTGAGAACGTATGTTGTGAGACAGTTTTCCCTCACATTCTCCCCCTTTTTGATGATGACAAACCTGTGCGAAGCTTGGTGAACACAACATGCGATATCTTTAACATAGTAGTAAGCTCCCCCTTTCTTTTACAGTCATAGCTGTTGTGATCTACAATCTACTTGTCTTTTCTCCCCCTTTGACAACATCAAAAAGAGGTAAACTCGTGACACAATAACAACACATTGAATCATGCATAAATGAGATACCAACAGATGAGAAGGAAACAACAGTTATACATACGATGGAGATAACAGTTAATAGATTACAGAACCACAAAAATGTCATGATAGCAACATAGAAGGAAGCAACAATCATAGTGAGTTTGGGCAGAAAAGCAAAACACAACAAACAAAATGAATGCAAGCCAAAACAGGAAACAACAAATGACATATGAGCGCATGCTAATAGCCCCGTCCACGTCCGCGACCACGACCACGCCTGTCATAGTAATGAGGATGGCGTTGGGGATGAGCTAGATCAGTAAATTCTTCTGTGATGTTATTCAAAAAGTCAAGACTGTCGACAATGGCGCGCTCTTCAGCTTGATGACAGTGAGTTAGAGTCTCGAATCGAGCGTCCAGCTGAGTCGACATTCCACTGATCCGTTCATTTTGGTTATGCAGTTCAGAACGAATTTGTGCCATTCTTTCATTTTGATCCCTCATGAAATGTTGCTGTTGTTCCTGCATATTGGTCATAAAATTTCGCTGTTCCAACTGCATCGACTGCATCATTTCTAAAATCTCCGAATTGTTTGACGGTTGTTGAGGAGAAGGTGGGTCTGCAGTGCTTGGTTGATACGGCTGATAGAATTTGCCAAGGGTGGTCCACCCGGTGTATTGCCATTCACCCCAGCCTTGGTTATTCTCCTCATCCTCATTTTCCTGTTGGTTTGAGTAGGCAGACCAGTTATTGTGTTGATTGTCATCTTGATATGTTTGTTGATAGTTTTCAGAAGGCACGTATGGTTGATGACCTTCATTAATATCGTGGTCCAGCTGAGTCTCATCAGCGGTTTCTTGTGCCTCTCCTGCATTGTCACCTTGATTGTCTTCATCTTCACTTGAGCTTCCTTCTGCTTCTTCATCTTCTCCACCCTCTGACTCATCAGCACTTTCTTCACTCGAGGAGGCAGCTGCAGCCATGGTTGAGCGCCGATAAAATCTGTACTTTTTGAGCGACTGATCCCACACATATCCCATCATAGCAAAGACCTTTGAACTGAACTCTTTATCGGAAGAAATTGGAGTATACGGAAAAGACGGGTAATTGATACCTGCAGAGTTTAAAGCTTCCTGAATGAATGAGCCATAGGCGAGCGCGGTGCCTCGCTTGGAGTCTCTTAGTTCATACATCCGGCTTGTAATATAGTACGGCCAGTTAATTTTAATGCCGTGACCTAGTATATGGATGAGATGCACTTCAGCTTGTTCGACTCTTGACAAACCACCTTGTTTAGGCCGCAGAATGCGCGCCACAATCCATTGAAGGATCCTTGCAAATGTTCTGAGTTTTCCGGATGTGACGGACCTCGGAAAAGCCGCACTGTTTACAATGTGCTCCGGATAAGGCCTCTTGAGCATATTATTCAGTGCTTTGTTATACTCATAACCTTCAAGAGTTTTAGAATCGGTCACTTCGGCTAGGGGAGGTTCACCATCCTCTACAGACATATCAAAATACTTACTCCAGAATTCAGTATTTACAGTCACTTGAGTTGTTCCAATATGGGAATGAAAGTTTTCTCCGTGAAATTTATCATTCAATTCAGAGTAAAAGACACGCACCAGATCTTCGCTATATTGTACATTGCATTCAACAAATCGTTCAACACCATGATAAGTAAGAAAGTTCATGAACTCACCCAGATGCATGCGTTCAGCAACCAGTTCATAGAAGGCGTGTTGTCGAACCACTTTCCTCTTACCAATGTCTTTGTTAAAGTTTTCCCGACGAGACGGATGAACCAGGGATTCTGCAGTGATTGGCACTGTTCCGGAGGTTGACCCTCGTGATCTTTTTCGGCGAGCATAGGTTGCCATGGGTAAGAGACAAGTTGAAGATGGAGAGAAGGTGAACTCTTTTCTGTTGCAAACACACTTAGGGTTTGTGGGTAAGTGGAGGAGGCAAGTAGTTGTGGAGAAGAGAGAAAAGTAGGAGTGGATAGGAATAGTTGCGGTTACCAAAGAATATGAATGGATGCATGCTTTGAATTTAATAAATGCAGAATTTGAACAGTTAGCGCTAAAGAAAAAAACTGGGATTTTTTGCGAGCCGTCGACCATAGCCCTGCATGCGTCGACGCATGCTGTAGAATTTTTGATAATCACAGATTTTGAACAGAGTGCGTCGACCTCTGTTCTGATATGGTCGACTCAAGCCACGAAAACTCAGAATTTTTCTTTTGCTACCTATGTTATGATGCTTAGTTGATGCAGACAAAATGCCACAATAGTGTTTAATCAAACAATATTCAATACATAACAGATAGGTCAACTATGCATCACATATTTTATTTTGAGATCACATAAAAATATATAGAGAGAGATAGAGAGAGAAATGGAACAATATCACCTTAATGCCGGAGTAGCTTGATAAACAACATACTTGTACTTACACGAATATCAAATTGTTAGAAGTACAACAGCATGATTATTTGAATGAAATAAGATAACATCAGCAAATATTATTCCCGTTCCGAAATGTCGAGGATGCCAAGTTCTCGGCGGATATGAAAGAAAGGTTCCGTTGCTAGCGGCTTTGTGAAAATGTCCGCTAGTTGGTTTTTAGTGTCAACGTGTTCAAATACAACATCACCTTTCTCAACATGGTCCCTAAGAAAATGGTGTCGAATTTCTATATGTTTAGTGCGAGAGTGTAATACGGGATTTTTGGTAAGGTTAATAGCGCTAGTGTTGTCACATAGGATAGGAATACGTTCAAGTTTAAGATTGAAATCTAGTAGTTGTTGCTTAATCCACAGAATTTGAGCACAACAACTACCCGCGGCAACGTATTCCGCCTCGGCCGTTGATAAAGCAACTGAAACTTGTTTCTTGCTATGCCAACTAACCAAGGAGTTTGAAAACAAATGACATGTACCACTAGTGCTTTTCCTATCCGATTTGCACCCGGCAAAGTCGGAATCGGAGTAACCTACCAACGAGCAATCACTACCCTTAGAATACCACAATCCATACTTCGGGGTACCTGACAGGTATCGAAGAATTCGTTTAACAGCTTTTAGGTGGGATTCTTTGGGACATGATTGGTATCGTGCACACATGCACACACTAAACATAATATCAGGACGTGACGCAGTAAGATAGAGAAGTGAACCAATCATACCTCTATATCGTTTTACCTCTACGTCCTTGCCATTTTCATCTTTATCCAAATTTACGCATGTAGGCATTGGGGTGTCTATGGCCTTGGATTTTGCCATGTCAAATCTCTTGATCAAGTCCAAACAATATTTTGTTTGGCTCACGAATGTCCCTTCTTGGAGTTGTTTAATTTGCAGGCCGAGGAAGTATGTGAGCTCCCCCATCATACTCATCTCGAATTCGCCCTGCATGAGGTCAGAAAACTCTCTCACGAGATTCATGTTAGTGGATCCAAATATAATATCGTCAACATAGATTTGCACCAAAATCAAGTGCTTTCCTTGACGTTTAATGAAGAGTGTAGTGTCAACCTTTCCTCGTGAGTACCCCTGATTAAGTAAAAACTTACTTAGTCGCTCATACCAAGCTCTAGGAGCTTGTTTGAGACCATATAAAGCTCTTTTTAACTTGTAAACATGTTCAGGGTATTCATGAGATTCAAAACCGGGAGGTTGAGACACATATACTTCTTCATTTATGTGACCGTTAAGGAACGCACTTTTAACATCCATTTGAAATAACTTAAAATCCTTTGCACATGCAAAGGCGAGTAAAAGGCGTATAGCCTCGAGTCGGGCAACCGGCGCATAAGTTTCCTCATAGTCGATGCCTTCCTCTTGGTTATACCCTTGAGCGACCAATCTCGCTTTATTACGGGTTATTACCCCGTTTTCGTCCAACTTGTTCCTAAACACCCATCGGGTGCCGATTACTCGATGGCCTCGCGGAGGAGGGACAAGGTCCCATACCTCGTTTCTTTTAAACTGATTTAGTTCCTCTTGCATCGATAAAAACCAGTGCTCATCGAGTAGGGCCTCTTTGGGGTTTTTAGGCTCTATTTGTGAAACGAAAGCGAAGTGATAACAAAAGTTACTTAGCTTAGATCGAGTGGTGACTCCCTTTGTGATGTCTCCGAGAATATTGTCAATTGGATGATCTTTACACGACTTCCAAGCTTGAGGGAGATCATCGTTTGTAGGCGGATGAGCTTCCCCAGTTACCTCATGGTGTGCATCCTTATCCTCCTCAATTTTGACTCTATCGGGTTGATCAATCCCCGTTTCGCCACCTTTGAGTATGTCTTCTGTGGATGTACCTGCACCATGAACAACACTATCCTTTCCGACATTTCTCGGATAGGACTCATCAAACGTAACGTGCACAGACTCTTCAACAGCTAGTAATCTTTTATTATAAATCCTATATGCTTTACTTGATTGCGAGTACCCTAGAAAAATGCCTTCATCGGCTTTTGAATCAAACTTGCCCAAGTTTTCCTTTCCATTGTTTAATACAAAGCACTTGCATCCAAAAACATGAAGGTGAGAAACATTAGGCTTTCGCCCTTTTAAAAGTTCATACGGAGTTTTGTTTAGAATGGGGCGGATGAGTACCCTATTCAAAACATAACATGCCGTACTAATGGCGTCGGCCCAAAAGTATTTTGGTAAACCACTATCATTAATCATTGTTCTTCCCAATTCTTCTAAAATTCTGTTTTTACGCTCCACAACCCCATTTTGTTGAGGAGTTCGTGGAGCCGAGAAGTTATGATCGATGCCATGGTTACCGCAATATTCTTCAAATAAATGATTTTCAAATTCACCTCCGTGGTCACTTCTTATTGACACAATGTTTGTATTTAACTTATTTTGGGAGAGCTTGGCAAATCTCTCAAAAGCGGCAAGCGTGTCACTTTTACTCACTAAGAAGATGGTCCAACAGAACCTAGAAAAGTCGTCCACTATTACGAATCCGTAATAGTTTCCTCCTAGACTTTTGATCCTAGACGGCCCAAACAAGTCCATATGAAGTAGTTCAAGAGGTCTCGTTGTTGAAATAATCTTTTTGGATTTAAAGGAGATCCTCGTTTGTTTTCCTTTTTGACAAGCATCACAAAGGTGATCCTTGGTGAACTTAATTTTGGGAAGTCCTAGTACTAGATCTTTTGAGACAATCTTATTGAGTAAGTCAAAGTTGACATGCGCTAAGCGCCTATGCCATAGCCATGAGTCTTCACTCATAGATATGAGACATTGATCGCTTGTTGGGGATACCACATTCAAGTCAAGCATATACACATTGTTTACTCTAAAACCAATAAACACATTCTTCTTATCACTTTCATGCACAATTTTGCAGCAATCTTTTGAAAAGGAAACATTGTAACCTTTGTCGCATAATTGGCTAATGCTAAGGAGATTATGTTTAAGGTTTTCGACAAGCAACACATCGGAAATTGTAGTAGAGGAGGGATTACCTATACTACCTTTACCTAGTATCGCTCCGCGGTTGTTATCACCGTATGTTACATACCCTTTCTTCTTAGCCACGAAGTCTATGAATAAGGATATGTCTCCAGACATGTGCCTTGAGCACCCACTATCAAGAATCCATCTTCTCTCGGTGGACTCGACACATTTCACCTGTCAAAATATAACTCAGAAAAGGGAGGTACCCAATGGCATATTGGGTCCTAATAGGTTAGCGACAAGACGGTTGCGTTTGGGCAACCATTGGTAGATGCCTTTAGGAACAAGAAATCTCCTAAATCGACATTTACCAATGGAGTGGCCTTTCTTGCAACAGTAAAAGCATACAAAGTCGACATTAGAATCACTTTCACTTGCTTGATCCCTAATTACATATGCATATTTTTGATATGGGTTTATCATACTTTTTCTAAAATCCTTTTTATCGATTGCAAATGTAATTTTAGGTTCAAGTGCCTTGTCTAATTTGGCCTTAAGGTTTCTAACCTCACCTTGCCAAATATGACAAGTATCACAACCAAAGTTGAAAGGATTACTATTGTCCTTACAATCCGATTCATTATCTTTCACAATGGAAGCCTTAAGGTCCTCTAATTTCTTTTCGGACTCTAAGACTTTGTGCTCTAAATATGTAAAAATTCTTCTATTAGAAGCAAGTTTCTTAAAGGCTTCAGTTGCTTCCTTGTGTAAAACATCGAATGCGGTTTGTAATTCGGAATGAGACATATTAGATGACATATTATATCTAGAGTGACGTACCTGTTTCTTTTTCTTTTTCTGATTTGCGGAGAGACATAGATTCACGGACTCTTCTTCATCACTAGAGCTTTCATTAGAGGAGGAAGAATCACTGTCGCTTTCCCACGCGATGTACGCCCTCCTAGGCTTTGATGCTCTCTTATGTGACTTCGATGGTTCCTTTTCTTTTCCCTTGTTGTTCATTGGACAGTCCGGTTTGTAGTGACCGGGCTTTCCACATTTATAGCACGTTCCTCTAGTCTTTTTGCCTTTTTGATTGTCATCTTTGGAGAACCTTGATTGCCTTCGGAAATTTACCAGGTTCTTCTCCGAATGTTGGATGCCGTTCTTTCTCACGTACCGGTTATACCGTTTAACGAACAGCCCCATGTCCTCATTTATGTCTTCTTCTTCGTCGTCGCTTGAAGAATAATCACTTTGCTCTTTTGCTTTAGACTTCGAGGAAGAAGCCTTGAGAGCTATTGACTTTTTTTCACTCATCTTTACTTTGTCCTTCTTTTCTTTCCTTTCATGTTGGTCAAGACTCAAGAGTACCTGTTCATGCTCTTGTAGTTTGCCAAACAATGTAGTCAGGTCTAATACCGTAAGATCATTTGCCTCTTTGATGGCGGTCACTTTCGGCTGCCATTCCCTGCTAAGACATCTCAAAACTTTATTAGTAGCAAGATCATTGGAAATAGGTCTTCCTAGTGAATGTAGTCTGTTTATGAGATGAGTAAATCTCTTTTGCATGTCAGCAATGGATTCCCCTTGCTCCATGAAAAAAAGATCAAACTCTTGTATAAGAGTGTTGATTCGAGCCAACTTAACATCGTTTGTCCCCTCATGGGCAATTTGTAGTGCATCCCACATAGTCTTAGCCGTAGGGCAATGGGATACACGGTAGTATTCATCTACACCTAATGAGGAGATTAGAATGTTCTTAGCTTTCCAATCGTAATTATACTTTCGCTCATCGTCGTCGGTCCATTGTGCTTCGGGCTTTGGCACAACTTCGTTATTCTCATTTGTCATGGTTATTTCAATCGGACCATTGAGAATAACGTTCCATATCTTTCTATCTATGGAATTAATGTGCACCCGCATACAGTCTTTCCAATAGCTATAATTTTCACCGTTAAAAACGGGAGCTCTATTGTACGCCCCTTTTGGTTCGTTTGCCATTATTCTATCAATGTTGTATTTGAAGCACCGGACAACCGGAGCTCTTGATACCACTTGTTAGACTAAGGCACGGATCTAGAAGGGGGGGTTGAATAGATCCCTTTTAAAAATTTGAGTGGCGCTACCAATAAAATTGGTTTTCAAAATTGTTTTCAAATGCGGAAGCGGCCTTGGAAAATATAGTCTAAAACGAACAACTATTGGAGAGCCGGATATGCGTCAAGCGGATGAATTTAAGACGATAACGGATAGTAAATCACTACACACTTTTATGCAAAACTCAGATGTGATTCACTCGTACTATTTCCTTATTCCAATGATCAAAAATTACACCAAAACTAGCAGCAAAATTAAGGCAATTTTAGTTCAGCACTTTTGTCGAACAGTTGGTGTGCACAAAACTAGCAGCAAAATTAAGGCAATTTTAGTTCAGCACTTTTGTCGAACAGTTGGTGTGCACAAATACCTTAAATGATATTTGTGTTGAATGAGTGATTGAAAAAGCCTTAGTACAGTATTTCTATTGTACTTAGTAGTTAAAAAACAGTGTTTCACCAACTCACTCAATCAATACTACAATTTGACAAAATCACTTATTCTAGAATCACTTAATTTTTAAGCTGTAATTGAAAATGCAGAAAAATAAAGGAACACAAGATTTGATGAGGCAGTTCCCCCAGTCGTCCTCGCGTTGGGGTACGTCTGCCCTCAATTCTACAAAGAGAATTGAGATATGTATTGAATAGATATCACCTGTTTGGTAGAATAGTTATACACAAGAATCGATAGACAATTGATACAAACAATCTCAATGATGCTGATAATTTCTATCACTTCTTGCCCCTTGATTCAAGATGAATCAAGTCCTCCAATTTGATGTGAATGACCTCCGATTGCAGCCACCTTATTGACAACTCTTCCGTTGATCAAACCTTCGGCACGGCTGATCTTAGACACACCCAAATTGAACCCGGAACGTCTTCAACCTTTCAACGCCCTAGCTACTAGATTGATCAACCTTCCGCTAATCAATCACCTTCGCACTCGCTTGATTGTTGAACCGACGATTCCGTAACAAAAGCCTTCAAAACCTGTAGTCTTGATAGGTAAAACCTCAAAGGTTTTCTCCCAAGAAACACCTGCACCAGCTTCCACTCGAACCGGATCTTCAATCACGCGTTCGAACCTTATCACCGTCGAGCAAACCACAAACCGCAGCAAAAAATTGATTATCTGTAATTTGAGGATTTGTGAGTTGATTGAACGATGAAGATGAAGAACACTGATGCACCTCTTTCACGTTTCTTGACCTGAACACTTTCTCACAATGCTTTCAAAAATGTTGTAAAAAAAATGTTCAAAAATGTTGTAAAAAAAATGTTGGTTGTTAAAATTGAAAAGACAGCTATTTATAGTAATACACAAAACAAACAGTTGACAGATCAATGAAACATAGCAGAATTTCTGATTCTGCGCGCGAACGGTCGACCATAGGGTCGGCGTGCGCTGAGCCGTGTGACACTCAAACTGTCATGCGCCGAGTCAGCGGTCGACGCATGATCTTCATGCGCTGAGCCGTCTGATTCTTAAACCTGCATGCGCCAAGTTAACGGTCGACGCATGGTTCCATGCGCTGACCCGTGGGGAATACACAGCTTCATGCGCTGAGTGGTATGGTTGACTCATAGCTACAAAACCTGCAAAAATTGATATGTTTGTTGTTTCGTGCATCTTGTCACGACCAAACATTAGTCACATATATTGCCAATGAAATATGATGATTTAAAAGGATATAGGAAGGATGTAATATGTTAAGTATTGCATGACGATTCTGATTCATCCGAGGTTGTACTTTGTCATCATCGTAAGTATGCATGACGACTCCGATTCATCCGAGGATGTACTTTGTCATCATCGAAACTTGAGAACGTATGTTGTGAGACAGTTTTCCCTCACAAGATATACGTCTCATACTAATATGACTCAATCTTCTATGCCAGACCCATTGCTCATCTTTAATAGACATAAGGCATTTTACATTTTGAACTTTTAGTTCTGAAAGATTAATTTTGTAAATGTTGTTCTTCTTTTTTCCATTAAAGAGGATTGAACCATCTTTTTGACTCACAACTTTACAACATTTTTTATGGAAGATTATATCATAACCATTGTCACTTAATTGACTTATGGGCAATAGATTATGTGTTAATCCTTCAACAAGTAAAACATTGGATATGGAAGGAAGGTTACCATTACCAATAGTTCCAAAGCCAATGATTTTTCCCTTCTGGTTCCCTCCAAACTTCACGTCACCTCCATATATAAGTTCCAGGCTTTGGAACATAGACCTTCTTCCCGTCATGTGTCGTGAGCAGCCAGAGTCCAAGTACCATGATTGGTGTCTCAACTTTACTGCTAAGGACGTCTGCAACAAAGATTATTTTGTCCTTAGGTACCCATATTTTCTTGGGTCCTCTGGGGTTAGTAGGTATGAAGTTCTGTCTGAACTTCTTTCCCTTAAAAGCATCTTTGTTCTGATGAAGTTTTGGTTTATTAAACACATGGTTGTTCTGATCAAAACGTGTGTGCTTAATATCATTTAAGTGACCATATTTAAAGTGAGTATACAGAGGAGAATACTTAATGATCAGCTTATCAACAGGTTTTGGATTTAAATCCTTCCCAGAGGGTGATTCATATCCAATTCCTTTTCTGTTGTTTCTGCTTACGCCATAGATCATGGAAGCCATTTTGCTTCTATCTAGGCCTCTGGACAGAAACCTCTGAAAACTATAATCATACTCTTCTAAAATGTTTTTAGAGCATGACATAGGATCTGAGTCAGACTTTTGAGCTTTTTCTAAATCATTTTTCATTTTAAGATTATTTGCTTTAAGCTCAGCAACTTCTGATCTCAGCTGATCAGTCTCAGATGCAAGATAGCTCTTAAGCTTCTTGTATTTGAGTTTGATCTTACTGTAGCTTTCAAGAATTTCAAATAAACTTTCAATAAGTTCAGCTCTGGTAAATTCAGAAAATACCTCTTCTGAATCTGATTCTGATCCAAATTCAACTGTTTCTTTGTGGTCCTCTACGTCAGCCATCAGTGCCACATTAGCACATTCATCTTCTGACTCTGATGAAGATTCAGAAGCATCTGAATCATCCCACGTGGCCATTAGAACTTTCTTCTTCTTTTCAAACTTCTTTCTGGGTTTCTTCTTCAAAAGTTTGGGACATTCATTTTTATAGTGGCCTGGCTCCTTGCACTCGTAGCACACTACATCTTTCTTTCTAGATTTCTTGTGTCTAGAAGATTCTCCACGTTGATCAGAACTCTTGAAGTTTCTAAACTTCTTTTGTTTATGCTTCGAGAGTTGGTTTATCCTTCTGGACAACAAAGACAGTTCATCTTCTTCAGAGGAAGATTCTTCATAGCTTTCTTCAATTACCTGCAAAGCTTTAGCAGATTTGTTAGATTTTAGTGCAACAGACTTACCTTTCTTCTGAGGTTCGTCTTCTTCCAGCTCAATCTCATGACTCCTTAAGGAACTGATAAGTTCCTCCAGAGTGATCTTATTCAGATCCTTTGCAAGCTTCAGCGCTGTCACCATTCGTCTCCACCTTGTTCGTAAGCTTCTGATTATCTTCTTGACGTGATCAGAGGTAGAGTAACCTTTGTCCAGAACCTTCAGACCAGCAGTTAGAATCTGAAATCTTGAGAACATAGCTTCCATAGATTCAGATTCCTCCATCTTGAAGGCTTCGTATTTCTGAATGAGCGCTAATGCCTTTGTCTCCTTTACTTGGGAGTTTCCTTCATGCGTCATTTTTAAAGATCCAAACATATCAAATGATGTTTCTCTATTTGTTATTTTCTCATACTCAGTATGAGATATAGCATTTAATAGAATGGTTTTCTCCTTGTGATGATTTCTAAAATCCTTTTTCTGTTGATCAGTCATTGACTTTCTGTCAACCTTTTTGCCTTCATCATTGACCAAATCCCATAAGTCACCGTCATAGCCTAGAAAGAAACATTCTATTATATCTTTCCAATAATTAAACTTCTCACCATCAAACATGGGAGGTTTGGTGGTGATTTCTATCATCATATTTGTTGTTGTTTGAAGTTGAAGTTTCAGCCATGATAAATCAAGAATAATAGATCAAGAGTTTTTCCCAAAAGGATCATTCTCTGTCACGGTTCAGTGATAGCACTTACAGAACCGAAGCTCTGATGCCAACTGAAGGTAGGAAAAATACTTAGAAGGGAGGGGGGGTTGAATAAGGGTTTCAAAAACAATTAGGATGATAGAAAAATAACAAGGTATTTTTATCCTGATTCGTTTGAACTCAAACTACTCCAACCCACCCTACCAAGGTGATTTGCCTTTCTCAACAAGGACTTAATCCACTAAATCAAACTGATTACACTGTTAACCACTAAGACAAACAATCTTAGTCTTCTCAAGAAATCTGACCACACTTGGTCTCTTAAGGAATCTTTTACAAAAGATAAACTAACAATGTGTTTAAGTGTTGCTTCTAAAAAGCTATATTACAACTGTGATTTTTACACAAGTTAAAGAACGAAATAAAAACTATTCAGCTTTGAAGAATGTTTGTATGAGTTGCTTGCTGAATAATTTGTCAAGTGATATGTCAATTTTGAAGTGATGCTGAGACTTGCTTTTATAGTACTTGAAGTCCATTTCTCAAAGACTGTGCAACACTGTGCATTCTGTTGCTTTTGTCTTCTATTGACTTTTCCTTTCTCAGAAGGGGAATGTTCAGACAAATCCTTTTTGTCTGAATTCCTGCGTCATGCACGAATGAGGAAAGAACTGTTTGGATAAGGACAAGGAATATGCCAACGGATCTTTATTTGAACAACATCTTCTTCAATAACTTTGGAACGTCTTGCATCAAATCCTCTGATGATGTTCCCAGTTCTTCAGATCAGAGTTACTCTAACAGAGTTTTGCAGCAAAGTGCTTTAGTGTGAATATCTTTATCAGAGCAGACTTGATTCATCAGAGCCTCTGTAGGTTGCAGCGTTAGTTCTCTCAGAGTCTTCTGAATAACTGAATCTTTACTCTGTGTTCTTTACTCAAATTCTTCTCAGCTTTGCTCAGAGTCATCTGTAGTAGATCAGAATCTTCTGATGTATTGCTTCTGACGCTCAGAGATTTATCCTTCTGTAGTGTTCAGAGACGTTCTTGCTTCCAGAATACTATTAATTTTGATATCTGAAACAAATAAACACTTGAACAAAATTAGAGTATATATTTCTTTTATACAAAATTTCATTAATGTTATCATCAAAACAATGGGATATATTAAACACCAATCGTTGTTCTAAAAAATTCTACACATTGTTAGGCCTTTAATTCATCAAAAATCACGTCCTTACTTATTATGATTCTTTTATTGACCGTGTCATAAAGTTTGTAGCCAATTGTCGCTACTGCTAAAATAAGGTGCCGGCAAAACAGAAGAGTCGCCACCTTTCGTTATTTATCCCACAGAACGGGAAAGGAAACAATCGGAAAAACCTGACGGAAAGGTATAAGACAAGGTCATCACAACCACTGTCTGGATTCGGGAGTCGGTTACGCAAGGGGAAGGTATTAGCACCCCTCACGTCCATCGTACTCGATGGGATCCATGCTTGTTGTGTTTATCTGACGGGTTGATTATATTTATCTACGCTAAAGGTCTGGTCTGAAAAGAAAAGAAAATGACTCGGCAGAACACAGCAATTCTATGCCTACGTATTCCCGTCTGGAATGAGAAATCAGAGTCAACGTAGTTCGGCTAACTACGGGTTACGGGGGAAGGTTGCTCGCCAGGATATCGCATCTTGTGCCTACGTACTTTCACATGACACGAAAGATCAGAGCAAACGTAGTTCAGGAAATGACGGAACACAGGTTTGTTCAACTGTTTTTTATCCGAGTAGGGTTAACAGACGGTTCCAGCAGTTTGGTGTATGCAGCTCACTCGATGGAGACTTAGACGTTTACCGCTTGCGGTAGAACCGGGAGTTAACAAAACTCTCCTTATGAAAATGGTTTCCAGGGATTAAAGGTCCAAGAGGACAAAAAGATGTTTGATCTTTGTTTTCTATTTTTTAAAGAAGTATCTTTTATGAATGTTTGCAACCAATATCGCACTAGAGACTATGACCTGAGAGTGAATGCGTCGCATGTCACCCAAAAGGTGCCATACTAAACATCCAAGCTGTTGGAAAGAAACTCTCCAACAACCCTTTCTCAAGTAGCTTAAGGCTCGTAGCGTATGACATCAACTAACCTTTATTACTGTATTTTGATTTGTTTGAAGATGAGAAGAGAAAGGACGCACTAAAGGGGAACTGATCCAATCCTAAAGTTGTCATGCAAAAATTGATCCTATGATTAAGGTTAGGAGGGAACTACCTAATGTTATCATGCATGGTTAGAACCCTAATGTCTGTCATAACTTCTCTTGAGCAAGAGAAGTCAGAGTTCCTAAGGGAACATGGCAAAGGAAAGCAACAACAAAAGAAATAACTATAAAGAAATAACTGTAAATAAAATGCATGCAATGCAACAAACAAGCAGAAGGAGCCAAGCTCAACTTCTAGAGCAAGCAAGCCTAAAGGCAAGACACAAAGCACAGGCAAGGGAGACAAACTCAACCTTAAGCCAACAAGCAAAGCCAATCAATAACAGTCAAGCAGAGGGAGACAGACTCAACCTCTAATGCAGACACGCAAAGGGAGCTAGTCTCAACCTTTAGGATGCTCTTAGGCCTAGAACCATCTACATGAGTCCTAGTCTAAATGCAACAAACCAAGCAGTCACACAAGCAACAGTCAAGCAATCAAAAAATACACCAAACAAGACAGCAGACAAACAACTCAACAGCAAAGCAGATAAACAGCAAAACAAACAACAGTCTGCAAACAACTTCAAATCCAAGCCATATTCAAGAGAAGTATTCATATTCACGCTTCAACAAGATCCAACAAGAGAGAAGAGAGTTAACATCAAGATTATGTATTGATGATGGGAAGCAGGACGGAAACCAAGGGAATCTATCATGACACTCAACCATGCATCAGATATAGGTATCCTCAAAGGTTCTACCTCTTGTGAAATGCCACACATCCTTCCAAAGGAAAGATGAGGCTTCAACATAGGGAGCTTGAATCATAGGATGAGGATGGAAAGCAATCAAGGCAATCCATGTCTATTTGAAGAAAGAGAAACCAAACTAAGCTCTTCCTAACCCTAATTGAACAAGCTCAAAGAAAGCTACTAAAAGAAGGTCTAAACACCAAAACCAAACACCACAATCAAGCAAACAGAAGCTTCTACATGTCTAAAGCACCATCAAAGAAGATTAGCAAACCTATTATGAACTAAAGGCCACCATTAAGGTCATTCTAAAGCAAGTGTCATGTTGAAAGCACACTAAAACTAGCCTAAGTACTAAATCAAATTAAAATACCAAAACTACTTCTAAAATCCTATAAGATTTTCTAGGGTAACCTAAGAAGGTTAAGGACCTATAGTAGAAAGGTCAGGGATCAAATCAAATGGGAAGGTCATCTAAAAAAATCCTAGATCACAAGGTATCAAATGAAAACCCTAAAAATGGAAGGTCTAATGATCTTAATCCAAAACAGAACCTTATGTTATCTAAAAATTATGAGATAATTCCTAAGGGATCATGCATCTCTAATCTACCAACTAGCCAAAAATCAGCCCCAAATTCTATACCTAACAACCAATCAAAATTCAACAAAAACATGAAGAAATAAACCAATTTAAAGAAAATAAAGAAAATGCAAAAAATCAAATTAAATTGAAAATTGCATGAAAATGAAATGTAAAAGCATCATAAAATCAGAAATAAAATCAGGATCATGCTCATATTTTTATGGTATTTTTCTGATCAATATTGAAATTAATATGAATTTAAAATGAAACATATAATTAAAATAAAAGAAAATGAAATTAAAAAACAATTAAATCCAGAATTAAATCAGAGGCGTTGGATCTGAAGACTAAGTAAGCTAATCCAAGGAGCACGCGTGCGCCACATCACTTGCCAGGTCAGATTAATGAAACGCAGCGTTTGCTGCAGTCAAAGTCCAAGTCTCAGGATTAGATCTCGTGCGTTGGTTCTGATTACAAAGTCTCTTCTCCAGACTGATCCAACGGATGTGAAGTCATCTTCCTCATTCAAACTGGAAATGGAGGGAAGGTTTTCATGTGAACCAGACGGTGGCTCCGGTGGCTGAGCCATCGTCTTCTCCGGCGAGTCAAAATTATAGGTCAACAATCCTTAACAAACTCTACATCATTCCACTCCAAATTTCATGCTGAATCCAAATATCACCTCTGTTTCTCCTAAATCCTCACGCATTTTAAAATTCGATAGCAAACAGAAAATGCACCAAATCCTCAAGTGTCACCAAATCTCAATCCAAAGCCATAGATCTATTCCTCATGCTTCATAGGTCATCCTAAACTATCTAGATCGTGTTAAATCTTTAAGATCAAGCCAATTCGCATCCAAACAGAAATCACATTGCATCTTAATTTGTCTCTAATCCTTCAATTTTTGGTCCAGAATCCATCTAAACATCTCCCTAAAGCCTAACCACATGTCAATTCTACTTAGATCATGCTAAAATTAGTGCAATCGTGAATTATTCAAACCTGGTTTGTAGCTTCAAATTGAGGCAGTTATGGTGCTCCTCTTGCTCCAATCTTGTGCAGATACACTCAATGAAGTATGCTGAAGATGCTTGAAGCTTTGAATTGCCTTGAATTGCTCTGAATCAGAAATCACGATTTTCACTTTTGCTCTTGAAACTCAATCTTCAATCTCTGGCTATGGCATGAAATGAACACCAAAGATGATCTGAATCCATCATGGAACTTATATAGAAGGTGTTTGTGGGCTTTGGAGGTCCATTGAAGGCCCAAATCAGAATATCCACATTTCAATTTTCCTCCAAAAACTCAACAATGGAATGCACGAATTCTGGCTGTTTTAACCTTCTAGAAACTTCAATTAGCTTGCCTATGGTCTGGTGAGAGTGTAGGAATCAAAAGGAAAGCTTCTTTGCACCTTATGAGCAATCTTTGATGTGTTGCTTATTCATGAAGTAACAAATCAAACCACCATGAAATAAGCCCCAAATGAAAATTCTAATAATGCCAAAGTGCTTAGAATGACTTTTCTACTCAAAATATGTCCTTACTTGGTCTTGTTTGAACACATAGAATTAATTTGAGAATTTTTCACTTAAATGCCTTTAAGTTCCCCTTTTGTCAATTTCTTTCAAACCAAGTCTCACCCTAAGCCAAATCAATTCATCATGAGTACATGGTTGACCTAAAAACATCATTTTGAGCAAGTCTTGTGTTGGACAAAACTTCATTTGAAGCTTGCAAGATAGTGAAAATGACCTATAATGCCAAATGACCTATAATCTTACTTTCCCAAAATACCCTTAACTTGTAAACCTCATAACTTGAGTTCTACAAATCAGATGGAAGACTTCTAGTACAATTTGGAAAGCTAAGATCAATACCTACAATGCAATGAAACACCCTTCTAGATCAAAAGTTCCATGGAAGTTGGTTGACATTTGCAGACAAATTTCACATTCATCTGATGACCTGTAACTTGTCTGGATCATAAGTTGAGTTCTATAAATCCAATGGAGGACTTCTAGTACTAAAATTAAAGCTAAGAGAATTATCTACAAGTTTCATGTTGGCCAAAAGCAGAGATGAAACTTGTATCTTGAGATAAGTGGTCTTGAAGTTAGGCACTAAATAGGGGATTTTACCCTGAGAACCCTAATTTAGCAACTCCTCACACTGTGAACTTTTCTTGGATTGATCTTGGGATATCTATTCATGTATCTCAACACAACTCTCCATGATCACAAATACTTAGAATTGGGATTTGATCCTCTTCAACTCCACAGTTGACTTAGGGTTACTCAGATGAAAACCCTAATTGCAACACCCTCAACTATGGCTCTTCACACTTGGCATAATGACTTAACTGAGCTCTCTCATGACCATCAAGGCACTCCATGAGCTCTATCCACATCCCCTCTCCATAATCAAGCCTCACAGTCCACTGATGATCTTCAATTGGTCCTCAGATTAGGAGATTAACCACATATAAACACACAAACTCCTCAAGAACCCAACCCTCTCTGATGACTTTGGTGACTTCTCAAGCTTGAATAAGACCTCTAGATAGGCTCCTCTTGATACAAACCACACTTGATCCCCTGCTAAATGAGCAATGCTATGCTATGCAAATGCTAGAACAATGCAATGAAACATAAACCAAGTAAGAAAAGGTTAGGCAAATTTTGGGGTGCAACAGCTGCCCCTATTCAAATGGCTTGAACCTGACTGGGTGAATAGCGAACGACTTTCAGGCAATCAAGGTAAAAGACGGTTGAATACCAAAGAACCCGAAAATTTGCTAACCGAAGAAATAACCTGCACAAACTGCTTGGGGAACAAAAATCCAGACAATTGAATTCGGTTGTCACGACAACAAATCGATCAATCATCTGATAAAGAACCTGACTTCAACATCAACCACCTGTGTGACACCACAGGCAATCCTCAAATACACACCACAATATGCGGGCAATACGTCATAGGACCATATCAAAATAGCATCCTTAACATTCCATTTCCGAAGAAACGAGCATACGCTACGTAAAACGAGTCATCCATGTACTATCCTGGATCTTCCATTTCCGAAGAAACGAGCATCGCACTAAATAAAAGCGCGGATTGTCAATATACTATTCTTGACCTTCCATTTCCGAAGAAACAAGCATGCACTACGTAAAGCACGATATGTCAATATACTATCCTTGACCTTCCATTTCCGAAGAAACGAGCATGCACTACGTAAAGCGTGTCATCCATGTACTATCCTGGATCTTCCATTTCCGAAGAAACGAGTATCGCACTAAATAAAAGCGCGGTATCGGGCATCCGAAGACTCGAACAAGCAACTCTGCGGGGGAAATTCTAACATCAACTGCCAGACATTTACCTTGACAACAGGTAATGACTTCAAAGGTCTAATCCATGAAATCTTTCTTTTTAAAACGCTGACGTAACAACAATCTGAGGAAAACTCCGCTGGGGGAGAAGAGAAACTTAACCGAGCAACTCTGATGAGAGAACACATGATAGGACGAACGTTATCATCACATATCTCATGCCAAAAAATTCGAATATTCGAAAACCATCCTGAACAAGAATTCCAATTACCTGCAGAGAAAAGCACCTAAAGACAAAGATGTAACCAACCTGGCTTATGTTTCAAAGTGCATATGTTTGAAAATGGCGTAATGCTCCATACGGCATGGAAATGCTACGCGTTTGACGATGAAATGCAAATATAATGCAGATGTGATGATATATGCAAGATGCAATTGCAGGCTCGGGCTGCCGGAGAAAAGCTGGATACAGAACCGCTTCAGCAAAATAAATGCTGAAGACAAAGCTAACTCCGCTAGGGATAACCGGGTACCACAGGAATATTCCAGCAAAATAAATGCTGGAAAGGTGAACCGACTCCGCTGGGAGAAGAAACAATCCTGCTGGGGATATCTCGACAAAACCGTAGTTACAAACTCTGCTGAGAATGATCAACCTATTGGAGAACAGAAAGAACAATCCTGCGCAGGGATGAACTTCAAACCACTGACAATCGGGTTGTACCCTGTGAGGACTTCACTGGGGATTGAATGTGTACATGACCATTGCTGGGGATGTACATCGCTGCCTGACCGCTTGCTAACTTGCATCCAACTCTTCTAGGGATAAAATGCGACTTCCATTTGCTGGGGAGGAATAAGATTACTTAGAGTCTGCTCCTACGTTAAGGGACTCTGGCTGGGGAAACACGATCCCTTGGCTGGTTGCTGCGAAGATAACGATCCTGCAAAATATGAGCAACAACAAGATATCCTATACAAAAGGAAGTATCCAAGTCAGTATCTGTGACAATTGTTCAGTTAATTCAAAGTTTTAACAATTATTGGCCGAGGCCTGCAAGTTTATGCACGTGCAAGTTTATCAAAAACATCGGTGTTTTCCACAAACAGAACAGTAAAAGTTAAAACAAGAAACAAACATCAAGTACTGAATAGCATGCGTTTATTGATAATGGGCCGATAAATAGGCGAAGTTTTTACAGGGGATGCAACTCTTGAAAAGAGGAAGCTACAAAAATAAATACAAATATGTATAGAGGTACAAAGAAATTTGTATACATGTCGGCAACGTGGTACAGACAAACACCATGAGCTCATCCTCCTATGACTCGCCTGACTCCGACGCTTTCCCGATACTCCGTCCTCGGAAGAGATTGACTTGGATAATCGACCTTCAGGTACTCCCAAACCACTAAGCAATGCAGTATCAAACTCGGACCGCAGTCATTTGCTTTTTCAATCCCTAACTTTTGCCTGAATCGCCCTTTGCGGGTTTTCAATTCATCGGGATACCCTTTTTTGCCGAAGTCGCCTTTTCAGGTTTTCGACTTCGCGGGTGTACATCTTTTCAATTTTATCCCTAATTTTTGCCCGAACCTTTTCTTTTTTCTTGGTTCGCCGGGATGCCTCATTTTTGCCTGGACTTTCTTTTTTCTGTCCAGCGGGTCTCTTTAAGCAAAGTATTTTTTAACTGCGTCCGAGTTCACAGGGGATGTAAAATCCTCACCATCCATGGTGGAAAACAATAAGGCTCCTCCGGAGAAGACCTTTCGAACGATATATGGACCTTCATAGTTGGGAGTCCATTTGCCCCTGTGATCCGATTGTGGTGGGAGAATCTTCTTCAGCACAAGATCGCCCGTCTAAAAGCTTCGAGGGCGCACCTTCTTGTCGTAAGCTTTCTTCATCCGGCTCTGATATAACCGACCATATGCGATAGATGCAAGTCTCTTCTCATCCATCAAACTGAGCTGATTCAGCTTATTCCTTATCCATTCTGCCTCATCGAGTTGGACATCAAGCAATACTCTCAAGGAAGGAATCTCAACTGCTAATGGTAGGACAACCTCCATACCATACACCAATGAGAAAGGTGTTGCCCCAGTTGATGTGCGTACCATCGTACAATAACCGTGCAATGCGAAGGGTAACATCTCGTGCCAGTCTTTGTATATCACAACCATCTTCTGAACTATCCCCTTGATGTTCTTATTGGCCGCTTCGACAGCGCCACTCATCTTGGACCGATAAGGAGATGAGTTATGATGCTCAATCTTGAAATTCTGGCACAATTCCTTCATCATCTTACTATTCAAATTCGAACCATTGTCAGTAATGATTCTTTCAGGAATGCCGTAACGACAGATGATGTCCTTTTTGATAAACCGGGCTACCACTTGCTTGGTAACTTTAGCGTAAGACGCGGCTTCAACCCATTTGGTGAAGTAATTGATAGCTACCAAGATGAACCGGTGTTTGTTGGATGCGGTGGGCTCAATTTTGCCAATCATATCAATGCCCCACATGGAGAAAGGCCACGGGGACGCCATAACATTTAAAGGGCTCGGCGGCACCTGAATCTTGTCTGCATAAATCTAGCATTTATGGCACTTCTTTGCAAACTTGAAACAGTCTCTTTCCATCGTCATCCAATAATACCTTGCCTGTAATAACTTTCGAGACATAGCATATCCGCCAGCGTGCGTGCAAAAGGTACCCTCGTGGACCTCTTCCATAAGCAGATTAGCTTCTTTCTCATCAACACATCGCAATAATACCAAATCATGGTTTCTCCTGTATAGAACACCATCCGGATTCAAGTAGAAATTGCCAGCCAATCTCCTAAGAGTCTTCTTATCGCGGCTGGATGCCCCAGTCGGATACTCTTGGTTCTTTAGGAAATTCTAGATATCAAAATACCACGGCTTGCCATCAGAAGCTTCCTCAATGGCGAATATGAAGGCGAGCCTATCAAGGCGAGAGATAACTATTCTGGGAGCATCATTTCAAAAGTTAACTTTGTACATTGAAGACAATGTCGCAAGAGCGTCAGCCATCTGATTTTCTGCCCGTGGCACATGGTGAAACTCTACTCGGTCAAAGAAAGGCAACAACCTCCTCACATAATTCATATACGGTATCAGATTGGGCTGACGAGTCTCCCATTCTCCCTTGATCTGGTTCACGACTAGCGCGGAGTCTCCATACACATCAAGATTCTTAATCCTCAAATCAATAGCCTCCTCGAGTCCCATGATACACGCCTCATATTCAACCTCATTGTTGGTAACCGGAAATGTCAATCTAGCAGTGAACGGGATATGCGTCCCATGGGGAGTCGTGACGATTGCCCCAATTCCACTTCCATATGAATTCACAACACCGTAAAAAATCAATTGCCATTGGGAACCCCGCTCAGGACCTTCACCATGCAACAACTCCTCGCAGTCTTTCATCTTTAAGTACATGATATCCTCGTTAGGAAAATCAAACTTCATTGGCTGGTAATCATCGATTGGCTGCTCGGCCAGGTACTCTGACAGCACGCTACCCTTGATAGCCTTTTGCGAGACATACTGTATATTGTACTCTGTCAATACCATCTGCCATCGGGAAATCCTTCCTAAAAGCGCTTGCTTTTCAAAGACGTATTTGATCGGATCCATCTTCGATATCAGCATGGTTGTATGAGTTAGCATGTATTGTCTCAGACGTTTGGCAGCCCAAGCAAGTGCACAATACGTCTTTTCGAGCATTGAGTAACGAGATTCACAATCTGTGAACTTTTTACTCAAATAATAAATCGCATGCTCTTTTCGTCCAGTCTCGTTCTGTTGACCGAGAACACAACCCATACTGTTCTTAAGAACCGTCAAGTACATGATCAGTGGTCTTCCGGCTACTGGAGGTATCAATACTGAAGGTTCCTGCAAGTATTCTTTTATTCTTTCAAATGCCTTTTGACAATTTTCATTCCAGACAATCACCTGATCTTTTTTCAACAGTTTAAACATTGGCTCACACGTGGCTGTAAGGTGAGATATGAACCGGGCAATGTAGTTCAACCTCCCCAAAAAGCCACGAACCTCTTTCTCCGTTTTTGGCGCTGGCATTTCTTGTATGGCTTTTATTTTAGCAGGATCAACTTCTATTCCTTTTTCACTAACAATGAACCCCAGTAGCTTTCCAGATCTCACCCCGAAGGTGCACTTATTAGGATTCAGCCTTAACCTGAATTTCCTAAGCCTCTCAAACAATTTCAGAAGATTCACCAGATGCTCTTCCTCCGTTTGGGATTTGGCAATCATATCGTCAACATAGACCTCAATCTCTTTATGCATCATGTCATGAAAGAGCGTCGTCATAGCACGTTGATATGTTGCCGCGACGTTCTTCAAACCAAAGGGCATCACTTTGTAGCAGAACGTTCCCCACGGGGTAATGAAAGTTGTTTTCTCCATATCCTCCGGCGCCATCTTAATCTGATTGTAGCCCGAAAAGCCGTCCATGAAGGAAAATACCGAGAATTGAGCAGTGTTGTCGACCAACATGTCAATATGAGGAAGCGGGAAGTCATCCTTAGGGCTCGCCTTGTTCAGATCCCGATAGTTAACGCACATCCGCACCTTACCATCTTTCTTTGGTACAGGTACTATATTGGCGACCCAAGGAGAGTAAGTTGTAACTGCCAAGAAACCAGCGTCCCACTATTTCTGTACTTCCTCTTTAATCTTTACGGCCATATCTGGTTTTGTTCTTCTGAGTTTCTGCTTGACCGGCGGACATTCTTCGCGCAATGGCAAGTGGTGGACCACAATATCAGTGTCTAACCCAAGCATATCTTCATAAGACCAAGCAAAGATGTCACTATACTCTCGCAGCATCTCAACAAGTCTCTGCTTGATATCGCTTTGCAGCGCAGCCCCTATCCGGACATTCCTGACAACCTCTTCGGAACCCAAATTGACAACCTCAATATACTCCTGATAAGGCAGAATGATTCTCTCTTCTTATTTCAAAAGACGAGTCAGCTCTTCTGGTAAGTCGTCGTCCTCAACAATCTCTTCCTCGGCTTGGAATATCGGGTACTCAAAGTCGAAGCGAGTCATAGGGAGTTCTTGATCGGTGTCATCTGAAATATGGATCCTGCAAGAGAAAGTGTTAAATGCTTCAAATGATATGCAAACGAAGCACACAACCACATTGCCATTTTATTGTAAAAATAAAAACAGAAAAACAGGGATCACAAAATTTGCATGAGGAAAACGCCTTTATTTGATGATTAAAACAAAGCATACACATAAGCAAGTAGGCCCTGAAATAAAATCACTATGCCCCGGGTAGGACATAGGATTGTACAATAATCGAAAAAACAAGGCATTACTGTTTCATCGTCACTTGAATAAAGTCCCGAATAGACCAGTTGCATAGGCTTTGTCCTGGCTCGCTGGGCTTGATCCATGAATCCATGTCACAGTCGCTATCTCCATCTTCATTGTCAAACACATCATTGATCTGTTCAAAACTGACTCCTCCCGCAGTAAACACAATCGACCCTTTGAACTTTGGCGCGCTCTATGATGAAGATGATGACGACGAGCGATACCCTAAGTCGAACTTGTCTTGCTTAACAGGAATCTCCAGAACTTGACCCCAACCTTTGGTCTCCCCGGCCTGAACTACCACTTGGGTTTCTCTGTACGACGACATCTCCACCTCTGGCCAGCTGCTTACGACAGGAGTTTTGTCTCTGATCTGCACCCCTTCAATGGCTTGGCACAATGTCTCATGGATCTCACCATCCACTTCGACATATTTGAATGACGATAGGTGACTTACCAGGATGTCTTCCTCCCCGCATATGGTGACAATGCTACCACCGACCATATACTTAAGCTTTTGGTGAAACGTAGACGTTACAGCCCCTGCAGCGTGAATCCAAGGTCGTCCAAGCAAACAGCTATAAGCCGACTGTATATCCATAATATAAAACACGGTGTCAAACACCTCTGAACCGACCTGGATTGGCAAAGTCAATTCTCCAAACACGGACCTTCTAGTCCCGTCAAAAGCTCTTACTACCAAGTCGCTTGGCGTGCATATTATACCTCGGGTATCTAGCTTCAACAGCGCCTTCTTAGGCAAAACATTCAAGGACGAACCAGTGTCAACAAGGACATGAGACATAACAGTGCCCCTACACTCAACGGAGATATGCAACGCACTATTATGGTTGCGGCCCCTGGGGGTTAAATCAAAGTCTGTAAAGCCAAGGCCATGCCCCGCATTCACGTGCGCAATCACTCCTTCGAGCTGATTAACGGATATCTCCTGGGGTACACAAGCCATGTCAAGAGCTTTCAGCAAAGCGTTCCGGTGGGCCTCGGAACAGAGCAACAATGACAAAATCGAGATTTTGGAAGGTGTCTGCTGTAGATGATCGACAATTTTATAATCACTCTTCCGAATTAATCTCATAAATTCTTCCACATCTTTGGTCAATGTCTCTTTTTCCTTCTCTTGAGACGGTCCTTCTTCATTGACTTTACCCTTCCCCTTGGCAATTCTCTCAGCCTCTACTTCTGGTGACGCAAAAATTCTACCACTGCGGGTTATGCCCCCTGCCCTCACAAGGTTATCAACTGACCCTACCAGCGGGCTTGCCAGGTTAATCTTTTCTCTGTTGCAATAAACTTCCTCCCCATAGTTCCAAGGGATGGCTTTAGTGCTTTCATACGGAATAGGTCCAGCTTTGGTTATTGTAATGGTCGGCCTCTTGGGAGGCACCGATATCGTGACAGTCTTAAACGGGATTGTAATCGTTGTAACTTCACCCTGCTTTTCAGCTATTGCCTCAACAGGCTTCTCTTCAGCAGTACAGTCGAATTGCAACGTTCCTTCGTCAATCAACTCTTGGATACCTCTTCTTAAACTATCACAACCCTCAGGCCTGGCTAAACAATTAAAACAATCTGCATCACAACCAGGGAACACTCCCCCTTTCAGCAACATGCTCTTGACATAACCCAAAGGTGTCTTCAATTTATCCACATTCATAACCAAATTCAAGCTGGTATCTTCCAATATTGCACCCACCTGTGCAGATCCGTGAGACGACATCAGATTTTTCTCAATATTGGGTGTCTCATTGCCAAAGTTTATAGCCTTGCTATCTATCAAATCTTGCACCTTGTGCTTGAAAGCATGACAGTTCTCGATGCTATGATCGGGCGCCCCGGAGTGGAATTCACAATGTGCATTGGCGTCATAACCAAAAGGAGGCGTGCCCTTCACCGGAGCTAACGTCCTTTTCTCAACAAGCTGCAATTGTAACAAAGTTGGAAGAAGCTGAGCATACGGTAGGGGAGGTACATCAAATTCTCTTTTCACAGCCCTATCCCGACCTTGATATCTCTGCGGAGCCGAATTTTGTTGTCCCTGTTGCTGTTGTGGCTGTTGTTGTTGCTATTGAGGTACAGGAATTGTCACACTGGCGACCTGCTGCCTGCGCCAATTCTGATTTCTATCTCTTCTCGGGCGCTGTATACTGAGTTAGTGTCTCCCTGTCTCTTATTCCCAAAAACCTTTTTACCACCTCAAGCTGAGGTAGATTCTCCTGCTTGAATCTTACCGATCTTGACACCGTTCTCGATACGCTCTCCCAAGAGTATCAACTCAGAAAAATTAGCCATCTTACAATTGATAAGCCTGTCATAATACAACCCAGAGAAAGTGCCCACAAACATATCCACCAACTCACGCTCTACCATGGGTGGGTGCACCCTAGCTGCAAGCTCACGCCACCTCTGGGCGTACTCTTTAAAACTCTCGCCATTCTTCTGAGAAAGATTTTGGAGTTGGACCCTGTTCGGTGCAAGGTCGCTGTTATATTGGTAGTGCTTTACAAAGGCTTCCGCCAACTCTTTCCAGCTGCCAATCTGAGTGGGCTCTAACCCCATGTACCATTCCAATGACGGTCCATACAAGCTATCTTTGAAAAAATGCATCAGCATCTTTTCGTCATCAGAATAAGCGGACATCCTCCGATAGTAAGACCGTACATGAAATCTTGGGCAAGTATCCCCCTTATACTTGTCGAAAGTGGGCACTTTGAACTTGATTGGTACCCTTAAGCCAGGAACCAACCCCATATTAGCCATGTCCAACCCCGCGGAATTCTGATTAGCAAGATTCCTCATTTGTTCCTCCAACATTCCGAACCTTCTATCATTGTCAGTGGGCATCTCAAGATCCCTGCCTGGCGGGGGGAAATCATCTTCTTGACGATCCTCGCCCCAGTGAGAATCCCCGTTATCATACCCAACATAAGCAGCATTAGGACCAAAACCAGTCTGATTGAACCTGGGACCATACCCCATATTACCAAAACCCTGATTGCCAGCACCCGGACCAAAACCAGCGTTGTAACCGTTGTTGCTTGCGTTGCCGAAACCTGCATTACCAAATCCCTGATTACCATAGCCCTGATTGGCACCCCCAAAACCAGCATTGCCAACACCGATACCTACGCCAGTGTTGTCAGCACCAACACCAAACCCGGCATTCCCAGTTCCAACATTGAAACCCGCAATTCCAGCCCCAACATTATCGTTGGTTTCCACATGCCCGTTACCGTTACCAATCACATTCCCATTCCCAGCTCTGTTACCGTTCTCAGTCGTATTGAGGGCGACCACTAGTACAACATCACCAGCTTGGAGAGTCTCGCCATGAGGAGGATCAGTAGCAATCCTGCCATGTAGCACACCCTGACTGTCAACCTGGGCGATCAAAGGCTGCACCAGAGTTTGAAGCTGCTCTTGGCCCTTGGCCACAGTTTCCATCACCTGCATGAACTGCGCCATCCTGTCGCGCATCTCCTGCATCTCAGTTTGCATTTGATCCATAGCTTTCTTGCAGCTGCTTCTCGTAGAGTAGCGATGAATTCGCTGATCGGCAATCCTGAAACCTGCACCAACAGAGGGTTAGGAGAACAGTTCAAGGTACATGCTATGCAAATTATTTATGCAAATGCAAACGTGTGTCTGTGTGTTAGGGTGATTTCTCCCCCGATTCGAGTGCCAGTGCTGATAACAAGAAGTCCGGATCCAATCACCGAAATAACATCTCATATATATAAGGCCCAACAGCAGCAGTACAATGTCAATGAATACATGGGGGATCAATAGCATGACCTCGACCAACAAGCCTGGTGATGGTCAGCCTACAGCAAAGATCAGAAAAATACAAAGGGTTACAAAGATATAGTCAAGTGCGACAATGGGCACGAAACTCTTCTAGCAACTCTTTTGTCTTGGGGTGATCAGGCCGAGTGAGTAACCCTTCAACAAGCAAATCTCTCTGCATGATAGTGCACTGGAGACATTCAACAGAATCTTCCCATGCTCCCTGGCCAAAACAATCTTCTAACCTTCGCTTCTTAGACTCGAACATCTGCTTGCGATCTTTCAGGTTAGCGATAGCTTTGTTTAGCAGGTCTTCAGTGGCATATCTGCGAGCAGTTTCCTCATCAAACTTCTTCTCGCTGGCCTTCACTTGAGCTTTCAATTTGGAGATCTGCTGTTTTGGTTTATCCTCACTTTCTTTGTTGTTGGCTATAGTGGCATTCCACTACTGATTGAACTTGGAGATTCTCCGGTATGCTTCATCCAGATTCTACTTCTTGGTGGCCAATACATCATTGACAGATTTGAAGTCCAGACCCAAACGTTCACGATCAGCTATCTGCTTAGTTAAGTCCGTACCTAACCTGTTCACCAGCTCTGTCTGCTTTTTGAAGGAGTGAACGACTTCATTTCTCTCGCTCCTAAGCTGTGCTAGCTCTTTCTCCAACTCTTCGTTGGCCTTTTTCAGCTCTTCCTTCTCAGCTAACACCTGATTATACTGCTGAATAGGCACGGTAGTAGGCTCTTCGACCACTGGAGGGGACTCCTGCTTAGCAGGTGGAAATGGCATCCCTATTGTCTCTGCTCTGGTCTTGATCCATGTCACATAAGGAGCATAAGCTTGGCTATTGCTCTTACCCAACAAGGATATTCCTCGTCTACTAATATCATTCCAGGCATGCTGAAGCTTAGCTAACATATCGCCTTCTAGAAGGCCTGTGAGGTACAGAGATTCCTGCACCTCTTCATCTTTTGGTGAACCTCTCAAAGCATATGCAAACTGTCTGACAAGTAGAGAGGGGTTGTAGTTGATACAACCCTTTCTTCCAATCAAAGGCACATTTGGAAACCCACTACAGCTGAATATGACTTCAGTACCCAACATATCTCTATCAAACCAAACAACACTCTTTGCTGATAAACCCATCAATCGCTCAGACCACTCAGTTGTGGCTGCAGATGAAGCAAAGGGACCCTTCTTAGGAAGGTGACTATCAAACCATCTGTAGAGTAAGGGCACACAACATGATACATTCTTACCCCTTCTATTTTCCTTCTTGTAATGGACAGAATGATACACATCGCCAATCAAGGTAGGGACTGGATTCCCTGATGCAAAGATATGAAAGGCATCCAAGTCTACAAAATCAGGCATGTTGGGAAACAAAATGATGCCATATATGCAGAGGGAAAGAATGACATTGAATACTATCCAACAAACGTCTTTGGCACACTATTGGGCTTTCCCAACCAGGAACTGCAGAGAAAATCCAGAAACCCCATTCCAACTGGACAGGATCAACTCATAGGCATCCAGATGAAGAGCAAGAGCTAGATTAGCCAGATCAGGCTTAGCATCCATTTGAACAAACGATATATGATTCTTAATAGGTACCCCCAACAACTCAGCATACTCCTCTAATGTAGGTGCAATAATGAAGTCCGGAAAAGTGAAGCATCTCAATGGAGGATCATAGAACTGCAGCAAGGCATACAACCCATTCAACTCGTACACAGAAGGTTTACGAACCAGACTGAGTAGCTTCCCATAACATTTCCTGAATTCCCCTCTCTCTGTATCATCTGCCAAGGCAATCAAACTGGACAATAGAGCAACATCTGGGGTAGGGAGCTTGTAGGCCACATTCTTCTTTAGATATCCCATGCTAGCACAACAGAAGGCGAGAAAACCGGAACCGAGGGATAATATGCACCTGCAACACAGACACACGTTAATGATATGCAAATGAGTATGCAAAATGAAAAATGAAATCATGCAACAGGGGATCAAGATTGTGCTGCTGAGGAGATCAAGGCTCTAATCCAACACAATCACAACACTGCTCTGATAGCACAACCCTGAAGAGGATCAATAATTATGCACTGTCGAGAACAACCACATCTCTGATGATAAGAACCCTCTGAACCCAACAACACTGATTCACTGCCAAGAAAACCAGGTAGTCTGAAGGTTAAGGCTTCCTGCAATAACCCGACCCCGCTCACAGGTATGGACCTAATCACAGACAAGGTACGTCATCCTATGTGTTTCCCAACGTCACCGACTTTAAAGAAACGATGATACGATACCCAAAAGGTGTGGCATCATCATCTCTTGAAGTGGCCTCACTCAGCCGAGTCACAAATGATCGGTCCCTAGAGTCGACAATCCTCCAAACCAACAACCCCTCAAGCCCAAAGGGATGGAAAAGAAGTCAACCGGGAGAATCTCGTCTGAGCGTGGATTTCATGAGACACTAGTGCCTGCAAAGCAAGCACGCGCCCACTACTTTCCACAACTAATGCTAAGTACACTCAAGCCTGGGTCTGGCTTCTCACTCATCAGAGCCCCTTCCCACAACAGCACAATAATAATATCATACTGAAAATAAAATGCTGAAAGTAAAATGCAATAAATAAAACCCAACAGGTAAACACACAAGCGCTAGGATTGACTCGCATAGGGGATGGGAAACGGTCCCAGCCTAGGGGATGGGAAAAGTCCCCAGGAGCTATAAATTTCCCAGCAGAGTCGCCAGCTGTCGCTAGTGCGAAAATAAGGTGCCGGCAAAATAGAAGAGTCACCACCTTTCGTTATTTATCCCACAGAACGGGAAAGGAAACGATCAGAAAAACCAGACAGAAAGGTATAAGACAAGGTCATCGCAACCATTGTCTGGATTCAGGAGTCGGTTACGCAAGGGGAAGGTATTAGCACCCCTCACGTCCATCGTACTCGATGGGATCCATGCTTGTTGTGTTTATCTGACGGGTTGATTATATCTATCTATGCTAAAGGTCTGGTCTGAAAAGAAAAGAAAATGACTCGGCAAAACACAACAGTTCTATGCCTATGTATTCCCGTCTGGAACGAGAAATCAGAGTCAACGTAGTTCGCCTAAATACGGGTTACGGGGGAAGGTTGCTTGCCAGGATATCGCATCTTGTGCCTACGTACTTTCACACGGCGCGAAAGATCAGAGCAAACGTAGTTCGAGAAACGACGAAACACAGGTTTGTTCAACTGTTTTTTATCCGAGTAGGGTTAACAGACGGTTCCAGCAGTTTGGTGTATGCAGCTCGCTCGACGGAGACTTAGGCGTTTACCGTTTGCGGTAGAACCGGGAGTTAACAAAACTCTCCTTATGAAAATGGTTTCCAGGGATTAAAGGTCCAAGAGGACAAAAAGATGTTTGATCTTTGTTTTCTGTTTTTTAAAGAAGTATCTTTTATGGATGTTTGCAACCAATATCGCACTAGAGACTATGACCTAAGAGTGAATGCGTCGCATGTCACCCAAAGGGTGCCATACTAAACATCCAAGCTGTTGGAAAGAAACTCTCCAACAACCCTTTCTCAAGTAGCTTAAGGCTCGTAGCGTACGACATCAATTAACCTTTATTATTGTATTTTGATTTGTTTGAAGATGAGAAGAGAAAGGACACACTAAAGGGGAACTGATCCAATCCTAAAGTTGTCATGCAAAAATTGATCCTATGATTGAGGTTAGGAGGGAACTACCTAATGTTATCATGCATGGTTAGAACCCTAATGTCTGTCATAACTTCTCTTGAGCAAGAGAAGTCAGATTTCCTAGGGGAACATGGCAATGGAAAGCAACAGCAAAAGAAATAACTGTAAAGAAATACTTGTAAATAAAATGCATGCAATGCAACAAACAAGCAAAAGGAGCCAAGCTCAACTTCTAGAGCAAGCAAGCCCAAAGGTAACACACAAAGCACAGGCAAGGGAGACATACTCAACCTTAAGCCAGCAAGCAAAGCCAATCAATAACAGTCAAGCAGAGGGAGACAAACTCAACCTCTAATACAGACAAGCAAAGGGAGCTAGTCTCAACCTTTAGGATGCTCTTAGGCCTAGAATCATCTACATGAGTCCTAGTCTAAATGCAACATACCAAGCAGTAACACAAGCAACAGTCAAGCAATCAGAAAATACAGCAGACAAGACAGCAGACAAACAGCTCAACAGCAAAGCAGATAAATAGCAAAACAAACAACAGTCTGCAAACAACTTCAAATCCAAGCCATATTCAAGTGAAGTCTTCATCTTCATGCTTCAACAAGCTCCAACAAGAGAGAAGAGATTTAACATCAAGATTATGGATTGATGATGGGAAGCAGGATGGAAACCAAGGGAATCCATCATGACACTCAACCATGCATCAGAGATAGGCATCCCCAAAGGTTCTACCTCTTGTGAAATGCCACACATCCTTCCAAAGGAAAGATGAGGCTTCCACATAGGGACCTTGAATCATAGGATGAGTATGGAAAGCAATCAAGGCAACCCATGTTTATTTGAAGAAAGACAAACCAAACTAAGCTCTTCCTAACCCTAATTGAACAAGCTAAAAGAAATCTACTAAAAGAAGGTCTAAACACCAAAAACAAACACCACAATCAAGCAAACAGAAGCTTCTACTTGTCTAAATCACCATCAAAGAAGATTAGCAAACCTATTATGAACTAAAGGCCACCATTGAGGTCATTCTAAAGCAAGTGTCATGTTGAAAGCACACTAAAACTAGCCTAAGTACTAAATCAAATTAAAATACCAAAAATACTTCTAAAATCCTATAAGATTTTCTACGGGAACCTAAGAAGGTTAAGAACCTATAGTAGAAAGTTCAGGGATCAAATCAAATGGGAAGGTCACCTAAAAAAATCCTAGATCACAAGGTATCAAATGAAAACCCTAAAATGGAAGGTCTAATGATCCTAATCCAAAACAGAACCTAATGTTATCTAAAAATTATGAGATAATTCCTAAGGGATCATGCATCTCTAATCTACCAGCTAGCCAAAAATCAGCCCCAAATTCTATACCAAACAACCAATCAAAATTCAACAAAAACATGAAGAAATAAACCAATTTAAAGAAAATAAAGAAAATGCAAAAAATCAAATTAAATTGAAAATTGCATGAAAATGAAATGTAAAAGCATCATAAAATCAGAAATAAAATCAGGATCATGCTCATATTTTTATGGTATTTTTCTGATCAATATTGAAATTAATATGAATTTAAAATGAAACATGTAATTAAAATAAAAGAAAATGAAATTAAAAAACAATTAAATCCAGAATTAAATCAGAGGCGTTGGATCTGAAGACTAAGTAAGCTAATCCAAGGAGCACGCGTGCGCCACATCACTTGCCAGGTCAGATTAATGAAACGCAGCGTTTGCTGCAGTCAAAGTCCAAGTCTCATGATTAGATCTCGTGCGTTGGTTCTGATTACAAAGTCTCTTCTCCAGACTGATCCAACGGATGTGAAGTCATCTTCCTCATTCAAACTGGAAATGGAGGGAAGGTTTTCATGTGAACCAGACGGTGGCTCCGGTGGCTGAGCCACCGTCTTCTCCGGCGAGTCAAAATTATAGGTCAACAATCCTTAACAAAATCTACATCATTCCACTCCAAATTTCATGCTGAATCCAAATATCACCTTTGTTTCTCCTAAATCCTCACGCATTTTAAAATTCGATAGCAAACAGAAAATGCACCAAATCCTCAAGTGTCACCAAATCTCAATCCAAAGCCATAGATCTATTCCTCATGCTTCATAGGTCATCCTAAACTATCTTGATCGTGTTAAATCCTTAAGATCAAGCCAATTCGCATCCAAACAGAAATCACATTGCATCTTAATTTGTCTCTAATCCTTCAATTTTTGGTCCAGAATCCATCTAAACATCTCCCTAAAGCCTAACCACATGTCAATTCTACTTAGATCATGCTAAAATTAGTGCATTCGTGAATTATTTAAACCTGGTTTGTAGCTTCAAATTGAGGCAGTTATGGTGCTCCTCTTGCTCCAATCTTGTGCAGATACACTCAATGAAGTATGCTGAAGATGCTTGAAGCTTTGAATTGCCTTGAATTGCTCTGAATCAGAAATCACGATTTTCACTTTTGCTCTTGAAACTCAATCTTCAATCTCTGGCTATGGCATGAAATGAACACCAAAGATGATCTGAATCCATCATGGAACTTATATAGAAGATGTTTGTGGGCTTTGGAGGTCCATTGAAGGCCCAAATCAGAATATCCACATTTCAATTTTCCTCCAAAAACTCAACAATGGAATGCACGAATTCTGGTTGTTTCAACCTTCTAGAAACTTCAATTAGCTTGCCTATGGTCTGGTGAGAGTGTAGGAATCAAAAGCAAAGCTTGTTTGCACCTTATGAGCAATCTTTGATGTGTTGCTTATTCATGAAGTAACAAATCAATTCACCATGAAATAAGCCCCAAATGAAAATTCTAATAAGGCCAAAGTGCTTAGAATGATTTTTCTACTCAAAATATGTCCTTACTTGGTCTTGTTTGAACACATAGAATTAATTTGAGAATTTTTCACTTAAATGCCTTTAAGTTCCCCTTTTGTTAATTTCTTTCAAACCAAGTCTCACCCTAAGCCAAATCAATTCATCATGAGTACATGGTTGACCTAAAAACATAATTTTGAGAAAGTCTTCTGTTGGACAAAACTTCATTTGAAGCTTGCAAGATAGTGAAAATGACCTATAATGCCAAATGACCTATAATCTTACTTTCCCAAAATACCCCTAACTTGTAAACCTCATAACTTGAGTTCTACAAATCAGATGGAAGACTTCTAGTACAATTTGTAAATCTAAGATCAAGACCTACAACTTTCATGTTGGCCAAAAGTTTGGGAGAAACACCTTTCTAGGTCAAAAGTTCCATGGAAGTTGGTTGACTTTTGTAGACAAATTTCACATTCATTTGATGACCTGTAACTTGTCTGGATCATAACTTGAGTTCAATAAATCCAATGGAGGACTTCTAGTACTCAAATTAAAGCTAAGAGCATTATCTACAAGTTTCATGTTGGCCAAAAGTGGAGATGAAACTTGTATCTTGAGATAAGTGGTCTTGAAGTTTGGCACTAAATAGGGGATTTTACCCTGAGAACCCTAATTTAGCAACTCCTCACACTGTGAACTTTTCTTGGATTGATCTTGGGATATCACTTCATGTATCTCAACACAACTCTCCATGATCACAAACACTTAGAATTAGGCTTTGATCCTCTTCAATTGCACAGTTGACTTAGGGTTACTCAGATGAAAACCCTAATTGCAACACCCTCAACTGTGGCTCTTTACACTTGGCATAATGACTTAACTGAGCTCTCTCATGACCCTCAAGGCACTCCATGAGCTATATCCACATCCCCTCTCCATAATCAAGCCTCACAATCCACTGATGATCTTCAATTGGTCCTCAGGTTAGGAGATTAACCACATATAAACACACAAACTCCTCAAGAACCCAACCCTCTCTGATGACTTTGGTGACTTCTCAAGCTTGAATAAGACCTCTAGATAGGCTCCTCTTGATACAAACCACACTTGATCCCCTGCTAAATGAGCAATGCTATGCTATGCAAATGCTAGAATAATGCAATGCTAATGCAATGAAACATAAACCAAGTAAGAAAAGGTTAGGCAAATTTTGGGGTGCAACACCAATGATAGAGTGATACCCAACAAGAATAATTTGCTCTCCCTAGTCATCTAACTTCTTTATAATCTGATCTAAAACACATCATTATGCTACCGAACCAAATATCTTCAAGTGACTCATATTTGGTTTGAATCCGGACCAAGATTCTTCGAGTGTAATATTTTTCAGCTTCTTTGTTGGACACATATTCAATAAATATGCAGTCGTGGACACCACTTCTCCCCATAACTCTTTCGACAAGTTCTTTCCTTTCAACATGCTTCTTACCATGTTCATAATCAATCGGTTCCTCATCTCGATAACTCCATATTATCCAAGGGTTGAAGTGTTTTTGGACAGATAATGCCCAAGAATTCTTACCTATTTGTGCCATAATTCTAACAACAACATTAGGTGATAAATTGAACTTTAGAATTTTAAAAAGGTTATCCATCTTCTCCTTAGTAAATTGAGACGGGTCAACTTCATTGGTTGTAGACGTAGGGCAATCACCAAACCTACCAACCTTTCTATTGTTTGGCCTACCATTTAGTTTGAAACAATTTTGCTGAGTGTGACGATTTTGACCGTAATAGTCACAAACAAAATGGTTCTTGTCACCACCACATGGATTAGAGAAAGATTTGCGATTGACTTGAGGAATAACCAAGGCAGATCCTTTGACTGGTGGAGGGACATTGACTGCTTTTTTTCAAGCATCACTCGCCTAGGATTCTCTTTTCGACGCACTTCAGCAAATACTTCACCAAGTAAAGAGATGTGATTCCTGCCAAGAATTCGGCCATGGACCTCATTAAACTCAATACTTAAACATGCAAGAAACTTGAAGACACGATTAACATTTACCATCTTCTTGAAGTGCTTACAATCCTCGGGTGGCTTCCACTCATATACATTGAATAGATCCAGATCTTGCTAAATACGATTGAGACAATTGAAGTATTTGGTGACAAAATCTTCACATTGCCAAATTTTTCCAAGACGAAGAGTTAATTCATAAATTTGGGATTGGATGTTTGAATCAGAGTACATCTCTGAGAGACACTTTCCCAAAGATCTTTTGCAGTAGTATTACATAGATAGTTTGCACCTATCTCTTCAATCATGGAATTGACTAGCCATGTCATAACCATGGAATTTTTAGCATCCCAAGTATCATAGTCTGCTCCTTCCTTGTCTGGTTGTTTCTTGTCTTCAATGATGTAACCAAATTTTCTCCCCCCTTAAGATACACACGAACAGACTGTGACCAACAAAAATAATTAGAACTGTTCAACCAAATTATTGTGATCAGAGCATAGTGGTTTTCATGGTATGTCCTGACAGGTTAAGGTATTTCAGGCTTAGGTGAAGAATTTTTGGGCGAATGTTGGGACTCAGTATCAGACAAGTGATTAAACATTATGTGTAATAAAAAAATGGAAGCAAAAAAACCCTAAGGAATTCTTCCTGCAACTGATACCATAAAAGAATAAACAATTTGTATTTTCTTGATATTTCAGTAAATAATACATGAAAGGTAATTATAGAATATAAGGGACATACCAATAAGCACTAATCTAGCCTGAGAATAAGGGTTATTATTCTTCTTATAAATGTTAATTCTAAATATGGTAAAGACAAAAGAAGACACCTAATTACTAATTATTATTTACAATGAATGTTATGAGATGTACAACACAACAGTTGTTGATTATGTACTAATCTCTCTAATAACTTCCAACAAAAACCTATGAAAACAAAAACATATTAATAGTAAAATTACTTCAAAATGAAGAAATTAACTACTAAAAATATCATATGACATACTGCCATCAATTATATTCCACCATAAAGAGTATAATCACTTGAAGTTACACAACTCAAAAAAAAAAAGGAAGGTCAATCATAATCCATAGAGAACTACCGTACTCCATCTAAATAAGATTATACTTCACTTGAAGTCAAACTACTCCAAGAATTTTCACACGTAGAAAATCATATACTAAAAACTTGTGGTGCAACTTTCATGTTGGTAGAAAGCTCTTCAACCACGAACATAATCTCATAACACACCTTACACCACTTTACAACACTTTCACAACATCACCATTCTTTTCTAATGTTGAAGATAAAATAAATCCATCATATATCATATCAAGAACTCTTATACCCGGATTGAACAAAAATCTTTGAAAGCAGTTGCTGTAAAAAATTGGAGGATTCAAAAGTAACAATGATATCAATGCTCCAGGATCACAAGATAGAAACATCACACATCCATTCAAAACCTTAAAATACTAGATATATGAACCATCATTCCACTCATTCATATGCAATATGGACTTATCCACTCACACTTGAACTCAAAAACTCATAAAAAGAAAATTGTTTGAAAATTTTGTTAAAATTAATGTATTGTAACCACCACTATTTTTAGTAAGCATTTGAGAGAATTGTAACCATCACATTATAATTATTATCTTTATTTAGATTTATGGCAGAGTTGTATCATTAAGATTGAGAGAACTAAAGAGTCCTCATATTGATTACCAATTTATTGTATTCTCTGTCAGTTTCTTTCAAGTCTACACAAATGCTTTGTAATTCTAAGTTGTTAGCAAAAGAAAAAGAGTGTGTGATGAATTCAATAAAATCATAATATTTCAATGTACAACCTTCATCAGTGGAAGTTTAGTACAAAACGTGACACAAGAAATTTTTTCTACACAAAATCTACAACAATATATTTTATCACATACCACCCTTAGAATACCACCACCAATAGTGTGGTATCAAAGCTGCAGATCCTTGCAGCGACTGCAAAAACAACAGCAAAAAATGGCATGAAGGAGAGAACTATGTTTCTTGGGCTGTTAAAATGGAGACTCTATTCACCTCGTTGAATATCTTGGAATTCGTCTAGAATAGGTATGGAGAACCAACACCAACAGAGGTTGGAGAATAAAAAGAAAAGGCTGAAGAATCAAGCCAACGACTTGAAGAGTTGAAGAAGAAGAAGATCACAGATGCTGGAGTTCTGGGGATGATTCAAAGTGGAGTCTCTCTATCCATTTTCCTAAGGATCATGAGAGCAAAAACACCAAAGGAAGTATGGAATATTCTACAACAAGAGTTTGAAGGAGAATCAAAGGTGAGATCTGCGAAACTTCAATCTCTTAAGAGAGACTATGAAAATGAAAGAATTAAAGAGAATGGGAGTTTGAATGAATACTTTAATAGGATCTCTGAATTGGTGAATCAAATGAAGTCACATGGAGATACAATATATGATCGCATAATTGTTGATAAAATTCTAATTAGTTTGACAAAAAAATTTGATCTTATGATGGCTGTTATAAAAGAAACTAAGGACCTACCAACTATGTTTGTTCAAGGGTTGACGGGGTCTTTGAGGTTTTAAGAGAAAAGTTTGTTACGACACTCTGAAAAATCAATTAAGAGTGCCTTTCAATCTAAACTTAACATTCAGCCCAACAATGGTGAAAATAAGCACCCAATACAAAATAGAGGTGAGTCTTCTAAAGGTGAAAGATTTGGAAGAGGCAAAGGCAGAGGAAGAAACTCACAAGGAATAAGAAGAAGCGCGAACGGCAAAAGATGGCATGAAGGAGCATCAAATAAATGGTGCAAAATTTGTAAGAGTAATTCTCATGACAAGAAGGATTGCTGGAATAAGGGCAAACCACAACGCCACAATTGCAAGATATTTAGGCACATTCAAAACGATTTTCGTTTTTCCAATCAACAACATCCTTCATTTGCAAAAGGAGAAAATGATGAAGGTAATTTGTTCTTTGCTTGTCAAAAAGCATTCCAAGAAGATAAAAATGTGTGGTATTTAGATAGCGATTGTAGCAATCATATGACCGGAAAGAAAGAAGCTTTTATCAACATTGATTCTTCATTTGATTCAAAAGTTAAATTGGGAAATGAAGAACATGTTGAAGTAAAAGAAAAAGGAAGCATTGGAGTTACGACAAAGCAAGGAAGAAAAGTCATTCATGACACTCTTTATGTACCAGAGTTAAATGAGAACTTGCTAAGCATTGGACAACTTTTGGAGCATGGTTATTCTCTAAAATTTGAGAATCGAGAGCGCACAATTTTTTATTCAAAGAGAAGAAATGTTGTTGTTGTAAAAATGACCAGCAATAAAAGCTTTCCACTTTCTCTTAATTATGAGAAAATTTTCAGCATGATGGCTAGAAAAGATAATGACTTTTGTTTATGGAACATTAGACTTGGGCACTTAAACTATAATAGTCTCAAGTTGCTTTATCAAAAGAAGATGGTGCATGGGCTGCCAATAATTGAAGAAAAATCTGGTGTGTGTGAAGGATGTATGCTTGGCAAACACCACCACCAACCATTTCCAAAGGAAGGAGCATGGTGAGCCAAACAAGTGTTGGAACTTGTACACAAATGTGTGTGGCCCTATGAATACTTTGTCTCATGGAAAAACGAGTATTTTATCTTGTTTGTTGATGATTTTACCTGCATGACATGGGTATATTTTATGAGACAAAAATATGAAGTTTTTTTTTTTAATTTTTAAGAAGTTTAAAGCTTTTATTGAGAAACAAAGTGGTAGGTTTATAAAAATGTTGAGAAGTGATCGGGGGAAAGAGTGCATCTAAAATAAATTTCACAAATTTTGTGAAGATGAAGGTGTTGAAAGACAACTCATTGTTGGTTATACACCTCAGCAAAATGGTATATCTGAAATAAAGAACCAAACCGTGATGGAGATGGCAAAGTCTATGCTACTTAAGAAAGGTTTGCCTAAAACCTTTTGGCCCGAGGCTGTTAATACTGTTGTGTATTTGCTAAATAGATCTCCAACAAAGGCTGTATGGAATAAGACTCCATTTGAAGCTTGAAGTGGAAGAACACCTTCAGTTAACCACCTTAAGGTTTTTGGGTGTGTTTCCTATGCCCAAATTCCTAAACAAAAGAGGACAAAGCTGGAAGAAATAAGTGAAATATGTGTCTTTATTGGTTATAGTTTCATGTTAAAGGGCTATAGACTTTACAACTTGAATACAAACAAGGTGATCAGTAGCTAAGCTGTTGTATTTGATGAGAAAACTTCATGGAATTGGGTAGAAGACGAAATGAATGAGAAAACAGTCCCTCCAATTTTATTACAACAAAATTTAGCAGCTGAAAATAAGCAACCAACCCCATGCACACCAAGTTCTTCATCCTCTCCAAGTTCACCAATTTCAAGTTCATCATCTCCCATCTCAACTCCAATAAAATTGAAGGATTTGAGTGATATTTATGCAAGGTGCAACTATTGTGTTGTGGAACGAGAAAATTTTAATGAAGCAATCAAAGAAAATGTTTGGAGGAATGCAATGCAAGAAAAAATAAATGCAATTGAGAAGAACAACACATGGCAGCTAGTTGAAAAGGCAAATAACAAATAAGCTATTGGAGTAAAGTGGGTGTACAAATTTAAACATAAATCAAATGGTTCAATCCAAAGAGCCAAGGCTAGATTAGTAGTCAAAGGTTATGCACAACAGCCTGGAATTGACTATAGTGAGACTTTTTCTCTGGTTGCACGTTTGGACACCGTGAGAACAATCATTGCGTTAGCATCTCAAAAAGGTTGAAATTTGTACCAACTTGATGTGAAGTCGTATTTCTTGAATGGAGAATTAAAAGAAGAGGTGTATGTGCAGCAACCTCAAGGATTTATTACTAAAGGCCAAGAGGAAAAAATTTACAATTTGAAGAAAGCTCTTTATGGGTTTAAACAAGCCCCTAGAGCGTGGTATAGTGAAATGGACAGCTACTTCATTCAACAAAGATTTCAAAGAAGTCAAAGTGAGTCTACCTTGTGTGTGAAACATCAAGGTAAAGATGATATCATTCTTGTTGCCCTTTATGTCGATGATTTGGTGTATACGAGTAACAACAAGAAAATGATTAAAAATTTTAAAATAGAAATGATGAAAAAATATGAGACGAGTGATCTTAGCTTGCTGCATCATTAAACCTGTTGATATTCCTTTAGTGGTGAATGAAAAATTAAAGAAGGAAGATGGTAGAATATTAGTAGATGCAAGCATGTATAGAAGTTTGGTGGGAAAATTGTTTTATCTTACAACTTCAAGGTCCGATTTAATGTTTTCTTCTAGTTTATTCTCAAGATTCATGAGTAAACTAAGTCATTTATATCTTGGGGCAGCAAAAAGAGTTCTAAGGTATGTCACGGGAACCATGGAACATGGAATGAGATTTGAGAAGAATTCTAAACTTGAAGTTATAGGATATTGTGATAGTGACTGGGATGGAAGTGTTGATGATATGAATAACACTTCAGGTTATGTATTCAACCTTGGTTCAGGTGTGATCTCTTGGTGCTAAAAGAAGCAAAGATATTGTAGCGCAATCTTGAGCTGAAGCTGAGTATTTAGCAGCTGATTTGGCTACACAATAATCACTTTGATTTAGAAGAACATTAGAAGACATTAGAGAGAAGCAAGAGGGAAGTCTACAACTTCATTGTAACAACAAATCAGCTATTGCCATGACAAACAATCATGTTTTTCATAGTCAAACCAGACACATTAACATAAAGCATCACTTCATTCGAAGTATGATTGAAAATGGAGATGTGCAATTAGCTTTATGTAGTTCACAAGAGCAGCTTACAAACATTTTTACTAAAACACTACTAAGATGAAGATTTCAGCAACTTAGAGAAGCAATGAGAGTTAAAGAACAACACATTAAGGGGGAGTGTTAAAATTAATGTATTGTAATCACCACTATCTTTAGTAAACATTATGAGAGAATTGTAACAATCACATTATGATTATTGTCTTTATTTAGATTTATGGTAGAGTTGTATCATTAAGATTAAAAGAACTAAAGAGTCTTCATCTTAATTACCAACTTATTGTATTCTCTGTTAGTTTCCTTCAAGTCTATATAAAGGTTTTCTAATGTTAAGTTGTTAGCAAAAGAAAAAAAGAGTGTATAGTGAATTTAATAAAATCATAATATTTTAAAGTACAACCACCACCAATAAAGTACAACCTTCAAAATCTGCAACAATATATTTAATCATATACCATTTCTAAAATACCACCACCAACAAATTTCATCTCAAGCAAATTATCAAAAACTCAAAAAGAAAATTTCTACTTGGAAATTTTATCTCAAGCAAATAATCTTAGCTCGTGAACATAATGGGTACACACAGTGATTGTATATACTATACACAAGTAATGACAAAATCTCCATTTTAAGAACTTAAAGTCAGATACTATACACAAGTAATGACAAAATCTCCATTTTAAGAACTTAAAGTCAGATTTTCTATCATGTTACACATTGAGATAAATTATTTGCTTGATATATATTTAATCAAAAGAAATACTACTACATTGAAAATAAGAGTAGCACCACCAATGAATCTCCAAGACTCGAGACATTGGGGTCAGCACCAAAACTTGTCTCTAGTGTAGATTCGTGGATCCAATTTCCATGTTCACATAAACACAAATATATATATATATATATATATATATATATATATATATATATATATATATATATATATATATATATATATATATATATATATATATATATATATATATATATATATATATATATATATATATATATATATATATATATATATATATATATATATATATATATATATATATATATATATTCTAAATAAAAATTCTCTTTTTAAATTTATTAAATAATATTATATCTAATTTCTATGTAGATCAGATTCATCAATTATTCAATAAACCAGCAAAAGAATCTTTTGTCATAAGAGTGGAGCGGGTATATAATAAATATTTATCATTATTAAATTCCTTCTTCATTCACATATCTTTATTACTAGTTTAGTACAGAAACAGAATCAACAACTTCTGAGTCAGATCTTATTACCATGATGTCTCAGATTCACTCATGCTCTTTAATTGCAACGATAATAATTGTTGTTACAACACAAATCATTGAAGGAGTAAATTCCTTTTCAGAATTTGATAAGATAAGCAGTTTACCTCAGCAGCCAAAAGTAGAATTCCAGCAATATGCTGGTTACATTACAGTTGATGAAGTGCAGAACAAAGCTTTGTTTTACTACTTTGTTGAAGCAGAAGTTGAACCGGCTTCTAAACCATTAGTGCTTTGGTTAAATGGAGGTATGTAGCTATGAAACACTGACACACACACAAATATCGAACATGACATATAGTCATAGTTAAACATTTGAGAAAATTTAAGTGATTAAATGTAACCAACCGGTAACCTCGTTTTGATGCTATGACGGGACCAACTTGTATCGAACATCAGACAAATCTTTAATGTAAATTGTTTGTAACATAGACTATTAGCCTATTATGAATATGGTAAAACTTTTTCTTTTTGGAATCTGAATAAACTAATAAAATTCAGTTGAAGAAGTTAAGATGTTTTGTGGATTTTTGAAGGGCCTGGTTGTTCATCTGTTGGAGCTGGTGCTTTTGTGGAGCATGGACCATTCAAACCAACTAAAAATGGTCTTATTAAAAATGATTACAGTTGGAACAAAGGTAATTCAGAAACTTTGCAGTTCCATTGTATTTGAGCTGAATTTTGATAATCATTTGTGCTTATTTACTCAAAATTGCTTTTCCATTTCCTACTTTTTGCAGAGGCAAATATGTTGTACTTGGAATCACCAGCTGGTGTTGGTTTCTCCTACTCCACCAATGAATCATTCTATGACTTTGTCAATGATGAAATGACAGGTTTTTTTTTTTTTTTAACTTCTTTTTGTTTGGATTCAGATTACAATATCATATTGCTCAAGATTTGATACTAGCTCTATGTTATACAGCAAAGGATAACCTGGTTTTTCTACAACAGTGGTTCACTAAATTTCAAGAGTACAAAAACAATGATTTCTTTATCACTGGAGAGAGCTATGCAGGTAAAGTATCTGTGTTCTAAATTTTTAGTATTTTCATTTTGAAGTTGAAGCTTGTGTTGTGGATAATGCATGCTTGTGTTTAGGTCACTATGCACCTCAACTTGCACAACTCATTCTTCAAACCAAAAGCAAAATCAATCTCAAAGGAATAGCAGTACGTACACATATACGAAACATCTTTAATAAATTATAAGATAAGAAACTATTTGTGGCGCCAAGTCTTTAGATTAAAAATATAAAAGTGTGTCTGGTGTAATGACACTGAAGCATTGATTACATTCAATTACTTCTATTTTATTTCAACCTATCCCTTTTGTTGTTGCGTTTAAGGCCAGTGTCTATGTCAGTGTTTCATAAAAGAAACATTTGTTCAATATGAAAAACGCTATCCGGTTCCTATGTTGATATTTGCAGATAGGGAATCCTCTTCTTGAATTCAACACAGATTTCAACTCAAGAGCTGAGTTTATCTGGTCTCATGGACTGATATCAGATTCAACCTATGAAGCCTTTACAAAGATATGCAACTATTCCCAAATTAGAAGACAATATCAACATGGAGCACTTAGTCCCATTTGTGCAAGAGTGAATAGACTAGTCTCAACGGAGGTTAGTACATAACTTTTTTTTCTTGAACTCCGAATATTTAAAGTAACAAAATCTAACTCTTACCACTAAACTAACATCTAATCGACAGATTAGTAGATATATCGATTCGTATGATGTTACTCTTGATGTCTGTCTTCCATCCTTAAATCAACAGGCATATAGGCTGACTCAACTGGTATATACCCTTCATCCATTCTCTTTCAATCTAGTTTAGATTCTCTTTTGTTTTTCTGTTCATTTTCTCTTATGTTTGCTTTCATCCATGGTTTAGCAAGAGGGAGATAAGATAGATGTTTGTGTGGAAGATGAATCATTCAAATACTTGAATAGAAAAGAAGTTCAAGAAGCTCTCCATGCTAAGCTTGTAGGGATCATCACCACATGGTTCACTTGTAGTGAGTAAGTCATATAGCATGAATGATGATTAATTACTATGAGGCACAAAGACACTAACACTAATGCTGATAATAATTTGAAAACATGAATAAATTGAACGTAATCACAGGTATGTTACAGAGACTAATTAGCATTATAAATAGAATTACAAAATGAGTGTTAATAGCATTTCCTTTGTGTTACAGAGTTCTCAAATATGATATGCAAAATCTAGAGATTCCAACTATATCGATTCTAGGGACACTCGTTAAATCAGGTGTAAGAGTTCTAGTATACAGGTAACATACTCTTTACTTTGATTCATACCATTGGTTAATCAATGTTATATAATTTTGATTGATCAAGCATACCTATATTTCGCTGCAGCGGAGATCAAGATTCGGTTATACCTTTAACCGGGACGCGTTCTTTAGTAAATGGATTAGCCAAGGACATTGGGTTGAACACAACAGAGACCTATAGAGCTTGGTTTAAGGAAAGACAGGTAGGTGGATGGACACAAGTATATGGTAGTAACATTTTATCATTTGCAACCATAAGAGGAGCAGCTCACGAGGCTCCATTTTCACAACCAAGGAGATCATTGGTGTTGTTTAAGGCATTTTTGGAAGGAAAATCACTTCCAACTATATAGAACCTCATGAGGCTCCATTTTATTTGATCTTTGATCTTATGTAATCGATTAGGAAAATAAATCGAGTATGAGAAGCTTTGTTTTCACTTTCAATATATAGAAGCTATCACAAAATGTTACTTCTGTTAATCAAATACAAAGAATATCATCTTCATAATGAGTTTCCTATCACTATTCTAAGTGGTGTCTCAATATTCATTCTGTTCTTCAATCAAATATATCTCAGAAAATTCCTCTCTATGCTTCAACGAACCTCCCAGCCAAGAAGATTTCAGATAAATCAGTTGGTAATCTGGGAAGTCTGAAGGAGATAATTCCTGTTAAACAATTTTTTGAGATGTAACATCTAGTGTTCCTTGCTGCAAAATATCATTGAGTTTGTTCTTATCAATAGCAGATGAACTGTCACAAACACAAATGTTTGAGCAATGGACAATAAGAGTGTCAAAGAAGGGTACTCATCAGAAGATAGAAGAATTGTAGAAAAATAAAATCCACGCCTGGATAATAAAGCATTTACTCACCAGTTACTTCATTATCAATGCATGAAAAGCTTTGCCTTAATTATCAGTTATATATATATATATATATATATATATATATATATATATATATATATATATATATATATATATATATATATATATATATATATATATATATATATATATATATATATATATATATATATATATATATATATATATATAGTCTCGTTAAAGCAGCTCAATTGATAGTTGTGCAGGGACATTAAATGTAAAGGCACAAGTTTGAATCCATCGCATTTACATTGGGTTAAACACTCACCTAAAGATCAAAGACTCACCCAACCAAATGAGAGAGACACCACATATTCACTAAAAACCTTAAGGTGATAGGTATATGGGTCCTATTACTTATAAAGTCCTTAACCTCCACTTTTCTAAATAATGTGGGACTTAAAACTCACTCTTATTTTTCCACACAACTCATACTTATTTCCTAACAATCTCCCCCTCAAGTGTGAGTACATCCACATGCTTGTACCGCCATTAAGAGACACCATTATCTCATCATGGACACTTATATCGGACACGCCGCCTGACCACAATGTCAGAAAGACTTCCGACACAAGGAGTCGGTCCCTTACTCGAACCGGACTTTGATATCACTGATGGGTAATCATGAGGGAGAAACATTCACATTGGGTTAAACATTCACCTAAAGATCAAAGACTCATCCAAACAATGGAGAGACACACCACATATTTACCAAAAACCTTAAGGTGATAGGTGTATGAGTCCTCTTACTTATAAAGTCCTTAACCTCCATTTTTCTAAGGAATGTGCGACTTAGAACTCACACTTATTTTTCCACACAACTCACACTTGTTTCCTAGCACCAATATGTTTTCGTTCATATGGAAAAAGTTAGACCCTCACGACCTATAGTCGGAGAAACTTCATTTGACTCGGATGCATGTCTCTTTGACATTGTCTTCCTGTGCTAGAAGTTGTAGTTGGTCAAAGAGAGAGAGAGAGAGAGAGAGAGAGAGAGAGAGAGAGAGAGAGAGAGAGAGAGAGAGAGAGAGAGAGAGAGAGAGAGAGAGAGAGAGAGAACTGATATTATGATTAATTAGTTAGAAGTTAGTTACAATTTTTCTTATATAGAGGTAAAGCACTAGTTACATCAAATTGAATTCAATTATACCTAACTGATGTCTATTAGGGAGAGGTTAATGGGATAGGGCCTAACCTCTTACATTAGACAAGTTCAATACTAGTTATATTCTAATATTCCCCCTCAAACTCAAGGTGGTTGATCAAGTGAAATTTGTCAACACCTCTGCCTTTAATCTTGAGAGCAAGAAATTTGCTGGTGGATAGGGTCTTGGTGAGAGCATCAACCCATTAATCTTGAGGATGTATATGAGTCATAGCTTGGTTCTTGTTCATAAACTTGACAAAAAAGATGTCAAGCTCCATATATTTTTCCTAGGAGTATAACACGAGATTGTGGGCCAGGGAAACAACACTTAGGTTGTCACATAACACATTTGGAGTTTGATGTTTGAAATGTAGTTCCTTAAGGAGAGATCGAAGCCACAAGATCTCATCTGTAACATGAGAAATACTTATGTATTCAGTCTCTGCACTAGACCTGGTGACTAAGGTATACTTTTTAGCCCTCCAAAAAATCAAATTAGGACCCAAGTATACACAAGCACTTGACGTGGACCTCCTTTTATCAGGATCATAGGCCCAATCTACATCACAAAATCATGTGATTATGAGAGGGAGTTGCATATTGACTAGAGAAAGTAGGAGGCCATGACTAATTGTGCCCTGAAGGTACCTGAGAATTCTTTTCACTACTTTCTAATGGTCTTCAAGACGATTAGATGATAATTGGCATACTTTGTTTACAACAAAGTATGTTTTAGATCTAGTCACTGTGGCATACTGCAAAGCATCAACAATAGACCTAAAATATGTAGGATTCGATACTTGATCAGATCCAACCTTGGAAAGTTTGGTGGATGAGGCCATGAGAGAGGTAATACCCTTTGCATAGCCATAATGGTTTTGAGGAGAATATGAAGGTGATAAAAAGTACACAAGAAGGGGAGGGGGGTTGAATTGTGTTTTTGTTTTCTTGATTTGCGTCGGATCAGAGTTCAGAATCTAAACTGGTGTTCAGATTTTGATTATACTTAGCAGCAGAATGTTAACAGAAGCAAATAAATAATAGCAGAAGACACAAAAATTTATACCGGTTCCTCTAAAATGAGACTAGTCCAATCCCTTTACTTTATAAGATATTTTCACTATAACCAAATCTTGATTACATTCGCTTATCCATTCTGCATAAGACTTTTATAATGCTCAGACCCTAAGTCCGAGACTTCTTGCTTAAACCCCTAAGGCTCAATACTTTCTTGCTCAAGTCCTACAGACCCAAAACTTCCTTACTTAAACCCTCAGTTTAAGGATTTCCTTCTCAATCCCCTCAGGCTCGAGAATTCCTGCTCAGACCGCAACCTAAAAATTTCCTGCTCAGGCCCCTCAAACACGAGAATTCCTGCTCAAACCCTTATGACTCAAGGCTTCGTGCTTAAACCCCTCAGGTTCAAGACTTCCTGCTTAAGCCTCACAGGCTCAAGCGTTCTGCTCAAATCCTCGATTCCTTACTTCCTTGCTTAGGTTCCAAAAACATAAGACTTCTACTCAACCATTACACTTGATTAATACTTTCAATGCTCTAGCACATAGCAGGAGACTTACATGGCTCAAGTATCTTGTCGAGAGACTTTGATCTAAATTGCTAAACAACATGTTCAGCAGAATAGAGAATAAGGTGTACTTGATATAAATATCAAAGGTGCGGGGAAATCACCATAGTAAAGACCTAAAGCTCTTAAGATTTCTGAGGTATTCAATGTGTTAGAAATCCTAAGTTTTTACAATTACAACCTACAACATAAATTCTACATAACTAATTGTGTTGATAATTATTGATCTTGTTACTCCTCCATTAGGTTGATCCTTTTTGAAGATTCAGTTTGAACCTTCAACTACTTATATATCATTTAAAGAAGACTAGATGTTGGAGAGATAACTTAATCAAGTGTCTTTATTTTCTCCTTAGTACAAGAGACGTTAAAGATAGATACACCAAAAGATCTTGATCCATTGTGTATCGTGTTTAATAATTGAGTCTTCGAAGAGATCATGTACTATAGAGACTTTGAGAGTAGACATCCGTAAAGCGTGCCAACTTTTTTTGAGCCTTTTGAACTAAGACTCTAGCTGACAAACTGATTTGACAATGCAGCTTGCTTTCTGCAGTACGGACAACTTCAACTTTATCACTAACTCTAAAATGATCACCTGAAGCCAATTTACATTCACCAAGTGTAGAGATAATAATGTTTCTTCTTCTAATGCTTAAACCTTCAGCTTCAGAGTTTATGCCAGACATCACTTAGAGAGTGTTCTTCAGATTCTGCACCGCCAGAAGTTAGTGTTAGAACACAAATTGGTGTTTAATATATCTCATTGTTTTGATGATAACATAAATGAAATTTTGCATAAAGGAAATATATACTCTAATTGTGTTTAAGTAATTTTGTTTCAGATCTTAAATTATATATTCTTCTGGAAGCAAAAATTACATCTACATCTGAAAAGAACGTTAAGACTCTGAGCGTCAGAAGCAACATTTCAGAAGACTCTGATCTGCTACAAAAGACTCTGAGTGAAACTAAGAATAATTTGAGTAAAGAGCGCACAACATTGTTTCAGAAGACTCTGGAAGTACTTCACGCTGCAAGTACAGAAGCCCTGATATTCAACTCTGCACTGATTGCAACATTCACGCTTTAGCACTATTGATGCAAGACTCTGATCTGAAGAACAAGGAACTACATCAGAGGATCTGATGTTGGTTTACTCAGTTGAAAAAATGCCAGCTCAAAGAAAAGATCCGTTGCTAATCCCAACGTCTGCTCTAACGACACTATTCCTCTTTTATGCATGACACAAGAATTCAGACACAAAGCACATATCTGAACATTCCTCTTCCTGGAAAGGAAAAGTCAATAGAGGACAAAAAGGCAACAGAGGCAGCAGAACGTACATCAATGCACAGTCTTTGAGATAAGGACTTGAAGTAGTATTTAAACAAGCTTCAGCATCTTTCCAACGTTGATGCATATAGACGAATATTGCAAAAATCATTTGAAAGAAAATCAACTCACAAGCTCTCATTCAAATATTCTTCAAGCTTACAGTTTTCATATTTGTTCTTAATTTAGTGTAAACATCACTGTTGTGATATAGCTTGTTAGAAGCAAAACATTAAACACAAATTGTTAGTTTATCTTTGTAAAAGATTTGCTTAAGAAGACCAAGTTGTGGTTAGATTTTCTTGAGAAGACTAAGACAGTTGTCTTAGTGGTTTACACTGTAATCAAGTTTGATATAGTGGATTAAGTCCTTGTTGAGAAAGGAAAATCACCTGGGTAGGGTGGACTGGATTAGTTTGAGTTCAAACGAACCAGGATAAAAATATTTGTATTATCTTTCTATCTTCCAAAGTGTTTTAAAACCCTTACTCAACCCCTCCCCATCTAAGTGTTTTTCTCACCTCCAGTTGGCATCAGAGCTCCGGTTCTGTTAGTGCTCTCACTTAATCGTGACCGAAAAAGATTCAGTTGAGAAAAACTCCTAATATCTTGTTCTTTATTCATCATGGCTGCTGAAGCTTCAACTTCAACTTCATACAACAACAGATATGATGATAAAGACAGAATCAACACCAAACCTCCCATGTTTGATGGTGAGAAGTTTGATTACTGGAAAGATAGAATAGAAAGCTTCTTTCTAGGCTATGATGTTGATTTGTGGGATTTGGTAACTGATGGTTACATTCATCCTACCAATGATGAAGGGAAAAAGGTTGACAGAAAATCTATGTCTGATCAACAGAAGAAGGAGTTTAGAAACCACCACAAAGCAAGAACCATCATGTTAAATGCAATATCTCATACTGAGTATGAGAAAATAACTAACAGAGATACTGCATTTGATATGTTTGAGTCTCTCAAAATGACGCATGAAGGAAACTCACAAGTAAAGGAGACAAAGGCTCTGGCCCTCATTCAGAAGTACGAAGCCTTCAAAATGGAGGAATCTGAATCAGTGGAAATAATGTTCTCAAGATTTCAGATCCTAACTGCTGGGTTGAAGGTTCTGGATAAAGGCTACTCTACTTTTGACCATGTCAAGAAGATCATCAGAAGTTTGCCAACAAGATGGAGACCTATGGTGACAGCTCTGAAGCTCGCGAAGGATCTGAATAAGATCACTCTGGAGGAATTGATCAGTTCCTTAAGGAGTCACGAGATTGAGCTGGAGGAAGACGAGCCTCAAAAGAAAGGTAAGTTAGTTGCTTTAAAATCTAACAAATCTGCTAAAGCATTGCAGGTTATTAAAGAAAGTTCTGAAGAATCTTCAGAAGAAGAATATGAAATGTCTCTGTTGTCCAAGAGGATTAATCAACTCTAGAAGCACAAACAAAAGAAGTTCAGAAACTTCAAAAGATCTGATCAGCATGGTGATTCTTCTAGACATAAAAAATCTGGAAAGAAAGATATAGTGTGCTATGAGTGCACGGAGCCTGGCCACTATAAGAATGAATGTCCCAAACTTCTAAAGGAGAAACCCATAAGGAAGTTTGAAAAGAAGAAGAAAGTCTTAATGGCCACATGGGACGATTCAGATGCTTCTGAATCTTCATCAGAATCCGAAGATGAGTGTGCTAATGTAGCACTAATGGCTGACATGGAGGACCACGAAGAAGCTGTTGAATCTGGATCAGAATCAGATTCTGAGGAGGTATTTTCTGAACTCACTAGAGCTGAACTTTCTGAAAGTTTATCAGAAATTCTGGAAAGCTACAGCAAAATCAAACTCAAATACAAGAAGCTTCAAAGCTGTCTTGCATCTGAGAATGATCAACTAAGTTCTGAAGTTGCTGAGCTTAAAGCAGAAAATCTTAAAATAAAAAATAATTTAGAAAAAGCTCAGAAATCTGACTCAGAACCTATATCATGCTCTAAAAATATTTTAGAAGAGTATGACTATAGCTTTCAGAAGTTTCTGGCCAGAGGCCTAGATAGAAGCAAGATGGCTTCAATGATCTATGGCGTAAGCAAAAACAACAGAAAGGGAATTGGATATGAATCACCTTCTAGGAAGGATTTAAATCCAAAACCTGTTGATAAACTGACCATTAAGTATTCTCCTCTATATACTCATTTCAAATTTGGTCATTTAAATGATATTAAACACACACACACACACACACGTTCTGATCAGAACTAACTTGTGTTTAATAAACCTAAATTCCATCAGAACAAGGATGCTTATAAGGGAAAGAAATTCAAAAAGAATTTCAAACCTACTAACCCCAGAGGACCCAAGAAAATATGGGTACCTAAGGACAAAACTATTTTTGTTGCAGACATCCTTAGCAGCAAAGTTGAAACACCAGTCTTGGTACCTGGACTCTGGCTGCTCGCGTCACATGACGGGAAGAAGGTCTATGTTCCAAAGCCTGGAACTTAGATCTGGAGGTGATGTGAAATTTGGAGAGAACCAGAAGGGCAAGATAATAGGCTATGGAACTATAGGTAATGGTAACCTCCCTTACATTTCTAATGTTTTACTTGTTGAAGGATTAACACATAATCTATTGTCCATAAGTCAATTAAGTGACAATGGTTATGACATAATCTTCAATCAAAAATGTTGTAAAGCTGTCAGTCAAAAAGATGGCTCAATCCTCTTTAATGGAAAAAGGAAGAATAACATTTATAAAATCAATCTTTCAGAACTTAAGGTTCAGAATGTAAAATGCCTTCTGTCTGTTAATGATGAGAAATGGGTCTGGCACAGAAGATTGGGGCATATTAGTATGAGACGTATATCTCAGATTAATAAACTCAATCTGGTCAAAGGACTTTCTCAGTTGAAGTTCAACTCAGATGCTTTTTGTGAAGCATGTCAGAAAGGAAAAATTTCAAAATCTTCTTTCAAAACAAAAAATGTTGTTTCAACCTCAAGACCATTAGAGCTACTTCATATTGATCTGTTTGGACCAGTGAAAACTGCATCCATCAGAGGCAAGAAGTATGGATTAGTCATTGTTGATGAATACAGCAGATGGACATGGGTAAAATTCCTGAAACACAAGGATGAGTCTCATTCTGAATTCATTGACTTCTGCAAACAAGTCCAGAACGAAAAAGAATTTAAAATTGTTAAAGTCAGAAGTGATCATGGTGGAGAATTTGAAAACAAATACTTTGAAAAATATTTTAAAGAAAACGGCATTGCACATGATTTCTCCTGTCCTAGAACTCCTCAACAAAATGGAGTTGTAGAGAGGAAAAATAGAACATTGCAAGAAATGGCCAGAACCATGATCAACGAGACTAACATGGCAAAACATTTTTGGGCAAAAGCAGTGAATACAACTTGTTATATTCAGAACAGAGTGTCTGTAAGACCTCTTCTGGAGAAGACACCTTATGAACTGTGGAGGAATAGAAAGCCCAACATTTCTTATTTCCATCCTTTTGGATGTGTATGTTTTATGTTGAACACTAAGGAAAATTTGAACAAGTTTGATTCTAAAGCTCAGAAGTGTTTCATGCTTGGATGTTCTGAATGCTCTAATGGCTACAGAGTATACAATACTGAGACACAGATTGTAGAGGAATAAATTCATGTTAGATTTGATGATAACCTTGGCAATCAAAAGCCAAAACAACTTGAAATTTCTGCAGATAGAGAAGTCCTTCTCACAGACTCTGAAGAATCAGAAGCAGATAAAGCTCAAGCAAAAGCACCAGAAGTAACGTCAGATGCTACTCCCTTGACTACTCAGATGGATAGCTTGACAATTTCTGAAGAACCAAATGTTAAAGGTTCATCCAGAATCAAAGCCTCTCATCCAGAGGAAATGATAATTGGAAATAAGGATGACCTTATCAGAACAAGGTCATTTCTAAAATCTTCTAGAACGTCACTGTTTGGGTTGGTGTCTATTATTGAACCAACTTCTGTGGATGAGGCTCTAAACGATAATGATTGGATACTTGCTATGCAAGAAGAGCTTAATCAATTCACCAGAAATAACGTCTGGGATATGGTTCTAAGACCACAAGGTTTCAACATCATTGGAACTAAATGGATCTTCAGAAACAAGCTGAACGAGCAAGGAGAAGTGATCAGAAACAAGGCTAGGCTGGAGGCTCAAGGATATAGTCGGCAAGAAGGTATAGATTACATAGAGACTTATGCTCCTGTGGCAAGGTTAGAATCTATTTGCTTGCTTATTTCTTTTGCTGCACAGAATAACATCACTCTGTACAGATGGATGTTAAAAGTGACTTCTTAAATGGTTTTATAGAAGAGGAAGTTTATGTTCATCAACCTCCTGGTTTTGAAAATGAAAAATTTCCAGAACATGTTTTCAAACTAAAGAAATCACTCTACGGCTTAAAACAAGCTCCTAGAGCTTGGTATGAGAGGCTGAGTAATTTCCTTCTGGAAAATAACTTTATCAGAGGAAAAGTGGACACTACTCTCTTTCATAAATCCATTAAGAAAGACATTTTAGTTTGTTAGATTTTTGTTGATGATATTATATTTGGAACT